>CM069069.1:22695367-25095367 GCA_035220775.1 Malus fusca
TATTTTGGATATGATAATATGATATGTATATACTTATTTAGTATTATGTTTTTCATTTGATTATTTATTGGTTTAAAATATATTTTTCTTAACGGGTAACGGGTCGGGTCATATTACCTGTTAATATTATCGGGTTGATTTCGGGGTTGGGTCGTTTTACCTGTTTATTTTAACAGATGTTATACGACATGATCCGTTAAGATATCGGGTATGACAAGAAAACGACATGAACACGAAAAACACGACACGAATGCCAGGTCTAGCTGGAGATGGTCTAACGGTTTCCTCCATGTCCCAACTTGTTAGAGAGAGAGAGAGGGGGTTGTAGTAAGGGTTTGTTTAATATCCACAAAAATGAAAAGCCACCAGAATACTATTTAAAGGTAACCTCCAATTTAGCAATTATATAAGACTATCTGTTTTTGCATTTCTTCCTTTTTTTTCTTCTAGGCAATTTCAACTACCTGTTGGTTGTGAGAGAGAGAGGGAGGGCGGTTGAGAGGGTGGGGGGAGGATTTCCGATGAAGATTCTGCTGAACTAATCCTCCTTGCCAAGTTCAGTTCTTCATAAAAAAAAACCCGTATTATCTTTTATCTTTCACTTCCACCCCCTCCTCATCTCCTTCTTCTGTCCCCTATCTTTCATTTCTTTTAGGTGGTGGGTTTCACCTAATTTTTGGTACAATCTCCACAACAACCCAGATCTGTTTTTTTGCATTATTTTCTTTTCTCTGTTTCAAAAGAGAATCAAAGATTTTGGAGATATGGGTCTCTGCATCTAGACTTATCTTAATCTTTTTATTTTTCTTGGGAATTCCAGGTGTCAGAAAACCCATATGAAATCTGGGTGAGTGCCCCCACCTCCATTAGCTCTCTCTCCTCCTTCCTCCTACCTTTGAAAGCCAGCTGTTTTAAGCTGTCTGTACGGCTGGGGTCCTTCCCATTTTCTTTCCCTTCCTTTCCTTCTAGTTGTTGTTGTTGCAGTTTGATCGTTTTTTGTCAACGCGATTCATTCATTCGGTCCATGTCATATTTATAAATAAAAATTTAGCCTTCTCTGTTCTTAGGTTAGATTGGCTTTAAGGGACTGATTCCCCAATTCCACCACCAATAATTTAGTTGATTTGTTGTTTTGGTAATTAAAGACGAGGAGGAGGCCCACCGTTGGGTTTTGGTGGGCTTCGTCGGAACCAATAAAAAACCCATATATTGAAAGGGAGGGAGGGGTTGTTCAAGGTACAATTTTTTTCTTAATTTTTTTTGTTGGGGGAGGAACAAGTGGAGACAATTTCCTCCCAAAACATCAAATGTTTGATGTTCCTCCACCATTGAATTTGAATTGAGGGTGCTTATAAATTTGTAATGCTACTTTACTTGTTGATAACTTGCCTCTCGTTTCTCTTTCTCAAGACTCTTCCTCTCAACCCCCTCCCATCATGGGCTTCTGAGACTCCCTTGTTGTCACTCTTCTTCTGGAAAGATTTCTCCTTCTTTGCCCTCTCCAAGTTCACGAAGCAAGGCCTTTCGATTCTCTTTCGCCCTCGAATTCCTTCCAGAATGTCCCTCGTGAGGAGAAACTCTATCCCTTTCTTCTTCCAAAGTTGAGAATGTTGACGACACGCGGAGATGTCCGTGTTGGACTTGCCGGAATTGGTGTTGGAATGCATTCTCGACAAGCTTCCTCCCGACGCGCTTTTTCAAATGACGGGTGTTTGTTCTTCTTTGAGGGAGAGATGCAGGGAGTGATCACCTTTGGGAGAAGCACATGAAGATGAAATGGGGCAGAGTGATTGGCCCTGCTGCCTACAGGGAGTGGCAGTGCCATATTGCTTCAAAAACCGATTTGATTGATGTGAAGCAGGGAAAGCAGAAGGGCCTCATGAGAATTCTATCTCTTGGTTGGCCTTTCTCATGGATTAGATCCAAGGTTGATGACCATGGCACCAAGCAGAGGTCTTCCTTGCCAGCTGATTCCATCATGTCTTGGTACCTTGCACTCGAGACTGGCAGGTTCTGGTTCCCTGCTCAAGTCTATAACCGCGAGGTATCCGCCAACTACGATGTGCCAATATGTTTCGATTACAACAGAAAGTGTGTTTATTAATTTGGTTTGATGTTTGTTTTGTTTTGCAGAATGGGCATGTTGGTTTTGTGTTGTCATGCTATGATGCTGAGCTTAGCTATGATCCCCGCACTGGCACCTTCCAAGCCAGGCAATTCGACTTACACCGTCGATTGATTTTTCTTATTCCTTATGTATGTTGTTGTTGGTGTTAGCGTTTTGGTTATGGCGAGTTGATTTGTTCAGGTATCCGCCACACGGGAGGAGAGCGGTTGCGATTGAGAAGGGTGTGCCGTGGGAAAGGCTTAGAGCACCGCCGGTTGACACTCCGCCTCATGATCTTCACGTCTCCGACTGTTTGAATGAGTTACGGCCTGGTGACCCATATTGAGATTCAGTGGAGAAGAAACAAAGAGTTTCCTTATGGTTTGTTCTTTTCCACATCCCTTTCTAATTCTGGGTCATTTGAGTCATCTAAATTTGAAGCTTGTGCAATATCCAAAGTTAACTTACCATAAGAGAACCAAATTTTTTTTTTTTTTTCTTTTCTTTGGAGTCGTTAGAGCCAGTTTGGTATTGCCTTTTTGATCAAGTATTTCTTGTTTACAGAACCAATGAGTACTAAGTAATGTAGTTACATTTATCATCGTGTAAATTATGTTGAAAATGAATAGCAAACAAATTGTTATGATTCATTTGGTTGTATTGCAGGTTGGTGGTACGGCGTAGTAGGTCACCTCGAATCATGTGATGGAAATGAAAATTACTGCCTTTGTCATAATAGTGGTGAGTTCATTACTTTTCTGTTTTCTCCCGTTCTCCTCCCCTCCCCTCAAAGTAGTAGGATCTTATGCTCTCTACGATTGGCAAATATGTGATCCAACACTTATTTTTCTGTTGCTGTTGCTGTTGTTGTCGCTGTCTAGCTCGAAAATATTATTCTACGACTCCTACAACTTTCACCTTTTTTTTTCTTTCCCCAAAACATTTTCTCATCAATTGGAAATAGCAATTTAGGATAAGAAAGTTTTTTTTTTTTGAGGGTCTTTTTTTTTCCTAATGGGAGTAGAAATGAAGTAGCTAGAGTATTATGAATTCATGAGCAAGTGATAAACAGCAAGAAGAAAATAAGAATGCAATGCTCACTTAATTTCACAGAATAAAATAGATGCCCACAATTGTTGATCTTTTTTTTTCTGATGGGGTAAGGGCTAAGTGGACCACCTTTTATGCCATTTGATCGGACACCAACACAAATCATTGTCAGCATGTCATGGTTTCCACCAACGTTGTGCTAACTTTGTCTCGCGAGAATATTTATGGCCAACCACATTCGAACTATTCAATGTTCCCTGTCTCTGCTTTTTTATGTTTTGAATTGTGTTTGTTAGAGAGATTGCATATACTGCGTTGGTGTATTATATAATGTTGCAAATAATGCATATAATCAACGTTTCAATAAGATAAATTCATAAATTAACTTGACATGTGCACATACATTACTTGTCATATTAAATAGTTCACTAATGTAGTCTTCCTAATTAATCTGTAAGGATTACAATTTGTATATATGCATAAAATACCTTATTTTCTATAGAAACTAATTACAAAAGATTAAAATCAATTACAAATTCTAGTCCTACCAAATATAAGACTATATCTACAACATAAAAGACTCGCGTGAACACTTTTTTTCCTTTTTTTTTTTTGTATTTTGCTTTTTATTGCAAAGTTGGAGTTGGAATATTCTTAATGCAATGGTCAACCTTGGCCTTCCAATTTATTATTTAATTAGTCTCCATCACACACACCCACCCACCAGCCAAGCAATCTTGCAAGAGATTTGTGTCCTCTTCTCACCACAATCAGACATTAACCTTTAAATACTAGTAAGAATTCCTAAGACCATCTCCAATGGTGACCTAACACCTAAAAATATGTAGCCCAGAAAATTTAGGTTTTAGCCCAGAAACAGCTTTTCTGCTCCAACCCTTCTAGCCTAAAATTTTAGCCCGAGATTATCAAAGAATGAATTAAGGATAATTTTTTTTTTGTAGACTATCCTAAATTAATTATACGAACATTTTAACCTAAAAATATTTAAATTCCGATAAATTTCGAAAAATCACTAAATCAATACATGAAAATCATGATAAACCACATAAACTTAATACAAACGACATTTAATAAACCACATAAACTTAATACAAATGACAATTAATAAACCACATAAACTTAATACAATCGAAAACTCATAAACTACATAAACTTAATAATGATATCCACCATCTTGACTTGGTGATGGACTTGGGTGATAGTCTTGAGATGAATCATCATCTTGAAATATACTCCTTGTGGCATTGCTTTGTAAAATGTCCTTTTGCTTACCACGTAAGTATTTCTTCCTCTCTGGAGTGTATTTGTCGAGGTCCTCCATCATCAAATTAACTTCGAACATTTCTTGCTCCCTATCCCCTTCTTCCTTCATGGCCAAACGCATTTGGGCCGATTCTTCTTGCCGAGAGATATGGTTTTCGTTCAATCTTACCATTTCGCTAGCAAATTGTGCACGTATCGGATCTTGGGATTTCCCTTTTCTCTTTGCTTCCTTTTGCTTATCTCTACCCGAGGGCCTTGCAAAAGAAGAAGTTGGGGTTATTTGTTCGACACCTTCACTGTCGGCAAAATTCACACCTTCATTGACATCATTTAGGGGTGGGGCTTCACTATGAAATAATCTTCCACATTGTTGGTTCGCATTGGTTCCCCACCTCGGACAATCCTTGAGGATGTTCCAAGCATGATGCAACTTAAAAACTTGATTTTTTGGTGTAGTTCTTGTCTTGTAAATTGCCATTGCTTTGTCACCCTATGCAACAAATACATAAAAACAATTAGTTGCAAAATACTATTATGTACATGACAACTAAAATATCCACAAAGAAACTCACAATTTCTGAGGCACCCCTTCCACTATGCATGTCAACAGTGGCTCTCTCCAAGCTTCATTTCCACAAAGTGCACGCTTTGTTGATAATCTTCCACCGATCATAAACACCACCAACTTCCCTTCGACCGGCGTTGGAGTTTTCATGGAACTTATCAACGATTTTATCCCACAAAACCTTTCTATTTTGATTCGTGCCGACGGCACCATCTTCGCTAACAGAAATCCATGCCAAACATAAAGCAATATCTTCGTCAAAGGTCTAATTACGACCTCTAATATGCTCTTTTGCCATCTTGAAAAATTTGGAAATGAGAAGAAATGGTAGGAAGAATTGTAGGAGAAAAGTGAGTTTTGTGTGGATATTTGAACAAATACATAGGTATTTATAGAGTTTTTGGTTGAATTATAAGTAAAATTATTTTTTAAAATTATTTTAGCCGTTGGATTTAAATTTGGACAAGTTAAATCTTTTTTTTTATCATTAGATTTGATTATATTCGATCTAAGCCGTTAGATTCAATAAATATATAAATATAAAACTTAAAAAAAATAATAATTTGAACCTGGACCGTTGGATTAACCAACGGCCCATTTAATAAAGACCCTTGGATGATAAAAAGTAGTTGTTGGGCCTACTTATTACTCTAACAACCAGGGGAACACCCCCACGTGGGGTTGTCACCTTTCAGCAAAGCCTAGCGCGTGTAGCGCGTAGGTGAGTTGGATTTGGGAAGTGGGCTTCACAGCCTAGGTTTCAGTCTCAGTTGGTGGGGCCCATTTTGCTTTGTAGCCTAAAATTGGGCTGGAATTTGACCCCCATTTGGGTTTTATGTTTTATGTTTATTTTAGGTCATGGGTTGGAATGGATTTGGTGGGGGGGGGGGAAAGGGAAATTTTAGGTTTTATCCCACCATTGGAGATGGTCTAACCACTTTATTCAATGCAATCATATGTTTTGCAAGGGATGCAATCCCTTTTGTTTCCTTATAATAAATCTGTTGGGGTGCTTGGAGAACACATACAACAATGGAAAATACATCTCTCTTATATTAATTTTGCTAAACAAGGCAATTGGAAAAGCATCATATATTATCTCTCTTAATTTACATGGTGATTTATGCTTGATCCTGCCAGTAGTCATATGCTTGTTTCAAGGATTAAGCCATGCATGTATAAGTAATGAACAAATTCAGATTGTGAAACTGCAAATTGCTCATTAAATCAGTTATAGTTTGTTTGATGGGATGATGTGAGAATTACTTGACACACAAATTAAACCCTCTTGTGACAATTGTAGTATAGATGTAAGTAGGGTATCGTTCTAAACCGGGGATTAGGAGGGCTTGCTAAAACCTCTCAAAACTAATTTAAAAACATAAAAACAAAGTTAAAAAAAATGTAAACAAAAGACTTTTAAGACAAGAAAGTAAAAGGGGGGATTTGGTTCTTGTGAAGTGAAAGTAAAACAAATAACTAAAACTTAAAAACTATGGATGATGGGCTTTAGCTAGAGGGTTCTTCTCCACACATGTCTTGCTTGCATACAAAACGATTTTCAATTGTATTTCAATAACTTATTAATTCTCAATGCCCCAAGTTAATTAGGTACGCTTAAATTAACCCTCAGATTTTCCTACTTTTATTGAGTTGGATGATTGCATACGACAACCCAAAGCATTCCTCACAAGTTCCCTACATGAATTGCATAATAGAGATACAAGCAAGAATCATTAAGTTCTATGAAAATCATAAGCATTGACGAGACACTCGTTACTATGGAATACGCATGAAACTTATGCCAAGAATTTACTTAACGCGATTGTGACTAGCAACCTTCACTACTTGTGAATATAAGTTCATAACGATTAGGTGAAACTCCCTTATATTCTAGCATCAAATTCATGCATGCAAACTAAGTGTCGACCCTCAATCAACATACACAAATCAGTTTTTATACGAACGGATAAGTAAATTGAATTCATAACTTATGAAACGCAATTAAAAGTAATCAAATCATATTGCAAGCATGGGCATGTGTTTCGAATCCCCCCCTAGCCAAGGGGGGTTTAGTTCCTCATTATTACAAAACAAAGATAAACAAATTTAAACATTGAAAAACAAAGGAAAGAAAGCACCTAAACGTTCCAACGATCCATGTTGGATAGCAAGCGCGTCCAAGGACTTTTCTCCTTCTCTTTGCCGCAACAACAAGGTTGGAATGATGTTGAAGGGTTGGTTATTCGGAGGAATGGATGGGAAGGGGTTTAGATATGTAGGAGAGGCAAGGAAAGGTTTGGAGAATGGTTAATTTCTGGATGATTTGAATGAGGTTGCTACCATGGTATTTATAGGAAGAGGATGGACTTGTTTAACACAAAATTTTGGTGGAATTGAGTAGGTGAGCATGGCAAAGAGTGGGAATTGTTGGTGGGTTAGGTATTGAGTCATCCACTCACATGTCATGGTTAGCAAAGCATTGCATCATCCACTCATATGTCATGGTTAGCTAAGCATTGCATCATTACTAAAAAATCTGGTGGAAGTGAAACAAAGGGAAGGCCACGACATTGATGAATTTTATGAGGTATGCATGGTTTTGAGTGAAGTTTTGGCCAATCCTTCTAGAAATTTATCTCTTCTTGCACTTTGTATTTGTTTCACCACATTTTTAGCATGTTTCTATCCTCATTTGACTTCAAATTCGTCCATCCATCTTGCTCATAACATATGTAATCCATTCCAAGCTCAAAACTGCTCCAAAATGCACCAAAATGCACTTTCTTGCTACCTTAGCCTTTTGGACCTACAAACACACGAAAATAGCTTAAAGTACTAAAATAACTAAGAACTAATAACGTAAATGCAAGAAAACTAGTTAACTAAGTCGCATAAATATGCGTCTATCATGGGATTTGCTACTCGGATAGCCGTAGTAATTCTAGAATAACCTTCACTTTTGAACAAAATAACCGTATTCCCAAACAGAAACTTGACTCAAAGAGATGCTGCCTGTATATGTCATTGTCAACAAATACCCTTCCCAATCTGTTTAGGACTTGTCCCCAAGTGTTTCTTTATGTTAGCTTTCTGTTCAGAATATTTATGTGATCTTTTTGGTCAAGGTAGCATGTCAGCCCTTCTTGCACTTAAGTTCGAATCCCTTTTTCCTTCTCCTAGATCATTCGATCGACAATAAGGGCCTTGAAAATTTGTGACAAATTTGATGATTTATGATTTTGGACAGACACAGTGGTGCTGGAGTTCAACCAGTACACACATGGTTCAAGGTGGAGATGCACAAACATCAGCAGAAGAGATCATCGAGAGGAGGGGAATGAGGCAGATGGGTTTTACGGGGGCATCAGGAAGCTCAGAAGCAAGCAGGAGATTTCCATGTGGAAGCTTATTTGGCCTACCCAAGTCTTGGAATAGTATAATATTTATATGCAACTATGAATCCACTTGCATTACGTGCACATAAGCAAGTGGATATCTGAAGCTACAAGTTTGGCATCAGATTCAATGGCATTGCCTCCAATTATTGTGGATTGGGGAGGAGGAGGCCGTGGTCTATAGCTATTTTGTTCCCATTTTATTTTACTATTTTTTCGTCGGATGGATTCTGATCCCTGTACATCGCCTCCAATTCATGTAAGATAACTTATCCCACGGTTTGTAAAAGTGTAGTTGATAAATATTCAATTGGAAGTCACAGAAAATGGTAATGCAGTTGCAACTTCTCATCTTGTTTTTCAATATTCAAGCTATTACTTTGTTGCTTGGTAATAAGATCTAGTTATATTTCACTTCACTTATAAGATGTCGTTTTATTATGGTTGACCTTGTGTGTAACGAAGCTACTAATGCAATAGTGGCTTTATGCTTCAAGGCACTCCACATGTGATTGGGGTATCATTGAACAAGTGTAAAGTTTTAAATTCGACTCTTGTGGATATGTAAATGATGTATTCAATACCAATTTATTATTGTTAACACAAATCTAATGAGTTAAGTAGTGTATATAAAAGTTTGTGTCAAAACACAAACTCTACTCTCTCTCTCTCTCTCTCTCTCTCTCTCTCTCTCTCTCTCTCTCTCTCTCTCTCTCTCTCTCTCTCTCTCAGGTCATAGGGCTCTCTTGGGCTTCTTTGGCCTTATTTTACTTTTAACTCATACATGATTTAAACGTTCGAAGCCAATGTGGAATATAGTGGTGAATCTAGTTTGTTAAATTTGCAATGCAATGCGTTTTTAATCTAATTTTAGTATTCAGTGTAAGATATTATATGTCAGCTACCTAAGTGATTGGCTAATGATTACTTCGTTGTGATATTTAATTCATTTCCTTAAATCACCTTTACGTGCCTTAGTCAGGGACTACCAAGTCACCACACAATGACATTATACAAGCCATTATTGACACAATATACAATAGTTTTAGCAGATAATCAACGTCCAATTGATAATCTAATGACTAAGAACGTTTAGAATATATACACTATTTGGGTTTGGTCTCAACATCCTAAATTATCACAACCTATATTCATTTAGGCTTGTATTGTTTAATTATTAGCAAATAATAAATAGATTCAAAGAGTCAATTCTCTGATTATCATTGTTCTTCCTTCGCTTTAGACAATTACCTTAAAATGTTTAGCTTCCCCGCAATGGAAGCAACTATTTTCTTCACCTTGTTTTGTGTAAATTCTTTAAAGTTTCTCCTTTTAATTATTCTTTTTGAACATTGGCTAGTAAAGGACTGCCCTCTCTAGTAGTCTTGTCATTATCCTTCCTCTGGTTTATTCTTTCTCTAAAGCCAATACCCTAGCTGGTAATGAGTTCGTAGTTAACTTCTTTTTATTATAATTCAAAGCTCTAATACCACTATAAAATATCACAGGATCAAACTTGGTCGCCGTTAGTTTGTTAATTACTTTGAAGTATTGTCAAGGGAGAAATAGCACACCTACGTCGGATGATTTGTGTGGAGAAATGAATTCTACTTTTTAGACATTTATCATACTCTTTGCTGAGAGTTAATAGACTTCTCTAGATGTAATTTTTTTAGGGTGAAGTGCCGATTTAGTTTCTGGACTACCACCTCAGTGAAAATTAGGTCCCTAAATTATTTTTTTGATAAAATAAGTCCCTCAATTCATTTAAAATTGCTAATTTCATCCCTACTATTATATTCAAAACTATTTGATCTAGTTTTTCATCAACTTTAGTCATTTGACACACTTTAAAGTGTAATACCGTCATTTTCTTGTCTATAAGCCCTTAGCATTTTATATACATTGCGAATCTAACATCTAATTTACTCTCTAAAGTTAACCTCATACACTATTTCTTTATGAAAAATTACCAGTCTACCCTCCAATGTGTATCACATGCAAGTAACATGACTTGAATTGATGGAAAATTGAATATAGTAGCTTTAAATCTAATATTAGGGATGTAATGGCAGAATTTTATAATTTAATGACTGATTTTTCTTAAAAAAAAAAAGGTTTAGGGACCTAATTTTCGCTGATATGATAATTCATGGACTAGATTGACAGTTGACCTTTTTTTTTTTGTGATAAGTCACTTCACTTGTAGAAGGGTTGTTGAACCATATACGATACTCCTTTCTTGCAACATTTTCAAGCTGTCACAGTTCAAATATCCAAATCTCCTATGCCATTTCCAAGAATTGTCTTCAAGAGTAACATTTTTCCATTATAGGATCCACATATTCAAATGTAGGGGGAAGCACCTATTACCCTTCATTTGTATTGTGGCAATATGATCCTGCAGATTTCTGCCACCAAAAATACAAACCATGAAGTGCCCAAAAAGTAACCAATATCCATGTTCAACCATTTGTCCCACACTGAGAAGAATTCCATCTAGACCAGGTACAATCATCACTTCTGATGCGTACCTAGTTCCTCTTTTGGTTTCCATTACCAGAGTTCCTTTGCCAATAAAATCCACTAAGTCACCAGTGCCCCATTTTGACTTTGCACTTCACACTTTTGTCAACATTAATCAACAGTGATTCAATACTAAGGGCTGGTTTGGTATTGCTGTGAGAATAAGCGGCTGTGCTGTGAGAATAAGCGGCTGTGAAATAAATCAGCAGAGTGTTTGGTAAACTTTTTTGTAAAAGTGCTTTTGGAAAAAACAGCAGTCTGATAGTGGGTCTTTTCATTAAAGGAGCACTGCATCTCCGTGTGCTTTGAAAAAAAAGTCAGTTTTCCAAAGCTGCAAATAGCAGCTTCAGCTTTTTCCTTTGATTTTAGCTTATTCTCACAGCAGCTTCCAAAATAAGCCTTTTTTTTTTCAGTTTACCAAACACCTAAAACCCTCACAGCTTTTTTTCATGGGTGCTTTTTTTTTAAGCACCTCACTCCCAAACCACCCCTAAGTCACGTGGTTGCTGCAACAACTGTCTTGATTCCAAATCCCACAATTTCGATTGTACTGAGGCCTTGTGATAGGCATAAAACATCATGGCAGTGTCATGAACTTGATTTGCATAGTTTGCTACTTGAGTCTTTCATCATGTGCCCAAATTTATTGCAATTGTGACATTTAACCTTCGTTCTGAACCATCATTCTCCATAGTGAGCTTTATCACAGAAGTTACATTTCTGTTTACCCATTTCTTTGTTCTCACCCTGCCTGTCAGCATGTTGTAATTTATTATCCCAATTTTTAGGCTTAGACTTCCAATTCTTCTTAGTTTTCCTGAAATTTCCTTGCACAAAGGACTTGTTCTGTGAATTGGAGTAAGACTCATACTAGCAAAGGCCTTTTTTGAGCCTATAGTATCATCTACATGTCTACTCAGTTGTAACTCATAGCTCTTAAGAGAACCGACAACTTCTTGTACAATCACAGTATTCAAATTAGACGTTCTCTCAATTACAACACAAATTGGATCATACATGCTAGATAGGCTGATAAGAACTTTTTAAACTTCTCATTGGTGAGAGGGATTTTTCACCATAAGACTTCATTTGATTTATCAACTTAAATAATCTAGTAAGATAATCAGATAGAGATTCATTTTCTTTCATTCTTATGTATTCAAATTCATGACGCAAACTCTGAAGTTGCACAGACCTTGCTTGTCCACAGTGGCCAAGCCAAAAATTGTCAAGGGATGGGGCGAAATTTGAAAGGGCAAAGGTTCAAAAATAAAACTGGACATCCATTCGAGGTCTAAGTCTAATGGTTGCGAGAATATTATGTGAATTACCTGGAATATTCAAAGAAAGATTTGAACTAACTGAAATATTTGAAAGAGGATTTGGACTAACCGAACTATTTGAAAGAGGTTTTGGACTACCATAATATTCAAAGGAGGATTTGAACTAACAATAATATTTGAAGGAGGATTTAAGCACCATTTTCTTGTTGTACAATTCCATTACATAACTGTATTATGAGCAAAGTTCTAAAAGACGCTAAGCACTAGTTGGCGGTTGACATGGCCTAACGTTTAGGCAAGGACCTAGGCGGATTAGACAATTTTAAATAATTTATTATATATCGTATAAATAGTGCATGTTTATTATATATCACATAACATCTAAAAATATTGACAATAAACATATAATATCTAAAAATATTTATCAATTTTCTTAATTACTTTGTTGAATTTGATGGTAAAATATAAAAATACAAATGATTATGAGTTCGTAGTACTTTACAGAATACTTTTTGAAGCTCGTATAAATTTATACTGAGTTCTAAGAGAAATAACGGTGATAAATACAAGACTTTTTTTTTTTTTTAACAATTGATATTATCTACACTAAGGGGTTGGGGGTGAACTAAGCCTCACAATGGGCTTGCAAAAATATGGTTCAAATTCACCTTTAGTGAGAATCGAACCTAAGACCTCTCACTTACAAGTGAAGAGGAATACTACTAGACCGTAGTACTAAGTGGCAAAATACAAGACTTAAAAACATTGGAAAAGTGGACAAATTAATTGGACAATAATTAAAAAACAAAACAAATCCTAATATAATTCAGCCTATGTAACTAGAAAGCTAGGTGGAGCAATGATTGGCCAATAATAAAAAAAAAACCAAAACAAATTAGATATTTGTGAAGGACACATGGGGTGGGATGGGAAAGAGAGAAAGTCTCCCTTCTTCTTCACTGGAACTCAAACCAGAAACTCCATCTCCATTTCCAGAAGTTGCAAATTGTAGTTCTTCAGACTCCATTCCTCCTTTCTTTGGCTTGGGCATTTTGGAGAAAAAGAGATCTAATCGCAGCCCGTATGTGCAGCAGGAACCATCGTTCCTGGGCAGGTATTCCGACGAGACCAGAGGGGCAGACTCCATTCCACCTCTGTAGCTTCACCACTGCCTGTCCATCACCTCAAAATTCTTCCTGAAGAATATCACAAGCACCTTTGGACGTCCTTTGGTTCACGATCCAATTCAATTTTACAGTCACTATGGATGAAAATGTCCGCCTTCTTTTGATTGACGAATCTGCACCTGCAAAATAATAACACCTAAGATTAAGGCCAAAAGCCTCACATGCCCACAATGAATTGGGGTGGGGGGGGCGTGGGGGCTTTGGCCGAAGAATCTCCAATTCCAAAGTTAGAATTCTGAAAAGAATGTGTTTGAGTGTTTGTGGGAAGCAAAAAGCCTCTTTAGGGGTAGCTAAAGCTTCTTAAATTTTGAAGATAAATGGAATATTTATAAGAGAGGAGAGAAGCGTAGGTCGGCCCTCCAGGGTTTAGAGGTGGTCGGCCCTAGGTGGTATTTTGGGTGAGAATATTCTAAGATATTTGTGTAAATTAATATCCTAGAATAAATAGGTAAATATCCTAAATAAATGGAATTAGGATAACTTACTTGAAAGAGGTCTTCTTTGATTAAGAATGTATTTATGATAAGAATAAGGGATTATTCTATCATAAATACCTTTGACTTTTCCTACGGGCAGGGGTGCCTTGAGCAATCGTTGATCTCTGCCTGCTCTACCTCAGTTGCGTGTGGTGAATGAGGCTGCTCCCTGCTCATTTAATAGGGGCAGTCTTGTTTTTCTTGAAAAATGATCCACGTGTTAGCTCCATGATTTTTGGGATTATTTCTGTCTCCACAAATGCCCCTACACTTGTTGGGCTGCTCGCAGGAAAAGGCAGGAGGTGTAGGAATCCAAAGTTGCAATGGAGTTTGTGTCCCAATTTAATGCAGATTCCCTTTTTGACTTGGAATTTAAATTCTTATAAGAAAGGGAATGTAATTGCCACCAAAACCTATTTAAATTTGCGTCAAGCAGGGGATTAAATAAATTTGGAGTGCAATTAAAACCCCACAAGAAAGATAGAAAGCCAGAGGATATTTGTTCCCCCTCCTCTAGCAATCTTCTTCGCTTGCCTGTGCAAAGAATTGTGTTCCGTTGCTTTTCTTCTTTTACTATTTTCCAAGGTAAAAAAAAAATTATTTTCTCCTTCTTGATTTTTTGGAGCCTCGGGGCGTGATTTTTTGGCTCAACGAGGGTCGTGGAGTAGTGAAAACTGGTAGCTATGCTACTGCGGAAGGCTCAGCTCGGCGTGCTGGGGCGTCGGTCTTGGGCTGCTAGGCTTAGGCCCGTGCAGGAAGGGCGGCACGAGGAAGAGAGAGGAAGGTGTAGAGGTGCCAGCCCCCTCCATTTAGTTTGGGCCGTGAAGGGTTGTTGGGCTGCGAGGGAAATAAAGGTAGTGTTGCGGCGCCTGCCCCTCTGCCATATAATCTGGGCTGCTGCAACCGTTGGGTAGAGGAAAGGAGACCAGGTCGTGGGCCTTAGCGTAGTTGCTGGGTTTCTACAGTCTTGGTCTTGATTTTTTTTCTTTGAGCAACCTTCTAATAATTTCTCCTTACGCCATTGTAGGGTTTTCGAACATGTCTTCCTCGACCCACAAGAGGGATGAATTCATTTCGTCGTTATATCATCAAGGTGGATTTGTAAGTAAGCTAGGCTGCGTCAGAGATGCCATGTCAAGGTAGGTTTTGATGAGTAGTTAAGGGACTTCCTCGAGATGCTTAAGCACGTAATTCCATCTGGGGTTCGCGTGAAGCGTGTCAAGGATAGTAGCAGCCGTGAACTGTGTGGCTTTACTAAAGCTATCATGTTTGTGATAGAAAAAGATCTTCGTCGCCTGCTCGAGAACCGTCGGTGGAGAAAAAGCTAAAGCTACTCGTGAGGGTTCGTCCACTGTTGGGAGGCTTGTGATTGACTTGATTTCTTCAAAAAGAAAGAAAGAGGCTGCTAGATTTGAGCCTGTGAAGCCTACTGCTACAAAAATTGCTAGAACTGTTGCTGACATGATTGCATAGCAGAGGAGTTTTGCCATGCCCCATGTGCCTGGTTTTATGGCGAGATAGCCTTTCGTGCCCAAGTCTGATCCTATTCCAGAGGTGCGTGCATTAGCGAAGAGCAAGGATGATGATTCCATACGATGTTGAAGCCCGATCTACTTAAAGACACGGAAGCATGTGCCTAGTTTGTTGATGGCATAAGCAAGGTTGTTGACTCCCGTTTCTTCACGAGGCATGAGGCACAATTAGGAGGGGTTCCCTGCTTGCTATGATGCAGAAATCTGTGATCTTGGAAGCCGAGTACACGCGTATGGAGCAGGATGACACCAAGGAGATAGTGGCAGCTATGGTAGCAGATGCTTGCTTGGCTGCTGATAAAATTAAAGAGTTGGAGTCTGAACTTGCCTTTTTAAAGGGATATGATGTCTCTACCCCCACTGCTTAGTAGCTTGAGACCGCTCGCCAAGAAATTAGTGACTTGAAGACTCAGCTTGACCCGAATCGGGGGAAGTATGGCGTTGCAGAGAATGAGATTGAAGTCCAAAAGTTGCTAGTGTAGGGCATTAAGTGTGCCATTTCAGAATTTTGATCTGCCCATGATGCCAAGGATGTAGAGCTACTCGCCATGCATAATGATGTTGTTCGACTCAAGAAGCTCGTTAGTAGACTTAAGTCCATGGAAATGGAGCTGCAAGGAGCGTTGTCTGCCAGCGAGAACCTGAATAAGGAATTAGATGAGTTGCAGAATGCTCGCACTGACCTGATTGAGAAGAATAAGCAGTTGAGGAGCGGGAAGTCTAGTCTTGAGGTTGTCCTTACCCAGGGTCAAGTTGACTTCTACAAGCTTGGTTATATTGATTATTTTCTTGGCATGCCATCTGACTACACCTTTTCTTATAAAGACCTCGAGCTTTTTGCTATTTCTTTCGAGAATCTGCTTAAGTTTTCCTTCGAGAACACCGTTGGTGGAGCAGTTAAGGATCAAGCTGCCCAGGTAGGTGCGGTCGAAGGTGGTGCCACCCAAGTAGGGGTGGCTGATGACAGTGCTGCCTAAGATGGGGCAATTGTAAGTGAAGATGTCCAAGCTGCTGAGGAGTAGTCTTTTTAGATAGACATTAGGATTTACTTTCTTTTTCTTTTCTGCTTTGCCTTTTCCTTTGCTTAAACTTTGTCGGCCTTCGTGCCAGCTTGCCAATTTGCTAAAAATTAATAAACTATTTTTCTTCGCTTTTCTTCATCTTTGTCACTTTGCCTTGCTTCAAGCTTTAGCCGGAGAATGAACAACTGAGCAAGCTGCTTTGAACAAAGAAGTCAAGCCCATCTTCATTGCTTTAGGCGCCAACTTCTGGTTGTCAGGTGCGAATCTTCGCTTACTTGAGGCATATTTTGAAACTTCTAACTTGCATCGATCGGTTGAGCGCAAGAGGAAACAGTTGAGCACGGCTGCTCGTCCGGTCAGACTTTGGCACTTTGGATCTCCTTCAAAGTGGTGGGGGATTTCATCTCCGATATTGCTTTGATCTGCTTAGGATGTGCCTCGATTCCTCGCTGGGTTATAAGGTACCCTAAGAATCGGGCTGAGGAGACTCCAAAGGTGCATTTGGTAGGGTTAAGCTTCATCTTCTACTCCCTAAGGATACTGAATGTCTCTGCCAAGTTTCTAGGGTAGTATAACCGCTACTTTTCTTTTACCATGATGTCGTCGACATAGACATCCATGGTAACCCAAATCTGCATCTTCAACATCATGTTTACTAACCATTGATAGATAGGTCCTATGTTTTTTAGGCTAAAAGGCATAACCTTGTATCAGTAGGTGCCTCGCTCGATCACGAACGTAGTTTTCTCTTTGTTGGGCTTAAACATGGTGATCTAATTGTAGCCGAAATATGCGTCCAAGAAGCTGAGTAGCTGGTTCTATGCGGTTGTGTCCACTAGTAAGTCAATTCGGGGACATGGAACTGATCTTTTGGGCAACCCTTGTTGAGGTCGGTGTAGGCTACGTATACTCTCCACTTGCCATTCTCTTTCTTCATCACCAACATGATGTTGGCTAGCCATGCTGAATACGGCACTTCCTCGATGAATCTGGCTACTAATAACTTGTCTATTTCTGCCTCAACGATCGCTTCTCGTTATGGAGCGAAGTGTCTTCTTTTTTGGATCACCGGTTTGGAAGTAGGGTTGACATGTAGCTTGTGGTAGACTACCTTGGGATCAATGTCGGGCATGTCGGAGGGTGACCATGCAAAACATCACGGTTTTCCCTAAGGAAGGCAGTGAGCTCTTCTTTTTCCTTTGGGCTCAGCCGTGAGCTGATTTTAGCCGTCTTTTAACTGCTCGGGATCAAGAATGATGTATTCGGCATCCTCTTCTACCTTCTATCCTTTTTCCTCTAGCATGTCTTCTTGAACGCCATCATCTTAATCCACATGTTGTAGTTGTTATTTGGTAGCAGGCTTGTCATTCTCAACCTCGGTAATTCCTATGGGGGTGAAAGACTTCTTTTTTTACTCATTCAGCATTTGCACTCTGTATCGTCGGGATGCGGCTTGGTCAGAGTTGATCTCTCCGACTCATCTTCCTGGGATGCGAAATCGAATTTTCTGGTACTTGACGGAGGTTACAGCATCCAGTTTCACTAGCCAGGGCCTTCCCAGAACCCCGTTATAAGGAAATGGGTCGCTGACTATAATGAACGTTTGCTTTGACACTACTGGTGGTGTTGTCACATTGAGTTTTATGTTGCCAATAGCAGTCGAGGTGTATCCGTTGAATTCGATGAGTACCCCTCCTTGGCGTATTATCGTGCTTCTGAATGACGGATAGCTAAAGTAGATTTACTATGCTGCTGTTGTCCACCATTGCTCTGTTGACTATAATGTGTGCCAATTGAACGGACACTACCAGAGCATTGTTGTGTGGGAAGTCAACTCCTTCAGCATCTTGCTAGGTGAAACAAACAATCAGTCCATGTTTGGCATTAGTTGCCTGAACCTAGGAGATTGCTATAGCCTACTGGATCTTTTTCCTCTTAGAGTTGTTTGTGGCCCCAAGTATTCAGACTCGGCAAAGATGCCATTGATTCTAATGGTCTTGGCATACGGCTCCCCATCTGCGTCTACGTTCTTCCTAGGCTACGCAACTGGTTTATCCAGGTATATGTTGCATTTACCCTCCTTCACCATCTTCTCTGGGTATTCTGTTCAGGTATAGCAAGTGTCGGTCGTGTGACGGGGACCTCAATGAAACGCGCAGTACTTGGTGTGATCCAGCTTGAAGGTGTCTCATTTGGATTATCTTGGTAGCTTGAACGAAGGCTCACTCTTAAGGTCGCGGAGGATCTGGTTGATTGAGATCAAGAACTTAGTATAGTTCTTGGTGGCTTGGCCTCCTCTTGTTGGGGACCGGTATTTGCGTTTGGTTTCCTGCCTGTTTCGGTCGTTGGACTGCTTTTTGTCCACTTTCTTCTAGACTGCCTCAGACTCTTTCTAAGGCTGCTCAAGTCCTTGATTGCCCATCAGGCCTCATCCCAAAACGCTTGTTTCTTTGCCAGATAGAATGAGTCAACTAGAGTCAGGTATTCTTTCATGATCAATTCTCCAAATAGAGGATGATCTGCTGGGAGTCCCTTTTGGAAGGCTGCGTTGGCGTTCAAGTCGTTGCAGCCAACTATCTTTGCCTTTTTCACCTTTAACCTCTTGACATAATCGCGGAGAGACTCATTTGGATTCTTCTTGATGTTGAAGAGATGATCGAACTTCTTCTTGATTGAGCGGTAAGATGAGTACTCTTTAGTGTAAACTATGGAAAGCTCATCGAAACTCTGAATAGACTGTGGATGGAGGGTATGAAACCAATCATGCACCTCGCCTTGCAAAGTAGTAGCGAACATCTTGCACATTAAGGCGTCGTTGGCCCTGTAGAGGATTATCGCGCTACGGTAATGCTTGAAGTGTCTTTTCTGGTCTCAATCTCCCTTGAATAGGGTGAAATGTGGCGTATTAAACTTACTCAGGGGCTTTGTCTGCTCGATCTCATCTGTGAAAGGTAATCTGCCTATGTAAGCACGTCTCTGCAAAAAAGGCTTCGGCTGTGGTCTCGATGAGCTGGACTTCGTGCAATCGCTGAGTAATGAGCCTCTATACTTCTTCCTGGATTTGCCTCTATCGAGGCCGCAGGGCTTCTGGCTACCCCTGGTCATGACCTGCTGGTCTCGGCTGCCATTCCCTATGATTGGCCCGTCTATGCCACATCTACTATGTAGTACATTCCTGGCAAACGAGCAAATTACTCGTAGGCTGTGAGTTAAACTTGAGCCAGATTGTGCAACTGCTTCTCCCCGTCCACCGTGTTACCCACTTCGATGTGAGGTGGATGATGCTCCTTACTGGTCTAGCCAGGTATGAACACTTCGCCTAGAAGGTTATCCATGTTGATTATCGGAGTGTGGCCCCAACCGTGAATGTATGTTCGTCCGAGGGCCTAAGACTAGAGTCTACGCTATCTAGGGGGGCCTAGGTAGAAGTGTACACTGCCAAAACGCTCTATTCGTGGCTGGTAAATGGGCTGCTTGTCGGGACATCGTTGGAGGGAAACGTCATCGCATGCCCTTGTCCTGCTTCGTGACACCTCATCTAGGTCATGCTGCATCTTGGTGCGCTGTAGATGCTGATTCACCAAGGTAGTCTGCTGCGTGTGGGCACTTATCAGCTTGGTGACCTGTTGTGATAGGTATTGTTCGCCATTTGGAGTGGAAGAGTTGGGACGGTAGATGTCTGCTTGAGTTATGGAAATGTAATGGACTCTGGGTGCAAAGCTTAAGCCATGATGGGTCAGATCTGCAGTAACGTGGGGTGAAAATACCCTTAGTTTAACCGTCGGCCTTGGGATCTGGATCTGGGCTGGTTGAACTAGTTTGGGACCATGCTGGACCATCTGGAAGGCTGCACGAGCAGGTCGGGAGCATGGGGGCTGGGCCACCTCAGTTGACGTGACTTGGGCTGCCTCGGTCTGGATAGCTTGCGTCCAAGCGAAGGTGGCAGGTGCCAAAGGTTGTTGCCGAAAGCGAGCAGCTGCTTGGGTCTGCTCGTATTAGCTGCTTATGTCGTAGGCCTCCTGCCTTAAGGTTTCTTCGCGTTGGGTAGAGGTTGCCTCGTGGACCACTACATCGGCTGTTGTGCTGTTGGCATAGCCATGGTACCTTATGGTGGCAAAGGTGCAGTCTTTGTTTTGGTAAACCTCGAGGAGCGACGACATGGAGCCATGTCACGATCTCCATCTGTTGGTCCATGTCCTTCAACGTAAGAGGCCCCATTGGTTGTAGTTTCTGAATTTCTTGCCATTGTAGTTGTGGATCTACGAACGAAGGAAGTTGAAAGCAAGAGTCTTCTTCGAGTCTTCGGATCAGAGCTCTCAATGAAAGCACCAATTTATGGATGCAAATTTCTGCCTTCGTTTGATTGACAAATCTGCACCTGCAAAATAATAACACCTAAGATTAAGGCCAAAAGCCTCACCCGCTCACGATGAATATGGAGGATGAGCTTTGGCCGAATAATCTCCGATGCCAAAGTTAGAATTCTGAAAAGAATATGTTTGAGTGTTTGTAGGAAGCAAAAAGCCTCTTTAGAGGTAACTAAAGCTTCTCAAATTTTGGAGATAATGGAGTATTTATAGGAGAGGAGATGAGCATGGGCCGGCCCTATAATATTTAGGGGTGGCCGGCCCTAGGTGGTATTTTGAGTGAAAATATTCTAAGATATTTGTGTAAATAAATATCCTAGAATAAAAGGTAAATATCCTAAATAAATGGAATTAGGATAACATAGTTGGAAGAGCTATTCTCTGATTAGAAATGTATTTATGATAAGAATAAGAGATTATTCTATCATAAATACCTTTGACTTTTCCTACGGGCAAGGGTGCCTTGAGTAGTCGTTGATCTCTGCCTGCTCTACCTCAGTTGCATTTGGTGACTAAGGCTGCTCCCTGCTCATTTAATAGGGGCAGTCTTGTCTTTCTTGCGAAATAATCAACGCGTTAGCTCCATGATTTTTGGGATTATTTTTTACTCCACCCTCACAACGCCCAGTTTAGAATTGAACCTGAGCTCTCGATACCATGTTCATTTTCTGTATTGATTTGGCTACTGAATTTGATGATGTGTGTTCATAGAAGCAAACTGAATGGAAACGAAAATGAAGAAGAATGGTGATCTCAGAGTGTGGAATTTTTCAGGTCGACGGGCTTAGGGCCCACTCCAACAATATCGATACTGTCCCCACTTAACCACCTGCACAATCCTCAAGTGTGAGGTTTTATCACAAAAGACCTCAAAGTTAGTTAGAGTGTGGTAATTCTATTTAAAGTGTTTTCTCTCTTCCCTCTTGGCCGATGTGGGACACTGGGGTTTCAACACTCCTCCGCACGTGAAACCCCATTTTATGGGTCACGCGTGGAAATCCACATCGGTAACCATGTGAAGCCAGTGAGGGCTCACCCATCGTGCGTGGCCAAATGAGGACCCACCCAATCACGTGGCATCTTTGGCCTGCGTGGACATCGCGTGGGGCCAAAGGGGACCCACCAATCACATGGCAATACGGGCCCGTCCCCTTGCTCTGATACCATATGGAATTTTTCAGGTCGACGGGCCGAGGGCCCACTCCAACAACATCAATACTGTCCTCCACTTAACCACCTGCACAATTTTTAGGTGTTGAGTTTTATCACAAAAGGCCTCGATGTTAGTTAGAGTGAGGTCATTCTATTTAAAGTGCTTTCTCTCTTCCCTCTTGACCGATGTGGGACTTTGGGGTTCCAACACAGAGAATCTCAAAATTGCACTCACAGTCATGCTCTTTTTGTGATGCGTATTCATTTCACATGCTTCCAAAAAGAGTCGTTAGGCTATTACAAAAGAGAGAGAGAGAGAGTCTATGAACTCATCTCAGCCATTCATTGGCTTTGCCCTATAAGACAATGCCAGATGCTCACAATCGAGCCTAAAACAATTAGATACAATCTCAGCCCTTGATCTATAACAACCTAACAACACAAGCATTTCAGTAATTAAATCAATTAATTGTTAAGGCATAATTCCAATCAAGGAAGAAAATATCGATAATATCGGAAATATCGGTAGTCCGAAAACACGGAAATATCGATGGAAATATCGGTAAACTATCGATATCGATAAAAATTACATGGAAACCACGGAAATTGTAAGAAAAACTTGGAAATTTTTATTGAAACTTTGTAGGATGTTTATTTAGTCAATTATCTATTAGTTTATCACAAAAAATTGGAAAGAAATGCATTGCATGATGGATTTAACATTATCAAGTTGATTATATAGCGAGCTGACAAACATTGTGAGTGTAGAAAATATGTAGTAATTAATGAAAGAAGTTTAAACACACCATAATCATTTATATATAATGAATTAGTACAATATTTTACACTTTATACATTGCATGGTAAGATACATAAGTGACTTAGTACCACATAGAGTTCCTATGAGGTTCAAAATTTTCACTATCTTCATCATCTCTATGTGTAGAGTGAGTGTATTGTGAAGAGTAGTTATCCAATTTAATGAATAATCCAATTTAATGAATAATAATCCAATTTCATAATAATCCAATTTAATGAATAATAATCCAATTTCATAAAAAAATAATCCTAATATAAAACATGGTGATGAATAATAATCCAATTTGATAATAATCCAATTTAATGAATAATCCAATTTAATGAATAATCCAATTTGATAATAATCCAATTTAATGAATAATAATCCAATTTGATAATAAAAAAAACCTAATATTAATGAATAATAATCCAATTTGATAATAAAACATAATATTAATGAATAATAATCCAATTTGATAAAAAAATAATCCTAATATAAAACATGGTGATGCAAAATCTAAACAAGGCGATAACAAGCCAATTGGCAAAAATGATTAAAAAAATCTAAATTGTCTAACTGACCGACACTCTTATAGACTCATTATATCACTTTTATAGACTCATCTTACCCTTATAAATTCATTATTTTTCTTGAAATTGATTAGAATCATTAGAAAAACAATTTTTTGCATTTCCATATGCCTAACCAACAAATACAACTTCTACTATTTCCCTGAAATTATATATTTTCCCTGAAATTGAGTCATTTATCCTAATCTAATCTAGACCCCCAGATTAATTTATATTTTCACTCTTTTTCTGAAATTATATAAATTGTGCAATTGAGTCTTTTATCCTAATCTAATCTGGACCCTCCATCTTCATTCTCACTCTCTGTCACGCTACCACGTGGCAGCCCACTAACCCTCACCCTATCTCTCTCTCTTTTCCCGAGTCCCTCTCGGACCCTTCACTTTCTCTCATTTCTCAACTCTATCTCTCTCTCGAACTCTCGTTCTCTCACTCCATTTCCCCGATCGCACCCACACCCAGGCACACCCAAATATGTCCACCACGATGCCAGCGCAGCATCTCCACCATCCTCCTGAACTCTCCCTCCCTCTCCTCCGTCTCTGGAAGCACGGCGACGCGCAGAGGAAGCTCGGCTTCCCCGATCGCACCCACACCCAGGCACACCCAAATCCGTCCACCCCGATGCCAGCGCAGCATCTCCACCACCCTCCTGAACTCTCCCTCCCTCTCCTCCGTCTCTGGGAAGCACGGCGACGCGCAGAGGAAGCTCGGCTTCCCCGATCGCACCCACACCCAGGCACACCCAAGTTTTCAGGTGAGATCCGACTAAACCCTATGTTGATTACCTCTTGCATGCGTGAAATTTGAACCTTATATGTGAAATTGAAGTTCAAAATCGTGTTTTTGCAAGGTTTTTGGGACGAAATTGGCTCGGGAATAGGCACACCATCTCCGGCGTTCTTCTCCGATTGCACCGTTAAAAAAATATCGCGATATTATCGATATTATCGATAAGATCGTGATATTTTGACGAAAACCCCTTGGATACCACTTAAAATATCGGTTTGGGGAAAAACCGATAATATCGGCGATATATCGCCGATATTATCGATATTTTCGGCGATATATCGCCGATATTATCGATATTTTCTTCCTTGATTCCAATACAAGCATTACTCCTTGTTGTCCTCTTTGTCGAACTCCGACAATAACAAGAAGTCCAAGCACGCTGCCACCGTCAAAGCCAAGGTTGAAGACAACCAGCCGTCGGCACACATTTCCGTCAAATCCAAATCCCTCAAGTGGTACAAAAACCACGAAAGCTTTTCAATGGATCATGGTCATCCTCAAAAACCTGTGCGTTCCTCTTTGCGACAAAAACTTGAAGAGGCAAAGTTCTCCAGCAAGCAAATAAATAAGAACTGAAAGAAAGAAGTCTCCTGCAAACAAAGTTCCCAAATCAAGTGGGAATGATGGTCGCGTAGAAACCAAAAGGAAAAAGCCATCTCAAAGGCTTTCCTTTTTAAAACAAGTTGTTGTGCTGTTCTATTACACCAGGAACTTAAAAATATCACATTATTCAAAAAGAAATAATATAGAGGGAGGATGCCTCACGTCGTTGGTATGCGAAGAGGTGATTGTCGTAATCTTCCAAGAAGACAAGCACAAGCAACAACCCTCATTGACCACAAAGAAGAATTAGGAGTAAACTAATTTTCTACAACGACAAGTTCTTTTCCGAACTTGTCGAAAGAAGAAATATGCAACTGATGATCTTTAATCATCACTTGTTTATATTTGGCTGCTTGCTGCTCTGTGCTTCAAAGAATGCTCAGAAAAGATGAAGCAGAAAAGTCTTTTAAATGACTTGAATGGAACTTTTTTTTTTTTTTTTTTTTTTTTCGAGCTAATGATATTATCTACACTAAGGGGGAAAATGTGGGTTTAGTCTCATAATGAGTTAGCAATAATGTGGTTCAAATTCACTTTTAACGAGAATCGAATCTAAGACATCTCACTTACAAGTGAAAGGGAATACCACTAGACCGTAGTACTAAATGGCTTGTAAGGTTGCGTTGTGAATCACACGAGAATGAAAACAGGGCAAGTAATTTGCCTTCAGTGTGATTGAATGATTGATCGGCAAGAATCATGGAGCCGTTGAAACATTTGTTGACTTTGGTTAAAAATTGAATAGTGATTAGGTGTATCAATCCAATCACCATTAAGAATTGAATAGTAATTAGATGTATCAATCCAATCACCATGATAGGCTGTATTGAAGGAAACCCTAATAGCTATAAGTAAGGATGTCCCTGCTGTCCCTAGAACATGTTCGATTCTTGAGCAATCCCTATTCGTTGCTGGAACAATATTAGTAGAGAGTAGAAGACTTCTTGCGAAGATATCAGTGATGTTGGAAGTTTTGAGACTCTTGTCCCACATTAGTGAAAACAAGATTCTCAAGTACCTTTATATATGTTTTGTCTTCTACAATATTAGTTATGTGTTGGACCACTTGGAATGAGAATTGAGGCTTGGGCCACCATTTCTGTGGATTGGGCTTGATGATTAAACCATAATTTAATATAAATTAATATTAATTAATCAAGACAAGGGCCTTGGGGCCTAAGAATTAAAATTAATCTGATCAATTAGTTTTAATTTCGAATTAAGTTTTTAATTAAATTAATTAAAAACGTTTTGATTAAAGATACAACCTTTTGTAGAGAGTTGTAAAGCTTCGGATACATCCAAAAGGTATTTGAAGAGGTATGAAATAGCCTATATAACTGGAGTCCTCAGTTCATCATCAATCATCTTTTCTTCTTCCTTTTCTTTCGTACAAACTTTCCAGAGAGAGTAAAAACACAAAGCAGTTCGCTAGAATTCTATAATCCAGTGCGGGTTGTAGGATTAGGTTGTTGTATCCTGGTCGAGCAGACGTTACAGAACCACAAGCACAAGAGTGAGACAGAATTACTGTTCGAAGGACATAGCTTTTACGCTAGCCTCTACCTTTTGTAATCAAATTAGTACTGTTGATATTCTTATATTAATTTATGTATTTATTGTATACTTTTCATTATGTACAGCAATTACTTTTTATGAAATAAAATTGTGAATTTCAAGTCCTGTTTATTTCTATTATTTTGTTTATTACTGAATTGTTCTCCAACAAGTGAAGCATGGCTCCTCTTGGTGCAGGTTAGTATTCTTTCATGCAAACACTTCACTCACTTCACTCCATAAACCCTAGCAGCTTTTGTGTGGTGCTAGTTGCATGTTGATCCAAATGAAATCTTGCAGAATGAGGTCACGGTGGACAAAGGCACATCAACCCGTTATCAAATACAAATGTAATAGGTGTGGAAACAAAATGACAAAAGCTACAAGATAAAAGTTAAAAATGGGGAAAAAGCTAACAAGACTTATTTGCTCTCTTTTATTAACTAAACGTGTGGGATTCTAAATCCCACAAAAAGTCTTTCGGATTTTCAACCTGGGGCCACGGAAAAGGAACAAAAAGCCTCTTGAAGGGAAGATGTCAATTGCTGTCTCTGTGTTTCCTTTGTCCAAGAAACAAAAGGATGGCTGAGGGACACCATCGAGTGAACAAAAGCAATGGGAATGCTGCAAATAATCCAAAAGAAAAGCATTCTCTCACCATCAAATGGAAGCTATCAAAAAGAGCGCAGCAAGACAAGTCAAAGAAGGGGAAGTAAAAATCTCCAAATAATGTGACACTTAGAAAATTCAAGCCTTCAAAGAGAAGAAGAAAAAAAAGCTTGCAGACTAATTGGAGACAAGCTTCGGGACAAATGGTTTTAAAGTCCAATGTTAAATGGGATTGAAAGTTCAAAAGATGAATACAAAAAAGGGGCTGCTTTGAACAGAACCCATGTGGGATAAATCCCATGAAAGAATCAGACACTACTACGTTTAACTATTTGCGCGACGAACAAAAGTTGGTCATGCAAAGTGTCATTCCGTCGCACAAATGTCTACGTGACGGAAACTTCATCGCGTAGAATCTGTCGCGCAAAGATCGTGAAGAAAGACTTTGTGCAACGAACAATAGCATTGGTCGCAAGAACGCGGTGCGACGGTTTAAGCTTCGTCACACAAATTTTATAGGAACAAATGTGTTCATCGCACAAAATACCAGTAGTCACGCAAAAACGGGATGACTAGTAGTCGCACAAAAATAATTTTTTTTTTTAAATTTATTTATTTTTTCTATTTTTTTAATTTTGTAATAAAATTAAATTGCAATTAAAATGTAATAAAGAGAAAAATGATTTATTTAAATAAATATAAATGTATGTACAAGGAAAATGTTTAAAAAGTAAGGGAGTACAAAACTAAGAAAATAATGCGGCATAATCTACGGGGTTGTCATTCGAAGGCGGCTGGAAGGTCTAGAGGTTAGGGACGGGCTTAGAGGTCGAAGGGGCAGAGTTGTGGGCATGTTAGGGTTGAAGGGGCTCGAATGTCGACGACAGACGAAGATCCGGGAGACTAATGCCGGATTGATTGAGGGCCTGTACAATCTATGACATCAGGCTCTTATACGAGGCTAGCTCAGTCCTAAGGTTGCCCACCTATGCTATAAAAGCTGTCACCTGACTCTTTGACTGCGATGAAGAAGAGGCTCTAGGTTCCCGCCGTCGGGCATTCCCCATCCCCCTACAATATGTCCCTGGCCTCCGCCCAAGAGTCTGATCCAAGGTCTCTATAAGGATCTGAAACCCCACATCCTTTGGGGGATCCACAGACTCGAGCGAAGTCTTGGGAGGAAGCTGGGAGGCGGACTCCTGAAAAACCAACTGCCTCTTCTCCATCATCGTCGCCTGTGTAATATAACATGAAAATATTAATAATAACATTCAAATAATAACCATGATACTTGAATGCGTAAGATAGTAATTACAAATGAAGAATACTTACATGAAGTGACTCGGTCAACTCATCCCCGGATCGAATATAAACGTCGTAGAAGACATCGATCTCCGGGAATTTTGAACCCCCTGAATAGAACAAGATACGAAAATTGTAAGTACGAAAAAAATAATAATATTATTGACATATTAAAAATTAATATTATTGATATATTAAAAAAAATATATTATTGACATATTAAAAATTGAGTAAGAAACGTATAATGTGACAGCCCGTCCCTGATTTTAAGAGTTTTAAAGTTTTAATAAAGGAATTTACAAAAATGCCCTTTGAGGCACGCGCATTATTCGAGGTTAATCGTTGTGTCGTGCCATCTAAGATTTATTTTCTTGACATATCCTCGTAGTATTCGTCGTTACAGACGTGTGGGCGCAGACAGTTCGTGATTTGGAGTTATAACGAAAAAGATTTTAAAGTTCAAAGTTTGAGCATTTTATGAATTTTATTATTAAAATTTGGATGGCCCAGATTAAAGGAAATCTGAAATGGATGGCTTGGATGTAAGGGAAAGAAAATAAAAATAAAAAAGTGAAGGAAGGTTTTGTGTGTGGGTGTGTGCGTGTGAGGAAGGAGAAGAAGAAGAGATTGGGCAGAAACTGCCCAACCAGAGGAGTGAGAGAACTGACGAATCAAGAGAAGAGAGATGGAGAGGATGGCCAATCAGAACAGGGGAAAGGAGGAAAGGAGAGAGGGCGAGAAGCGGAGGAGAGAAGGAAGAAAAATGGGTCTTCACCCACGACCCGTTTTGACGTGCGACACCCACACCCAAATTCCGACGATTTTCACCGGAATTCTCACAAATTGGATCAAGGTACCACTTCCAATCAACACCTAGGCCTTCCCTCTTCATGTTTCACCCAAAAAATCAATGAATTTCGTGGTGATTTCGCGAAGAACACCCACACGGGTGCCGCGACTTTCTTGTTCAAATTCACCCAATCCCGAAGCAATTTCTTTCAATTGCCACCACCCATACACTTCTCTTGAGGCCTAGAACAAAGCCCAGTCATTGGTTGGGACGACGGAGTTGAATTGAAGACGAATTGGAACTCACCCATTTCTAGGGTCCGCACGGATTTTGGTGAAATTGGAGCCTTTCCAGGCCAAATTGGCCTTGGCCTCAGGTATAAAGTTTACTCTACTCATTGAGATCTTCAATTCTATATTTTTTTGAGAATTTCTGGAAATAGTTAGATTTTCCGGCGAGCCGGGGCGGCCAACCACCACCTGCGGCGGCCCGTGCAGCGGCGCGTGGCCAATGGCCCGCCAATGTCATTCTTAGCATGTGTTTAAGGTTCTAGGTTCAGTTTAGATAATTGATGGACGTAAATTGAATAATTGAGCCTAAGTTCATTACAATTCGTGGTTAGGTGAAAATGTGAATTGACGATCCGACCGTTGGATCGTCACCAAACTTTGATACGTTGTAATACGTAATATTTTAGGATTATAGAAACTTACGGATTGGGAATCCAATTTACGGATCTTCCGGAATTGGAGTTGTAAGTTCATAAAATAAAATGTTAACCGTCACTTGGTTTTGGAAATTGACGGAAATCCGACCGTTGGATGGTAATGAAATTTTAGGATGATGTCCGAGAGGTATATTGTGGACCTCTGGAAGTTAATTTGAAATCTGAGTTGCAGATCTTCCGGATCGAACTACGTAGTGACGTGTTTTGTATAAGTTATATATTCTATCGATATGATTTCTGAGGTTGGATTTGATTATTGTTCTAGGCGCCGATCGTCATGACGCCTTGATATGTTGTGCTAGGGAGTTGTTGGGCGAACTCCAGGTGAGTGGGCAGTATTTTCTATTTATACCTATATACTATGAATTTTCCCAGAAATTGAGTTTTAATGAAAATGTTTTTCTAAAATGCCATGCATGCATATATGAGTTATATGAATTGATAATTGATGCATATATATATGTGAATTGGTGTTGTGGACGCACAGGTGAGTATCAGGTGAGTTTTATGTTACTCATGTGAATCATTGATGATGTATATGAAGGAAAAAATTTTGTCCTAGCTAAGAACATGTATGAACATTTGAATACATATGCTAACAATTAACTCTTTAAAGTAGGCATGCATCCAAAAACAATTCATGAAACCCATGACTTTCAAAGCCTAGTATATGGTGAACCAAAAGACTCTTTAACAACATTAAAGATAATTAAGAATTTAGAGATTCTTTACCCTTGAAGCTCATCCTTGATTACACAAGGGATTCACCCAAGTGGAGGGCCTTCAAGTCACCTCCTTGCTCCTTGGATCTTCCTTGTGATTTTCCTCATTTTAGTGCTCCTTTGCTTCTTTGAGGATTTGAGGATTAGTTCTCCAAAACACCAAAAGTTTGATGTCTCTATGTCTCTTCACCAAGGATGTAATTTGTGAGGATGAAAATGGATCACTTAGGGAAGTAAATTTGCTAGATAACTTTCCCCAAGTAGCTTAGAAAACCCTAATTGAAAACAAAGCTATAAAGATGAATTTATACTTCATTTCTTAGGTGAGTGGCAAACTTGCAATTAAGCAAACTTGCATACCCTCACCCTAAATGGTTGGCCTATATGGTTATTGGGCTTATTGCCCATTTTGTTTTAGTTGTCATACAACTTAAACATAATGGGCCTTGTGGACCAAAACACTTTTGGGCCCCGAAGCCCTAAAACCAACTTAAAATCCCAATACGAACATTTCGTATAATTAATTAACTAATTAATTAATCTTGACCATTCTTCAATTAAACCATTTAATTGCTTATCCATTTCATTTAATTGCTTCACATATATCCTTATTTGGTGTGCGATCCATTAGGTTCCAATTAGCGAGGCAGTGGGCGATGTTACTCTTAACTATCGATTGTGAATTGAAACCACATTTCAATTCTCCCTTTTGATGATTAGTGTTTGCTAATCAATAGGGCTTCCACAAACCATGAGTGACACCTAGCAGTATGTCATGGTTACCCAAGCTAAGTAGAATTGGTTGGAGAACCTATCCAGTTACAATTACAATGCAATACGGTCCTTCTCTAATACAATACTCTTAACCACATTGTTTTAAGTGATAGTTTGTTTCATGTCTACTATCCAATGTGATACTTTCTTATATGATTCCCTTGAATATGATTTGGAACATCTTCCTTAGTCATATTCATTTGCTTTGGCCAAAGACTTTAGAATCATATTTTAGAGTATACTCCTTCCACCATGGAAGGTTAGAGATCCCTTGTTGTGCATTCATATGCCTACATGACTAGATCACATGACCCCAACAATGCCGTGGACAATCCGAGGGAATGCCTTTGTCATGATCAAAGATCAAGGACCTAACCATTAGACATCTATGATGCCTCAGGTCTAAGGACTACTTTGCATATTGTAACCTTAGAGTTCGTACATGACATGTATGTTTGAACTCTCATTAATCGCAGTTCAGTGTACTCGATTACTCTTTCGAGCACCTATGTGTTTGTCTTAGTGTCCAACACCAAATGACTTGAGACTAGTTCATACTCACGTTTGAGTCAACATAACACATACTAACCTTATTGGATTGTCAATGCCCAATTGGCAATCCTATGGCTAGGAACGTTTTAGGAATGAACATAAGAGAAAGGTCTCCTTAATCTAACTCATTAGATCACTTATCTCTTATGTCAAATACATCCCTTGGATTCTCTTATTGATTAAACACATGATTCAATAAATAGTGATTAACAATAAGTATTGCCCTTCCGTTAAACATATAAAAGTTTAACATATTAAGTATTCCAAAAAGCTATTACATCAAATGAGTGGCTTTGTGGGCATACTTCCAACAATCTCCCACTTGCACTCAAAGCCATCCTCCCATGTATCTAATACTCATCTTATCCATATGACGATCAAGCTGGATTTGAGTCATTGGCTTTGTCAGTGGATCTGCTACATTATCGGCTGAAGCAACTTTGAGGATGTTGACTTTCCCCTCGGCAGCATATCATCTTATGATATTAAATCGCCTATCAAAATGCTTGTTCTTTTGATGAGCCCTGGGTTCCTTGGCTTGAGCTATCGCCCCACTATTATCACAGTACAAAGTTACTGGTGATGTGATGGTTGGAACCACTCCAAGTTCAGTAATGAACTTTTTCATCCAGAACGCTTCTTTGCCGGCTTCAGCTGTAGCGACATATTCAGCCTCTGTCGTGGAATCAGCAATTACACTTTGTTTCTTGCTTTTCCAACTGACAGCCCCACCATTCAGAGTGAATACATATCCGGAGTTGGAACTTCTATCATCGACGTCAGATTGGAAATCTGCGTCTGTATAAGCTTCCACTCGCAACTCTGATGCTCCTCCATAAACGAGGAACATGTCCTTAGTTCTTCTTAAGTACTTAAGGACCATCTTGACAGCTGCCCAGTGTTCTGATCCTGGGTTAGATTGATATCGACTAGTAATGCTCACAGCATACGCGATATCAGGCATTGTGCATATCATGGCATACATGAGACTCCCTATGGCGGAAGCATAAGGAATTTCATTCATTTAGCCGTATCTCTTCAGGAGTCTTATGTCCCATGGACTTAGAAAGGTGAAGTCCATGTCTCACAGGAAGAAAACCTTTCTTAGATTGTTCCATCTGGAACCTACTTAGCACCTTATCAATGTACATCGATTGGGATAATCCAATTAATTTTCTGGATCTATCACGATAGAGTTTTATCCCAAGTACATAAGATGCATCTCCTAAATCTTTCATGTGGAAGGTTTTAGACAACCACACTTTTACAGAAGAAAGTATTGCAGTGTCATTCCCGAATAGTAATATGTCATCTACATATAACACTAGGAATACTACTGCATCCCCAACGACTTTTTGATAAACACAATTGTCGTCTTCGTTTTGAGTAAAACCAAACGTTTTGATTTCAGTATCGAAACGAATGTTCCAGCTCCTGGAGGCTTGCTTAAGTCCATAAATGGACCTTTGAAGCTTGCATGCCTTAGTCTCTTCAGACTCGGACACGAAACCTTCGGGTTGAGTCATATAGAGCTCTTCCTGTAGGTAGCCGTTCAGAAAGGCCGTCTTCACGTCCATTTGCCATCTCTTTGAATCAATGTCGGACATTGCTTCAGTGTAGTCCCTAGGGTCCTCCTTTGTTTCATTGTCACCTAAAAGGTACAATTCATCAAAGTCATTATTTAAGCCAAACCTCATAGGTGGCTTACTAACCCGTTCAGATCTACGTGGAGCTAGGGGTTCAGGAACAGGGTTGTCAATATGTCGAGTGCTTGTTTGTGGTTCATTATTAATCTCATTAATTTCCATCTGTTTGCTTATAGTTCCTTTGAGAACAAATTCGTCCTTTAGAAACTTAGCAGTTCTGGGGACAAAGACTTTCTGGTCGTCAGGATGGTAGAACTCATATCCCATAGTTTCTTTAGGATATCCCACAAAATAGCATCTTACTGATCTCGCTTCAAGCTTAGTAGCCTCAAGCTTCTTGACATATGCTTCACAACCCCAAATCTTAATATGATTAAGACTTGGCTTTCTTCCATGCCATATCTCATAGGGTGTTTGTGAAACTGATTTGGAAGGTACTCTATTAAGCAAGTAAGCTGCTGTATATAGAGCGTATCCCCAGAATGTTACTGGTAGATCAGCGGAACTCATCATAGAACGAACCATGTTCATCAAGGTTCGATTTCTCCTTTCAGAAACTCCATTAAGTTGTGGAGTTCCCGGTGGAGTCCACTGTGATATTATTCCACACTCTTTGAGATAATCTAGGAACTCATTACTCAGATATTCACCCCCTCGATCCGATCTTAGGATTTTTATCTGTTTCCCAGTTTGCTTCTCAACTTCATTCTTGAATTCTTTGAACCTTTCAAAGGATTCTGACTTGTACTTCATAAGATATACATAGCCAAACCGAGAGTGATCGTCGGTGAATGTGATATAGTATGAGAAGCCTTCTCTCGACGTAGTAGACATAGGTCCACATACGTCAGTGTGGATTAACCCTAGAATTTCAGTGGCACGCTCTCTTTTTCCAGTAAATGGAGATTTGGTCATCTTCCCTTTCAAGCAACTTTCACAAGTACCCATCCGGTCATTACCTAATGGGCGGAAATATCCGTCTTTCGACATCTTGCGAGTCTTATCAAGGTTCACATGTCCAAGTTTAAGATGCCACATCTTTTCTTGGTTAACTTCTTCTCTAGCCCTTTTGGGTTTTGAGGTATTCCCGCTTTCAATACAGTGCATCCCACTATTCGTCTCTAGGTGAAAAAATCCCTCTATCATATTACCATGAGAGATAATACGACCGTTCAAGTATAAAGTGCAACTCATTTTGTCAAACAACACTGAGTGCCCATCTCGTAAAAGCTTAGAGATGGAAATCAAATTCTTTATACATGAAGGAAAATATAAACAATTTTTAAGTTCCAGGACTTCCCCAGAGGGTAGGTTAAGCATATAGGTGCCTATTGCTTTTGCAGAGATTTTAGTGTCGTTCCCAACTCGCACAACCATCTCCTCATTGCGCAGTGACCTGCTCCCTGTTAGTCCCTGCAACGTATTACAGATATGTTGACTAGCGCCTGAATCAAATATCTAGGAATTGGAGCCCACTGTAAAAGCACTCTTTATGACAGAAATAGTCTCTTCAAAAGTCCTTGTCATAAGGCTCGCAATGCGCACCCTGTATTTCTTCTTCCAACGTTCATCCTTTCCACAATGAAAGCATGTTCCCTTGGATTTCTTTGCCTTCTTCTTATGTAACCTTTTCCTTATTATTGCATTCTCACTCCCACTGTCCCTTTTGAAACCTTTTTCAAATTTACAGCACATGTCAATCATCTCTTTCAAAGAATGATCGAATCTATTCACTTTATAGTTTACGATAAACTTAGTGAAATCATCCGAGAGAGATGCAAGGAAAAAGTCTTGGGCCATTTTCCCATCAATGGAAGTTCCTAAACTTTGAAGATCTTGAAAGATCCTTTCCATCTTTTGTCCATGTTTATGGACCGATGTCCCCTTTGCCATTTTGGCATTCATTAGACTACAAATATTTGAGAATCGTACATTACTAGTCTCAATGTCATGCATCTTATGCAAACTTTCAACCATGGCACAAGAAGTGTCCATGTGCTTATGTAGCTTCATAAGCTCCTCACTAAGTGAAGTGAGGATTAAGCATTTGGCTTGTTAGTCATCCTCATAGTGTCTAACATAATTTTGACACTCCTCCTTTGAAGCTAGTTTCGTAGGAGGTACATGAGGAGGGGATTGCTTAAGTACATACAATATGTCTTTCACCTTTGAGACATTCTCAATGTGGCGATACCAAGCAAGGAAACGTTGGCCCTTTAGGCCCTTTTTGTCAAGTATAATGGTGGGTATAATTTTAGGCATGTCGTTCACTACATAACATAACAGAAATCGAATTAGCATTGTTGTTTAAAACTATTTTGATTGGGTCTTTTAATCAAATAGTATCACCCACCATTTTTGGCAAATTCCACATCCCTCAATAGAATTCGAGAGTTATATTTGAACTCTTAGTGGGTTATGGGAGACTCACCATTACCAAGCCCACCTCAGAAGAATATCTTATTGGTTAGCAAAAATAATGATGAGAGAATAACGCATTATTCATTTACAACCTTTTGTAATTACCCATCTAGTTCGGCCTCTAGAGAATGATGCCTCAGAAGAATATCTTATTGGCATCATTGCACTTAGTTTAAGTCATTCCCACCATGCTAGTTCAAATAGGGGTTCAAGAATGGCCTCAGAAGAATATCATATTGGCCATACTCGTTGCCTACTTTCACTTCATCATATGTTTATGGGCTTCTCCTGAATGTAAGCACATACTTTGTATACCCCAGAACTGGACGAATACGGTGTACGAGTCACAAACGATTGAAGCCCACCACGGTGGAAGGCCTACGAAGAGATATTCTAAACATCTCTCGCTTATCAACTTAATATTCATTTGTTGAGGGAATAGCGTTGGGCTACATCAAAACATTTTAATCACATTAAAAGAACTTGGGCCTATCACAACCATTGGTCCAAGTTTTATATGAATTAGTAGTATATAATACTCCCACTGTTTCGTTGAAACAAGCGAGACTATATGGAACTACTAACGAATGCTTTGCATCCTCATATGGACTATATAGTCATATTAGGTTTTAGGATGATTATGAACCGTTTGATTTGATCCAACACGAGCCTTGTGTTGGACCTTGGGTCTAAGGTATGTAGTTGTTGATTTTAGTTACGCGTTTAATCCAATTAAACCGTTATTTCCTATTGGGCGTTGGACCCAACTATTCCATTTTGCATACATTTAAACAAAAGGAATACATGAAATAATAATAAGGGCTTATGCCCTTTTACAACATAAATGATGGACTTATGTCCATTTACAACAATCTTGAACTAATCAAATTACATTCATATCTACACTACCAAGCCCAAACATTCATAATGTAAAGCGGCCAATCACATAGCTCAATTATCGAGGCATTTGGTTCATAATCACCCTTCTCTTAATCAAACACATTTAATTAAGAAAACAACTTTAAAACAATTGGTTTTCGGATCCATAGAATTGATTTAAATGGAACTAAATAAAATGAAAATCCAATTCTCATTTAAAGAGACAAACAATTTTGTTCTCATCTAATTTGGGCCAAAAACAATGACCACAACTTTTTGGGCCATTTTCTAAAAACAAAAAACTTTTGGGGTCACTTTGTAAAAACACAAGAGTCCACAACTTCATGTAATTACAACTTAGAACCCAAACATTTTTAATAATGTCAAAACATCATTAAAGGAGCAAAACAATTTGTCCTTTAAAGTTTTTGGACCTTAACGTAAAAACGTAAACTTTTGGGCCAAAATGCAAATACACAAAAGTATCAAAACTTTATGTAAGTGCACAAAACACCCAAAATTACCCTATTTTAAAGGGGTGGCCGGCCATATAGTGTTTTAGTGATGAAAATTCAAATTTTATACAAAGTTTTGTAAGTGGGTTATGTTAGGTGAGGTAAAGATGAAATAAAATTTTGTATGAAATGATTTATGTCATTCTTTAAAACAAAGTTTGTATCCCATTAAAATTACTTAATCATTAACCATCACCCACTAAAATTAAATCAAAACTTTATGTAAAAACATAAAACTTTTTGAATCAAAACTTCAAAACTTTTTGTTCTTGGCAAGAACTCCAAGAACATTGAAGAACACTTATGAAAACTCAAAATACATGGCACCAAATTTTTAGTTCCAATATTCATGCTTAAATGAAATACATCTACAACATTTGAGATGCTAAATTTTCTAGCAAAATTTATATTCAAAGCAAGAACAAAGCTTGTAACATTTACAACATTTAAATCATAAAACATGAAAATCACAAAACCCAAAAGGATCCACCATACACTAGACCTAGGCTCTGATACCACTTGAAGGAAAAAATTTTGTCCTAGCTAAGAACATGTATGAACATTTGAATACATATGCTAACAATTAACTCTTTAAAGTAGGCATGCATCCAAAAACAATTCATGAAACCCATGACTTTCAAAGCCTAGTATATGGTGAACCAAAAGACTCTTTAACAACATTAAAGATAATTAAGAATTTAGAGATTCTTTACCCTTGAAGCTCATCCTTGATTACACAAGGGATTCACCCAAGTGGAGGGCCTTCAAGTCACCTCCTTGCTCCTTGGATCTTCCTTGTGATTTTCCTCCTTTTAGTGCTCCTTTGCTTCTTTGAGGATTTGAGGATTAGTTCTCCAAAACACCAAAAGTTTGATGTCTCTATGTCTCTTCACCAAGGATGTAATTTGTGAGGATGAAAATGGATCACTTAGGGAAGTAAATTTGCTAGATAACTTTCCCCAAGTAGCTTAGAAAACCCTAATTGAAAACAAAGCTATAAAGATGAATTTATACTTCATTTCTTAGGTGAGTGGCAAACTTGCAATTAAGCAAACTTGCATACCCTCACCCTAAATGGTTGGCCTATATGGTTATTGGGCTTATTGCCCATTTTGTTTTAGTTGTCATACAACTTAAACATAATGGGCCTTGTGGACCAAAACACTTTTGGGCCCCGAAGCCCTAAAACCAACTTAAAAGCCCAATACGAACATTTCGTATAATTAATTAACTAATTAATTAATCTTGACCATTCTTCAATTAAACCATTTAATTGCTTATCCATTTCATTTAATTGCTTCACATATATCCTTATTTGGTGTTGATGCGAGAATTACTTGACACACAAATTTAAACCCTATTTGTGACAGTTGTAGTATATGGTGTAAGTAGGGATCGTTCTAGGCCGGGGATTAACTAGGGATGCTAACCAAAGTAAAATTAAATTAAAAACGTAAAAACAAAATTTGAAACACTAAACTAGACTCAAAACACTTAACTAGAATAACTCCAAATAAAACTAACAAATAATCTAAAACAAATCAAAAGACTCAAAATAATTCAAAACTCAAGAAAACACAAACTAAAATGATTACTAATAAATCTAACACTTTAAAATAAAATGGGGGATTGATTTTGATGAAAAGTAAATTAAACTTAAATAAATTACAAAATTGACAAAAACATAAAATTAAGGTAAAATGATAAATGACGGACTGGCTAGAGGATTATTCTCCACACATGCCACATATGCAACCTAAATTGATTTTCAGTTGTTCTTTCAATAAATTGTAAATTCTCAACGCCCCAAGTTAATTAGGTCCGCTTAAATTAACCTTCAGATTTTCCTACTTTTATTAGGTTGGATGATTGCATACGACAACCCAAAACATTCCCTACAAGTTCCCTACATGAATTGCATAATAGAGATACAAGCAAGAATCATTAAGTTTTATGAAAATCATAAGCATTGACGAGGCACTTGTTACTATGAATTGCATGAAACTTATGCCAAGAATTTACCTAACGCGATCGTTTATAAGCGACCTTCACTACTTGTGAATATAAGTTCATAACGATTAGGTGAAATTCACTTATATTCTAGCATCAAATTCATGCATGTAAATTAAGTATGCATCCTTAATCGACATGCAAAAATAAGTTATCAATCAAGCAGTTAAGCAAATTAAATCACAACTCAGAAATCACAACCAAAAGTAATCAATTCATATTACAAATATATCCATGGTTTCGAATTAACCTCTAGCCAAAACAAATTAATTACACATTATTTATAAATTAAAACAAAAGTAAAACATAAATTTGGAGAGAATTAACCGAAGAGAGTGGGGGATTGCTCTCGGACTTGCTGTAAGAGCAGCCTTCTTTTCTTCTTTTGCACCGAGACTCCACGTACTGCCTTTCCTGCATGCCAGCCCTGGGTTGCTGCTGTGCTCGCCAGCTCGCTGCTGTGCTCTTTCCGTGCTGCTGCCAGAGCAGCGTCTCCAAGCCTTCTCCTCTCGGCCCTTCGCTGTCCTTCCTCTCCAGCTGCCAGGAAGGCAGCTCCTGGTTATTCCTTTCCTGCTGCTCGTGGCAGCTGTCCGTGCAGCCCCTGTTGCGTCCCCGCTTCTTCCTAGCTGCCAGGAAGGCCTTCCACGTCTTGCGTCTCTCTCAAGCTGCCACAAGGCAGCTAGGCTTGCCTTCCAATCCCGTCTCTCCAAAACCTGCACAGCCCCCGCGCCTGACCTCCTTCCTCTTACGCTGCCAAAGGAACTCGACGTGCAGCCCTGCTGCTTCCTCCCATCCTCGCTATTCTCCCTCCGAGCTGACTTTCCCCAAGGCCGAGCTTCACTCCTAGCACAAGACAAAGGCAGCCTTACTGACCTCGCTGTCCCGCGTCACTCCAAGCTGCCAAAGCAGCTGTCCTCCCTCCGAGCTGACTGATCAGCTCCTTCACTCCCTTGCTTTTATTCTTTTTTTTTTCTTCTCTTCGTTCCTTCGCTGCCAGGAAGGCAGCGCTTCTTTCTTTAATCCACTTCCCTTTATCAGTGCTGAGACCTTTTTGCACGCCAGCTTTTCTTATTTTTCTGCACCCATTCCCTAGTGCTCCTGCTGTCTCCACCAACTATCATAAATAAATATATATATATTTATTTATAATACTATCTTTTATATAAAACAAACATGATGATATAAATTATTATTATTATATATATATATATTTTATTTAATTTAAAAGCTACACGAATTTATTACATAAAATCACACTTATACTATTTTTACTTTCTTAGCTAGGTAAATTCGATAAAACACCAAAACAAAGTAAAAATCACAAAAATATGAGGAACTAACTAAGAAAAGACGAGAGAATTTGAAGTAAAAATATATATAAATATGATCCGATCAGGTGTGCGATCCATTAGGTTCCAATTAGCGAGGCATTGGGCGATGTTACTCTTAACTATCGATTGTGAATTGAAACCACATTTCAATTCTCCCTTTTTGATGATTAGTGTTTGCTAATCAATAGGGCTTCCACAAACCATGAGTGACACCTAGCAGTATGTCATGGTTACCCAAGCTAAGTAGAATTGGTTGGAGAACCTATCCAGTTACAATTACAATGCAATACGGTCCTTCTCTAATACAATACTCTTAACCACATTGTTTTAAGTGATAGTTTGTTTCATGTCTACTATCCAATGTGATACTTTCTTATATGATTCCCTTGAATATGATTTGGAACATCTTCCTTAGTCATATTCATTTGCTTTGGCCAAAGACTTTAGAATCATATTTTAGAGTATACTCCTTCCACCATGGAAGGTTAGAGATCCCTTGTTGTGCATTCATATGCCTACATGACTAGATCACATGACCCCAACAATGCCGTGGACAATCCGAGGGAATGCCTTTGTCATGATCAAAGATCAAGGACCTAACCATTAGACATCTATGATGCCTCAGGTCTAAGGACTACTTTGCATATTGTAACCTTAGAGTTCGTACATGACATGTATGTTTGAACTCTCATTAATCGCAGTTCAGTGTACTCGATTACTCTTTCGAGCACCTATGTGTTTGTCTTAGTGTCCAACACCAAATGACTTGAGACTAGTTCATACTCACGTTTGAGTCAACATAACACATACTAACCTTATTGGATTGTCAATGCCCAATTGGCAATCCTATGGCTAGGAACGTTTTAGGAATGAACATAAGAGAAAGGTCTCCTTAATCTAACTCATTAGATCACTTATCTCTTATGTCAAATACATCCCTTGGATTCTCTTATTGATTAAACACATGATTCAATAAATAGTGATTAACAATAAGTATTGCCCTTCCGTTAAACATATAAAAGTTTAACATATTAAGTATTCCAAAAAGCTATTACATCAAATGAGTGGCTTTGTGGGCATACTTCCAACAGTATATTATGTGGATATCTCATAACCTGCAATCATGGTGTTAGTGCTTATATTATTCACCCGCACCGCACGCTCACCTTGGATCCAAGTAGGTGCATGTCGTACAGACCATGAGAGGGTTCCGACATGCTAGTCGTACAGATCACTAGAGGTGGTTCCGACTAGTAGGTGACTTTAGAGTATGTGCACAGATGATTGATGAGAGAAGCACTAGAGCGTATTATTACACCATTCCTATCGTACATACTACTTCAGGTAGTTCCGATTCGTGTGCAGTGTAGTGCCGTACAGGTCACCGAGGTGACTCCTGTTTGGATTGGATATTGAGCTATAAAATTAACCGTACAGGACCAACTGCAGGGTCTCCGGTTGATTCATTATTTCACCTGTTATTTTGATGCATCATTCATTCTGTTTTTGACAGTTATAGCATGGCATACTTTCTGGTTTTTGAGAAAAATTGATGATTTGAGATATATGAAAAGTTATATGCTATTATGCTATTTTCTGGGAAAGTATACAGGTTTTACAGCGAGGGGTTAGAAATGTTTTAAATGAAATGTTTTCGAAAAACTTTGTTTTACTGAACCACTCAATTTTGTTTTGCGCCCCTCCAGGTTCTAGATAGCAGAGCTTTGATGGCCACGAGGAATCCAACGGTGTTCTGATAGAATTCACAAAAGTAGGACTCACCCTCGGGTGTTTCATCTTAGTAATTGTATTTTTAAAGCTTCCGAACTGTGTAAATGGTACGTCACTCTCACGTGACGGCCAGCATGCCCTCCTTCGGGACGGGGTGTGTCAATTGGTATCAGAGCCTAAGTTACAATTCTGGACATCTTGAGAATTTCCTAGTGTCTTCTGTCAGAACTATACCGCCTCGTAGCGAGCCACATAGTTCGGATGAGCCTAATTTCCTTGATATAGTAGTTTGGGGGAAACTATTGCCATTGTGATTGAGTCTATTATCTAAAGGAACCTTTTGAGACTGGTTATAAGTTAAATTTGAATCACTTTAGGGAATGAAGAACCTAAGGGAGCAAATCGATGGCTTAATCATTTGGGAAAAGACGTTTCGGACTATGCAAAGTCAAGGGAATCTTCCTCCCGACAGGTGGGTCGAGATGACTACCTAGTTTCTGAGTGTTGAATCTGCATTCTGATGGAGATAGGAATGTTATCCGATGTTATCGGAAGAACAGTTGTTTGGAAGTCGTTTAAAGAATTGTTTAAGGAAAAGTTCATTCTTCCGGCATATTATTATAGAGAGTTTACAGACTTGCCTTGTTTCCATTCGGATGTTGTTGCTAATCCGGTCAAGGTGTTATGTCGTTTTTGGCTGGATAATAAGAAGAAGTGGCGTTCTTTGGCGACCACTATTCATTGTACTTTTTACCAGGAGTTTACGAGATGTTGTTGAGCATTGAGGACTCTGAGAACATGATCAGCGAGAGTAAAGAGGAATAAGAAAAGAATCAGAATCAGAAGAAAGACGATAAAGTTAAATATCCGTCATATCAAAGACCTCGGAAGACTCAGAGCTTCAAAAGAAGTGAAACTATAGCTAATTTTCCCAGCTGAGGTTCTAGTGCCACTGGTCAGAGGCGAAGTGATAGATTTACTAGTGATCCCAGATCTCAGAGACAAGGTGACTCTGATAGAGGAAATGTATCTTTGTACCGTAGGTACAATATTAGGCACTTTGGAGAGTGGGAAGTTGTGAATGTGTTCATGTGGTTAGATGAGACATAGAGGTATGAATTGTCCCTAGGATCAGTTGTTACCCAGCAGTCTTCCTTGACATATTACTTGGAAAATTGATGAGTAAGTCGTACAGGTCACTATAGGTGACTCCGACTTATGTGCTAACATGGATGGTCGAGCTGTAGACTTAGCCGTACAGGTCATTCTAGCTGACTCCGGCTGATATAATTCTTATTATTGACGATGTTGCCAAAGGAAGTAGTGAATGAGCACAATCAAGGCGTATATATGTATTTTCCCTGTGAGGAGTAAAATGATAATATTGCGCCCTTAAGAATTGTTGCTTACTTATCGAGACGACAGTGAGTTATCGTTATTGCGGGCTGCAGACCGTAATATCCATAACTTATTTGTTGGATTCGTTAAGCAAGTAAACAGGTAGGTCATTCTATGTCGGTTATGATTATTCAGGGTGTCTAGTGATGGTGGAAGAAGTAGTTATGCCAGCAAATCTTATCCCGTCAGACATTGTGGATTTTGATGTGATTTTAGGCACAGGTTGGTTACATTATGATCGTGCCAATATGGATTGCTACGGGAAATCAGTTACTTTCCATTGTCTTGGATTATCAGAGGTTACTTTTGTGATTGAGCAAAGTGGAGTGAGGCATGCCGTTATTTCTGTTGTGAGAGCAAGAGATTGTTATCAAAAGGTTGCCAAGGATACCTAGCTCATGTGGTGTTGCAGGATCGTACTCCTAGTATTGTGGATGACGTACGAGTGGTAGACATTTTCCTAATGTGTTTCCGGAATGATTTACATGGATTGCCGCTAGACAGAGATGTGGTGTTCACTATTGAATTGTCTCCAAGTACAGATTTTATGTTATAGATTGGTTCCTACAGAGTTAAAGGAATTGAAAATTCAGTCACAGGAATTGGTAGATAAAGGTTTCAGTCAACCTAGTACGTTACTTTGGAAAACCCCAACTTTGTTTATAAGGAAGAAAGATGGGACCTTAAGAATATGTATGGATATTAGGAAATTGAATCGGGTAACGAGTAAGAACCGTTATCCATTGCCGCGCATTGATAATGGTTTGATCAGTTTAGAGGTGCCTATGTGTTTTCGAGGAAAAGAGTTGAGGTCTGATATACTCTTAAGTGAAAGTAAAGCATACTAGTCATATTGAGTTGGTGTTAAAATGTTTGAGGGAACATCGGTTGTATGCTAAGTTTAGCAAATGTCAATTTTAGACGAATCAAGTGGCATTTTTGGGACATGTGATATCTACACAAGGTATTCAAGTAGATCCTCAATGAGTGACAACTGGGGAGAATTGGGAACAACCTCGAACCGTCACTGAGGTAATGAGTTTTCTTGGTCTAGCAGGCTACTATAGACGTTTGTAAAGGATTTTTTTTCAGTCATTGATTTGCCATTGACGGGATCGACTAGAAAAGAGGTTAGGTTTGAGTGGATGAAAATTGTGAACAAAGTTTCAGCAACTGAAGCATTATCTCACTCATACACCTGTTTTAGCACTCCCAGATGATAAAGGTAATTATGAGGTCTACAGTGATGCATCCTTGAATGGTTTAGGATGTGTGTTGATGCAACATGGTAGGGTGATTACTACACTTCAAGACAATTGAAACCTCATGAGATGAATTACCCTACTTATGATTTGGAATTAGCAATTATTATCTTTGCTTTGAAGATTTGGAGACATTGTCTTTATGGGAAGAAAAGTGCAAGATTTTTTACGAATCAAAAGAGTATCCAATATCTGTTTATTCAGAGGTATCTTAATCTTAGGCAACGAAGGTGGATTGAGTTGCTTAGTGATTATGATTGCACGACCAGGGTGATCGTGCAAATGTTGTGGCCAATGCTTTTAGTAGGAAGACCCCAGCGAGAATTAATGCTTGGTACGATTGCCATGTTCATCTTCTTGTGGATTTGAGATCTACTGGAGTAAAGTTGGGAATGGAAGATCGAAAAGAAAACGTACTTGCTAATTTTCAAGTTAGGCCTATTTGGTAGGTCGTACTCGAGACTCAAGCGTTTGACGAAGAAATTCAAGAATTTATTTAAAGCAAGGAATAACGGGAAAAAGAAAGACCTAAGAGTTAGAGAATCAGATGGTAAGCTTATGCAAGAGAACAAGGTGTTTATACCTAATGTTATGGAATTAAAGGAAGCAATTTTGGAATTTGCGTATTGTTCAACTTATACAATGCATCCTGGAGGTACTAAGATGTATTATACCATTCGATCATTTTACTATTGGTCAGGTATGAAAAGAGAAATGTTTGTATATATAAATAGATGTAACATCTGTCAGCAGGTTAAAACGGAAAGAAAGAAGTCTTTTGGATTGATGTAGTTACTTCCCATTCCACAGCGGAAATGAGAAAATATTAATATAGATTATGTGTGCAAGTTTCCTCGTTCACGAGATGGTTATGATGAAATTGAGGTGATAATTGATTGGCTTACTAAATCAGCGCAGTATTCTTCAATGAAAGAGCAGTAACCTTTCCAGAAGTGCAACAATTATTTATCTGTCTTATGGAAAAGAGATTTGGGCTTACAGATCTGTTGAACTTCTTAGGTATGTTGGTCCTTTCAGTTTGTTCCTTAGAGCAACGCCATAATGCCGTGGAAAGATGTATCTTATGTTTCGAAATTGTTAGAATTGTGGACGGATGGTATTCAAGGCCCTGAGTTAGTGGAGGAGACTACTCGGAATATTCAAGTAATTAAGTTTAACCTGGAAGTGAGCCAGGATCGGCTGAAGAGCTTAGCAGACAAACATGCCACTGACCGGACGTGTAATGCAGGAGATTGGATGTTTTTGAAATTATCACCTTGGAAAGGTGCGTTCAGGTCGAAATGGAAGACAAGTTAAATCCTAAGTACATCAGGTCGTCTTTGACTATTGAAGGAATTGGTGAAATACTTTCAAGTTTGAGTACCTTCGGGATTTGATAAGGTGTATAATGTAGTTCATGTTTTGATGCTTCGTTACAAAGTAGCAAATTCGTCGTGTATGATTCCGGTTCAGCCCTTAGAGATTAATCCGGATTTGACTTATAATGAGGAACCCATGATTATTTCGGAATAGAAAGAGGAAGTCCTGAGAAATAAAATAGTGTACTTGGTAAAAGTTTTATGGAGGAATCATTCAGCAGAAGAAACTACTTGGGAGACAAAAGATCGAATGAGAGAGGTGTTTCAGGTTGTTCTATGGATATCGATGGATTGTAAAGATTGTGTAAAGTTCGAGGACGAAAAGTTTTAAGGTGGGTAGATTGTGACAGCCTGTCCCTAATTTTAAGAGTTTTAAAGTTTTAATAAAGGAATTTACAAAAATACCCTTTGAGGTACGCGCATTATTCGAGGTTAATCGTTGTGTCGTGCCATCTAAGATTTATTTTCTTGACATATCCTCGTAGTATTTGTTGTTACGGACGTGTGGGCGCAGACAGTTCGTGATTTGGAGTTATAACGAAAAAGATTTTAAAGTTCAAAGTTTGAGCATTTTATGAATTTTATTATTAAAATTTGGATGGCCCAGATTAAAGGAAATCTGAAATGGATGGCTTAGATGTAAGGGAAAGAAAATAAAAATAAAAAAGTGAAGGAAGGTTTTGTGTGTGGGTGTGTGCGTGTGAGGAAGGAGAAGAATAAGAGATTGGGCAGAAACTGCCCAACCAGAGGAGAGAGAGAGCTGACGAATCAAGAGAAGAGAGATGGAGAGGATGGCCAATCGGAACAGGGGAAAGGATGAAAGGAGAGAGGGCGAGAAGCGGAGGAGAGAAGGAAGAAAAATGGGTCTTCACCCACGACCAGTTTCGACCCGCGACACCCACACCCAAATTCCGACGATTTTCACCGGAATTCTCACAAATTGGATCAAGGTACCACTTCCAATCAACACCTAGGCCTTCCCTCTTCATGTTTCACCCAAAAAATCAATGAATTTCGTGGTGATTTCGCGAAGAACACCCACACGGGTGCCGCGACTTTCTTGTTCAAATTCACCCAATCCCGAAGCAATTTCTTTCAATTGCCACCACCCATACACTTCTCTTGAGGCCTAGAACAAAGCCCAGTCATTGGTTGGGATGACGGAGTTGAATTGAAGACGAATTGGAACTCACCCATTTCTAGGGTCCGCACGGATTTTGGTGAAATTGGAGCCTTTCCAAGCCAAATTGGCCTTGGCCTCAGGTATAAAGTTTACTCTACTCATTGAGATCTTCAATTCTGTATTTTTTTTTGAGAATTTCTGGAAATAGTTCGATTTTCCGGCGAGCCGAGGCGGCCAACTGCCACCCGCGGCGGCCCTTGCGGCGGCGTGTGGCCAATGTCATTCTTAGCATGTGTTTAAGGTTCTAGGTTCAGTTTTGATAATTGATGGACGTAAATTGAATAATTGACCCTAAGTTCGTTACGATTCGTGGTTAGGTGAAAATGTGAATTGACGATCCGACCGTTGGATCGTCACCAAACTTTGATACGTTGTAATACGTAATATTTGAGGAATATAGGAACTTACGGATTGGGAATCCAATTTACGGATCTTCCGGAATTGGAGTTGTAAGTTCATAAAATAAAATGTTAACCGTCACTTGGTTTTGGAAATTGACGGAGATCTGACCGTTGGATGGTAATGAAATTTTAGGATGTTGTCCTAGAGGTATATTGTGGACCTCTGGAAGTTATGGATTTGAAATCTGAGTTGCAGATCTTCCGGATTGAACTACGTAGTGACGTGTTTTATATAAGTTATATATTCTATCGATATGATTTCTGAGGTTGGATTTGATTATTGTTCTAGGCGCCGATCGTCATGACACCTTGATGTTTTGTGCTAGGGAGTTGTTGGGCGAACTCCAGGTGAGTGGGCAATATTTTCTGTTTATACCTATATATTATGAATTTTCCCAGAAATTGAGTTTTAATGAAAGTGTTTTTCTAAAATGCCATGCATGCATATATGAGTTATATGAATTGATAATTGATGCATATATATATATATATATGTGTGTGAATTGGTGTTGTGGACGTATAGGTGAGTATCAGGTGAGTTTTATGTTACTCATGTGAATCATTGATGATGTATATTATGTGGATATCTCATAACCTGCAATCATGGTGTTAGTGCTTATATTATTCACCCGCACCGCACGCTCACCTTGGAACCAAGTAGGTGCATGTCGTACAGACCATGAGAGGGTTCCGACATGTCGTACAGACCATGAGAGGGTTCCGACATGCTAGTCGTACAGATCACTAGAGGTGGTTCCGACTAGTAGGTGACTTTAGAGTATGTGCACAGATGATTGATGAGAGAAGCACTAGAGCGTATTATTACACCATTCCTATCGTACAGACTACTTCAGGTAGTTCCGATTCGTGTGCAGTGTAGTGCCGTACAGTTCATCGAGGTGACTCCGGTTTGGATTGGATATTGAGCTATAGAATTAACCGTACAGGACCAACTGCAAGGTCTCCGGTTGATTCATTATTTCACCTGTTATTTTGATGCATCATTCATTCTGTTTTTGACAGTTATAGCATGGCTTACTTTCTGGCTTTTGAGAAAAATTGATGATTTGAGATATATGAAAAGTTATATGCTATTATGTTATTTTCTGGGAAAGTATACAGGTTTTACAGCGAGGGGTTAGAAATGTTTTAAATGAAATGTTTTCGAAAAACTTTGTTTTACTGACCCACTCAATTTTGTTTTGCGCCCCTCCAGGTTCTAGATAGCAGAGCTTTGGTGGCCACGAGGAATCCAACGGTGTTCTGACAAAATTCACAAAAGTAGGACTCACCCTCGGGTGTTTCATCTTAGTAATTGTATTTTTAAAGCTTCCGAACTATGTAAATGGTTACGTCACTCTCACGTGACGGCCAGCATGCCCTCATTCGGGACGGGGTGTGTCATATAATACTTTTAAACTTAATATAAAAAACGTATCACATAGCTGGGCTCTTGAAAATGACTGCAGAGCCACACCCAATTATCTTCCCGGTCCTCAAACTCCTTCGGGCAACTCGTCTCAAGAGCGACATGCAGATCATCAAATGTCTCAAAATATTAGTGCATGTCGCTTTTCCATTGCTTATACCGTTCAGCGAAGAGCCTGTCGACGTACGCCAACATAGTGTCGTTGATGTCGTCGAAATTGTAGTTCGTCTGCAATGTAACAAATTAATTACATACATTAAGTAATATAAATATATAAATTTGAAGGAAAAACAATTAAAAGGTAGGATACTTACCGACAACTGTGTGTGCACCTTCATCCTCACCTCGTCCGGCATCGCCTTCCAAGACTTCCGTTGCATAGGGTAATAGGTCCAAATGACGTGACCAATGTCGTGGCCCAATGCGCTATGCTGCTCTGCCGTTGGTGCAGCCCAATGCCAATTGTCGTATCCGATGGTGATACGTTTGTTGGTCACCCAGGTGACCTTCGCTGTCTTCAACTGGCGACAAGGTCCTAAGGTATTTTTCTTTGCTGCAAAAAAATAAAAAACATTCAAACAAACACAACAAATAAAACAAAAATTCCGGCATAACCTCCCCTAAAATTATAACAATTCCTAAACCCTAGACATTGTAATGAATAATATATGATATCCAATAACAATCACAACAGTTGAATAAGCCAAAGTTGGACCAAATGCACAATTGCATTATGTAACAATTTTGATTGAAAGAAAGCTCGGACAGTTAACCTTTATAGTAGCACACTAGTAATAGTAATTTCCAATAAGCTGGAGAAACTAACAAAATTTAAATTCATATGCAGGATCAAGTCATGGAAACCACTAAGCTAAATTTTTGTGCGGATCATAATAGCTCAGCAAAATTCTAGAAACAAGAATACAAAAATGACAAGGAATTATTATGGAAAATTCAAAACAACTTCAGTAAAACAAAGGAAAAGGGATACTCTAGGAAGCACAAAGGTAATGTAAGATATGTTATATAATTTAAAAGCAGCACCTTGCTATGGCGTGGCCATGTTTGGCTAGTCCCTTTTCTAAGTCAACAAAACTTACACTTGACTTATAAATGTGTATCAACTATTTTATGGTAGATTGATAATTAATAAGAACAAATCTAAGTGTAGCCCTTTTAAATTTACTGTTAAATTGACAACTCACGGCATGGAGAGACAAACTTGATGAAATAACCATTCCAAACTGATTAAGAACATAATGAACTGAATGAGTTTCTGAAAACTTGACCAAGGTGAGTTATGTATCATATATCTTATAAGGCATTGATTGTAATAGCGGGTCACCCCTATTTGTGTAGGCATTCACAAGGAAATAAATGGAGTTATTTAACTTTACCTGGTTGTGACCATGAGGCATCAGTAGTGGATGCTGATGTCATGTCGGGCGTGCGAGGGTGGTGGTGACCACGCCATGCGCTAGTAGGTAGCGCCACTGAAGAGGCTGATGACACTGGCGCTTGGGAGACCCGGGGACCAACTAGATCAACTGGATCCAACGAATTAGCCGGCATGGGGTCCATTTCTGCTGGAGCAGTGGCAGCTGCAGTAGGAGGTAGGGGAATCAAACGGGTTGTAGTCGTCATTGCCTTACGACTTCTAATAAGTTGTGACATCTGCACAATTAGAAAAAAAAAATTCAATGCATATATATGGTTAAACTAGAAAAACTCGGCCATTTTGAAAGATGGCAAAGAAGAGATTGACGATACAAATATTTAAGTATCTGATAACATAATGTTCAAATGGAAATGACAGAAAAATAAATATAATTACAAGGAACCAGAGGCACATGTTTGAAACTTTGAAAAAAAATCTTAGTTCTTCCACAAATAATCATATTTGACACATGTAACATTTCACTAAATGAGCAGCTACGCATAGGCATGTGATGCAACAATCAGAACATAGATAGCCAAACCTTGAAAAACAAAATGAAACCAAATTGTAAGCAGCCTCTAAACTTAACCCAAAACCATATTAACTGTCCAAAAGATCATCTAGAAAATCTAAAAGATAAAGAAGTGCACAGTTGACAAATACAACCAAGCTCCAAATGCATAGTTAACTGTCCAAACGGTAACCCAAAACAAGTTGCCCAGAATCTACATCTAAGCTCCAAATGCTACCTTCACACCTTCCCCACTATTCCACTCGACAAATACTAAGGCATAACATCTCAAAATACATTGTGAAGGGAAATAATGAGATTTATGTGGGATTTCTAGTGACTAGCATGCATATACAATTCAAAATTTATATACATTTGCAACGGAAGCATGTTATCACATAATATCAAAGCTATAGTCATGAAAATCCCCTTCAAGAAGCATAGGTTCATAAATGATTCATCTAAGAAAATATTGAAGAACAAAATGAAGGTATAGTTTTATACCTCTTGATCTAGACTTGAGACCAAGGATGACCACCTCCAAGCTCTTTGTTCTTGGAACTCCTTGAGTCTAGCCTCCCACCTAGCTTCCTCCACCTTGAAAGATTTAGAGCTTCTTTCTCCTTTAGTCTCCAAAGCAGAAGACCTCTAAAGATCCACACCCACTAGTGTAGTGAGATGGATAATGGAATAACCAAAGGGAGAGAAGATGATTAGCTAAAAATCCCTTTGGTGGCCGGCTATTTGTGTGTAGAGAGAGAGAGACTTGTTTTCTCTTTTGTGAAAAAGAACACACAAAAACCCTTATGAAACTTTTTCACTAAACTTCCTTTATAAATGTCAAAGAAGTGAGTCAACCACTTGACTCCCTCTCTCTCCTTTCACTTGTATTGGCCGGCCTCTTAGTGTGGGTTTGGACTTTGGGCTTTCATCATCTCAAGTCATTCTATGCTTGAATAAAAGGACCCAATTCGTTTGGGCCCAATGGGCCCGAATGAACCCGAACTTTTTCTTTAAGTCCTAAACGATCTTTTATCGTTTATATGATTTCTTTAGACTTTCTAATTAATCATAACACTTAATTAATCCAATTAATTAATTCCATCATCCATTAGTTGTCTCACCACAAGAGTGTATCGGTGTACAATCGTTTTAGGTTCTAATTAGCAAGGCAGTGAGGTGATTGGTACCAATCCAAATGATTAGTATTTATCCAATCACTTAGTGAATTAAAACTTACTTTTAATTCTTCTTCTTCTTTGATGACTACTTATTTAATCATCTAGAAGAATCCACAAGCCATGAGTGACATCTAATCATATATCATGGCTACCCAAGCTAATGTAGAATTTGTTCTGAGAACCTATTCAGTTGGAATTACAATGTAATTCGATCTTTCTCTAATACAATACTCACAATCACATTACTAGGGTATGGATATTTAATGTCAAACCCCTAATGTGATTATATCAAGTTATATGATTCTATTGAGTCGTATATGAACGCTTTCCATCATTACGCTCGATATTTCGGCCGAAGATTCCTGAATCATATCTTAGAGTATTCATCCTCTCATAACGAGGATTAGAGATCCATTGTTGATCATTCACATGCCTCTGAGAATAAATCACTGACCCCAACAATGCATAGAACACATCCAAGATGAGATGTGGTCACGTCTCATTATCAAATGATCAGCAACGTATCCCCAAGACAACTATGATGTCTCAGGTCAAAGGATTACTTACATTATTCCAACCAGTAGAGTTACTTGCTTGACATGTGAGTAGACCTCCATGCAAGTACTCTCGTTTGATTGTGTTCAGTGAACTCATTCCCATAATGAGCACCTACATACTTGTCTTAGTGTCACTACACGAATGGCATGAGACTTTCCATCCTTCCCATTGGAAGGGGACATAGTATGTACTGGTCTATGTATTGTCAGTGTCCTTCTGACAATCCTATGACCAGGAACCTTTTTGGACATGATGGTTATGTGAAGAAGGTCTCTACAGTCTAACATCATTAGATTACTGAAGGAAATTTTGTGAAAAACATGTTCATTTGAGCAACATCTATGGCATGCAATTAACTTTTAAAGGCGGAATCATGCCTGTATGCACTCAAAAACAAAACATTACCCATGAAATTCAAAGCCTAGTAGTTATGTGAACCAAGACTCAACTCAAGAACAAAGTGAGTTGAGAAATTTTATACCTTTGTTGATTCCTCTTTGCATAAGCAAAGGCTAATCACCCAAGGAGGGGGCCTTCATTCCTTGCTTCTTAGCTCCATGGATTTCTTGGATGAGGATGGTTGAAAGGATTCTCCAAGTTCCCAAAGTTGAGAACCTTTAAGTCTCCACACCAAGGTAGGACTTGAAGAAGAGATGAGTGACCTTGAAGGAGGGAAGATTGCTAGCTAATCTCCTCCAAGGGGGCCGGCCTCCTAGAGAGAAAAGGGAGAGACATGTTCTCATCCAATTTTCTCCAAAAGAAACCCTAAGGATGAGATGGCTATAAAGTTGCCTTTATACCACCTCATAATGGAGTGGCAAACTTGCAATTAAGCCAAGTTCACTACCCCTCTCTATATGGCCGGCTATTAAGGGTTCATTGGGCTTTTAAGCCCTTTGTGGTTTCAAGTTGTCATACAACTTGAGTTAATGGGCTTGACATTCAAATCCCATTGGGCCTTGCGGCCCAAAACTAACCCAAGATCTATAACGAACTTATTCGTTTGATTAATTAACATATTAATTAATCTTAGCCATAAATAGTTAAACCATTTAATTATCCTTACTCATCTTTGTTGTTTCTTCAATCTCTACCTTACACGGTGTACGATCTATTAGGTTCCTTTTAGCGAGGCAGTGGGCGATTAGAACTCTTTCAAATCGATTGTGAATTGAAACTTACTTTCAATTCTCCCTTTAGTGATTATACACGTTTAGGGCTTCCACAAACCATGAGTGACACCTAGCAGTATGTCATGGTTACCCAAGCTAATCAGAAGAGGTGGAGAACCTATTCAGTTTAGGATTACAATGCAATACGGTCTTTCTCTAATACAATACTCTTGACCACATTGTTTGGTTTGATAGTTTATTCATGTCTACTATCCAATGTGATTCATTTACTTATATGATTACCTTGAATGTGATTTGGAACGACTTCCTAAATCTCATTCATACTCTGGCCAGAGATTCTTAATCATATCATAGAGTATTCTCCCTCAAACGGTTTGAAGGTTAGAGATCCCTTGTTGCGCATTCACTTGCCTCCATGGCTAAGTGGCTTAACCCCAACTATGTCGTGGACACCCTCTGCCGGAGGAGGAAGAGAGAGTGCAAGGGAGAGCTGATGGAGATGGCTGTCGGAGGGAAAGTTTACAAAGAGGAGAGGTGAGGGCAAAGTGGGAAAGTGCTTGCGATTTTAGTTTAATCCCGAGGTTATTGCACGATGAACAGAAGATAATCGTCGCGAAATTAATTCAAATTTTCACGAAATTATTTTTTTGTGCGCCCAATTTTCAGCTCATTGCGCGATGAAGAGTAATTAATTGTCATGCAAATGCCATTCGCACGACGAATAATATTTTGTTCATCCTGCAATGAGTTGAAAATTAATTTGCCCGGGTAAATTTTTTAAAATTTATATTTATTCGAATAAAACCAATTTATTTATAACATAAGATAATTAAATTACAAAAAATTTCATTTACTATGTTTTACATGGCAAGTCGCAAATAAATTGCATCATTCAACATCCGAACTAGAATAAGTTTCGCTATCGTCGCTATCATCATTTTTTATCTCCCAATCCTCCTCCTCGATAACTACATCACCGTCGTCGTTCGGGCCCACTGCAACATCATATCGTAGAGGATCACCGAGGTCAATTGTAATTGACTGAATCGGTATCTCGATTAAAGACACTCGTTGTATCTGAAATGGTTCTTTGGTAAGATTTGTATCTCGAATTGTTTCCACATCATTTTCCATTGAAGATTCTAAACGTTGTCGAAGTCGTCGTCAATTGGGTCTTGTTTTGGTATAGCATACACGTTCCTCTAATCCATCTTTTGAACAACTTTCCAACCTCTCCCGGCTTTATGGTCATATAGATACACAATCTGTTTTGCCATGTTTGCCAAAATGTAAGGGTCATCATCGTACCAAGTTCTGTTAATGTTCACAGATAGTCAGCCATGGTCAATTTTAACACTTCCCTGCCTATTTGGGTTTGTATCAAACCATCGACACTTAAACATAATCACTTGGTATCAGTCTTTGTAAAGCAATTGCACAATAGTTGTTAGTTTGCCAGAGAAATCAATGTCCGTACTTTCGCCTCCACCTGGGACATGGACACTGCTATTTTACATACACAACTTGTCATCTCGTGCAGTCTCCAAAAACTTGACACTGTTAACATAGCAACCCGAGAATAATTCAGCGCGAATCGGGCCGAATGCTAAGTTATATAACTTTTCACTGTAAGTGGGGGAATTCGATGCTTTCAATTTATTCACCTAATATTTTACAAAAACATACACATGTTAGTTTGAGAAAATTAAATACTACAATATATATCACAAATACAAAACACTCATAACTTACATATTCGAGAAACCACAGTGGAAACAATTCTCGGTGTTTCTTGGCATACAAATGTGATGGATGTTCTCGCTTCATCATCTCTTCATGCTCATCTAAGTATGCCATTATCTCGTAACAATTGTTTAGTATGAACCAATGCACTACCTCCATGTCATTTTTGGAAAACAACTCGCCTCGTACAGGATCTCCAAAGGGTTGTGTCATTTGGGCAAAAATAGAAAGTTTCTCATTTTTCACACCCCCATCATTATTGCGCTGAGGATGATTGAAAGTCGTCTCCACATCTTTTAAATACATTCCATAGAAAGTAAGCGACTCATATTGAACCAAAGCCTCTATAATTGATCCTTCAGGCTTCACTTTGTTGCGTACACTTTCTTTCAGCTCCCCGAGAAGCCTGCCAAAATAAAACGATACAATGAAAATTAGTAAGTGTGGGCTAATGATTCATAAACAAATGATGAGGATTATATACCTTTATATTGGATACATCCAGCGATAGTTGACATGACCAGAAATCAATGCCTCTTCGGGCAAGTGAACCATCACGTCGATCATACTTGTGAAGAAAGCTGGAGGGAATATCATCTCAAACTTGCATAGGACTTGGACAATGTCATGGTGCAACTGATTAACGTTCGTCTTTCGCAATGTTCTTATCGTCAGTTGGGAAAAAAATATGGGCAACAACATGATTGGCTTCACTACATCTTTCGGCAATAGGTGTTGAATACCCACAGGAAGTAGGCGTTGCATAAACACATGGCAGTCATGGCTCTTTAGTCTAGCAAATTTACCCCCGTCAACATTCACGCAATGCACGATATTAGAAGCATACATATCGGGAAACTTTATAGATGATGCAAACTTTAAAAGTTCTTTTTGCCATTCAGTTTCATGGAAAAAACGCAAGATCCCTTATGGCTTTATCACTGTCCCTATTCATCGATAAACCCCTCTGTATGCCCATTCTTTCCAAATCAAGATGAGCTTTCATCGCGTCCTTTGTCTTGCCCTTGATATCTAGAATGGTGCCCACTAATGTGTCAAAAACATTTTTCTCAACATGCATGACGTCGAGATTGTGTCTCAATTTAGTTTCAACCAATATGGGAGCTTAAAAAACATAGGCTTGTGCGTCTAGTTCATATATGTAGAAAGTCTAGTCCTACTCATTGTTTTCCTGAATGGAGCAAAATTCAGACGGTTAAGCTATTCCAAAATCTAATCACCGGATCGTTCTCTAGGTCTAAGGCAATGCTCTGTGCTTCCGTCGAACTCTTTATCCTTTTCCCGCCACTCGTGGTCCCATGGCAACCATCTCCGATGACCAAGGTAACAAACTTTTCCAGTGTGCCAACCAGATGTTACATCCTCCTTGCATACAGGGCATGCCATATAACCCTTCGTGCTCCACCTAGAAACCATTGCATATATGGGAAAATCGTTCATAGTCCACATAACTACTGCACGCAAAGTGAAGGTCTTCCCAGTGGACTTATCGTACGTGCGCACACTATTTGTACATAAATCATTTAGCTCATCAACCAATGGCCTTAAGTAAACATCGATTGACCTGCTAGGATCCTCAGTTATCAAAAGAGTCATCATCATGTATTCTCTTTTCATGCATTTCCAAGGCGGCAAATTATATGGGAATACGAAAATTGGCCAAGTGTTGTGGTGTTGGTTTAGAACCCCGAACGGATGGAATCCGTCAGTGGAAAGTCATAATCTAACATTCCAGGGATCAGCAGCAAACTCGGGGAACGTTCATTCCATGCCTCCCCATCTGCAGGATGCCTGATGCGAAATATATAAGCACACAAATTAAACCCTCTTTTTATCAATTGTAGCAAAGTATGTAAGTAGGGATCGTTCTAGGCCGGGGATTAGGAGGGATTGCCAAATCACTTGAAAACTGACTCAAAACGTAAAAACAAAGTTTAAAACACTAAACTAGACTCAAAGAATGCAAAACTAAACTATAAAACACCAAAACAAACCAAAAGACTCAAAACAGCAAATAAACACTCAAAATTGCCTTAAAAACACTTTCTAGGCAGTTTGAACACCTAACACTAAATTGGACGAAATTGGGTTATAACTTGACTCAAGACCCTTAAAAACACAAACTAAATTAATTTCTAACTAATCTAACACTTTAAAATAACTGGGGAATTGGTTTTGACGAAAATTGAAAACAAAAACAAAACTTGTAAATTGAACAGATTCTAAAACGAATTTGATAAAAGTGAATAGATGGAAAGCTAGCTAAGGGGTTCTTCTCCACACATGTCACACTTGCATACAAAACGATTTCCAATTGCTTCTCAATAAACCATGAATTCCCAACACCCCAAGTTAATTAGATTCGCTTAAATTAACTTTCAGATTTCCCTTAAGTCAATGAATTGGATGGAAAAAGCGCATCGCAATCAAATTATTCCTCAAAAGTTCCCTACATGAAAGCGCATAATAGAGATACAATTAAAGATCATTACGTTCAATGGAAATCATAAGTATTGACGAGGCACTCGTAACTATGAAAGCGCATGATACTTATGCCAAGAATTTACTTAACACCATTGTGATCAACAACCTTTACTACTTGTGAATATAAGTTCATAACGATTAGGTGAAAATCCCTTATATCCTAGCATTAGATTTATGCATGAAAATTAAGCGTGCACTCTCAACCAACACACACAAATCAGTTTTAATTCATGTAGATAAGCAAATTGAATTCACAACTTATGAAACGCAATTAGAAGTAATCAAATCATATAGCAAGCATAAACATGGTTTCGAATCCCCCCCTAGCCAATGAGGGGTTTAGTTCCTCATACTCGCAAAGCAAAGATACATAAATTTAGACATTAAAATCCAAAGAAAGAGAACACCTAAAACGCTCCAACTTCGCAGCAGGTGCATCCACGATTCCTCTTTCCTCCTTGCTGCGGCACAGAGACTTTGGACAGGTTCTTTGGGTTATTAAATGGTGTAGAAGGGATGGGGGATGTATGGTGGTGTTTAGGATGGATGGGTGGAGCGGCAAGGGTTGATTTTTGGCAGAAATTTGGGAGAATGGTGGTGGAAGGCTGCAGCAAAGGTAGGGGATGAGTTTCTGACGTGAATGGTGGTGTATGAGAGGTGGTAAATTCGGCCAAAGGGGTTTATGAGTATATATAGGCATTCAAAACCCTAGGTAAATCAGATATGGACTTGGATAACCCAAATCCATCAGGAAATAGGTTTAAACAATCAGAATTTACAAGGGAAAAGGCCCAATGGTGCGGCAGATTAGGGATAATGCAAGATAAGGCTTCTAGAAAGCCTTGCAAGGCAAGGAAAACAGATTCTAACAAGGGCTAGGTGCGGCAGGTTTTGGGAAATAAGGATATGGCTTCTAGAAAGCCCAAAACCAAGAGGAAATAAGCCCTAGCCCACAGCAAGGATGAGGAAATATTCTAAAACCCTTCTTTGTGTCTTCCAACGCTTAGGAACCTTCTAATGTTGCTGAAACATAAGGCCAACTAGGTTTAGGAAAGATCAACCCAAAGTAGAAACTTTTAGGCTTAACTTTCCTACTTCAAGTAGGAAACCTTGTTTGAGTAGGAATCATCATTCTTCTAGGAATCCATCTTCAACTAGGAATCCCTCGTTGATTAGGAATCCTTCTTCAATTAGGACTCCTTCGTTGATTAGGAATCCTTCTTCAATTAGGACTCCTTCTTGGACTAGGAATCCTCAAATCTTCAAATCTTCAATTTCGTCCAAACCTTCTGTTCCAAGCATGTGCTATTCACTCTAAGCTCACTTTTGCTCCAAAAAAGCTCCAATTTGCATCATTTTGTATAATATGCCCTTAAAACCTGAAAACACATAAAACTAGCTTAAAAGACTACTTTAACTAAGAAAACATAACGAAAATGCATAAGAACTAGCTAACTAAGGCGCATAAATATGCTCCTATCAATGCCTCATCACATCGTCGTCTACCCATTTTTCCTTATGTTATCTCATGTCGATGGTAGTATGCATCGACATATACAATTGCTGCAACCTAGGTTTCAGGGGCAGATAATGCATGACTTTTTGTGGGATCTTAGTCGTTCTATTTTGAGATGTCATTTTGAACCTCGACTCATTGCATACAGGGCATTTATCTAATGCTTTATTCTCTTTGTAGAATAAAATACAATTGTTTTGGCAAGCGTGAATTTTTTCGTAACCCAATCCAAGACCATTCAACACCTTTTGCGCATGCCTATGGTCTTTCGGCAAACAATTGTCCTTCAGAAGAATTCTCTTGAAAACTCCCAAAAAGTAATCGAAACATTGGTTCGACATCGATACTTTATTTTTCCGTGCATTAGTTCCACAATGGCGTTAAGAATGGAAAAGCTCTCGCACCCTTGGTATAACTCTTGGTTGGCATTTTTAATAGTTTTTTATATTGTTCGAACTCTGCACTGTCCATTGATGTGAAATATTCTAACACTCAAATTAAAACCCTATGATTGTAGTATATCTAAATAGGGATCGTTCTAGGTTGGGGATTAGAAGGGCTGCTAATCTACACAAATTAAACTCTAAAACACTAAACTAGACTCAAAAACACAAAACTAGACACTTAAAACTGACTCAAATTACTCAAAACAGCACAACTAAGTGAAATTGACTCAAAACTGACACTAGGGAGTTAATTAGATGAATTTCAGACTACTAAGACTCAAAACACTAAATTGGACAGATTTGAACACTTTTCTAACTAATCTAACACACTTAATTAAAGGGGGATTGATTTGGATGAAATTAATCAAACTAGACAGATTGCAAAACAAAGTAAACTAGATATGAAATTAGGTGAATTCAAGGGTGAAAAACTAGTTAGAGGGTCATTCTCCACACATAAACATATGCAACATAAATCGACTTCCAGTATTGTTTCTTTAAACCATGAATGACAATGCCCCAAATTAATCGTGAATGCACTAATTAACTCTCAGATTTCCCTAAATTCATTGAATTGAATGGACAACGCATCGCAACCAAATTATTCTTCTCAAGTTCCCTATATGAACAGCATGATAGAGATACATTCAAAGATCATTAAGTTCCATGGAAATCATAAGCATTGACAAGGCTATCATAACTATGAACTGCATGATACTCCAACCAAGAATCTACTTAACACGATTGTGACTAGCAATCTTCACTACTTTTAATTATAAGTTCCTAACGATTAGGTGAAAGTCTCTTATAATTTAGCATCAGATTCATGTATGCAAACTAAGTGTGCACCCTTAATCAACAAACAAGAATAAGTTCTCAATCAAATAGATAAGTAAATCACATTCATGTTTTACGAAACAATAACTGAAGGTAATCAATTCATATTAAACATATGTCCATGGCTTCGAATTCACCTCTAACTAATAAGAAAAATTAGTTACACATGTTCATAACAATCGAAAAGCAATCTGAAATAAACATTGAAACTAAAACGAGGGAAGAAAGAACTCTTAGAACTCTCAAGGATGCAGGTGGCTTGCACACAAGGTCCTTGCTCCAATGGAAGGCACGTCAATGGCTCATTCTTCTCCCAAGTTGCAGCAAAAGGTTGTGGAATGAAGTGGATTGCGGCTGAGAGGGTTTTAGAATTATATGGGGGATGGTGGTTGAAATTATGGCTGAAAACATATATTTATAGGTTAGGGTTTGGCCAAATTTCTGGAGGAAAAGGCTTAGGGTTTTCGCACAAGGCTTGGCCCAATCCAAGGGGGGAAATAACTAGGGTTTATGGCAGATTTTTAGGGTTTCTAGAAGGGTTTGGGACGCCACTTTTGTAGGGCTTCTAGAAAAAGTGTGTTGTGGCTGATTTCTGACCTTCTAGAAGAGTTTGGGGTGCCACCTTTCTAGGGCTTCTAGAAAGGTGGGTGCGGCACATGTATAAGAGAAGATATAGGCCTTCTAAAAGGGTTTTAGGTCCCCTTGCAGCTGATTACTCATCTTCCAAGTCTTGAATTAATTTCTCCATCTCTTTAGCACATTCCTCGCTTCATTTGATCTTCAAAAACGTCCATTCCTTGTGCTCCACATGCATGCAATCCATTCCAGCCCAAAATTGCTCTAAAATGCTTCAAAATGCACTTTCTTGCCAACTTTACCAATTAGACCTACAAACAAACGAAAATAGCTTAAATCACTATAATAAACACAAACTAACTATGAAAATGCAAGAAAACAAGCTAACTAAGTCGCATAAATATACTCCTATCATCCATTGGTGTAGGCACGTCATCTTCCCCTTCCTGATTGGTGTTTGTCAATGCAAATGGAAAAGTATCATTTATAACATTCATTAGGATCCACAATAGGTTCAACATTGTCCACTCTTGTGGCGTTTGAAGACTAAGCATTGTCTAATTGTTCCCCATGATGGTTCTAAGTATTATATGTCTCAATCATTCCATTCCTTACTAAATGAAATCGAACATTTTCAATTGTCTCCCTTAACGTGTTGTTACACCTCCTACAAGGACACCGGATTCTAGTTGCACCTGGGTTATATGTACTTGCAAAGTCAATAAAATCCTCGATTCCATCCAAGTATTTGTCCGTTCATCTATTCGGGTTTTGTATCCACGTCCTGTCCATAATTCCTGGAACCACAATAACAATACAACAATCACAACAACTTCATACAAAATGATATTGTCACCTTATGCCTGGTAAGGGCCCTTTCCCATTCGGGAATGCATAGTCATGTCACGTAATTTACGGCTACATCAGATTAGATTTCGACGTGGATGAATTTTGGCAGCATCTCGGTACAATTCTTTAGGTGTACGACGTAGATATAAAATACCTATGTGCCACCCAAAGAACGTACAGAGATGACGCTGAAATCTCCACAACCGAAACCTAATCCTTCAACCATAAACTACACACCATAATTGTGCATTCCCAAACTGTCCAAATAATGGGACAATTTAAGAATTAATTGGACCGCAATCATGTTTTGGCATCCATGCGCGAAATCAAACTAATCCTCGAACTAGAAACTACGTTTTACTAAAAATAAAAAACAAGTACGAAGTTAATTTCAATTAACTTAGTACATCACAACACATATTTGTACGTGATGTACAAATTTAACAACATAATATAAATATAATTTCACAACACAATATAAACATAACAAACTAAGTTCAACATAATTGAATTAATTTGATATCTTTGAAAAATAAAACGAAGAAAACACCTTCTCAATCGTTCTTCACCAATCGCTAATCACACATAATATCCCTATAGACAACGAAATTAATGGAGTTAGTATGAATTTACATGAATACTTTTACCCTAACAAAAAAAAAAAAAAAACCGCTTACCAGACACGTCTAGATAGCTCGATCAGCCTAGAGAAGAAGATGAAGGGAGTATTAGATGACAAAATTGAGAGAAAATGGAAATGACGAATACTGGATTGAGCAAAATCGAAGGGGATGAGTGCAGAGGCTAAATCTGCAATTTTTGTGCAGTTTTCCTCTGCACAACCTGAATCCAGATTATGAAGTTCACTTTTGGACGAATGATTTTGCACGACGAACAAGGTCTGCGTCGTGCAAATGTCTTTTGCGCAACTAACACATCCTTCATCGCACAAATAACATTTGCGAGACAAAAAAAAGTATTCGTTGTGCAAGTTTACCATTTTTTTATTTTATTTCCTTTACTTTATAATTTATTATTTTCAACAAATTGCGTGACGAAAACATGTATCATCGCACAATGCATATTTTTTAATTTTTTTTTGTTTTTCTGTTTTATTTGTATGTATTGTAAAATTTTCTTTTATTATAAATAAAAAAACTCAAGCCTAATTAAACATTAAATTAATTAACAAAACTAATTTACTATCCCAAATAAAAATAAAAATTAATGTAAATATTAATACTCATCCATATAACATAAATTTATTAATTAAATTAAAAATAAAGTCTACAAAATCTTATTTAAAAAAAGAAGAAGCAACCCTCCTCAACTTCAATCCTCCCTCACCCGCAACACATCAAACTTCCACCGTCGGAAACTCTGCTTGAACATAAATTCGTTGCTTCTCATAGGTTTCATCAACATCCCAATGAACCTACATTAATGCCAATAACAATAAATTAATAATTTAAAAAATATTACGTTTTAACAAAATAATTGTTCATTATTTACTACAAACTTACCGATAATTCCCAGCATGGACTTCTTCAACTCCTCAGGGACCTTTTTCCAAGACTCAAACTCAGTAGAACAATCACTCCGCACCAAATTCCCAATGTCATACACATATTCGGCATATGCCTCAGCCATATTTTTGCCTCCAAAGTACAACACTTGCTTCCGTCGATACCTCTCTGATCGCACTACAAGTTTCTTTTTGCCAGAACCTTCTCCAGAATCGACCATTCTTTTTGAAACAATTTTTTTTTAAAACTAGGGTTCTGAAACTGTATTTATATAGCACTAGGGTTCGTCGCTCAAATCTCCATGTTCGTCTCGCAAAACGCATCATAAATGCTCAATAAATGGGAAGGTTTGAATGCAATTTGACTGTGCTTTGCGCGACAAACATCTGTTATTCGTCGCGCAAAGTAATCTTATGCGACGAACAAAGCGTCGTGCAATATATTTAGTGACGAATGGAATGATTGTAATTATAAAGTTTACGTAAACATATAAATCTATGTTTACGTAAACTTTATAATTACAAACAAATATTCTATTAAATATTTATTCTAAAAATATTTAATAGCTTAAATATTTATTCTAAAAATAATTAATACCTTAATTATTTATTCTAAAAATAATTAATACCTGAAATATTTATTCTATAAATAATTAATACCTGAAATATTTATTCTATAAATAATTAAAGAAGGAAGAGAATGAGAAGGATATTCTTGAGACGTTTAGGAAGGTGCAAGTGAATATTCCACTCCTTGATGCAATCAAACAAGTTCCGAGGTATAATAAATTTTTTAAAGAACTTTGCACAACAAGGAAGAGGATTTCAAACAAAGAAGTTGTAAAGGTAAGTGGGAATGTTTCAGCTGTTTTGCAAAGAAAACTACCACCAAAATGCAAAGATCCAGGTAGTTTTACAATTCCTTGTGTTATTGGAAATACCAAGTTTGAGCATGCTATGTTAGATCTAGGTGCATCCATTAACGTCATGCCATACTCTATTTATGCATTTATGAACTTAGGAGAACTAAAAAATGATGGTGTTATAATTCAATTAGCCGATCGTTTTAATGCATATCCAAAAGGGGTTTTGGAAGATGTTTTGGTGCAAGTTAACGACTTAGTATTTCCAGCGGATTTCTATATGCTTGAGATGGAAGATTCGGCCCATTCTACACCCTTGCCGATCCTCCTTGGAAGACCTATCATGAAAACAGCCCGCACCAAGATAGATGTGTTTAAAGGGACATTAACAATGGAATTTGATGGCGAGATCATTGATTTTAATATTTATGAAACTATTAGGTATCCTAAAGATGATCATTCTTGTTTCTCTATTGATGTATTTGATGCTTTGGCGCAAGATTACCTTGATTCCTTAAATGAGGATGCCCTTGAAACAATAATTGCACAAGGAATTGGACTAAAAAACGAAGGGGCAGATGTCAAGCACCCTCACGACATGGATAGGGAAATCCTTGTCGTGCCCCCTAGTGCAGAAATATGAGAGATGGTTGCTGCCTTTGAGTCAATGCGACAACATGTTGGTAAGCCTTTAATTCCAATTCCAACTCCCGTTTCTACTAACAAGTTGTTACCTTCAGTGATTCAGGCACCCATCCTTGAGCTTAAACCATTGCCGGATCATTTAAAGTATATCTTTTTGGGAGATAAAGAGACGCTACCCGCCATTGTCTCGTCATCACTCACAGCAATGGAGGAGGAGAAACTGATTCAGGTGTTGAAAGAGCACAAAACAGCCATTGGATGGACCCTGGCTGACATTAAGGGAATTAGCCCTACAGCTTGCATGCATCGCATACTTCTAGAGGATGGGGCTAAACCAACTCGAGAGGCTCAACGTCGACTCAACCCTCCAATGATGGAAGTTGTAAAGAAAGAAATTATCAAGCTTCTTGATTGTTGAGTTAACTTGTGCCCACAGTGATGAAGAATGCAGAGAATGAACTTGTGCCCACTCGTATCTAAACCGGTTGGAGAGTTTGCATTGACTATAGGAAGCTCAACGCCACCACAAGGAAAGATCACTTCTCTTTGCCGTTCATTGATCAAATGCTTGAAAGGTTAGCTGGTCATTCTTTTTATTGCTTTCTTGATGGTTATTCGGGATATAATCAGATTGTTATAGCTCCAGATGATCAAGAAAAGACTACTTGTACTTGTCCATTTGGTACTTTTACATATCGTCGAATGCCATTTGGTTTATGTAATGCACCAGCCACGTTCCAAAGATGCATGGTAAGTATCTTTTCAGATTTTGTTGAGAAGATCATTGAAGTATTCATGGATGATTTTAGTGTCTTTGGTGATTTGTTTGATGGTTGTCTAGATAATCTCACTTTAATCTTAAAACGGTGCATTGAAACTAACCTTATTTTAAATTGGGAAAAATGTCACTTTATGGTTAAACAAGGCATAGTTTTAGGTCACATAGTTTCAGCAAAGGGAATAAAGGTTGATAAATCAAAAATAGATCTTGTAGGCTATTTACCCTCTCCTACTTTGGTGAGAGATGTTCGTTCTTTTCTTGGACATGCAAGATTTTATAGGCGATTCATCAAAGATTTTTCCAAGATTTCCCAACCCCTTTGCCGACTTCTACAAAAGGATGTGACATTCAAGTTCGATGATGAGTGTGAGAAGGCGTTTAATCACCTTAAAGAGATGCTAACTTCGACCCCCATCATAGTCCCACCAAATTTGAGCCTTCCTTTTGAGCTTATGTGCGATGCCTCAGATTATGCATTAGGGGCTGTTTTGGGACAAAGGAAGGACAAGAAGCCACACGTCATCTATTATGCATCCCGGACCTTGAATGATGCACAATTGAATTATTCCACCACTGAAAAAGAACTTTTTGTTGTTGTATTTGCTTTAGATAAGTTTCGTTCTTATTTACTTGGAACTAAAGTTATAATTTACACTGATCATGCAGCTTTGAAGTATTTGCTCACAAAGAAGGAGGCTAAGCCAAGGCTTATTCGTTGGATGTTACTTCTCCAAGAGTTTGATGTGGAAATACGAGACAAGAAAGGGAGTGAAAACGTGGTGGTTGATCACTTGAGTCGTTTGGTGCATGATGAGGACGCATTACCTATTCCAGAAACATTTCCAGACGAGCAATTGCTATCCATTAAGGTAAGTGAGCCATGGTATACTGATTTGGTGAATTACTTAGTGACTAAACAAGCTCCAAGCACCCTCAATAAGCACCAACGTGATAAACTTAAAAATGATGCACGGTTTTATGTGTGGGATGACCCATATTTGTGGAAATGTTGCCCTGATCAAATTCTTCGTAGGTGTGTGCATGATTCTGAATTTCATTCGATTTTAACGTTTTGTCACACTTATGCATGTGGAGGTCACTTTGGTACACAACGCATAGCACTTAAGGTTTTTGAATGTGGATTTTATTGGCCTACTATCTTTAGAGATGCTAGAACCTTTTGCATAACCTGTGATCGTTGTCAAAGAACGAGTAATATAAGTGCAAAAGACCAAATGCCGCAGCATCTTATATATTCTGTTGAGATTTTTGATGTTTGGGGCATAGATTTCATAGGTCTTTTTCCTTTTTCACATGGTTTCCTTTATATATTACTTGCTGTGGATTATGTGTCGAAGGCCCCGTTTGGGATTGAGGTGATTTTAAAAAAAGCCACTGTGAAAAAAAGCTGAGGGTCATTTTTGTGTTTGGTAAACTGAAAAAAAAAGGCTTATTTTGGAAGCTACTGTGAGAATAAGCTGAAAATCAAAGGAAAAGCTGAAGCTGCTATTTGCTGCTTTGAAAAAAAACCAGTTTTTTCAAAGCACACGGAGCTACAGTGCTCCTTTAATGAAAAGACACACTATCATCCTGCTTTTTTTTCCAAAAGCACTTTCACAAAAAAGTTTACCAAACACTCTACTGGCTTTATTTCACAGCCGCTTATTCTCACAGCACAGCCGCTTATTCTCACAACAGCTTTTTTTCAAAGCACAGCAATACCAAACCAGCCCGAAATGGGTGGAAGCAAAAGCCACCCGTACTAATGATTCTAAAGTGGTTGCAGATTTTATTAAAACTAACATATTTGCAAGGTTTGGAATGCCAAGAGTACTTATAAGTGACGGAGGTTCCCATTTTTGCAATCGAACCATTGAGGCGCTGCTCAAGAAGTACAACGTTACGTATAAGGTCTCCACACCTTATCATCCTCAAACAAGTGGGCAAGACGAGGTGTCGAATAGGGAAATCAAGCAGATTTTGGAGAAGACGGTTGGACCAACTAGGAAATATTGGAGCTTGCGTTTGGATGATGCATTGTGGGCATATCGTACGGCCTACAAAACACCAATTGGGATGTCCCCATTTCGGCTCATCTATGGGAAACCATGTCATCTTCCGGTTGAGTTAGAGCATCGTGCACATTGGGCTGTCAAAACATTCAATATGGACATTGATGCCGCTGGAATCCATAGGAAATTGCAATTGAATGAGCTTGAGGAGATTAGGAATGAAGCTTATGACAACGCTCACATCTACAAGGAGAAAACCAAGGCGGCCCATGACAAGATGATTTGTGGCAAGACATTCTCTATAGGGCAGAAAGTGTTACTCTTCAACTCCCGCCTTCGTTTGTTTCCGGGTAAGTTGCGTTCTAAATAGATTGGACCTTTTGTTGTTACTAATGTTTTTCCTTATGGTGCAGTCCAAATCCAAAGTTTGAAGACGGGACATGAATTCAAGGTCAATGGACACCATTTGAAGCCCTACTACGAGACTTTTGAGGAGCATGTCATGGAGGATGTACACCTCCATGCCGTTGCCCCTATTGAAGCTTGAACTGAGGTATCGTTCGGCTGGAAGATGTTAAAGCAAGCGCTTCTTGGGAGGCAACCCATGTGTCCAAACAAGGGTGTGATGGAATTCTAACTCCTTAACCATATTTGCATTCTTAAACTCTACTCTTTATTGCTTTTACTTTGCCATGTTTGTCATGTTTGTTAGTTGTGTTGTTTGCTTGTTTATGTGTGAGTCTATGTTTGAAACATTGAGGACAATGTTTGGTTTAACTGTTGGGGGGGGGCGGGTAAACAAGTGTTTTTATGCAAAATTTGTAGGTTTTTTATCACCTAGCACTACTAGAGTTGTTTTTCACTGTTTTTAAGTGTTTTTAGTGTGTTTTGAAGTGTTTTAGTGTGTCTTGAAAGAAAAATACGAAAATTTGAAAAAAAATAGAAAATGTTTTGAAAAACCCAAAAAGAGTCGTTTTAGAGTCGTTTTTGTGTGTTTGTGTCTTAGGGTACCTTCCAACACAATGATGAGGATTTGGTTTTTAATTACATGACTGTTAAAGAAAGTTACAAACATGGATGGAGGTTTGATATGCTCTTTGGTTTATGATTGGTTGTAGTTGTTGTTTACGAATTCACATGTAATCACAAAGGAGAAAATCAGTTTTTGTAACATGCTTGAAGGAAGGAACTCAAACTAACGCTACAACCCTGAGAGACTTGAGCCTAAACTTTATTTGGAGAGTTATTAATCTGTGATTTGTTGTTTTCTAAAGTCGTTGCATGATCTCATTATTCTTTGCTTGGTTGCTACTTAGAATGCGTTTTATCACTTTAGTTCCAAATACTAGAACTCATGCCCGTTTCATTCAAAGCTTAAAATTGAGTGCATAACATATAACAAGATGAAGTTGTTTAGTAGTTACCACCAGAGCCAAAAAGCCTTCATCCCATGCATTTGTTTTGTAGGTTTAACCCCTTTGAGCCTTATTTAGCCTATTTTCTTTGTTAGCCACATTATCCTTACCTAGCCTAGAATAGGACTATCCATACCCTTGTTCTTAAAGTATAGTGGAGCATGACTTAGATGGAATTCCTTTTGATTAAACATATTGCAGAAATCAAGTGTGGGGGAAGGATATGTACACGGGTAGAAAAGAAAAAAGAAAAGAAAAAACAAAGTTGTGAAATAAGTGGGAAAGAACTCACAAGCATTGGTTGTTGAAGAAAGGGTCCAAAAAGTTTGAATATGACCCTAAGTATGTACGAAATCCACTTAGTGTTTCAAGTTATTTGTTGCATTCAAGAGTGAATTATAAGTTGATTTCATTGCTTTGCTTACTATTGCTTTAAGAACCTTTGTTTATCTTAACCTTTCTTTGTTAGCCAATACCCTTAGCCCCATTACAACCCTTAGACTTCTATCTTGGTTGTTGTGTGTTTCAATCTGTGGAGTTTGGGATTGGTATGAGCATATGGTATCCCTGGTTCTCGCGTCTAAGTAGTGGCATTCCGTTCATGAGATCATATATATATACATGCATTAATAATTCCAGAAAGTGCTTTCTTTGCTTAAAACATATGTGAGTGGCTAGTCTACATGTTTACATCAATCTTCTCAAATATACCTAGTATAGGGAGTGTAGTCAGAAATTCTGTGTGAAAATAGAGTGTATATCCGGTGAGGAATTGAGGAATTCTCTAAGGCATGTTACTACCATCAAAACCATGTTTTAATTGATTAAATGCGAGCTAGTGGGTGGTGACTGTGATTAAGTATGTGCTTGAGAGTAAGGATAGCTAAAATCGATGTGAGTAGTGATTTTTGATATGTCATGTTTCATTGGAAATCCCTGAGACAAACATTGGAAGGTTTAGGTAATGTTTTGCTTGTTTTGTTTCTTTTGTTTTGCTCGAGGACTAGCAAAAGCTAAGTGTGGGGGAATTTGATAGGAGCATATTTATGCGACTTAGTTAGCCTGTTTTCTTGAGTTTTCATAGTTAGTTTGTGGTTATTTTATTGTTTTAAGCTATTTTCGTATGTTTGTAGGTCCTAATGACAAAGTTGGCAAGAAAGTGTAATTTGGAGCATTTTGGAGCAGTTTTAGGCCAATAATGGATAGCTTACATATGGAGCAAGATGGATGGACGTTTTTGAAGTTCAAAAGGCTAGGAATCTGATAAGGAGATGAAGAAACTAAATTCAAGACAAAGAAGATAAGGAATCAGCTCAAAATAAGGAACATTATCCAAAACCTTATCCAAACTTATCTTATCCAAACTAACCTTATCTTATCTTATCCTATCCTAATCTCGTCATACCTTAAATCTAGCTACGAGGGGACCTAAATATATATTTCTAGAAGCTATTTCTAGAAGCATTCCCTTCTAGAAGTCTTAATTTCTGCCACAAAACACCTTGTTTCTAGAAACCTTACAAAAGTGGCGCCTATTCCCTTCTAGAAGACTTTTGCCTTGCCTTGAACTCAACTCCCTTTCCCTCCAATTCTTGCCGCACCTCTTCTCACCCAATTCCCTATGGATTCTGATTTAATTAGCCTTTTTCCTTGTGGATTTGGGTTATGCAAATCCTTCTCAGAAATTAATTGGGCCAAACCTTTTTCCTAGTGGATTTAAACCTTTGTGCCGCACCCTAGGGCCCTAATTCTCTATTCATGCTGATTTCTAACCCTAGTCTGATTCTCCCTAGGGTTTGCCATGCCTATATATACATATTTTCAACCAAATTTCGTTCACCACCCCCCATATAATTCAGAAACACATTCAGCTGCAATTCACACCATTCTACAACCCTTTGCCGCAGCCCCTGGAGAAGAAGAGAAGCTTGTAGTGGCTTCCATTGGAGCAATGACCTTGTGCGCAAGCCACCTGCAACCATTTGAGTTCTAAGAGTTCTTTCTTCCCTCGTTTCGTTTCCATGTTTATTTTATGTTGCTTTTCAATTGTTATGAACATGTGGAACTAATTCATTTTTAGTTAGAGGTGAATTCAAAGCCATGGACATATGTTTAATATGAATTGATTACCTTCAGTTATTGTTTCGTAAAACATGAATGTGATTTACTTATCTGTTTGATTGATAACTTATTCTTGTGTGTTGATTAAGGATGCATACTTAGTTTGCATGCATAAACTTGATGCTAAATTATAACGGACTTTCACCTAATAGTTAGGAACTTATAATTAAAACTAGTGGAGATTGCTAGTCACAATCGTGTTAAGTAGATTCTTGGCTGGAGTATCATGCAGTTCATAGTTATGATAGCCTTGTCAATGCTTATGATTTCCATGAAACTTAATGATCTTTGACTGTATCTCTATCAAGTTGTTCATATAGGGAACTTGAGAAGAATAATTTGGTTGCGATGCGTTGTCCATTCAATTCAATGAATTTAGGGAAATCTGGGAGTTAATTAGTGCATTCACGATTAATTTGGGGCATTGTCATTCATGGTTTAAAGAAACAATACTGGAAATTGATTTATGTTGCATATGTTCATGTGTGGAGAATGACCCTCTAGCTAGCCTATTTCACCATCCAATTCACCTGATTTCGTACCTAGTTTGATTTAGTTTTGCAATCTGTTCAATTTAATTAATTTCGTCCAAATCAATCCCCCTTTAATTAAGTGTGTTAGATTAGTTAGAAAAGTGTTGAAATATATCCAATTTAGTGTTTTGAGTCTTAGTAGTCTTAAATTCGTCCAATTAACTCCCTAGAGTCAGTTTTGAGTCAATTTCACTTATTTGTGCTGTTTTGAGTAGTTTGAGTCAGTTTTAAGTCTTAAGTGTTTAGTTTTGTGTTTCTAAGTCTAGTTTTGTGTTTTTGAGTCATATTTGTGTTGATTAGCAGCCCTAGTTAATCCCTGGTTTAGAACGATCCCTACTTGCTTAATACTACAATTACATGTTTAATAGGGTTTTAATTTGAGTGTGTCAAGTAATATTCACATCAAAGAACGACACTCAACAATGGGACAATTATTCCCCATGGCTTGCATGCACGAACTCAAAATGTTGCCTCAAATTATTTAGGTTGGCGGCGAGCACGCTCTGATCCTTATAATTTTTATCCTCCATCTATTCTTGAAGAATAAGGAGAATAGAATAGTGAAGAATAAGGACAGCAGAAGCGCATATTTATAGGAAGGTTAGGGCCTTTGCCCAATGAAGGCTTTGTCGCGTAAACATCTATATTAAATGCGGTATTGATTCCTCTGATTCACCTACAGTGAATGGTTTGATTGAAAACTCACAGGAACTTGCGCGACGAACCCTTGGTCGTTCCAATGTCCCCTTTTCGTCGAGCAAGTTTTTCGCGCCAAAAAAATTACCTCGCGTTTTCTTGTTGATTTTACGGGACGACAACAAATATTTGTCGCACGAAGTATTGTTGGGCGATGAACATTTTCGTCGCACAATTTTTTTTCTTTTTCTTATCCTGTTAATTTTGCTCGACGAAACATTTTTTCCGTCGCGCAAGTACGTCTTGTGTGACGAAATATTGTTCGTCGCGCAAGCTGTTTTTTTACTAGTGAGAGAAAATATTTTCTCTATTCCAAGTATGATTCTCTACAAATTTGTCAAGAGAAAGAAGTTACAAAGGAAGAAAAAAAAATAATCAAACGCCTCTACCGCTCACCTGCGTACGTCTTTTATAATCATAATCCAACAATTAGTAATGATTTTTCCACGTACAAACTGTACATTATTATGTTATATATATGATGTAAAATTTTGTCCTCCAACACGTGTGACGTTTATTCTGAATTACAAGGTAGAATAATAATGGCTGAAATGGCAACATAAGTAGACTAAATCAATTATTGACCGAATACATCAGTCATGAGAGACTACAACTACTTGTCTTCCAAAGTTACGACCCTTAAAAAGTCCAACAAGCGCTGCTGGACCATTCTCAAGGCCTTCAACTATGTCTTCCACATAAACAATCTTCCCTTGTCTAATGTGAGGCAACATAAAATCAAGGAATTTAGGATAGAGGTGATAGTGATCAGGAACTGAAAATCCATGGAAACGAATGCGCTTGTATATGAGCTGCATCAAATTAGTTACCCCTTCAGGCTTGTCAAGATTGTACTGTGAAATCATTCCACAACCAGAAATGCGCCCATGGAGTCTCATGTTAAGGAGCACAGCATCCAGCGTTTTACCCCCAACATTTTCAAAGTATATATCAATGCCTTCCGGGAAATATCTTCAATCGTAATCACAAATATATATTTAGCATATGTGTTTTTTTTATTACATGCGATATTCTATACTAATCTACTAAGTTTGAAGGGAGAGTAATAAAAAAAATAACAAAAATTATTAAACCCTTCCTAAAATCATTCAAAGATTAATACCAAATCGGGATTTATAATATTTTTTATTCCTCAAATTTGAATTGTGTGAAATCTAATCAGATTTTGTGTTTTTTAAAATAAAATGTTTTATTTTTATTTTTAAATATTGGTAGGTATAAACTAAAAAAGAGTACATTTTATTATAAAGTATGGGTACATTATAAATAAAAAAGTGAATAGATTTTACATTTAGACCATCTCCAACACTTGGGTTAAAACTTAAAATTTAGGTTTTAATCCAGAAACAACTTTTTTGCTCCAACTCTTCTGGGTTAAAATTTTAGCCCCAGATTATTAAAGAATGAAAGCTTTTTTTTTTTCTTAAAGTAACTTTTCTAAAAGAAAAAACATTATGTAGACTATCCTAATTTAATTTTCTGAACATGTTAAACTAAAAATATTTTGTCACAGCCCGTCCCGAGATTTTCATATCGAATGTATGAAATGACGGGAATGCCCTTGACGTGATTAAGGTACGTATATATGTGACATTAAATTGGTTCATATATTAATCTTCTTGGGGGAAATGTATAGTAGTAAGTTGAAAAAATTATTAAAAGGTTAATTTTAATTGTTGTTTAGGGATTTCTAAATGGAGGGTGAGGATTGAATTGGACAAAACTCTCACTCTCTCTCCCTAACCCGTAACTCTCTCTCTCCTCCCCTGTCTCCCCCCGACTCTCTCTCTCTCTCTAGACACCCATATGTACGGCACTCACCCAAAACCTTGCAATCTCGACGGATCGAAGCAAATAATGTATGTATCTTCATCCTTGAGACGTTGTGAGTCGATTGGTACTAGTCTTAGGCCGTGAAACCTTCGATTTCACGTAGAATCCGAAATCACCATTTTTGGGTACTGTTCATGCAAACGTTAAATGTCGTGTTTCAGGGAATTCCAAGCTTGTAGTGAGCTTTAGGAGGTCCTAAGGAGGCTCGGGGACGTTCGTTGGACAATTTTGGACGTCGAGATCATGGGTTTCAAAGTTGGTCGAAACCTTTGAAATTTCCAGGTGAGATTCAGTTGTTTTTAGACCCTAAAACTAGTCCAACGTGATAGAACTCTCTTAGGGCTTCAATTTGATATAAAATTCGAAGAAAATGGGTGAAAAACGAAGGAGAAATAGAGGTTTTAAGTTTGGCCGGAATCGGGTCGCCGGAAAAACCAGTCCGGCGAGCCCCGCGAAGAAGGAGACACGTGCCGCGCGTGGCCTGCGCGTAGGGCAGTGGCTGTGCTGGCGCGTGGGGGCGCGTGCAAGCTCCTAAAATTTTTCTAAAAATTTCCCGACGCTCGTGACGTCGAGTAGGTCGATGTGGTATATTCATATACCCAAATTGAGCATCGTATGAGAAGTTATTTCGTAATGTTGACGATGTGCTTAAAAATAATGTTATTTTAGTTATTTCTCATATAGGTGACGAGTATCCCGAGGACGAGCGTATCCAGGGACGTCGCGGGGGTTACGACCCATCGACATACCAGTGAGTGGGCAGTTTTGATTTCATATTTACCTATATACAATTGTTTCCCAGAAAATATGCGTTTTATAAAAGTTATGAATTTAAATTGCCATGCATGAAATCATTGAATATTTGATTTGATAATTAATATACATATATGTACATGAATTGATATATGATGCATACATGTTGCATGGTGCTGTGGAGGCGCAGGTAAGTCAGGTGAGTCATTATGCATTGAATTATTGATATTGAAATGTTTAAGCTCATAACCTGCACCCTAGGTGTTAGTGCTTATATTAGTTCACCACACCGCACGCTCGTCTTGGATCCAAGTAGGTGGATGTCGTACAGACCATGTGAGGGTTCCGACATGCCAGTTGTACAGACCATTAGAGGGGTTCCGACTGGTGGGTGATTTTAGATTATGTGCACAGTTGATTGATGTGAGAAGCACTAGAGCGTAATTATACATCTGTCATCGTACAGACTACCTTATGTAGTTCCGAGTGACTTGCAGAGTTAGACCGTATAGGTCACCGAGGTGACTCCGGTTAGTGAGAAAGTTGAGCTTAGAATTAATCGTATAGGACCAACTGCAGGGTCTCTGATTGATTCCTTATTATTCACCTGATTTATAATTTGATTCATGGCATAGCATGTTTTTCTTGAAAAATGTTAAAGATTTGGGATATGAGTTTTGAGATTATATATATATATATGATTTTATATATATATACTATTTTCTGGGAAAGTATACAGGTTTTACAGTGAAGGGATAGAAATGATTTTAATGAAATGTTTTTGGAAAAATCTTGATTTTACTGACCCACTCATTTTGTTTTGCGCCCCTCCAGGTTCTAGTTAGCGGTTGGTGGCTCTCGAGGTCTTTTCCGGCATTCTGACAGACTCTTGACATGTAGGACTCACCCGAGGGTGAAGTAACTTTATTTTAGTCTTACTTGACTGCACTTAAACCTATGCTCTGAATTTGTGTATTATCTTAACTCTCCCATTACTCTAGTAGGTTGTTCATCTAGAGATTGGTTTAAATTTCTTCGTATTCTATTATCATGCTTCCGTGTCGCACTGTTGGTTACGTCACGCTCACGTGACGGCCAGCACACTTTGATCCCCTGGATCGGGGTGTGTCAGTTTGGTATCAGAGCTTAGGTTGCAGTCCTGTATAATTGTTAATGTTCTAATGATCTTTTGATGTTTCTGTCAAAATTATGCCGCCTCGTAGAGAGCGTAGGGAGTCCCGCCGTGCTCCTGAACCTAACTTCCCTGACATAGCTCAGTTAGGGGAAGCGATTGCCCATGCCTTCCAGAATGTCATTCGTCCTCCTCCCCCTCCTCAGATGACACCCCTGGAAGCCATGTATAATTTGAAGCTAGATCGTTTTATGGGTAATGAAGGTCACGAGGGGGCTGAGAAATGGCTAGATCATATGGAAAAGACGTTTCAGGTGATGCAAAGTCAGGGGAACTTTCCTGCTAATAGGTGGGTTGAGACCACTACCTGGTTTTTGGGTCAAGAGCCGGCTAGTTGGTGGAGGAATCAGACTCAGTTTATGACCCCAGCGATGGCATCTGATTGGGCAGTATTTAAAGATAATTTCAAGAAAAGATTTGTCCCTCCAGAGTACATTGACCGTAAGAAGCAGGAATTCACCAGGTTGAAACAAAGAGATATGTCAGCTCAGGAGTACTACAGAAAGTTTACTGACTTGTCTCGTTATGACCCGGATATAGCTGGTAATCCAGTAGAGATGCTTCGTCGCTTTAAGTTGGGATCTAAGAAGAAATGGAGGACTTTTGCTAATGCACTTCCCTGCGCCGATTATCATGAGTATTTCGAGATTTTGGTTAGGATGGAGGACTCTGATAATCTTCCTGACAGTGAGGATGACGAAGATAAGAATGATGGTCAGAAGAAGAATGATAAAGGTAAGGGTATTTCCATTCCAGGACCTCGGCAGACGCAGAATTTTAAGAAGAGTGGAGCGAGTTCGAGTTCTTCTAGCCGGGGATATAGTTTTACTGGTCCGAGGAGAGGTGGTGGCAGATTTTCTGGTGGACCCAGATTTCAGGGACAAAGAGATTCTGGTGGTACTGGTGGTTCTGGCGCCCCGTGGTGCCGCCGATGTAACTCTCGTCATCATGGTGAGTGCAGGAGAAGTAGTGGTGGTGCTTGTTTTACTTGTGGACAAATGGGACACCGGGCTTCTCAGTGTCCCCAGGGTCAGCAGAGACCTCAGCAGACCACTATGCCACCTCCAGCACCGATTCAGCAGAGTTTTGGATCAGGCAGTTATGGCCAGTCGGGTCGTGGTGGTGCCTACCACTACCAGGGAGATGCTGCTCCTTATGCCTCTGGACCTCATCAGTATTCCCAGAAGCCTTATTCTCAGGACTTTGGAGGTTATTCTTCCTATTCCTCTATGCCAGCAGGTGGATCGCAGTGGCATCAGGGAGGTCAATTCCGTCAGAGGGAAGTTGCTACTAGTGGTGCGGGATCATCCAGGCAGCTTGGTCAGCCAGGCCAGGGACGTAATCCTCAGGGACGAGGTAATCAGGGCAGCAGAGGCCGAGGTGGACGACAAGCTTAGGGGCGAGTTAATCATATTTCTCTGCAAGAGGCTCAGAACCATCCAGACTTGATCATGGGTACGTTAAATGTTCTTGGTCATTTTGCTAAGATTTTGATTGATTGTGGTGCTACGCACTCTGTGATTTCTCCTACGTTTGCTCAAGCGACCCAACCTCACCTTTCACCTCTAGGATTTGATTTAGAATTTGCCATGCCTGGAGGAGATAAGTGTTATGTTGATAGTGTGTATCCTGGATGTCCAGTGATGGTAGAGGGCGTAATTATGCTAGCTGATCTTATTCCGCTAGATATTGTGGATTTTGATGTGATTCTAGGGGCTGATTGGTTGCATCATAACCGTGCCCATATTGATTGTTATGGGAAATCAGTTACTTTTTATCGCCCTGGACTACCCGAGGTTACCTTTATGGGCGAAAGAAGTGGGGTGAGACATGGTGTTATTTCTGCCATGAGAGCAAATAAATTATTATCGAAGGGTTGCCAAGGATATTTAGCACATGTGGTGTTAAATGATACTGCTCCTAGTAGTATAGAAGAAGTTGGTGTGGTCAGGCATTATCCTGATGTATTTCCTGATGATCTACCGGGGTTGCCGCCAGACAGAGAGGTGGAATTCTCTATTGAACTGCTTCCAGGTACTGATCCTATATCTCTAACTCCTTATAGAATGGCTCCTGCTGAGTTGAGAGAATTAAAAATTCAGTTGCAAGAATTACTTGATAAAGGTTTTATTCAACCTAGTTCTTCGCCTTGGGGTGCCCCAGTATTATTTGTGAGGAAGAAAGATGGAACTCTGCGGTTATGTATTGATTATAGGCAATTGAACCGGGTGACGATTAAAAATCGTTATCCATTGCCTCGTATTGATGATTTGTTCGATCAGCTGAAAGGTGCGTGCGTATTTTCTAAGATTGATTTGAGATCCGGTTATTATCAGTTGAAGATCAAAGATGATGATGTACCTAAAACGGCATTCAGAACCCGTTATGGACATTATGAATTTTTGGTTATGCCATTTGGGTTAACCAATGCACCTGCCGCTTTCATGAGATTGATGAACGAGGTATTCCAGCAATATCTTGATAAATTCGTTATTGTTTTTATTGATGATATTCTGGTATACTCTAAATCTCAATCAGATCATATCCGGCATCTTAACTTAGTGTTAAGGAAATTGAGGGAGCATCAGCTGTACGCTAAGTTCAGTAAATGTCAGTTTTGGTTGACTGAAGTGGCATTTTTAGGGCATGTTGTATCGGCTCAAGGAATTCAAGTTGATCCTCAAAAGATATCAGCGGTGGAGAATTGGGAACAACCTCGAACCGTCACTGAGGTACGAAGCTTTCTTGGTTTGGCAGGTTATTATCGACGGTTTGTTCAAGATTTTTCTATGATTCCTTTGCCGTTAACGAAGTTGACTAGGAAGGATGTTAAATTTGAGTGGGATGAGAATTGTGACCGGAGTTTCCAGCAATTGAAATATTGCCTCACTCATGCTCCAGTATTGGTACTTCCGGATGATAGCGGTAATTATGAGATTTATAGTGATGCTTCCTTAAATGGTTTGGGATGTGTTTTGATGCAACATAAAAAGGTAATTGCCTATGCTTCTAGGCAGTTGAAGAATCATGAAAGGAATTATCCTACTCACGATCTTGAATTGGCAGCAATTGTTTTCGCTTTGAAGATTTGGAGGCATTATTTATATGGTGAGAAGTGTAAGATCTTTACTGATCACAAGAGTCTTCAGTATCTGTTTACCCAGCATGATCTTAATCTTCGTCTGCGGAGGTGGATGGAATTGCTTAGTGATTATGACTGTTCTATTGAGTATCACCCGGGTCGTGCTAATGTGGTAGCGGATGCACTAAGTAGGAAACCTCAAGGTAGACTCAATGCCTTATATGCTTGCCGTGTTCCTCTTCTTGCAGAATTGAGAGCGACTGGAGTAGAGTTAGAATTTGAAAATCAAAGTGGAGCTTTTCTAGCTAGTTTCCAAGTCAGGCCAGTTTTGGTTGATCGTATACTCGGAGCTCAGATAGTGGATGAGGATATTCAGGAGTTGATTCAGTTAAGAAGTGAAGGGAAAAAGAAAGATCTCAGAGTTCGGGAATCAGATGGTATGCTCATGCAAGAAAACAGAATGTTTGTCCCGAATAATAAAGAACTGAAGAAGGAAATTTTGGATGAAGCGCATTGTTCAGCTTATGCGATGCACCCGGGAGGAACTAAAATGTATCATACCATTCGACCATTTTATTATTGGCCGGGTATGAAAAGGGAGATTGCTGAGTATGTGAGTAGATGTATTATTTGCCAACAGGTGAAAGCAGAAAGAAAGAAGCCATTTGGGCGAATGCAGCCACTTCCCGTTCCCCAGTGGAAATGGGAAAATATCACCATGGATTTTGTGTATAAACTCCCTCGTACGCAAAATGGATTTGACGGTATTTGGGTGATTGTGGATCGGCTTACCAAGTCAGCGCATTTCATTCCAGTGAGGGAGAAGTATCCTCTGAATAAATTGGCTAAGTTGTTCATTTCGAAGATTGTGAAGTATCATGGAGTTCCTGTGAATATTATTTCTAATAGAGACCCAAGATTTACTTCTAAGTTTTGGGTGGCTTTTCAGGAAGCTCTTGGTACGAAATTGCTTTATAGCACTGCTTATCATCCTCAAACTGACGGTCAATCAGAAAGGACGATTCAGACGTTGGAGGATATGTTGAGATCTTCGGTGTTACAATTTGGTGATTCTTGGCATGATCGTCTGGACTTGATGGAATTTGCCTACAACAACAGTTTCCACTCGAGCATTAGTATGTCACCATTTGAGGCATTGTATGGTAGGGCGTGTCGTACGCCACTATGTTGGTCTGAAGTTGGTGAAAGGGTGTTAGAAGGCCCAGAGATTGTGGATGAAACAACTCACAATATTCAGGTAATTAAGTCTAACCTGAAAGCAGCCCAGGACCGACAGAAGAGTTTAGCGGATCGGCATACTACGGACCGAGTGTATGATGTGGGTGATTTGGTGTTTTTGAAATTGTCACCATGGAGAGGTGTGGTAAGATTTGGGAAAAGAGGAAAGCTAAGTCCGAGGTACATTGGACCTTATGTGATTACTGAAAGAGTTGGTGAAGTTGCCTACCGGTTGGAGTTGCCTACGGAGCTATCTAAGGTCCATAATGTGTTCCACGTCTCTATGCTTCGACATTATATTTCCGATCCATCTCATGTGATCCCTCCTCAACCGTTAGAGATTAATCCAGATTTATCATATGATGAGGAACCAGTCACGATTTTGGATTGGAAAGATAAGGTTCTAAGGAACAAGACGGTGAGTTTGGTGAAGGTGTTGTGGAAGAACCATTCTGTGGAGGAAGCTACCTGGGAGACGGAAGATCGAATGAGAGAAATGTACCCAAGATTATTTTATGAAAATTAAGTGGGTTATTTGGTTTTGGGAATTTCGGGGACGAAATTCTATAAGGAGGGAAGATTGTCACAGCCCGTCCCGAGATTTTCATATCGAATGTATGAAATGACGGGAATGCCCTTGACGTGATTAAGGTACGTATATATGTGACATTAAATTGGTTCATATGTTAATCTTCTTGGGGGAAATGTATAGTAGTAAGTTGAAAAAATTATTAAAAGGTTAATTTTAATTGTTGTTTAGGGATTTCTAAATCGAGGGTGAGGATTGAATTGGACAAAACTCTCACTCTCTCTCCCTAACCCGTAACTCTCTCTCTCCTCCCCTGTCTCCCCCCGACTCTCTCTCTCTCTCTAGACACCCATATGTACGGCACTCACCCAAAACCTTGCAATCTCGACGGATCGAAGCAAATAAGGTATGTATCTTCATCCTTGAGACGTTGTGAGTCGATTGGTACTAGTCTTAGGCCGTGAAACCTTCGATTTCACGTAGAATCCGAAATCACCATTTTTGGGTACTGTTCATGCAAACGTTAAATGTCGTGTTTCAGGGAATTCCAAGCTTGTAGTGAGCTTTAGGAGGTCCTAAGGAGGCTCGGGGACGTTCGTTGGACAATTTTGGACATCGGGATCATGGGTTTCAAAGTTGGCCGAAACCTTTGAAATTTCCAGGTGAGATTCAGTTGTTTTTAGACCCTAAAACTAGTCCAACGTGATAGAACTCTCTTAGGGCTTCAATTTGATATAAAATTCGAAGAAAATGGGTGAAAAACGAAGGAGAAATAGAGGTTTTAAGTTTGGCCGGAATCGGGTCGCCGGAAAAACCAGTCCGGCGAGCCCCGCGAAGAAGGAGACACGTGCCGCGCGTGGCCTGCGCGTAGGGCAGTGGCTGTGCTGGCGCGTGGGGGCGCGTGCAAGCTCCTAAAATTTTTCTAAAAATTTCCCGACGCTCGTGACGTCGAGTAGGTCGATGTGGTATATTCATATACCCAAATTGAGCATCGTATGAGAAGTTATTTCGTAATGTTGACGATGTGCTTAAAAATAATGTTATTTTAGTTATTTCTCATATAGGTGACGAGTATCCCGAGGACGAGCGTATCCAGGGACGTCGCGGGGGTTACGACCCATCGACATACCAGTGAGTGGGCAGTTTTGATTTCATATTTACCTATATACAATTGTTTCCCAGAAAATATGCGTTTTATAAAAGTTATGAATTTAAATTGCCATGCATGAAATCATTGAATATTTGATTTGATAATTAATATACATATATGTACATGAATTGATATATGATGCATACATGTTGCATGGTGCTGTGGAGGCGCAGGTAAGTCAGGTGAGTCATTATGCATTGAATTATTGATATTGAAATGTTTAAGCTCATAACCTGCACCCTAGGTGTTAGTGCTTATATTAGTTCACCACACCGCACGCTCGTCTTGGATCCAAGTAGGTGGATGTCGTACAGACCATGTGAGGGTTCCGACATGCCAGTTGTACAGACCATTAGAGGGGTTCCGACTGGTGGGTGATTTTAGATTATGTGCACAGTTGATTGATGTGAGAAGCACTAGAGCGTAATTATACACCTGTCATCGTACAGACTACCTTATGTAGTTCCGAGTGACTTGCAGAGTTAGACCGTATAGGTCACCGAGGTGACTCCGGTTAGTGAGAACGTTGAGCTTAGAATTAATCGTATAGGACCAACTGCAGGGTCTCTGATTGATTCCTTATTATTCACCTGATTTATAATTTGATTCATGGCATAGCATGTTTTTCTTGAAAAATGTGAAAGATTTGGGATATGAGTTTTGAGATTATATATATATATGATTTTATATATATATACTATTTTCTGGGAAAGTATACAGGTTTTACAGTGAGGGGATAGAAATGATTTTAATGAAATGTTTTTGGAAAAATCTTGATTTTACTGACCCACTCATTTTGTTTTGCGCCCCTCCAGGTTCTAGTTAGCGGTTGGTGGCTCTCGAGGTCTTTTCCGGCATTCTGACAGACTCTTGACATGTAGGACTCACTCGAGGGTGAAGTAACTTTATTTTAGTCCTACTTGACTGCACTTAAACCTATGCTCTGAATTTGTGTATTATCTTAACTCTCCCATTACTCTAGTAGGTTGTTCATCTAGAGATTGGTTTAAATTTCTTCGTATTCTATTATCATGCTTCCGTGTCGCACTGTTGGTTACGTCACGCTCACGTGACGGCCAGCACACTTTGATCCCCTGGATCGGGGTGTGTCATATTTAGATTTCGACAAATATTGAAAAATCACTAACCGACACCATGACACTCGTGAAACACTATAAAAGAATATGAAACACATAAAAGATTTTTTTTAATTACTTTAGCCTTTTGATTTAAATTTAGACCGTTAGATATTTTTTTTTTACCATTGGATTTCATCAAATTAGATCTTAGCCGTTGGATTCAATGAATTTATAAATATAAAACTAGAAAAAATATACATATATGGTGGGCCAGCCCCACTAACCCAGGGGGAATCCTGGGCTAAATTTGGTCCATAAATGAGTTTTGAGTTTTAATTAATATTTGCCCCAAGGGTTGGAGCAAGTTGGGGTAAGTTTAGAACCTAAAATTTGAGTTTTACTTCAAGGGTTGGAGTAGATCTAAAGAAAATGGGTACATTATAAATCAATTATGAGTACAAATAAAAGATTAAAAATACTGAGTACAAATTAAAAATAAAAAGATTTTTTTTCATATTACAAAAAAAGTTGCCAATTAAAAAAAGGAAACTGTTATTAGCACAAACAAAAATCTCATTCTATACTCCTCACAAGTGTAGTTTTCTTTCTAATTATAGAAAGTTTGGAGTAAAAAATGAGATTTTTGAAGTGGCAATAACAAATTCCTTAAAAAATGGGTACAAGTTAAAAGTTAAAATATATGATACAAAACTTAGTCATAAATATAAATATATCAGATTCAATGTTTCTAAAAATTGAAAGATTGAAAAATAATAAGGTTTTACTGAAATACAAAAATGAGGGATGGTATATTATGTAGGAAACGTAACGAAATGTACATTACCTTTTCAAAGCCACATTCAAGTCATTTTCTTCTTTGTAGTTAAAAGCCTCGTCAAATCCAAACTTATTCTTCAAAAGATCGACCTATAACAAGATCAGCCCAGAGGCCGAATATACTTAATTTTCATGTGAATGAAATGCTAATCTAAAAAACCGTGTTCTACAATGAAGACCCAAATGAAATGGTTATGAAACGGATTGGTTTTAGTACCTTTTCGTTACTACCAGCACTTCCAACAACATAACAACCCATCAATTTTGCAAATTGTCCAACAAGCTGACCAACAGCACCAGCTGCTGCTGAAATGAAGACGTATTCTCCTTTCTTAGGAGAACATATTTCGTAGAAACCAACATAAGCGGTCATACCAGGCATACCTGCAAATTGCAATGAAAATTTCTCGATTCATTAGTAGAGAAGTTACAGTACGTATCAGATAATAGGGGTGTATTCGACCAATAGTATGCAATAGGTACGTATACTCTACTATACTATATTATGTATACAAAGAAAGGTATATATACTGGGCGTGGACTTAAATTATTACCTAAAATTCCAGTATAATAGGATAGGGGTATATCGGTGTGGTGGATTTTGAAGAGGACTTGGGGTGTAGTGATTAGACTGTACTCTTCCCAATTGGTCGTCCCCCAAACTAAGTCTCCTGCCTTTAAATCTGGATTCCTAGAGTCCAAAACTTTAGCCACTCCATATCCGTGTATCGTCTGCCCGAAGAAATTATGTTAAAATGTGTTTCACGTGTTTCACCTGCCTTAAACTGTACACACACACACATATACATGATCGATGGGTTTGCTTACAGAGCCAGGTGTATAGGAGGACATTGATGGGACGCTGAGCCCTTGGACGCTTTCCATAAGGAGTCGTTGGTAGGGATCGCAAGACAAGTAGAGGTTCTTAAGTAGGACTAGTTGTACCTTTGAGGAAGTAACCGCATCAGCTGGCTGATCAGTCTCTGCAGGAAGCTTCAACTTGATAGTAGCGGTGTTGATCACACACAAGTCTGACTCTTTGGGAAAGGCCTTGACTACATAATCCCTCAGTATCACCTGCTTGTTACTCACTTCTGCCATTGCTCTCTCTCTCTCTCTCTCTCTCTAAGCAATATCTTTTTACGTGGTCTGCCTGCCCTTAGAGATCGACCAAACCTTATATATAGCAGTAGAGGACGTTCTACTAGAGCAACAGCTTTCCTTAATTTTACTAAAAGCACCTTCATACGTATTTGGTGATGAAAGTTGCACTATATGAAAAGCACCTTCATACGTATGTGGTGATGAAAGTTGCACTATATGCTTGAGGAATGAAGAACTAAAAATAGGATTTTCTACTAATGTTTTTTTTTTCCTTTTATCTCATATATATAATATATTCACCACATCATATCAAGATAAAGCATAATGAGTTTGAAGTGTATAATTTCAACAATAATTTAATTTACAAATTGTTGACCCTAAAAACTATCAAGCTCACGTGGCGAACAGGCCGAGTAATTAAAAAGCTAACTACGTCCTTCGGTTGTTTGCAAGGTGTGCCAACTCGACGGCCGAGCTCGGCTGGTGAGTAAAATAAGTTGATGTTGCGTTGGGCGCGCTGTTGACTTCTGAATCTCGCCACTGCGGCAGAGAAAGGAACACGTCTCGGCCTTCGGGTTCTAGAGCCTAAAGACAAGGCTACTAGTTCTCCGAAGTTCAATATCAAATTTGGCTCTCAAGGTTCTGAATGTAGTAACCTGGTAACACCTCACTTTGTCGAGAAGGCTGATGAGATATCGGTGGTGGTACTTGAAATGATCCGGCAATGGTTTAAATTCAAGAGTGGGTGCCTGAATCATCAAAATCAGAAAAAATGTTAGTATAAATTAAAATTAAAAATGGAGAAGATGGCTTACTATCTTTTCCCGACACAAACTCAATGACAAACACCACATTTTTGAACATTTCCGGGACTTTGAACTTAGCCAGGTTTACTATGATGGTTGTGGCTTGTCCCGTGTCCTCAGTCTTAACTCCTTTGGACTTGTTTGTTTCATGCACAGCCTCTTTGATATGTTCAACAAATTCTCCGGCCACCTCATTTTCTGGAATATCTTCCACAACGTCTTTTTCATTCACTTCTTCCTTGAGATTTAAAAACCTGCAAGGAAAAAGGACATTTGGTGGAACGATGTTAGAATGAATTGAATTTTGAACCTCCTCACCTGAGTTGGATGACATAAGGACTTGGGGGGTTTGCGATAAGAATTCTTCTAAACTGCCCAAGTAGTCATCCTCATCTTCTTCTTGAATCGGCAATTCATCCATGTCCGGGCTATGTGTGGAAGGTTCTGGGACAACTTCATACTCCATGTCACCTCCCAAAGTGATGGCTTCATTAATTTCCATTTCTCCCTCTGAATTTGCAAATGTGGAGTTGGAGAGTTCACTTTGATCTTGAATTTGTACCATGAACTCCATAATCTGCCCAATTTGCTTCTCCAACTCATCCACCTTGTTGGCTTTATTTTGCATCTCCATGTTTCGATTTTCTACGTCCTGGGTCAAAGAGGTGAGTAACTTATTCAACATATCATTATCCGAAGACGTACCTGAATTTGGTTGGGGAGATTGTGGTGGATGTGACGGTTCATATGGCCACTGATAGAACTCTTCCGATGGCGGCAATTGTTCTTCTTTTTGTGAACCCTGTACCGAAGAAATTAATTCTTCAAGCATTTGATTATAATCTACGGGCATACTTTGATTCGATTGGAATTGTTGTGGGGGATGCTGTGGTGGCTGCATAGGTCTTGAATAGAACTCGTCTTGCTGCCAATATCCACCTTGTTGAAATTGTTGAGGTTCATCCCACATATACTCTGAATTACTTCTCCAATCCGAATTATAAGTGTTGGAAAACATGTTGCCCCTTGATTGGTTATAGCCTTGATATCCCCAAACATCTTCATTTGCAGAAAATTGGGGATATTGATGAGTTTGAAATCCTTGCTCATAGGGCATATCAAAAGTAGGGCCACTTGGCATTGTGGTCCTTCCGGCATTCTGAGTTAATTGAGCAGTGAGCTGTGCCAATAGATCTTGAATGCTAGTAGAATCCAGGTCTTGCTCCATTTGTAACTAAAATCAAAGAAAGAAAACTAAATCAAATATCAAAAGTAACATACACAAACACAAATAAACATAAGCAAAAACAAAAATAAAAGGATTAGCAAATTTGCTAATCCCCGGCAACGGCGCCAAAAATTTGATGCGAGAATTTACTAACGCACAATTTTAAACCCTATTTGTGATAATTGTAGTATATGGATAAGTAGGGATCGTTCTAGGCCGGGGATTAACTAGGGATGCTAACCAAAGTAAAATTAAATTAAAAACGTAAAAACAAAATTTAAAACACTAAACTAGACTCAAAACACTTAACTAGAATAACTCAAAATAAAACTAACAAATAATCTAACACAAATCAAAAGACTCAAAATAACTCAAGACTTAAGAAAATACAAACTAAAATGATTTCTAACAAATATAATACTTTAAAATAAACGGGGGATTGATTTTGACGAGAAGTAAATTAACTTAAATAAATTACAAAATTGACAAAAACATGAAATTAAGGTGAAAGGATGGACGACGGACTGGCTAGAGGATTATTCTCCACACATGACACATATGCAACCTAAATTGATTTTCAGTTGTTCTTTCAATAAATTGTAAATTCTCAACGCCCCAAATTAATTAGGTCCGCTTAAATTAATTCTCAGATTTTCCTTAAGTTAATGGATTGGATGATTGCATACGACAACCCAAAACATTCCCCACAAGTTCCCTACATGAATTGCATAATAGAGATACAAGCAAGAATCATTAAGTTCTATGAAAATCATAAGCATTGACGAGGCACTTGTTACTATGATTTGCATGAAACTTATGCCAAGAATTTACTTAACACGATTGTGGTCAACAACCTTTACTACTTGTGAATATAAATTCATAACGATTAGGTGAAATTCACTTATATTCTAGCATCAAATTCATGCATGTAAATTAAGTATGCATCCTTAATCGACATACAAAAATAAGTTATCAATCAAGCAGTTAAGCAAATTAAATCACAACTCAGAAATCACAACTGAAGGTAATCAATTCATATTACAAATATATTCATGGCTTCGAATTAACCTCTAGCCAAAATAAGGGTTTAGTTCCTCATACTTGCAATTAAACAAAAACAATTGATATTAAACATAGAGAAACAAAGTAGAATACACCTAGAATGCTCCAACAACTCCAATGGAATGGCTAGCACAACTCCAAGCACTCCTCCTTCTTTGCAAGCCTTGGAACTAATGGAAATGTGTATGAATGGCTGTGTCTGACCTTCCGCCAGGCAGCACTTCTCGCCTGCTGCCAGTCCTCACGCTGTGCTCCTCTGCGCGCGTCAGTCAGCTGCAAGCTGCCACGTCCCGAGCTCCTGGTTTGCAGCTCTCGGCTTCGCTGCTTCGATCCTTCCGCTGCACAAAGGCAGCCACCCCGCTGGTTTCAGCTCTCCCCAGGCTTATGCCGAGGCCCCCCTTGCGTCTCCCTTCTTTCCTTCAAGCTGCCAAAGGCAGCTCTCTGTCAAGAACTTCTTTCCTATTCCCCCCCCACTTACTCTCACCAGCTCTCTCCCTTTTTATTTCTTTTTCCGCATGGTTCCCTGCGCCTGACCCTCCTTGCAGCTGGTGCTCTCTCCTCTTTTCTGTCAGTGCCTCCTCCACTTGCTGCTTGTTTCCCACGTTCTTTTATTTTATTTTCTTTTTTTTGTTCCTGCTGTCTCCATTAATATCATAAATATATATATATATATAAATAGATATATATATATATAAATAGATATATATATATATAAATAGATATATATATATATATATTACTTTCTTATTTTATTAACCAATTACAGTGGGCAAGACAGTTTTGACGATTTTATCACTTAAAATCTCACTTGTGCAATATTTATTTTATTTACTAGATAAATACTATAAAACACAAAAACAAAGTAAATAGCTCAAAAATATAAGAAACTGACTAAGAAAAGACGAGAGAATTTGATGTAAAATATGTATAAATATAATCCGATCAAATACCCCCACACTTAGCTTTTGCTAGTCCTCGAGCAAAACAGAGAAAACAGAAAAAGTAATAACATGAAAATTATTAGTTTTCCCCTATATTACCCTCATAGAATTTCATTTGAGAACATAATCATCAAGAACCATAGCTAACAACAACAAGCAATTCAAGTTCATTTTCCTTATTCAAATATTAGCAGTAATCTTTGAAACATCCTTGAAGTGTAGTGTGTGAGATAGCCATGCTAATGCAATTTCAAGTTTTTATTTTAAAAATCACCATATGCAAACTAGCGACCTTCTCACTGGATGTACACTCAATCACACATGTGTTTAGTTTTAATGTGTTTCGCTCAAAGAAACAAATGTGAAAGTTCTACCATAAGCTTGCATAAAGATCACTTCTCCACAGTCATAATTGCAAAACTTAAATCAAGAGGACTTTTATTGGATGTAATGAGGCTTCGGGATAGGGTTATTGAAACGAAAGAATAGGAAAACACAAGTTCCAAGCTATATTGCAAGCAATTATTTTCTTTAGATTTATAAGAACTCAAGCTCTCCAACGATTCTTCAGACATCTCCAACCACAACCTTAAACTGAAACTTTAAAAACTTTTTATTTTCTTTGTATACAATCTTTCTTTTTCTTTTCCTTTTCTTTTCTTTTTTTTTTTTTTTTTTTTTTTTTTTTTTCAAACAGAAACAAATATGAAAAACCCCCACACTTATTCTTTTGCCAAACACCTTCAAAGTACTTCACAAACATTTCTCATAAGACAATCTCACATTGCTCACTAGCTCGCTTGGAAAGGGTAAGGAAAATGCTTTCAGGCATAAGGGTAGACATATCTGGTGATAAGAAATAAAAGGCTCACAAATACGGCTCAAATTGGCAATCTAATGATATCATTTTTCTTTGGGAAACAAGGTTATTTGGGCCATGGTGGTAAACCTAATGCCTCTATCATTTTCAAGTTCATGCAATCAATGACAAATATTTCGAAAGATCGTTATGCAAGTTCTAGAGAAGTATCTCACATAAGTTCATCACACATGAAAAAATAGGAGTGTATGAAAAATGCACACACTTTCAATAGGCTCAAAAACTCACATAGGATGTATATGGTCACTAAATTCACATATGGAGCTTTAAATCATGCTTTAGTTTCACATTAACAAGGCTATGTGCATTTAGTTTTTCAAGGATAATCAAATATGTACAGAACTAACACGAGAATAAGGAATTTCACACAACACATGTTAACTAAGTTCTTGATAATCATGATTCAAATTTGATCCAATTATATCATTGGGTCGGGAAACTAACAAAAAACTAATTCAAAACAATAAGGAAAACAAGGAAATATTTTTGGATTTTTTTAAATTTTCCGATTTTTTTGTTTTTTTTTTTTTTTTTATAAAACAAAACTAATTAAGAAAACAAAGCAATAACATGGAAACAAATGAAACCAGTTCAAAGTCGAAGGTATAAAAATTTTCAATTTGGTCATTTTTATACTTTACCCCCACACTTAAACTAGACATTGTCCCCAATGTCCGAAAATATAATAAAATGCAAATAAAAATAAAATAAATAAATATAAAGAAACAAAATAAAGCAATAGGACTGAAAACTTCCCTAATTTGCAGAAAAATCAAGCGATGACCCCCAAGCTAAAATTCTGCAATCAACTTCAAGGGTGGAAATAACCAAAAGTTCCTGCAAAGAAAAGAAATAAATCAGTTAAGCACGCAAGAAAATATAAAAAACAAATAAACGAAAAATTGAAAATGAAAATAAAAGATAATAATAAAACTAAAAGTGATCATTGGTCCTGTTTGGTGACTTTCCACAGCTTTGAACTTGAACTGGCCTCGGAACTTCTTAGCAAGGAAAATGAGACTTGATTGGTGGTGTTGTTGAGGCTTCTCGAGCTCTTGGTTTCAACTCAGACTCCTTCTGCCGGGTTGATTGAGTCTGCAGGCTACATTCTTCTCTTTTTGTTCTTCTGCATGGCAGGTAGGCACGAGGAATAGGTGGTGGTCTGCTTCTTTGTTCAATCTGTCCAAGTGCCGACCGATTGCCTTTCTTTCACCTTGCCCCGTAGCCAAGAGCAAGGGTAAAGGAAAAGCATGCCATGAGAAATCTTTGCCTCTGACTCTGATGATATGGGATACTTTTGCTTTTGAAGAAGTATCGTTCCACAGGTGTATGCTTGAACTGGGCTGGGGAATTTCTTAGCAAGGAAAATGAGACTTGATCTTGAAGATGAAGCAGCACCTTGTCTCCACATGCTTCAAGTATCATTTTCACTTGCCATGTCTGTTCTCCAGGCAGATGTGGCGACTTCTTCGGAAGTACATCAGTGGTTGAAGAAGAGCACTCGAGAGCAATGCTAGGTAAGCAATCAGGAAGGATTTCCAGGCAGTCGGTTCTTAGATTGGAAGATTGACACCGAGTGCTGGCTGATTGCCCGCTTTCTCCTTGCCACAAAGACAAGGACAAGGACAGGGAGAAAGCGTGATATGAGATACTCTTGCTTTCAACCTTCATGATATGAAATACTCTAGCTCTAGATGACTTGTTTGGAAAGGTATCCCAAGGAATGAGAAACACAGAGAAACTCGAGAGGGTTTGATGGAAAGGCATTTTCGGAGATGAAAAATTTCGGAGATGAAGAAGTGTAGAGGGGGTGCCTTTGCTGTTGAAGGCAAAGGTAGACGTTTATAGGACTTTTCTTCACAACCGAAACTATTCTTTTACCCCTGTCGGCAGCCGGTGGATGGATGAACAGTACAGGTCACGCGCTTTCTGAAAAAGTCACCCGTAACTTGCGCAAAGCTGACAGCGCGCGTGACGAGTGACGACAAAATTGGAAAAGCTGTTCGCCTCGTGATTCCTGACCGCTCCGACTTTTGATAAAGACGCCCGACTTTTGAGAGAGCGGCGTCCGACTTTTGAGAAAGGAATCGACTTTTGAGACGGAGTCCGACTTTTGAGAACGGCGACGCCGCTTTTGAGAAAAGAATCCGGCTTTTGAGAAAGGAGCCCGGCTCTTCGATTTGCGAGAGGGCGCCTCTTCGACTGCTGAGTGATGCCTCAACGATTTCTTCTTCTTATAAGAACGCTCATTTTTGTTCCACAAACACACTTAAGCTCCCCCTGTAAACACTCACACTTGCACTTCTTTTAATCTTGATCAGTCCAACTCTTCATTCTCAACACCTTCAGAAAATGTCTTGCCCCTCTGACCGTCGCCTTAACTTGAATGTTGGGGAAGATAGTGATATATCTTCTCCAACCAACATTTGGCAGCCGTCCTTCATATCCCCGAATGGTCCTCTTACAGTTGGGGATTCCATGATGATGAATGAAACAACCGCATCGGTGGTGGCCAGAAATCTGCTCACTCCTAGAGACACTAGGATACTTTCTAGGCGGTCCGACGAACTAGCTGTTCAGGACTCTATGGCCTACAGCGTCCGATGCGCAGGTTCAGTATCAAACATGGGCCAGCGCCTTCTTGCACGAACCCGTCAGGTGGAATCGTTGATGGCTGAAGTGGCTAGTCTTCGGCAGGAGGTCAGAGTGCTTAGGCATGAGAACAGGGATTTGCACATGCTTGCAACCAATTACTCCACAAGCATGAAGAGGAAGCTGGATCAGATGCAGGAGTCCGAAGTGCGGATTCAGAGTGATCATCAACGGTTTATGGCGTTACTCCCGAGGTTTGTGTTGCCTTCGTCCTCGGGAGCAGCACCAAGTATTGATGCTCCGAATGATCCAACTCTGGCGCTTCGTCTTTCTGGGGCTCCGTCGATCTCCGAGGCACCACCAACCAACGACCAATGAACGAGATTAATTTACAAGTTATTGTAAAATATTTATGCAATTAAGTTTTTTTTTTTTTTTTTTTTTATAAATGTAAAAATAAGTAAATCAAAGTAAAAAAAAACTAAGTTTAATCTCCTAAACAAAAATCACTACTAAATAAACACAACAAAATAAAATCAACGTAAAATAAAAAAAATCAACGTAAAATAAATTCACACAAGAGCAAACAAACAATGAAAGAACTAAACAAAGTAAAATAAATTCAGTAAAGAGAAGGGATTAGGAATGCAAATCTGATTGTGGGTGATTCCTAGGCCTCCCTTCATTATTCAAATGCATGGGCTTATCATTAAACGGACGGTGGTACTTGAAATGATCCGGCAATGGTTTAAATTCAAGAGTGGGTGCCTGAATCATCAAAATCAGAAAAATGTTAGTATAAATTAAAATTAAAAATGGAGAAGATGGCTTACTATCTTTTCCCGACACAAACTCAATGACAAACACCACATTTTTGAACATTTCCGGGACTTTGAACTTAGCCAGGTTTACTATGATGGTTGTGGCTTGTCCCGTGTCCTCAGTCTTAACTCCTTTGGACTTGTTTGTTTCATGCACAGCCTCTTTGATATGTTCAACAAATTCTCCGGCCACCTCATTTTCTGGAATATCTTCCACAACGTCTTTTTCATTCACTTCTTCCTTGAGATTTAAAAACCTGCAAGGAAAAAGGACATTTGGTGGAACGATGTTAGAATGAATTGAATTTTGAACCTCCTCACCTGAGTTGGATGACATAAGGACTTGGGGGGTTTGCGATAAGAATTCTTCTAAACTGCCCAAGTAGTCATCCTCATCTTCTTCTTGAATCGGCAATTCATCCATGTCCGGGCTATGTGTGGAAGGTTCTGGGACAACTTCATACTCCATGTCACCTCCCAAAGTGATGGCTTCATTAATTTCCATTTCTCCCTCTGAATTTGCAAATGTGGAGTTGGAGAGTTCACTTTGATCTTGAATTTGTACCATGAACTCCATAATCTGCCCAATTTGCTTCTCCAACTCATCCACCTTGTTGGCTTTATTTTGCATCTCCATGTTTCGATTTTCTACGTCCTGGGTCAAAGAGGTGAGTAACTTATTCAACATATCATTATCCGAAGACGTACCTGAATTTGGTTGGGGAGATTGTGGTGGATGTGACGGTTCATATGGCCACTGATAGAACTCTTCCGATGGCGGCAATTGTTCTTCTTTTTGTGAACCCTGTACCGAAGAAATTAATTCTTCAAGCATTTGATTATAATCTACGGGCATACTTTGATTCGATTGGAATTGTTGTGGGGGATGCTGTGGTGGCTGCATAGGTCTTGAATAGAACTCGTCTTGCTGCCAATATCCACCTTGTTGAAATTGTTGAGGTTCATCCCACATATACTCTGAATTACTTCTCCAATCCGAATTATAAGTGTTGGAAAACATGTTGCCCCTTGATTGGTTATAGCCTTGATATCCCCAAACATCTTCATTTGCAGAAAATTGGGGATATTGATGAGTTTGAAATCCTTGCTCATAGGGCATATCAAAAGTAGGGCCACTTGGCATTGTGGTCCTTCCGGCATTCTGAGTTAATTGAGCAGTGAGCTGTGCCAATAGATCTTGAATGCTAGTAGAATCCAGGTCTTGCTCCATTTGTAACTAAAATCAAAGAAAGAAAACTAAATCAAATATCAAAAGTAACATACACAAACACAAATAAACATAAGCAAAAACAAAAATAAAAGGATTAGCAAATTTGCTAATCCCCGGCAACGGCGCCAAAAATTTGATGCGAAAATAAATTAACGCACAAATTTAAACCCTATTTGTGACAGTTGTAGTAATGATGTAAGTAGGGATCGTTCTAGGCCGGGGATTAACTAGGGATGCTAACCAAAGTAAAATTAAATTAAAAACGTAAAAACAAAATTTAAAACACTAAACTAGACTCAAAACACTTAACTAGAATAACTCAAAATAAAACTAACAAATAATCTAACACAAATCAAAAGACTCAAAATAACTCAAGACTTAAGAAAATACAAACTAAAATGATTTCTAACAAATATAATACTTTAAAATAAACGGGGGATTGATTTTGACGAGAAGTAAATTAACTTAAATAAATTACAAAATTGACAAAAACATGAAATTAAGGTGAAAGGATGGACGACGGACTGGCTAGAGGATTATTCTCCACACATGACACATATGCAACCAAAATTGATTTTCAGTTGTTCTTTCAATAAATTGTAAATTCTCAACGCCCCAAATTAATTAGGTCCGCTTAAATTAATTCTCAGATTTTCCTTAAGTTAATGGATTGGATGATTGCATACGACAACCCAAAACATTCCCCACAAGTTCCCTACATGAATTGCATAATAGAGATACAAGCAAGAATCATTAAGTTCTATGAAAATCATAAGCATTGACGAGGCACTTGTTACTATGATTTGCATGAAACTTATGCCAAGAATTTACTTAACACGATTGTGGTCAACAACCTTTACTACTTGTGAATATAAATTCATAACGATTAGGTGAAATTCACTTATATTCTAGCATCAAATTCATGCATGTAAATTAAGTATGCATCCTTAATCGACATACAAAAATAAGTTATCAATCAAGCAGTTAAGCAAATTAAATCACAACTCAGAAATCACAACTGAAGGTAATCAATTCATATTACAAATATATTCATGGCTTCGAATTAACCTCTAGCCAAAATAAGGGTTTAGTTCCTCATACTTGCAATTAAACAAAAACAATTGATATTAAACATAGAGAAACAAAGTAGAATACACCTAGAATGCTCCAACAACTCCAATGGAATGGCTAGCACAACTCCAAGCACTCCTCCTTCTTTGCAAGCCTTGGAACTAATGGAAATGTGTATGAATGGCTGTGTCTGACCTTCCGCCAGGCAGCACTTCTCGCCTGCTGCCAGTCCTCACGCTGTGCTCCTCTGCGCGCGTCAGTCAGCTGCAAGCTGCCACGTCCCGAGCTCCTGGTTTGCAGCTCTCGGCTTCGCTGCTTCGATCCTTCCGCTGCACAAAGGCAGCCACCCCGCTGGTTTCAGCTCTCCCCAGGCTTATGCCGAGGCCCCCCTTGCGTCTCCCTTCTTTCCTTCAAGCTGCCAAAGGCAGCTCTCTGTCAAGAACTTCTTTCCTATTCCCCCCCCACTTACTCTCACCAGCTCTCTCCCTTTTTATTTCTTTTTCCGCATGGTTCCCTGCGCCTGACCCTCCTTGCAGCTGGTGCTCTCTCCTCTTTTCTGTCAGTGCCTCCTCCACTTGCTGCTTGTTTCCCACGTTCTTTTATTTTATTTTCTTTTTTTTGTTCCTGCTGTCTCCATTAATATCATAAATATATATATATATATAAATAGATATATATATATATAAATAGATATATATATATATAAATAGATATATATATATATATTACTTTCTTATTTTATTAACCAATTACAGTGGGCAAGACAGTTTTGACGATTTTATCACTTAAAATCTCACTTGTGCAATATTTATTTTATTTACTAGATAAATACTATAAAACACAAAAACAAAGTAAATAGCTCAAAAATATAAGAAACTGACTAAGAAAAGACGAGAGAATTTGATGTAAAATATGTATAAATATAATCCGATCAAATACCCCCACACTTAGCTTTTGCTAGTCCTCGAGCAAAACAGAGAAAACAGAAAAAGTAATAACATGAAAATTATTAGTTTTCCCCTATATTACCCTCATAGAATTTCATTTGAGAACATAATCATCAAGAACCATAGCTAACAACAACAAGCAATTCAAGTTCATTTTCCTTATTCAAATATTAGCAGTAATCTTTGAAACATCCTTGAAGTGTAGTGTGTGAGATAGCCATGCTAATGCAATTTCAAGTTTTTATTTTAAAAATCACCATATGCAAACTAGCGACCTTCTCACTGGATGTACACTCAATCACACATGTGTTTAGTTTTAATGTGTTTCGCTCAAAGAAACAAATGTGAAAGTTCTACCATAAGCTTGCATAAAGATCACTTCTCCACAGTCATAATTGCAAAACTTAAATCAAGAGGACTTTTATTGGATGTAATGAGGCTTCGGGATAGGGTTATTGAAACGAAAGAATAGGAAAACACAAGTTCCAAGCTATATTGCAAGCAATTATTTTCTTTAGATTTATAAGAACTCAAGCTCTCCAACGATTCTTCAGACATCTCCAACCACAACCTTAAACTGAAACTTTAAAAACTTTTTATTTTCTTTGTATACAATCTTTCTTTTTCTTTTCCTTTTCTTTTCTTTTTTTTTTTTTTTTTTTTTTTTTTTTTCAAACAGAAACAAATATGAAAAACCCCCACACTTATTCTTTTGCCAAACACCTTCAAAGTACTTCACAAACATTTCTCATAAGACAATCTCACATTGCTCACTAGCTCGCTTGGAAAGGGTAAGGAAAATTATTTCAGGCATAAGGGTAGACATATCTGGTGATAAGAAATAAAAGGCTCACAAATACGGCTCAAATTGGCAATCTAATGATATCATTTTTCTTTGGGAAACAAGGTTATTTGGGCCATGGTGGTAAACCTAATGCCTCTATCATTTTCAAGTTCATGCAATCAATGACAAATATTTCGAAAGATCGTTATGCAAGTTCTAGAGAAGTATCTCACATAAGTTCATCACACATGAAAAAATAGGAGTGTATGAAAAATGCACACACTTTCAATAGGCTCAAAAACTCACATAGGATGTATATGGTCACTAAATTCACATATGGAGCTTTAAATCATGCTTTAGTTTCACATTAACAAGGCTATGTGCATTTAGTTTTTCAAGGATAATCAAATATGTACAGAACTAACACGAGAATAAGGAATTTCACACAACACATGTTAACTAAGTTCTTGATAATCATGATTCAAATTTGATCCAATTATATCATTGGGTCGGGAAACTAACAAAAAACTAATTCAAAACAATAAGGAAAACAAGGAAATATTTTTGGATTTTTTTAAATTTTCCGATTTTTTTGTTTTTTGTTTTTTTTTTATAAAACAAAACTAATTAAGAAAACAAAGCAATAACATGGAAACAAATGAAACCAGTTCAAAGTCGAAGGTATAAAAATTTTCAATTTGGTCATTTTTATACTTTACCCCCACACTTAAACTAGACATTGTCCCCAATGTCCGAAAATATAATAAAATGCAAATAAAAATAAAATAAATAAATATAAAGAAACAAAATAAAGCAATAGGACTGAAAACTTCCCTAATTTGCAGAAAAATCAAGCGATGACCCCCAAGCTAAAATTCTGCAATCAACTTCAAGGGTGGAAATAACCAAAAGTTCCTGCAAAGAAAAGAAATAAATCAGTTAAGCACGCAAGAAAATATAAAAAACAAATAAACGAAAAATTGAAAATGAAAATAAAAGATAATAATAAAACTAAAAGTGATCATTGGTCCTGTTTGGTGACTTTCCACAGCTTTGAACTTGAACTGGCCTCGGAACTTCTTAGCAAGGAAAATGAGACTTGATTGGTGGTGTTGTTGAGGCTTCTCGAGCTCTTGGTTTCAACTCAGACTCCTTCTGCCGGGTTGATTGAGTCTGCAGGCTACATTCTTCTCTTTTTGTTCTTCTGCATGGCAGGTAGGCACGAGGAATAGGTGGTGGTCTGCTTCTTTGTTCAATCTGTCCAAGTGCCGACCGATTGCCTTTCTTTCACCTTGCCCCGTAGCCAAGAGCAAGGGTAAAGGAAAAGCATGCCATGAGAAATCTTTGCCTCTGACTCTGATGATATGGGATACTTTTGCTTTTGAAGAAGTATCGTTCCACAGGTGTATGCTTGAACTGGGCTGGGGAATTTCTTAGCAAGGAAAATGAGACTTGATCTTGAAGATGAAGCAGCACCTTGTCTCCACATGCTTCAAGTATCATTTTCACTTGCCATGTCTGTTCTCCAGGCAGATGTGGCGACTTCTTCGGAAGTACATCAGTGGTTGAAGAAGAGCACTCGAGAGCAATGCTAGGTAAGCAATCAGGAAGGATTTCCAGGCAGTCGGTTCTTAGATTGGAAGATTGACACCGAGTGCTGGCTGATTGCCCGCTTTCTCCTTGCCACAAAGACAAGGACAAGGACAGGGAGAAAGCGTGATATGAGATACTCTTGCTTTCAACCTTCATGATATGAAATACTCTAGCTCTAGATGACTTGTTTGGAAAGGTATCCCAAGGAATGAGAAACACAGAGAAACTCGAGAGGGTTTGATGGAAAGGCATTTTCGGAGATGAAAAATTTCGGAGATGAAGAAGTGTAGAGGGGGTGCCTTTGCTGTTGAAGGCAAAGGTAGACGTTTATAGGACTTTTCTTCACAACCGAAACTATTCTTTTACCCCTGTCGGCAGCCGGTGGATGGATGAACAGTACAGGTCACGCGCTTTCTGAAAAAGTCACCCGTAACTTGCGCAAAGCTGACAGCGCGCGTGACGAGTGACGACAAAATTGGAAAAGCTGTTCGCCTCGTGATTCCTGACCGCTCCGACTTTTGATAAAGACGCCCGACTTTTGAGAGAGCGGCGTCCGACTTTTGAGAAAGGAATCGACTTTTGAGACGGAGTCCGACTTTTGAGAACGGCGACGCCGCTTTTGAGAAAAGAATCCGGCTTTTGAGAAAGGAGCCCGGCTCTTCGATTTGCGAGAGGGCGCCTCTTCGACTGCTGAGTGATGCCTCAACGATTTCTTCTTCTTATAAGAACGCTCATTTTTGTTCCACAAACACACTTAAGCTCCCCCTGTAAACACTCACACTTGCACTTCTTTTAATCTTGATCAGTCCAACTCTTCATTCTCAACACCTTCAGAAAATGTCTTGCCCCTCTGACCGTCGCCTTAACTTGAATGTTGGGGAAGATAGTGATATATCTTCTCCAACCAACATTTGGCAGCCGTCCTTCATATCCCCGAATGGTCCTCTTACAGTTGGGGATTCCATGATGATGAATGAAACAACCGCATCGGTGGTGGCCAGAAATCTGCTCACTCCTAGAGACACTAGGATACTTTCTAGGCGGTCCGACGAACTAGCTGTTCAGGACTCTATGGCCTACAGCGTCCGATGCACAGGTTCAGTATCAAACATGGGCCAGCGCCTTCTTGCACGAACCCGTCAGGTGGAATCGTTGATGGCTGAAGTGGCTAGTCTTCGGCAGGAGGTCAGAGTGCTTAGGCATGAGAACAGGGATTTGCACATGCTTGCAACCAATTACTCCACAAGCATGAAGAGGAAGCTGGATCAGATGCAGGAGTCCGAAGTGCGGATTCAGAGTGATCATCAACGGTTTATGGCGTTACTCCCGAGGTTTGTGTTGCCTTCGTCCTCGGGAGCAGCACCAAGTATTGATGCTCCGAATGATCCAACTCTGGCGCTTCGTCTTTCTGGGGCTCCGTCGATCTCCGAGGCACCACCAACCAACGACCAATGAACGAGATTAATTTACAAGTTATTGTAAAATATTTATGCAATTAAGTTTTTTTTTTTTTTTTTTTTTATAAATGTAAAAATAAGTAAATCAAAGTAAAAAAAAACTAAGTTTAATCTCCTAAACAAAAATCACTACTAAATAAACACAACAAAATAAAATCAACGTAAAATAAAAAAAATCAACGTAAAATAAATTCACACAAGAGCAAACAAACAATGAAAGAACTAAACAAAGTAAAATAAATTCAGTAAAGAGAAGGGATTAGGAATGCAAATCTGATTGTGGGTGATTCCTAGGCCTCCCTTCATTATTCAAATGCATGGGCTTATCATTAAACGGACGGTGGTACTTGAAATGATCCGGCAATGGTTTAAATTCAAGAGTGGGTGCCTGAATCATCAAAATCAGAAAAATGTTAGTATAAATTAAAATTAAAAATGGAGAAGATGGCTTACTATCTTTTCCCGACACAAACTCAATGACAAACACCACATTTTTGAACATTTCCGGGACTTTGAACTTAGCCAGGTTTACTATGATGGTTGTGGCTTGTCCCGTGTCCTCAGTCTTAACTCCTTTGGACTTGTTTGTTTCATGCACAGCCTCTTTGATATGTTCAACAAATTCTCCGGCCACCTCATTTTCTGGAATATCTTCCACAACGTCTTTTTCATTCACTTCTTCCTTGAGATTTAAAAACCTGCAAGGAAAAAGGACATTTGGTGGAACGATGTTAGAATGAATTGAATTTTGAACCTCCTCACCTGAGTTGGATGACATAAGGACTTGGGGGGTTTGCGATAAGAATTCTTCTAAACTGCCCAAGTAGTCATCCTCATCTTCTTCTTGAATCGGCAATTCATCCATGTCCGGGCTATGTGTGGAAGGTTCTGGGACAACTTCATACTCCATGTCACCTCCCAAAGTGATGGCTTCATTAATTTCCATTTCTCCCTCTGAATTTGCAAATGTGGAGTTGGAGAGTTCACTTTGATCTTGAATTTGTACCATGAACTCCATAATCTGCCCAATTTGCTTCTCCAACTCATCCACCTTGTTGGCTTTATTTTGCATCTCCATGTTTCGATTTTCTACGTCCTGGGTCAAAGAGGTGAGTAACTTATTCAACATATCATTATCCGAAGACGTACCTGAATTTGGTTGGGGAGATTGTGGTGGATGTGACGGTTCATATGGCCACTGATAGAACTCTTCCGATGGCGGCAATTGTTCTTCTTTTTGTGAACCCTGTACCGAAGAAATTAATTCTTCAAGCATTTGATTATAATCTACGGGCATACTTTGATTCGATTGGAATTGTTGTGGGGGATGCTGTGGTGGCTGCATAGGTCTTGAATAGAACTCGTCTTGCTGCCAATATCCACCTTGTTGAAATTGTTGAGGTTCATCCCACATATACTCTGAATTACTTCTCCAATCCGAATTATAAGTGTTGGAAAACATGTTGCCCCTTGATTGGTTATAGCCTTGATATCCCCAAACATCTTCATTTGCAGAAAATTGGGGATATTGATGAGTTTGAAATCCTTGCTCATAGGGCATATCAAAAGTAGGGCCACTTGGCATTGTGGTCCTTCCGGCATTCTGAGTTAATTGAGCAGTGAGCTGTGCCAATAGATCTTGAATGCTAGTAGAATCCAGGTCTTGCTCCATTTGTAACTAAAATCAAAGAAAGAAAACTAAATCAAATATCAAAAGTAACATACACAAACACAAATAAACATAAGCAAAAACAAAAATAAAAGGATTAGCAAATTTGCTAATCCCCGGCAACGGCGCCAAAAATTTGATGCGAAAATAAATTAACGCACAAATTTAAACCCTATTTGTGACAGTTGTAGTAATGATGTAAGTAGGGATCGTTCTAGGCCGGGGATTAACTAGGGATGCTAACCAAAGTAAAATTAAATTAAAAACGTAAAAACAAAATTTAAAACACTAAACTAGACTCAAAACACTTAACTAGAATAACTCAAAATAAAACTAACAAATAATCTAACACAAATCAAAAGACTCAAAATAACTCAAGACTTAAGAAAATACAAACTAAAATGATTTCTAACAAATATAATACTTTAAAATAAACGGGGGATTGATTTTGACGAGAAGTAAATTAACTTAAATAAATTACAAAATTGACAAAAACATGAAATTAAGGTGAAAGGATGGACGACGGACTGGCTAGAGGATTATTCTCCACACATGACACATATGCAACCTAAATTGATTTTCAGTTGTTCTTTCAATAAATTGTAAATTCTCAACGCCCCAAATTAATTAGGTCCGCTTAAATTAATTCTCAGATTTTCCTTAAGTTAATGGATTGGATGATTGCATACGACAACCCAAAACATTCCCCACAAGTTCCCTACATGAATTGCATAATAGAGATACAAGCAAGAATCATTAAGTTCTATGAAAATCATAAGCATTGACGAGGCACTTGTTACTATGATTTGCATGAAACTTATGCCAAGAATTTACTTAACACGATTGTGGTCAACAACCTTTACTACTTGTGAATATAAATTCATAACGATTAGGTGAAATTCACTTATATTCTAGCATCAAATTCATGCATGTAAATTAAGTATGCATCCTTAATCGACATACAAAAATAAGTTATCAATCAAGCAGTTAAGCAAATTAAATCACAACTCAGAAATCACAACTGAAGGTAATCAATTCATATTACAAATATATTCATGGCTTCGAATTAACCTCTAGCCAAAATAAGGGTTTAGTTCCTCATACTTGCAATTAAACAAAAACAATTGATATTAAACATAGAGAAACAAAGTAGAATACACCTAGAATGCTCCAACAACTCCAATGGAATGGCTAGCACAACTCCAAGCACTCCTCCTTCTTTGCAAGCCTTGGAACTAATGGAAATGTGTATGAATGGCTGTGTCTGACCTTCCGCCAGGCAGCACTTCTCGCCTGCTGCCAGTCCTCACGCTGTGCTCCTCTGCGCGCGTCAGTCAGCTGCAAGCTGCCACGTCCCGAGCTCCTGGTTTGCAGCTCTCGGCTTCGCTGCTTCGATCCTTCCGCTGCACAAAGGCAGCCACCCCGCTGGTTTCAGCTCTCCCCAGGCTTATGCCGAGGCCCCCCTTGCGTCTCCCTTCTTTCCTTCAAGCTGCCAAAGGCAGCTCTCTGTCAAGAACTTCTTTCCTATTCCCCCCCCACTTACTCTCACCAGCTCTCTCCCTTTTTATTTCTTTTTCCGCATGGTTCCCTGCGCCTGACCCTCCTTGCAGCTGGTGCTCTCTCCTCTTTTCTGTCAGTGCCTCCTCCACTTGCTGCTTGTTTCCCACGTTCTTTTATTTTATTTTCTTTTTTTTGTTCCTGCTGTCTCCATTAATATCATAAATATATATATATATATAAATAGATATATATATATATAAATAGATATATATATATATATATATTACTTTCTTATTTTATTAACCAATTACAGTGGGCAAGACAGTTTTGACGATTTTATCACTTAAAATCTCACTTGTGCAATATTTATTTTATTTACTAGATAAATACTATAAAACACAAAAACAAAGTAAATAGCTCAAAAATATAAGAAACTGACTAAGAAAAGACGAGAGAATTTGATGTAAAATATGTATAAATATAATCCGATCAAATACCCCCACACTTAGCTTTTGCTAGTCCTCGAGCAAAACAGAGAAAACAGAAAAAGTAATAACATGAAAATTATTAGTTTTCCCCTATATTACCCTCATAGAATTTCATTTGAGAACATAATCATCAAGAACCATAGCTAACAACAACAAGCAATTCAAGTTCATTTTCCTTATTCAAATATTAGCAGTAATCTTTGAAACATCCTTGAAGTGTAGTGTGTGAGATAGCCATGCTAATGCAATTTCAAGTTTTTATTTTAAAAATCACCATATGCAAACTAGCGACCTTCTCACTGGATGTACACTCAATCACACATGTGTTTAGTTTTAATGTGTTTCGCTCAAAGAAACAAATGTGAAAGTTCTACCATAAGCTTGCATAAAGATCACTTCTCCACAGTCATAATTGCAAAACTTAAATCAAGAGGACTTTTATTGGATGTAATGAGGCTTCGGGATAGGGTTATTGAAACGAAAGAATAGGAAAACACAAGTTCCAAGCTATATTGCAAGCAATTATTTTCTTTAGATTTATAAGAACTCAAGCTCTCCAACGATTCTTCAGACATCTCCAACCACAACCTTAAACTGAAACTTTAAAAACTTTTTATTTTCTTTGTATACAATCTTTCTTTTTCTTTTCCTTTTCTTTTCTTTTTTTTTTTTTTTTTTTTTTTTTTTTTTTCAAACAGAAACAAATATGAAAAACCCCCACACTTATTCTTTTGCCAAACACCTTCAAAGTACTTCACAAACATTTCTCATAAGACAATCTCACATTGCTCACTAGCTCGCTTGGAAAGGGTAAGGAAAATTATTTCAGGCATAAGGGTAGACATATCTGGTGATAAGAAATAAAAGGCTCACAAATACGGCTCAAATTGGCAATCTAATGATATCATTTTTCTTTGGGAAACAAGGTTATTTGGGCCATGGTGGTAAACCTAATGCCTCTATCATTTTCAAGTTCATGCAATCAATGACAAATATTTCGAAAGATCGTTATGCAAGTTCTAGAGAAGTATCTCACATAAGTTCATCACACATGAAAAAATAGGAGTGTATGAAAAATGCACACACTTTCAATAGGCTCAAAAACTCACATAGGATGTATATGGTCACTAAATTCACATATGGAGCTTTAAATCATGCTTTAGTTTCACATTAACAAGGCTATGTGCATTTAGTTTTTCAAGGATAATCAAATATGTACAGAACTAACACGAGAATAAGGAATTTCACACAACACATGTTAACTAAGTTCTTGATAATCATGATTCAAATTTGATCCAATTATATCATTGGGTCGGGAAACTAACAAAAAACTAATTCAAAACAATAAGGAAAACAAGGAAATATTTTTGGATTTTTTTAAATTTTCCGATTTTTTTGTTTTTTTTTTTTTTTTTATAAAACAAAACTAATTAAGAAAACAAAGCAATAACATGGAAACAAATGAAACCAGTTCAAAGTCGAAGGTATAAAAATTTTCAATTTGGTCATTTTTATACTTTACCCCCACACTTAAACTAGACATTGTCCCCAATGTCCGAAAATATAATAAAATGCAAATAAAAATAAAATAAATAAATATAAAGAAACAAAATAAAGCAATAGGACTGAAAACTTCCCTAATTTGCAGAAAAATCAAGCGATGACCCCCAAGCTAAAATTCTGCAATCAACTTCAAGGGTGGAAATAACCAAAAGTTCCTGCAAAGAAAAGAAATAAATCAGTTAAGCACGCAAGAAAATATAAAAAACAAATAAACGAAAAATTGAAAATGAAAATAAAAGATAATAATAAAACTAAAAGTGATCATTGGTCCTGTTTGGTGACTTTCCACAGCTTTGAACTTGAACTGGCCTCGGAACTTCTTAGCAAGGAAAATGAGACTTGATTGGTGGTGTTGTTGAGGCTTCTCGAGCTCTTGGTTTCAACTCAGACTCCTTCTGCCGGGTTGATTGAGTCTGCAGGCTACATTCTTCTCTTTTTGTTCTTCTGCATGGCAGGTAGGCACGAGGAATAGGTGGTGGTCTGCTTCTTTGTTCAATCTGTCCAAGTGCCGACCGATTGCCTTTCTTTCACCTTGCCCCGTAGCCAAGAGCAAGGGTAAAGGAAAAGCATGCCATGAGAAATCTTTGCCTCTGACTCTGATGATATGGGATACTTTTGCTTTTGAAGAAGTATCGTTCCACAGGTGTATGCTTGAACTGGGCTGGGGAATTTCTTAGCAAGGAAAATGAGACTTGATCTTGAAGATGAAGCAGCACCTTGTCTCCACATGCTTCAAGTATCATTTTCACTTGCCATGTCTGTTCTCCAGGCAGATGTGGCGACTTCTTCGGAAGTACATCAGTGGTTGAAGAAGAGCACTCGAGAGCAATGCTAGGTAAGCAATCAGGAAGGATTTCCAGGCAGTCGGTTCTTAGATTGGAAGATTGACACCGAGTGCTGGCTGATTGCCCGCTTTCTCCTTGCCACAAAGACAAGGACAAGGACAGGGAGAAAGCGTGATATGAGATACTCTTGCTTTCAACCTTCATGATATGAAATACTCTAGCTCTAGATGACTTGTTTGGAAAGGTATCCCAAGGAATGAGAAACACAGAGAAACTCGAGAGGGTTTGATGGAAAGGCATTTTCGGAGATGAAAAATTTCGGAGATGAAGAAGTGTAGAGGGGGTGCCTTTGCTGTTGAAGGCAAAGGTAGACGTTTATAGGACTTTTCTTCACAACCGAAACTATTCTTTTACCCCTGTCGGCAGCCGGTGGATGGATGAACAGTACAGGTCACGCGCTTTCTGAAAAAGTCACCCGTAACTTGCGCAAAGCTGACAGCGCGCGTGACGAGTGACGACAAAATTGGAAAAGCTGTTCGCCTCGTGATTCCTGACCGCTCCGACTTTTGATAAAGACGCCCGACTTTTGAGAGAGCGGCGTCCGACTTTTGAGAAAGGAATCGACTTTTGAGACGGAGTCCGACTTTTGAGAACGGCGACGCCGCTTTTGAGAAAAGAATCCGGCTTTTGAGAAAGGAGCCCGGCTCTTCGATTTGCGAGAGGGCGCCTCTTCGACTGCTGAGTGATGCCTCAACGATTTCTTCTTCTTATAAGAACGCTCATTTTTGTTCCACAAACACACTTAAGCTCCCCCTGTAAACACTCACACTTGCACTTCTTTTAATCTTGATCAGTCCAACTCTTCATTCTCAACACCTTCAGAAAATGTCTTGCCCCTCTGACCGTCGCCTTAACTTGAATGTTGGGGAAGATAGTGATATATCTTCTCCAACCAACATTTGGCAGCCGTCCTTCATATCCCCGAATGGTCCTCTTACAGTTGGGGATTCCATGATGATGAATGAAACAACCGCATCGGTGGTGGCCAGAAATCTGCTCACTCCTAGAGACACTAGGATACTTTCTAGGCGGTCCGACAAACTAGCTGTTCAGGACTCTATGGCCTACAGCGTCCGATGCGCAGGTTCAGTATCAAACATGGGCCAGCGCCTTCTTGCACGAACCCGTCAGGTGGAATCGTTGATGGCTGAAGTGGCTAGTCTTCGGCAGGAGGTCAGAGTGCTTAGGCATGAGAACAGGGATTTGCACATGCTTGCAACCAATTACTCCACAAGCATGAAGAGGAAGCTGGATCAGATGCAGGAGTCCGAAGTGCGGATTCAGAGTGATCATCAACGGTTTATGGCGTTACTCCCGAGGTTTGTGTTGCCTTCGTCCTCGGGAGCAGCACCAAGTATTGATGCTCCGAATGATCCAACTCTGGCGCTTCGTCTTTCTGGGGCTCCGTCGATCTCCGAGGCACCACCAACCAACGACCAATGAACGAGATTAATTTACAAGTTATTGTAAAATATTTATGCAATTAAGTTTTTTTTTTTTTTTTTTTTTATAAATGTAAAAATAAGTAAATCAAAGTAAAAAAAAACTAAGTTTAATCTCCTAAACAAAAATCACTACTAAATAAACACAACAAAATAAAATCAACGTAAAATAAAAAAAATCAACGTAAAATAAATTCACACAAGAGCAAACAAACAATGAAAGAACTAAACAAAGTAAAATAAATTCAGTAAAGAGAAGGGATTAGGAATGCAAATCTGATTGTGGGTGATTCCTAGGCCTCCCTTCATTATTCAAATGCATGGGCTTATCATTAAACGGACGGTGGTACTTGAAATGATCCGGCAATGGTTTAAATTCAAGAGTGGGTGCCTGAATCATCAAAATCAGAAAAATGTTAGTATAAATTAAAATTAAAAATGGAGAAGATGGCTTACTATCTTTTCCCGACACAAACTCAATGACAAACACCACATTTTTGAACATTTCCGGGACTTTGAACTTAGCCAGGTTTACTATGATGGTTGTGGCTTGTCCCGTGTCCTCAGTCTTAACTCCTTTGGACTTGTTTGTTTCATGCACAGCCTCTTTGATATGTTCAACAAATTCTCCGGCCACCTCATTTTCTGGAATATCTTCCACAACGTCTTTTTCATTCACTTCTTCCTTGAGATTTAAAAACCTGCAAGGAAAAAGGACATTTGGTGGAACGATGTTAGAATGAATTGAATTTTGAACCTCCTCACCTGAGTTGGATGACATAAGGACTTGGGGGGTTTGCGATAAGAATTCTTCTAAACTGCCCAAGTAGTCATCCTCATCTTCTTCTTGAATCGGCAATTCATCCATGTCCGGGCTATGTGTGGAAGGTTCTGGGACAACTTCATACTCCATGTCACCTCCCAAAGTGATGGCTTCATTAATTTCCATTTCTCCCTCTGAATTTGCAAATGTGGAGTTGGAGAGTTCACTTTGATCTTGAATTTGTACCATGAACTCCATAATCTGCCCAATTTGCTTCTCCAACTCATCCACCTTGTTGGCTTTATTTTGCATCTCCATGTTTCGATTTTCTACGTCCTGGGTCAAAGAGGTGAGTAACTTATTCAACATATCATTATCCGAAGACGTACCTGAATTTGGTTGGGGAGATTGTGGTGGATGTGACGGTTCATATGGCCACTGATAGAACTCTTCCGATGGCGGCAATTGTTCTTCTTTTTGTGAACCCTGTACCGAAGAAATTAATTCTTCAAGCATTTGATTATAATCTACGGGCATACTTTGATTCGATTGGAATTGTTGTGGGGGATGCTGTGGTGGCTGCATAGGTCTTGAATAGAACTCGTCTTGCTGCCAATATCCACCTTGTTGAAATTGTTGAGGTTCATCCCACATATACTCTGAATTACTTCTCCAATCCGAATTATAAGTGTTGGAAAACATGTTGCCCCTTGATTGGTTATAGCCTTGATATCCTCAAACATCTTCATTTGCAGAAAATTGGGGATATTGATGAGTTTGAAATCCTTGCTCATAGGGCATATCAAAAGTAGGGCCACTTGGCATTGTGGTCCTTCCGGCATTCTGAGTTAATTGAGCAGTGAGCTGTGCCAATAGATCTTGAATGCTAGTAGAATCCAGGTCTTGCTCCATTTGTAACTAAAATCAAAGAAAGAAAACTAAATCAAATATCAAAAGTAACATACACAAACACAAATAAACATAAGCAAAAACAAAAATAAAAGGATTAGCAAATTTGCTAATCCCCGGCAACGGCGCCAAAAATTTGATGCGAAAATAAATTAACGCACAAATTTAAACCCTATTTGTGACAGTTGTAGTAATGATGTAAGTAGGGATCGTTCTAGGCCGGGGATTAACTAGGGATGCTAACCAAAGTAAAATTAAATTAAAAACGTAAAAACAAAATTTAAAACACTAAACTAGACTCAAAACACTTAACTAGAATAACTCAAAATAAAACTAACAAATAATCTAACACAAATCAAAAGACTCAAAATAACTCAAGACTTAAGAAAATACAAACTAAAATGATTTCTAACAAATATAATACTTTAAAATAAACGGGGGATTGATTTTGACGAGAAGTAAATTAACTTAAATAAATTACAAAATTGACAAAAACATGAAATTAAGGTGAAAGGATGGACGACGGACTGGCTAGAGGATTATTCTCCACACATGACACATATGCAACCTAAATTGATTTTCAGTTGTTCTTTCAATAAATTGTAAATTCTCAACGCCCCAAATTAATTAGGTCCGCTTAAATTAATTCTCAGATTTTCCTTAAGTTAATGGATTGGATGATTGCATACGACAACCCAAAACATTCCCCACAAGTTCCCTACATGAATTGCATAATAGAGATACAAGCAAGAATCATTAAGTTCTATGAAAATCATAAGCATTGACGAGGCACTTGTTACTATGATTTGCATGAAACTTATGCCAAGAATTTACTTAACACGATTGTGGTCAACAACCTTTACTACTTGTGAATATAAATTCATAACGATTAGGTGAAATTCACTTATATTCTAGCATCAAATTCATGCATGTAAATTAAGTATGCATCCTTAATCGACATACAAAAATAAGTTATCAATCAAGCAGTTAAGCAAATTAAATCACAACTCAGAAATCACAACTGAAGGTAATCAATTCATATTACAAATATATTCATGGCTTCGAATTAACCTCTAGCCAAAATAAGGGTTTAGTTCCTCATACTTGCAATTAAACAAAAACAATTGATATTAAACATAGAGAAACAAAGTAGAATACACCTAGAATGCTCCAACAACTCCAATGGAATGGCTAGCACAACTCCAAGCACCCCTCATTCTTTGCAAGCCTTGGAACTAATGGAAATGTGTATGAATGGCTGTGTCTGACCTTCCGCCAGGCAGCACTTCTCGCCTGCTGCCAGTCCTCACGCTGTGCTCCTCTGCGCGCGTCAGTCAGCTGCAAGCTGCCACGTCCCGAGCTCCTGGTTTGCAGCTCTCGGCTTCGCTGCTTCGATCCTTCCGCTGCACAAAGGCAGCCACCCCGCTGGTTTCAGCTCTCCCCAGGCTTATGCCGAGGCCCCCCTTGCGTCTCCCTTCTTTCCTTCAAGCTGCCAAAGGCAGCTCTCTGTCAAGAACTTCTTTCCTATTCCCCCCCCCACTTACTCTCACCAGCTCTCTCCCTTTTTATTTCTTTTTCCGCATGGTTCCCTGCGCCTGACCCTCCTTGCAGCTGGTGCTCTCTCCTCTTTTCTGTCAGTGCCTCCTCCACTTGCTGCTTGTTTCCCACGTTCTTTTATTTTATTTTCTTTTTTTTGTTCCTGCTGTCTCCATTAATATCATAAATATATATATATATATATATATATATATAAATAGATATATATATATATAAATAGATATATATATATATATATATATTACTTTCTTATTTTATTAACCAATTACAGTGGGCAAGACAGTTTTGACGATTTTATCACTTAAAATCTCACTTGTGCAATATTTATTTTATTTACTAGATAAATACTATAAAACACAAAAACAAAGTAAATAGCTCAAAAATATAAGAAACTGACTAAGAAAAGACGAGAGAATTTGATGTAAAATATGTATAAATATAATCCGATCAATGACCTCTGCCAATAAGGACTCAAAAATCCTTCTTGACTGAGACTTGGATAGGTAACCAGTCGATCTCGGAGCAGTGCTGTTTATCCAAACTGAAGGTGCTTCGAGGTCGAATGGTTCTACGGCGACAATGTTGTTTATCCAAATTGAAGAGGTTCACCGGTTGCCTTCACAATGCTGTTTATCCAAACTGAAGATGTGTTGGCGAAAAAGGAAAATAAAAATCTCAAGGTTGTTGAAAGGTTTCGCGTAGTGCGAGAGTTTGTGCAGGGCAGTTTGTGTGTTGAATTGGAGAGAGCCGGAATGATTCACCCCCTCTCCTATTTATAGCAATTTCTCATAGCCGAGCTAGAACCACTCTTAGATTAGGATTCCTCAACCTAATCTAACTAGGACTCGGCCAATCCTAATTCAACCGGGACTTTGAACCCACCTTTTAAATGAGCCAAATTCACCTTATCATATCAGGTCTCAACTACTTCACCTTTATCCAAAACAAACCTCCCCATAACAAGATTCAGCCAACCTTGATAAAGCCAACCCATGACAAGATTCTAAACAAACACTTTTGGGCCGAGGATATTTCTGAGCTCGGCCCAAAATAACATTTTGGGTCCAAACATACAACATTAACACATTATTAGCTGACACTTTCTAATACAAATAAGAATTATCATTGTATATGGGATAAACATATATTAGACAATATCATTACTTTTTCATATAAACTGAGTACACTGTCGACTTAGCCTCTAAATTTGTATTCAACTAAAAATTAAGTCTTTAAACCTTTTTTTTTTTGAAAAATTAATCCCACTTAAAGCACTCCCACTTAATACCTTGCACAAACGGGGCCTAACTTCATAACGCCGGTTTGTCATACGGTTTCCCTGTACTTGCACGGTTGCACGTAATTGCTCACCCTCTAATGCACGTAATTGCTTACGTGCTGATTATTTTATTAGTCAATGTGCCACAAGTGATGAACTAGAGATGACCTGTTGACAAAAATGTTGTCATGCACAAAACTCAAATACGATATCAAATTGAGTTTGAGATTGATGTACATTTAAAAAAAAAGAAAACTAATGAAAATGGCTTGAAAACTTTGAGTTTTAATGATAAGGACAAAATAAAAGGTAAAGTGAATAGTACCAGGTTTGACTTTTTAGTGTCAAAATGTCGTTTTTCGTTAAAATGAACAGTACCGTGGGCTTTTCGTTAAAACTCCCTTAAAAAAAACTGTTTTTATGTGCTTTAAGAATAATTAGTTATAAAAATAAAGCGGTTGAGCATTTAATAAATTGTATTTTTTAAAGTGTTGTTGCACGTAATTGCTCACCCTCTAATGCACGTAATTGCTTACGTGCTCATTATTTCATTAGTCAATGTGCTACAAGTGATGAACTAGAGATGACATGTTGACCAAAATGTTGTCATGCAGAAAACTCAAATACGATATCAAATTGAGTTTGAGATTGATGTACATTTAAAAAAAAACTGTTTTTATGTGCTTTAAGAATAATTAGCTATAAAAATAAAGCGGTTGAGCATTTAATAAATTGTATTTTTAAAGTGTTGTGAGTATGAAAATTAATGTAAAAGACACATCCCGATCCGGGATGTCCACTAGGACTCCGAATCGAGCTGTGTTGGCCGACACCTGGAACGTGACGAAGCCATAAAGTGTATTGATGTGGATGATGTGAATAAATTTAAACCTAAAAGTGCCTAAGTATAAGAGTGCGCAGCGAGCGGGTATGAACCCATTTCACACGTGATGACAGTGCATAAGTACAGTACAGTAAAATAGGGTGAGAATTATACCATCGATGGTAATCGTCTACCCCAAGATTTGCCAATAATCCTTGTTGGTATGAAAACTCTGCTACTAGAACCTGGAGGGGCGAAAAACAAGGGTGAGTGGGCCTAAAAATAAAGTTTTAATAAAAACCTTTTGAAAATGTTATATCCCCTTGCCATAAAACCTGTATAGTTTCCAAAAAATACTACTATGTAGGTATGAAAACCAATGCACAAGAGCAGCAAAAACTGAAGTATGCCATGTCATAATATCTCAGCAATAATAAATGTAAGCCAGGTGCGAAACCAATATAAAATAGTATGCCAGTCGGAGTCACCTAATGTGACCTGTACAACTAGACCTGTAGCTCATTAACATATGTCTGCACACGAGTCGGAGTCACCTAATGTGACCTGTACGAAAGGCTGGGTGTAAATAAGTACGCTCAAGTGCTATGATCACATGAAAGTTGAGCGATAGATCTCGGGTCACCTACGAGTCGGAACCACCTATTGTGGTCTATACGACAGGCTAGCACCAAAACTTGGATCTAAGGTGAGCGTGTGGTGCGGGAGGTGAACAATCATGTGAAAGTTGTGCCCTAGCCTCGGATGAGCACTAACACCAGGGTGCAACATAATAAGCTCTAAATACATAAATATATAGCAATATGCAATGCAACAAGACCAATCACATGCTAACTCACCTGAAACTTACCTGAGCCTCCGCATCATCAAATGGTATAATTCACAATTCATATTAATGCAACAATATAGTAATAAGAGGTATAGACATGGCATACAAGGCATAAATTCATTTAAAAATGTTTTCTGGAAATCGTAAAGCTTATATATAGAAAACAAATGCCCACTCACCTGAGGTTCGCGTTACAACTCCGTAGCACGAATATCGAGGCATCACAAACGATCGTCGCCTAGAACAAATATTCAGTCACGTCTCAGAATTCTTATCGATAGAACATGTTACTTACATAAAACACATCCCCAAGGACATTCTAAAATGATTTGAGACCCATTGACCAAAAGTCAGTCGTCGGTCAAAGATCGACGGTAGGGTCCACAATCCCTACATAACTCGATCCGGAAGATCCGCATCATAGATTTCTGATCCGTAACTTCTAAAGATCCACATTATGCTTCTAAAACATCACACTAAAGTTTCATTACAATCCAACGGTTGGATCTCCGTCAATTGCAAGTGCAAGTGGCAGTTAACATTTTATTTTATGAACTTACAAATCCAATTCGGGAAGATCTATACCTCGGATTCCCAATCCGTAAGTTCCTAACATCCTCAAATATTATGTATTATAATGTATCAAAGTTTGGTGACAATCCAATGGTCGGATCGTTGAATACTATAATAATCAAGTGGCAGACCTTAATGGAACTAGGTTTAAACGATGGAAATTCGTCAATTGAACTTCACGTATGGAATTGGAGAATCAAATTGAACCTAGGAAGGTCAGGGGATGCCTCGGCCCACGCGCCACCGCCACGTGCCACCGTACACGGCGGTCGGCCGCCTTGACTCACCGGAAAAATTAACTATTTCTAAAAATTCTCAAACTTCACAGAAATGAAGATCTCAGTGAGCAGAGCAAGTTTTATACCTGTGACCAAGTCCAATTTGGCCAGGAAAAGCCTCAAATCACCATGAACTCGTCGGGACCCTAGAATTTGGGTGTTTCTTGATTTGTCCTCAAATAAACTCCGACACTCCAACCAATGATTGGGAATTGTTTCTAAGCTCAAGGGAAGTTGTTTGATGGTGAGGATCAATGGGATTGTAATAAAAAATGGCGGATCGCCGCCTAGGAATTCATGGGATTGTCGTCGGAGCCAACGACTTCGAACTCAATGAAATAGGGCCCATTTCCCTCGATTTTGGGGTGAAACATGAAGGAGGAAGGTCGTGGAGTTGGTTCTAGGTGGTTAGATGGCGTGATTTGCTGGAAAACCCAACAAAAAACCACCGGAGAAGACAAGAAAACTAGGTCGGGTCGACAAGGAGGAATCGAGTCAAGGGTGATCCGATGCTCCTCCACTCTCTCATTTCCCCTTCTTTCTTCTCTCCCCCATTGGTCACTCTCTTCATTCTCTTCTTTCTGATTGGGCATCTCGCCCCTCTTTTCTCTCCTTTATATTTCATCTCCACCGCCCATCTTTTCTTCCCTTTAATCTATGCCACACACATGGCTTTCCAGATTTTGCTCCAAAAATTTGGAGCATTCCAGAAAATATTCAAATGACTATTTTGTCCCTATTTTTCCTCACCCATAACTTATTCGTTATAGCTCCAAATCACGTTCCGTTTGCGCTCACGCGCTCATATCGATGAGTACTACCTGAATATGCCAAGAAAACAGATTTTACGTGACATGACAAGACGGTCAACAAAAGTCAACGTCTTTGCCTCGAAGGCATTTCCATAAATTCACATTTAAAAATTATAAAGATTGTAATTTTGGGGGATGGGTCGTTACAAAAAGTATTTGATAAATTTTAATACAAAAAAAGATATAATTGTATATAATGACAAAAATGAACATAGTAGTGAGGCCGATGGCAATGAGGTGGCGAGGGTTGTGATGGTTGTAATGGTGGTGGTGGTGGTGCTGTCAATAGTGGGATGTGGTGGTTGGGGTGCAGAAATATAAAGGCGCACTAGTAAAAAAATCTCTTGCACGACGAAGTCTAAATTTCGTCGCACAACATGTTTAAAAAAATAAAAAAATAAAAAATATTTTTTAAACTTTGCATGACGAAATCCAAATATTTCGTCGCCTAAATCCAATTTATTTTCTTTTCTGTTTAATTTTATATTTTAAATTGTGAAAAAAAATTATTTTCATAATTTTTATTATTTTTTAAAAACTTTACGCGACGTATACTAATATTTCGTCGCCTAAATTCTATTTATTTAATTTTTATTTAATTTTATATTTTATATTTTATATTGTTAACCTAAATTATTTTCTTTGCGCGACGAATCAACATTTCGTCGCCTAAACCCTATATATTCTATTTGATTTATGTTTTAAATTGTAAAATAAAATTATTTTCTTTATTATTTTTTTTTAAACTTTGTGCGATGAATACTAATATTTCGTTGGTTTATTTACTTTTTTATTTTAAATTGTCTAATAAAATTTATTTTTATAAATTTTGTGTGACGAACCAATATTTCATCACGCAAAATAGTTAAATTTGGGCGAGTGCCGAAAATGGGACACGGGAAATTTAATTTTTAAATTTTTTAAAAACGTTGTGGGACCAATCTTTCTTCGCGCAAAGTTTTGTACGATCAATATTTCTTCGCGCAAAGTTTTGGCGATGAACAAATGTTTCGTCAGGCAAAACCCTAAGAATTTGGGTGGGTGTGTGATGATGCGAAAATAAATTAACGCACAAATTTAAACCCTATTTGTGACAGTTGTAGTATATGATGTAAGTAGGGATCGTTCTAGGCCGGGGATTAACTAGGGATGCTAACCAAAGTAAAATTAAATTAAAAACGTAAAAACAAAATTTAAAACACTAAACTGGACTCAAAACACTTAACTAGAATAACTTAAAATAAAACTAACAAATAAACTAAAACAAATCAAAAGACTCAAAATAATTCAAAACTCAAGAAAACACAAACTAAATTGATTTCTAACAAATCTAACACTTAAAATAAATGGGGGATTGATTTTTTTATGAAACGTAAATTAAACTTAAATAAATTACAGAATTGACAAAAACATGAAATTAAAGTGAATGGATGGACGACGGACTGGCTAGAGGGTTCTTCTCCACACATGATACATATGCAACCTAAATTGATTTTCAGTTGTTCTTTCAATAAATTGTAAATTCTCAACGCCCCAAGTTAATTAGGTCCGCTTAAATTAACCTTCAGATTTTCCTACTTTTATTAGGTTGGATGATTGCATACGACAACCCAAAACATTCCCTACAAGTTCCCTACATGAATTGCATAATAGAGATACAAGCAAGAATCATTAAGTTTTATGAAAATCATAAGCATTGACGAGGCACTTGTTACTATGAATTGCATGAAACTTATGCCAAGAATTTACTTAACACGATTGTGGTCAACAACCTTTACTACTTCTGAATATAAATTCATAACGATTAGGTGAAATTCACTTATATTCTAGCATCAAATTCATGCATGTAAATTAAGTATGCATCCTTAATCGACATACAAAAATAAGTTATCAATCAAGCAGTTAAGCAAATTAAATCACAACTCAGAAATCACAACTGAAGGTAATCAATTCAAATTACAAATATATCCATGGATTTGAATTAACCTCTAGCCAAAACAAATTAATTACACATTATTCATAAATTAAAGTGAAAGTAAAACATGAGTTTGGAGGATTAAACCGAGAGAGAAGAGTTGGTTCCGTTGCAAGCTCCCAGTTTCTCAAGCTCCCGAGGACTTCCCACTTCGTTCTGCTGCCCATGGACTTCCACGTTCCCAACTGCCGAGGCCTTATTCCTCACTTCCTTTTTTTTTACTATTTCTGCGTGCTGACTGGCAGCACACTCTCGTTTAAGCTGCAAGGGATGCTGTCCTCTCCCCAGGCAAGTCCCTGCCGTGATTCCCCGCAAGCTGACTGCTTTTTGTTTTGTCAGTCTCCTTGCTGTCGGTCCCGCGCCTCTCTCCTCTCGCGCTGTCTTCACGCTGCCAACACAGCGTCTGCGTCCGCGTGTCCTTCCTGCTCGCCAGCTGCACAAGCTGCCAAGGGCAGCTTTCTTCCTTCCCGCTGCTTCCGCTGACTTTTCTCCTTCCAGCTGCCAAGGCAAGGCAGCTTGCTGCCTTCCTCTCTTCTTTCCTCCCAATCCCCTTTGTCTCCCCTCTCGTTCCCCCTTTATTCTTTAACTTCGCTGCCAAAGGCAGCGTTATTCCCCAAGGAGCTCCACGTCTTCCCCTCTCGTCTCTCCTGCGTGTTATCCCATCTTTTTCTCGCTGTCTGATGCGAGAATTTACTAACGCACAATTTTAAACCCTATTTGTGATAATTGTAGTATATGGATAAGTAGGGATCGTTCTAGGCCGGGGATTAACTAGGGATGCTAACCAAAGTAAAATTAAATTAAAAACGTAAAAACAAAATTTAAAACACTAAACTAGACTCAAAACACTTAACTAGAATAACTCAAAATAAAACTAACAAATAATCTAACACAAATCAAAAGACTCAAAATAACTCAAGACTTAAGAAAATACAAACTAAAATGATTTCTAACAAATATAATACTTTAAAATAAACGGGGGATTGATTTTGACGAGAAGTAAATTAACTTAAATAAATTACAAAATTGACAAAAACATGAAATTAAGGTGAAAGGATGGACGACGGACTGGCTAGAGGATTATTCTCCACACATGACACATATGCAACCTAAATTGATTTTCAGTTGTTCTTTCAATAAATTGTAAATTCTCAACGCCCCAAATTAATTAGGTCCGCTTAAATTAATTCTCAGATTTTCCTTAAGTTAATGGATTGGATGATTGCATACGACAACCCAAAACATTCCCCACAAGTTCCCTACATGAATTGCATAATAGAGATACAAGCAAGAATCATTAAGTTCTATGAAAATCATAAGCATTGACGAGGCACTTGTTACTATGATTTGCATGAAACTTATGCCAAGAATTTACTTAACACGATTGTGGTCAACAACCTTTACTACTTGTGAATATAAATTCATAACGATTAGGTGAAATTCACTTATATTCTAGCATCAAATTCATGCATGTAAATTAAGTATGCATCCTTAATCGACATACAAAAATAAGTTATCAATCAAGCAGTTAAGCAAATTAAATCACAACTCAGAAATCACAACTGAAGGTAATCAATTCATATTACAAATATATTCATGGCTTCGAATTAACCTCTAGCCAAAATAAGGGTTTAGTTCCTCATACTTGCAATTAAACAAAAACAATTGATATTAAACATAGAGAAACAAAGTAGAATACACCTAGAATGCTCCAACAACTCCAATGGAATGGCTAGCACAACTCCAAGCACTCCTCCTTCTTTGCAAGCCTTGGAACTAATGGAAATGTGTATGAATGGCTGTGTTTCTTCCTTGAAGGCTGAATGGTGCTTATATAGAGGTTGGAAATGAAAAGAATTGCAAGGCAATGGACATGACATCTCACGGCAAAGGAAGAAAGGATGCTGCCAGCTTTGTTTTGCATGTGTGTGTGCTGTTTTTGTGCTCTTTCCACCTAGAAATAATCATTCCAAAGCCATCCAAAGCTATAAGTGGGAGACCAACAAGAAATCCACTTCATAGTGGTCCAATTTCCTTGCTTTTTTCTGCTGTCCATTCACTCCCCTTTGCTGATTCCATTCTAGTGCCGTGTGTGTTCATGTGTGTGTGTGTTTGTGTTGTCCTCATCACTTCCCACTCTTCCATTCTTTAATTTCTGATTCCTTGCTGCCCATGTGGTGTGTGTTTTGCTGTTTTCTTTCCTTCTTGCTTTATGTTTTTCTGCCATCCACTACTCTTTGTTTTATTTCTTTTCTTTTGTTTGCTTTCAATTCCAATCTGCAAGTTGTCGTCAGCTAGACCTTCCCTTACTCAAATGCCCATAACTTCTTCTAGAAAAATGATATTAACAATCCGCGAAATGTTCTAGAAAATAGACATCTGTAGCTTTCCAAGCATATAAGGGTCATTCTCTAATTCATTCTGAGCTGTTCGCAATTTGCTCCCAAAGTCAGCTGATCTACACAGGCAGTTTAGACGAATTTATTACTTAAAATCACACTTATGCTATTTTTATTTTCTTAGCTAGATAAATTTGATAAAACACAAAAACAAAGTAAATAGCACAAAAATATGAGAAACTAACTAAGAAAAGACGAGAGAATTTGATGTAAAATATATATAAATATGAGCTTATCAAATACCCCCACACTTAACTTTTGCTAGTCCTCGAGCAAAACAAACGAAAACAGAAAAAGTAATAACATGAAAAATTATTAGTTTCCCCCTATGTGACCCTCATAGAACTTCATTCGAGAACACAATCATCAAAAACCATAGCTAACACCAACATGCTAATCCAAATTCATTTTCCTTATTCAAATATTAGCAGTAATCTTTGAAACATCCTTGAAGTGTAGTGTGTGAGATAGCCATGCTAATGCAATTTCAAAATTTTTATTTTTAGAATCACCATATGCAAACTAGCGACCTTCTCACTGGACATACACTCAATCACACATGTGTTTAGTTTTAATGTGTTTCTCTCAAAGAATCAAATGTGAAAGTTCTACCATAAGCTTGCATAAAGATCACTTCTCCACAGTCATAATTGCAAAACTTAAATCAAGAGGGCTTTTATTGGATGTAATGAGACTTAGAGATAGGGTTATTGAAACGAAAGAATAGGTAAACACAAGTTCCAAGCTACATTGCAAGCAATTCTTTTGTTTAGATTTATAAGAACTCAAGATTTCCAGCTATTCTTCCAGTCACCTCCAACCACAAACTTAAACTGAAACTTTAAAAACTTTTTATTTTCTTTGTATACAATCTTTTTTTTTTTTTTTTTTTTTTTTTTTTTTTTTTTATACAAACATGAAATACCCCCACACTTATTCTTTTGCCAAACACCTTCAAAGTCCTTCACAAACGTTTCTCATAAGACAATCTCGCATTGCTCGCTTGGAAAGGGTAAGGAAAAATATTTATTTCAGGCATAAGGGTAGACATATCTGGTGATAAGAAATAAAAGGCTCACAAATACGGCTCAAATTGGCAATCTAATGATATCATTTTTCTTTGGGAAACAGGGTTATTTGGGCCATGGTGGTAAACCTAATGCCTCTATCATTTTCAAGTTCATGCAATTAATGACAAATATTTCGAAAGATCGTTATGCAAGTTCTAGAGAATTATCTCACATAAGTTCATCACACATAAAAAAAAAAAATATGAGTGTATGAAAAATGCACACACTTTCAATAGGCTCAAAAACTCACATAGGATGTATATGGTCACTAAATTCACATATGGAGCTTTAAATCATGCTTTAGTTTCACATCAACAAGGCTATGTGCATTTGGTTTTTCAAAGATGATCAAATATGTACAAACTAACACGAGAATTAGGAATTTCACACAGCACGTGTTAACTAAGTTCTTGATCATCATGGTTCAAATTTTATCCAATTATATCATTGGGTCGGGAAACTAACAAAAAACTAAATCAAAACAATAAGGAAAACAAGGAAATATTTTTGGATTTTGTAAATTTTCCGAATTTTTTTTTTTTTTTTTTTTTTTTTTTTAAATAAAACAAAACTAATTAAGAAAACAAAGCAATAACATGGAAACAAATGAAACCAGTTCAAAGTCGAAGGTACAAAAATTTTCAATTTGGTCATTTTTATACTCTTTACCCCCACACTTAAACTAGACATTGTCCCCAATGTCAGAAAATATAATAAAATGCAAATAAAAATAAAGTAGATAATATAACGAAATAAAATAAAGCAATAGGACTGAAAACTTCCCTAATTTGCAGAAAAATCAAGCGATGACCCCCAAGCTAAAATTCTGCAATCAACTTCAAGGGTGGAGATAACCAAAAGTTCCTGCAAAGAAAAGAAATAAATAAGTTAAGCACGCAAGACAATGTAAAAAAAAAAAAATGCAAACGAAAAATTAAAAATGAAAAAGACAATGAATAAAACTAAAAAGTGATCATTGGTCCTGTTTGGTGACTTTCCACAGCTTTGAACTTGAACTAGCCTCGGAACTTCTTAGCAAGGAAAATGAGACTTGATTGGTGGTGGTGTTGAAGCTTCTCGAGCTCTTGGTTTCAACTCGGACTCCTTCTGCCGGGTTGATTGAGTCTGCAGGCTACATTCTTCTCTTTTTGTTCTTCTGCATGGCAGGTAGGCACGAGGAATAGGTGGTGGTCTGCTTCTTTGTTCAATCTGTCCAAGTGCCGACCGATTGCCTTTCTTTCACCTTGCCCCGTAGCCAAGAGCAAGGGTAAAGGAAAAGCATGCCATGAGAAATCTTTGCCTCTGACTCTTATGATATGGGATACTTTTGCTTTTGAAGAAGTATCGTTCCACAGGTGTATGCTTGAACTGGGCTGGGGAACTTCTTAGCAAGGAAAATGAGACTTGATCTTGAAGATGAAACAGCACCTTGTCTCCACATGCTTCAAGTATCATTTTCACTTGCCTTCTCTGTTCTCCAGGCAGATGTGGCGACTTCTTCGGAAGTACATCAGTGGTTGATGAAGAGCACTCGAGAGCAATGCTAGGTAAGCAATCAGGAAGGATTTCCAGGCAGTCGGTTCTTAGATTGGAAGATTGACACCGAGTGCTGGCTGATTGCCCGCTTTCTCCTTGCCCCAAAGACAAGGAAAAGGACAGGGAGAAAGCGTGATATGAGATACTCTTGCTTTCAACCTTCATGATATGAAATACTCTAGCTCTAGATGACTTGTTTGTAAAGGTATCCCAGGGAATGAGAAACACAGAGAAACTCGAGAGGGTTTGATGGAAAGGCATTTTCGGAGATGAAAAATTTCGGAGATGAAGAAGTGTTGAGAGAGTTTGCCTTTGCTGTTGAAGGCGAAGGTAGACGTTTATAGAATTTTTCTTCACAACCGAAACTATTCCTTTACCCCTGTCGGCAGCCGGTGGATGGATGAACAGTACAAGTTACGCGCTTTCTGAAAAAGTCACCCGTAATTTGCTCAAAGCTGACAGCGCGCGTGACGAGTGACGACAAAATTGGAAAAACTGTTCGCCTCGTGATTCCTGACCGCTCCGACTTTTGAGAGAGACGCCCGACTTTTGAGAGAACGGCGTCCGACTTTTGAGAAAGGAACCGACTTTTGAGACGGAGACGCCGCTTTTGAGAAAAGAATCCGGCTTTTGAGAAAGGAGCCCGGCTCTTCGATTTGCGAGAGGGCGTCTCTTCGACTGCTGAGTGATGCCTCAACGATTTCTTCTTCTTATAAGAACGCTCATTTTTGCTCCACAACACACTTGAGCTCCCCTTGTAAACACTTCATCTAGTAAACGTTCCCTCCTGTAAACACTCCCTCTTGCATTTTCTTTTAATCTTGATCAGTCCAACTCTTCATTCTCAACACCTTCAAATATGTCTTGCCCCTCTGACCGTCGCCTTAACTTGAATGTTGGGGAAGATAGTGATATATCTTCTCCAACCAACATTTGGCAGCCATCCTTCATATCCCCAAATGGTCCTCTTACAGTTGGGGATTCCATAATGATGAATGAAACGACCGCATCGGTGGTGGCCAGAAATCTGCTTACTCCTAGAGACACTAGGATACTTTCCAGGCGGTCCGACGAACTGGCTGTTCAGGACTCTATGGCCTACAGCGTCCGATGCGCAGGTTCAGTATCAAACATGGGCCAGCGCCTTCTTGCACGAACTCGTCAGGTGGAGTCGTTGATGGCTGAAGTGGCTAGTCTTCGGCAGGAGGTCAGAGTGCTTAGGCATGAGAACAGGGATTTGCACATGCTCGCAACCAATTACTCCACAAGCATGAAGAGGAAGCTGGATCAGATGCAGGAGTCCGAAGTGCGGATTCAGAGTGATCATCAACGGTTTATGGCGTTACTCCCGAGGTTTATGTTGCCTTCGTCCTCGGGAGCAGCACCAAATATTGAGGCTCTGAATGATCCAACTCTGGCGCTTCGTCTTTCTAGGGCTCTGTCGACCTCCGAGGCACCACCAACCAACGACCAATGAACGAAATTAGTTTACAAGTTATTGTAAAATATTTATGCAATTTTATTTTTATTTTTTTATTTTTTTATTTTTTTTATTTTTTTTTTATTTTTATTTATATGAATGTTTATGTTTTTAAGTTTTTTTTTTTTTTTTTTTTTTTTTTTTTTTTTTTTTTAATAACAATGTAAAATAAGTAAAACAAAGTAAAAAGACTAAGTTTAACTTTCTAAACAAAAATCACAACTAAATAAACAAAACAAAATGAAATCAACGTAAAAAAAAATCAACGTAAAATAAATTCACACAAAAGCCAACAAACAATGAAAGAACTAAATAGAGTAAAATAAATTCAGTAAGGAGAAGGGATTAGGAATGCAAATCTGATTGTGGGTGATTCCTAGGCCTCCCTTCATTATTCAAATGCATGAGTTTATCCTTGAACGGACGGTGGTAATTGAAATGATCCGACAACGGTCTAAGTTCTAATGACGGTGCCTGAATCATCAAAATTAAAAACAAGTTAGTATAAATTAAAATAAAAAATGGAGAAGATGGCTTACAGTCACGTTCAAACTCAATTACAAACACCACGTCTTTGAACGTTTCCGGGACTTTGAACTTGGCCAGGTTTACTATGATGGTTGTGGCTTGTCCCGTGTCATCAAACTCAACTGCTTTGGGCTCGATTGTCTCATGCACAGCCTCCTGGATGTATTCTTGAAATTCTCCGGCCAACTCATTTTCTGGAATAATTCTTCTTGGTGTGCAAGTCTCTTTGAACGTTTCAACGTCATCGGGAACATGATTTGGTGCACCAAGAATTGGAATCTCATTTTGCACCTTGGGAAGATCTTCCACAACGTATTTTTCATTCACTTCTTCCTTGGGATTTAAAAACCTGCAAGGAAAAAGGACATTTGGTGGAACGATGTTAGAATAAATTGAATTTAGAACCTCCTCACCTGAGCTGGATGGCATAAGGACTTGAGGGGTTTGCGATAAGAATTCTTCTAAACTGCCCAAGTAGTCATCCTCATCTTCTTCTTGAAGCGGCAATTCATCCATGTTCGGGCTGTGTTTGGATGGTTCTGGGACAGCTTCATCCTCCCGGTCACCTTGATCTCGAATCTGTGCCATGAATTCCATAATCTGCCCAACTTGCTCCTCCAATGCATCCACCTTGTTGGCTTTATTTTGCATCTCCTTGTTTCGATTTTCTACGTCCTGGGTCAAAGAAGTTAGTAACTTATTCAACATGTCATTATCCGAAGACGTACCTGAATTTGATTGGTGAAATTGTTGTGGTGGTTCATATGGCCATTGATAGAACTCTTCCGATGGAGGCAATTGTTCTTCTTTTTGTGAACCCTGTACCGAAGAAATTAATTCTTCAAGCATTTGATTATAATCCACGGGCATACTTTGATTCGATTGGAATTGTTGTGGGGGATGCTGTGGTGGCTGCATAGATCTTGAATAGAACACGTCCTCTTGCTGCCAATATCCACCTTGTTGGAATTGTTGAGGTTCTCCCCACATGTAATCTGAATAATCTCTCCAATCTGAATTGTAAGCATTGGAAAACATGTTGCCCCTTGATTGGTTATGGCCTTGATATCCCCAAACATCTTCATTTGCAGAAAATTGAGGACCTTGATATCGTTGCCCATAGAGCACATCAAGTGTAGGGACACTTGGCATTGTGGTCCGTTCGGCATTATGAGTTAATTGAGCAGTGAGTTGTGCCAATAGATCTTGAATGCTAGTAGAATCCAGGTCTTGCTCCATTTGTACCTCAATTCAAAGAAAGAAAAATAAATCAAATATCAAAAGTTAAAATACACAAACACAAATAAACAAGATAAAATAAAATAAAATAAACACAAATAAAATAAAATAAAACACAAACAAAAACATAAACAAGGATTAGCAAATTTGCTAATCCCCGGCAACGGCGCCAAAAATTTGATGCGAGAATTTACTAACGCACAATTTTAAACCCTATTTGTGATAATTGTAGTATATGGATAAGTAGGGATCGTTCTAGGCCGGGGATTAACTAGGGATGCTAACCAAAGTAAAATTAAATTAAAAACGTAAAAACAAAATTTAAAACACTAAACTAGACTCAAAACACTTAACTAGAATAACTCAAAATAAAACTAACAAATAATCTAACACAAATCAAAAGACTCAAAATAACTCAAGACTTAAGAAAATACAAACTAAAATGATTTCTAACAAATATAATACTTTAAAATAAACGGGGGATTGATTTTGACGAGAAGTAAATTAACTTAAATAAATTACAAAATTGACAAAAACATGAAATTAAGGTGAAAGGATGGACGACGGACTGGCTAGAGGATTATTCTCCACACATGACACATATGCAACCTAAATTGATTTTCAGTTGTTCTTTCAATAAATTGTAAATTCTCAACGCCCCAAATTAATTAGGTCCGCTTAAATTAATTCTCAGATTTTCCTTAAGTTAATGGATTGGATGATTGCATACGACAACCCAAAACATTCCCCACAAGTTCCCTACATGAATTGCATAATAGAGATACAAGCAAGAATCATTAAGTTCTATGAAAATCATAAGCATTGACGAGGCACTTGTTACTATGATTTGCATGAAACTTATGCCAAGAATTTACTTAACACGATTGTGGTCAACAACCTTTACTACTTGTGAATATAAATTCATAACGATTAGGTGAAATTCACTTATATTCTAGCATCAAATTCATGCAGGTAAATTAAGTATGCATCCTTAATCGACATACAAAAATAAGTTATCAATCAAGCAGTTAAGCAAATTAAATCACAACTCAGAAATCACAACTGAAGGTAATCAATTCATATTACAAATATATTCATGGCTTCGAATTAACCTCTAGCCAAAATAAGGGTTTAGTTCCTCATACTTGCAATTAAACAAAAACAATTGATATTAAACATAGAGAAACAAAGTAGAATACACCTAGAATGCTCCAACAACTCCAATGGAATGGCTAGCACAACTCCAAGCACTCCTCCTTCTTTGCAAGCCTTGGAACTAATGGAAATGTGTATGAATGGCTGTGTTTCTTCCTTGAAGGCTGAATGGTGCTTATATAGAGGTTGGAAATGAAAAGAATTGCAAGGCAATGGACATGACATCTCACGGCAAAGGAAGAAAGGATGCTGCCAGCTTTGTTTTGCATGTGTGTGTGCTGTTTTTGTGCTCTTTCCACCTAGAAATAATCATTCCAAAGCCATCCAAAGCTATAAGTGGGAGACCAACAAGAAATCCACTTCATAGTGGTCCAATTTCCTTGCTTTTTTCTGCTGTCCATTCACTCCCCTTTGCTGATTCCATTCTAGTGCCGTGTGTGTTCATGTGTGTGTGTGTTTGTGTTGTCCTCATCACTTCCCACTCTTCCATTCTTTAATTTCTGATTCCTTGCTGCCCATGTGGTGTGTGTTTTGCTGTTTTCTTTCCTTCTTGCTTTATGTTTTTCTGCCATCCACTACTCTTTGTTTTATTTCTTTTCTTTTGTTTGCTTTCAATTCCAATCTGCAAGTTGTCGTCAGCTAGACCTTCCCTTACTCAAATGCCCATAACTTCTTCTAGAAAAATGATATTAACAATCCGCGAAATGTTCTAGAAAATAGACATCTGTAGCTTTCCAAGCATATAAGGGTCATTCTCTAATTCATTCTGAGCTGTTCGCAATTTGCTCCCAAAGTCAGCTGATCTACACAGGCAGTTTAGACGAATTTATTACTTAAAATCACACTTATGCTATTTTTATTTTCTTAGCTAGATAAATTTGATAAAACACAAAAACAAAGTAAATAGCACAAAAATATGAGAAACTAACTAAGAAAAGACGAGAGAATTTGATGTAAAATATATATAAATATGAGCTTATCAAATACCCCCACACTTAACTTTTGCTAGTCCTCGAGCAAAACAAACGAAAACAGAAAAAGTAATAACATGAAAAATTATTAGTTTCCCCCTATGTGACCCTCATAGAACTTCATTCGAGAACACAATCATCAAAAACCATAGCTAACACCAACATGCTAATCCAAATTCATTTTCCTTATTCAAATATTAGCAGTAATCTTTGAAACATCCTTGAAGTGTAGTGTGTGAGATAGCCATGCTAATGCAATTTCAAAATTTTTATTTTTAGAATCACCATATGCAAACTAGCGACCTTCTCACTGGACATACACTCAATCACACATGTGTTTAGTTTTAATGTGTTTCTCTCAAAGAATCAAATGTGAAAGTTCTACCATAAGCTTGCATAAAGATCACTTCTCCACAGTCATAATTGCAAAACTTAAATCAAGAGGGCTTTTATTGGATGTAATGAGACTTAGAGATAGGGTTATTGAAACGAAAGAATAGGTAAACACAAGTTCCAAGCTACATTGCAAGCAATTCTTTTGTTTAGATTTATAAGAACTCAAGATTTCCAGCTATTCTTCCAGTCACCTCCAACCACAAACTTAAACTGAAACTTTAAAAACTTTTTATTTTCTTTGTATACAATCTTTTTTTTTTTTTTTTTTTTTTTTTTTTTTTTTTAATACAAACATGAAATACCCCCACACTTATTCTTTTGCCAAACACCTTCAAAGTCCTTCACAAACGTTTCTCATAAGACAATCTCGCATTGCTCGCTTGGAAAGGGTAAGGAAAAATATTTATTTCAGGCATAAGGGTAGACATATCTGGTGATAAGAAATAAAAGGCTCACAAATACGGCTCAAATTGGCAATCTAATGATATCATTTTTCTTTGGGAAACAGGGTTATTTGGGCCATGGTGGTAAACCTAATGCCTCTATCATTTTCAAGTTCATGCAATTAATGACAAATATTTCGAAAGATCGTTATGCAAGTTCTAGAGAATTATCTCACATAAGTTCATCACACATAAAAAAAAAAAATATGAGTGTATGAAAAATGCACACACTTTCAATAGGCTCAAAAACTCACATAGGATGTATATGGTCACTAAATTCACATATGGAGCTTTAAATCATGCTTTAGTTTCACATCAACAAGGCTATGTGCATTTGGTTTTTCAAAGATGATCAAATATGTACAAACTAACACGAGAATTAGGAATTTCACACAGCACGTGTTAACTAAGTTCTTGATCATCATGGTTCAAATTTTATCCAATTATATCATTGGGTCGGGAAACTAACAAAAAACTAAATCAAAACAATAAGGAAAACAAGGAAATATTTTTGGATTTTGTAAATTTTCCGAATTTTTTTTTTTTTTTTTTTTTTTTTTAAATAAAACAAAACTAATTAAGAAAACAAAGCAATAACATGGAAACAAATGAAACCAGTTCAAAGTCGAAGGTACAAAAATTTTCAATTTGGTCATTTTTATACTCTTTACCCCCACACTTAAACTAGACATTGTCCCCAATGTCAGAAAATATAATAAAATGCAAATAAAAATAAAGTAGATAATATAACGAAATAAAATAAAGCAATAGGACTGAAAACTTCCCTAATTTGCAGAAAAATCAAGCGATGACCCCCAAGCTAAAATTCTGCAATCAACTTCAAGGGTGGAGATAACCAAAAGTTCCTGCAAAGAAAAGAAATAAATAAGTTAAGCACGCAAGACAATGTAAAAAAAAAAAAATGCAAACGAAAAATTAAAAATGAAAAAGACAATGAATAAAACTAAAAAGTGATCATTGGTCCTGTTTGGTGACTTTCCACAGCTTTGAACTTGAACTAGCCTCGGAACTTCTTAGCAAGGAAAATGAGACTTGATTGGTGGTGGTGTTGAAGCTTCTCGAGCTCTTGGTTTCAACTCGGACTCCTTCTGCCGGGTTGATTGAGTCTGCAGGCTACATTCTTCTCTTTTTGTTCTTCTGCATGGCAGGTAGGCACGAGGAATAGGTGGTGGTCTGCTTCTTTGTTCAATCTGTCCAAGTGCCGACCGATTGCCTTTCTTTCACCTTGCCCCGTAGCCAAGAGCAAGGGTAAAGGAAAAGCATGCCATGAGAAATCTTTGCCTCTGACTCTTATGATATGGGATACTTTTGCTTTTGAAGAAGTATCGTTCCACAGGTGTATGCTTGAACTGGGCTGGGGAACTTCTTAGCAAGGAAAATGAGACTTGATCTTGAAGATGAAACAGCACCTTGTCTCCACATGCTTCAAGTATCATTTTCACTTGCCTTCTCTGTTCTCCAGGCAGATGTGGCGACTTCTTCGGAAGTACATCAGTGGTTGATGAAGAGCACTCGAGAGCAATGCTAGGTAAGCAATCAGGAAGGATTTCCAGGCAGTCGGTTCTTAGATTGGAAGATTGACACCGAGTGCTGGCTGATTGCCCGCTTTCTCCTTGCCCCAAAGACAAGGAAAAGGACAGGGAGAAAGCGTGATATGAGATACTCTTGCTTTCAACCTTCATGATATGAAATACTCTAGCTCTAGATGACTTGTTTGTAAAGGTATCCCAGGGAATGAGAAACACAGAGAAACTCGAGAGGGTTTGATGGAAAGGCATTTTCGGAGATGAAAAATTTCGGAGATGAAGAAGTGTTGAGAGAGTTTGCCTTTGCTGTTGAAGGCGAAGGTAGACGTTTATAGAATTTTTCTTCACAACCGAAACTATTCCTTTACCCCTGTCGGCAGCCGGTGGATGGATGAACAGTACAAGTTACGCGCTTTCTGAAAAAGTCACCCGTAATTTGCTCAAAGCTGACAGCGCGCGTGACGAGTGACGACAAAATTGGAAAAACTGTTCGCCTCGTGATTCCTGACCGCTCCGACTTTTGAGAGAGACGCCCGACTTTTGAGAGAACGGCGTCCGACTTTTGAGAAAGGAACCGACTTTTGAGACGGAGACGCCGCTTTTGAGAAAAGAATCCGGCTTTTGAGAAAGGAGCCCGGCTCTTCGATTTGCGAGAGGGCGTCTCTTCGACTGCTGAGTGATGCCTCAACGATTTCTTCTTCTTATAAGAACGCTCATTTTTGCTCCACAACACACTTGAGCTCCCCTTGTAAACACTTCATCTAGTAAACGTTCCCTCCTGTAAACACTCCCTCTTGCATTTTCTTTTAATCTTGATCAGTCCAACTCTTCATTCTCAACACCTTCAAATATGTCTTGCCCCTCTGACCGTCGCCTTAACTTGAATGTTGGGGAAGATAGTGATATATCTTCTCCAACCAACATTTGGCAGCCATCCTTCATATCCCCAAATGGTCCTCTTACAGTTGGGGATTCCATAATGATGAATGAAACGACCGCATCGGTGGTGGCCAGAAATCTGCTTACTCCTAGAGACACTAGGATACTTTCCAGGCGGTCCGACGAACTGGCTGTTCAGGACTCTATGGCCTACAGCGTCCGATGCGCAGGTTCAGTATCAAACATGGGCCAGCGCCTTCTTGCACGAACTCGTCAGGTGGAGTCGTTGATGGCTGAAGTGGCTAGTCTTCGGCAGGAGGTCAGAGTGCTTAGGCATGAGAACAGGGATTTGCACATGCTCGCAACCAATTACTCCACAAGCATGAAGAGGAAGCTGGATCAGATGCAGGAGTCCGAAGTGCGGATTCAGAGTGATCATCAACGGTTTATGGCGTTACTCCCGAGGTTTATGTTGCCTTCGTCCTCGGGAGCAGCACCAAATATTGAGGCTCTGAATGATCCAACTCTGGCGCTTCGTCTTTCTAGGGCTCTGTCGACCTCCGAGGCACCACCAACCAACGACCAATGAACGAAATTAGTTTACAAGTTATTGTAAAATATTTATGCAATTTTATTTTTATTTTTTTATTTTTTTATTTTTTTTATTTTTTTTTTATTTTTATTTATATGAATGTTTATGTTTTTAAGTTTTTTTTTTTTTTTTTTTTTTTTTTTTTTTTTTTTTTAATAACAATGTAAAATAAGTAAAACAAAGTAAAAAGACTAAGTTTAACTTTCTAAACAAAAATCACAACTAAATAAACAAAACAAAATGAAATCAACGTAAAAAAAAATCAACGTAAAATAAATTCACACAAAAGCCAACAAACAATGAAAGAACTAAATAGAGTAAAATAAATTCAGTAAGGAGAAGGGATTAGGAATGCAAATCTGATTGTGGGTGATTCCTAGGCCTCCCTTCATTATTCAAATGCATGAGTTTATCCTTGAACGGACGGTGGTAATTGAAATGATCCGACAACGGTCTAAGTTCTAATGACGGTGCCTGAATCATCAAAATTAAAAACAAGTTAGTATAAATTAAAATAAAAAATGGAGAAGATGGCTTACAGTCACGTTCAAACTCAATTACAAACACCACGTCTTTGAACGTTTCCGGGACTTTGAACTTGGCCAGGTTTACTATGATGGTTGTGGCTTGTCCCGTGTCATCAAACTCAACTGCTTTGGGCTCGATTGTCTCATGCACAGCCTCCTGGATGTATTCTTGAAATTCTCCGGCCAACTCATTTTCTGGAATAATTCTTCTTGGTGTGCAAGTCTCTTTGAACGTTTCAACGTCATCGGGAACATGATTTGGTGCACCAAGAATTGGAATCTCATTTTGCACCTTGGGAAGATCTTCCACAACGTATTTTTCATTCACTTCTTCCTTGGGATTTAAAAACCTGCAAGGAAAAAGGACATTTGGTGGAACGATGTTAGAATAAATTGAATTTAGAACCTCCTCACCTGAGCTGGATGGCATAAGGACTTGAGGGGTTTGCGATAAGAATTCTTCTAAACTGCCCAAGTAGTCATCCTCATCTTCTTCTTGAAGCGGCAATTCATCCATGTTCGGGCTGTGTTTGGATGGTTCTGGGACAGCTTCATCCTCCCGGTCACCTTGATCTCGAATCTGTGCCATGAATTCCATAATCTGCCCAACTTGCTCCTCCAATGCATCCACCTTGTTGGCTTTATTTTGCATCTCCTTGTTTCGATTTTCTACGTCCTGGGTCAAAGAGGTTAGTAACTTATTCAACATGTCATTATCCGAAGACGTACCTGAATTTGATTGGTGAAATTGTTGTGGTGGTTCATATGGCCATTGATAGAACTCTTCCGATGGAGGCAATTGTTCTTCTTTTTGTGAACCCTGTACCGAAGAAATTAATTCTTCAAGCATTTGATTATAATCCACGGGCATACTTTGATTCGATTGGAATTGTTGTGGGGGATGCTGTGGTGGCTGCATAGATCTTGAATAGAACACGTCCTCTTGCTGCCAATATCCACCTTGTTGGAATTGTTGAGGTTCTCCCCACATGTAATCTGAATAATCTCTCCAATCTGAATTGTAAGCATTGGAAAACATGTTGCCCCTTGATTGGTTATGGCCTTGATATCCCCAAACATCTTCATTTGCAGAAAATTGAGGACCTTGATATCGTTGCCCATAGAGCACATCAAGTGTAGGGACACTTGGCATTGTGGTCCGTTCGGCATTATGAGTTAATTGAGCAGTGAGCTGTGCCAATAGATCTTGAATGCTAGTAGAATCCAGGTCTTGCTCCATTTGTACCTCAATTCAAAGAAAGAAAAATAAATCAAATATCAAAAGTTAAAATACACAAACACAAATAAACAAGATAAAATAAAATAAAATAAACACAAATAAAATAAAATAAAACACAAACAAAAACATAAACAAGGATTAGCAAATTTGCTAATCCCCGGCAACGGCGCCAAAAATTTGATGCGAGAATTTACTAACGCACAATTTTAAACCCTATTTGTGATAATTGTAGTATATGGATAAGTAGGGATCGTTCTAGGCCGGGGATTAACTAGGGATGCTAACCAAAGTAAAATTAAATTAAAAACGTAAAAACAAAATTTAAAACACTAAACTAGACTCAAAACACTTAACTAGAATAACTCAAAATAAAACTAACAAATAATCTAACACAAATCAAAAGACTCAAAATAACTCAAGACTTAAGAAAATACAAACTAAAATGATTTCTAACAAATATAATACTTTAAAATAAACGGGGGATTGATTTTGACGAGAAGTAAATTAACTTAAATAAATTACAAAATTGACAAAAACATGAAATTAAGGTGAAAGGATGGACGACGGACTGGCTAGAGGATTATTCTCCACACATGACACATATGCAACCTAAATTGATTTTCAGTTGTTCTTTCAATAAATTGTAAATTCTCAACGCCCCAAATTAATTAGGTCCGCTTAAATTAATTCTCAGATTTTCCTTAAGTTAATGGATTGGATGATTGCATACGACAACCCAAAACATTCCCCACAAGTTCCCTACATGAATTGCATAATAGAGATACAAGCAAGAATCATTAAGTTCTATGAAAATCATAAGCATTGACGAGGCACTTGTTACTATGATTTGCATGAAACTTATGCCAAGAATTTACTTAACACGATTGTGGTCAACAACCTTTACTACTTGTGAATATAAATTCATAACGATTAGGTGAAATTCACTTATATTCTAGCATCAAATTCATGCATGTAAATTAAGTATGCATCCTTAATCGACATACAAAAATAAGTTATCAATCAAGCAGTTAAGCAAATTAAATCACAACTCAGAAATCACAACTGAAGGTAATCAATTCATATTACAAATATATTCATGGCTTCGAATTAACCTCTAGCCAAAATAAGGGTTTAGTTCCTCATACTTGCAATTAAACAAAAACAATTGATATTAAACATAGAGAAACAAAGTAGAATACACCTAGAATGCTCCAACAACTCCAATGGAATGGCTAGCACAACTCCAAGCACTCCTCCTTCTTTGCAAGCCTTGGAACTAATGGAAATGTGTATGAATGGCTGTGTTTCTTCCTTGAAGGCTGAATGGTGCTTATATAGAGGTTGGAAATGAAAAGAATTGCAAGGCAATGGACATGACATCTCACGGCAAAGGAAGAAAGGATGCTGCCAGCTTTGTTTTGCATGTGTGTGTGCTGTTTTTGTGCTCTTTCCACCTAGAAATAATCATTCCAAAGCCATCCAAAGCTATAAGTGGGAGACCAACAAGAAATCCACTTCATAGTGGTCCAATTTCCTTGCTTTTTTCTGCTGTCCATTCACTCCCCTTTGCTGATTCCATTCTAGTGCCGTGTGTGTTCATGTGTGTGTGTGTTTGTGTTGTCCTCATCACTTCCCACTCTTCCATTCTTTAATTTCTGATTCCTTGCTGCCCATGTGGTGTGTGTTTTGCTGTTTTCTTTCCTTCTTGCTTTATGTTTTTCTGCCATCCACTACTCTTTGTTTTATTTCTTTTCTTTTGTTTGCTTTCAATTCCAATCTGCAAGTTGTCGTCAGCTAGACCTTCCCTTACTCAAATGCCCATAACTTCTTCTATAAAAATGATATTAACAATCCGCGAAATGTTCTAGAAAATAGACATCTGTAGCTTTCCAAGCATATAAGGCTCATTCTCTAATTCATTCTGAGCTGTTCGCAATTTGCTCCCAAAGTCAGCTGATCTACACAGGCAGTTTAGACGAATTTATTACTTAAAATCACACTTATGCTATTTTTATTTTCTTAGCTAGATAAATTTGATAAAACACAAAAACAAAGTAAATAGCACAAAAATATGAGAAACTAACTAAGAAAAGACGAGAGAATTTGATGTAAAATATATATAAATATGAGCTTATCACTGTCCTCTTCCCTAGCTGCCAGGAAGGCAGCTGTTCCTCCCTTGAAACCCTCCTTCGTGACTTGATCTCCCCCACGCTGCCCAAGCAGCACACCCCGTTCTATCTCCCCCCTCCGGTTTTCTTCCTTGGCAGCTTTATATGCTGCTCCACCTCCTTTTTTCTATTTTATTTTAGTCTTTCCTCCACTTGCTCCCTGTGCTTTCTCCACCTTCCCATTATCTTATTCTTTTCTGGCATCCCACTCATCCAGCTTCACCTACCACGCTGCCACATTTTTGATAAATAAAAATCATTTAGTCATTTAACAAGCCTGATTTTTATTTGTTTCCAAACACATACATGTATTGTAATGTGATGTCACGCCAAATAATTTCTAATGCATACCTAATAAATTTAGCCTAACTTCCATGACCTATAATCCGTGACATAATTAGAACGACTAAAGCAATTTTCGACGAATTTATTATTTAAAACTACACTTGTGCTATTTTAATTTTCTTAGCTAGATAAATTCGATAAAACACAAAAACAAAGCAAATAACTCAAAAATATAAGAAACTAACTAAGAAAAGACGAGAGAATTTGATGTAAAATATGTATAAATATGAGCTTATCAAATACCCCCACACTTAGCTTTTGCTAGTCCTCGAGCAAAACAAACGAAAACAGAAAAAGTAATAACATGAAAATTATTAGTTTCCCCCTATATGACCCTCATAGAATTTCATTCGAGAACACAAATCACCAAGAACCATAGCTAACACCAACAAGCTAATCCAAGTTCATTTTCCTTATTCAAATATTAGCAGTAATCTTTGAATCATCCTTGAAGTGTAGTGTGTGAGATAGCCATGCTAATGCAATTTCAAATTTTTATTTTTAAAATCACCATATGCAAACTAGCGACCTTCTCACGGGATATGCACTCAATCACACATGTGTTTAGTTTTAATGTGTTTCGCTCAAAGAAATCAAATGTGAAAGTTCTACCATAAGCTTGCATAAAGATCACTTCTCCACAGTCATAATTGCAAAACTTAAATCAAGAGGACTTTTATTGGATGTAATGAGGCTTAGGGATAGGGTTATTGAAACGAAAGAATAGGAAAACACAAGTTCCAAGCTATATTGCAAGCAATTCTTTTCTTTAAATTTATAAGAACTCAAGCTCTCCAACGATTCTTCTGACATCTCCAACCACAACCTTAAACTGAAACTTTAAACACTTTTTATTTTCTTTGTAAACAAACTTTCTTTTTCTTTTTCTTTTCTTTTGTCTTTTTTTTTTTTTTTTTTTTTTTTTTTTTTTTAATTACAAACATGAAATACCCCCACACTTATTCTTTTGCCAAACACCTTCAAAGTACTTTACAAACATTTCTCATAAGACAATCTCGCATTGCTCGCTTGGAAAGGGTAAGGAAAAATATTTATTTCAGGCATAAGGGTAGACATATCTGGTGATAAGAAAGAAAAGGCTCACAAATACGGCTCAAATTGGCAATCTAATGATATCATTTTTCTTTGGGAAACAAGGTTATTTGGGCCATGGTGGTAAACCTAATGCCTCTATCATTTTCAAGTTCATGCAATCAATGACAAAAATTTCGAAAGATCGTTATGCAAGTTCTAGAGATGTATCTCACATAAGTTCATCACACATGAAAGAATATGAGTGTATGAAAAATGCACACACTTTCAATAGGCTCAAAAACTCACATAGGATGTATATGGTCACTAAATTCACATATGGAGCTTTAAATCATGCTTTAATTTCACATCAACAAGGCTATGTGCATTTGGTTTTTCAAAGATGAACAAAAATGTACAAACCAACACGAGAATAAAGAATTTCACACAACAGATGTTAACTAAGTTCTTGATCATCATGGTTCAAATTTTATCCAATTATATCATTGGGTCGGGAAACTAACAAAAATCTAATTCAAAACAATAAGGAAAACAAGGAAATATTTTTGGATTTTTTTTTTTTTTTTTTTTTTTTTTTTAAATTTCCGATTTTTTTTTTTTTTTTAAAAACAACAACTTAATTAAGAAAACACAAAGCAATAACATGGAAACAAATGAAACCAGTTCAAAGTCGAAGGTACAAAAATTTTTAATTTGGTCATTTTTATACTCTATACCCACACTTAAACTAGACATTGTCCCCAATGTCAGAAAATGTAATAAAATGCAAATAAAAATAAAATAAATAAATACAAAGAAAGAAAATAAAGCAATAGGACTGAAAACTTCCCTAATTTGCAGAAAATCAATCAATGACCCCCCAAGCTAAAATTCTGCAATCAACTCCAAGGGTGGAAATAGCCAAAAGTTCCTGCACAGAAAAGAAATAAAACAGTTAAGCACGCAAGAAAATGTAGAAAATGCAAACGAAAAATTGAAAATGAAAATAAAAGACCATGAATAAAACTAAAAGTGATCATTGGTCCTGTTTGGTGACTTTCCACAGCTTTGAATTTGAACTGGCCTCGGACCTTCTTAGCAAGGAAAATGAGACTTGATTGGTGGTGTTGTTGAAGCTTCTCGAGCTCTTGGTTTCAACTCAGACTCCTTCTGCCGGGTTGATTGAGTCTGCAGGCTACATTCTTCTCTTTTTGTTCTTCTGCATGGCAGGTAGGCACGAGGAATAGGTGGTGGTCTGCTTCTTTGTTCAATCTGTCCAAGTGCCGACCGATTGCCTTTCTTTCACCTTGCCCCGTAGCCAAGAGCAAGGGTAAAGGAAAAGCATGCCATGAGAAATCTTTGCCTCTGACTCTGATGATATGGGATACTTTTGCTTTTGAAGAAGTATCGTTCCACAGGTGTATGCTTGAACTGGGCTGGGGAACTTCTTAGCAAGGAAAATGAGACTTGATCTTGAAGATGAAGCAGCACCTTGTCTCCACATGCTTCAAGTAACATTTTCACTTGCCTTGGCTGTTCTCCAGACAGATGTGGCGTCTTCTTCGGAAGTACATCAGCGGTTGAAGATGAGCACTCGAGAGCAATGCTAGGTAAGCAATCAGGAAGGATTTCCAGGTAGTCGGTTCTTAGATTGGAAGATTGACACCGAGTGCTGGCTGATTGCCCGCTTTCTCCTTGCCCCAAAGACAAGGAAAAGGACAGGGAGAAAGCGTGATATGAGATACTCTTGCTTTCAACCTTCATGATATGAAATACTCTAGCTCTAGATGACTTGTTTGTAAAGGTATCCCAGGGAATGAGAAACACAGAGAAACTCGAGAGGGTTTGTTGGAAAGGCATTTTCGGAGATGAAAAATTTCGGAGATGAAGAAGTGCTGAGAGAGTTTGCCTTTGCAATGGATGCGAAGGTAGACGTTTATAGGTCTTTTCTTCACAACCGAAACTATTCTTTTACCCCTGTCGGCAGCCGGTGGATGGATGAACAGTACAAGTTACGCGCTTTCTGAAAAAGGCACCCGTAATTTGCGCAAAGCTGACAGCGCGCGTGACGAGTGACGACAAAATTGGAAAAACTGTTCGCCTCGTGATTCCTGACCGCTCCGACTTTTGAGAGAGACGCCCGGCTTTTGAGAGAACGGCGTCCGACTTTTGAGAAAGGGACCGACTTTTGAGACGGAGACGCCGCTTTTGAGAAAAGAATCCGGCTTTTGAGAAAGGAGCCCGGCTCTTCGATTTGCGAGAGGGCGTCTCTTCGACTGCTGAGTGATGCCTCAACGATTTCTTTTTCTTATAAGAACGCTCATTTTTGTTCCACAACACACTTGAGCTCCCTTTGTAAACACTTCATCTGGTAAACGTTCCCTCCTGTAAACACTCCCTCTTGCATTTTCTTTTAATCTTGATCAGTCCAACTCTTCATTCTCAACACCTTCAAATATGTCTTGCCCCTCTGACCGTCGCCTTAACTTGAATGTTGGGGAAGATAGTGATATATCTTCTCCAACCAACATTTGGCAGCCATCCTTCATATCCCCAAATGGTCCTCTTACAGTTGGGGATTCCATGATGATGAACGAAACAACCGCATCGGTGGTGGCCAGAAATCTGCTCACTCCTAGAGACACTAGGATACTTTCCAGGCGGTCCGACGAACTGGCTGTTCAGGACTCTATGGCCTACAGCGTCCGATGCGCAGGCTCAGTATCAAACATGGGCCAGCGCCTTCTTGCACGAACTCGTCAGGTGGAGTCGTTGATGGCTGAAGTGGCTAGTCTTCGGCAAGAGGTCAGAGTGCTTAGGCATGAGAACAGGGATTTGCACATGCTCGCAACCAATTACTCCACAAGCATGAAGAGGAAGCTGGATCAGATGCAGGAGTCCGAAGTGCGGATTCAGAGTGATCATCAACGGTTTATGGCGTTACTCCCGAGGTTTATGATGCCTTCGTCCTCGGGTGCCGCACCAAGTATTGAGGCTCCGAATGATCCAACTCTGGCGCTTCGTCTTTCTAGGGCTCCGTCGACCTCCGAGGCACCACCTACCAACGACCAATGAAAGCTATTAGTTTTACATTATTGTAAAATCCTTATGCTTTAAGTTTATTTAATTATAAATATAAGTATTTTTTTTTTCTCTTTTTTTTTATTTTTTTTTTATTTTTTTTATTTTTTTTATTTTTTTATTATATGGATGTTTATTGTTATTATTATTATTTTTTTTTTTTTTCATTTTTTTTTATATGAATATTTATGAATGTTTATTATTATTATTATTATTTTAATTTTTTTTTTTAAATATCAATGTAAAATAAGTAAAATAAGTAAATCAAAGTAAAAAGACTATGTTTAAATTTTCTAAACAAAAATCACAACTAAATAAACAAAACAAAAATGAAAGCAGTAAAGAGAAGGGATTAGGAATGCAAATCTGATTGTGGGTGATTCCTAGGCCTCCCTTCATTATTCAAATGCATGGGCTTATCATTGAACGGACGGTGGTACTTGAAATGATCCGACAACGGTCTAAGTTCTAATGACGGTGCCTGAATCATCAAAATTAGATTGTTAGTATAACAAAAAATTAAAAATGGAGAAGATGGCTTACTATCACGTTCAAACTCAATTATAAACACCACGTCTTGGAACGTTTCAGGGACTTTGAATTTGGCCAGATTTACTATGATGGTTGTGGCCTGTCCCGTGTCCTCAGTCTTAACTCCTTTGGGCTTGATTGTCTCATGCACAGCCTCTTTGATCTGTTCAACATATTCTCCAACCACCTCATTTTCTGGAATCCCTCTTCTTGGTGTGCAAGGTTCTTTGATTGTTTCAACATCATCGGGAACATGATTTTGTGCACCAAAAATTTGGATCTCATTTTGCACCTCTAGAAGATCTTCCACAACGTATTTTTCATTCACTTCTTCCTTGGGATTTAAAAACCTGCAAGGAAAAAGGACATTTGGTGGAACGATGTTAGAATAAATTGAATTTAGAACCTCCTCACCTGAGTTGGATGGCATAAGGACTTGAGGGGTTTGCGATAAGAATTCTTCTAAACTGCCCAAGTCGTCATCCTCATCTTCTTCTTGAATCGGCAATTCATCCATGTCCAGGCTATGTTTGGATGGTTCTGGAACAACTTCATCCTCCATATCACTTCCCAAAGTGATGGCTTCATCGATTTACGTTTCTCCCCTTGAATTTGCAAATGTGGAGTTGGAGAGTTCTCTTTGATCTTGAATTTGTGCCATGATTTCCAAAATCTGCCCAACTTGCTCCTCCAATTCGTCCACTCTTCTGACTCGGTCTTGCATCTCCTGGTTTTGATTTTCTACTCCCTGATTCAAAGAGGTGAGTAAATTATTAAGTGTATCATTATCCAAGGATGTACCTGAATTGAATTGGGGAGATTGTTGTGGTGGATGTGGTGGTGCACATGGCCATTGATAGTACTCCTCTGATGGCTGTAATTGTTCTTCGTTTTGTGAGCCCTGCACCAAAGAAATTAATTCATCAAGCCTTTGATTATAATCCACGGGCATACTTTGATTTGATTGGAATTGCTGTGGGGGATGCTGTGGTAGCTGCATAGGTCTTGAATAAAATTCGTCTTGCTGCCAATATCCACTTTGTTTAAAGTGTTGAGGTTCATCCCACATATAATCTGAGTAGTCTCTTGATTGGTTATGGCCTTGATATCCCCAAACATCTTCATTTGCAGAAAATTGAGGACCTTGATATCGTTGCCCATAGAGCACATCAAGTGTAGGGACACTTGGCATTGTGGTCCGTTCGGCATTATGAGTTAATTGAGCAGTGAGCTGTGCCAATAGATCTTGAATGCTAGTAGAATCCAGGTCTTGCTCCATTTGTACCTCAATTCAAAGAAAGAAAAATAAATCAAATATCAAAAGTAACATACACAAACACAAATAAACATAAGCAAAAACAAAAATAAAAGGATTAGCAAATTTGCTAATCCCCGGCAACGGCGCCAAAAATTTGATGCGAAAATAAATTAACGCACAAATTTAAACCCTATTTGTGACAGTTGTAGTATATGATGTAAGTAGGGATCGTTCTAGGCCGGGGATTAACTAGGGATGCTAACCAAAGTAAAATTAAATTAAAAACGTAAAAACAAAATTTAAAACACTAAACTGGACTCAAAACACTTAACTAGAATAACTTAAAATAAAACTAACAAATAAACTAAAACAAATCAAAAGACTCAAAATAATTCAAAACTCAAGAAAACACAAACTAAATTGATTTCTAACAAATCTAACACTTAAAATAAATGGGGGATTGATTTTTTTATGAAACGTAAATTAAACTTAAATAAATTACAGAATTGACAAAAACATGAAATTAAAGTGAATGGATGGACGACGGACTGGCTAGAGGGTTCTTCTCCACACATGATACATATGCAACCTAAATTGATTTTCAGTTGTTCTTTCAATAAATTGTAAATTCTCAACGCCCCAAGTTAATTAGGTCCGCTTAAATTAACCTTCAGATTTTCCTACTTTTATTAGGTTGGATGATTGCATACGACAACCCAAAACATTCCCTACAAGTTCCCTACATGAATTGCATAATAGAGATACAAGCAAGAATCATTAAGTTTTATGAAAATCATAAGCATTGACGAGGCACTTGTTACTATGAATTGCATGAAACTTATGCCAAGAATTTACTTAACACGATTGTGGTCAACAACCTTTACTACTTCTGAATATAAATTCATAACGATTAGGTGAAATTCACTTATATTCTAGCATCAAATTCATGCATGTAAATTAAGTATGCATCCTTAATCGACATACAAAAATAAGTTATCAATCAAGCAGTTAAGCAAATTAAATCACAACTCAGAAATCACAACTGAAGGTAATCAATTCAAATTACAAATATATCCATGGATTTGAATTAACCTCTAGCCAAAACAAATTAATTACACATTATTCATAAATTAAAGTGAAAGTAAAACATGAGTTTGGAGGATTAAACCGAGAGAGAAGAGTTGGTTCCGTTGCAAGCTCCCAGTTTCTCAAGCTCCCGAGGACTTCCCACTTCGTTCTGCTGCCCGTGGACTTCCACGTTCCCAACTGCCGAGGCCTTATTCCTCACTTCCTTTTTTTTTACTATTTCTGCGTGCTGACTGGCAGCACACTCTCGTTTAAGCTGCAAGGGATGCTGTCCTCTCCCCAGGCAAGTCCCTGCCGTGATTCCCCGCAAGCTGACTGCTTTTTGTTTTGTCAGTCTCCTTGCTGTCGGTCCCGCGCCTCTCTCCTCTCGCGCTGTCTTCACGCTGCCAACACAGCGTCTGCGTCCGCGTGTCCTTCCTGCTCGCCAGCTGCACAAGCTGCCAAGGGCAGCTTTCTTCCTTCCCGCTGCTTCCGCTGACTTTTCTCCTTCCAGCTGCCAAGGCAAGGCAGCTTGCTGCCTTCCTCTCTTCTTTCCTCCCAATCCCCTTTGTCTCCCCTCTCGTTCCCCCTTTATTCTTTAACTTCGCTGCCAAAGGCAGCGTTATTCCCCAAGGAGCTCCACGTCTTCCCCTCTCGTCTCTCCTGCGTGTTATCCCATCTTTTTCTCGCTGTCCTCTTCCCTAGCTGCCAGGAAGGCAGCTGTTCCTCCCTTGAAACCCTCCTTCGTGACTTGATCTCCCCCACACTGCCCAAGCAGCACACCCCGTTCTATCTCCCCCCTCCGGTTTTCTTCCTTGGCAGCTTTATATGCTGCTCCACCTCCTTTTTTCTATTTTATTTTAGTCTTTCCTCCACTTGCTCCCTGTGCTTTCTCCACCTTCCCATTATCTTATTCTTTTCTGGCATCCCACTCATCCAGCTTCACCTACCACGCTGCCACATTTTTGATAAATAAAAATCATTTAGTCATTTAACAAGCCTGATTTTTATTTGTTTCCAAACACATACATGTATTGTAATGTGATGTCACGCCAAATAATTTCTAATGCATACCTAATAAATTTAGCCTAACTTCCATGACCTATAATCCGTGACATAATTAGAACGACTAAAGCAATTTTCGACGAATTTATTATTTAAAACTACACTTGTGCTATTTTAATTTTCTTAGCTAGATAAATTCGATAAAACACAAAAACAAAGCAAATAACTCAAAAATATAAGAAACTAACTAAGAAAAGACGAGAGAATTTGATGTAAAATATGTATAAATATGAGCTTATCATGTGACAACCCGTCCCTAATTTTATGATTTTATTAATTTTAAAAGAGTGAATTAACGAAAATGCCCCTAGAGGCAAGGATTTTGACTTCCGTTGACCGTCTTTTCGTGACGTGTACAAGCTATCCTTTTACCGTATTCTCAAAGTATTCGATGATAGGAATGCGTAGGGGCCCACACACCACTCCTACCTTGTCCCCTGGTCCCTTTCAAAAATTTGGACATTCCCCCTCACTAGTTTATTAATTTTTTTTAAAAAAAAACTCTCTCTCCTCTTCTTCTCTCCCTTACGCCGAGTCTCTCTCTTCCATCTGTAACAACTAAGAACACTTATCAAACCTCATGGATCGAACCTCGAGTCACCACCATCGTACTCCTCTCATCCCCACGAGTCTATCCGTACGAGTCGATTAAAAAATGACCGAGTTTTGAGCTTCCAACTCATAGCTCTGACTCAGGTGTAGGTTCTCCGGTGACCTTCCGTTCGAGTTGCAAGGTTTTGGAAGGTCTAGAAGCAACTACGCAGCTCCTTGAGGTCCCTCGCCTAAGTTTGAAGTCAAGCCAACGTGTAAACGCACGACCTTGGGACATTTGAAATAGGGCCAAGATCTTTAAGGCATTTTCAATCCATTTTCATCCACTTTTTGGACTTGTAAAAGGTACGATCTTGTTTTTCTCTTCCCAAGTTGCATTACCATATAAAGTACATCAAAAATGGTTGAGAAATAAGAAAGATATGAAGTTTTAAAGTTTTTACGAAAATTTGGCCAAAATTTTCCAGATTCCGGCGAACCAGACGAATGTGACAATGACTGGAAAGTTGGAGAAGATGGAGAATATTTCATTAAAGTTGACGGAATATTCTGACATCGTTACTGACTCTGTTAAGGTACCACCGTTAGACTTAACGGAATATTTTGTCAAATCTGACAGAATATTCCCGTGGGATCTGTTAGCACCTGCAGGCGCATGACCTGCACGTGGTCGCACATGTGGCCGTGAGCTGGAGGTGTGTGAGGGCGCGTGCTGCTTTGTGCCAACGCGTGGTCGACGTGCATGGGTCCGTGACGTCGCGTAGAATGTTTTTGTATATTTAAACCCTCCGTTTGAGTAAACTATGAAGGATTTTCCTAGCCTTTTCATGTACGTCCTAATTAATTAATTACTATAGTTATTTCACATATAGGAGAGAATTATCCCGAGGAGGTATGAGGTCAAGCAAGGCTAGGAGGTTACGATCCGACTATGTATCAATGACTGGGTCTTTTCTTTTATATAGTGTGTGTGTATATATATATATATACACATATATACATATATATATATACATACATATATACATATATATATATATAATTGTTAGTTTCCATTTATACATTTCTTAAAGAGTTTTCTATAGTACACCTAGATTAGGATAACGTATATATAAAATTACCAAATTGACGGAATTCATGCAACAATACTACGTCCTACGGGATGCACATGTATGCATATTAGTATGGATGCTTTAATAGTAATTACGATCGTGAATAACATTTCATTGACTAAGGTTATTGAATTATCGATTTACTATTGTATGATGATATTTGTGTTATCTGTTTATCGTTTGCTGCACCGATATTAATACTCGCCCTGGCCAAGGCCAGTCTTTCAAGTGTATGTGCATATCACACCGTACACTCACTTTGGATCCATTGTAGGCGCCAGACCTATCCTAGATTGCTATAGGTAATTAGGATTTTTATGTGCTGCGCATAGCGCCAGTCTTCACGTGATTGTAGTACTATAGCGTATATCATTGTTACACCCAATCCTGTTCATATTAGAATATCTCTGCATGAACTCGTGTGTCAGCATGTGTCGATGAGCACTCGATATGATATGTTTGCTTATGCGAGATTATGTGATTACAGACGTCATGCGCTTATTTATGAAATATTATGTCCTATTGAATTCTTGAGATATTGCAGGCTACGGTAAGTATTTTCTTACTATACGTAGTATGTATATTTTGGAAACTATACTTGTTTTACAGCAAGGGGTTACTATGTTTTCGAAAAAGGTTTTTACAAAGTTTTATTTTTAGGCCCACTCACCCTTGTTTTTCACCTCTCCAGGTTTTAGTAGCTGAGCTTTCGTATCGACGAGGATTCTTGGAAAATCTTGGTATGGGTGGTTACCTTCGATGGTACAATTCTCATCTTAATTTACTGTACTTTACTTATGCTCTGACATCACGTGTGAAATGGGTTCATTCCCGCTCACAAACGCACTCTTATATTTAGGCACTTTTAGGTTTAAATTTATTCACATTTTCCATTTCACTACACTTTATGGCTTCGTCACCTTCCTGGTGTCGGCCAGCACAGCTCGATTCGAAGTCCAGGTAGACATTCTGGGTAGGGGTGTGTCAGTTTGATATCAGAGCATAAGTTTGGGCAGTATTATGTTCATCACATGCGTGATGTAAACATTCTCGATTCTTAAGCCTAATTTTCGAATCTTGCCACCTAGTCGAGCATGAAAAATGTGTTAAGTTTTTCTAAGTTTTGAATGACTTAGACAACTTATCGATATTCTAGAACATCATTTTGGCGGACGTCTTTAGACATTAAATGAAGAAATCGCATGCCAAGGAAAATCCCGATTTGGTATGAGTTGAAGGTCCCGAAGTAGGGCTAATGTATCGATAGTTTTGTATCACCAAAGACTTACCACTCAATCCCATCATTATTCTCACACCATAATTACCAACCCTTTTGAGATAGGAAACCAGAAATAGTTTTGATTCCTTGGCAATACCCGTTAGAATACCACCTACTAGAATTCCTACGAAGTTTTACTTTTGTCAAAATTATAAATAAATAAAATAAAATAAAAAATAATTCGAGTGGCAATGTGGTGCTATAGTGGTAACACTCAGTGGAAGAACATCTGGGGGACAATCACTTTTGGTACCTGATAGCACTAATCTTTACAAACATACCAATTATCATTCTGGATCTTCAAGAGGAAGATCAATTTCCATTTAAGTCCATTCTAAGGTAAGTTATTAGCAAATTCCTTTTTCCGACCTTTGGCCGTTCCAATCAACACTATTCCCAGATTTTCTTTCGATGTTGTACTCGTCATTTCAATGAGTGTAGGCGTGGGAATATGAGTTATTATACCTATAGTTAGTAGAAATCCCCGTGTAGCAAGTGTTTTCCCTAGAACCAACGGAACCACCTCACAGGACCAGTATCTTACCAGTCATCTGAAACTATCCACCTGAGCGGGCTCTAATTTGTAATCAGTCTATTGTGGCACTACTAATTGACGATATTGTCCGATATCCAAGAATTGTCAACCAGTATTCAGGCGGTATGATTTTTGATACTGGACACATGCTAGTATCTGGAGTGATACCTTTGTGCCAGAACACCAGTTCACAATTTCAGGGTAACGAACAATATCAAGTTATCATATATGCATTCATTAGCGGTGCGAATGATAGATTGATTAACAATGACTATCTAAGCTGAAGAAATTAAATCGTGGAAACTTAGGAGCAATTTTTGTGTTAGGACAGTATACTCATAGTTCTTTTTACCTTATCACCTATCTAGGTAAACAAAACCTCTTCGAATAGGCATTGATGAGTGGATTTTATATTATATATTTTACCCTAATCTTAGTATATTTTGGTTAATATTTTGGAAGAATTTTGATACTTTGAATTGTATTTTCAATATAGAACTTTCGACTTCCTCTAGAGAAAAATAGGACCAAATAGACGAATTTTGGAGTAATTCCAGTTGGAGGACGTTCATGAGTCACTTATCTTGATCGTATCAAAATTTGGGATTTTTCCACCAAGCGGTTATTTTCTGACAATAAAATAAAGGAGTGATGCGCAGTGCTGGAAAATGACGTTTTTGGGCTTAAATTGCGTTTTTGGAGCCCAAGATGACCTCGGATGGGTTTGTGGCCTTCTGGAGAAGTGTTCAGAATATTCCAAACATTAAATCCAGCTATATTGGGTCAGTTTTGGAGCAGATTATGGTTCCAAAACGTGGCTGTTCATATTTTAGACGAATTTTACCATTTAATTTAGGGTTACGTTTCCTAATTTATGGGGTTTTTATTAATTTTAGTTTCCTAGGGTTTTGGGTGGAGGCTTAGCAGATATATTGCTTGGCCGTCTACCATATTTTTTTTTACACTTTCTTTTATGCAATTTTGGAGACAGAGAGAATTGTTAGGGTTTTGGAGACTTTTTACTTGAAGGTGCTTTCAATCATTTTCTTGAATATATTTTCTATGATTTCAATTATGAATATGCGTAACTAATTCCTTTTGCAAGGGCGAAGCCTTGAGCCTTAGCATAAATATGTGATTTTTATTTAATTGCTTATGATTGATTGCATGCTTACTTTGAATTGTTAATCATCGGGATAAAAACTATCTAATTGTTTTAATGCCTGATCACCATTAGGATCTTTAGAAAAGTAATTTGATGCAATTTTGGTCGGAAGGTTCCCTGAAATTGACGCTGGCTTCTTGTGATTAATAATTGTAATTTCGCTTAGGATGAACACCACGTCTTAAGGGTTGCATGGTTTTTCAAAGGGTTTTCATAAAGCATAATGAGTCTTTCATGTTCATTTGATCCGAACGTCCGGACGGGTTGCATGTTAGATATACGTTCTATGTTGGAGGTTCCAAGTAGAATATGAATTAGGAAAATCTAACCTTCAAAGTGGCATGTGTAGATCATGAGTAATTGGTAAAAGTTCATAGGATTGCTAGGTGATGGTGGAACCCTAGTGCTTTCTTAATTTGATTCTCCCAACAATGTTTTCTTTTCTCTCTAGTTCTAATATTGCAGATTGTTTATTTTAATTCATTAATTTCGTTTTATTTTAATTAGGTTATAAAATCAATCACCTCAATTTCTACTTTACAATAATTAAATGGAATCTGATTAGTTTCAAATTATTTAATAATCCATGTGGAGACGACCTTGCGAAATCCGTTTATACTACAATAACCTTGTGATTCTTACAAGTAAAATAGGAGATTTAAGCCCGTTCACATGTGTGTCATCCCACATCACCCAGGGGAGTGATCCTTAAATATATATTCCCATCCCTACCTAGCACGAGGCCTTTTGGGAGCTCACTGGCTTCGTGTTCCGTAGGAACTCCGAAGTTAAGCGAGAAGGAGGCCAGAGCACTCCCAGGATGGGTGACCCACTGGGAAGTTGCTCATGAGTTCCAAAAAACAAAACCGTGAGGGAATGGTAAGCCCAAAGCGGACAATATCGTGCTACGGTGGTGGAGCAGACCCGGGAAGTGGTCCGCCCCGGGCCGGGATGTGACAACATGAGTAGTAAAAATCCTATCAAGAAAATGGCGCCGTTGCCGGGGATTATTTAAAATAATTCCTACTAATCAGATTTTCAATTAGTTATTGCTGTTTATACATATATAAGAAGAAAAAATAAAATTTAATTTTCGTTTTTGTTTTATTTTTCTCAGATTACAACAATTCTTAGTTAATTATTTTTGTATATATCTTTTTATTTAATTGCTGATTTTGTTTGGTAGGTTACAATTTGTTTCTTTTTTAGCAGTGCAACAATGGAATTTGCAGTCCCCCCTGAATTCAATCTAACACCCGGTGGACCACCTCTTTGGGTGTCATTAGCAGAAAAGGGTTATTATGGATTTAAGCCTACAGTTTGTGCTCTTTGTAATTCAAATACTCATGATATTTTGCAATGTCCTGAGAGAGAATATTTTCCAGATTATGTCCAGGAGTATATAAATATGAGAAACGATTCAAAATGGAACTGGAACAATCCCCATTCAGAGTTCTACACTCAAAGTTTGAAAGAGCATCTTGGGCAGTATTTTGAGCAGCTTAATGTGCCACAAGAGCTTTCAGTGGAGGACAAGCTCTCTAAATTGTTGGAATTAACTGACTTATACATTGAAATAACCAATGACGGATTTCTGATTCAAGCATTAAATTATGGGAAGAGCTTTAATGATCAAGAGGAGATTGGTGCAGGAATTAAAGAGCAATCTACCACCCAGTCATGCCCAAGGGAGGAAACACCACCTGCTGATCGTGAAACAATTTCCCCACAATCTTTTCCTCCCCAAGTTTATGTGCCACCAGAACCCTTCCCAACAAGGCTGTACGAATGCACAAGAATTGATATGTTAGAAGCTGTTCATTCAAAATCAGTACATCAGACTTCACATGATCAGCTTTTGACTACTCTGACCATTTTGGATTCGGAGCAACAGGCTACTGATCAGAAAATTTTGGTTGCTGAATTGGACACGCAAACGTCGCAATTCATCAAATTTAAAGAAAATCAAGATCAATTCCGTGACAGCCAAATTCCTCATAGAGAAATTCTGCCAGTGCAGAGGTTGTGGGTGTTAAATACAAGGTTCAAGGCAGCTCGATGGAAACATAAACCTCACTGGAAACAACCTTATTTGATCACAAAGATTCATTCACGTAGAAGTGCACTTATGAAGAATTCAACCACTGATAAACAACAACTCATTCCATACCTACTGTTGATGTATGATGCTATCAAGAAGTGGTTAACACGAAGGGAACAAGTGACGTGATCTTCAATTCTTCCCTCTACGTCTAGCTATAGACGTTAACTAAAGCGCTAATTGGGAGGCAACCCAATTTTTCTAACTCTTTTCCTTTTATTTCGTTTATTTTATTTTCCTGTTTTTATTCCTAATTACAAAAGTCACAAAAATAAAAAAATCAGAAAATTGAAAAAAAATTGTAGTTTTTAATTCTTGTTATTTTTCTTTACTTATCTAATTAGTTTTTTTTATTGCAGGTTGCATTCGGAACTGATTCAGCCTAATCCCAACTAAGGGGGTGCAATCAACATTTATTCCCCCAGCACATTCATCATCAATTCATCTACATTCATGAGATTAGGCAGTGCGGAGTGCAGAAACAAAGTTGAGGGATCTAAGTGGCACAGAGAATAAGACATGATGAATTTATAGATCTCTTCATGCATGACGAACAAGCCAATTCAACATATTGAGGCACTGAGACCATATACAAATTTTTATTCACAGATTCTTATCAAACATAGTTGCAAGGATATAGAAGCATACCTTTTCAATGAGGATCTGTGAGTCTTGATTTTTCCATGGAAACACACATGCATTGGGCAATTTCATTCATTTTTCCCTAATCTAAGCACTTGAGACAAAAATCGAAGGGAGATGGAGATAAAAACTACCTGTGAGTGTGTCAGACTAGAGCAGGATGCGATCTGCAATTTCATCTGAGCAGGTTGTTAGTCTTGCTGCTCGAGGTGCTGGATTTCCGAGACACGGCGGTGTGTAGATAGCTGGGCTATTTATTGGTTGCAGCACGGATGCAACGCTTATCGAGGATGAAGGAGCAGCTGCGGAAATGAGAGAAAAATGTGAGGGAATGAAAGCTAATTTTCATTTTAAAGAGAGATGGGGTCTGAGAGCAAAAGAGAGAGAAAGGGCTGAATTTCTAAAGAGACAGACGGCTCTTGCGGTTTTGAGAGTCATGCAGAAGAGAGAGAGATAGAGCAAAGATGGATGGGTTTGAAATGAAAGCAATGAGAGTTGTCTCTCATTTTTCTAGAGAGAATGAGAGGCTTTGGGGTTTGCAAATCATATTAGTATCCCTCTCCGTCTGACAAGGGGATGGGACTGGACAGAAGAGAGCTGTTTGGCTCTATGATCGAGGCTAGTTTAAGGGAATCCAAAGCGTGTTCGAGAATAGCTCGGGTTTTTCAAATGAAAAATGCAGCTGCTGTCCCAGCTTATATTGTAATTGCTGCCAGGATTTGACACATGTGGGGCTTGTACGTGTTGGGCTAGCGCGTATTCGCAAGTTCCCAGCTACCAGGTCCTGCTTTCGAATCCCCGAAGTGTCCATTAGTGTCTTACTTCTCCACATTTTTGTCAGCGCACCTCAGCAATCGCAGTTCCACCCTCCAACTCTCTGGTGTGTCAATTTTTAATACTTTTCCTTTTCTTTTATTTTCTGTTTTACTTTATTTTATTTTATTGTTTTTCTATTTCTTTTTCCTATTTTCTTTTCTTAGGATATATTTTTTTTCTTTATCTTTGATTTTGCGTTCTGCATTTTCTAGGAGTTAGTAGTTTTGTTTTTGTTCTTATTTCTTTTGTTTATTTTCCACACCTTGAGGACAAAGTGTGAAATACATTTTTGTCAGCGCACCTCAGCAATCGCAGTTCCACCCTCGAACTCTCTGGTGTGTCAATTTTTAATACTTTTCCTTTTCTTTTATTTTCTGTTTTACTTTATTTTATTTTATTGTTTTTCTATTTCTTTTTCCTATTTTCTTTTCTTAGGATATATTTTTTTTCTTTATCTTTGATTTTGCGTTCTGCATTTTCTAGGATTTAGTAGTTTTGTTTTTGTTCTTATTTCTTTTGTTTATTTTCCACACCTTGAGGACAAAGTGTGAAATAAGTTTGAGGGTAGGAAAATAACATTTTAGGATTTTAATTTTTATGTCAGTTAAAAATTTTCATTCTTTTTAAGTTAATATCCATAGATTATTTTAAACGTTAGAACAAATGGACATGGTGAAGATTAATCCCACAGTAGAGTCTTTTCTATTTATCGTTGCTTAGACACTAATTCATGAATTATACTTTGAACTTTGCACATCACACCAACATGGTTTGTGGGGAGTGAGATTGAAACACTTGCTTTTAGTCTAAGTTTATTTTTAATTTTTGTTTTAAGTAAAGTCAGTTATTATTGTGAAAAAAGTAATAATTGTCTCACCCGAGGTTTTGCCTAGTAACCGGGCCAGTCCTGCCTAATCAAGAGTGATTCTCGCGTCACGGTAGAGTTTTGGCATGGGGCAGGGTGGTTAGTTTGTTTCGTAGCCTTTTCAGCTCGGGTTAATAAGTCCTTAGGGGTGTTCTACACCTAGTGCCCTAAAGCCCTAGTGGTTTGGGAGTCATTGACCTAAAGCTCGCTACATGGGTTGGATCGAAAGCTTAAGTGAACCGACATTGCACGACCACTACTGTTACTGAAAAAAAAAAAAAAAGAGAAAAAAATTGAAGAGAAAAAGAAAAAGAAAGATAGTTATATTTAAAGTTAGTATGTGTGAAATAAAGAAGACGAGAGGTGAGGGTTTTAGTCGAGTCTCCTTAGTTATGTTGGTTCACTTTACACCAAAGGAAGTTTGTGAATTCTTTTCTAATTGATTCTAAATGGCTTAGACTCTGTGGTGGGATTAGTTGCAACTTTTGAAAAGATATTCTAGTTTGTAAAATTTGCTATGGATTGCAACTTTGAATGTGAACATTTTTGTTAGTTGAGTTTTAGCTAGTTGTCTAGTTTGTTAAGTTTTTATTTTTGTTTGAGTCTTGTTTTGCTTGAGGACAAGCAAAAAGCTAAGTTTGGGGGTATTTTGATGAGTGGATTTTATATTATATATTTTACCCTAATCTTAGTATATTTTGGTTAATATTTTGGAAGAATTTTGATACTTTGAATTGTATTTTCAATATAGGACTTCCGACTTCCTCTAGAGAAAAACAGAACCAAATGGACGAATTTTGGAGTAATTCCAGTTGGAGGACGTTCATGAGTCACTTAGCTTGATCGTATCAAAATTTGGGATTTTTCCACCAAGCGGTTATTTTCTAGCGATAAAATAAAGGAGTGATGCGCAGTGCTGGAAAATGACGTTTTTGGGCTTAAATTGCGTTTTTTGGAGCCCAAGATGACCTCGGATGGGTTTGTGGCCTTCTGGAGAAGTGTTCAGAATATTCCAAACATTAAATCCAGCTATATCGGGTCAGTTTTGGAGCAGATTATGGGTCCAAAACGTGGCTGTTCAGATTTTAGACGAATTTTACCATTTAATTTAGGGTTACGTTTCCTAATTTATGGGGTTTTTATTAATTTTAGTTTCCTAGGGTTTTGGGTGGAGGCTTAGCAGATATATTGCTTAGCCGTCTACCATATTTTTTTTTACACTTTCTTTTATGCAATTTTGGAGACAGAGAGAATTGTTAGGGTTTTGGAGACTTTTTACTTGAAGGTGCTTTCAATCCTTTTCTTGAATATATTTTCTATGAATTCAATTATGAATATGCGTAACTAATTCCTTTTGCTAGGGCGAAGCCTTGAGCCTTAGCATGAATATGTGATTTTTATTTAATTGCTTATGATTGATTGCATGCATACTTTGAATTGTTAATCACCGGGATAAAAACTATCTAATTGTTTTAATGCCTGATCACCATTAGGACCTTTAGAAAAGTAATTTGATGCAATTTTGGTCGGAAGGTTCCCTGAAATTGACGCTGGCTTCTTGTGATTAATAATTGTAATTTCGCTTAGGATGAACACCACGTCTTAAGGGTTGCATGGTTTTTCAAAGGGTTTTCATAAAGCATAATAAGTCTTTCATGTTCATATTTGATCCGAACGTCCGGACGGGTTGCATGTTAGATATACATTCTATGTTGGAGGTTCCAAGTAGAATATGAATTAGGAAAATCTAACCTTCAAAGTGGCATGTGTAGATCATGAGTTATTGGTAAAAGTTCATAGGATTGCTAGGTGATGGTGGAACCCTAGTGCTTTCTTAATTTGATTCTCCCAACACTGTTTTCTTTTCTCTCTAGTTCTAATATTGCAGATTGTTTATTTTAATTCATTAATTTCGTTTTATTTTAATTAGGTTATAAAATCAATCACCTCAATTTCTACTTTACAATAATTAAATGGAATCTGATTAGTTTCAAATTATTTAATAATCCCTGTGGAGACGACCTTGCGAGATCCGTTTATACTACAATAACCTTGTGATTCTTACAAGTAAAATAGGAGATTTAAGCCCGTTCACATGAGTAGTAAAAATCCTATCAGGCATCTTTTTTATCACTTCCACAGGTAGATAGTAGAATCAAAGAACGAGTTAATTTCTCACTGTTAGGGTGAATTAGGTATTGAGAAAACTGTGAAGACCTTTTAGTTCGTGTCGTAGAGTTGGGAAGTAGTATGGTACGTTTTGAGGACATATATACAGGCGTTATACTCCAAAATTTTACTAGAGTTATCACCAAATTGTGAAGTAAGATACATTATTGACCTATTTTCTAATACCACACCTATTCTCCTTGCATCTTATCGAACGACTCATATAGCTTTGAGAAAACTTAGTTAAAAAAGCTTATTGATTAGGAATTATCCAACCCAACACTTCGCCTTAGGGAACCTCAAACCTAACCGCAAAGGCAAAAGACCAAACTTTAGGTTTGTACCTAGACTTTAGCAACTTGAACGAGTGACGATTAACACCGTTAACCCCTACTTCAAGTTGATGGTCAATCCGACCAACCTTTGGAACTCAAGTTTTCTTCTGTGGCTTGTCGAATTTGTAGTGGTCTTACCGATGACTTTCTCACCTTCCATAGCAACTAGAGCGAATTTTCTAAACACCGACAGTCAGCTTTATACCAAATTCTCCAAATATTACCTTAGTTTAGATTGGTACTTTTCTTGGGAGACATGATCTCAGCAGATGACATTCTTGTCCATTTCCAAAAAGGTTTTAAATGTAGAAAATTTCATATTCCATAAATTGTTGTGAAATATGCGATATCCTTGGCCTTGTTGATGTTATCAGTAGTTTGTTAGTGACTTTTTAGCGGTGGCGTTTTTCCTTTCATGTTGGCCAAGGAAAAATCAGTTTAGTTGAGATGTGGAATATGGTTAAAGTTGTAACAACTTAAGTGTTGTCTATTTTGTACCCTTGTTCGTACATTTCGATGACATCGATGATTTTGGAAATCCAAGATAACATTTTCTCTGGATGTTTTAGATGTGTAGGTGCAGGATGACGGGATATCACTTTTGTTCCCCAACGTTTGGAATCGTTCGAAATGAACGATCTTATTCATGACCTAGAGTCAACGGTTATCATCTTCATTTGAAAACCGGATGACATTTCTCTGTGGAGAAACGTGTCCAAAATCTTCACCAATCTCACAAACTATAAATTAGGATAACATATATATATATATATAATTTCCATATAGACGGAATTCATGCAACTATACTACGTCCTACGGGATGCACAGGTATGCGTATTAGTATGGATGCTTTAATAGTAATTACGGTCATGAATAGCATTTCATTGACTAGGGTTATTGAATTATCGTATTATCAATTTACCATTGCATGATAATATTTGTGTTATCTGCTCATCGTTTGCTACACCGGTGTTAGTACTCGCACATACACATTGCACCTTACACTCACTTTGGATCCATTGTAGGTGTCAGTCCTGTCCTAGATTGCTATAGGCAATTAGGAATCATATGTGCTACACATAGCGCCAGTCTTCACGTGATTGCAGTACTAGAGCGTATATCATTGTTACACCTAGTCTTGTTCATGTCAAAATATCTCTGCATGAACTCGTGTGTCAGCATGTGTCGATGAGCACTCGATATGATATGTTTGCTTATGCGAGATTATGTGATTACGGACGTCATGCGCTTATTTACGAATATTGTACCGTAGTGAATTCTTGAGATATTGCAGGCTACAATAAGTATTTTCTTACTATACGTAGTATGCATATTTTGGAAACTATACTTATTTTACAGCGAGGGGTTACTATGTTTTCGAAAAGGTTTTTACAAAACTTTATTTTTAGGCCCACTCACCCTTGTTTTTCGTATCGATGAGGATTCTTGGCAAATCTTGGTATAGGTGGTTACCTTCGATGGTATAATTCTTATCCTACTTTACTGTACTTTACTTATGCTTTGACATCACGTGTGAAATGGGTTCATTCCCGCTCACAAGCGTACTCTTATATTTAGGCACTTTTAAGTTTAAATTTATTCATAATTTCCACTTCACTACACTTTATGGCTTCTTCACCCTCCTGGTGTCAGCCATCACAGCTCAATTAGAAGTCCAGGCGAGGTGTGTCGGGGCGCCAAAAATGGGGCACAAGAATTTATTTAATTTTTTTTTAAGACTTTGCTTGACCAATCTTTCATTGCGCAAAACTGTATCCTTTGTCACACAAAGTGATACAATTTTTAAAACCAAAGTAACTCCTCCACAATTTTCTCAATGTATCTATCTAGTTCTCTTAATTGTCCTCTTTTTCCCTCTCCCCAAATCTGACCCCCTCTCTCACACTCAATCTCTCCTCTCTCTTTCTCTCTGTAGCTCTCACTCTCACTCACTCTCTCACATTCTCTCCTCTCTCCCTATCTCACACTCACTCTCAATCTTGCCAAAAGTCATTTTCTCTCTAAATTTTAATTATTTTTCATTAATATGAGTTTTTGGAGTTCATTTTGGGTTTGGGTGGGGTTTGGGGTCAGGTATAGGGTGAGGGGTGGAGTTTGGGGTATGCCAATTATAGGGGAGATTATGCCCATTTTTTGGTATTATTTTATGTTGTTTTTTTTGGTTATTTGACCATGTTTGTTTTTTCTTTTTTTAGGGAATCGTTGGGACTTTGACGGTGAAAGTTGAGGCCCCACCACCACCACCACAATAGACTTGTATTAGGATTTTATTATTGTAATTTGTTAATTTATATGTACATTTTTAATAAAATGTATATTATGGATAATTTGATCACTATTTTTCATATGTAATTTTATTTTGAATATGTCAATTTAAATTAAAGTAATAAAAAAAATAAAGCCATATAATTAAATTAAATTAAAAAAAATGTAAAAATTCAAAAAATCTTGCGCTACCAAATATTTTGTTGTCACAACCCGTCCCAAATAATTAATTTTTCGATAATGTGAAATGACAGTTTTATCTTTGGACAGGGAAATTGCCGTGTGCGTGTATGACATATTGAGACTTAAAGATTATTTTGTGGTTTTGGATGGGTGACCCACGTGGATCACACACACACACACAAACCTCATTCTCTTTCTTCCTCCCCGTACACTCTCTCTCTCGGTTTCAGTCTCTCTCTCTCCCTTCTATTCGTACAGACAAGCTTCAAGATCACCCCAAACTTCACAGATCGAAGGTTTTGGGTGCACCATTATGTTCCTCGTGGTGCTACGACTTGATTGGTACCCATTTTAGGTACGAATCCCTTCGAAATCTCAAGAACCCATAACCCAATTTTCATGCACTATTCATATGGACGTAAAACCTTGCATTTTAGGGAATTCTAAGCTTATAAGAAGCTTAATGAGGTCATCACGAGTCTCGGGGTAGCTCGTTCGAGGAATTTGGACGTCGGGATCACGAGAAACGTCGAGTTGCAGTTTTGGTCGGAATTTCGAAGCTTCCCCGACGTGATTTTGTGAGATTTGAAGCTTCAAATAGGTATAACGCCATTCTTCTCACTCTAATCTTTTATTTAGTTCAAATTTCATGAAAAATGGTTGAGAAACGAGTGAGAATAGTGAGTTTGAAATTTTACCCAGTTTTCCGACGACCGGCGACTCGCCGGGGACGAAGACGGAATATTCCATCAGTTTGGACGAAATATTCTCACAGTGTCGGTTAGATTAGATGAAATCTGTTAGGTTTAACGGAATATTCCCTAACGGTGGTTAGGGAATCCGTCAGGTTTGGGCGACGCGTGGGGGCGCGTGGGAGGTCCAAAAAGATTTCTAAAAATATGGGGATGTTCCTGAGGTTGTGTAGATCACTGTGGTATATTCATATACCTATTTTGAGCAATGTATGAGAAGTTATTAGCTAGTTTTGTTTATGTGCTTAAAAATAACGTTTTTATAGTTAATTCGCATATAGGTGATGCGAAAATAAATTAACGCACAAATTTAAACCCTATTTGTGACAGTTGTAGTAATGATGTAAGTAGGGATCGTTCTAGGCCGGGGATTAACTAGGGATGCTAACCAAAGTAAAATTAAATTAAAAACGTAAAAACAAAATTTAAAACACTAAACTAGACTCAAAACACTTAAATAGAAACACTCAAAATAAAACTAACAAATAAACTAAAACAAATCAAAAGACTCAAAATAATTCAAAACTCAAGAAAACATAAACTAAATTAATTTCTAACAAACCTAACACTTTAAAATAAATGGGGGATTGATTTTTGATGAAAAGTAAATTAAACTTAAATAAATTACAGAATTGACAAAAACATAAAATTAAGGTGAATGGATGGACGACGGACTGGCTAGAGGATTATTCTCCACACATGCCACATATGCAACCTAAATTGATTTTCAGTTGTTCTTTCAATAAATTGTAAATTCTCAACGCCCCAAGTTAATTAGGTCCGCTTAAATTAACCTTCAGATTTTCCTACTTTTATTAGGTTGGATGATTGCATACGACAACCCAAAACATTCCCTACAAGTTCCCTACATGAATTGCATAATAGAGAAACAAGCAAGAATCATTAAGTTTTATGAAAATCATAAGCATTGACGAGGCACTTGTTACTATGAATTGCATGAAACTTATGCCAAGAATTTACCTAACGCGATCGTTTATAAGCGACCTTCACTACTTGTGAATATAAGTTCATAACGATTAGGTGAAATTCACTTATATTCTAGCATCAAATTCATGCATGTAAATTAAGTATGCATCCTTAATCGACATACAAAAATAAGTTATCAATCAAGCAGTTAAGCAAATTAAATCACAACTCAGAAATCACAACTGAAGGTAATCAATTCAAATTACAAATATATCCATGGTTTTGAATTAAACTCTAGCCAAAACAAAATTAGTTACACATTATTTAAATTAAAACAGAAATAAAATGTGAGTTGGAAAATTAAACCGAGAGAGATTGACAGCTTGTTGTCCACTGTGCTTCTGCTGTGCTGACTGTCCAAAGGTGCTGACTTCTGTGCTGACCCAAGTCAGCACTGCTCCTTTCTCTCTGCTGCTTGTCAGCGTGGTTGCGTCAATCCCCCGCGTCTCCGCAAGCTTCACACGCAGCCTCCTCGGTCTTCTTGCGAGCTGACTGCCCTTCTTTCCTCAGCTGCCCCAAGGCCGCGACTCCTTGCTTCACTCCAAGCTGCCAGCTCTCGTGCGCGCTGCCTGCTGCGCGAGCTGCTCCTTCTCGTGCACTGACTGCTCGAGAGCTCCTTCCTGCCAGCTGCCAAAGGGCAGCTCTCGGCTTGCTGGTTCCGCGCTGCTCCTATGCGCTGCCTAAGGCAGCTTGCCAATTCTGCGTGCGTTGCTGCCAAGCAGCAAGCCTTCCCGAGGGTTCTCGCGTTCCTTAGCTGCACCAGGCCGACAGTTCTCCACGCTGCTAAGGCAGCTGCCCACGCAACTTCCTCCACGTCCCGAGCTGCCTGTTCTCTGTGCAGCTGCTGCAAGGCAGCAACCTCTCCTCACGTCTATCCTCTGCGAACTTCTTTCCTTCTCCCTCCAAGACTCCTTGCGCAAAACTGACTTCTTATTCTTTTCTGCAAAAATGGCAGCCTAGCTGCCTTCCTTCTTTTTGTCTGCCTTTCCTCCTTGTCTCCCACGCGTGCCCTATTATATTATTTCTGCCATCCCACTGCACATTCACGTTCACATCTTATATATATATATATATATATATATATATATATATATTTATAATACTATCTTATTTTTATTAACCAAAAATAGTGGGCAAAGCAGTTTTTACGATTTTATCATTTAAAATCTCACTTGTGCAATATTTATTTTATTTACTAGATAAATACTATAAAACACAAAAACAAAGTAAATAGCTCAAAAATATAAGAAATTGACTAAGAAAAGACGAGAGAATTTGATGTAAAATATGTATACATATAATCCGATCAATAGGTGAGACTTATCCCGAGGATGAGCGTATCCACGGGCGACTCGGGGGCTACGACCCTTCGACTTATCAGTGAGTGGGCTTTTGTTTTTAGTATATATTTATATACTTGATTTATTTCCCAGAAATGTGTTTTAAATGAAAGTATGCTTTGTAATAATATGCCAAATGCCTTTATATTCTGAATATGCATTTCATGGTTGCATATATATATAATTGTGGTGCTGTGGAGGCCCAGGTAAGTGCAGGTAAGTTATGATTGGTTTAGGTGAACTACGAACGGCTGGATCCCTATTTAGGGTACGTAGGCAGTCTAACGAGAGGTTAGATGCAGCCATTCAATAAATGAGATGAACATGTTGATTGTCTATATGAGATATGATTGAGAAGCGGTGAGCTCATAAACCTGCACCCCGGGTGATTGCGATTTAGCCAGAGTGAGTTGGCACATGCCTGTATATTATGTCACATCCCACACCATATGCTCACATTGGACCCAATTTAGGTGCTGAGTCTTGTCGTACAGACCACTATAAGTGGTTCCGACTCGTAGGTGACTAACGATTTATCGTACAGCTAGCATGAGGGCGTAGCATTGAGCATAACTATATTACACCCAACCTTGTCGTACATACCCTTTTTAGTGGTTCCGACTTATGTGCAGTATATTGCCGTATAGGTCATAGTAATGACTCCGGCTAGATTGAGTTTGAGCTATGAATTCAGTCGTACAGACTACCACAGGGGTTTCAGCTAACATATCACATTTCTATGAAATTATTCTTACCTGAATTATTTACTCTATTATATCTTGGCATGGCATATATACATATGAATATGATTATGTGAAGCATGAACTGAATTGATATGATTTCAGATATATATGTATATGCTTACATCTTGATTCTGGGAAAAGTATACATGTTTTATAGCGAGGGGTTAGATATGTTGATTAGTGAAATGTTTTTGTAAAACATTTGTTTTTGCCCACTCACGTTTTCTATTTTACGCCCCTTCAGGTTCTAAGTAAGTTGTAGTAGGTGGCTCGGGATCGTCGGCAGTTCTGACCTATTTGAATAATAGTAGGACATTCTTGGTACTGTGTAACTAGTACTTGTCCTACTGGACTGCACCTAAACTTATTATGCTCTGATTAGGAGTGTTCACTGTTGTAACTAACTCCTATCACATTCGTTTAGTAGTGCACTCTAGTAATTTGATTTTTAATTATTCGTATATTTGCTATCTTTATCACTTCCGCACTGTGCACATGGCTACGTCACTCTCATGTGACCGCCAGCATGCCTTGACCTCGGTCAGGGCGTGTCAGTTTGGTATCAGAGCCTAGGTTTAGCAGTCCTGTATAATTCTTGAATGTTCTAATCCTTGTGATGTCTTATGTCAGAACTATGCCGCCTCGTAGAGAGCCCCGTCAACCAGCTGAATCTAGTTTCCCTGATATTGCTCAATTAGGGGAAGCTATAGTTTCTGCCATTCAGACAACATTCCGTACTCCCTAGAGGACACCTCTTAAGACAATTCATAATCTGAAGTTGACTCACTTCATGGGTAATGAAGGTCATGAGGGGGCAGAAAAATGCCTGAATTATGTGGAGAAGACCTTCCAGGTGATGCAGAGTCAGGGGAATCTTCCTCCTGATAGGTGGGTCGAGACGACTACCTGGTTTTTGGGAGAACAGCCTGCATCTTGGTGGAGACAGGAGTCTTACGAGATGACCCCAGAGGAGATTGTGGTATGGGGAGAGTTTAAGGAGCGGAAAAGGTTCATTCCTCCTGCTTATATCGATCTTAAGAAAAATGAGTTTACTCATCTGAGGTAAGGAAATATGTCTGCTAATGAGTATTACAAGATGTTTACTGATCTGTCGAGATATGATCCTGAGGTTGCTGCTAATCCGGTAGAGATGCTTCGCCGTTTCAGTTTGGGTACTAAGAAGAAATGGCGTTCCATAGCGACATCGACTCACTATGCCTCTTACCAGGAGTTCTATGAGATTCTACTGAGGATTAAGGCCTCAGAGAACATGCCTAGTGAAAATGAGGATGAGGAAGGAAAGAATGTGGGTCAGAGACGTGATGACAAAGGAAAAGGGCAAGCATTTCAGGGACCCCGCAAGACTAAGAACTTTAAGAGGAGTGGTGGCAGTTCCAGCTCTTCTAGCGGGGGATTGAGTACTAATATGCAGAGAAGAGGTGGTAGACTCACTGGAGGTCCGAGGTTCCAGAGATAGAGAGATTTTGGTGGTTCATGTGGATCCGGTGCTCCTTTATGTCGTATGTGTAATAATCGACATTTTGGGGAGTGTAGGAGAGGCAGTAATGGATGTTTTACTTGTGGACAGATGGGTCATAGGGCTGCTCAATGCCCTCAGAGTCAGCAGAGACCCCAGCAGCCTTCCTTCCCACTACCTGCATCTACCAGCACTCTTCAGAACCTGGCGGGTATACTCAAATTGGACGAGGAAGTGCCTACCATTACCAATCGGGAATGTACACTGCCCGAACGCTCAACTCGTGGCTGGTCGAGTGGCTGCTTGCCGGGACGCTGCTGGAAATGTTCGTCTACCCTTATCCTACTTTGGGATACCTCGTTTGGGGCACGTTGGATCCCGATGCGTTGCAAAAGTTGATTCACCAAGGTTGTCTGTTATGCAAGGGCGCTGGTCAACTCTATGACTTGTCGAGACAAGTGTTGTTCGCCATTTGGATTGGAAGAGCTTGGAAGGAATGCGCCTCCTTGGGCAGTGGAAGGGTGGTAGACTCCGGGCGCGAGATTTGAGTTGGGAAATGTCAAATCCGTGAAAAAATGTGGTGAGAATACCCCCAGCTCGATGGTAGGTCTGGATGGTTGAGATAGTCTTGGGCCGACTTGGGCTGCTTGGAAAGCCACGGAAGCAGGCTGGGCCACGGGAGTGGGCTGCTCGTCGGGAACAAGCTGGGCCATGGGAGTGGGCTGCTCATCGGGAACAGGCTGGGTCACGAGAGTAGGCTGCTCAGCAGGAGCAGGTTAGGCAGTGAGAGTGGGCTGCTCGACGGGAGCAGGCTGGGCCACGGAAGTGGGCTGCTCGACGGAAGCAAGTTGGACCACGGGAGTGGGCTGCTCGTCGAGAACAGGCTGGGTCACGAGAGCAGGCTGCTCGGCAGGAGCAGGTTGCTCGGCGGAAGCAGGCTGGGCCACGGGAGTGGGCTGCTCGACGGAAGCAGGCTGCTTAGTATGTGATGCATACGAATGCGAGCCTTGGGCCCGGGCCCGTGCAAACTTGGATGGCACGGCTTAGGCCGTAGCCTTGGTGCCGTAAGCCTTGGATGGCACGGCTCGGGCCGTGGTGAAGGCACCATGGACCTCGCCACGGGTGGCTACCGAGGTAGCCATCAGGGTGGTTCCCATGGTGGAAACTCGTGGTGGTGGTGGTGCTCCACTTATTGTCACATTTAGCCTCACAGATCTCCGCAATCCCATTTCTTGAACATTAGAATTTTCACTTGTGGAATTTTCTAAATTTCTAGCCATTATATTTTTCTTATACGTTTTATCAAAGAACCTTTGCAAGTAAAAAATTCTAATAATAAGAACGTATGAAAAATATTCAAATGGACTATAAAATAAAGAAAAAACTTTTTTGTGCGAGAGTCTTCTACGAGTATGGATTTCAACTCTCAATGAAAGCACCAATTTATGGATGCAAATGTTCTCCTCCTTGATCTTGGACAATTTTGCACCTACAAAACAACTAGCACCTTAGGTTAAGGCCAAAAGCCTCACGCGCCCACGATGAATGGGGGGGGCTTTGGCGGAAGAACCTCCGATGCCAAAGTTAGAATTTTAGAGAGAAAAAAGTGTTTAGAGTGTTTGGGATTTTTTGTATAAGAGAATTGACCTTAGTGTTTGGTGAAAATGGGATTGATATAGGAGAGGAAGGGTGTGGCCGGCCATTAGGCCAAGGATGAGTTATTTTGGGAGGTTATGGAGATAATGGGCTAGTTATTTTGGGGGGTTATGGAAATAATTGGCTAGTTAATTAGCAAATAATAATAACCTAATTAACTAGCTATTTGAATGTCATAAAAGGGGAAGAAAATGGTAGCAAAAAACAGAAAATAAAAGGCATGGCCGGCCCTAGTGGGTAACCAGCCTTTGGTAAGTTTTTTGGTTATAATTTGGTGGTTTAATTGATAATTAAGGGATTGATTAGGTAATTAATCCCTTAATTAGTCAATTTTAGGAAATATGAAAGGAATATATTATTTAGCTAATTTATTAGCTAAATAATGGAATATAGAACATATAGAATAAATTAGATTTTGGGAATTACCTTAGAAAGGATTTGGTGAAATAGGTTTTAAATTGTTACCTATTTTGGGCACTTTTGACTTGGTTGAAAGATAATTGCTCACTGCTCGCACGTAGGAATCCCGGTATGTCTCAAGGGTATTTTTGTCCTCTTTTGTCCAAAAGTTCACGTGTCGCCTAGTGAATATTTTTTGCTCCACATATTTTTTGTAATAGAATATCAAATTATCTTTTCAATCCCTTTTAATTAACAAAAATTATTTTGACAGTAAACATAAACCTTTCGTACTTTCACTTTATAAATATTCTCATTGGGCCCAAAAAAATGAAAAGACTCTCATTGGGCACGGTACGATTGAAATGACAAATTTGCCCCATCATGTAGGAGCATGACTTGCCGTATGTGAACCGCGTTGTTTAGAATCATAAGGTGGATGAGGAGGCATGAGAAATTGAGAAAGTTTTGGTGAGTGATAAAATGAACTGGTAAGTCTTGATGAATGATTGTTTATGCTGGTTGGTGCAACTCATCATCTCTCCAATTGGATTTCGTCTTTTAACTTTACTTTTGATCTCATTCTCCATAGGTGTTTCCAGCAGAGCTTCTTCTACGCATAAATGGCGACCCGCCATCTTCATTCTTCACTGAGCTATATATATGTGTGTGTGTGTGTGTATTGGTGTATTGGTGTGGCATGCCTGCCATATGTTTGATGAAATGTCTCCGAGGAAATCGCATTTGGAAATTGAACTCTCACTGGATGAGACTAAAAAGTTCGAAACATAATCGAAACAAACAATCCAGTCACTCAAACTTCATGGAAAATTTAAACATGGTTTAAGAAACACTTCATCAAACATGGCTACTTCCTTGATGCTCTTGGTGATACAAGAAACACCCTCCTTCTTTGTATCCAACTTAGTTGAAGGGCTGCCCTTGGTTTTCAGCACTGCTAGTAAGCAGGGTTGCTTGCTTGCGAGCCATATCTTCTTTTTCTCCGTCCTCATCGGAAGCTGTTGCATTTGAATTTGGGGAAGTGGCTTCCAGTTTCAGCCCAGCTAGATGTTCTAGGTACCAGGTGAATTGTGAATGATCCATGGGGCAATCAGAGTTGATCGACCTGGATGCAAAGTCCGAGATTGTCATCCTATTAGTTTGATCTTCTATCCTCTAGTGCTCTGACATATGAGCATCCAGGTTTTCAGAGAAGGTACAATAAACTCAATATCGGTGTCTGCAGAAGAGGTGAGAGTCATATCAGTGCTGTTGGTCTAGTTTGTGACAGTAATGAAGGATGGACCGCAGGGGAGTTCACAAAAGGTGAGGAAATTGGTGTTGGCAGGCCAGTTTGTTTATTCTGTTGGTCATTCAGGTCGGACATGTCACGAGCCTGTGTCTTTGCTTTTCCTCTCTTTTCCTCCTTCCTGACATGCTGCAGTGCCACCATGAATGGATCAAAATCATCATTCCACAACGTCCTATGCGAAAACGGCATTTTGATCCCAAAACTCGGTGACCCTTGGGTAGATGGGGTTGGGCTTCGGTTGGTATATCTTTGTTGACCAAGACGGGGTGGAAGTTTGAGTGGAGGTGCAAGCGGGATAACTTTTCCGCCGCAGAAAAGGTCGTCAGCAAATGCCATGGTTTGCATTTGTTCGCGCTGCTTGTGTTCGAGCAAGTCTTTCACCTTCTGGCTAGTCACATTACCAACCGAACCAAGATTGAAACTGTGACTGGTGTCAAATTCAAAGTCGTCGAGGTCGGAATTGGCATCGTGATATGGTGTCATGGGTGGTGTTGGATAGTCATCAGAAGTTGATGAAATGGTCCTTTTCCTAGGACTAGTTGGGACACTAAAGAAGCAAACATTGTTGTTATTGGCAGAGCTGCAATATCTACCAGGACTAGCGGGTGCACTAACATAGGAGCAGAAATCATCAGGGATTTCCATTTCCATTTGTGAGAGAGAGAGAGAGAGAGAGAGAGAGAGAGAGAGAGAGATTAATAGGATTGCATATAGGATAGCCTGAATGAGTGAGTCATATTTATATATCTTAGGATTCATTCCATTTCCCAAACTAATCTTCAAACATAAAATAAAATCTCGCTTGTTGTCTTTTGTTATTGTGAATTACACTTAGGGGGTCAAATTGGAATCTTCTTGTGAGAATTGCGAGCATAATTTTGTTTCTTTCTAATCAACCCTCCTACCCTCCCTCATCCACACATTTGTCTTTATTATATTTTCTAGCAACAGCTTTGTTTTTCTTGAAGGAATATTTAGTTTTTTTTTTTTATTTATTAACCAAGCGATGGATTTGTTAGATTAGAGAACCGACAAGATTCGAACACATGTCATGGTGTAAGGGCAACACTCATCTCCACTACTGCAGTAGAGGGCCACTTGCGAAGAAATATTTAGTTGTGTTGTTAAATAATATGTTGTGTAAAACAGTAAGAAATGTGAATCAAGTACCGCAACCTTGTACAAAGATTTCATTTATAAGTCAAGTCACGAACTAGATAGTGCTTGAAATTAGACTTGGCATTCGTGTCGTGTTTTCCGTGTTCGTGTCGTTTTCGTTTTATACCCAATATCTTAACTGGTCGTGTCATGTAACACCCGTTAAAATAAACGGGTAAAATGACCCGACCCGAAATCAACCCGATAATATTAACAGGTAATATGACCCGACCCGTTACCCGTTAAGGAAAATATATTTTAAACCATTAAATAATCAAATGAAAAACATAATACTAAATAAGTATATACATACCATATTGTCACATCCAAAACATAAAAACGCATTTTTCTTTTAAGTATATTTTCACTTACCTAAAGTCTTTAATAGTTTTTTAATTAATGTAGTGATCGGATCATATTTATATATATTTTTACTTCGAATTCGCTCGTCTTTTCTTAGTTAGTTCCTCATATTTTTGTGCTATTTACTTTGTTTTTGTGTTTCATCGAATTTATCTAGCAAAGAAATTAATAATAGCTTAAGTGTATATTTTTAGTAATAAAATCGTCAAAACTGCATTGCCCACTATTTTTTGTTAATAAAAATAAGATAGTATATATATATATTTATAATACTATATATGATGTTGAGGGAGCATGCAGAAATATAGAATAAGGCATTTTGAGTGGGACGGCATTTTTAAAGGAGGAAGTGGAGGAATGAAGTGAAGTGACTGGCAGGACTAAGAAATAAAATAAAAGAGGAATAAGGGAAATGGGGCGGAAGAATAAAGAAAGGGGCCATAAAATAAAGGTTAGGATAATGGGGAATAAGTGTGCAGGAGAGTGGAAGCTGCCTAGGCAGCTGGGATGAAATAATAAAAGGAGGGCAGGCTGCTTGGAACAGGGGGGGAGCTGCTCTGGAGGAGAGAGCTGGGAGAGACTGACAAAACAGAAAGCAGTAAAGCTGCCTTGAGGCAGCGAGGATTAGCAGCAGTCAGCAAGGTGGAGGACACGGGAGGAGACGTGCGCGCGAGGAAGCAGGAAACGAAGACAGGTGGCGCACGCAGGAAGCCAACGGGAGAGGACTGACTTGAGGCAGCTGGGGAATAAAAAAAACTGTGCAGAAAGCTGCCTGCCTGGCAGCTAGTGGGGAGAGCAGGTAGAAGCACAGAAAACTGTGCGAGGTCAGACAGAGAGAAACAGGGAGTTTGGCAGGAGCTTGCGGGCAGCGTCAGAAGTGAAGGTTGCTGCTTGGCAGCTGCCAAACAGAAACTGCACGGGGACAGAGGAAGAAATTCCTCATTCGGTTAATTCGCTCCTAACTCATGTTTTACTTTCACTTTAATTTCTGTTTTAATAATGTGTAACTAATTTGTTTTGGCTAGAGGTTAATTCGAAGCCATGGATATATTTGTAATTTGAATTGATTACCTTCAGTTGTGATTTCTGAGTTGTGATTTAATTTGCTTAACTGCTTGATTGATAACTTATTTTTGTATGTCGATTAAGGATGCATACTTAATTTACATGCATGAATTTGATGCTAGAATATAAGTGAATTTCACCTAATCGTTATGAACTTATATTCACAAGTAGTGAAGGTCGCTTATAAACGATCGCGTTAGGTAAATTCTTGGCATAAGTTTCATGCAATTCATAGTAATAAGTGCCTCGTCAATGCTTATGATTTTCATAAAACTTAATGATTCTTGCTTGTATCTCTATTATGCAATTCATGTAGGGAACTTGTAGAGAATGTTTTGGGTTGTCGTATGCAATCATCCAACCTAATAAAAGTATGAAAATCTGAAGGTTAATTTAAGCGGACCTAATTAACTTGGGGCGTTGAGAATTTACAATTTATTGAAAGAACAACTGAAAATCAATTTAGGTTGCATATGTGGCATGTGTGGAGAATAATCTTCTAGCCAGTCCGTCGTCCATCCATTCACCTTAATTTCATATTTTTGTCAATTCCGTAATTTATTTAAGTTTAATTTACTTTTCTTTAAAAATCAATCCCCCGTTTATTTTAAAGTGTTAGGTTTGTTAGAAATCAATTTAGTTTGTGTTTTCTTGAGTTTTGAATTATTTTGAGTCTTTTGATTTGTTTTAGTTTATTTGTTAGTTTTATTTTAAGTTATTCTAGTTAAGTGTTTTGAGTCCAGTTTAGTGTTTTAAATTTTGTTTTTACGTTTTTAATTTAATTTTACTTTGGTTAGCATCCCTAGTTAATCCCCGGCCTAGAACGATCCCTACTTATCCATATACTACAACTGTCACAAATAGGGTTTAAATTTGTGCGTTAATTTATTTTCGCATCATGTAGAAGTGTAAAAAAATATAGAAAAATATATATAAACACTCTAATGACAAGCTTTACAACTTTCATGACAAGCTTTACAACTTTCATGAAGAGCTTAACTTCGAAATTTGCCACTATAATCATATAAATCACAGATCAAAATTTAACCGTTGATTGTTGTTTACATTTACGCTTCATTGTTCTCATCAAATTTTGTTTTTTTCAGATTTTGTTTTTTGAAAACTTGATCTATTAGAGGATGCAAGAAGATAAACGGTTTTGATCGTTCATATTATATTCAAAGTTTTACGGTTAGTGAAAATATTGCTTGATGTTTATAAAGTTTCTACAAACTATATGACATCAACTCATATTTCAGTTAACAGTAAATATCGAAACGTGATATCAAAGATCTAAACCGTTCATCTTCTTACATCCGCCAGATGATCATGTTTTCAAAAAAGAAAATTTAAAAAATGAAATTCAGTAAGAAGAATAAAGCGTAAATGGCAATCGACGGTTAAATATAAATTTAAGGTTTATGAATTATAGTGTTAGATTTCGAAGCTTACCCCTTCATGAAAGTTGTAAAATTTGTCACTATGAGTGATTGTATATTTTGTTTTACATTTTTAACACTTCTACAATAATTATTATTAATTTTTCCCTCAAATAAAAAATATTATTCATGAAGGTTTGGAGGATTTTAAAAATCTAAACGATAATGTAAGTGTAAACATTATCTACTCGTGGAGGAATAATGATGAATCACGAGTGTTTATATATTCTTTCACATTTTTCATACTAGTATATATATCTTCTTAGTTCTTGCCTATACAAATACTATATTAGTTTATTTTAATTTTGGACAACAACATGTTAAGTAAAATTTATCCTAGTAATGATAATAAGGAACTCTCATAATAAAAATAAATAATGACTAAAACTTTTTTTTTTAACTTATATAGAATAATAATACAAAACTATATATTTAATATAGAATATATTGTATATATTAATATGGCTATTGTATTTTATAATAAATCTTTTAGTAATTAAACTTTAAAATGATCAAAATAAATTTTTTCTTAACGGGTCGAAACGGGTTACCCACGTGCTACCCGAGTGTATACCCGTTATTAACGGGTCACCCGATAATGACCCGATATATTATCGTGTTGACCCGAAACCCGTTATTTTCGTGTCATTTTCGTGTCGTGTCACCGTGTTGTGTCAGAAACTGTCAGGTCTACTTGAAATAAGCACTTCTTAAGGGTCAAAATAATTATGAGGGAAAGCAAATGGATACTACTTGCCAAAATACATGGATATCACATCATCATTTTACTATGTCTTGGAAACTTTTTCATTAGGCAATATTTTGTGGGCTTTATGACACCTTAATTTCTCAGGTTTCGTTAGGGGAAAAAAAAAAAAAAAAAAACATCTTAAGAGATATTCCAATAAATGAGCATCTCCAAATAGCAATAATTGAATAACATAACAAAAATTTAATCTCATTCTTATTTCAAATCTGCATAAAAGATCTTTGAAGGTCGGGTTCTAAAAAATTTTGGGTTCAGGCAACGGTTTTTCTCTGTTCCTGTTTTGTGTAAAAACCCAAGCATTGGCGGGTTATACCTATCGTTAGAGAAGGGCTAAATTTGCTAAAATACCATAAAAAATGAAGTGCCAAATAATTGATAGATTTCTAAATGAGCTTCCACATATTTAAGCTCTCCTTGATAGGAGGAGAATGAGTCATCACTTTACCCTCTTACGACTACTGTTCATAGTGAATAGTAAGCACAACTCAACTGCCTTGTCCTTTCCCTTGATCTCTTAAAACGGGTGGACTTGATCTTCCTCGAGCGCATGCAAAACAGAAGTTTGAATGCTATCTTCACCAAGGGTTAGGCAGAGTAGGGGCCACACTCACAAAGTCTTTTCCTCCCATGAAACCGTCACTACTACTAGTACGGTTAGTATAGAACCATATTGACGCAAATCCTTCCGGTACATCAATATAAGCACGGAAAATAAAGGTCTCGAGACATACAACAATTTCAAGAAATCCTGCTTCTTTACCTGCGCCTCTAAAAACTAACGGCAATCAATGAGAACTTATCTGGCATGTAGGAATCCTTAATGATGATGTCAATAAGCTCTTTGGCGCTTTTGTAAGGATGTGGACTCACTCTAACATCTTTTAAACGTTCACAGAGAACTTGCAGGTTGCTCCAACTTAGAATGCACTGTCAGATGCACGTTCCTCAAGTTTACGGATTTCATCTAATTAACGGTACAAGAGTTGGAGGAACATAGGAGATAACGAAACCACGTGGTCTTTTGTGATTGCCAAGGCCAGAGGAATCACTCACTCATGGAAACAAGCTTGACTATTCATTAGACGATGCTATGTTTACCATATATTTGTACTATTATTGTATCATCTCTCTAATAAAGATGAGATCCATATGCGTTGGCGGACATTTTTTTCTATTAAAAAGATGGTATAAATAGTAAGTGTAACATTACTCGTAAATAACTTACAAAGAATCTTTTGACCTTTTTGTGTAGTGTCTTTTGATTGATGGACCACTCCATGAACCACATGTTTTGCTGGAATAAGTGTTGCATGCCCTTTTTGGAAATCTTGAAAGTACTTCGTCCTGAAGATTAAAATTGTCCAAAAAGTGGGTTTTTTTTAAGTAGTTTTCTTCCAAAGGTCCTAAGGATCCCGTGATCTCACCCGTTCATCATATATCGTACGATCAATTTTTGTCAGGTACTAGTTATATTTAATTTTAAATTTTAAATTTTGAAATGATTTCTGACCGCATAATGTACAATGAACAGGTGAGATCATGAGATTCCTAGGATCCTTAGGAAAAGGATCCAGCGATGATCCGTTTCCGTTTTCTAAAAATGTAAACCTTTTTCTATCAAATTAATTCTTTTGTGCATAATTTTGAAGCAAGATTGCTCGAGTTTTTAACCATCATGTGACACATCAACGCAATTAAAGTAACTTTAAACACAATCCAAAATAGAGGGAGATCGATACCAGGAAAAAGAAGAAGAAAATCAACCAGGCATAAAATTAAACAATAATTGAACCCATGAACAAGTTAGTTTTTATCTTATTACCTGTAAACGAAAAGCCAAAACAAAACAAAAAATTTGATTCGAATCCATATGTCCTACATGAAAATAGAACGAACATTACATCTGGTGAATGGTGGGCAGTTGGAAGTTTGAAGTTAAAAGATGATGAATGGAGGAAAGAATGTCGAGGGAAAAACAGGAATTGGATCCTCTCCTGAGCTGGGGCTCAGGAGCCTCCTGACCAACACTGTTGAGCTATATATTTTCACAAACAAAATATATTAGCAAGTCTTATTAAAAATGAGGAGACTTCAAAATAATAATAGAGTCCAAAATGTGGATTGACTAGAAATAAGGCTCACATTATGTGTGTGTGTGTGTGTTCTTATATATACTATATTTATATAATATATATAAGAAATAAAGAGAGGAAAAAACAACTCTACACCCGCACACGTGGACCTCAATGTATGCCAAGTCTGAAGGAGTTTGTCATCTACATGGCAACCGGGTATAGAGAACGTGTGTATCTAGAACCTTCTAAAACTCCCACGTTCTCCACTCAAGAGATGGTTTTCTCTCAGCATCTCCACACCCCAGGAAAGTTGCATCCCACTAACTTCAACTGCCATTTCCATTGTTCGCCTATAAAAAGGCATCGAACCAAAGCAAAGAGGACAACAGAAAAAAGAGAGGAGACACCCTGCAGAAATTAAGAGAGAAATTGAGAGATCAAAAGAACGCTGCAGAAATTGAGAGACAACGGCGAAGAACGGACGACAAAGAAGAACAAAGCAAGAAAGCAAGGGGAAAACCAACAGAGCATTTAAAAGGTAAAGATCCATTTTTTTTAAGTTTCTTGCTATTAGTTTCTCTCTAATTTGCAGGAGGAAGAAAAGAATTTTGCTTCTCTCATTCCTGAAGCAAAAATGGGGTAGTGTCCTCCCTCTCGCGAATTCCCAAACAAAGAAAAATAAAAAACCAGAAAGCCCTTTTCTTTCCTCTCGCCAATGACAACAAAAGTAGCAGCAACCAAAGACGAAGGGGCAGCCTTGTCTCCCTTCTCCGCCACCTCTGCACAGCCCATCGTTGTACCACTCGGATCTCGAATTGGCAAACACAGAGGCCTCCCTTTCCTCCGCTGCCATGCCACCAACGGGAGTCAGGTTCATGTGGAAGAATGGTGCCAACCCACTGTGCCCGGTGATGTCTCCAAAGCGCTCTTTTTTTTTCGCGGCAAACTGGAATAGGAGGACGGTTTTCTCGCTTGGATTTTGACAGCAGCGACTTCCGCTCAAAGTCTTTTTGTCAGTAATTCGAAAGACACAAAAAATGGTGAAGAAGGTTTGCAAAGGAAAAGTAAGTAAGATTGACAGGTACTACAAGACAAAAGGGAAAGGAAGAGAACGTATTGCACCCAAAGTTTTTTGTGTTAGGAATTCGAAAGATAAGGAAAAAATGGAGATTGCAAACTCTGCAAAAGAAAAGTGGAAAATGGAAAATAAAAAGGGAAAAGAAAAAACGTATTGTTCATCACATGGGTGTCAACAAGCTTCAGTGGTAAAGTCAAAAAGAAAATGTTCATTACATGGGTGTCAGCAAGCTATGGGCGTTAGCAAGCTTCAGTGGTAAAGTCAGAAAGAAAATGTTCATCACATGGGTGTCAGCAAGCTTCAGTGGTGAAGGCAAAAAGAAAAAAGATGTCTTCCTACAACTAGAAAAGTCCCAGCAAAAATACAAATCTCGGGCCAAGTCTGCATGTTAGCCATAAAAGTCCAAGTCTCTGCAGCTCTACTGCTGTTGAAAGAATGCAAAGATCAAGAGAGTAATTTTTATAATTATGACTTGTCATATTTATGGTAATAAACTAAGGGACTGGTGGTCCAAATCTATAAGTAGGCATGCCAATTCAAAACTTGGCCCCACAAATAAGAAAACAAAACTTGCTTGATGCAGAACAACTCTCCAAATCAAATGGAAAAGATCACGCGGAGATCAATGGAGCTATGGGATTTTATGTGGTCTCAAAGGACAATTTTTTTATGGTGATTTAACTTATGCCGTTTCCAATTGGATCTCATCCTCCTCAAACCACCATGGGGATACACGGCAAGGACATCAAATCAAAGCAAAAAAAAAGGGAGACACAAGGCAAGGAGAAAAGCAAGTCAAAGCAAAAAATAGAGAAAGAAGAAAAGTAAGGGACTTAAAGCCTGGAAAGGCATTGGTAAAAGTAAAAGGAGCCCTGACACTTATATTTTCCATATGAAAGCAAGGAATTTTTTTTGTGCTGCCATGCAAAAGATAAAAGGCAACAATAGAGTGACGGGCATGTAGGCAAAATAAAATGGGTTCCAAGACAAAATAAATGAAAAGGAAGACAAAGTCAAATACCAAAGTAAAAGTGGGTTCATCACAAATATTCCCATTAAAATTTACAAGACACAAATGGCACGAAGCCGCGACAAAATCTCAAATGGCACGAAGCCATATCAAGTATCGAAAGGCACAAAGCCGTATCCAATTTGAAAGGCATGATGCCAAGTCAACTTTCAAGTGGCACGAAGCCATGTCAAATCTCAAATGGCACAAAGCCGAGACGAGTCTAAAAAATTTACGAACTACGCCGGTTTGATTCCGTTAAAGATACGTAGGCAGTCTGATATCAAATTTTGGACGCAACCGTGAAATCAAGATGAATCCCTGGTTTATATAAACTAAATTCACTTATGACCAAGTAATTACAAATTCTACGAAGAGTAAAGGAGAAGTCTGGAAGCACATTTCCTAGATTTCCAATTAATGTATGTTGCTCAATCAATAAAGCTGAAGAAAAGTCATGCCAAAATACAAATGGCACAAAGCTGCTTCAAATGGCATAAAGCTGGTTCAAATTTCAAATGGCATGAAGCTGCATCAAATCCCAAAAACACGAAGCAGTATCAAATGTCAAATGGCACGAAGTTGTGTTATGCTCCAATGGCTCAAAGTCCTCACCCGCACGAGCTAAAACTGCACAAGGCATCAACCGCTCCAACGGCTTAAAGTCCTTGTCTGCATGAGCTAAAATTGCACAAGGCGTCAAACCCCAACAAAACACATAAGGAACTACGAGTGACTTGATCCCTCAACGAGGGTATGTAGGCAATCTAGGGCTCTACCTAGGTGCAGTCACAAAATCAAATAAGCATCCAAATCCCCAAGTTACGATTTATTCATATTAGAATCAAAGGGTATTCCTTTCCCAAAAGAAGGGTTGTAATTAATAGGCGCATAGCCTAGAATGGGTCGAACTCAAATTAATAAAACCCTTGATGAGTCGATATTTTACTATATATTTTACCCTATTCTTAGTATCAATTTATTTGTTATTTTGGTAGAATTTTGATACTTTGTTATGTATTCTCAATGTAGGATATTCGACTTCCTCTGAAGCAGAAAGTGATCAAACGGATGAATTTTGGAGTGATTCCAATTGGAGGATGTTCATGTGACTTTCAAGATGATTGTGTCAAAATTCCAGATTTTTCTACCAAGCCGTTTGACCGTGGCGATGAAATTAAGGTCCAGCGCGCAGCTTTCCCAGATTGACGTTTCTGGACGTTTTGGGTATTTTGAAGGTAAAGATGGCATATTTTGAGGAAACTTCCTTCTAAGGATTTGTAGGGACGTCTTCAGCTTTAAAAAGAGATATTTTGGGACCAAATCGGAGTTGATTTGGTCAGTCAAAAGATGAAGTTTCTGAGATGTCCGAATTTTAGTTTAAATAGGAAACCTTTTATTTTCTGTTTTATTATTTTATTATGTTACCTAGTTTTATTCTAAGACCTATTAGGGTTTTATTTTGTATTAGTATAAATAAGATATTTAGCCATTAGGTTAAGAGGAGGGGAGAACGCAATACTTTGGCCTTAGAGGGCTTTTGACAATTCAAGTTTATTTTCAAGGTGTTTTGTTTGTTAGGGCGAGGCCACGAGCCTTCGCAAGAATATGTAGTTTCTTTTCAATTTACTTATGATATTATGCATGCAAGTTTTGAATTATTAATCACTATACTTTAAACTATCTAATTGTCTTGATGATTGGCCACCATTAGGATATTTAGAAAAGTAATTTGATGCAATTTTGGTGGAGGGCTGTCCTTGGAATTGACTAAGGCTTCTTGTGGTTAATATGTGTAACCTCTTAGGATGGACGACACTTTTTAAGGGTTATATGGTTTTTCAAAAGGTTTTCACAAAACTTAATGAGTCTTGCATGTTCACATTCGATCTGGACGCCACAGACTGGTTGCATGTTAGATATACGTTCTATGTTGGAGGTTCCAAGTAGGGCATACTTTAGGAAAACCTAATCTTCAAATATGCATGTGTAAGTCATAAGTAATTGGAAGAATTACGTAGGATTGTTAAGGTGACGGCGGAACCCTAGTGCTTAAATAGATTGCAAAACTATTTTCCTTTTGGTTTTCTTTACTTTGTCAATTTATTTAATTGTTTTTAATTAAATTCGTTTTTAATATTTTAGGTCATAAAATCACCCTTTTCCAACTTTGTTTTCAAATAATTAATTAAGATTTGGTTTTAACATAAATTATTTATTCAATCCCTGTGGAGATCGACCTTGCTTGAGTTGCTATACTACGATAACCTTGTACTCTTGCAAGTATTTTAAAATGTTTTTATCCCTACTTTTGCAGGTGGTAAAATCCCTATCAACCCTCTTCGGAAAAATGAACGATGGTGAAATTGTGTCGAGTGAATTATTTGTTTACATATTGTGTACAATGTTTTCACCAACAAACACACAAGGGCCGTTGAATTTTGATCAAATGGCTATAATTATTATAACTTTAAGAGGGCCTCCTGTTTTTAGCCGGTGAATCAAAATCCAACGGCCTTTGTACATTGATAAGCTCATATTTATACATATTTTACATCAAATTCTCTTGTCTTTTCTTAGTTATTTTCTCATATTTTTGTACTATTTACTTTGTTTTGGTGTTTTATCGAATTTATCTAGCTAAGAAAATAAAATTAGCATAAGTGTGATTTTTAGTAATAAAATCGTAAAAACTGCTTTGCCCACTATTTTTGGTTAATAAAAATAAGATAGAATTATAAATATATATATATATATATATAAATATATATATATATAAATATATATATATATATATATATATATATATATATATATATAAAAGATGTGAACGTGAATGTGCAGCAGTGGGATGGCAGAAATAATATAATAGGGCACGCGTGGGAGACAACGAGGAAAGGCAGACAAAAAGAAGGAAGGCAGCTAGGCTGCCATATTGTAGAAAAGAATAAGAAGTCAGTACGTGCAGGAGGTGAAGGGGGAAGGTGAGCTGCCATTAGGCAGCGGGACTGGAGAGACAACGGGGAATAACGCAGCGCTTCCTGGCAGCTTGCGAGAAGAGGTGCTGCCTTGTGCAGCTGGAGAAAGACAGAGAAGCGAGAAAAACAGCAAGGAAGGTCATGAGGGGGCAGAAAAATGCCTGAATTATGTGGAGAAGACCTTCCAGGTGATGCAGAGTCAGGGGAATCTTCCTCCTGATAGGTGGGTCGAGACGACTACCTGGTTTTTGGGAGAACAGCCTGCATCTTGGTGGAGACAGGAGTCTTACGAGATGACCCCAGAGGAGATTGTGGTATGGGGAGAGTTTAAGGAGCGGAAAAGGTTCATTCCTCCTGCTTATATCGATCTTAAGAAAAATGAGTTTACTCATCTGAGGTAAGGAAATATGTCTGCTAATGAGTATTACAAGATGTTTACTGATATGTCGAGATATGATCCTGAGGTTGCTGCTAATCCGGTAGAGATGTTTCGCCGTTTCAGTTTGGGTACTAAGAAGAAATGGCGTTCCATAGCGACATCGACTCACTATGCCTCTTACCAGGAGTTCTATGAGATTCTACTGAGGATTAAGGCCTCAGAGAACATGCCTAGTGAAAGTGAGGATGAGGAAGGAAAGAATGTGGGTCAGAGACGTGATGACAAAGGAAAAGGGCAAGCATTTCAGGGACCCCGCAAGACTAAGAACTTTAAGAGGATTGGTGGCAGTTCCAGCTCTTCTAGCGGGGGATTGAGTACTAATATGCAGAGAAGGGGTGGTAGACTCACTGGAGGTCCGAGGTTCCAGAGACAGAGAGATTTTGGTGGTTCATGTGGATCCGGTGCTCCTTTATGTCGTATGTGTAATAATCGACATTTTGGGGGAGTGTAGGAGAGGCAGTAATGGATGTTTTACTTGTGGACAGATGGGTCATAGGGCTGCTCAATGCCCTCAGAGTCAGCAGAGACCCCAGCAGCCTTCCTTCCCACTACCTGCATCTACCAGCACTCTTCAGAACCTTGCGGGTATACTCAAATTGGACGAGGAGGTGCCTACCATTACCAATCGGGAATGTACACTGCCCGAACGCTCAACTCGTGGCTGGTCGAGTGGCTGCTTGCCGGGACGCTGCTGGAAATGTTCGTCTACCCTTATCCTACTTTGGGATACCTCGTTTGGGGCACGTTGGATCCCGATGCGTTGCAAAAGTTGATTCACCAAGGTTGTCTGTTATGCAAGGGCGCTGGTCAACTCTATGACTTGTCGAGACAAGTGTTGTTCGCCATTTGGATTGGAAGAGCTTGGAAGGAATGCGCCTCCTTGGGCAGTGGAAGGGTGGTAGACTCCGGGCGCGAGATTTGAGTTGGGAAATGTCAAATCCGTGAAAAAATGTGGTGAGAATACCCCCGGCTCGATGGTAGGTCTGGATGGTTGAGATAGTCTTGGGCCGACTTGGGCTGCTTGGAAAGCCACGGAAGCAGGCTGGGCCACGAGAGTGGGCTGCTCGTCGGGAACAAGCTGGGCCATGGGAGTGGGCTGCTCATCGGGAGCAGGCTGGGTCACGAGAGTAGGCTGCTCGGCAGGAGCAGGTTAGGCAGTGAGAGTGGGCTGCTCAACGGGAGCAGGCTGGGCCACGGAAGTGGGCTGCTCGACGGAAGCAGGTTGGACCACGGGAGTGGGCTGCTCGTCGAGAACAGGCTGGGTCACGAGAGCAGGCTGCTCGGCAGGAGCAGGTTGCTCGGCGGAAGCAGGCTGGGCCACGGGAGTGGGCTGCTCGACGGAAGCAGGCTGCTTAGTATGTGATGCATACGAATGCGAGGCTTGGGCCCGAGCCCGTGCAAACTTGGATGGCACGGCTTGGGCCGTAGCCTTGGTGCCGTGAGCCTTGGATGGCACGGCTCGGGCCGTGGTGAAGGCACCATGGACCTCGCCACGGGTGGCTACCAAGGTAGCCATCAGGGTGGTTCCCATGGTGGAAACTCGTGGTGGTGGTGCTGCTCCACTTATTGTCGCATTTAGCCTCACGGATCTCCGCAATCCCATTTCTTGAACATTAGAATTTTCACTTGTGGAATTTTCTAAATTTCTAGCCATTATATTTTTCTTATACGTTTTATCAAAGAACCTTTGCAAGTAAAAAATTCTAATAATAAGAACGTATGAAAAATATTCAAATGGACTAGAAAATAAAGAAAAAACTTTTTTGTGCGAGAGTCTTCTACGAGTATGGATTTCAACTCTCAATGAAAGCACCAATTTGTGGATGCAAATGTTCTCCTCCTTGATCTTGGACAATTTTGCACCTACAAAACAACTAGCACCTTAGGTTAAGGCCAAAAGCCTCACGCGCCCACGATGAATGGGGGGGGGCTTTGGCGGAAGAACCTCCGATGCCAAAGTTAGAATTTTAGAGAGAAAAAAGTGTTTAGAGTGTTTGGGATTTTTTGTATAAGAGAATTGACCTTAGTGTTTGGTGAAAATGGGATTGATATAGGAGAGGAAGGGTGTGGCCGGCCATTAGGCCAATGATGAGTTATTTTGGGAGGTTATGGAGATAATGGGCTAGTTATTTTGGGGGGTTATGGAAATAATTGGCTAGTTAATTAGCAAATAATAATAACCTAATTAACTAGCTATTTGAATGTCATAAAAGGGGAAGAAAATGGTAGCAAAAAACAGAAAATAAAAGGCATGGCCGGCCCTAGTGGGTAACCAGCCTTTGGTAAGTTTTTTGGTTATAATTTGGTGGTTTAATTGATAATTAAGGGATTGATTAGGTAATTAATCCCTTAATTAGTCAATTTTAGGAAATATGAAAGGAATATATTATTTAGCTAATTTATTAGCTAAATAATGGAATATAGAACATATAGAATAAATTAGATTTTGGGAATTACCTTAGAAAGGATTTGGTGAAATAGGTTTTAAATTGTTACCTATTTTGGGCACTTTTGACTTGGTTGAAAGATGATTGTTCACTGCTCGCGCGTAGGAATCCCGGTATGCCTCAAGGGTATTTTTGTCTTCTTTTGTCCAAAAGTTCACGTGTCGCCTAGTGAATATTTTTGGCTCCACATATTTTTTGTAATAGAATATCAAATTATCTTTTCAATCTCTTTTAATTAACAAAAATGATTTTGACAGTAAACATAAACCTTTCGTACTTTCACTTCATAAATATTCTCATTGGGCCCAAAAAAATGAAAAGACTCTCATTGGGCACGGTAGGATTGAAATGACAAATTTGCCCCATCATGTAGGAGCATGACTTGCCGTATGTGAACCGCGTTGTTTAGGATCATAAGGTGGATGAGGAGGCATGAGAAATTGAGAAAGTTTTGGTGAGTGATAAAATGGACTGGTAAGTCTTGATGAATGATTGTTTATGCTGGTTGGTGCAACTCATCATCTCTCCAATTGGATTTCGTCTTTTAACTTTACTTTTGATCTCATTCTCCATAGGTGTTTCCAGCAGAGCTTCTTCTACGCATAAATGGCGACCCGCCATCTTCATTCTTCACTGAGCTATATATATATATATATGTGTGTGTGTGTGTGTGTATTGGTGTATTGGTGTGGCATGCCTGCCATATGTTTGATGAAATGTCTCCGAGGAAATCGCATTTGGAAATTGAACTCTCACTGGATGAGACTAAAAAGTTCGAAACATAATCGAAACAAACAATCCAGTCACTCAAACTTCATGGAAAATTTAAACATGGTTTAAGAAACACTTCATCAAACATGGCTACTTCCTTGATGCTCTTGGTGATACAAGAAACACCCTCCTTCTTTGTATCCAACTTAGTTGAAGGGCTGCCCTTGGTTTTCAGCACTGCTAGTAAGCAGGGTTGCTTGCTTGCGAGCCATATCTTCTTTTTCTCCGTCCTCATCGGAAGCTGTTGCATTTGAATTTGGGGAAGTGGCTTCCAGTTTCAGCCCAGCTAGATGTTCTAGGTACCAGGTGAATTGTGAATGATCCATGGGGCAATCAGAGTTGATCGACCTGGATGCAAATTCCGAGATTGTCATCCTATTAGTTTGATCTTCTATCCTCTAGTGCTCTGACATATGAGCATCCAGGTTTTCAGAGAACACAAATTCACACGGGCATTTAGGACATGTGTAGAGAGCATACTTGGTTTTCTAAGTTCTAAGGGTTATATGTACACAATAAATTAATAAAAATTGTATGTACACAATAAATTAATAAAAATTAATAAAAATTATATGTACACAATAAATTAATTGGTTTTCTAAGTTCTAAGGGTTATTTGGTATCCTACTTGGATCCAATTTTTTGTTTTGGAACTAATGAGTATTAAGTCATTTTCATTCATCATTTTTTTTAAACAAAAACTTGGATCCATAAGGGGATCACTTAGTTTAATTTAAATACCAATTCTACAAAAGCTTTTAGCCAAAATACTATATTTTAGTTTAGGTACCATTTGAAGAGTCAACCAAAACAATTCTCATTATAATACTATAATTCAAATTTTTTTTCCGACCAGCCGATCAAATTTTCTTTTCTCAAGGTCACTGTCCAATGATGACTTTCAAAAAAATGACTTGGAAATTTCTGGCAACCAGAATAATTTTCCGGCACGAATGCAATGGCCGACACTGGCGCTGGTGGCACGTGGCCTGTGTGCAAAAGGGCCAAAAACTATCTTGGGCCACAAATTATGGCTTAATCCAAATAAAATGGGTTGGACTTAGTAGTTTTCCTTAAAATTGGTATTTATTTCACTTCAAAAACAAATTTGGTACTATAAAAATAATTAAAATAAATAAATTCTCTAAGCGACAAAAGGTTGAAAAGTGACATCTCTGAAAAACGCAATTCGACTGAAATTACCTGGAGCAAACGATGGCTGCATAAACTGAAGAAGGTTATTCTCGTTCTTTTGAAGGCAAATAGTATGTGACAGATCTGCATTAAGTTGATTTCTTTTGGATGCTTTTCAGAGGGTGGATGGTCATTTGATCCTGAAGATTGAGAAGTAGTCACCGTAGTGGCAAAATGGACAGCGTGGTTTCTTTCCCTACAGTTTCGCGATGGGTTTTCTGGAGGAGTTTCACTGCTGGTACATTGGAAATGCAAACCAAAGGGAATTGAAGCATAAACTAGTTTTTCCATGAAGGTACGAGGTAATTGCTCTGAAAAATGAATGAATAACACGCGAAGTAATTATATCATTGGGACTCTTTAGATTGTGTTCAAATACCCGAGTCCAAATTCTAAAATGAATGAATAAACTAGTTTCTTTGCCTGGGAGTCCCTCTTTCGCTCATACAATAAACTCAATATCGGTGTCTGCAGAAGAGGTGAGAGTCATATCAGTGCTGTTGGTCTAGTTTGTGACAGTAATGAAGGATGGACCGCAGGGGTTTGCTGGTAATCTTGGCATGGGAGAGGTACTAACTGAAAATGCTGAGGGTTTGTCTTATAGCCTCCATTTAGCCGGGAATAAGGTTATTACGAAGCTGAAAAATGAAATAGCTTCAGCTATATATAGAAGTTACTTTTGATGATCAAAGTTTAGAAGTAGAAAAAAGAAATAATGTAAATATTGATTATGAATTTGTGAAGATACATCTAATCATTGGTAAAGAAGCCAAAATGAAATTCACCTCACAATTTTTCTGTAGTTCCTTCCAAGGATTTCCACTTTTGTTTTTGGTCAATAGATTTTCACTTTTGTTTTTGGTCAATAGATTTCCACTTTTCTTTATGGTCACTAGTTTTCCACTTTTAATTTACAATGAAGTTTTATTTTCTTTTTATCATGTTGAAAATTAGTTTCACTAGTATGGCTCGACAGTTTACTTCACATTGGGAGTGAATGATTACAATCTAAAACACGTAGTTTCTTCTATAAATCCAGTTTCCAGGTAAAGAAAAGGAAAAAACTTAGTTTACACAATCAATTGAAATGTTGATGCCTGTAAAAGAATAGTAAGCAGAAACATTATATAAGTGACAACAATAACTTCTTTTTTTGCTCCTTTTGGCAGTTCAAGACATGAATGCAGGAGTTTAAAGAAGACAATATTTTTGCTATGGCACTGGCTGGTTCACTTTGCATACCTTGCCTTGTAACCCATACAGAGTAAGAGCCTCGGCCTGAATTGTACTAGCGGCGTCTTGGTGAGTTGATTAGATATCCTCTTCTCGGCTTTGCAGCTGGTTAATCTTCCTGACTTGAAGCTTAGTCTCCTTAGAAATGTTGTCTTTTTCAATATTTCGGAAGTTTGATCTTTTCCCTTTTTGTCTTCATCATCTGCCCTCCCAAATGACACACTCAATAAAAGCCTTCCGATTTTCTGCCCCTTGGTTTGCTTTGTACAAGGCCCACTTTCTTGAGCAATGTTATTCTTAGGCATCCTCGTCTCCAATTTGGGGTCACTGCATCTCTCGGAATGATCCATTCGTATTAGTCTAACTTGTCTTGCAAACTCCAGTCCTTTGGGCAGAGCCAGCCTTTTTGGACTTTGTAGCAGACTTGGGGAGTTCACAAAAGGTGAGGAAATTGGTGTTGGCAGGCCAGTTTGTTTATTCTGTTGGTCATTCAGGTCGGACATGTCACGAGCCTGTGTCTTTGCTTTTCCTCTCTTTTCCTCCTTCCTGACATGCTGCAGTGCCACCATGAATGGATCAAAATCATCATTCCACAACGTCCTATGCGAAAACGGCATTTTGATCCCAAAACTCAGTGACCCTTGGGTAGATGGGGTTGGGCTTCGGTTGGTATATCTTTGTTGACCAAGACGGGGTGGAAGTTTGAGTGGAGGTGCAAGCGGGATAACTTTTCCGCCGCAGAAAAGGTCGTCAGCAAATGCCATGGTTTGCATTTGTTCGCGCTGCTTGTGTTCGAGCAAGTCTTTCACCTTCTGGCTAGTCACATTACCAACCGAACCAAGATTGAAACTGTGACTGGTGTCAAATTCAAAGTCGTCGAGGTCGGAATTGGCATCGTGATATGGTGTCATGGGTGGTGTTGGATAGTCATCAGAAGTTGATGAAATGGTCCTTTTCCTAGGACTAGTTGGGACACTAAAGAAGCAAACATTGTTGTTATTGGCAGAGCTGCAATATCTACCAGGACTAGCGGGTGCACTAACATAGGAGCAGAAATCATCAGGGATTTCCATTTCCATTTGTGAGAGAGAGAGAGAGAGAGAGAGAGAGAGAGAGATTAATAGGATTGCATATAGGATAGCCTGAATGAGTGAGTCATATTTATATATCTTAGGATTCATTCCATTTCCCAAACTAATCTTCAAACATAAAATAAAATCTCGCTTGTTGTCTTTTGTTATTGTGAATTACACTTAGGGGGTCAAATTGGAATCTTCTTGTGAGAATTGCGAGCATAATTTTGTTTCTTTCTAATCAACCCTCCTACCCTCCCTCATCCACACATTTGTCTTTATTATATTTTCTAGCAACAGCTTTGTTTTTCTTGAAGGAATATTTAGTTTTTTTTTTTATTTATTAACCAAGCGATGGATTTGTTAGATTAGAGAACCGACAAGATTCGAACACATGTCATGGTGTAAGGGCAACACTCATCTCCACTACTGCGGTAGAGGGCCACTTGCGAAGAAATATTTAGTTGTGTTGTTAAATAATATGTTGTGTAAAACAGTAAGAAATGTGAATCAAGTACCGCAACCTTGTACAAAGATTTCATTTATAAGTCAAGTCACAGACTAGATAGTGCTTGAAATTAGACTTGGCATTCGTGTCGTGTTTTCCGTGTTCGTGTCGTTTTCGTTTTATACCCAATATCTTAACGGGTCGTGTCATGTAACACCCGTTAAAATAAACGGGTAAAATGACCCGACCCGAAATCAACCCGATAATATTAACAGGTAATATGACCCGACCCGTTACCCGTTAAGGAAAATATATTTTAAACCATTAAATAATCAAATGAAAAACATAATACTAAATAAGTATATACATACCATATTGTCACATCCAAAACATAAAAACGCATTTTTCTTTTAAGTATATTTTCACTTACCTAAAGTCTTTAATAGTTTTTTAATTAATGTAGAAGTGTAAAAAAATATAGAAAAATATATATAAACACTCTAATGACAAGCTTTACAACTTTCATGACAAGCTTTACAACTTTCATGAAGAGCTTAACTTCGAAATTTGCCACTATAATCATATAAATCATAGATCAAAATTTAACCGTTGATTGTTGTTTACATTTACGCTTCATTGTTCTCATCAAATTTTGTTTTTTCAGATTTTGTTTTTTGAAAACTTGATCTATTAGAGGATGCAGGAAGATGAACGGTTTTGATCGTTCATATTATATTCAAAGTTTTACGGTTAGTGAAAATATTGCTTGATGTTTATAAAGTTTCTACAAACTATATGACATCAACTCATATTTCAGTTAACAGTAAATATCGAAACGTGATATCAAAGATCTAAACCGTTCATCTTCTTACATCCGCCAGATGATCATGTTTTCAAAAAAGAAAATTTTAAAAATGAAATTCAGTAAGAAGAATAAAGCGTAAATGGCAATTGACGGTTAAATATAAATTTAAGGTTTATGAATTATAATGTTGGATTTCGAAGCTTACCCCTTCATAAAAGCGATAAAGATCGTTTTGGGCTTAAAGAAACGTTCGGGTTTAATTGGGCCCATTGGGCCTAAACCCATTGGGCTTTTATTCAAGCATTGGATGACTTGAAATAAATGAAAGCCCAAAGCCCAAACAACACAAAGAGGGCCGGCCACTTTAGGTAGGAAAGGGTGAGATATTTAGTCAAGTTGTTGACTAGGTTTCTTTTGTCTATATAAGGAACTTTATAGAGATATTGTTCAATAGGGTTTTTGTGTGTTTAAAACAACAAAGAGGCAAAAGAAAAATAGCTCTCTTACTACACAAAGGCCGGCCACCATTGGGGTGTTTTTACTAACATATCTTACACCCTTTTTGGTTATTCCTTCATCCTTCTCACTACACTAGTGGGTGAGGATCTTTAGAGGTTTCCTACTTTGGAAACTTGAAGAGAACCTAGGAGCACTCATTCTATCAAAGTGGAGGAGGCAAGGAGGGAAGCTAGGCTCAAGGAGTTCAAGGAACAAAGGGCTTGGAGGTGGTCCATCCTTGGTCTCAAGTCTAGATCAAGAGGTACAAGACTAAACCTTCACTTTGTTCTTCTCTATAAAATGTTTTGATGCATTATATATAAACCTATGAACCTTGAAGGGGATTTGCATGACTATAGCTTTGATAATATGTTATAAATGCTTCCGCTGCTTTCGTATATTAAATTTGATTTGTATATGCATGATAGTCTTTTTGAAATCCCATTCTAGAATCTCATAAATTTCCCTTCAAGTGGTATCAGAGCCAAATGTTTATGTATAATGTGTCCTTTTGGATTTTATGCATATGGGTATTAATGTTATATATGACATATTATTGTTTCATTCAAAATATGTTTATCTTTTGTTTTTCAATAGTTGAAAAATGTTAGTCAATAGTTGAGAAAGGTATGGATGCAAAAGTTGTTTTGTATGCATGAATGAAAATTGAGTTTTAAACTAATTTGACATATTATTTCTTCATTTAAAAGTGTGTTATCTTTTGTTTTTCAATGGTTGAAAAATGTAAATCAAGAGTTGAAAAGATATGCATGTAAAAGTTGTTTTGTATGCATGAATGAAGAATAAGTCATGAATAAAATTTTGGGAATATGTTCTTTATGGTTGGCACGGATTTGGGGGAATTTTGAGCATGTGTTTGTGTTTTATTGTAAGACACTCACACATCATTTTAAAGCTAGAAAATTGAAACCTTGTCACTTTTGTTTTTGGGTTTGAAAAATCACCAAGAATACACAAATCTTGAAAAAGTGTTCATGGTTTTGTTCTTGGTGTTCATAGTTTGGTTTTGGGTGAAAATGGTTGTATTTGGTTTTCATGCATAGTTTTATGGTTTTGGATGATGTTCTTACCATCCATAACCATATTAAAACTTATAAAACCCTAGACTTGTCTAGGAGATTTCCATCACCTTTTTTCATTAAAACCTTGAAAGCCAAAACCAAGTGACATGCAAATTTGGATTTTTCTACCTTGCATTGAATTTGTACATGTGGGTGAGACTTCCCATCCCCCCCCATTAAGTGGCCGGCCTCCCCTAGTGGATTTATCCACTTGTAGGGCTTTTTGTAATTTTAAAAAAAAGATATTTTATGCTTTTGAGTATTTACGGTTTGACCCCTAACTTTTTCATATTTGCATTTAAGCCCCTACTCACTAGAAAGTTAAAATATTTGATTTTAATTTTGTTAGTTGTTTAAACTCACAATGCTCTTATGCCCATATGTACTAAATCTAAATGTTTATGTTGCATTCCATTTAATTATTTAAATGTGTTTAAGTAGTTATAAAAGGGTGACTATGGACTTATGCCTTAAACGATAATTGAGCTATAAGATAAGGCGTTAAAATCAAATTGTTTGAACCTTGGGAATGTGTTTTAATTACTGTTTAATTGGACCTTATCACGTTTGATAAGCTCATATTTATACATATTTTACATCAAATTCTCTCGTCTTTTCTTAGTTAGTTTCTTATATTTTTGAGTTATTTACTTTGTTTTTGTGTTTTATTGAATTTATCTAGCTAAGAAAATAAAAATAGCACAAGTGTGATTTTAAGTAATAAATTCGTCATTTCTACCTTGCTCACTTATCTTATTTTGTTTATGTTTTCGAATGTGGTGATTTATAGTTATCAATACGTGCTTGATCCTAAAGTAGCTGGTATTATTTACAAGGTAATGCAAATAATGATGCACATGGACTATCAAAGGAAAACATGCTGCCAGAAACGGGGGAGAGAGCATTCAGAAAAGGAGATAAGAAAAGCTGGCGCGCATGCCAGCTTGAAAAGGGAAAGCAAAATAATAAAAGAAGGAGATGAGTGGGAGAGCACGGAAGAAAAGAAAATAAAATAAAAGAAAGTGGGGGAAGCACAGCAAGAAAGAAAAGAAGGCATGCGCAAATAAATAAACAAACAGAAAACTAGTGGAAAAGGGGGGGAAGCACAGCTGCCCTTGGAGCTACCAGAAATAAAAAGAAAAAGAAAGGCAGCTAGAAAAGGGGGGACGCAACAGGAGAGTGGGAGGTGCAGGAAGGCAGAACAGGGCTGCCTCGGAGAGGAGCACGGGCTGAGAGAGACGGGATTGGGAAAGAGTGGAGCTGCTCTCCACGGGCAGCTGGCGAGACGTGCTGGGAGTGAGCTGCCAAGGGGCAGCTCGAAGGAAAGACAGAGCGGCGAGCTGCTTGGCAGCGAGGGAACGTGGGAGAGACGGAAAAGAGAGATGCTTGGCAGCGTGTGAAGCAGGAGGGCGCGGTGCGCGCGGAAAGAAGAAGCTGCCTACGTTAGGCAGCTAGAAAAAGGAGGGACGTGCTGAGACAGCGAGAAGAGAAGGCAGGAGGAGAAGGAAGCTGCCTTTGCAGCTCAAGAAGAGGCCTTGCGCAGTGACAGGGCGCACGAGAAGGCGCGGAAAGGAGATGAGGAAGGCAGTGCTGACTTGGGCAGCACGAAGGACGGTGAGGACGGCAGTGCTGACTTGGGCAGCACGAAGGAAAGAAGACAGGGCAGCGTGGGAGAGGAGGACAGCTGCCTCGAGCTTAAGCACAGAGGATCACTTCCTCATTTGGTTTTATTTTTCTAAAACTCATGTTTAATTTAATTTGCTTTCCAATTATATTAAACATGTGTAATTAATTTCTGTTTAGTTAGAGGGAAATTTGAAACCATGGATAAATGTTTATTATGATTTGATTTACTCCAGTTATGAATTCTTGAACGTTGGATGTGGTTTACTTTTCTGTGTTGATTAAGAACTTGTTTATGTATGTGGGTTGAAGGTCGACACTTAATTTGCATGCTTAGACTTGATGCTAGGATATAAGGGAATTTCACCTAATCGTTATGAACTTATATTCATGAGTAGTAAAAATCGCTAGCCACGATTGTGTTTAGTAAACCCTAGGTTGGATTAACATGCGTATTCCATAGTTATGAATGCCTAGTCGATGTTTATGATTTCCATTAAACTTAATGATCTTTGATATGTCTCTCTATCATGCGTATTCCATAGTTAGGGAACTTGATAAGAATAATTTGGTTGTGATGCGTATCCCGTCCAATTCAATGAATCTAGGGAAATCTGAAGGTTAATTTAAGCGGACCTAATTAACTTGGAGCATTGTCATTTATTCGTTTGTTGAAATCATAACTGGGAATCAAATTATATGCATAAGTTCATGTGTGGATAAGGACCCCTCTAACTAGTATCTCATCATTTTAATTCTATAAAATATTTTCTTTGAAGTTTATTTTTAAGTTTCTGTTTTAAGTTCAATTTCATCAAAAAATCAATCCCCCATTTATTTTAAAGTGTTAGATTTGTTAGAAATCAATTTAGTTTGTGTTTTCCTGAGTCTTGAATTATTTTGAGTCTTTTGATTTGTTTTAGTTTATTTGTTAGTTTTATTCTGAGTGATTCTAGTTAAGTGTTTTGATTTTAGTTTAGTGTTTTAAATTTTGTTTTTACGTTTTTAATTTAATTTTACTTTGGTTAGCATCCCTAGTTAATTCCCGGCCTAGAACGATCCCTACTTACATCATTACTACAATTGTCACAAATAGGGTTTAATTTGTGCGTTAATTTATTACGCATCAAAATTTTTGGCGCCGTTGCTGGGGATTAGCAAATTTGCTAATCCTTTGTTTATGTTTTTGTTTGTGTTTTATTTTTTTTTATTTGTGTTTATTTTATTTTATTTTATTTTTTGTGTTATGTTTTTTTTTAACTTTTGATATTTGATTTAGTTTTCTTTCTTTGATTTTAGGTACAAATGGATCGAGACATGGCACTTGCATCCATCCAGGCTCAATTGGCGAATCTCACGTCTCAATTAACTCAGAATGCCGGAAGGACCACAATGCCAAATGTCCCTACATTTGGTGCATCGTATGGGCAAGGATATCAAACTCATCAATGTCCCCAATTTTCTGCAAATGAAGATGTTTGGGGATATCAAGGCCATAACCAATCAAGGGGCAACACGTTTTCCAACGCTTACAATTCGGATTGGAGAAATTATTCAGATCATAGGTGGGGAGAACCTCAACAGGTTCAACAAAGTGGATATTGGCAACAAGATGATGAGTTTTATTCAAGATCTATGCAGCCACCACAACCTCCCCCACAACAATTCCAATCAAATCAAAGTATGCCCATGAATTATAATGAAATTCTTGAAGGACTAATTTCTGTGGCGCAGGGTTTACGAAAAGAAGAACAATTGCCGCCATCGGAAGAGTTCTATCAGTGGCCATATGAACCGTCACAGCCACCACAACAATCAACCCAATTCAATTCAGGTACATCCTTGGATAATGATACACTTAATAAGTTATTCACCTCTTTGAATCAGGGAGTAGAAAATCAAAACCAGGAGATGCAAGACCGAGTCAAAAGAGTGGACGAATTGGATATGCAAGTTGGGCAGATTGTGGAATTCATGGCACAGATTCGAGATCAAAGTGAACTCTCCAACTCAAACATTGCAAATTCAAAGGCAGAAAGTGAAATCGATGAAGTCATCACTTTGGAAGGTGACATGAAGGATGAAGCTGTCCCAGAACCATCCAAACACAGCCCGAACATGGATGAATTGTTGCTGCAAGCAGAAGAGGAGGAGGACGACCTGGGCAGTTTAGAAGAATTCTTGTCACAAACCCCTCAAGTCCTTATGCCATCCAACTCAGGTGAGGAGGTTCTAAATTCAATTCATTCTAACCCTATTCCGCCAATTGTCCTTTTTCCTTGCAGGTTTTTAAATCCCAAGGAAGAAGTGAATGAAAAAGACGTTGTGGAAGCTCTTCCAGAGGTGCAAAATGAGATCCCAATTTTTGGTGCACCAAATTATGTTCCCGATGATGTTGAAACATTCAAAGAACCTTGCACACCAAGAAGAGGGATTCCAGAAAAGGAGGTGGCCGGAGAATATGTTGAACATATCAAAGAAGCTGTGCATGAGACAATCAAGCCCAAAGAAGTTGAGACTGATAACAAGGGCCATGTCACAATCATCACATGCAATCTGGCTAAGTGCAAAGTCCCTGAAACTTTCAAGGACGTGGTGTTTGTGATTGAGTTTGAACAAGAAAGTAAGCCATCTTCTCCAATTTTAATTTTATGTTATACTAACAATCTAATTTTGATGATTCAGGCACCGTCATTAGAACTTAGACCGTTGTCGGATCATTTCAAGTACCACCGTCCGTTCAAGGATAAACCCATGCATTTGAATAATGAAGGGAAGCCTAGGAATCACCCACAATCAGATTTGCATTCCTAATCCCTTCTCTTTACTGCTTTCATTTTGTTTTGTTTATTTAGTTGTGATTTTTGTTTGGGAGATTAAACATAGTCTTTTTACTTTGATTTACTTATTTTACATTGATATTTAAAAAAAAAAAAAAATAATAATAATAATAAACATCTATATAATAAAAAAAATAAAAAAAATAAAAAAAATAAAAAAAATACTTATATTTATATATATAATTAAATAAACTTAAAAGCATAAATATTTTACAATAATGTGAACTAATAGCTTTCATTGGTCGTTGGTAGGTGGTGCCTCGGAGGTCGACGGAGCCCCAGAAAGACGAAGCGCCAGAGTTGGATCATTCGGAGCCTCAATACTTGGTGCAGCTCCCGAGGACGAAGGCAACATAAACCTCGGGAGTAACGCCATAAACCGTTGATGATCACTCTGAATCCGCACTTCGGACTCCTGCATCTGATCCAGCTTCCTCTTCATGCTTGTTGAGTAATTAGTTGCGAGCATGTTCAACTCCTTATTCTCATGCCTAAGCACTCTGACCTCTTGCCGAAGACTAGCCACTTCAGCCATCAACGACTCAACCTGACGAGTTCGTGCAAGAAGGCGCTGGCCCATGTTTGATACTGAGCCTGCGCATCGGACGCTGTAAGCCAGAGAGTCCTGAACAGCCAGTTCGTCGGACCGCCGAGAAAGTATCCTAGTGTCTCTAGGAGTGAGCAGATTTCTGGCCACCACCGAAGCGGTTGTATCATTCATCATCATGAAATCTCCAACTGTAAGAGGACCATTTGGGGATATGAAGGACGGCTGCCAAATGTTGGTTGGAGAAGACATATCAATATCTTCCCCAACATTCAAGTTAAGGCGACGGTCAGAGGGGCAAGACATTTTCTGAAGGTGTTGAGAATGAAGAGTCGGACTGATCAAGATTAAACAAATGCAAGAAGGGAGTGTTTACAGGAGGGAGCTCAAGTGTGTTGTGGAACAAAATTAGCGCCTCTATAAAAAGAAGAAATCAAAGAGCCGCTCCTCAGAAATCGAAGATGCGTCCTCTCGCAAATCGAAGAGTCGGGGTTCCTTTCTCAAAAGACGGACTCCGTCTCAAAAGTCGGACGCCGTTCTCAAAAGTCGGGCGCCTCTCTCAAAAGCCGGAGCAGTCAGGAATCACGAGGCGAGCAGCTTTTCCAGATTTGTCGTCATTCGTCACGCGCGCTGTCAGCTTTGCGGAAATTACTGGCAGCTTTGTCAGAAAGCGCGTAACTTGTACTGTTCATCCATCCACCGGCTGCCGACAGGGGTAAAGGAACAGTTTCGGTTGTGAAGAAAAATCCTATAAACGTCTACCTTCGCCATCCATTGCAAAGGCAAACCCCTTCAGCACTTCTTCATCTCTGAAAATGCATTCCCAACGAAGCCTCTCGAGTTACTCTGTGTTTCTCATTCCCTGGGATACCTTTGCAAACAAGTGATCAAGAGCTAGAGTATTTCATATCATGAAGGTTGAAAGCAAGAGTATCTCATATCATGCTTTCTCCCTGTCATTTTCCTTGTCTTTGTGACAAGGAGAAAGCGAGCAATCAGCCAGCACTCGGTGTCAATCTTCTGATCTAAGAACCGACTGCCTGGAAATCCTTCCTGATTGCTGACCTAGCATTGCTCTCGAGTGCTCATCTTCAACCGCTGATGTACTTCCGAAGAAGATGCCACATCTGCCTGGAGAACAGATAAGGCAAGTGAAAATGATACCTTGAAGCATGTGGAGACAAGGTGCTGCTTCATCTTCAAGATCAAATCTCATTTTCCTTGCTAAGAAGTTCCCCAGCCCAGTTCAAGAATACACCTGTGGAACGATACTTCTTCAAAAGCAAAAGTATCTCATATCATCAGAGTCAAAGGCAAAGATATCTCATGGCATGTTTTTCCTTTACCCTTGCTCTTGCCTGCGAGACAAGGAGAAAGAAAGCAATCGGTCGGCACTTGGACAGATTGAACAAAGAAACAGACCACCACCTCTACCTCGTGCCTACCTGCCGTGCAGAAGAAACAAGCAGAGAAGAATGCAGCCTGCAGACTCAATCAACCCGGCAGAAGGAGTCCGAGTTGAAACCAAGAGCTCGAGAAGCTTCAACAACATTTGGACGCATCAGTCACCACCACCAATCAAGTCTCATTTTCCTTGCTAAGAAGTTCCCGAGGCCAGTTCAAGTTCAAAGCTGTGGAAAGTCACCAAACAGGACCAATGATCACTTATTAGTTCTATTCATTGTCTTTTATCGTGATTTTCAATTTTTCGTTTGCATTTTCTACATTTTCTTGTGTTACTTAACTGAATTATTTCTTTTCTTTGCAGGAACTTTTGGTTATTTCCACCCTTGAAGTTGATTGCAGAATTTTAGCTTGGGGGGGTCATCGCTTGATTTTACTGCAAATTAGGGAAGTTTTCAGTCCTATTGCTTTATTTTGTTTCTTTATATTTATTTATTTATTTTTTATTTGCATTTTATTATATTTTCTGACATTGGGGACAATGTCTAGTTTAAGTGTGGGGGTAAAGAGTATAAAAATGACCAAATTGAAAATTTTTGTACCTTCGACTTTGAACTGGTTTCATTTGTTTCCATGTTATTGCTTTGTATTTTCTTAATTAAGTTGTGTTTTTAAAAAAATAAAAAAATAAAAAAAAATCGGAAAATTTAAAAAATCCAAAAATATTTCCTTGTTTTCCTTATTGTTTTGAATTAGATTTTTGTTAGTTTCCCGACCCAATGATATAATTGGATAAAATTTGAACCATGATGATCAAGAACTTAGTTAACATGTGTTGTGTGAAATTCCTAATTCTCGTGTTAGTTTGTACATATTTGATCATCTTTGAAAAACCAAATGCACATAGCCTTGTTGATGTGAAACTAAAGCATGATTTAAAGCTCCATATGTGAATTTAGTGACCATATACATCCTATGTGAGTTTTTGAGCCTATTGAAAGTGTGCATTTTTCATACACTCTTATTCTTTCATGTGTGATGAACTTATGTGAGATACTTCTCTAGAACTTGCATAACGATCTTTCGAAATATTTGTCATTGATTGCATGAACTTGAAAATGATAGAGGCATTAGGTTTACCACCATGGCCCAAATAACCTTGTTTCCCAAAGAAAAATGATATCATTAGATTGCCAATTTGAGCCGTATTTGTGAGCCTTTTATTTCTTATCACCAGATATGTCTACCCTTATGCCTGAAATATTTTTCCTTACCTTTTCCAAGCGAGCTAGTGAGTACTGTGAAATTATCTTATGAGAAATGTTTGTGAAGTACTTGGAGGGAGTTTGGCAAAAGAATAAGTGTGGGGGTTTTTCATATTTGTTTCTGCTTAAAAAAAAAAAAAAAAAAAAAAAAACAAGAAAGAAAGTTGTTTACGAAGAAAATAAAAAGTGTTTAAAGTTTCAGTTTAAGGTTGTGGTTGGAGGTGACTAGAAGAATAGCTGGAAAGCTTGAGTTCTTATAAATCTAAATAAAATAATTGCTTGCAATGTAGCTTGTGTTTACCTATTCTTTCGTTTCAATAACCCTCGCCCTAAACCTCATTACGTCCAATAAAAGTCCTCTTGATTTAAGTTTTGCAATTATGATTGTGGAGAAGTGATCTTTATGCAAGCTTATGGTAGAACTTTCACATTTGATTCTTTGAGCGAAACACATTAAGACTAAACACATGTGTGATTGAGTGTGTTTCCAGTGAGAAGGTCGCTAGTTTGCATATGGTGTTTTTAAAAAAATAAAAATTTGAAATTGCATTAGCATGGCTATCTCACACACTACACTTCAAGGATGATTCAAAGATTACTGCTAATATTTGAGTAAGGAAAATGAACTTGAATTGCTTGTTGGTGTTAGCTATGGTTCTTGATGATTGTGTTCTCAAATGAAATTCTTTGAGGGTCACATAGGAGAAACTAATGTTTTTCATGTTATTACTTTTTCATGTTTTCGTTGTTTTGCTCGAGGACTAGCAAAAGCTAAGTGTGGGGGTATTTGATAAGCTCATATTTATACATATTTTACATCAAATTCTCTCGTCTTTTCTTAGTTAGTTTCTTATATTTTTGAGTTATTTACTTTGTTTTTGTGTTTTATTGAATTTATCTAGCTAAGAAAATAAAAATAGCACAAGTGTGATTTTAAGTAATAAATTCGTCATTTCTACCTTGCTCACTTATCTTATTTTGTTTATGTTTTCGAATGTGGTGATTTATAGTTATCAATACGTGCTTGATCCTAAAGTGGCTGGTATTATTTACAAGGTAATGCAAATAATGATGCACATGGACTATCAAAGGAAAACATGCTGCCAGAAACGGGGGAGAGAGCATTCAGAAAAGGAGATAAGAAAAGCTGGCGCGCATTCCAGCTTGAAAAGGGAAAGCAAAATAATAAAAGAAGGAGAGGAGTGGGAGAGCACGGAAGAAAAGAAAATAAAATAAAATAAAGTGGGGGAAGCACAACAAGAAAGAAAAGAAGGCATGCGCAAATAAATAAACAAACAGAAAACTAGTGGAAAAGGGGGGGGAAGCACAGCTGCCCTTGGAGCTACCAGAAATAAAAAGAAAAAGAAAGGCAGCTAGAAAAGGGGGGACGCAACAGGAGAGTGGGAGGTGTAGGAAGGCAGAAGAGGGCTGCCTCGGAGAGGAGCACGGGCTGACAGAGACGGGATTGGGAAAGAGTGGAGCTGCTCTCCACGGGCAGCTGGCGAGACGTGCTGGGAGTGAGCTGCCAAGGGGCAGCTCGAAGGAAAGACAGAGCGGCGAGCTGCTTGGCAGCGAGGGAACGTGGGAGAGACGGAAAAGAGAGCTGCTTGGCAGCGTGTGAAGCAGGAGGGCGCGGTGCGCGCGGAAAGAAGAAGCTGCCTACGTTAGGCAGCTAGAAAAAGGAGGGACGTGCTGAGACAGCGAGAAGAGAAGGCAGGAGGAGAAGGAAGCTGCCTTTGCAGCTCAAGAAGAGGCCTTGCGCAGTGACAGGGCGCACGAGAAAGCGCGGAAAGGAGAAGAGTAAGGCAGTGCTGACTTGGGCAGCACGAAGGACGGTGAGGACGGCAGTGCTGACTTGGACAGCACGAAGGAAAGAAGACATGGCAGCGTGGGAGAGGAGCACAGCTGCCTCGAGCTTAAGCACAGAGGATCACTTCCTCATTTGGTTTTATTTTTCTAAAACTCATGTTTAATTTAATTTGCTTTACAATTATATTAAACATGTGTAATTAATTTCTGTTTAGTTAGAGGGAAATTTGAAACCATGGATAAAGGTTTATTATGATTTGATTTACTCCAGTTATGAATTCTTGAACGTTGGATGTGGTTTACTTTTCTGTGTTGATTAAGAACTTGTTTATGTATGTGGGTTGAGGGTCGACACTTAATTTGCATGCTTAGACTTGATGCTAGGATATAAGGGAATTTCACCTAATCGTTATGAACTTATATTCATGAGTAGTAAAAATCGCTAGCCACGATTGTGTTTAGTAAACCCTAGGTTGGATTAACATGCGTATTCCATAGTTATGAATGCCTAGTCGATGTTTATGATTTCCATTAAACTTAATGATCTTTGATATGTCTCTCTATCATGCGTATTCCATAGTTAGGGAACTTGATAAGAATAATTTGGTTGTGATGCGTATCCCGTCCAATTCAATGAATCTAGGGAAATCTGAAGGTTAATTTAAGCGGACCTAATTAACTTGGAGCATTGTCATTTATTCGTTTGTTGAAATCATAACTGGGAATCAAATTATATGCATAAGTTCATGTGTGGATAAGGACCCCTCTAACTAGTATCTCATCATTTTAATTCTATAAAATATATTTTCTTTGAAGTTTATTTTTAAGTTTCTGTTTTAAGTTCAATTTCATCAAAAAATCAATCCCCCATTTATTTTAAAGTGTTAGATTTGTTAGAAATCAATTTAGTTTGTGTTTTCTTGAGTCTTGAATTATTTTGAGTCTTTTGATTTGTTTTAGTTTATTTGTTAGTTTTATTTTGAGTGATTCTAGTTAAGTGTTTTGATTTTAGTTTAGTGTTTTAAATTTTGTTTTTACGTTTTTAATTTAATTTTACTTTGGTTAGCATCCCTAGTTAATCCCCGGCCTAGAACGATCCCTACTTACATCATTACTACAATTGTCACAAATAGGGTTTAATTTGTGCGTTAATTTATTACGCATCAAAAATTTTTTTTTCATTAAAACCTTGAAAGCCAAAACCAAGTGACATGCAAATTTGGATTTTTCTACCTTGTATTGAATTTGTACATGTGGGTGAGACTTCCCATCCCCCCCCCCCCATTAAGTGGCCGGCCTCCCCTAGTGGATTTATCCACTTGTAGGGCTTTTTGTAATTTAAAAAAAAAGATATTTTATACTTTTGAGTATTTACGGTTTGACCCCTAACTTTTTCATATTTGCATTTAAGCCCCTACTAACTAGAAAGTTAAAATATTTGATTTTAATTTTGTTAGTTGTTTAAACTCACAATGCTCTTATGCCGATATGTACTAAATCTAAATGTTTATGTTGCATTCCATTTAATTATTTAAATGTGTTTAAGTAGTTATAAAAGGGTGACTATGGACTTATGCCTTAAACAATAATTGAGCTATAAGATAAGGCGTTAAAATCAAATTGTTTGAACCTTGGGAATGTGTTTTAATTACTGTTTAATTGGACCTTGTCACGTTTGACGTTTATCTATCTCTCCCCTTTTAGTATATGTAATTTATAGGAATTTGTACAAATCGGTTTGTAATTCTTATTACTTCTTAATCTCTATTCGCTAGTTGATTCCCTCTAGTGCTAGACTAGAGTTTCTTTAACTATTGGTAAGGAGACATAACTAAAAGAGGGTTTTGACATGAGATTAAAGATTAAATGGGTCCAATGCCCTAATTAGCAATGAATGATTGTCTTTCATTTCTAATGGCTCAATGAAAATGTTTTAATTGGATTGATAAGCACGTAATTAAATGACACAACCTCCCCGAGTTTATATTCAACAATGATGGCTCGTTGTTGCAATAACCTAATAAGTCCATGATCATCCAAGAGCCTAAGATAACTATAAAGTCCAATTTCAAAGAAATGCAAAAACCTTGGTAGTAGTAGTTACTTCCAATATTTGAAAAATTAGTTTTTAATATTGATTTGTTTTTCTCAAAACAAATAGTGGGAGTATCATACGCTACTAAAATACAATGAGGACTATTAGTAGTTATATATATCTCCAATATTTTGAAAAATGTTTTGATATTGATTTGTTTTATGAAAACGAATAATGGGGATATTATATGCTACTAATTTCATTAAACTTTGGACTAAGTAGTTATAATAGGACATTATTTATTTGATTGTGATTAAATAAATAAAATGATGAGACCTTAAAATCCCTCAAACAACAATCATATTAAGTTGTAAACGTAAGAGTGCTTAGAACACTTTTTCGTGGCCTTCCACCATGGTAGGCTCCAATCGTTTATGACTTGTACACCGCCTTCACCCTATCATGGGGAAGTGACAAAGTGCATGCTTATATTCAGGAGGAGTTTATTTAAAACATTTGATGAGGTTAAGGTAGGCAACGAGTGTGGCCAACATCGTATCATCGTGAGGTCATGCTTGAACCCCTAGCTAAACCGGCATGGTGGGAAAGAACTTAACTAAGAGAAATGATGCCAACATCGTATCATCGTGAGGCATTGTTTTCAAAAGGCCAAATAGATGGGTAATCACAAGAGGTTGTTGTGAATGGGTAATTGTACCCTCTCATTATTATTGTTGCTAGCCGACATCGTATCATCGTGAGGTGGGCTTGGTAATAGTGAGCCTCCCATAACCCGCTAGGAGCTTTCTTTGAAATCTCTCGGATTCCATTATGGGGGATATGGAATTTGCCAAAAATGGTGGGTGGTGTCATTCGGTTTAAAGACCCAAATCGTTTGACTTAATCAACAATCAATCTAATTATTTTATTTGTTTATGTATTTAGATATGGTTGGAAGCACACTCGCGAAAATACTCGACAAACATTGCCTAGAGGGGCACAATTTCCCATCATGGTATCGTAATGTCAAGATTCTCCTAACATTGGAGAAGATTGTTTACGTACTAGACAAGGCTCCACCTCACATACCTCTCAGCCCTGAGGCTACTGAGGATGAACGTGCTAAGTATGACAAGCACGTTGAGGATGATATACAAGCCAAGTGCTATCTGTTGGCTTCCATGAATGAGGAGCTACAGAGACAGCACGAGGGCATGGATAGTGCATCTTCCATAATACTCCATCTTACGGAGTTATATGGTGAAGGGACGCGCAACCGTCGCTTTAGCACCGTCTGTGAGCTTGTAAAGACCAAGATGGTCAAGGGGGCTCCAGTACACCAACATGTACTGAAGATGATAGGATTCATTGAACAATTGGAGAACCTTGGTACTCCACTTGACGGGGAATTGGCCCAGGACTTTATATTGGCTTCTCTTTCTGATTCATTCTCGCAGTTTGTAATGAACTACAATATGAATAAGATGGGTAGTACTCTCTCTGAGTTACTAAACATGTTAGTAACTGCTGAGAAGACTATGAAGAAAGAAAGCTGATGCGAAAATTAACTAACGCACAAATTAAACCCTCTTTTTGACAATTGTAGTATAGATGTAAGTAGGGTATCGTTCTAGACCGGGGATTAGGAGGGATTGCTAATCTATTCTAAATTAAATTAAAAACGTAAAAACAAAAATTTAAAATACGAAACTAAAATTAAAACACTTAACTAGAATTACTCAAAATAAAACTAACAAATAAACTAAAATAAATCACAAGACTCAAAATAATTCAAGACTCTAGAAAATATAAACTAAATTTAATTCTAACAATTTTAACACTTTAAAATAAACGGGGATTGATTTTTAAGAAATTGATTTTAAAACAGAAATTTAAAAACAAACTTCAAAGAAAATATATATATTTTTTTTCTTTTAGAATTAAAATAAAATGATGAAACGTTAGTTAGAGGGTTCCTTATCCACACATGAATAAATGCATATAATTTGATTCCCAGTTATGACTTCAACAAACGAATAAATGACAACGCCCCAAGTTAATTAGGTCCGCTTAAATTAACCTTCAGATTTCCCTAAATTCATTGAATTGGACGGGATACGCATCACAACCAAATTATTCTTATCAAGTTCCCTAACTATGGAATACGCATGATAGAGAGACATATCAAAGATCATTAAGTTTAATGGAAATCATAAGCATCGACTAGGCATTCATAACTATGGAATACGCATGTTAATCCAACCTAGGGTTTACTAAACACAATCGTGACTAGCGATTTTTACTACTCATGGATATAAGTTCATAACGATTAGGTGAAATTCCCTTATATCCTAGCATCAAGTCTAAGCATGCAAATTAAGTGTCGACCCTTAACCCACATACATAAACAAGTTATTAATCAACACAGAAAAATAAACCACATCCAACGTTCAAGAATTCATAACTGGAGTAAATCAAATCATAATAAACATTTATCCAAGGTTTCAAATTCACCTCTAACTAAACAGAAATTAATTACATATGTTTAATATAATTAGAAAGTAAATTAAATTAAACATGAGTTTAAGAAAAATAAAACCAAATGAGGATGTGCAAGGATCTGTGCACTGTTTTCGTTTGTGCCTTCCTTCCTGCTGTCTGCCCGAGTTCCCTGCTGATTTCCTCAGCTGCCAGCACGTGGTTCCACGCTGACTCCTCCCGTGCGCCAGCTCCCCCGCATGCGCTGCCTTTGGTTCCTCACGTCTGCTCCAGCTTCCAAAAGGCAGCTCTCCTTTATTGTTTTTCCCGCACCTGCTGCCTAAGGCAGCATCTTCTCTGGTCCCTGCCAACTTCCGCAAGCCTTCTGCGCGCCCTGGCAGCTGTCTGTCCCTCGCAGCTGCCTTCTCTCGCATGCTTCTCTCTCTCAGCGTGTCTTAGCTTCTTTTTCTTTTCAGCCCACTCAATCATCAGTAGCCCACCTTCCACGTTTCCACCAACTTATCCCTTGTATGCTGCCAATAAAACAGTTTTAGTTATTTTGTTTTTATTTTCTAAAGCTACAAAAATCAAATAAGTGAGCAAGATAATTTTTACGAATTTTGTCACATAAAATCACACTTGTGCTAATTTTATTTTCTTAGCTAGATAAATTCTATAAAACACAAAAATAAAGTAAATAGCACATAAATATGAGGAAATAACTAAGAAAAGACGAGAGAATTTGATGTAAAATATGTATAAATATGAGCTTATCAAATACCCCCACACTTAGCTTTTGCTAGTCCTCGAGCAAAACAGAGAAAATAGAAAAAAGTAATAGCATGAAAATTATTAGTTTCCCCCTATGTGACCCTCATAGAACTTCATTTGAGAACACAATCATCAAGAACCATAGCTAACACCAACAAGCAATTCAAGTTCATTTTCCTAATTCAAATATTAGCAGTAATCTTTGAAACATCCTTGAAGTGTAGTGTGTGAGATAGCCATGTTAATGCAATTTCAAAATTTTTATTTTTAAAATCACCATATGCAAACTAGCGACCTTCTTACTGGAATATACACTCAATCACACATGTGTTTAGTTTTAATGTGTTTCTCTCAAAGAATCAAATGTGAAAGTTCTACCATAAGCTTGCATAAAGATCACTTCTCCACAATCATAATTACAAAACTTAAATCAAGAGGACTTTTATTGGACGTAATGAGGTTTAGGGCGAGGGTTATTGAAACGAAAGAATAGGTAAAAACAAGTTCCAAGCTACATTGCAAGCAATTCTTTTATTTAGATTTATAAGAACTCAAGCCTTCCAGCTATTCTTCTAGTCACCTCCAACCACGACCTTAAACTGAAACTTTAAACACTTTTTATTTTCTATTTTCTTCGTAAACAACTTTCTTTCTTTCTTTTGGTTTTTTTTTTTTTTTTTTTTTTTTTTTTTTTTAATTCAGAAACAAATATGAAAAACCCCCACACTTATTCTTTTGCCAAACACCCTCCGAATACTTCACAAACACTTCTCATAAGACAATTTCACATTACTCATTAGCTCGCTTGGAAAGGGTAAGGAAAAAAATTTCAGGCATAAGGGTAGACATATCTGGTGATAAGAAATAAAAGGCTTACATATACGGCTCAAATTGGCAATCTAATGAAATCATTTTTCTTTGGGAAACAAGGTTATTTGGGCCATGGTGGTAAACCTAATGCCTCTATCATTTTCAAATTCATGCAATTAATGACAAATATTTCGAAAGATCGTTATGCAAGTTCTAGAGAAGTATCTCACATAAGTTCATCACACATGAAAAAATAGGAGTGTATGAAAAATGCACACACTTTCAATAGGCTCAAAAACTCACATAGGATGTATATGGTCACTAAATTCACATATGGAGCTTTAAATCATGCTTTAGTTTCACATCAACAAGGCTATGTGCATTTAGTTTTTCAAAGATGATCAAATATGTACAAACTAACAAGAGAATTAGGAATTTCACACAACACATGTTAACTAAGTTCTTGATAATCATGGTTCACATTTTATCCAATTATATCATTGGGTCGGGAAACTAACAAAAATCTAAATCAAAACAGTAAGGAAAACAAGGAAATATTTTTTTTTTTTTTTTTTTTTAATTTTTTTTTTTTTTTTAAAATAAAACAAAACTAATTAAGAAAACAAAGCAATAACATGGAAACAAATGAAACCAGTTCAAAGTCGAAGGTACAAAATTTTTTAATTTAGTCATTTTTATACTATTTACCCCCACACTTAAACTAGACATTGTCCCCAATGTCAGAAAATATAGTAAAATGCAAATAAAAATAAAATAAATAAATATAAAGAAACAAAATAAAACAATAGGACTGAAAACTTCCCTAATTTGCAGAAAATCAAGCGATGACCCCCCAAGCTAAAATTTTGCAATCAACTTCAAGGGTGGAAATAACCAAAAGTTCCTGCAAAGAAAAGAAATAAGTCAGTTAAGCACGCAAGAAAATATAAAAAACAAATAAACGAAAAATTGAAAATGAAAATAAAAGATAATAATAAAACTAAAAGTGATCATTGGTCCTGTTTGGTGACTTTCCACAGCTTTGAACTTGAACTGGCCTCGGAACTTCTTAGCAAGGAAAATGAGACTTGATTGGTATTGTTGTTGAAGCTTCTCGAGCTCTTGGTTTCAACTCGGACTCCTTCTGCCGGGTTGATTGAGTCTGCAGGCTACATTCTTCTCTTTTTGTTCTTCTGCATGGCAGGTAGGCACGAGGAAAAGGTGGTGGTCTGCTTCTTTGTTCAATCTGTCCAAGTGCCGACCGATTTCCTTTCTTTCACCCTGACTCGTAGCCAAGAGCAAGGGTAAAGGAAAAGCATGCCATGAGAAATCTTTGCCTCTGACTCTGATGATATGGGATACTTTTGCTTTTGAAGAAGTATCGTTCCACAGGTGTATGCGTGAACTGGGCTGGGGAACTTCTTAGCAAGGAAAATGAGACTTGATCTTGAAGATGAAGCAGCACCTTGTCTCCACATGCTTCAAGTATCATTTTCACTTGCCATGTCTGTTCTCCAGGCAGATGTGGCGACTTCTTCGGAAGTACATCAGTGGTTGAAGAAGAGTACCCGAGAGCAATGCTAGGTAAGCAATCAGGAAGGATTTCCAGGCAGTCGGTTCTTAGATTGGAAGATTGACACCGAGTGCTGGCTGATTGCCCGCTTTCTCCTTATCACAAAGACAAGGAAAATGACAGGGAGAAAGCGTGATATGAGATACTCTTGCTTTCAACCTTCATGATATGAAATACTCTAGCTCTAGATGACTTGTTTGCAAAGGTATCCCAGGGAATGAGAAACACAGAGAAACTCGAGAGGGTTTCTTGGAAAGGCATTTTAGATGAAAAATTTCGGAGATGAAGAAGTGTTGAGAGAGTTTGCCTTTGCTGTTGAAGGCGAAGGTAGACGTTTATAGAAATGATTCTTCACAACCGAAACTGTTCCTTTACCCCTGTCGGCAGCCGGTGGATGGATGAACAGTACAGGTTACGCGCTTTCTGAAAAAGCCACCCGTAATTTGCGCAAAGCTGACAGCGCGCGTGACGAGTGACGACAAAACTGGAAAAGCTTTTCGCCTCGTGATTCCTGACCGCTCCGGCTTTTGAGGAAGGCGCCCGACTTTTGAGAACGGCGTCCGACTTTTGAGACGGAGACGCCGCTTTTGAGAAAAGAATCCGACTTTTGAGAAAGGAGCCCGGCTCTTTGATTTGCGAGAGGGCGCCTCTTCGACTGCTGAGTGATGCCTCAACGATTTCTTCTTCTTATAAGAACGCTCATTTTTGTTCCACAACACACTTAAGGTCCCCCTGTAAAACTCCCTCCTGTAAACACTCCCTCTTGCACTTCTTTTAATCTTGATCATTCCGACTCTTCATTCTCAACACCTTCAGAAAATGTCTTGCCCTTCTGACCGTCGCCTTAACTTGAATGTTGGGGAAGATAGTGATATATCTTCTCCCACCAACATTTGGCAGCCGTCCTTCATATCCCCGAATGGTCCTCTTACAGTTGGGGATTCCATGATGATGAATGAAACAACCGCATCGGTGGTGGCCAGAAATCTGCTCACTCCTAGAGACACTAGGATACTTTCTAGGCGGTCCGACGAACTAGCTGTCCAGGACTCTTTGGCCTACAGCGTCCGATGCGCAGGCTCAGTATCAAACATGGGTCAGCGCCTTCTTGCACGAACTCGTCAGGTGGAGTAGTTGATGGCTGAAGTGGCTAGTCTTCGGCAGGAGGTCAGAGTGCTTAGGCATGAGAACAGGGATTTGCACATGCTCGCAACCAATTACTCCACAAGCATGAAGAGGAAGCTTGATCAGCTGCAGGAGTCCGAAGTGCGGATTCAGAGTGATCATCAACGGTTTATGACGTTACTCCCGAGGTTTATGTTGCCTTCGTCCTCGGGAGCAGCACCAAGTATTGAGGCTCCGAATGATCCAGCTCTGGCGCTTCGTCTTTCAGGGGCTCCGTCGACCTCCGAGGCACCACCTACCAATGACCAATGAAAGCTCTTAGTTTAAAAGTTATTGTAAAATATTTATGCATTTAAGTTTTTTTTTTTTTTTTTTATATATATATATGTAAATATTTTTGTGTTTTATTTATATAAATGTTTATGTTTTTTTTTTTTTTGTTTTTTTTTTTTTTTTGTTTTTTTTTTTTTTTTTTGTTTTTTTTTTAAAAGAAATAAAACTAAATCAAAAATCAAAAGTAAAAGACAAAACACAAAAATAAACACAAACAAAAACATAAAACACAAACAAAGGATTAGCAAATTTTCTAATCCCCGGCAACGGCGCCAAAAATTTGATGCGAAAATTAACTAACGCACAAATTAAACCCTCTTTTTGACAATTGTAGTATAGATGTAAGTAGGGTATCGTTCTAGACCGGGGATTAGGAGGGATTGCTAATCTATTCTAAATTAAATTAAAAACGTAAAAACAAAAATTTAAAATACGAAACTAAAATTAAAACACTTAACTAGAATTACTCAAAATAAAACTAACAAATAAACTAAAATAAATCACAAGACTCAAAATAATTCAAGACTCTAGAAAATATAAACTAAATTTAATTCTAACAATTTTAACACTTTAAAATAAACGGGGATTGATTTTTAAGAAATTGATTTTAAAACAGAAATTTAAAAACAAACTTCAAAGAAAATATATATATTTTTTTTCTTTTAGAATTAAAATAAAATGATGAAACGTTAGTTAGAGGGTTCCTTATCCACACATGACTAAATGCATATAATTTGATTCCCAGTTATGACTTCAACAAACGAATAAATGACAACGCCCCAAGTTAATTAGGTCCGCTTAAATTAACCTTCAGATTTCCCTAAATTCATTGAATTGGACGGGATACGCATCACAACCAAATTATTCTTATCAAGTTCCCTAACTATGGAATACGCATGATAGAGAGACATATCAAAGATCATTAAGTTTAATGGAAATCATAAGCATCGACTAGGCATTCATAACTATGGAATACGCATGTTAATCCAACCTAGGGTTTACTAAACACAATCGTGACTAGCGATTTTTACTACTCATGGATATAAGTTCATAACGATTAGGTGAAATTCCCTTATATCCTAGCATCAAGTCTAAGCATGCAAATTAAGTGTCGACCCTTAACCCACATACATAAACAAGTTATTAATCAACACAGAAAAATAAACCACATCCAACGTTCAAGAATTCATAACTGGAGTAAATCAAATCATAATAAACATTTATCCAAGGTTTCAAATTCACCTCTAACTAAACAGAAATTAATTACATATGTTTAATATAATTAGAAAGTAAATTAAATTAAACATGAGTTTAAGAAAAATAAAACCAAATGAGGATGTGCAAGGATCTGTGCACTGCTTTCGTTTGTGCCTTCCTTCCTGCTGTCTGCCCGAGTTCCCTGCTGATTTCCTCAGCTGCCAGCACGTGGTTCCACGCTGACTCCTCCCGTGCGCCAGCTCCCCCGCATGCGCTGCCTTTGGTTCCTCACGTCTGCTCCAGCTTCCAAAAGGCAGCTCTCCTTTATTGTTTTTCCCGCACCTGCTGCCTAAGGCAGCATATTCTCTGGTCCCTGCCAACTTCCGCAAGCCTTCTGCGCGCCCTGGCAGCTGTCTGTCCCTCGCAGCTGCCTTCTCTCGCATGCTTCTCTCTCTCAGCGTGTCTTAGCTTCTTTTTCTTTTCAGCCCACTCAATCATCAGCAGCCCACCTTCCACGTTTCCACCAACTTATCCCTTGTATGCTGCCAATAAAACAGTTTTAGTTATTTTGTTTTTATTTTCTAAAGCTACAAAAATCAAATAAGTGAGCAAGATAATTTTTACGAATTTTGTCACATAAAATCACACTTGTGCTAATTTTATTTTCTTAGCTAGATAAATTCTATAAAACACAAAAATAAAGTAAATAGCACATAAATATGAGGAAATAACTAAGAAAAGACGAGAGAATTTGATGTAAAATATGTATAAATATGAGCTTATCAAAAGCGTTGTAGGGACTGCTGCAGTAGCCTACAACAAGCCATCCTCTTCCAAGTCCAAGCCGCAAGGCAAAGGCATATGGAAGGAGAAGAAGTCACCCACTCCTAAGCCGAAAGGAGGAGTGAAGAAAAAGAAGGCAAAGGAGCCCAAGGGGACTTGCCACCACTGTGGAAATGAGGGGCATTGGAGGAGGAATTGCAGGTTATACCTAGCAAGTCTTAAGGACAAACCACAAGGTATGGTTTATGTTCTTATCTTCAATTCTAATTGTTAGATCTTCTAAATATTTATATTTGATATAAAGAGCTAATCACTTGTATAAATTGTATATAGGTGGAGAAACCAAGTAGAAGAAGAACAAGCAAAGAAAATGTGGTGAAGGGTTCGGCCACTATGTTTTTTTGCTCACTACTTAGGAAGTTAGTTAGGCGTTAAAGATTGTCTTTAAACTTTCTTATTTTGATAAGAACTTGTTAATTAGAACCTAAAAGATTGTTCACCAATACACTATTGTAGTGAGTAATTAAAGGATGATGGAAACAATTAATTGGATTAATTAAATGTTGTGATTAATTTAGAAAGTCTAAAGAAATCATAAAAGCGATAAAGATCATTTTGGGCTTAAAGAAACGTTCGGGGTTTAATTGGGCCCATTGGGCTTTTATTCAAGCATTGGATGACTTGAAATAAATGAAAGCCCAAAGCCCAAACAACACAAAGAGGGCCGGCCACTTTAGGTAGGAAAGGGTGAGATATTTAGTCAAGTTGTTGACTAGGTTTCTTTTGTCTATATAAGAACTTTATAGAGATATTGTTCAATAGGGTTTTTGTGTGTTTAAAACAACAAAGAGGCAAAAGAAAAATAGCTCTCTTACTACACAAAGGCCGGCCACCATTGGGGTGTTTTTACTAACATATCTTACACCCTTTTTGGTTATTCTTTCATCGTTCTCACTACACTAGTGGGTGAGGATCTTTAGAGGTTTCCTACTTTGGAAACTTGAAGAGAACCTAGGAGCACTCATTCTATCAAAGTGGAGGAGGCAAGGAGGGAAGCTAGGCTCAAGGAGTTCAAGGAACAAAGGGCTTGGAGGTGGTCCATCCTTGGTCTCAAGTCTAGATCAAGAGGTATAAGACTAAACCTTCACTTTGTTCTTCTCTATAAAATGTTTTGATGCATTATATATAAACCTATGAACCTTGAAGGGGATTTGCATGACTATAGCTTTGATAATATGTTATAAATGCTTCCGCTGCTTTCGTATATTAAATTTGATTTGTATATGCATGATAGTCTTTTTGAAATCCCATTCTAGAATCTCATAAATTTCCCTTCATGGAGCCTACCATGGTGGAAGGCCACGAAAAAGTGTTCAAAGCACTCTTACGCTTTCAACTTAATATTGTATGTTGGTTGAGGGATTTTAAGGTCTCATCAATTTTATTTATTTAATCACATTTAAATAAATTGGTCCTATTATAACTACTAGTCCATAGTTAATGAAATTAGTAGCATATGATATCCCCACTATTCGTTTTCATAAAACAAATCAATATCAAAACATTTTTCAAAATATTGGAGATATATATAACTACTAATTGTATTCATTATAGTTTAGTAGTGTATGATACTCCCACTATTTGTTTTGAGAAAAAACAAATCAATATCAAAAACGAATTTTTCAAATATTGGAAGTAACTACTGCTACTACGGTTTTTGCATTCCTTTGAATTTGGACTTTATAGTTATCTTAGGCTCTTGGATGACCATGGACTTATTAGGTTATTGCAACAACGAGCCAACATTGTTGAATAAGAACTCGGGGAGGTTGTGTCAATTTAATTACGTGCTTTTCAATCGAATTAAAACATTTTCATTGAGCAATTAGAAATGAAAGACAATCATTCATTGCTAATTAGGGTGTTGGACCCATTTTATCTTTAATCTCATGTCAAAACCCTCTTTTAGTTATGTCTCCTTACCAATAGTTAAAGAAACTCTAGTCTAGCACTAGAGGGAATCAACTAACTAAAAGAGATTAAGAAGTAATAAGAATTACAAACCGATTTGTACAAATTCCTACAAATTACACATACTAAGAGGGAGAGATAGATTAATGTCCAAGGTGACAAGGTCCAATTGAAACAGTAATTAAAACATATTCCCAAGGTTCAAACAATTTGAGTTTAGCGCCTTATCTCATAGCTCAATTATCGTTTAAGGCATAAGTCCATAGTCACCCATTTTTCTAACTACTTAATCACATTAAATAATCAAATGGAATGCAACATTGTTGGAAATGTGCCCTAAAACCAATCATATGATGATACTTTACGGACATTTCACAAGTTAAACTAATGTAGTTTAAATATAAAGGGCAAAAGGTTATTGTTTGAGTCGTCTCATATAAATGTTATATGCTTAAACGATAAGTCCAAGGAATATATGATTGGGAGAATGCAATCTAAAGAAGTTAGATTCATGAGACCATTCTTTCGTAGACACATCCTAAACGTTCCTGATCATAGGATTGCCAATTGGGCATTGACAGTCCGTTAAGATCGGTACGTGCTATGTCTTCTCTCAGGGACAGTGACTAGTCTCGAGTCATTGGTGTGTGTGACATCAAGACAAGTACGTAGGTGCTCAATAGAGAATGAGTTCACTGAACACGATCAACGAAGAGTTCTCATATTCATGTCACATGAGAACTCATGGTTGGGATAATGAAAAGTAGTCCTTTGACCTGAGGCATCATAGTTGTCTTGTGGTTAGGTACTTGATCTTTGATTATGTCAAAGTCACCCCATCCGCGGGTGTCCATGGCATCGTTGGGGTTAAGCCACTTAGCCATGGAGGCAATTAAATGCGCAACAAGGGATCTCTAACCTTCAAACTATTTTAGGGAGAATACTCTATGATATGATTAAGAATCTCTGGCCAGAGTATGAATGAGATTTAGGAAGTCGTTCCAAATCACATTCAAGGTAATCATATAAGCACACGAATCACATTGGATAGTAGACATGAATAAACTATCAAACCAAACAATGTGGTCAAGAGTATTGTATTAGAGAAAGACCGTATTGCATTGTAATCCTAAATTGAATAGGTTCTCCACCTCTTCTGATTAGCTTGGGTAACCATGACATACTGCTAGGTGTCACCCATGGTTTGTGGAAGCACACGAATCGCCCACTGCCTCGCTAAAAGGAACCTAATGGATCGTACACCGTGTAAGGTAGAGATTGAAGAAACAACGGAGATGAGTAAGAATAATTAAATGGTTTAATTATTTATGGCAAGGATTAATTAATATGTTAATTAATCAAACGAATAAGTTCGTTAAAGACCTCAGGATAGTATTGGACCTTAAGGCCCAATGGGCTTTGAACGTCAAGTCCATTGACTTAAGTTGTATGACAACTTAATGAATAATGATTCACAAAGGCCCAAATAGCCCAATAATAACCCAATGGCCAGCCATTTAGAGAAGGAGTGGGTTTTGGACTTAATTACAAGTTTGCCACTACAATGAATAAAGGTATAAATATGACTTTATAGCCAAAATTCATTTAGGGTTTCTTTTGGAGAAAATTGGTGAGAACATGTCTCTCCATTTCTCTCTAAAGAGGCCGGCCCCTTTGGAGGGATTAGCTAGCAATCCAACTCCTCCAAGGTCACTCATTTCTTCTCCAATCTAACCTTGGTGAAGAGACTTAGAGGTTCTCAATTTTGGGAACTTGGAGAACCATATTCTTCCATCCAAATCCATGGATCTAAGAAGCAAGGAATGAAGGTCCTCTCCTTGGGTGATTAGCCTTTGCTTATGCAAAGAGGAATCTACAAAGGTATAAATTTCTCAACTCACTTTGATTTGAGTTGAGTGTTGGTTCACCAATCTACTAGGCTTTGAATTTCATGGTTAATGTTTTGTTTTTAAGTGCATACAAGCATGATTCCGCCTTTAATTGTTAATTGCATGCTAATAGATGTTGCTTAAATGAACATGTTTTTCACAAAATTTCCTTCAAACATAAACATTTAGATTTAGTGCATATGGGCATAATAATATTATGAGTTTAAACAACCAATAAAATTAAAATCAAATATTTTAACCTTTTAGATAGATGGGGCCTATTATGCAAATATGAAAAGTTAGGGGTAAAACCGTAAATACTTGAAAGTAAATATCAACTTTTCAAAGATTACAAAATAGCCCCACAAGTGGATAAATCCACTAGGGAGGCCGGCCACATTAAGAGGGATGTGAGGTTTCTTACACAATCTTACACATTGCATTAAAACAACACAAAGTAGAAAAAAAAAAATTAAATTTTGCTTGTCACTTGGTTTTGCTTTAAGGACTTTAAGAAAAGGGTGATGGAAATTCACCTAGTCAAGTCTAGGTTTTATTAAATTTTGGAGATGGCTATGGATGGTATGTACATCATCCAAAACCACAAAACAATGCATGAAAAACAAATAAAACCATTTTCACCAAAAACCAAACTATGAACACCAAGAACAAAACCATGAACACAATTTCAAGATTTGTACATTCTTGGTGATTTTTCAAACCCAAAAACAAAAGTGACAAGAACTCTTCTTTCTAGCTTTAAAAGGATGTGTGAGTGGTTTACAATAAAACACAAACACAACCCAAAACCACCCCCAAAACTGTGCCCTCCCTTTTGGAACAAAACCCCAAATTTTTGTTCTAAACTCAATCTTCATTCATGCATCCAAAACACTTTTGCATACATATCTTTTCAACTATTGATTCACATTTTTCAACCATTGAAAAACAAAAGATAAACATACTTTGAATGAAGCAATAATATGTCATACATAAAATTAAAACCCATATGCATAAAATCCAAAAGGACACATCATACATAAACCTTTGGCTCTGATACCACATGAAGGGAAATTTATGAGATTTCATGTGGGATTTCTAATGACTAGCATGCATATACAATTCAAAATTTATATACGAAAGCAACGGAAGCATGTTATCAAATAATATCAAAGCAATAGTCATGCAAATCCCCTTCAAGATGCATAGGTTTATGTAAGATGCATCATAAACAAATTTATATAAGAACAAAGTTTAGGAGTAGTTTTATACCTCTTGATCTAGATCTTAGACCAAGGATGGACCACCTCCAAGCCCTTTGCTCCTTGAACTCCTTGAGCCTAGCCTCCTTCCTTGCCTCCTCCACTTTGTTTATAATGAGTGCTCCTAGGTTCTCTTCAAGTTTCCAAAATTGAAAACCTTTAAAGATCCTCACCCACTAGTGTAGCGAGAAGGATGAAAGAATGACCAAAAGAGAGATTAGATGATTACCTAAAACTCCCCTTTGGTGGCCGGCCCTTGTGAGTCTTTTAGAGAGAGAGTGGTTTTTCCCTTTTGTCAAATAAACTCAAAAAAACCCTAATGAAACTTTTGCTATAAAGTTCCTTTTATAAGACAAAGAAACAAGTCAACAACTTGACTCTCTCTCTCCCTCTCTTTGGCCGGCCCCCTTTGTGTCGTTTGGGCTTTGGGCTTTTATTTATTTCAAGTCATCCAATGCTTTAATAAAAGCACAATGGGTTTAGGCCCAATGGGCCCAATTGTTTAAGTTGCTTTCTTAGTTAATGTGATTGATTAAGAAAAGGGTGATTATGAACCAAAGGCCTTGATAATTGAGCTATGTGATTGGCCGCTTTACATTATGAATGTTTGGGTTTAGTAGTTTAGATTTGAATGTAATTTGATTAGTTCAAATTTGTTGTAAATGGACATAAGTCCATCAAATGTGTTGTAAAAGGGCATAAGCCCTTCTCTTTATTTCAAGTATTCCTTTTTGTTTATATGTATGCAAATTGGAATAGTTGGGTCCAACGCCCAATAGGAAATAACAGTTTAATTAGATTAAACGCGTAACTAAAATCAACAACTATCTACCTTAAACCCAAGGTCCAACACAAGGCTCGTGTTGGATCAAATCAAACGGTTCATAATCATCCTAAGACCTAATATGACTATATAGTCCATATGAGGATGCAAAGCATTCGTTAGTAGTTCCATATAGTCTCGCTTGTTTCATCGAAATAGTGGGAGTATTATATACTACTAATTCATATTAACTTGGACCAATGGTTGTGATAGGCCCAAGTTCTTTTAATAAGATTAAAATTAAATTGATGTAGCCCCACACTACTCCCTCAACAAAACGAATATTAAGTTGATAAGCGAGAGATGCTTTGAACATCTCTTCGTAGGCCTTCCACCATGATGGGCTCCAATCGTTTGTGACTCCTACAACGGCTTCACCCTATCATGGGGGAGTTCAAAGTATGTGCTTACATTCAGGAGGAGTCCATATATACATACATGATGTAGTGAGGTAGGCAACGAGGATTGATGCGAAAATAAGTTGACGCACAAATTAAACCCTATTTGTGACAATTGTAGTAATGATGTAAGTAGGGATCGTTCTAGGCCGGGGATTAACTAGGGATGCTAACCAAAGTAAAATTAAATTAACAACATAAAAACAAAATTTAAAACACTAAACTAAACTCAAAACACTTAACTAGAATAACTTAAAATAAAACTAACAAATAATCTAAAACAAATCAAAAGACTCAAAATAATTCAAGACTCAAGAAAACACAAACTAAATTGATTTCTAACAAATCTAACACTTTAAAATAAATGGGGGATTGATTTTTGACGAAATTGAATTTAAAACAGAAACTTAAAAACAAACTTCAAAGAAAATATATTTTATAGAATTAAAATGATGAGACGTTAGTTAGAGGGTTCCTTATCCACACATGAATATATGCATACAATTTGATTCCCAGTTATGATTTCAACAAACGAATAAATGACAACGCTCCAAGTTAATTAGGTCCGCTTAAATTAACCTTCAGATTTTCCACAAGTTATTGGGTTGGATGATTGCATACGACAACCCAAAACATTCCCTACAAGTTCCCTACATGAATTGCATAATAGAGATACACGCAAGAATCATTAAGTTCTATGAAAATCATAAACATCGACTAGGCATTCATAACTATGGAATACGCATGTTAATCCAACCTAGGGTTTACTAAACACAATCGTGACTAGCGATTTTTACTACTCATGAATATAAGTTCATAACGATTAGGTGAAATTCCCTTATATCCTAGCATCAAGTCTAAGCATGCAAATTAAGTGTCGACCCTCAACCCACATACATAAACAAGTTCTTAATCAACACAGAAAAGTAAACCACATCCAACATTCATAAATTCATAACTGGAGTAAATCAAATCATAATAAACATTTATCCATGGTTTCAAATTCCCCTCTAACTAAACAGAAATTAATTACACATGTTTAATAAAATTGAAAAGCAAATTAAATTAAACATGAGTTTAAGAAAAATAAAACCAAATGAGGAGTTGTTCCTCTGCGTCCCAGCTCTTCCTCCTTACGCACAATCTTTTCCGCGCCTTCTGCACAGTCAGCGTGTTGCATCTGTCTTCCGCCTCTGTCTGCCCTGCGTTCCTTCTTTCTTCTACGTCTGACTCCTCCCTCTTGTCACGCTGGTTTCTCTCGCAGCTGCACAAAGCAGCTGTTCCTTCTCTCCTTAGCTGCGCCCTCTTGTTTATTTCATGCACAAGGCAGCGCCTTCTCCCCGAGGCTCTCTTCTCTCGCTGCCCGTGGAGAGCAGCTCCCTGCTCCTTCTCAGTCCTCCCCCGAGGCTCTCCTGACTTCTGACCTGCCTTGCACGTGTCTCGCCAGGCAGCTTCCCCTCACGTCTCGCTGCCTAAGGCAGCGCCTTCCTCCACCTCCTGGTTGGCTTCTCCTTCTTTCCGCGCAGTCTCTCCTCGCGTCAGTCCTCTCCCGTTGGCTTCCCTCTGCCAGCTGCCTCAGGGCAGCCTTCTTCTTATTCTTTTTATTCTTTGCGCCCGCCTGCACTCCCACCTTCTCCACTCTTTCTGCCTTTTTTTCTTTCTTATTATTTCTTTTGTTTTCCACTCAATCATCAGCAGCCCACGCTGCCTTTATTCCTCTCTTTTATTATTCTTTCTTTTTCTGCCTTTCCTAGCTCCACTTGCTATCTTCTTCACGTACTGCCCTTATTTTCTGACTTCCAGCTCTCATTTGCTGCTCACATGTGTTGCCAGTAAAGCAGTTTTAGTTATTTTATTTTTATTTTCTAAAGCTACAAAAATCAAATAAGTGAGCAAGATAATTTTTACGAATTTTTTCACTTAAAATCTTACTTGTGCTAATTTTATTTTCTTAGCTAGATAAATTCTATAAAATACAAAAACAAAGTAAATAACTCAAAAATATAAGAAACTAACTAAGAAAAGACGAGAGAATTTGATGTAAAATATGTATAAATATGAGCTTATCAAATACCCCCACACTTAGCTTTTGCTAGTCCTCGAGCAAAACAGAGAAAACAGAAAAAGTAATAACATGAAAATTATTAGCTGCCCCCTATGTGACCCTCATAGAATTTCATTCGAGAACACAAATCATCAAGAACCATAGCTAACACCAAACAAGCTAATCCAAGTTCTTTTTCCTTATTCAAATATTAGCAGTAATCTTTGAGTCATCCTTGAAGTGTAGTGTGTGAGATAGCCATGTTAATGCAATTTCAAAATTTTTATTTTTAAAATCACCATATGCAAACTAACAACCTTCTCACTGGAAACACACTCAATCACACATGTGTTTAGTCTTAATGTGTTTCGCTCAAAGAATCAAATGTGAAAGTTCTACCATAAGCTTGCATAAAGATCACTTCTCCACAATCATAATTGCAAAACTTAAATCAAGAGGACTTTTATTGGACGTAATGAGGTTTAGGGCGAGGGTTATTGAAACGAAAGAATAGGTAAACACAAGTTCCAAGCTACATTGCAAGCAATTCTTTTGTTTAGATTTATAAGAACTCAAGCTTTCCAGCTTTTCTTCTAGTCACCTCCAACCACAACCTTAAACTGAAACTTTAAACACTTTTTATTTTCTTCGTAAACAAACTTTTTTTTTTTTTTTTTTTTTTTTTACATAATCAAATATGAAAAACCCCCACACTTATTCTTTTGCCAAACTCCCTCCGAGTACTTCACAAACACTTCTCATAAGACAATTTCACATTACTCATTAGCTTGCTTGGAAAGGGTAAGGAAAAAAAAAGTTTCAGGTATAAGGGTAGACATATCTGGTGATAAGAAATAAAAGGTTCACAAATACGGCTCAAATTGGCAATCTAATGATATCATTTTTCTTTGGGAAACAAGGTTATTTGGGCCATGGTGGTAAACCTAATGCCTCTATCATTTTCAAGTTCATGCAATCAATGACAAATATTTCGAAAGATCGTTATGCAAGTTCTAGAGAAGTATCTCACATAAGTTCATCACACATGAAAGAATAGGAGTGTATGAAAAATGCACACACTTTCAATAGGCTCAAAAACTCACATAGGATGTATATGGTCACTAAATTCACATATGGAGCTTTAAATCATGCTTTAGTTTCACATCAACAAGGCTATGTGCGTTTAGTTTTTCAAAGATAATCAAATATGTACAAAACTAACACGAGAATTAGGAATTTCACACAACACATGTTAACTAAGTTCTTGATCATCATGGTTCAAATTTTATCCAATTATATCATTGGGTCGGGAAACTAACAAAAATCTAATTCAAAACAATAAGGAAAACAAGGAAATATTTTTGGATTTTTTAAATTTTCCGATTTTTTTTTTTTTTTTAAAAAAACAACAACTTAATTAAGAAAATACAAAGCAATAACATGGAAACAAATGAAACCAGTTCAAAGTCAACGGTATAAAAATTTTCAATTTGGTCATTTTTATACTCTTTACCCCCACACTTAAACTAGACATTGTCCCCAATGTCAGAAAATATAATAAAATGCAAATAAAAATAAAATAAATAAATATAAAGAAACAAAATAAAGCAATAGGACTGAAAACTTCCCTAATTTGCAAAAAAAATCAAGTGATGACCCCCCAAGCTAAAATTCTGCAATCAACTTCAAGGGTGGAAATAACCAAAAGTTTCTGCAAAGAAGAGAAATAATTCAGTTAAGTAACACAAGAAAATGTAGAAAATGCAAACGAAAAATTGAAAATGACGATAAAAGACAATGAGACTTGATTGTTGACTTTCCACAGCTTTGAACTCGAACTGGCCTAAGGAACTTTTTAGCAAGGAAAATGAGACTTGATTGGTGGTGGTGACTGATGCGTCCATATGTTGTTGAAGCTTCTCGAGCTCTTGGTTTCAACTCGGACTCCTTCTGCCGGGTTGATTGAGTCTGCAGTCTGCATTCTTCTCTGCTTGTTTCTTCTGCATGGCAGGTAGGCACGAGGTAGAGGTGGTGGTCTGTTTCTTTGTTCAATCTGTCCAAGTGCCGACCGATTGCTTTCTTTCTCCTTGCCTCGCAGGCAAGAGCAAGGGTAAAGGAAAAACATGCCATGAGATATCTTTGCCTTTGACTCTGATGATATGAGATACTTTTGCTTTTGAAGAAGTATCGTTCCACAGGTTTATTCTTGAACTGGGCTGGGCAACTTCTTAGCAAGGAAAATGAGACTTGATCTTGATGATGAATCAGCACGTTGTCTCCACATGCTTCAAGTTATCATTTTCACTTGCCTTATCTGTTCTCCAGGCAGATGTGGCATCTTCTTCGGAAGTACATCAGCAGTTGAAGATGAGCACTCGAGAGCAATGCTAGGTAAGCAATCAGGAAGGATTTCCAAGCAGTCGGTTCTTAGATCGGAAGATTGGCACCGAGTGCTGGCTGATTGCTCGCTTTCTCCTTGTCACAAAGACAAGGAAAAGGACAGGGAGAAAGCATGATATGAGATACTCTTGCTTTCAACCTTCATGATATGAAATACTCTAGCTCTTGATGACTTGTTTGCAAAGGTATCCCAAGGGATGAGAAACACAGAGTGACTCGAGAGGCTTCGTTGGGAATGCATTTTCGGAGATGAAGAAGTGCTGAGGGGGTTTGCCTTTGCAATGGATGGCGAAGGTAGACGTTTATAGGAATGATTCTTCACAACCGAAACTGTTCCTTTACCCCTGTCGGCAGCCGGTGGATGGACGAACAGTACAGGTTACGCGCTTTCTGAAAAAGCTACCCGTAATTTGCGCAAAGCTGACAGCGCGCGTGACGAAAGACGACAAAACTGGAAAAGCTGCTTGCCTCGTGATTCCTGACCGCTCCGTCTTTTGAGAAAGGCGCCCGACTTTTGAGAACGGCGTCCGACTTTTGAGACGGAGTCCGTCTTTTGAGAAAGGAACCCAGCTCTTTGATTTGTGAGATTTGCCTCTTCGACTTCTGAGGAGCGCCTCATCGATTTCTTCTTTTTATAGAGGCGCTAATTTTGTTCCACAACACACTTGAGCTCCCTCCTGTAAACACTCCCTCAGAGTACTTTTTTAATCTTGATCAGTTCGAGCTCTTCTTTTTCTTCACATCTTCAAATATGTCTTGCCCTTCTGACCGTCGCCTTAACTTGAATATTGGGGAAGATATTGACATGTCTTCTCCAACCAACATTTGGCAGCCGTCCTTCATATCCCCAAATGGTCCTCTTACAGTTGGGGATTCCATGATGATGAATGAAACAACCGCATCGGTGGTGGCCAGAAATCTGCTCACTCCTAGAGACACTAGGATACTTTCTAGGCGGTCCGACGAACTGGCTGTTCAGGACTCTCTGGCCTACAGCGTCCGATGCGCAGACTCAGTATCAAACATGGGCCAGCGCCTTCTTGCTCGAACTCGTCAGGTTGAGTCGTTGATGGCTGAAGTGGCTAGTCTTCGGCAAGAGGTCAGAGTGCTTAGGCATGAGAATAAGGAGTTGCACATGCTCGCAACTAATTACTCAACAAGCATGAAGAGGAAGCTTGATCAGCTGCAGGAGTCCGAAGTGCGGATTCAGAGTGATCATCAACGGTTTATGACGTTACTCCCGAGGTTTATGTTGCCTTCGTCCTCGGGAGCTGCACCAAGTATTGAGGCTCCGAATGATCCAACTCTGGCGCTTCGTCTTTCTGGGGCTCCGTCGACCTCCGAGGCACCACCTACCAACGACCAATGAAAGCTATTAGTTCACATTATTGTAAAATATTTATGCTTTTAAGTTTATTTAATTATATATATAAATATAAGTATTTTTGTGTTTTTTTTTTTTTTTTTTTTTTTAAATATCAATGTAAAATAAGTAAATCAAAGTAAAAAAAAAAACTATGTTTAATCTCCCAAACAAAAATCACAACTAAATAAACAAAACAAAATGAAAGCAGTAAAGAGAAGGGTTTAGGAATGCAAATCTGATTGTGGGTGATTCCTAGGCCTCCCTTCATTATTCAAATGCATGGGTTTATCCTTGAACGGACGGTGGTACTTGAAATGATCCGACAACGGTCTAAGTTCTAATGACGGTGCCTGAATCATCAAAATTAGATTGTTAGTATAACATAAAATTAAAATTGGAGAAGATGGCTTATTTTCTTTCTCCGACACAAACTCAATGACAAACACCACGTCTTTTAACGTTTCAGGGACTTTGAACTTGGCCAGATTGCATGTGATGATTGTGACATGGCCCTTGTTATCAAACTCAACTTCTTTGGCATTGGTTGTCTCAACTACATCCTCTTTGATGCATTCAACATATTCTCCGACCACCCCATTTTCTGGAATAGTTCTTCTTGGTGTACAAGTCTCTTTGAATGTTTCAACATCATCGGGAATATGATTTGGTGCACCAAGAATTGGGATATCACTTTGCACCTTGGGAAGAGCTTCCACAACGTATTTTTCATTCACTTCTTCCTTGGGATTTAAAAACCTGCAAGGAAAAAGGACAATTGGCGGAATGGGGTTAGAATGAATTGAATTTAGAACCTCCTCACCTGAGTTGGATGGCATAAGGACTTGAGGGGTTTGCGACAAGAATTCTTCTAAACTGCCCAAATCGTCATCCTCATCTTCTTCTTGAAGCGGCAATTCATCCATGTTCGGGCTATGTTTGGATGGTTCTGGGACAACTTCATCCTCCATATCACTTCCCAAAGTGATGGCTTCATTGATTTCCATTTCTCCCTTTGAATTTGCAAATGTGGAGTTGGAGAATTCTCTTTGAACTTGAATCTGTGCCATGATCTCCATAATCTGCCCAACTTGCTTCTCCAATGCATCCACCTTGTTGGCTTTATTTTGCATCTCCTTGTTTCAATTTTCTACTTCCTGGTTCAAAGAGGTGATTAATTGAATAATATTATCATTATCAACCGACGAACCTGAATTTGGTTGGGGAGATTGTGGTGGAGGCTGTGGTGGTGCACATGGCCATTGATAGAACTCCTCTGATGGCTGCAATTGTTCTTCGTTTTGTGAGCCCTGCGTCAAAGAAATGAGTCCATCAAGAATTTCATTATAATTCATGGGCATACTTGAATTCGATTGAAATTGTTGTGGGAGAGGTTGTGGTGGCTGCATAGATCTTGAATAAAACTCCTCATCTTGTTGCCAATATCCACTTTGTTGAACCTGTTGAGGTTCTCCCCACCTATGATCTGAATAATTTCTCCAATCCGAATTGTAAGCGTTGGAAAACATGTTGCCCCTTGATTGGTTATGGCCTTGATATCCCCAAACATCTTCATTTGCAGAAAATTGGGGACATTGATGAGTTTGATATCCTTGCCCATACGATGCACCAAATGTAGGGACACTTGGCATTGTGGTCCTTCCGGCATTCTGACTTAATTGAGACGTGAGATTCGCCAATTGAGCTTGGATGGATGCAAGTGCCATGTCTCGCTCCATTTGTACCTAAAATCAAAGAAAGAAAACTAAATCAAATATCAAAAGTAAAAGACAAAATAACAAAAAAAAAAAAATAATAATAATAATAATAATAATAAACATCCATATAAAAAAAAAAAAAAAAAAAATAATAATAAACATCCATATAAAAAAAATAAAAATAAAATAAAACACAAACAAAAACATAAACAAGGGATTAGCAAATTTGCTAATCCCCGGCAACGGCGCCAAAAATTTGATGGGAAAATAAGTTAACGCACAAATTAAACCCTATTTTGACAATTGTAGTAATGATGTAAGTAGGGATCGTTCTAGGCCGGGGATTAACTAGGGATGCTAACCAAAGTAAAATTAAATTAACAACATAAAAACAAAATTTAAAACACTAAACTAAACTCAAAACACTTAACTAGAATAACTTAAAATAAAACTAACAAATAATCTAAAACAAATCAAAAGACTCAAAATAATTCAAGACTCAAGAAAACACAAACTAAATTGATTTCTAACAAATCTAACACTTTAAAATAAATGGGGGATTGATTTTTGACGAAATTGAATTTAAAACAGAAACTTAAAAACAAACTTCAAAGAAAATATATTTTATAGAATTAAAATGATGAGACGTTAGTTAGAGGGTTCCTTATCCACACATGAATAGATGCATACAATTTGATTCCCAGTTATGATTTCAACAAACGAATAAATGACAACGCTCCAAGTTAATTAGGTCCGCTTAAATTAACCTTCAGATTTTCCACAAGTTATTGGGTTGGATGATTGCATACGATAACCCAAAACATTCCCTACAAGTTCTCTACATGAATTGCATAATAGAGATACACGCAAGAATCATTAAGTTCTATGAAAATCATAAACATCGACTAGGCATTCATAACTATGGAATACGCATGTTAATCCAACCTAGGGTTTACTAAACACAATCGTGACTAGCGATTTTTACTACTCATGAATATAAGTTCATAACGATTAGGTGAAATTCCCTTATATCCTAGCATCAAGTCTAAGCATGCAAATTAAGTGTCGACCCTCAACCCACATACATAAACAAGTTCTTAATCAACACAGAAAAGTAAACCACATCCAACATTCATAAATTCATAACTGGAGTAAATCAAATCATAATAAACATTTATCCATGGTTTCAAATTCCCCTCTAACTAAACAGAAATTAATTACACATGTTTAATATAATTGAAAAGCAAATTAAATTAAACATGAGTTTAAGAAAAATAAAACCAAATGAGGAGTTGCTCCTCTGCGTCCCAGCTCTTCCTCCTTACGCACAATCTTTTCCGCGCCTTCTGCACAATCAGCGTGTTGCGTCTGTCTTCCGCCTCTGTCTGCCCTGCGTTCCTTCTTTCTTCTGCGTCTGACTCCTCCCTCTTGTCACGCTGGTTTCTCTCGCAGCTGCACAAGGCAGCTGTTCCTTCTCTCCTTAGCTGCGCCCTCTTGTTTATTTCATGCACAAGGCAGCGCCTTCTCCCCGAGGCTCTCTTCTCTCGCTGCCCGTGGAGAGCAGCTCCCTGCTCCTTCTCAGTCCTCCCCCGAGGCTCTCCTGACTTCTGACCTGCCTTGCACGTGTCTCGCCAGGCAGCTTCCCCTCACGTCTCGCTGCCTAAGGCAGCGCCTTCCTCCACCTCCTGGTTGGCTTCTCTTTCTTTCCGCGCAGTCCCTCCTCGCGTCAGTCCTCTCCCGTTGGCTTCCCTCTGCCAGCTGCCTCATGGCAACCTTCTTCTTATTCTTTTTATTCTTTGCGCCCGCCTGCACTCCCATCTTCTCCACCCTTTCTGCCTTTTTTTCTTTCTTATTATTTCTTTTGTTTTCCACTGAATCATCAGCAGCCCACGCTGCCTTTATTCCTCTATTTTATTATTCTTTCTTTTTCTGCCTTTCCTAGCTCCACTTGCTCTCTTCTTCACGTACTGCCCTTATTTTCTGACTTCCAGCTCTCATTTGCTGCTCACATGTGCTGCCAGTAAAGCAGTTTTAGTTATTTTATTTTTATTTTCTAAAGCTACAAAAATCAAATAAGTGAGCAAGATAATTTTTACGAATTTTTTCACTTAAAATCTTACTTGTGCTAATTTTATTTTCTTAGCTAGATAAATTCTATAAAATACAAAAACAAAGTAAATAACTCAAAAATATAAGAAACTAACTAAGAAAAGACGAGAGAATTTGATGTAAAATATGTATAAATATGAGCTTATCAAGGATGGCCGACATCATATCATTGTGAGGCTATTCTTGAACCCCTACAATAACTAGCATGGTGGGAATAACTTAACTAAGTGCAATGGTGCCGACATCATATCATTGTGAGGCATCATTCTCTAGAGGCCAAACAAGATGGGTAATTACAAGAGTTGTAAATGATTAAAGCGTTATTCTCTCATCATTATTTTTGCTAACCAACATCGTATCATCGTGAGGTGGGCTTGGTAATGGTGAGTCTCCCATACCCCGCTAAGAGTTCAACACAACTCTCGAATTCCATTGAGGGATGTGGAATTTGCCAAAAATAGTGGGTGGTACTATTTGATTTGAGACCCAATCAAGTAGTTTTAAAATCAACAATCTAATACGATTTCTGTTATGTTATGTAGTTAACGACATGCCTAAAATTACACCCACCATTATACTTGACAAAAAGGGCCTTAGGGGCCAACGTTTCCTTGCTTGGTATCGCCATATTAAGAATGTCTCAAATGTGATAGACATATTGTATGTGCTTAAGCAATCCCCTCCTCATGTACCTCCTATGAAACTAGCTTCAAATGAGGAGTGTCAAAATTATGATAGACATTATGAGGATGACTTACAAGCCAAATGCTTAATCCTCACTTCACTTAGTGAGGAGCTTAAGAAGCTACATGAGCACATGGACACTTCTTGTGCCATGGTTGATAGTTTGCATAAGATGCATGACATTGAGACTAGTAATGTACGATTCTCAAATGTTTGTAGTCTATTAAATGCCAAAATGGCAAAGGGGACATCGGTCCATAAACATGGACAAAAGATGGAAATGATCTTTCAAGATCTTGAAAGTTTAGGAATTTCCATCGATGGGAAAATGGCCCAAGACTTTTTCCTTGCATCTCTCTCGGATGATTTCACTAAGTTTATTGTAAACTATAAAGTGAATAGATTCAATCATACTTTTACCGAGATGATTGACATGTGCTGTAAGTTTGAACAAGGTTTCAAAAAGGACAGTGGGAGTGAGAATGCAATCATAAGGAAAAGGTTGCATAAGAAGAAGGCAAGAAAATCCAAAGGAACATGCTTTCATTGTGGAAATGATGAACGTTGGAAGAAGAAATACAGGGTGCGCATTGCGAGCCTTATGACAAGAACTTTTGAAGGGACTATTTCTGTCATAGAGAGTGCTTTTACAATGAGCTCCAATTCCTGGATATTTGATTCAGGCGCCAGTCAACATATCTGCAATTCGTTGCAGGGACTAACAGGGAGCAGGACATTGCGCAATGGGGAGATGATTGTGCGAGTTGGGAACGGCACTAAGATCTCTGCTAAAGCAATAGGCACCTACATGCTTAAACTGCCCTCTGGGGAAGTTTTAGAACTTAAAAATTGTTTATATTTTCCTTCATGTATAAAGAATTTGATTTCTATCTCTAAGCTTTTACGAGATGGGCACTCAGTATTGTTTGACAAAATGAGTTGCACTTTATACTTGAACGGTCGTATTATCTCTCATGGTAATATGATAGAAGGACTTTTTCACCTAGAGACAAGTAGTGGGATGCACTGTATTGAAAGCGGGAATACCTCAAAACCCAAAAGGGCTAGAGAAGAAGTTAACCAAGAAAAGATGTGGCATCTTAAACTTGGACATGTGAACCTTGATAAGATTCGCAAGATGTCGAAAGACGGATATTTCCGCCCATTAGGTAATGACCAAATGGGTACTTGTGAATGTTGCTTGAAAGGGAAGATGACCAAATCTCCATTCATTGGGAAAGGAGAGCGTGCCACTGAAATTCTAGGGTTAACCCACATTGACGTATGTGGACCTATGTCTACTACGTCGAGAGGATGCTTCTCCTACTATATCACATTCACCGATGATCACTCTCGGTTTGGCTATGTGTATCTCATGAAGTACAAGTCAGAATCCTTTGAAAGGTTCAAGGAATTCAAGAATGAAGTTGAGAAGCAAACTGGGAAACAGATAAGGATCCTAAGATCAGATCGAGAGGGAGAATATCTAAGCACCGAGTTCCTAGATTATCTCAAAGAGTGTGGAATAATATCACAGTGGACTCCACCAGGAACTCCACAACTTAATGGAGTTTCTGAAAGGAGAAATCGAACCTTAATGAACATGGTTCATTCTATGATGAGTTCCGCGGATCTACCAGTAACATTCTGGGGATACGCTATATATACAGCAGCTTACTTGCTTAATAGAGTACCTTCCAAGTCAGTTTCACAGACACCCTATGAGATATGGCATGGAAGAAAGCCAAGTCTTAATCACATTAAGATTTGGGGTTGTGAAGCATATGTCAAGAAGCTTGAAGCTACTAAGCTTGAAGCGAGATCAGTTAGGTGCTATTTTGTGGGATATCCTAGAGAAACTATGGGATATGAGTTCTACCATCCTGACGACCAAAAGGTTTTTGTCGCCAGAACTGCTAAGTTTCTAGAGGACGAATTTGTTCTCAAATGAACTATAAGTAGAACGATGGAAATTAATGAGATTAATGATGAACCACAAACAAGCACTCGACAAGTTGACAACCATGTTCCTGAACCCCTAGCTCCACGTAGATCTGAAAGGGTTAGCAAGCCACCTAAGAGGTATGGCTTAGATAATGACTTTGGGGAATTGCACCTTCTAGGTGACAATGACACAAAGGAAGACCCTAGAGACTACACTGAAGCAATGTCCGACATTGATTCAAAGAGATGGCAAGAGGCCATGAAATCCGAGATGGATTCCATGTATCAAAATCAGGTCTGTACTCTTGTAGACCCTCCAGAAGGTATAATACATGTTGAAAACAAATGGGTCTTCAAGAGGAAGATAGGCGTTGATGGGAACGTGGAGACTTATAAGGCTAGACTAGTAGCCAAGGGTTAGAGGCAACGAGAAGGGATTGACTATGAAGAAACCTTCTCTCCTGTAGCCATGATTAAGTCCATTCGGATTTTGCTTGCTATAGCTGCGTACCATGATTATGAGATATGGCAAATGGACGTGAAGACGGCCTTTCTGAACGGCTACCTAGAGGAAGAACTCTATATGACTCAACCCGAAGGTTTCGTGTCCAAGTCTGAAAAGACTAAGGTATGCAAGCTTCAGAGGTCCATTTATGGACTTAAGCAAGCCTCCAGGAGCTGGAACATTCATTTCGACACTGAAATCAAAACATTTGGTTTTACTCAAAACGAACACGACAATTGTGTTTATCAAAAAGTCGTTGGGGATGCAGTGGTATTCCTAGTGTTATATGTAGATGACATATTACTGTTCGGGAATGACACTGCAGTACTTTCTTCTGTAAAAGTGTGGTTGTCCAAAACCTTCCACATGAAAGATTTAGGAGATGCATCTTATGTACTTGGGATAAAGCTCTATCGTGATAGATCTAGAAAATTAATTGGATTATCTAAAGGAAATTTTGTGAAAAACATGTTGATTTGAGCAACATCTATAGCATGCAATAAACGAATTAAATGCGGAATCATGCTTGCATGCACTCAAAAACAAAACATAACCCATGAAATTCAAAGCCTAGTAGTTAGGTGAACCAAGACTCAACTCAAAACAAAGTGAGTTGAGAAATTTATACCTTTGTTGATTCCTCTTTGCATAAGCAAAGGATAATCACCCAAGAGATAGGGCCTTCATTCCTTGCTTCTTAGCTCCATGGATTTGGATGGAAGCATTGGTTTCTCCAAGTTCTCAAAGTTGAGAACCTCTAAGTCTCCACACCAAGGAAAGATCGATGAAGAAATGAGTGACCTAGAGGAAGTAAGATTGCTAGCTAAAATCCTCTAGGGTGGCTGGCCTCTTAGAGAGAAAAGAGAGTTTGTGTTCTCATCTTTTCTCTAAAAGAAACCCTAATGAAGAAAAGGCTATAAAGTCATATTTATACCTTTGTTCATTGGAGTGGCAAACTTGTAATTAAGTCCAAAACCCACTCCACTCTCATTATGGCCGGCCATAGGGTTTCATTGGGCTTTTTGGGCCTTTGTGAATTATTAGTCATTAAGTTGTCATACAACTTAAGTCAATGGGCTTGACGTTCGAAGCCCATTGGGCCTTGAGGCCCAAAACTAACATGTGGTCTTTTAACGAACTTTATTCGTTTGATTAATTAACATATTAATTAATCCTTGCCATAAATAATTATTCTTACTCATCTCCATTGTTTCTTCAATCTCTACCTTACATGGTGTACGATCCATTAGGTTCCTTTTAGCGAGGCAGTGGGCGATTTGAACTCTTTCAAATCGATTGTGAATTGAAACTTACTTTCAATTCTCCCTTTAGTGTTTATACACGTTTAGGGCTTCCACAAACCATGAGTGACACCTAGCAGTATGTCATGGTTACCCAAGCTAATCAGAAGATGTGGAGAACCTATTCAGTTTAGGATTACAATGCAATACGGTCTTTCTCTAATACAATACTCTTGACCACATTGTTTGGTTTGATAGTTTATTCATGTCTACTATCCAATGAGTTTCATTTACTTATATGATTACTTTGAATGTGATTTGGAACGACTTCCTAAATCTCATTCATTCTCTAGCCAGAGATTCTTAATCATATCATAGAGTATTCTCCCTCAAACGGTTTGAAGGTTAGAGATCCCTTGTTGCACATTTACTTGCCTCCATGGCTAAGTGGCTTAACCCCAACTATGCCATGGACACCCTCTGACGGAGTGAGTTTGACATAGTCAAAGATCAAGGACCTAACCACAAGACAAATATGATGCCTCAGGTCAAAGGACTACTTTGCATTATCCCAACCATGAGTTCTCATGTGACATGAGTATGAGAACTCCTCGTTGATCGTGTTCAGTGGACTCATTCACCATTGAGCACCTATGATAAGTGAATTTTATATTATATATTATTCCCTATTCTTAGTATATTTTGGATATTATTTTGGAAGAATTTTGATACTTTGAATTGTATTTTCAATATAGGACTTTCGACTTCCTCTGAAGAAAAACGTGGTCAAATGGACGAATTTTGGAGTAATTCTAGTTGGAAGACGTTCGTGAGTCACTTGGCTTGATCATATCAAAATATCAGATTTTTCTACCAAGCGATGATTTTCTGGCGATATAATAAAGGAGCAGCGTGCACTGCTGTCAAACTGACGTATTGGGTTTCTTTGGGCTTTTTGGCGTCTAAGATGATGTCTTTTGAGTTCAAAGCCTTCTGTAATTATGTTCGGGACATCTCAAGCTTTATTTCTAGCCGTTTTGGACCTGTTTTGGAGCCCTGAAGATCCAGAAACGTGGCTATTTTGAGGCTGTACAGATTTTGGGCGAATTTATCTAGTTAATTTAGGATTATGTTTCCTATTTTATTTCAATTTATTTGGTTTCCTAGTTTTATTCTAAGACCTTTTAGGGTTTTATTTTGGTAGTAGTATAAATAAGACTTTTAGCCATTAGGGTTGGGAGAAGAAGAGGAGGAGATAACGCACAAGCCTTTGACAATTCAAGTTTATTTTCTAGGTGTTTTCTATCCTTGTTCTTAATAATATTTTGTTTATGATTGTTAGTAACTAATTTTCGTTTGCTAGGGCAAAGCCTTGAGCCTTAGCATGAATATGTAGTCTTTATTCAATTGCTTATGATATTATGCATGTTTACTTTGAATCATTAATCACTGTGCTTGAACTGTCTCTATATCTTAATGCTTAGCTACCATTAGGATGTTTAGATAAGTAATTGGATGCAATTCGGTCGGAATATCACCGGAGGATTGAGTATTGCTTCTTGTGGTTAATAATTGTAATTTCACCTAAGGCGAATATCACGCTCTTAGGGGTTGCATGGTTTTTCGAAAGGTTTTCATAAAACATAATGAGTCTTGCATGTTCATATTTGATCTGAATATCACAGACGGATTGCATGTTAGATATACGTTCTTGCTTGAATATCACGAGGAGAATATGCATAAGGAAAACCTAACCTTCAAAGTTGCATGTGTAATTCATAAGTAATTGGTAAAACTACATAGGATTGTTAAGGGGACGGCGGAATCCTAGGTTTTTAACTTTATTTTCAAAACTATTTTCTTTAGTTTTTCTTTGTTAACTTCTTTAATTGTTTTCTTTTAAAATTCGTTTTTATTATTTTAAATTCCAAAATCAACCTTTTAGAAATTTTGTTCTAAATAATTAGCTAAGGATTAGTTTAAATACAAATTATTCATTCAATCTCTGTGGAAAACGACCTTGCTTGAGCTGCTATACTACGACAACCTTGTACTCTTGCAAGTATTTTTAAGTGTTTTTATCCTTACTTTTGTAGGTGGTAAAAATCCTATCAAGAAATTGGCGCCGCTGCCGGGGATTGTTTCAAATAATTTGTGTTTTCATATTCTTGGTTAATTATTTTTTATATATCTTTTTTATTTATTTGTTGATTTTATTTTATTTTGTTTCGCAGGTTATAGTTTGTTGATTTTGAGGGCAATTCCATGATGAAATCTCCAGCAGGAGAGTTGCCCTTATGGGTTTCTTTAGCAGAAAAGGGTTTCTATGGATTTAAACCTACGGTTTGTGCCCTTTGCTGTTTGAAGACCCATGATATTTTGCAGTGCCCCGAAAGGGAATGTTTTCCTGAGTTTGTCGAAAAGCATATCAATATGAGAAACAACTCAAAAAGGCATTGGAACAATCCCTATTCAGAGTTCTACACTCCAGGTTTGAAAAAGCATCTTTATTTTATATGGGGATGTAATCAGCAGTGTTTTGAGCAACCTGATGTGCCACAAGAGCTTCCAGTGGAGAACAAAATATTTATATTGTTAGAATCATCTGAATTGTACATTGAAAGAACCCATCAAGGATTTCAGATTCAAGCATTAAACTCTGGGTATAGTTATGATGATCAAGAGGACATTGGTGCAGAAACTGAGGAGCACTCTGCCAGCCATTCACGCCCAAGGGAGGAACCAACACATACGGATCTCTTCCCAGAACCGAGGGCCACCCATGTTTATGTGCCACAAGAATTTTTCCCACAAAGGCTGCACGAATGCACAAAAAATGATGTGTTAGAAGCTATTCATACAAAATCAGCATTTGGTACATCACAAGGTCAGCTTTTGGACACACTGACAAATTCGGATACAGAACAGCTACCTATTGATCAGAAAATTTTAGCCGTGGTGATGGACAGTGCACCTGCACAGCCCATCAAACTCAAAGAAATGCCAGATGAGTCCTGCGAGCAGGCTAATTTCTACAATGGGAAGAAGCAAAAAGTTCGTGACATCCAAATTTCAAATAGAGAAATTCTGCCAGTGCAGAGGTTGTGGGTGGTAAATACAAGATTAAAATCAATTCAACGGAGACCAAAACATTGCCGGAAAGGAACCTCTTTGATTACAAATATTCAGTCACATAGAAGGGTGGACAAGAAAGATTCAACCAATAAATATAAATGCACAATTCAAATCACTCCTTGCCTACTACCAACCTACGATGCTATTAAGGAGTGGTTAACTTTGAAGGAACAAGTCACGTGATCACCAACCTCATTCAAATCTGTCTAGCTATAGACGTTAACTAAAGCGCTAATTGGGAGGCAACCCAATTTTTCTAACTCTTTTGCTTTTTATTTTCATTCTACCTTCTTACTTTTATTCCTAATTACAAAAATCACAAAAAAATAAAAAAAAATAAAAAAAATAAAAATCAGAGAGAAAAAAAAAATTTGAAATTTTAATTCTTGTTATTTTCTGTACTTATCTAATTAGGTTTTTGATTTGTGACTGCAGACTGCATTCGGAACTCATTCAGTCTAATCTCAACTACTCGTGGATCCATACATTCATCCATTCATCTCAAATACAGAAGGAGTACATGATGAGGTCCAGGGATACTCACAGTGGGGATGCTGAGAAGGCCTCTATGCTAATGGACCCCTTTCACTCTCCCACTCTCTCACACTTCATTCAAAATATAATTACATTGAAGTTTGGGGGTGGGGATCCAAGCGGCACAGAGAATAAGACATGATGAATTTATAGAGCTCTGCATGCATGACGAACAAGCAAATTCAACATACTGAGGCATGTGAGAAAAAAAAATCGAAGGGAGATGGCGATAAAAGGGAGGAAGAAAGACTTGCTGTGAAATGCGGAGAGACAGAATGATCTTGTGGCCTGTCCTGTCTGAAAAGTCATGAGGAGAAAGAGCAGAGACATGGGATCCGAGAGAAATGCGAAAAAAAATAAAAGGGAGGAAGAAAGACTTGCTGTGAAATGGAGAGAGTAAAGGTATTTTCAGAATTTCTAGAGAGAGCTAGATGGGCAATGGGGTTTATCTTAACCCTTGATTTGGAATCCTAAGGAGCTAAATGCAGTGATGCGTGCCACGTGTACACAGCTGGAGTTTCGTGAAAAAAAAAAAAAAAAAAAAAATCAGAACGGAGAAAAATGGGTGCATCTGCACCTTTCTTTTAGAATCCTATGGAATTCATCATATGGATGCGTGACATGTGGCATGTCATGTCTGTTGGGATAGGGACTTTTTCAAAATGGGAGACAGAGAGCCGTTTGGTGGCTCAGGGATCGAGGCTATTGAAAAGGGAATCTGATGCGTTTTCAAAATGACATATGCAGCTGCTACACCTGTTTCTATAGCAGCTGTTGCGCAAGTTGACACTACTGTGACACTGTCCGTGTTGGTCCGCGAGTCTTCACACTATCCCAGGTCCTGAGTTCGAATCCAGGTGCATGTTTTCCTTTCTTTACTTTTGTTTCTTTTGTTACTTTTCACTGGCTTTTCTTTAGTTTTTTTTATTTTTTATTTTTTTATTATGTTTAGTCAGGTTTCGTTTTTGTCTTTAATTTTATTTTCTTTTATTTTGTTGTTTTTTTTTTTTTTTTTTATTTTATTTTCATTTATTTTCCACACCTTGAGGACAATGTGTGATTTAAGTTTGGGGGTGGGAAATAAAAATGTTAGGTTTTTAATTTTTGTGTCAAGTTAAAATTTTCATTCTTTTGAAGTTAATATCCATAGATTATTTTAAACGTTAGAACAAATGGACATGGTAAAGATTAATCCCACAGTAGAGTCTTTTCTATTTATCGTTACTTAGACACCAATTCACGAATTATACTTTGACAATTGCACATCACACCAACATAGTTTGTGGGGAGTGAGATTGAAACACTTGCTTTTGTCCAAGTGTATTTTTATTTTTGTTCTAAATAAAATAGAGTTAGCATGTGTTATAAAGTAATAATTGTTCCACCCGAGACTTTGCCTAGTAACCGGGCCAGTCCTGCCTGATCAACAGTGATTCTCGCGTCAAACAGTAGAGTCTTGGCATGGGGCAGGGTGGTTAGTTGGTTTCGTAGCCTTTTCAGCTCGAGTTAATAAGTCCTTAGGGGTGTTCTACACCTAGTGCCCTAAAGCCCTAGTGGTTTGGGAGTCATTGACCTAAAGCTCGCTACATGGGTTGGATCGAAAGCTTAAGTGAACTGACATTGCACGACCACTACTGTTACTGAAAAAAAAAAAGAAGAAAAAAAAAAAAAAACGAAACAAAAAAATATATATATAGTTATGTTTGAAGTTAGTATGTGTGGAGTATAAATAAAGAAGGACGAGAGGTAAGGGTTTTAATCGAGTCTCCTTAACTATGTTGGTTCACTTTACACCAAAGGAAGTTTGTGAATTCTTTTCTAATTGATTCTAAATGGCTTAAACTCTGTGGTGGGATTGGTTGGAACTTTTGAAAAGATGTTCTAATTTTTAACATTTTCTATGGATTGCAACTTAAAAGCGAGAATTTTGTTTTAGCTAAGTTTTAGTTAAGTGTCTAGTTTGTTAGTTTTTATTTTTGTTTTCTAGTTTTATTTTGCTTGAGGACAAGCAAAAAGCTAAGTTTGGGGGTATTATAAGTGAATTTTATATTATATATTATTCCATATTCTTAGTATATTTTGGATATTATTTTGGAAGAATTTTGATACTTTGAATTGTATTTTCAATATAGGACTTTCGACTTCCTCTGAAGCAAAATGTGGTCAAATGGACGAATTTTGGAGTAATTCCAGTTGGAAGACGTTCGTGAGTCACTTGGCTTGATCATATCAAAATATCAGATTTTTCTACCAAGCGATGATTTTCTGGCGATATAATAAAGGAGCAGCGCGCAGTGCTGTCAAACTGACGTTTTGGGTTTCTTTGGGCTTTTTGGCGTCTAAGATGATGTCTTTTGGGTTCAAATCCTTCTGCAATTATGTTCGGGACATCTCAAGCTTTATTTCTAGCCGTTTTGGACCTGTTTTGGAGCCCTGAAGATCCAGAAACGTGGCTGTTTTGAGGCTGTACAGATTTTGGGCGAATTTATCTAGTTAATTTAGGATTATGTTTCCTATTTTATTTCAATTTATTTGGTTTCCTAGTTTTATTCTAAGACCTTTTAGGGTTTTATTTTGGTAGTAGTATAAATAAGACTTTTAGCCATTAGGGTTGAGAGAAGAAGAGGAGGAGATAACGCACAAGCCTTTGACAATTCAAGTTTATTTTCTAGGTGTTTTCTATCCTTGTTCTTAATAATATTTTGTTTATGATTGTTAGTAACTAATTTTCGTTTGCTAGGGCGAAGCCTTGAGCCTTAGCATGAATATGTAGTCTTTATTCAATTGCTTATGATATTATGCATGTTTACTTTGAATTATTAATCACTGTGCTTGAACTGTCTCTATGTCTTAATGCTTAGCTACCATTAGGATGTTTAGATAAGTAATCGGATGCAATTCGGTCGGAATATCACCGGAGGATTGAGTATTGCTTCTTGTCTTGGTGTCAATCACACCAATGACTCGAGACTAGTCACTCTCCCTAAGAGAAGACATAGCATGTACTGATCTTAACGGACTGTCAATGCCCAATTGGCAATCCTATGATTACGAACGTTTAGGATATGTATACGAAAGAGAATGGTCTCATAAATCTAACTTGTTTAAATTACATTCTCCTAATTACATATTCCTTGGACTTATTGTTTAAGCATATAACATTTATATGAGACGGCTTAAAAGAATAACATTTGCCCTTGACATTAAACTAGATTAGTTTAACATGTGAAATGTCCGTAAAGTATCATCATATGATTGGTTTTAGGGCACATTTCCAACAATCTCCCACTTGGACTAGAGCCAATCAGCTTGGTCATCGGTGATGATACCTCTTCTGTAGTCATTTCAAAAATGGCTGAGTAGTAGGCCTAGACAATGGATATCTATATGTTATCCATAGAAGCAACCTTGAGTTCGGATCATGTGGTTCAGTCTCTCATTTGAGTTCGGATCGTGATGAGACCTTGATTCCCTGGCTTGAGCTATCGCCCCATTAGTGTCGTAGTGTCGGTACACTAGAGACACTTTCTGGTTGGAACCGAATAGAGAGTTCATAAATGAACTTTCTCATCCAAACAACATTGCTGTAAGCTTCTATATGGCAATATATTTTGCATTCATAATGGAACACACTAAAGTCATTACTTTTAATGTTTCCATCCAAATGTCTCTTTAGTCATAATAAAGAGATATCTGATTATCTCTTCATTCATAATGAAGAAACATCCAATAATGGATTAGATTCATAATCTAATACATTTACGCTTCCTTTACGTTACTCTAATTCTTCCTCATTCTTTGAGGAATCTATCCTTTAGTATTTCTTAAATACTTAAGGACTCACTTGACAATTGCCTTGGTTCTGATCCTGGGCAAGCATTGATATTGTCTTGTACCGATCTAGGTACAATTCATATCAATGTTTTTCATACAATATGAAATACGTAAATCACCTTTCTACGTATGCATAAAGGATTCTATTTATGCATTATGTTTCTTTAGGAGTCAAAAGGGTACGTTCCCTTTGAGAAGAGCAACTTCCTAGTCTCACTAGAGTTGTCCTTTTGATTTGAAGTTTGTCATCATATGAGAAACTTCCTAGCATCTCTTGTCTATCATTAGGGCTTGATATAATCCAATTATATCCTGAAATCTATCATTATAGATTTCCATCCCATGTTTATGTTGGAAATGTGCCCTAAAGCCAATCATATGATGATACTTTACGGACATTTCACATGTTAAACTAATCTAGTTTACATATAAAAGGCAAACATTATTGTTTGAGGCGTCTCATATAAATGTTATATGCTTAAACGATAAAGTCCAAGGAATATGTGATTGGGAGAATGCAATCTAATGAAGTTAGATTAATGAGACCATTCTTTCGTAGACACATCCTAAACATTCCTGATCATAGGATTGCCAATTGGGCATTGACAGTCCGTTAAGATCAGTACGTGCTATGTCTTCTATCAGGGAGAGTGACTAGTCTCGAGTCATTGGTGTGTGTGACATCAAGACAAGTACGTAGGTGCTCAATAGAGAATGAGTTCACTGAACACGATCAACGAGGAGTTCTCATACTCATGTCACATGAGAACTCATGTTTGGGATAATGCAAATTAGTCATTTGACCTGAGGCATCACAGTTGTTGTCTTGTGGTTAAGTCCTTGATCTTTGATTATGTCAAAGTCACCCCATCGGGGTGTCCACGACATCATTGGGGTTAAGCCACTTAGTCATGGAGACAAGTGAATGCGCAACAAGGGATCTCTAACCTTCAATTGGCTTGAGGGAGAATACTCTATGATATGATTAAAAATCTCTGGCCAGAGTATGAATGAGATTGGGGAATGCGTTCCAAATCACATTCAAGGTAATCATAAAATGCAAATGAATCACATTGGATAGTAGACATGAATAAATAAACTATCAAACCAAACAATGTGGTCAAGGAGTATTAGATTAGAGAAAGACCGTATTGCATTTGTAATCCTAAACTGAATAGGTTCTCTACCTCTTCTGATTAGCTTGGGTAGCCATGATATGCTGCTAGGTGTCACTCATGGTTTGTGGAAGCCCTAAACGTGTGTAATCACTAAAGGGAGAATTGAAAGTAAGTTTCAATTCACAATCGATGTAAAATGGTTTTAATCGCCCACTGCCTCGCTAAAAGGAACCTAATGTATCGTACACCAAATAAGGTGGAGATTGAAGAAACAAAGGAGATGAATTAAATGGTTTAATTATTTATGGCAAGGATTAATTAATATGTTAATTAATCAAACGAATAAGTTCGTTAAAGACCTCGGGATAGTTTTGGACCTTAAGGCCCAATGGGCTTCGAACGTCAAAGCCCATTGACTTAAGTTGTATGACAACTTAATGAATAAAGATTCACAAAGGCCCAAAAGCCCATATCCATTTAGTGTTGAATTAGGGTTTTTGGTTCTTTAGGTCATTTAAAGAAGTGACTATATAAAGAACTTTATAACCTAAAATTCATAAGTTGTTGATTTTAGAGAAAATTGGTGAGAACACAAAGCTTCCATTTCTCTCTAAGAGGCCAACCACCTTGGGGGATATTGTCTAGCAATTCTATTTCCTCAAGGTCACTCATTTCCTCTCCAATCCAACCTTGGTGTAGAATCTTTAGAGGTTCTCAATTTTGGGAACTTGGAGAACCTATTCTTCTAACCAAATCCATGGAGCTAAGAAGCAAGGAATGAAGGCCCTATCTCTTGGGTGATTATCCTTTGCATATGCAAAGAGGAATCTACAAAGGTAAATATTTCTCAACTAATAAATGTTGATTTAAAAGTTGAGTCAAGGTTCACCAATCTACTAGGCTTTGAATTTCATGGTAGATGTTTTGTTTTTGAATGCATGAAAGCATGATTCCGCCTTTAATTGTTAATTGCATGCTATATGATGTTATTCAAATGAACATGTTTTTCCTAAAATTACCTTCAAGTGGTATCAGAGCCTAGGTCTAGTAGTTGGTGAATCATTTTGGGTTTTGTAGTTCATAGTTTTTTGATTTAAAAGTTGTAATATGTTACAAGCTTTATTCTTGTTTCTTTGAATGTAAATTTTGTTAGAAAATTTGCCATCTCAAATGTTGTAGATGTAGTTCATATGAGCATGAATTTTGGAGCTAAAATTTGGTGCCATGTTTTTTGGGAAATTCGGCCAAATCCAAGGGGTGATTTTTTGGGTTCATGTTTGTCTTGTTAAAATGGTTTTAAAGTGACTTTTGGAACCCCTAAGTACCCTACGATGTTAACCCTCTTTTGAGTGATGAAAATTTGAGTTTTGGTGAGTGAAAACATTCATGGAGCTATTATGAGTTTTCATGAGTGTTCTTCAATGTTCTTGAAGTTCTTGCCAAGAACAAAAAGTTTTGAAGTTTTGATTCAAAATGTTTTATGTTTTTACATAAAGTTTTGGTTTAATTTTAGTGGGTGATGATTATTTGTAAAGTATTATTAATGGTTTTAATGGTAGACAAACTTTTTTAAAAGTTTGACATAAATTCAATTAATGGCTATAATGGTAGACAAACTTTTTAAAAGGTTTAACATAAATTCAAAATATTTCATCTTTACCTCACCTAATAAAACCCACTTACAAAAACTTTGTAAAAATCATATTTTTTCTATCATGGCCGGCCACCCTAATTAAATAGGGTATTTTTGGGTCTTTTATTCAATTACATAAAGTTTTGATACTTTTGTGTATTTGCACTTTGGCCCAAAAGTTTACGTTTTTACGTTAAGGTCCAAAAACGTTAAAGGACAAATTGTTTTGCTCCTTTAATGAAGTTTTTTGTATTTGTTGAAATTTTTGGGTTCTAGTTGTAATTACATGAAGTAGTGGACTTTTGTGTTTTTACAAAGTGACCCCAAAAGTTTGTGTTTCGCAATATAGCCCAAAAGGTTGTGGTTATTGCATGATGGCCCAAATTAAGTAGGGAACAAAAATTGTTTTGTCACTTTAAATAAGAATTGGATTTTCATTTCATTTAGCTCCATTTAAATCAATTTTATGGATACAAAAACCAAATGAAAATGTTGCATTCAATTTAATTAATTAAAGTGTTGATTAATTAAAGGGTGATTATGAACCTAAGCCTACGATAATTGAGCTATGTGATAGGCCGTTTCAAATTTGTTTGAACCATGGGAATGTGTAGATTAATTTTGGTTGTAATTTGATTTGATCAAATGTTGTAAAAGAGCATAAGCTCTTCTTTACTTTAAAGTAATTTGTTTTATGCAAATGTTGTAAAGAGCATAAGCTCTCTTTTACTTTGAAGTACTTCTTTCTTGCTTTATTTGATATGCATGAAAATGAAGTAGTTGGGTCCAACGCCCCTAAGAACAACACGCCTTAATGTGATTAAACGCGTAACTAAAATCAATCTCCATCCCTAGTCCGAGATTCAACACAAGGCTCGTGTTGAATCTAAACAAAGGTTCATAGTCATCCTAAGGCCCTAAGGCAACTATATAGTCCATCAAATGAATGCAAACCTTACGTTAGTAGTATCATATACTCTTGCTTTAAAAAACCGTTTTATAAATATAGTGGGAGTATTATATACAACTAAATTGAATCAAATGGACCAATAGTTGTAATAGGACCAAAATTGTTTTAATAAAGATTAAAATGAATATGTTTATGTGATGAGACCTAAAACCCTCAACCAAACCATTATTAAGTTGAAAAGCGTGAGAGTGCTTAGAACACTCTTTCGTGGCCTTCCACCGTGGTAGGCTCCAATCGTTTATGACTTGTACACCGGCTTCACCCTATCATGGGGGAGTACAAAGTGCATGCTTATACTCAGGAGGAGTCTATATACATACTTGATGAGGTGAGTGTAGGCAACGAGGATGGCCGACATCGTATCATCGTGAGGCTATTCTTGAACCCCTTCACGCACTAAGCATGGTGGGAATGACTTAACTAAGTGCAATGGCACCGACATCGTATCATCGTGAGGCAACATTCTCTAGAGGCCAAATTGATGGGTACTTGCATTAGTTGCAAATGAGTAAGCGTACTCTCTCATTATTATTAATGCTAACCAATATCATATCATTGTGAGGTGGGCTTGGTAATAGTGAGTCTCCCATAACCTACTAAGAGTTTTCTCCAAAAAAACTCTCGAATTCCAATGAGGGATATGGAATTTGCCAAAAATAGTGGGTGGTGCTATTTGATTTAAAGACCCGAATCAAATGGCTTAAAATCAATCAATTTATATTCGTTATGTATTTGTTTACCAATATATTTGCAAACGCTATCCAAAACTTGACAAAGAAAATACGAATGTTTTAGTTTCCGGACTTGGTAACACAATCCCAAAGATTGTCTTAAATGGATTGTGCATGTACCTAAGAAGTCTCATCCTCACAATCTTCCTATTGATAATGTATCATTGGAAGAACATGTTAGAAATGTCTATCATGAAGAGGACAACACAAACAACCAATGCTTATTCCTTCGTTATATGAACAAAGGAACTTACGAAGATTAGCATAAAGACAAGGACACTTTTAGTGCCATGATTCTTCACTTACAAATTGTTGTATGAAGAAATGAGAGTTGCCTTGAACAACTCTTGAAAGTTTGTAATTATGTTTAGAACATAATGGTTGGTTGACAAAAATAGTTCATCAACATGGACTTATGATGATTTTGAATCATTGAGTGTTGAAGTGATAAACCACTTAACGAGACGGAAACTAAGCTAGGACTTCACCTTTATGTCCCTATCCTAATGGTTCACTAAGTTTATTGTAAACTATGTAGTGAACAATAACCACACACTCTCCAAAATGTTTGATGTGTATAACACAATTGAAAAAAAGGTTTCAAGAGAGATAGTGGGAGTTTAGGGACCATGACTATTGTAGTCAAAGGAGAAGTCAAATGAAGAAGATAAAACTATCTCCAAGGGAACAAACTTTCTTTATGAAAGGATGGATATTGGAAGGGGTATTTGCAAGAAATGTCTTGCAAATGTCAAGAACACACCTTTCGAAGGTGTTGTAAATTGTTCTTGAATAGTTCAAAACAGTTGGTTCTTCTACTTGAATGCTTGATTCTGTATTAGTAACTATGTTTTACAATCGTTGTAAAAGTATGTCTAATAAGAAGTAGAAGATTAATGAGAGAAGAGAAAGTACTTCACATTCGGAACGTGAATAAAATATAGATTTCTGCGAAAGCAGATGGTACTAACTTCCTCATATGAACTACCAAAGAAATTGGAAAAACCAAAGATTGTCTTTACATTCCAATTTTAAGGAACTTAATTCCGTCACTATAGTAGAGATGGATGAATGTTTTATTTGACAAAACATTGTTCTTTATTAATCACTGATTGGATTATAGTAATCTAATTGATTGTCTCTATAGTAGAGATGATATGGTAGCGTTAACTGTTTAGAATATAATGATGCTTAAAACCCAAAAGGTTGCAAGATAGTGGCAATTGTCCACAACATAATACTACTCATGTTGTATGACATTCACCGAAGATCACTCTCGGTTGGACTATAGTTTATTATGAATAAACACAAGTCCGAATACTTTGCAAAAGGTTTCAAAGAATTCAAGAAATGTAAGTTGATGAGTAAGACGTCTAAAGTACTTACCTCCTTAGATTTGATTCAAGGAAAGGTAACACTTTAGATGAGTTTCCTTGAAAGATATCAAGGAAATTAGCATCATAAGATAATGATTTTCTCCATTAGGAGAAGAACGAACTTGAATAAGATTTAGTTCGTTGGATATTATCAATTACCCATATATATAGGATATATATACTTCTAAAACAATATGATTGTCAATTAGAAGATCTTCCAAAATTTTCATAACTCCATAGGATGTAGTTGGAAAGAAAGACAAATCTTAATCATGTTAAGATTTGGGGTTGTGTGCTAATGAGCAATATTTGTTTAAAAATTATCTTGTGGATATCCTTAAATTAACCTTTGGATATCACTTCTATAAACCAACCAACAAATGTTGTTTGTTGAGTAGTTCATTGTAATCCTACAATGTGATTTGCCTTAGAGCAAATGAACTAGGAATAGAACTCAAAAGAATGGGTTCTTTGAGAGACAAGATGATAATCAACAAATATAACAACCTAGTTCCTATACCACAAGCTCCAAGGTAGTCAAAAAGAATTTTAAACCGTCTCAGTTGAATGGTTTGAACTTTATGACTACATTGAGTGTATATACGATATATACTCAAGGAAATGGTAAAGTACCATTTGACCCGAAATAATGAAACCTTCATAGCTAATTGGTAGCTTAAGGTGACTACAATAAAAGAGAATGGTTGACTTTGAAGGAACCATCTTTGACGTAGTCTTAGTTTCAATTAATTCAAAGATTGCTAGCTACAACTAAATGGTGATTCAATGTTTGGACATGATATAGGTTTCCGAAACCATTATTAAGATAGTCTTGATAATTTATGTCTAAATACTATGAATCACAAGACATGTAAGTTGTAGAGATCCAACCATCATGGATCTTAGCAAGCTAGTGGGAGCCATAAGCGTCTTATGAGAGAAAGATCAAAACGTTTGATTTCTCATAAAGATGTAAATGAATCTTTTGTTTACTAGGTTTACAAAAGATTAGTGGGAGTTAATCATGTTCCTAAAATTTAGAATATATATATGATATATTAATTTTGGAAATGAAAAGAATACTTCTTCGTTAAAGTTATGACTTTAAACTTTCTATAACGATAGAATGTATATGGGAGACATAGTCTATATACATGGGATGGAAATCTATAATGATAGATTTTAGGATATAATTGGATTATATCATGCCCTAATAATAGACAAAATATGCTAGGAAGTTTCTCATATGATGATAAACTTCAATCAGAAGAACAACTCTAGTGAGACTAGGAGGTAGCTCTTCTCAAAGGGAACGTACCATTTGACTCCCAAAGAAATATTGCATAAAGAGAATCCTTTATGCATACGCAGAAAGGTGATTTACGTATTTCATATTGTATGAAAAACGTTGATATAAGTTGTACCAAGAAAGGTACAAGGCGATATCAATGCAAGCCCAGGATCAGAACCATGGCAACTGTCAAGTGAATCCTTAAGTATTTAAGAAATACTAAAGGATAGGTTCCTCGAAGAATGAGGAAGAATTAGAGTAACGTAAAGGAAGCGTAAATGTGTTAGATTATGAATCTAATCCATCGTTGAATATTTCTTCATTATGAATGAAGAGATTAACATATACCTCTTTATTATGACAAAAGAGATATTTGGATGGAAACATTAAAGTAATGACTTTAGTGTGTTCCATTATAAATGCAAAATATATTGCCATATATAGAAGTTTACAACAATGTTGTTTGGATGGGAAAGTTCATTTATGAACTCTCTATTCGGTTCCAACCAGAAAGTGTATGACACTAATGGGGCGATAGCTCAAGCCTGGGAATCAAGGTCTCATCAAGATCCGAACTCATATGAGAGACTGAACCACATGATTGGGAATCATGTATAATGGTGACGTCGACATTCTCAAGGTTGCTTCTATGGATAACATATAGATATCCATTTCCTAGGCCTACTATTCAGCCATTTAGGAAATGACTACAGAAGAGGAATCATCACAGATGAACAAGCTGATTGGCTCTAGTGCAAGTGGGAGATTGTTGGAAATGTGCCCTAAAGCCAATCATATGATGATACTTTACGGACATTTCACATGTTAAACTAATCTAGTTTACATATAAAAGGCAAACATTATTGTTTGAGGCGTCTCATATAAATGTTATATGCTTAAACGATAAAGTCCAAGGAATATGTGATTGGGAGAATGCAATCTAATGAAGTTAGATTAATGAGACCATTCTTTCGTAGACACATCCTAAACATTCCTGATCATAGGATTGCCAATTGGGCATTGACAGTCCGTTAAGATCAGTACGTGCTATGTCTTCTATCAGGGAGAGTGACTAGTCTCGAGTTATTGGTGTGTGTGACATCAAGACAAGTACGTAGGTGATCAATAGAGAATGAGTTCACTGAACACGATCAACAAGGAATTCTCATACTCATGTCACATGAGAACTCATGTTTGGGATAATGCAAATTAGTCCTTTGGCCTGAGGCATCACAGTTGTTGTCTTGTGGTTAAGTCCTTGATCTTTGATTATGTCAAAGTCACCCCATCGGGGTGTCCACGACATCATTGGGGTTAAGCCACTTAGTCATGGAGACAAGTGAATGCGCAACAAGGGATCTCTAACCTTCAATTGGCTTGAGGGAGAATACTCTATGATATGATTAAAAATCTCTGGCCAGAGTATGAATGAGATTGGGGAATGCGTTCCAAATCACATTCAAGGTAATCATAAAATGCAAATGAATCACATTGGATAGTAGACATGAATAAATAAACTATCAAACCAAACAATGTGGTCAAGGAGTATTAGATTAGAGAAAGACCGTATTGCATTTGTAATCCTAAACTGAATAGGTTCTCTACCTCTTCTGATTAGCTTGGGTAGCCATGATATGCTGCTAGGTGTCACTCATGGTTTGTGGAAGCCCTAAACGTGTGTAATCACTAAAGGGAGAATTGAAAGTAAGTTTCAATTCACAATCGATGTAAAATGGTTTTAATCGCCCACTGCCTCGCTAAAAGGAACCTAATGTATCGTACACCAAATAAGGTGGAGATTGAAGAAACAAAGGAGATGAATTAAATGGTTTAATTATTTATGGCAATGATTAATTAATATGTTAATTAATCAAACGAATAAGTTCGTTAAAGACCTCGGGATAGTTTTGGACCTTAAGGCCCAATGGGCTTCGAACGTCAAAGCCCATTGACTTAAGTTGTATGACAACTTAATGAATAAAGATTCACAAAGGCCCAAAAGCCCATATCCATTTAGTGTTGAATTAGGGTTTTTGGTTCTTTAGGTCATTTAAAGAAGTGACTATATAAAGAACTTTATAACCTAAAATTCATAAGTTGTTGATTTTAGAGAAAATTGGTGAGAACACAAAGCTTCCATTTCTCTCTAAGAGGCCAACCACCTTGGGGGATATTGTCTAGCAATTCTATTTCCTCAAGGTCACTCATTTCCTCTCCAATCCAACCTTGGTGTAGAATCTTTAGAGGTTCTCAATTTTGGGAACTTGGAGAACCTATTCTTCTAACCAAATCCATGGAGCTAAGAAGCAAGGAATGAAGGCCCTATCTCTTGGGTGATTATCCTTTGCATATGCAAAGAGGAATCTACAAAGGTAAATATTTCTCAACTAATAAATGTTGATTTAAAAGTTGAGTCAAGGTTCACCAATCTACTAGGCTTTGAATTTCATGGTAGATGTTTTGTTTTTGAATGCATGAAAGCATGATTCCGCCTTTAATTGTTAATTGCATGCTATATGATGTTATTCAAATGAACATGTTTTTCACAAAATTTCCTTCAGTTTATAGACTATGTCTCCCATATACATTCTATCGTTATAGAATGTTTAAAGTCATAACTTTTAACGAAGAAGTATTCTTTTCATTTCCAAAATTAATATATCATATATGTGTTTATATATATATTCAAATTTAGGAACATGATTAACTCCCACGAATCTTTTGTAAACCTAGTAAACAAAAGATTCATTTACATCTTTATGAGAAATCAAACAATTTGATCTTTCTCTCATAAGACGCTTATAGCTCCCACTAGCTTGCTAAGATCCATGATGGATGGATCTCTACAACTTACATGTCTTGTGATTCATAGTTTTAGACATATATTATCAAGACTATCTTGATAATGGTTTCGGAAACCCATATAATGTCCAAACATTGAATCACCATTTAGTTGTAGCTAGCAATCTTCGAATTAATTGAAACCAAGACTATGTCAAAGATGGTTTCTTCCAAGTCAACCAATATCTTTGATTGTAGTCACCTTAAGCTACCAATTAGCTATTATAGGTTTCACTATTTCGGGTCAAATGGTATTTTACCATTTCCTTGAGTATATATCGTATATACACTCAATGTAGTCATAAGGATTTTTCATTCTTATTTCTTTCGAATTAAGAGGTGCAACTCTATGACATAGTCATAAAGTTCAAACCATTCAACTGATACGGTTTATAAATCCTTCTCGACTACCTTGGAGCTTGTGGTATAGGAACTAGGTTGTTATATTTGTTGATCACTATCTTGTTTCTCAAAGAACCCATTCTTTGAGTTCTATCCCTTGTTCATTTGCTCTATCTTGGGCAAATCCTAGTGTAGGATTACAATGAACTACCCAACAAACAACATTTGTTAGTTGGTTTATAGAAGTGATATCCAAATGTTTATTTAAGGATACCCACAAGATAATTTTTAAACAAATATTGCTTATTAGCACACAACCCCAAATCTTAATATGATTAAGTCTTGTCTTTCTTTCCAACTACATCCTATGGAGTCATGAAAATTTTGGAAGATCTTCTAATTGACAATCATATTGTCTTAGAAGTATATATCCTATATATGGGTAATTGATAATATCCAACGAACTAAATCTTATTCTAGTTCGTTCTTCTCCTAATGGAGAAATCCATTATCTTATGATGCTTCTTTCCTTGATATCTTTCAAGGAAACTGTTCTAAAGTGTTACCTTTCCTTGGATCAAATCTAAGGAGGTAAATACTTTAGACATCTTACTCATCAACTTACATTTCTTGAATTCTTTGAAACCTTTTGCAAAGTATTCGGACTTGTGTTTATTCAAAATAAACTATAGTCCAACCGAGAGTGATCTTCGGTGAATGTCATACAATATGAGTAGTATTATGTTGTGGACAAGTGCCACTAACATCTAAGTGAATTAACCTCAACAACTTTGTGATTCTTTATTCTTTCCAAAAGAATAAAGATTCAAACATTTTGCCTTTACACAATTTTAACAAGAAGGCATTGGATCTGGATCTTACGATCCAAGGCATCCATCTATGACCAACTCGTAATTTATGTTTAGAGGTATCACAACTCAGTTGGGATTAGTCACCACCTTGCAACCTTTTGGGTTTTAAGCATCGTTATATTCTAAATAGTTAACACTACCATATCATCTCTACTATAGAGATAATCAATTAGATTACAATAATCTAATTATTCATTAATAAAGAACAATGTTTTGTCAAACAAAACATTTATCCATTTCTCATACGGAATTAAGTTCCTTTATTCAATTAGAATGTAAAGACAATCTTTGTTCTTCCATTTTCTTTGGTAGTTCATATGAGGAAGTAAGTACTAACTGCTTTCGCAGAGATCTACATTTAATTCACGTTCCGAATGTGAAGTACTTTCTCTTCTCTCATTAATCTTCTACTTCTTATTAGCCACACTTTTACAACGATTGTAAAACATAGTTACTAATACGGAATCAAGCATTCAAGTAGAAGAACCAACTGTTTTGAACTTTTCAAGAGCAATTTACAACACCTTCGAAATGTGTGTTCTTGACACTTGCAAGACATTTCTTGCAAATACCCCTTCCAATATCCATCCTTTCATAAAGAAAGTTTGTTCCCTTGGAGTTATTTCGCCTTCTTCATTTGACTTCTCCTTTGACTACAATAGTCATGGTCCCTAAACTCCCACTATCTCTCTTGAAACATATTTCAATTGTGTTATATACATCAAACAATTTGGAGAGCGTGTGGTTATTGTTCACTATATAGTTTACAATAAACTTAGTGAACCATTTGGATAGGGACACAAAGGTGAAGTCCTTGCCTAGTTTTTCCGTCTCTAGAAGTGGTTTAACACTTCAACACTCAATGATTCAAAATCATCATAAGTCCATGTTGATGGACTATTTTTGTCAACCAACCATTATGTTCTAAACATAATTACAAACTTTCAAGAGTTGTTCAAGCCAACTCTCATTTCTTCATACAACAATTTTTAAGTGAAGAACTATGACATTAAAAGTGTTGTCCTCTTTATGATAGACTTATCTAACATGTTCTTCCAATGATACATTATCAATAGGAAGATTGTGAGGATGAGACTACTTAGGTACATATACAATCCATTTAAGACAATCTTTGGGATTGTGGTACCAAGTCCGGAAACTAAAGCATTCGGCTTTTCTTTGTCAAGTTTTGGATAGCGTTTGCAAATATATAGGTAATTAAATACATAACGAATATAAATTGATTGATTTTAAGCCATTTGATCAGGGTCTTTAAATCAAATAGCACCACCCACTATTTTTGGCAAATTTCATATCCCTCATTGGAATTCGAGAGTTTTGGAGGAAACTCTTAGTAGGGTATGGGAGGCTCACTATTACCAAGCCCACCTCACAATGATATGATGTTGGCTAGCATCAATAATAATGAGAGAGTACACTTACTCATTTGCATCTCTTGCAAGTACCCATCTTATTTGGCCTCTAGAGAATGAAGCCTCACAATGATATGATGTTGGCTCCATTGCACTTAGTTAAGTCATTCCCACCATGCAAGTTCGAGTAGGGGTTCAAGAACAACCTCACAATGATACGATGTTGGCTATTCTCGTTGCCTACCTTCACAACATCATGTATGCATGTAGAACTCTTCCTGAGTGTAAGCACGCACTTTGTACTCCCCCATGATAGGGTGAAGTCGGTGTACGAGTCACAAACGATAGGAGCCTACAACGGTGGAAGGCCACGAAAGAGTGTTCAAAGCACCCTCACGCTTGTCAACTTATTAAAACAATTTGGGTCCTATAAACATACATTTTAATCTTATTAAAACAATTTGGTCCTATTACAACTATTGGTCCATGTGATTGATTTAGTAGTATATAATACTCCCACTAAGCTTGTAAAACGGTTTTTAAAGCAAGAGTATATGGTACTACTAACATAAGGTTTGCATTCATTGATGGACTATATAGTTGTCTTAGGGCCTTAGGATGACTATGAACCTTTGATTAGATCCAACACAAGCCTAGTGTTGAATCTCGGTCTATGGATGGTGATTGATTTTAGTTACGCGTTTAATCATATTAAGGCGTGTTTTTCCTATTGGGCGTCGGACCCAACTACTCCAATTTCATGCATATCAAATAAAACAAGAAAATGAGTACTTCAAAGTAAAGAAGAGCTTATGCTCTTTTACAACATTTGATCAAAACAAATTATTTTAAAGTAAAGAAGAGCTTATGCTCTTTTACAACATTTGATCATATCAAATTACAACCAAAATCTAATCTACACATTCCCATGGTTCAACCAAATTTGAGACGGCCTTTCACATAGCTCAATTATCGTAGGCTTAGGTTCATAATCACCATTTCTTTAATTAATTAACGCTTTAACTAATTAAACTTGAATGCAACATTTTCATTTGGTTTTTGTATCCATAGAATTGATTTAAATGGAGCTAGATGAAATGAAAATCCAATTCTCATTTAAAGAGACAAAACCATTTTGTTCTCAACCTAATTTGGGCCAAAATGCAATAACCTCAACTTTTTGGGCTATGTTGCAAAACTTAAACTTTTGAGCTCATTTTGTAAAAACACAAAAGTCCACTACTTCATGTAATTACAACTAGAACCCAAAAATTTCAACAAATTCAAAAACTTCATTAAAGGAACAAAACAATTTGTTCTTTAGTGATTTTGGGCCTTTACGTAAAAACGCAAACTTTTGGGTCAAACTACAAATACACAAAAGTATCAAAACTTTATGTAATTGCATAAAAGCCCCAAAAGTACTCCCATTGAGGGAGTGGCCGGTTTTTGAGAGAGTGAAGCCATAAAATTTTGAAATTTTTTCAACAAAGTCATAAAGCCATGCAAGTGGAAATGGGTTGGTGTGAAATAGGTTTAAGGAAAAATATCATTTATGTGCATTAATTCAAACACTCCATCAACATTTCCATCACCTTTTAAAATAAATGTTTTGTTGATAGAAATTTCACACCAACCAACACAAAACAAAGACTTTATGAAATTAACTAAAACTTTGAATCAAAACATCAAACCTTTTTGTTCTGGGCAAGAACATACCAAGAACATTGAAGAACATCCATGAAAACCCATAAGAGCTCCATGAATGTTTTCAATCAATAAAACTCAAAATTTCACTACTCAAAATGGGGTTAACATCCTAAGGTACTTGGGGGTTCCAAAAGTCACCTTAAAACACTTTTAACAAGTCAAACAAGAACCCAAAAATCCACCCTTTGGATTTGGCCGAATTTCCCCAAAAACATGGCACCAAAATTCATGCTCATATGAACTACATCTACAACATTTGAGATGGCAAATTTTCTAACAAAATTTACATTCAAAGAAGCAAGAATAAAGCTTGTAACAATTACAACATTCAAATCAAAGACTATGAACTACAAAACCCAAAAGGATTCACCAACTACTAGACCTAGGCTCTGATACCACTTGAAGGAAATTTTGTGAAAAACATGTTGATTTGAGCAACATCTATAGCATGCAATAAACGAATTAAAGGCGGAATCATGCTTGCATGCACTCAAAAACAAAACATAACCCATGAAATTCAAAGCCTAGTAGTTAGGTGAACCAAGACTCAACTCAAAACAAAGTGAGTTGAGAAATTTATACCTTTGTTGATTCCTCTTTGCATAAGCAAAGGATAATCACCCAAGAGATAGGGCCTTCATTCCTTGCTTCTTAGCTCCATGGATTTGGATGGAAGAATTGGTTTCTCCAAGTTCTCAAAGTTGAGAACCTCTAAGTCTCCACACCAAGGAAAGATTGATGAAGAAATAAGTGAGCTAGAGGAAGTAAATTGCTAGCTAAAATCCTCTAGGGTGGCCGGCCTCTTAGAGAGAAAAGAGAGTTTGTGTTCTCATCTTTTCTCCAAAAGAAACCCTAATGAAGAAAAGGCTATAAAGTCATATTTATACCTTTGTTCATTGGAGTGGCAAACTTGTAATTAAGTCCAAAACCCACTCCACTCTCATTATGGCCGGCCATAGGGTTTCATTGGGCTTTTTGGGCCTTTGTGAATTATTAGTCATTAAGTTGTCATACAACTTAAGTCAATGGGCTTGACGTTCGAAGCCCATTGGGCCTTGAGGCCCAAAACTAACCCGTGGTCTTTTAACGAACTTTATTCATTTGATTAATTAACATATTAATTCATCCTTGCCATGGTCTAAAATATCCATAATATCCCGATATTTCCATCGAAATTTCCGTGTTTTTGGACTACCGATATTTCCGATATCATCGATATTTTAGACCTTGCTAAGTCACTCATGTATCTTACCATGCAATGTATAAAGTGTAAAATATTGTACTAATTCATTATATATAAATGATTATGGTGTGTTTAAACTTCTTTCATTAATTACTACATATTTTCTACACTCACAATGTTTGCTAGCTCGCTATATAATCAACTTAAATCAGTTATATCTATCATGCAATACATTTCCTTCCAATTTTTTGTGATAAACTAATACATAATTGACTAAATAAACATCTTGCAAAGTTTCAATAAAAATTTCCAAGTTTTTCTTACAATTTCCGTGGTTTTTATTCAATTTTTATCGATATCGATAATATCCCGATATTTCCATTGAAATTTCCGTGTTTTTGGACTACCGATATTTTTGATATCATCAATCCTTGCCATAAATAATTAAACCATTTAATTATTCTTACTCATCTCCATTGTTTCTTCAATCTCTAGCTTACACGGTGTACGATCCATTAGGTTCTTTTTAGCGAGGCAGTGGGCGATTAGAACTCTTTCAAATCGATTGTGAATTGAAACTTACTTTCAATTCTCCCTTTAGTGTTTATACACGTTTAGGGCTTCCGCAAACCATGAGTGACACCTAGCAGTATGTCATGGTTACCCAAGCTAATCAGAAGAGGTGGAGAACCTATTCAGTTTAAGATTACAATGCAATACGGTCTTTCTCTAATACAATACTCTTGACCACATTGTTTGGTTTGATAGTTTATTCATGTCTACCATCCAATGAGATTCATTTACTTATATGATTACTTTGAATGTGATTTGGAACGACTTACTAAATCTCATTCATACTCTGGCCAGAGATTCTTAATCATATCATAGAGTATTCTCCCTCAAACGGTTTAAAGGTTAGAGATCCCTTGTTACGCATTTACTTGCCTCCATGGCTAAGTGGCTTAACCCCAACTATGCCGTGGACACCCTCTGACGGAGTGACTTTGACATAGTCAAAGATCAAGGACCTAACCACAAGACAAATATGATGCATCAGGTCAAAGGACTACTTGGCATTATCCCAACCATGAGTTCTCATGTGACATGAGTATGAGAACTCCTCATTGATCGTGTTCAGTAGACTCATTCACCATTGAGCACCTACATGCTTGTCTTGGTGTCAATCACACCAATGACTCGAGACTAGTCATTCTTCCTAAGAGAAGACATAGCATGTACTGATCTTAACAGACTGTCAATGCCCAATTGGCAATCCTATGATCAGGTACGTTTAGGATATGTATACGAAAGAGAATGGTCTAATAAATCTAACTTGTTTAAATTACATTCTCCTAATTACATATTCCTTGGACTTATCGTTTAAGCATATAACATTTATATGAGACGGCTTAAAACAATAACCTTTGCCCTTGACATTAAACTAGATTAGTTTAACATGTGAAATGTCCGTAAAGTATCATCATATGATTGGTTTTATGGCACATTTCCAACATTATCCCAATCTATGTACATAGATAAGGTGCTAAATAGGTTCCAGATGGAACAATCTAAGAAAGGTCTTCTTCCTGTGAGACATGAAATTCACCTTTCTAAGTCCATGGGACCTAAGACTCTTGAAGAGATACGGCAGATGAGTGCTATTCCTTATGCTTCCGCCATAGAAAGTCTCATGTATGCCATGATATGCACAAGGCCTGATAACGCATATGCTGTGAGCATTACTAGTCGATATCAATCTAACCCAGGATCAGAACATTGGACAACTGTCAAGACGGTCCTTAAGTACTTAAGAAGAACTAAGGACATGTTCCTCGTTTATGGAGGAGCAACAGAGTTGCGAGTGAAAGCCTATACAGACGCAGATTTCCAATTTGACGTCGATGATAGAAGTTCCAACTCCGTATATGTATTCACTCTGAATGGTGAGGCTGTTAGCTGGAAAAGCAAGAAACAAGATGTAATTGTTGATTCCACGACGGAGGCAGAATATGTCGCTGCAGCTGAAGCAGGCAAAGAAAGGTTCTGGATGAAGAAGTTCATTACTGAACTTGGAGTGGTTCCAACCATTACATCACTAGTAACTTTGTATTGTGATAATAGTGGGGCGATAGCTCAAGCCAAGGAACCCAGGGCTCATCAAAAGAACAAGCATTTTGACAGGCACTTTAATATCATTAGAAGATATGTTGCCGAGGGGAAAGTCAACATCCTCAAAGTTGCCTCAGCAGATAACGTAGCAGATCCACTGACAAAGCGAATGTCTCAAATCCAACTTGACCGCCATATGGAAAAGATGGGTATTAGATACATGGGAAGGTGGCTTTGAGTGCAAGTGGGAGATTGTTGGAAGTATGCCCACAAAGCCACTCATTTGATGTAATAGCTTTTGGAATACTTAATGTATTAAACTATTAAATGTTTAATGAAGGGCAAAGTTTATTGTTAATCACTATTTATTGTATCATGTGTTTAAGCAATAAGGGAATCCAAGGAATGTATTTGATCTAAGAGAGAAGTGATTTAAGTAAGTTAGATTAACGAGACCTTTCTCTTATGTTCATTGATAAAACGTTCCTAGCCATAGGATTGCCAATTGGGCATTAACAATCTGCTAAAGTTAGTATGTGTTATGTCAACTCAAGCGTGAGTATGACTAGTCTCAAGTCATCTAGTGTTTGACACTAAGACAAACACATAGGTGCTCAAAAGAGTAATCGAGTAATAGAGTAATCATGTCATGTAAGAACTCGTTAGTTGCAATATGCAAAGTAGTCCTTTGACCTGAGGCATCATAGATGTCTAATGGTTAGGTCCTTGATCTTTGATCATGTCAAAGGCTTTCCATTGAGAGTGTCCACGGCATTGTTGGGGTCAAGCTATCTAGTCATGTAGGCATATGAATGCACAACAAGGGATCTCTAACCTTCCATGGTAGAAGGAGAATACTCTAAGATATGATTCGAGAGTCTTTGGCCAAAACATATGAATATGACTTAGGAAGTTTGTTCCAAATCATATTCAATTGAATCATATAGAGAAGTATCACATTGGATAGTAGACATGAAACAAACTATCATTCAAACAATGTGATTAAGAGTATTGTATTAGAGAAGGACTGTATTGCGTTGTAGTTGTAACTGGATAGGTTCTCCAACCACTTCTACTTAGCTTGGGTAACCATGACATGCTGCTAGGTGTCACTCATGGTTTGTGGAAGCCCTGAAGATTAGCAAACACTAATCTTAATCAAAGGGAGAATTGAAATGTAGTTTCAATTCATAATCGATCGTTAAGAGTAACAATCGCCCACTGCCTCGCTAATTGGAACCTAATGGATCGTACACCGAGTAAGGATGAAAGTGAAGAAATATAAATGAAATGGATATGCAATTAAATGGTTTAATTGAAAAATATTCAAGATTAATTAATTAGTTAATTAATTTAACGAAAGGTTCGTATTGGGCTTTTAAGTTGGTTTTGGGTTTCGGGGCCCAAAAGTATTTTGGTCCACAAGGCCCATTATGTTCAAGTTGTATGACAACTAAAACAAAATGGGCAATAAGCCCAATCACTTAAGAGAGGCCGGCCATAGCAAGGGTAGTGGGAAGTTTTGCTTAATTGCAAATTTGCCACTCACCTAAGAAAAGAGATATAAAAGCATCTTTATACCTTTTACCTCATTAGGGGTTTTCTTTGAGGCAAAGAGGTGAAACATTTTCTCTCTTTTTCTCTACAAGGAGGCCGGCCACTTAAAGAGGATTTAGCTAGCAATCTTTTCTTCTCTAAGTCATCCATTTCATCTTCACACCTCATCCTTGGTGTGGAGACTTAGAGACACCAAACCTTTGGTGTTTTGGAGATCATTTCCTCACATCCTCAAGGAGCAAAGGAGCACAAAAGGAAGGAAATCACAAGGAAGATCCAAGGAGCTAGGAGGTGACTTGAAGGCCCTCCACTTGGGTGAATCCCTTGTGCAAACAAGGATGAGCTTCAAGGGTAATAAATCTCTAAATCCTTCCTTCTCTTTAATGTTGTTAAAGAGTCTCTTGGTTCACCATTCACTAGGCTTTGAAAGTCATGGGTTTTTTGAATTGTTTTTTAATGCATGCCTACTTTAATGTGTTAATAGTTTGCATATGTGTTCAAATATTCTCACATGTTCTTAGCTAGGACAAATTTTTTCCTTCAACATTGTCCTCAATGTTTCAAACATAGACTCACACAAAAGCAAGCAAACAACACAACTAACAAACATGACAATTATGGCAAAGTAAATGCAATAAAGAGTAGAGTTTAAGAACGCAAATCTGGTTATGATGCCAGAGCTTCCTAGTGCTTCTTTATTTGCATGGGTTGCCTCCCAAGAAGTGCTTGCTTTAACGTCTTCCAGCCGGACGATACCTCCATTTAAGCGTCAATAGGGCCAACGGCATGGAGAGGTATGTCCTCCACGGCAAGCTCTTCAAAGTGGTCATAGTATGGCTTCAAACGATGTCCATTCACTTTGAATTCGTTTCCGGTCTTCAAACTTTGAATTTGGACTGTACCATAAGGAAAAACATTAGTAACAACAAAATGGCCAATCCACTTAGAACATAACTTACCCGGAAACAAACGAAGGTGGGAATTGAAGAGTAACACTTTCTATCCTACGACAAACGTCTTGGTATGAATCATCTTGTCATGGAATGCCTTTGACTTCTCTTTGTAAATAAGAGCATTCTCGTACGGCTCATTCCGAATCTCTTCAAGTTCATTTAATTGAAGCTTCCTATGAATTCCAGCAGCATCAAGGTCCAAATTGAATGTTTTGACGGCCCAATGTGCTTTGTGCTCCAATTCAACCGGAAGATGGCATGGTTTCCCATAGATGAACCAAAATGGGGACATTCCAATTGATGTTCTGTAGGCCGTTCGATATGCCCACAATGCATCATTCAAGCGCAAGCTCCAATCTTTCCGGTTTGGTCCAACGGTCTTCTCCAAAATCTGCTTGATCTCTCGATTAGAAACCTGGGCTTGCCCACTTGTTTGAGGATGATAAGGTGTTGCCACCTTATGCGTGACGTTATAATTCTTGAGCAGTGCCTCAATGGTTCGATTGCAAAAATGGGAGCCCCCATCGCTTATGAGAACTCTTGGCATTCCAAATCTAGCAAATATGTTAGTTTTCACAAAATCTACAACCACTTTAGAATCATTAGTACGGGTGGCTTTTGCTTCCACCCATTTCGAAACATAATCAACCGCAAGTAAAATATAAACAAAACCATGAGGTAAAGGAAAAGGACCCATGAAATCAATGACCCAAACATGAAAAATTTTGACACAAAATATAGGGGACTGCGGCATTTGATCTTTTGAACCAATGTTCTCGGTTCTTTGACAACGATCACATGTTATGCAAAAGGTTCTAGCATCCTTAAGGATAGTAGGCCAATAAAAACCACATTCAAGTACTTTACGTGCAGTCATTTGAGTGCCAAAGTGACATCCACATGCATAAGTGTGACAAAAAGTTAAAATTGAATTAAACTCAGAATCATGCACACACCTACGAATGATTTGATCAGGGTAATATTTCCATAAGTAAGGATCATCCCACACATAAAAACGTGCATGTTTCTTAAGTTTATCACGTTGGTGCTTGTTTAGAGTGCTTGGAACTTGTTTAGACACCAAATAATTCACTAAATCGGCATACCATGACACACTTACCTCAATGGATAGCAGCTGCTCATCTGGGAATGTCTCTGGGATAGGCACGACATCCTTTCACTTCCTTTCTTGTCCCGGATTTCGATATCGAGCTCTTGGAGAAGAAGCATCCAGCAAATAAGCCTTGGTTTGGCCTCCTTCTTCGTAAGTAAGTACTTCAACGCTGCATGATCAGAATAGATTATAACTTTAGTACCAAGTAAATAAGAACTAAACTTATCTAAAGCAAAAACAACAATAAGAAGTTCTTTTTCCGTCGTAGAGTAGTTCAATTGAGCGTCATTCAAGGTCCGAGAGGCATAGTATATGACGTGTGGCTGCTGTTGGAAATGTGCCCTAAAACCAATCATATGATGATACTTTACGGACATTTCACATGTTGAACTAATCTAGTTTAATATCAAGGGCAAAGATTATTGTTTAAGCCGTCTCATATAAATGTTATATGCTTAAACAATAAGTCCAAGGAATATGTGATTGGGAGAATGCAATCTAAAGAAGTTAGATTCATGAGACCATTCTTGTTGGAAGTATGCCCACAAAGCCACTCATTTGATGTAATAGCTTTTTGGAATACTTAATGTATTAAACTTTTATATGTTTAATGGAGGGCAAAACTTATTGTTAATCACTATTTATTGTATCATGTGTTTAAGCAATAAGGGAATCCAAGGGATGTATTTGGTCTAAGAGATAAGTGATCTAAATGAGTTAGATTAACTAGACCTTTCTCTTATGTTCATTCCTAAAACGTTCCTAGCCATAGGATTGCCAATTGGGCATTGACAATCCGCTAAGGTTAGTATGTGTTATGTTGACTCAAGCGTGAGTATGACTAGTCTCAAGTCATTTGGTGTTGGACACTAAGACAAACACATAGGTGCTCGAAAGAGTAATCGAGTACACTGAACTACGATAAAAAGAGAGTTCGAACATACATGTCATGTATGAACTCTAAAGTTGCAATATGCAAAGTAGTCCTTTGACCTGAGGCATCATAGATGTCTAATGGTTAGGTCCTTGATCTTTGATCATGTCAACAGCATTCCTTCGGATTGTCCACGGCATGGTTGGGGTCAAGCGATCTAGTCATGTAGGCATATGAATGCACAACAAGGGATCTCTAACCTTCCATGGTGGAAGGAGAATACTCTAAGATATGATTCTAAAGTCTTTGGCCAAAGCAAATGAATATGACTTAGGAAGTTTGTTCCAAATCATATTCAAGGGAATCATATAGGAAAGTATCACATTGGATAGTAGACATGAAACAAACTATCACTTAAACAATGTGATTAAGAGTATTGTATTAGAGAATGACCATATTGCATTGTAGTTGTAACTGGATAGGTTCTCCAACCAATTCTACTTAGCTTGGGTAACCATGACATACTGCTAGGTGTCACTCATGGTTTGTGGAAGCCCTAATGATTAGCAAACACTAATCATCAAAGGGAGAATTGAAATGTGGTTTCAATTCACAATCGATCGTTAAGAGTAACATCGCCCACTGCCTCGCTAATTGGAACCTAATGGATCGTACACCGAGTAAGGATGTATGTGAAGAAATTAAATGTAATGGATAAGCAATTAAATGGTTTAATTGAAGAATGGTCAAGATTAATTAATTAGTTAATTAATTTTACGAAAGGTTCGTATTGGGCTTATATGTTGGTTTTGGGTTTCGGGGCCCAAAAGCGTTTTGGTCCAAAAGGCCCATTGTGTTTAAGTTGTATGAGAACTAAAACAAAATGGGCAAATAGCCCAATAACATTAATATGGCCGGCCATTAGGGTGAATGGTCAAGCTTGGATTAATTACAAGTTTGCCACTCACTTGTAATGAAGTATAAATTAAACTTTATAGCTTTGTTTTCACTAAGGGGTTTTCTTGTTGAAATTGGGTGAAACATTTTCTCTCCTTTTTCTCCAAGAGGCCGGCCACTAAGGGGAGGGACATCTAGCAATCTCTTCTTCCCTAAGTCATCCATATCATCTTCACAAGATACATCCTTGGTGAAGAGACTTAGAGACATCAAACTTTTGGTGTTTTGGAGAACAAATCCTCATTTCCTCAAATATGCAAAGGAGCACTAAAGGGAGGATAACACAAGGAGGATCCAAGGAGCTTGGAGGTGACTTGAAGGCCCTCCACTTGGGTGAATCCCTTGTGTAAACAAGGATGAGCTTCAAGGGTAAAGAAACACTAAATCTTTACTTCTCTTTAATGTTGTTAAAGAATTTATTGGTTCACCATATACTAGGCTTTGAAAGTCATGGGTTTTATGAATTGTTTTTGGATGCATACCTACTTTAAAGTGTTAATAGCTTGCATGTGTATTCAAATGTTCATACTTGTTCTTAGCTAGGACAAAATTTTTCCTTCAATTCTTTCGTAGACACATCCTAAACGTTCCTGATCATAGGATTGCCAATTGGGCATTGACAGTCCGTTAAGATCAGTACGTGACTAGTCTCGAGTCATTGGTGTGTGTGACATCAAGACAAGTACGTAGGTGCTCAATAGCGAATGAGTTCACTGAACACGATCAACGAGGAGTTCTCATACTCATGTCACATGAGAACTGATGGTTGGGATAATGCAAAGTAGTCCTTTGACCTGAGGCATCATAGTTGTCTTGTGGAAGGCCTTCAAGTCACCTCCAAGCTCCTTGGATATTGCTTGTGATATCCTTCTCCTTTTGTGCTCTTTTGGTCCTTGAGGATGTAAGGAAATGATCTCCAAAAACACCAAAGATTTGGTGTCTCTAAGTCTCCACACCAAGGGTTAAGTGTGAAGATGAAATGGATGACTTGGAGAAGAAAAGATTGCTAGATTAATCTCTCTAAGTGGCCGGCCTCTTTAGAAAAATGAGAGAAAGTTTTCCACCTCATTTCACCAAGAAAAACCCTAATGAGAAAATTGCTATAAAGTTGCTTTTATAACATATTTCTTAGGTGAGTGGCAAACTTGCAATTAAGCAAACTTTCACCATCTCCTCACCATGGCCGGCCTATATGTTGTGATTGGGCTTATTGCCATTTTGTTTTAGTTGTCATACAACTTAAACATAATAGGCCTTGTGGACCAAAACACTTTTGGGCCCCGAAACCCAAAACCAACTAAAAAGCCCAATACGAACCTTTCGTAAAATTAATTAACTAATTAATTAATCTTGACCATTTTTCAATTAAACAATTTAATTGCATATCCATTTCATTTAATTTCTTCACTATCGCCCTTACTCGGTGTACGATCCATTAGGTTCCAATTAGCGAGGCAGTGGGCGATTGTTACTCTTAACGATCGATTGTGAATTGAAACCACATTTCAATTCTCCCTTTAATGATTAGTGTTTGCTAATCATTAGGGCTTCCACAAACCATGAGTGACACCTAGCAGCATATCATGGTTACCCAAGCTAAGTAGAATTGGTTGGAGAACCTATCCAATTACAACTACAATGCAATACGGTCATTCTCTAATACAATACTGTTAATCACATTGTTTAAGTGATAGTTTGTTTCATGTCTACTATTCAATGTGATACTTTTCTATATGATTCCCTTGAATATGATTTGGAACAAACTTCGTAAGTCATATTCATTTGCTTTGGCCAAAGACTTTAGAATCATATCTTAGAGTATTCTCCTTCCACCATGGAAGGTTAGAGATCACTTGTTGTGCATTCATATGCCTACATGACTAGATAGCTTAACCCCAACAATGTCGTGGACACTCCGATGGAATGCCGTTTGACATGATCAAAGATCAAGGACCTAACCATTAGACATCTATGATGCCTCAGGTCAAAGGACTACTTTGCATATTGCAACTTTAGAGTTCTTACATGCCATGTACGTTCGAACTCTCTTTTGATCGTTGTTCAGTGTACTCGATTACTCTTTCGAGCACCTATGTGTTTGTCTTAGTGTCCAACACCAAATGACTTGAGACTAGTCATACTCAAGCTTGAGTTGACATAACACATACTAACCTTAGCGGATTGTCAATACCCAATTGGCAATCCTATGGCTAGGAACGTTTTAGGAATGAACATAAGAGAATGGTCTCGATAATCTAACTCACTTAGATTACTTGTCTCTTAGATCAAATACATCCCTTGGATTCCCTTATTGCATAAACACATGATACAATAGATAGTGTCTGACAATAAGCTTTGCCCTTCATTAAACATATAAAAGTTTAATACATTAAGTATTCCAAAAGCTATTACATCAAATGAGTGGCTTTGTGGGCATACTTCCAACAATCTCCCACTTGCACTCAAAGCCATCCTCCCATGTATCTAATACCCATCTTTTCCATATGACGGTCAAGCTGGATTTGAGACATTGGCTTTGTCAGTGGATCTGCTACGTTATCGTCTGAAGCAACTGTGAGGATGTTGACTTTCCCCTCGGCAGCATATCTTCTAATGATATTAAAGCGCCTGTCAAAATGCTTGTTCTTTTAATGTGCCCTTGGTTCCTTGGGTTGAGCTATCGCCCCACTATTATCACAGTACAAAGTTACTGGTGATGTAATGGTTGGAACCAATCCAAGTTCAGTGATGAACTTCTTCATCCAGAACGCTTCTTTGCCGGCTTCAGCTGCAGCGACATATTCAGCCTCTGTCGTGGAATCAGCAATTACACTTTGTTTCTTGCTTTTCCAACTGACAGCCCCACCATTCAGAGTGAATACATATTCGGAGTTGGAACTTCTATCATCGACGTCAGATTGGAAATCTGCGTTTGTATAGGCTTCCACTCGCAACTCTGTTGCTCCTCCATATACGAGGAACATGTCCTTAGTTCTTCTTAAGTACTTAAGAACCTTCTTGACAGCTGCCCAGTGTTTTGATCCTGGGTTAAATTGATATCGACTAGTAATGCTCACAGCATATGCGATATCAGGCCTTGTGCATATCATGGCATACATGAGACTCCCTATGGCAGAAGCATAAGGAATAATATTCATTTGCCGTATCTCTTCAGGAGTCTTAGGTTCCATGGACTTAGAAAGGTGAATTCCATGTCTTACAGGAAGAAAACCTTTCTTAGATTGTTCAATCTGGAACATACTTAGCACCTTATCAATGTACATAGATTGGGATAATCCAATTAATTTTCTGGATCTATCACGATAGAGCTTTATCCCAAGTACATAAGATGCATATCCTAAATCTTTCATGTGGAAGGTTTTGGACAACCACACTTTTACAGAAGAAAGTATTGCAGTGTCATTCCCGAATAGTAATATGTCATCTACATATAACAGTAGGAATACTACTGCTTCCCCAACGACCTTTTGATAAACACAATTGTCGTCTTCGTTTTGAGTAAAACCAAACGTTTTGATTTCAGTGTCGAAACGAATGTTCCAGCTCCTTGAGGCTTTCTTAAGTCCATAAATGGACCTTTGAAGCTTGCATACCTTAGTCTTTTCAGACTTGGACACGAAACCTTCGGGTTGAGTCATATAGAGCTCTTCCTCTAGGTAGCCGTTCAGAAAGGCCGTCTTCACGTCCATTTGCCATATCTCATAATCATGGTACGCAGCTATAGCAAGCAAAATCCGAATGGACTTAATCATGGCTACAGGAGAGAAAGTTTCTTCATAGTCAATCCCTTCTCTTTGCCTGTAACCCTTGGCTACTAGTCTAGCCTTATAAGTTTCCACGTTCCCATCAATGCCTATCTTCCTCTTGAAGACCCATTTGTTTCCAACATGTACAATACCTTCTAGAGGGTCTACAAGAGTCCAGACCTGATTTTGATACATGGAATCCATCTCGGATTTCATGGCCTCTTGCCATCTCTTTGAATCAATGTCGGACATTGCTTCAATGTAGTCCCTAGGGTCCTCCTTTGTGTCATTGTCACCTAGAAGGTGCAATTCCGCAAAGTCATTGTCTAAGCCATACCTCTTAGGTGGCTTACTAACCCGTTCAGATCTACGTGGAGCTAGGGGTTCAGGAACAGGATTGTCAACTTGTCGAGTGCTTGTTTGTGGTTCATCATTAATCTCATTAATTTCCTTCAATTCTATCGTTTTCTCGCTACTTCCATTGAGAACGAATTCGTCCTCAAGGATCATAGCAGTTCTGGCGACAAAGACTTTCTTGTCGTCAGGGTTATAGAATTCGTATCCCAAAGTCTGTTTGGAATACCCCACAAAGTAGCACTTAACAGATCTTGCTTCAAGCTTGTCAGCTTCAAGCCTTTTAACGTAAGCCAGACAACCCCAAATCCTAATATGATTAAGATTTGTGCTTTTGCCATGCCATATCTCATATGGTGTTTGTGAAACTGACTTGGAAGGTACTCTATTAAGCAAGTAAGCTGCTGTATATAGAGCGTATCCCCAGAATGTTACTGGTAGATTGGCAGAACTCATCATAGAACGAACCATGTTCATCAAGGTTCGATTTCTCCGTTCAGAAACTCCGTTATGCTGAGAAGTTCCTGGTGGAGTCCACTGTGATACTATTCCACACACTTTGAGATAATCTAGGAACTCGTTACTCAGATATTCACCCCCTCGATCCGATCTTAGGGTCTTTATCTGTTTCCCAGTTTGCTTCTCAACTTCATTCTTGAATTCTTTGAACCTTTCAAATGATTCTGACTTGTACTTCATAAGATAAACATAGCCAAACCGAGAGTGATCGTCGGTGAATGTGATATAGTAGGAGAAGCCTCCTCTCGACGTAGTAGACATAGGTCCACATACGTCAGGGTGGATTAACCCTAGAATTTCAGTGGCACGCTCTCCTTTTCCAGTAAATGGAGATTTGGTCATCTTCCCTTTCAAGCAACATTCACAAGTACCCATCTGGTCATTACCTAATGGGCGGATATATCCGTCTTTCGACATCTTACGAATCTTATCAAGGTTCACATGTCCAAGTTTAAGATGCCACATCTTTTCCTGGTTAACTTCTTCTCTAGCCCTTTTGGGTTTTGAGGTATTCCCGCTTTCAATACAGTGCATCCCACTATTCGTCTCTAGGTGAAAAAGTCCCTCTATCATATTACCTTGAGAGATAATACGACCGTTCAAGTATAAAGTGCAACTCATTTTGTCAAACAATACTGAGTGCCCATCTCGTAAAAGCTTAGAGATGGAAATCAAATTCTTTATACATGAAGGAAAATATAAACAATTTTTAAGTTCCAGGACTTCCCCAGAGGGTAGGTTAAGCATGTAGGTGCCTATTGCTTTTGCAGAGATTTTAGTGTCGTTCCCAACTCGCACAACCATCTCCCCATTGCGCAGTGACCTACTTCCTGCTAGTCCCTGCAACGTATTGCAGATATGTTGACTAGCGCCTGAATCAAATATCCAGGACTTGGAGCTCACTGTAAAAGAACTCTCTATGACAGAAATAGCCTCTTCAAAAGTTCGTGTCATAAGGCTCGCAATGCGCACCCTGTATTTCTTCTTCCAACGTTCATCATTTCCACAATGAAAGCATGTTCCTTTGGATTTCTTTGCCTTCTTCTTATGCAACTTTTTCCTTGTGTTTGCATTCTCACTCCCACTGTCCCTTTCGAAACCTTTTTCAAATTCACAGCACATGTCAATCATCTCGTTTAAAGAATGATCGAATCTATTCACTTTATAGTTTACAATAAACTTAGTGAAATCATCCGAGAAAGATGCAAGGAAAAAGTCTTGGGCCATTTTCCCATCGATGGAAGTTCCTAAACTTTGAAGATCTTGAAAGATCCTTTCCATTTTTTATCCATGTTTATAGACCGATGTCCCCTTTGCCATTTTGGCATTCATTAGACTACAAACATTTGAGAATCGTACATTACTAGTCTCATTGTCATGCATCTTATGCAAACTTTCAACCATGGCACAAGAAGTGTCCATGTGCTTATATAGCTTCATAAGCTCCTCACTAAGTGAAGTGAGGATTAAGCATTTGGCTTGTAAGTCATCCTCATAATGTCTAACATAATTTTGACACTCCTCCTTTGAAGCTAGTTTCGTAGGAGGTACATGAGGAGGGGATTGCTTAAGCACATACAATATGTCTTTCACCTTTGAGACATTCTCAATGTGGCGATACCAAGCAAGGAAACGTTGGCCCTTAAGGCCCTTTTTGTCAAGTATAATGGTGGGTATTATTTTAGGCACGTCGTTAACTACATAACATAACAGAAATCGTATTAGATTGTTTGTTTTAAAACTATTTGATTGGGTCTTTGAATCAAATAGCACCACCCACTATTTTTGGCAAATTCCACATCCCTCAATAGAATTCGAGAGTTATATTGAACTCTTAGCGGGGTATGGGAGACTCACCATTACCAAGCCCACCTCAGAAGAATATCATATTGGCTAGCAACAATAATGATGAGAGGATAACGCTTTAGCCATTTACAACTTTTGTAATTACCCATCTCGTTTGGCCTCTAGAGAATGATGCCTCAGAAGAATATCATATTGGCACCATTGCACTTAGTTAAGTCATTCCCACCATGCTAGTTCAAGTAGGGGTTCAAGAATGGCCTCAGAAGAATATCATATTGGCCATACTCGTTGCCTACTTTTCACTTCATCATATGTTTATGGGCTTCTCCTGAATGTAAGCACATACTTTGCATACCCCAGAACTGGACGAATACGGTGTATGAGTCACAAACGATTGAAGCCCACCACGGTGGAAGGCCTACGAAGAGATGTTCAAAACATCTCTCGCTTATCAACTTAATATTTGTTTTGAGGGAGTAGTGTTGGGCTACATCAAAATCATTTTAATCTTTATTAAAAGAACTTGGGCCTATCATAACTTGGGCCTATAATACTCCCACTGTTTCGTTGAAACACGCGAGACTATATGGAACTACTAACGAACGCATTGCATCCTCATATGGACTATATAGTCATATTAGGTTTTAGGATGATTATGAACCTTTTTATTTGATCCAACACGAGCCTTGTGTTGGACCTTGGGTTTAAGGTAGATAGTTGTTGATTTTAGTTACGCGTTTAATCTAATTAAACCGTTATTTCCTATTGGGCGTTGGACCCAATTATTCCATTTTGCATACATATAAACAAAAGGAATACATGAAATAATAATAAGGGCTTATGCCCTTTTACAACACAAATGATGGACTTATGTCCATTTACAACAAATTGAATTAATCAAATTACATTCAAATTCTACACTACCAAACCCAAACATTCATAATGTAAAGCGGCCAATCACATAGCTCAATTATCGAGGCCTTTGGTTCATAATCACCATTTTCTTAATCAATCACATTAACAAAGAAAACAACTTTAAACAATTGGTTTTTGGATCCATAGAATTGATTTAAATGAAACTAAATGAAATGAAAATCCAATTCTCATTAAAGAGACAAAACAATTTTGTTCTCATTAGATTTGGGCCAAAAGGAAACTATGACCACAACAATTGGGCGATAATGCAAAAACACAAACTTTTGGGGTCACTTTGAAAAAACACAAAAGTCCACAACTTCATGTAATTTCAACTAGAACCCAAAATTTTAATAATGTAAAAACATCATTAAAGGATCAAAACAATTTGTCCTTTAGAGTTTTTAGGCCTAAACGTAAAAACGTAAACTTTTGGGCCAAAATACAAAAACACAAAAGTATCAAAACTTTATGTAATTGCACAAAAGGCCCCAAAAGTACCCCTACTAGGGGGTGGCCGGTTTTTAGAGTGTGAATGAGTGTGAAAGGGATTTTATGCAAGTTGTGAATGCATGTGAAATATGCAAGTTGATTTTGGTGGGTGAGGTAAAGGTGAAATTGATGGTTTGTAAGAAAATGTTTTGTAAAACATTAAAGAGTTTTGTCAAACATTAAAGCCAATATTAATGCTTCACCAATAACTATCACCCATCAAATAATAAACCAAAACTTTATGAAAAACATAAAACTTTTGAATCAAAACTTCAAAACCCTTTTGTTCTTGGCAAGAACTTCAAGAACATTGAAGAACACCATGAAAACTCATAATAGCTCCATGAATGTTTTCAATCACCAAAACTCAATTTTTCACCACTCAAAAGAGGGCTAATATCCTAGGGTACTTAGGGGTTCCAAAAGTCACCTTAAAACCATTTTAACAAGACAAACATGAACCCAAAAAATCACCCTTTGGATTTGGCCGAATTTCCCAAAATACATGGCACCAAATTTTAGTTCCAATATTCATGCTTAAATGAAATACATCTACAACATTTGAGATGCTAAATTTTCTAGCAAAATTTATATATTCAAAAGCAAGAACAAAGCTTGTAACATTTACAACAAATCATAAATCATGAAAATCACAAAACCCAAAAGGATTCACCATAAACTAGGCCTAGGCTCTGATACCACTTGAAGGAAAAAATTTGTCCTAGCTAAGAACATTGAAGAACATTTGAATACATATGCATACTATTTAACACTTTAAAGTAGGCATGCATTCAAAAACAATTCATAAAATCCATGACTTTCAAAGCCTAGTATATGGTGAACCAATAAACTCTTTAACAACATTAAAGAGAAGTAAAGATTTAGAGTTTCTTTACCCTTGAAGCTCATCCTTGTTTACACAAGGGATTCACCCAAGTGGAAGGCCTTCAAGTCACCTCCAAGCTCCTTGGATATTGCTTGTGATATCCTTCTCCTTTTGTGCTCCTTTGGTCCTTGAGGATGTAAGGAAAGGATCTCCAAAAACACCAAAGATTTGGTGTCTCTAAGTCTCCACACCAAGGGTTAAGTGTGAAGATGAAATGGATGACTTAGAGAAGAAAAGATTGCTAGATTAATCTCTCTAAGTGGCCGGCCTCTTTAGAAATATGAGAGAAAGTGTTCCACCTCATTTCACCAAGAAAAACCCTAATGAGAAAATTGCTATAAAGTTGCTTTTATAACATATTTCTTAGGTGAGTGGCAAACTTGCAATTAAGCAAACTTTCACCATCTCCTCACCATGGCCGGCCTATATGTTGTGATTGGGCTTATTGCTCATTTTGTTTTAGTTGTCATACAACTTAAACATAATGGGCCTTGTGGACCAAAACACTTTTGGGCCCCGAAACCCAAAACCAACTTAAAAGCCCAATACGAACCTTTCGTAAAATTAATTAACTAATTAATTAATCTTGACCATTTTTCAATTAAACAATTTAATTGCATATCCATTTCATTTAATTTCTTCACTATCGCCCTTACTCGGTGTACGATCCATTAGGTTCCAATTAGCGAGGCAGTGGGCGATTGTTACTCTTAACGATCGATTGTGAATTGAGGGGTACCTCCATTTAAGCTTGTACAGGACCCCCGACATGGAGGGGTACATTCTCCAGGACATGCTCCTCAAAGTGCTCACACATTGAATCCTTGAACGGAACGGGATAATAGTCCTTCCTGATTTTGGTGCGTTGCTTCCAACAATCGATGTAAACTTCCCTACTACCTTGCATTCGATTAGGTACCTGGACCATAGAAGGTAACAACCTATTAGTTGAAATGGGAATTGAAATTGGGTTAGGTGACATACCAATGTGCTGCAATGAAGTGACAACACTATCAACAAATGCATAAGGATTGCTCTCGGTCAGAATTGGGGTTTTGAGAGGTGTGGTCGTGCACTCCTTGTTGTTCACTCCAATTTCCTCCTCGATGGTGGTTCGAGGTACTTTCTTTTTTATTAGTGTTGAACGTTTCTGCCCTATATTTTCAATTACATTAATGGCACAACAAGAACGAACATCATTAGTATTCTCAACAGATTCAGGAATATTAAAGCTAATCACATCACCACCAAATGACATAGTTACTGATCCTTTGGCTACATCAATCTTGGTTTGAGCCATTTTCATGAATGGCCATCCAAGGAGGATGGGCAATGTAGAGGAGTGGTCCGACTCGTCCATTTCAAGCACGTAGAAATCCGCCGGAAAGATTAAGTGATTGACCTGTATTAAAACATCTTCCAAAACTCCCTTTGGATAGGCATTAGAACTATCGGCCAATTGTATAATCACACCATCATTTTTCAATTCGCCTAAGTGCATAGATGCATAGATTGAATAAGGCATGATATTTATAGATGCACCTAAGTCTAACATGGCTGATTCAAAACGAGTATTACCAATTACACAAGGAATGGTAAGACTTCCCGGATCCTTGCATTTAGTGGGCAGTTTACGTTGTAAAACAGCTGAGACATTTTCACTTACCTTGACAACCTCCTTGCTCAAAATTCTCATCCTAGTTGTACAAAGTTCTTTTAAAAACTTGTCATACCTTGGAACTTGCTTAATTGCATCCAAAAGTGGTATATTAACTTGAACTTTTCTAAATGTTTCCAAAATATCCTTTTCAGCCTCCTCCTTCTTTGATTGCGTAAACCTACAAGGAAAGGGTACATTTGGAGGAACAACGTTAGAATTAATCAAAATTGGAACTTCCTTACCTTTGTTGGCCGAATTGGATGGTTTAGGAGCTTTTGGGGCATGCGGCAAAGGTGTTTCCACCCTTTCCATGGGGGTACTTTGCTCCTCCTCTTCAATTATCAATTCTTCAACCTCATTGGAACGTGAATTGGACGGTTGGGGATCAGATCCAACTTGTTTTCCACTTCCCAAACTTATGGCTTTTGCAAATTCGAATCCTCCCTTCGGGTTGACAACGGTTGAACTAGGTAACTTACCTTGCTCTCTGAACTGTCCTACAAACTCCACAATCTGCCCAATTTGCTTCTCCATTTGGTCCACCCTTTTTTCTTGGTTTTGCATTGCTTTGCCTTGATTTTCTTGCCCCTGAGACAAATTGGTGAGTAACTTAAGAAGTGTCTCATTATCTAAAGATGTACCTGAGGTATTTTGGGCAGGTTGTTGTGGGGCTTGTGTTGGTGCGTATTGCTTGGTATAGAAGCCCGGAGGTTGCTGCCTAAAGCCTCTTTGTTGTTGGGGTTGTTGGGGCTCCCTCCACTTGGAATTTGGATGGTCTCTCCAACCTGGATTGTACGTATTAGAATATGGATCGTTCCTTGGCTGGTTTTGGCCTTGAAATCCAATTGCATTGGCACTTTCCCATCCACCATTTTCAATCAATTGCGGGCACTTTTCAGAGGCATGTCCTTGGATAGAACACACACCACATACACTTGGTTCTTTCATCCTCATTCCTTCGGCCATCTGAGACACAATGGAAGTAAGATTAGCTAATTGCGATTGAATGTTGGATGTGGAACTTACCTCATTCACTTGCTGCCGTGGGGTGTCCCTTTGACCAATGCCTTCATATTGTTGAGCATTCAATGCTCGGTTAGCAATTAAGGTCTTGGCAGCCATGGGTGTTTTGTCAACCAAAGCTCCTCCTGCTGAGGCGTCTAGCATTTGGCGTTCAATTGGTAGAAGCCCTTCGTAGAAATATTGAAGAATAAGCTTCTCCTTCATCTGGTGCTGTGGACATGAAGCAATAAGGGTTTTAAAACGCTCATAGTAAGTGGGAAAGGATTCACCTTGGTTTTGCTGAATGCCACTAATCCTTTTGCGTAGTAGAATGACTCGAGAGGTTGGGAAAAACTTCTCCAAAAATGCCCGTTTCATACTCTCCCATGATGTGACAGTTCCGAGGGCTAGCTCATACAACCAATCTTTAGCCTTTTCTAAGAGAGAAAAGGGAAAAACCTTCATTTTCAGAATGCTCCCATCAACGTTCACAGGGGTCATGCTCGAGCAAACAACCTCGAACTCCTTCAAGTGTTTATTAGGATCTTCCATGGACATCCCGTGGAACTTAGGAATGTGATGTAACAAACCTGATTTTAGTTCAAACTCGTCCGTCTTCCCTAGGACAGCCATGGGGTATTGGATGCATAGGGGAGCGGCATTGTCCAATCCTGAAGCGGAAAGCTCCTTGATTATTCGATTGTCCGCTGCCATGTTGGGATCTTCCTCTACAACCTGTGCCGTGGGCTTCTCTTGCTCTTCTACTTTGTCTTCTCCAAGATCTAGTGCAGGTTGAGATGGTTGGGGTTCTTGCTGATTCCTTGCTCGTCTCAATGTTCGTTCAAAATCGTCGTCAAAGTCACGGATGTGCTTATGAATAGGTTGAGAACTTCGAGTCATAAACCACCTAAAACAAGAAAACAAGTCAAGTCATCAACTAGGAACAAAAACACATGAAAATAAACAAAAAGAAATAACAAGGGATTAGCAAAATTGCTAATCCCCGGCAACGGCGCCAAAATTTGATGCAATGTTAGTTAAGCACTCAAATTAAACCCTCTTGTTGTCAAATTGTAGTAAAAATGCAAGTAGGGATCGTTCTAAATCGGGGATTAGGAGGGCTTGCTAAAACCTCTAAACTAACTCAAAAACATAAAAACAAAGTTAAAAACGTTTGAATAGACTCAAAGGACTCAAAACAGATTCTAAAGACGCAAAACAACTTAAAAACACTCAAAATTGCCTAAAAACACTTACTGGACAGATTTGACTCTAACATAACTTTGGATGAATTTAGTGTTTTGGTTTGAATCAAAACACTAAAAAACACTAACGAAATAGAAATTTAACACTTTGAAACAACAAAGTAAAAGGGGGATTTTGGTTTTGATGAATTTGAAACAAACAAACAAGTTATAAAACTAGGCAGATTGTAAGACAAATTTGAGGAATACGATGATGGATGGATTAGTTAGAGCTTCGTTCTTCACACATGACACACTTATACATGAATCGATTTCCAATTGCTTTCCAATAAATTATGATGCTCAACACCCCAGATTAACCGTGATGCACAAATTAACCCTAAGATTTTCCTTTACTCATTGAATTGGATGAATGCATGCGACAACCCAAATCATTCTCTAAAAGTCCCCTATATGAATGCATAATAGAGATACAATCAGAGATCATTACGTTCAATGAAAATCATAAGTGTTGATGAGGCAATTATAACTATGAATGCATGATACAATTGCCAAGAATTCAATTAACGCGATTGTGATAAACAACCTTCACTACTCATGAATATAAACTTGTAACGATTAGGTGAAACTCATTTATATTCTAGCATCTAATGCATGCATGAAAACTAAGTATGCATCCTTAATAAACATACAAGAATCAGTTATGAATAAAATAGATAATTGAATTGCAATCACAACTTATCAAATCACATTTGGAAGAAATCAATTCAAATCTCAAGCATGTTCATGGCTTCAAACTTCCCCCTAACTAAATAGGGGTTTAGCCACTCATAATTGCAACAAAATTAGAAAATAACAAAGTAGACATTGAAAGCAAGAACGAAGTACACCTAAAACGCTCCGAAGTTCCAAGCTTGAAACGCCAAGGACCTTTGTTTTCACCACCTTGTTGTAGCACAAGTGTCTAGGATGTGTATGGATATATGGATGGAATGGATTTGCACGGCTAAGAGATGAAAGTGTATGAATTGGTGAGATGTAGTATGGCTAGATGAATGGATGGAGGTCACGGCAAGGAAATTGTGTTTGTGAATGAAGCTCTTTTGATGGCTCAAGATCTTCCTTAGGAAGGGGAATGGTGGATGTATTTATAGGCTACGGAGAGGACCACTTCAATTCCTTGCATGTGCAGTTTGTATGGGTGTGTGATGTCCATGTTTCCCTTTACATTTGCACACACATGACCTCCATCATTTCAGCCACAAAACAAACACATTTTCTGCCATGTTTCTCCTTTACATTTACACACATGTTCTTCATCATTTTAGCCACAAATCAACCCATTTTTTGCCCATGCCAACTGTCCATGCCATGCCTTTCTCTTTGCCCATGTGTGTGTCTTTCCTTTGCCCATGTGTGTGTGTTTTTCCTTTGCATTTGCACACACATGTTCTTCATTATTTCAGCCAACAATCCACCCATTTTCTGCCCATGCCAAGCCCTCCATGACGTGCCTTTCTTGTTGTGTGTGTGCTGTCCATGTAGAGTGTGTGTATGCCCTCCAACCTGTGTAGTTTGCATGTGTGTAGCTGTCCATGTTTCTCTTTTGCATGTGCCGTGCCTTCTCTTTCTAGCTGTGCATTTCCACTTGCTCCAAAGCCAAATGAGTGCAATCATCACCCCATTTGCTGCTGAGTGTTGATGACAAAGCAAAACACAAAACAAGTGCCTTTACTTTCTCATTTTATTAGCCAAAACTGCTTATTCCTTTTCTGAACCTTTCAGTGTTACAATGCCCATAACTTCTTCTAGAAAAAAGATATTAACAATCCGTAAATTTCTCCAGAAAATAGACATCCGTAGCTTTCCAAACATATAAGGCTCATTTTCTCATTCATTCTGAGCTGTTCGTAACATGCTTCCAAAGTCAGCTAATCTGCACAGGCAGTTTTGACGAATTTGTTACTTAATATCTCACTTGTGCTACTTTTCTTTTCTTTGCTTGATAAATCACACAAAAAACAAAAACATAGTAAATAGCTCAAAAATATAAGGAAGTAACTAAGAAAAGACAAGTGAATTTTATGTAAAATATATATAAATATGAGCTTATTAGTTGTATTTGCTCAATAACCTTAGGGTGAAATAGTTAGTCATTCATTTTCATTGTGAGTCTGTGACCATGTGTGTGAAATTGAATATTTCAAAGAACCTTGTCCAACATTTAACAATCAATCTTTGTGGAACAAAATTTCACCACTTTGGATGGTCTATGGAAAGAAAATTTATGTTGTAATCTTAGTACAAGTTGAAAAATAGCTAGTCAACCATCTCACAAGTACTTTAGACATTTGAAGGCATAAAAATCTTTGACGGTCTATTGGTCTTTGTGCTATTAATTGAATATGTTGAATAACTATGCTTCCAAGTTTTTCTAGCATGTTCTGTCTCAGTGATTGAGTCTATCTTGTCTATCAACTCATCATAAAATAATGTTTTGCTCTATGTATGCATCTCTTGACTATTATACATTGTCGGTAATTTGTGGATAAAACTTGTAGAATTTTTCACTTTGATGTCAAAGGTTCTCCCTTTTTACTTCAGAGAGCCTCTTAAAAATCATTTTTCTTACCTTACAAAAGATTGAGTTGATTTGGTGGTTAAGTTCATTTTGATCTTGATTGAGTTGTAGTGACTTTACTTACTCTATGATCTAGACCATGTGTCATTTCTCTTCTTCTTTTTGTCCTCTCCTCAAATAAAAACAAAAATTCAAATGGGAGAGTGTTGTATGAGAGAGGTGTCTTTGAAAAAAAAAAGGGAAAATCTCATTAATTTGTCCTTTCATGCAATTTCATGAGGTTGTGCTTTAAGATCCCCTCTACAGGTCATGAATTCAAATTTCTAAAAATCAAATGGTGTCTCATAAATATTCACCTTTCAGTCAAATGACCTTGGCATATCTCAAATTGGTGCCTCACTCAATGGTCCACACCAAAGTTCACTTTTCTTTCAAGGCTTGTGTCTTGCTTTCTGCGAGTCTTGTCCTTTGTTCATATTATGTAGGAAGTGTCGTTTCTAAAGCTTAATAGATTATTAAAAGTTTGGTTAGCCTTTGAATTAACCTTGGGACTAGTAGCATGGAGCTATGATTTCAAGAATGCTATCACTTGTCCCTCTTCCTATACCTTGGCACATCATTGTTGCATCATGAGCAAGTGTTAGTCTAAGTATTGTTGTCCATGTATAATCTTGAATATTTGTCTTTTGAGAGTTGCATTGCATGTTTCTAATTCAAGTATTTTGTGTACTCTCTCTTGGAAGCATAGATGTTGAAGCTATTTCTTCATTCATTCCCTTTGTGGTTTGTCTTGTTAGCTGTTGTTTATTGGTGCTAAGGTTATGACTGTCTTCTATGATATCTTTTTCTTCTGTGTGGTGTCCCAATTGGTTGAATACTTTGATTTGAGCTTTTGTAGGAAACTGTTTTTAAATGGACATTTTTCTCTTCTGTCGAGTCAGTGGTTCTTGTAAAACAAATTAAAATATTGAGGTAATTCTGTTAATGCACTTTATGTATTCAACTGTTGGAAATGTGCCCTAAAGCCAATCATATGATGATACTTTACGGACATTTCACATGTTAAACTAATCTAGTTTACATATAAAGGGCAAACATTATTGTTTGAGCCGTCTCATATAAATGTTATATGCTTAAATGATAAAGTCCAAGGAATATGTGATTGGGAGAATGCAATCTAATGAAGTTAGATTAATGAGACCATTCTTTCGTAGACACATCCTAAACGTTCCTGATCATAGGATTGTCAATTGGGCATTGACAGTCCGTTAAGATCAGTACGTGCTATGTCTTCTCTCAGGGATAGTGACTAGTCTCGAGTCATTGGTGTGTGTGACATCAAGACAAGTACGTAGGTGCTCAATAGAGAATGAGTCCACTGAACACGATCAACGAGGAGTTCTCATACTCATGTCACATGAGAACTCATGGTTGGGATAATGCAAATTATTCCTTTGACCTGAGGCATCACAGTTGTCTTGTGGTTAAGTCCTTGATCTTTGATTATGTCAAAGTCACCCCATCAGGGTGTCCACGACATCATTGGGGTTAAGCCACTTAGTTATGGAGACAAGTGAATGTGCAACAAGGGATCTCTAACCTTCAAATGGTTTGAGGGAGAATACTCTATGATATGATTAAAATCTCTGGCCAGAGTATGAATGAGATTAGGGAATGCGTTCCAAATCACATTCAAGGTAATCATATAAGCAAACGAATCACATTGGATAGTAGACATGAATAAATAAACTATCAAACCAAACAATGTGGTCAAGAGTATTAGATTAGAGAAGGACCGTATTGCATTTGTAATCCTTAACTGAATAGGTTCTCTGCCTCTTCTGATTAGCTTGGGTAACCATGATATGCTGCTAGGTGTCACTCATGGTTTGTGGAAGCCCTAAACGTGTATAATCACTAAAGGGAGAATTGAAAGTAAGTTTCAATTCACAATCGATGTAAAATGGGTTTAATCGCTCACTGCCTCGCTAAAAGGAACCTAATGGATCGTACACCGTGTAAGGTGGAGATTGAAGAAAAAATGGAGATGAGTAAGAATAATTAAATGGTTTAATTATTTATGGCAAGGATTAATTAATATGTTAATTAATCAAACGAATAAGTTCGTTAAAGACCTCGGGATAGTTTTGGACCTTAAGGCCCAATGGGCTTCGAACGTCAAAGCCCATTGTCTTAAGTTGTATGACAACTTAATGAATAAAGATTCACAAAGGCCCAAAAGCCCATATCCATTTTGTGTAGAATTAGGGTTTTTTGGTTCTTTAGGTCATTTAAAGAAGTGACTATATAAAGAACTTTATAGCCTAAAATTCATACGGGTTTGTTTTAGAGAAAATTGGTGAGAACTTGTTTCTTCATTTTCTCTCTAAGAGGCCAACCACCTTGGAGGGTGAATCTAGCAATCCTACTACTCCAAGGTCACTCATTTCTTCTTCAATCTAACCTTGGTGTAGAATCTTTAGAGGTTCTCTATTTTGGGAACTTGGAGAATCCAATTCTTTCAACCAAATCCATGAAGCTAAGAAGCAAGGAATGAAGGCCCTATCTCTTGGGTGATTATCCTTTGCATATGCAAAGAGGAATCTACAAAGGTAAATATTTCTCAACTAACAAATGTTGATTTAAGTTGAGTCAAGGTTCACCAATCTACTAGGCTTTGAATTTCATGGTTGATGTTTTGTTTTGAGTGCATGTAAGCATGATTCCGCCTTTAATTTGTTAATTGCATGCTATTGATGTTGCTCAAATGAACATGTTTTTCACAAAATTTCCTTCATCAACCTCCTCATCTCAACCGTTCATGTACCTTTTACGGTTCTGATCTCTTCATGGTATCCTAGGAATTTACCTTCTCGAACATCTCTAAGGTTTCACTTTCACCTCCGTTGCTAATATGCACCCTTCTGAGTTGTTCACTCGTCGCTATGACATAGAAGCCTACCATTATCAAGCCTATCAGGACCCTACGGTTTCTCTATCCAAAGGTTAAGCCTCCGAGTCATATCTTAAACAATGGAAGTCTCATTCTTGATGCTGCCAAAAGTTTTGCATGTTATGCTCTCTCTCTGATGTGCCCTTTAGATATTTGATTTTTTGGTCCATACTTTCCAAAAGGGTCTCAAACTACTTTTTCTTATCCCTTTCATGGCTTGTGCTTTAGCTATAGTTTATTGGTACAATGATTCAATTGTTTTCTCGATCTCTAGATGTGACGACCTATCCCAAATTATTATATATATTTCCTCGCTATCGTAATTAGATTGTACTTGACGTCACGAGCGCGTTGACGTGAGCTAGGGCAGAATCAGAGTCGTAAAACAGACCAAAATAAGAAACCAATCACCATAATTCCTATTTCCTTGGACCCTATTATGTATTTAGACTATTATCTCATCTGAACCAATCAAAATTAGTCATCTCTCTCCCTCTCTTACGACAGCCCAATCAGGGCTTAACATTTTCTTTTTTTGCTCAATCAGGAGGACACACACACACACACGCACGCACGTGTACACTTTCTCCCCTCTTCTCGCGCCTTCTCTTTCCTTCTTCTCTCTGCGCCGTGACACCCACATACACCATCATCATCAAACCCTCACGGATCGAGTCTTTGGAAACCACCATCATTCTCATCTCGACCTCACGAACTCAGTCATACCCTTAGGTCATCGAACAGATGACAGGAACATGAGAAACCAGAAGCTCAGGCGAGGAGTCAAGTTTGCTCCGACGCTATCTCGGTGTGGTTTCGAGATTTTAAGGCTTGCAAAGGTATTCACCCAACTTTCCTAACCCTTTGAAGCGGTTTTGGAGTGAAGTGGACGTTGGTATAGACGAGTTTAGAAGGTTGTAGAGTTGGCCGGAAGTATCGAGGGAATTTCCTATCATTTTCCTCTGGATTTTGAACTTCTATTAGGTACGAATGTGTTCTACTATTCAAGACCTTCAAATCCATATAAATTTCATGGATTTTGGTTGAGAAATGACAAAGTTATGAGCTTTAGAATTTTTTTTCAGAAACCGATGAGTGCAACCGGCGGCGGACGGTGGAGACTGGTGGAGTGACCAGAGAAGAAAGGGAATATTTCGTTAACTTTAATACAATATTCTAACAGCGTCAGGTACCGTCAGTTACATTTGATAGAATATTCCATCAAACTGATGAAATATTCCTAACGGCGTTAGTCACACGAACGGCGTGTGCCTGCGCGTCCGGTGTCAAATTTTTTTTCTAAAAATATGTGTGTATTCGTACTATCGAGTAGATCGCGTTGGTATATTCAAACACCCTATTTGAGCAACGTATGAGGAATTAATCTTGGGCTTTGTTTATGTGTTATCGATTTAACGTTAAAATAGTTGTATCACATATAGGTGAGACGTACCCCGAGGACGAGCGTGAACAAGCGAGGCTAGGAGGCTACGATTCTGCTACTTATTAGTGAGTGGGCATTTGTTTTCTATATATATATATGCTTTATGATTTCCAAAAAAACTTTTATAAAGAAATTTATGCCTTGTATGCCATGTCTATACCGCTTATTACTATATTGTTGCATTAGTATGAATTTGATGTTGCGGAGGCTCAGGTAAGCTTCAGGTGAGTCATATGATTGGTCTTGTTGCATTACATTTACGCATTTAGAGCTTATTATGCTGCACCCTGGTCTTAGTGCTCCCGCCCAAGGCCAAGGCACAACTTTCATGTGATTGTTCACCTCCCGCACCACACGCTCGCCTTGGATCCAAGTTTTGATGCTAGCCTGTCGTACACACCACAATAGGTGGTTCTGACTCGTAGGTGACCCGCGATCTATTGCATAGCTTTCACGTGATCGTATCACTTGAGCGTACTTATTTACACCCAACTTGTCGTACATGTCACATTAGGTGACTCCGATTCATGTGTAGACATATGTTGATGAGCTATAGGTCCAGTCATATAGGTCACGTTAGGTGACTCCGGCTAGCATGCTAATTTATATCGACTTTTCACTTGGCTTACATATTTTAGTGTTGAACGTTATGACATGGCATAATTATGTTTTCACTGCTCTTGAACATTGTTTTTATATACGTGCATATTACTATTTCCTGGAAATTATACAGGTTTTACGGAGAGTGGTTATTATGTTCATAAAGATAAATGTGTTTTTCTAAAGCTTTGTTTTTGCCCACTCACCCTTCTGTTTTGATCCCTTCCAAATTCTACGTAGTTGTTCGTCTTTGGTGGCTCACGAGGACTACACGGCGGTTCTGACGTTTCCATAAATAAAAGTAGGGATCTTCTCCCTGTTTGTATAATTAGTACTTAGTTAGTTCGACTGCACTTTCGTTTTACCTATGCTCTGATGTGCGTGTATCTTATATTTGATCACTTTCACACACTTACATAGTATCTCTATTTAAATAAGTTTAATTTTGGTTTTTAATTACTCACATTTCTTTTATTAGTAACACTTCTGTTACGCACTTGGCTATGTCACTCTCACGTGACGGCCATCACGTCTCAACTCCGGTCAGGGTGTGTCACTAGAATCTTAATAAACTGCCTTTGGTTGTTTGGGTACATTTGTTTATGCTTATGCTCAAATTTGTGTGTCAATATACATCTTTATTTTCTGTTAAGTCATTGTCCCTTGTCAGATAAATGAAGTCATGATTTAGAATTATGGGGGAGTGTGTGTAGATGAAGAGCATCAATTCTGGTGGAGTTCAATTTCATTGCATGCATCATTTCTGAGGGAGTTGGTTCACTTACATGTGCTTAATTGTTACTACACTTTGTGATTTTGCTATCCTTGAATTGTGTATTTGCTACAAATTTGGACATTTCCGATCTGGTGCTGCCACTTAGTCTGTAGACTTCTAGGTTTATGAGGGAGTTTGTGTCTAGGAGAGTGTTAATTATGGACCAAACATCAAACCCTCTTTAAAAGATAAATCTAGGGTTCATTTGTTTTTGGTGTTTAAGATTGGAAAAGTTTTTTTGAAAGCTTTATTTTCATCTCCATCTCAGATCTCCTAGAAACATAAAGCATATTCTGTGGGTAATGTTCTTCGTCGAATATTTCTAAATATATCTTTGAAATTGCTTGCTTAAATTCATTTTATATGCTCATTTGTTTTGGCTATGAGTTTTACATTTTCATAAAATAGTTGATTTTAGCTTTGAGCTACCTCTTGTGTTCTTCATTGAAACCTTAGCCACAAAACCATGTTCATGCATCAAACACCCAATCATTGCATAATAGGGTAGCATTGTCTTCATGCTTTTGTTTTAATTTTGTGGTCAAGTTTTTCAAGTTTCAAATCTTTTAACTGACCACTTTTTGCATCCGGGTCAGTTTCATCTTTAAGTGTTTGACTGGTGAAAATGACTAGACATCAAATCTAGATTTGCATCAACTTCATCATAACATCATTTGCATAAGTTGATTTGATTTCGCTACCACAAGGTGAAGAGCTTAGAGGAGCTGCCACTTCGTGAAGACTGACGAAGTTCATCTCGTGTAAGGTAAGGTTGCACAAATGTAAAGCTGCTCCATAGATAGGGATCTAGGAATTGAGCTTTTCGTGGTACTTTGTAAGAATCTTATTTACACTAGTGGATTGGACTCAGTGGAGAGTCCTCGATTTTTTAACCCAGAGGTGGGTTTAACCCTCGATTTCTTTGTCTCTTAAACTTGTCCACATATCTTATTTACTTGCATATGCTTCATGCATCATATGAATTGTTATTTGATATGTGTTAGAGACTAAGTTTACGCTGCATACTATGAGCAATGAACTAAATTGTTGTTGACTAGGATAACTTGTAGTGAACTAAGTTTGATTTGTAGATTTGTGTTTGATTAACTGACGATTTGTACTTAGTTGACTGGTGAGCTTAACTGATGTGAAATATTCCAAAACTCAAATTAAAACCCTATGATTGTAGTATATGTAAGTAGGGATCGTTTAAGGCCAGGGATTAGAAGGGATGCTAATCTACTCAATTTAAACTTTAAAACACTAAACTACACTCAAAAACAGAAAACTAGACTCTTATGACTCAAAACTGACCAAATTGACTCAAAACAGCAAAACTAAGTTAAAAAGACTCAAAACAACTACTAAAGAGTGATTTGGACGAATTCTAAACTAACTTGACTCAAAATACCAAATGGGGACAGATTTGAACGAAATTAACTAAACTAAGACACCAAATAAGAACTAAGGGGGTTTTTGGACGAATTTGACAAAACTAAGTAAATTGCAGCAAACAAAGTAAGTTAAAACGAAATTAAGATGAATTCAAGTGTGAAAAGTGATGCGAAAATTAACTTAACGCACAAATTAAACCCTATTTGTGACAATTGTAGTAATGATGTAAGTAGGGATCGTTCTAACCGGGGATTAACTAGGGATGCTAACCAAAGTAAATTAAACTAAAAACGTAAAAACAAAATTTAAAACACTAAACTAAAATCAAAACACTTAACTAGAATCACTCAAAATAAAACTAACAAATAAACTAAAACAAATCAAAAGACTCAAAATAATTCAAGACTCAAGAAAACACAAACTAAATTTATTTCTAACAAATTTAATCACTTCAAAATAAATGGGGGATTGATTTTTGACGAAATTGAATTTAAAACAGAAACTTAAAAATAAACTTCAAAGAAAATATATTTTGATGAAATAAAATGATGAGACGTTAGTTAGAGGGTTCCTTATTGATGCGAAAATAAGTTAACGCACAAATTAAACCCTATTTGTGACAATTGTAGTAATGATGTAAGTAGGGATCGTTCTAGGCCGGGGATTAACTAGGGATGCTAACCAAAGTAAAATTAAATTAAAAACGTAAAAACAAAATTTAAAACACTAAACTAGACTCAAAACATTTAACTAGAATAACTCAAAATAAAACTAACAAATATTCTAAAACAAATCAAAAGACTCAAAATAATTCAAGACTCAAGAAAACACAAACTAAATTGATTTCTAACAAATCTAACACTTTAAAATAAACGGGGGATTGATTTTACGAAATTGAATTTAAAACAGAAACTTAAAAACAAACTTCAAAGAAAATATATTTTATAGAATTAAAATGATGAGACACTAGTTAGAGGGTTCCTTATCCACACATGAATATATGCATACAATTTGATTCCCAGTTATGATTTCAACAAACGAATAAATGACAATGCTCCAAGTTAATTAGGTCCGCTTAAATTAACCTTCAGATTTCCCTAGATTCATTGAATTGGACGGGATACGCATCACAACCAAATTATTCTTATCAAGTTCCCTAACTATGGAATACGCATGATAGAGAGACATATCAAAGATCATTAAGTTTAATGGAAATCATAAACATCGACTAGGCATTCATAACTATGGAATACGCATGTTAATCCAACCTAGGGTTTACTAAACACAATCGTGACTAGCGATTTTTACTACTCATGGATATAAGTTCATAACGATTAGGTGAAATTCCCTTATATCCTAGCATCAAGTCTAAGCATGTAAATTAAGTGTCGACCCTCAACCCACATACATAAACAAGTTCTTAATCAACACAGAAAAGTAAACCACATCCAACTTTCATAAATTCATAACTGGAGTAAATCAAATCATAATAAACATTTATCCATGGTTTCAAATTCACCTCTAACTAAACAGAAATTAATTACACATGTTTAATATAATTGAAAAGCAAATTAAATTAAACATGAGTTTAAGAAAAATAAAACCAAATGAGGAGGAATAACACCGAGATAGGAGAATGCTTCAGTGCTCTGTCTGTCTCTTCGTCCGCGCACTGCTGTCCTCGTCCAGCTGCCAAGAGCAGCCCTCTGTCCTCGCGCCTGTCCTGCGAATGGCAGCCTCCTGCCTAACCTGCTGTTCCTCGCTGCAAGGCAGCGCCTCGTGTTCTGTTCGTCTCCCGCTGCCCCAGGGCAGCTCTCCGCGCCTGTCTCTCTTTAGCTGCGCAAAGCAGCTTGCTGTCTGCCCGAGGCTCTTCCACGTCTGTCGCTGCCCCAGTCCTCGCTTTCTGCATGCACAAGGCAGCTGCTTCTCTTAGTCCTCCCCCGAGGCTCACCTCGCGTCTCACCCTTAGCTGCGCAAGGCAGCTGTCGTTTTTTACTCTTTCCTCTTGTCCGTGCCTTAAGGCACCCCCCCCTCAGTCAAGCTTTTATGCTGCTTCTTTTATTCTTTTCCTCAGTGCTCCTGAGCCTGTCAGTGCTCTTCCCCCCACTCCAATTTCCGCACCTTGCATTTTTTTATTTTCTCTGGTTTCTAGCTGCCTAGGGCAGCTTGCCGTGTGCTTTCCACTCATTTCCTGCACTGCTTTCCGTCCCATTTCTCTTCATTTTTTATTTCAGCTGTCCTCTTTTTTCCAGCTTGTTTTATTTCTTTATTTCTTTTTCTGTCCGCTCCATTTTGTCTGCCAAAATGTTTTCTTAAGTTAATAAAATAAGTGAGCAAGGTAGAAATGACGAATTTATTACTTAAAATCACACTTGTGCTATTTTTATTTTCTTAGCTAGATAAATTCGATAAAACACAAAAATAAAGTAAATAGCACATAAATATGAGGAAATAACTAAGAAAAGACGAGAGAATTTGATGTAAAATATGTATAAATATGAGCTTATCAAATACCCCCACACTTAGCTTTTGCTAGTCCTCGAGCAAAACAGAAAAAACAGAAAAAGTAATAACATGAAAATTATTAGCTTCCCCCTATGTGACCCTCATAGAACTTCATTCGAGAACACAAATCATCAAGAACCATAGCTAGCGCCAAACAAACTAATCCAAATTCATCTTCCTAATTCAAATATTAGCAGTAATCTTTGAATCATCCTTCAAGTGTAGTGTGTGAGATAGCCATGCTAATGCAATTTCAAGTTTTTATTTTTAAAATCATCATATGCAAACTAGCGACCTTCTCACGGGATATGCACTCAATCACACATGTGTTTATTTTTAATGTGTTTCGCTCAAAGAATCAAATGTGAAATTTCTACCATAAGCTTGCATAAAGATCACTTCTCCACAGTCATAATTTCAAAACTTAAATCAAGAGAGCTTTTATTGGATGTAATGAGGCTTAGGGATAGGGTTATTGAAACGAAAGAATAGGAAAACACAAGTTCCAAGCTACATTGCAAGCAATTCTTTTCTTTAGATTTATAAGAACTCAAGCTCTCCAACGATTCTTCTGACATCTCCAACCACACCCTTAAACTAAAACTTTAAAAACTTTTTATTTTCTTTGTATACAATCCTTTTTTTTTAAATACAAACATGAAATACCCCCACACTTATTCTTTTGCCAAACACCTTCAAAGTACTTCACAAACGTTTCTCATAAGACAATCTCGCATTGCTCGCTTGGAAAGGGTAAGGAAAAAAAATTTCAGGTATAAGGGTAGACATATCTGGTGATAAGAAATAAAAGGTTCAACATATACGGCTCAAATTGGCAATCTAATGATATCATTTTTCTTTGGGAAACATGGTTATTTGGGCCATGGTGGTAAACCTAATGCCTCTATCATTTCCAAGTTCATGCAATCAATGACAAACATTTCGAAAGCTCGTTACGCAAGTTCTAGAGATGTATCTCACATAAGTTCATCACACATGAAAGAATAGGAGTGTATGAAAAATGCACACACTTTCAATAGGCTCAAAAACTCACATAGGATGTATATGGTCACTAAATTCACATATGGAGCTTTAAATCATGCTTTAGTTTCACATCAACAAGGCTATGTGCATTTGGTTTTTCAAAGATGATCAAACATGTACAAAACTAACAAGAGAATTAGGAATTTCACAAAACACATGTTAACTAAGTTCTTGATGATCATGGTTCAAATTTTATTCAATTATATCATTGGGTCGGGGAAACTAACAAAAATCTAATTCAAAACAATAAGGAAAACAAGGAAATATTTTTGGATTTTTTAGATTTTCCGATTTTTTATTTTTTATTTTTTTTATTTTTCATTTTTTATTTTTAAAAAAAACAACAACTTAATTAAGAAAACACAAAGCAATAACATGGAAACAAATGAAACAAGTTCAAAGTCGAAGGTACAAAAATTTTCAATTTGGTCATTTTTATACTCTTTACCCCCACACTTAAACTAGACATTGTCCCCAATGTCAGAAAATATAATAAAATGCCAATAAAAATAAAATAAATAAATATAAAGAAACAAAATAAAGCAATAGGACTGAAAACTTCCCTAATTTGCAGTAAAATCAAGCGATGACCCCCCAAGCTAAAATTCTGCAATCAACTTCAAGGATGGAAATAACCAAAAGTTCCTGCAAAAAAAAGAAATAAATCAGTTAAGTGACACAAGAAAATGTAGAAAATGCAAACGAAAAATTGAAAATGACGATAAAAGACAATGAATAGAACTAATAAGTGATCATTGGTCGTGCTTGTTGACTTTCCACAGCTTTGAACTCGAACTGGCCTCGGGAACTTCTTAGCAAGGAAAATGAGACTTGATTGGTGGTGGTGACTGATGCGTCCATTTGTTGTTGAAGCTTCTCGAGCTCTTGGTTTCAACTCGGACTCCTTCTGCCGGGTTGATTGAGTCTGCAGGCTACATTCTTCTCTTTTTGTTTCTTCTGCATGGCAGGTAAGAGCAAGGGTAAAGGAAAAACATGCCATGAGATATCTTTGCCTTTGACTCTGATGATATGGGATACTTTTGCTTTTGAAGAAGTATCGTTCCACAGGTGTATTCTTGAACTGGGCTGGGGAACTTCTTAGCAAGGAAAATGAGACTTGATCTTGAAGATGAAGAAGCACCTTGTCTCTGTTGGAAATGTGCCCTAAAGCCATTCATACGATGATACTTTACGGATATTTCACATGTTAAACTAATCTAGTTTACATATAAAGGGCAAACATTATTGTTTGAGACGTCTCATATAAATGTTATATGCTTAAACGATAAAGTCCAAGGAATATGTGATTGGGAGAATGCAATCTAATGAAGTTAGATTAATGAGACCATTCTTTCGTAGACACATCCTAAACGTTCCTGATCATAGGATTGCCAATTGGGCATTGACAGTCCGATAAGATCAGTACGTACTATGCCTTCTCTCAGGGAGAGTGACTAGTCTCGAGTCATTGGTGTGTGTGACATCAAGACAAGTACGTAGGTGCTCAATAGAGAAGGAGTTCACTGAACACGATCAACGAGGAGTTCTCATACTCATGTCACATGAGAACTCATGTTTGGGATAATGCAAATTAGTCCTTTGACCTGAGGCATCACAGTTGTTGTCTTGTGGTTAAGTCCTTGATCTTTGATTATGCCAAAGTCACCCCATCGGGGTGTCCACGACATCATTGGGGTTAAGCCACTTAGTCATGGAGACAAGTGAATGCGCAACAAGGGATCTCTAACCTTCAATTGGCTTGAGGGAGAATACTCTATGATATGATTAAAATCTCTGGCCAGAGTATGAATGAGATTGGGGAATGCGTTCCAAATCACATTCAAGGTAATCATAAAATGCAAATGAATCACATTGGATAGTAGACATGAATAAATAAACTATCAAACCAAACAATGTGGTCAAGAGTATTAGATTAGAGAAAGACCGTATTGCATTTGTAATCCTAAACTGAATAGGTTCTTTACCTCTTCTGATTAGCTTGGGTAGCCATGATATGCTGCTAGGGGTCACTCATGGTTTGTGGAAGCCCTAAACGTGTGTAATCACTAAAGGGAGAATTGAAAGTAAGTTTCAATTCACAATCGATGTAAAATGGTTTTAACCAAGAAAAGATGTGGCATCTTAAACTTGGACATGTGAACCTTGATAAGACTCGCAAGATGTCGAAAGACAGATATTTCCGCCCATTAGGTAATGACCGGATGGGTACTTGTGAAAGTTGCTTGAAAGGGAAGATGACCAAATCTCCATTTACTGGAAAAGGAGAGCGTGCCACTGAAATTCTAGGGTTAATCCACACTGACGTATGTGGACCTATGTCTACTACGTCGAGAGAAGGCTTCTCATACTATATCACATTCACCGACGATCACTCTCGGTTTGGCTATGTATATCTTATGAAGTACAAGTCAGAATCCTTTTAAAGGTTCAAAGAATTCAAGAATGAAGTTGAGAAGCAAACTGGGAAACAGATAAAAATCCTAAGATCGGATCGAGGGGGTGAATATCTGAGTAATGAGTTCCTAGATTATCTCAAAGAGTGTGGAATAATATCACAGTGGACTCCACCGGGAACTCCACAACTTAATGGAGTTTCTGAAAGGAGAAATCGAACCTTGATGAACATGGTTCGTTCTATGATGAGTTCCGCTGATCTACCAGTAACATTCTGGGGATACGCTCTATATACAGCAGCTTACTTGCTTAATAGAGTACCTTCCAAATCAGTTTCACAAACACCCTATGAGATATGGCATGGAAGAAAGCTAAGTCTTAATCATATTAAGATTTGGGGTTGTGAAGCATATGTCAAGAAGCTTGAGGCTACTAAGCTTGAAGCGAGATCAGTAAGATGCTATTTTGTGGGATATCCTAAAGAAACTATGGGATATGAGTTCTACCATCCTGACGACCAGAAAGTCTTTGTCGCCAGAACTGCTAAGTTTCTAGAGGACGAATTTGTTCTCAAAGGAACTATAAGCAAACAGATGGAAATTAATGAGATTAATAATGAACCACAAACAAGCACTCGACATATTGACAACCCTGTTCCTGAACCCCTAGCTCCACGTAGATCTGAACGGGTTAGTGAGCCACCTATGAGGTTTGGCTTAAATAATGACTTTGATGAATTGTACCTTCTAGGTGACAATGAAACAAAGGAGGACCCTAGAGACTACATAGAAGCAATGTCCGACATTGATTCAAAGAGATGGCAAGAGGCCATGAAATCCGAGATGGATTCCATGTATCAAAATCAGGTCTGGACTCTTGTAGACCCTCCAGAAGGTATTGTACCTGTTGGAAACAAATGGGTCTTCAAGAGGAAGATAGGCGTTGATGGGAACGTGGAGACTTATAAGGCTAGACTAGTAGCCAAGGGATACAGGCAAATAGAAGGGATTGACTATGAAGAAACCTTCTCTCCTGTAGCCATGATTAAGTCCATTCGGATTTTGCTTGCTTTAGCTGCGTACCATGATTATGAAATCTGGCAAATGGACGTGAAGACGGCCTTTCTGAACGGCTACCTACAGGAAGAGCTCTTTATGACTCAACCCGAAGGTTTCGTGTCCGAGTCTGAAGAGACTAAGGTATGCAAGCTTCAAAGGTCCATTTATGGACTTAAGCAAGCCTCCAGGAGCTGGAACATTCGTTTCGATACTGAAATCAAAACGTTTGGTTTTACTCAAAACGAAGACGACAATTGTGTTTATCAAAAAGTCGTTGGGGATGCAGTAGTATTCCTAGTGTTATATGTAGATGACATATTACTATTCGGGAATGACACTGCAGTACTTTCTTCTGTAAAAGTGTGGTTGTCTAAAACCTTCCACATGAAAGATTTAGGAGATGCATCTTATGTACTTGGGATAAAGCTCTATCGTGATAGATCCAGAAAATTAATTGGATTATCCCAATCGATGTACATTGATAAGGTGCTAAGTAGGTTCCAGATGGAACAATCTAAGAAAGGTTTTCTTCCTGTGAGACATGGAATTCACCTTTCTAAGTCCATGGGACCTAAGACTCCTGAAGAGATACGGCTAATGAATGAAATTCCTTATGCTTCCGCCATAGGGAGTCTCATGTATGCCATGATATGCACAAGGCCTGATATCGCGTATGCTGTGAGCATTACTAGTCGATACCAATCTAACCCAGAATCAGAACACTAGGCAGCTGTCAAGATGGTCCTTAAGTACTTAAGAAGAACTAATGACATGTTCCTCGTTTATGGAGGAGCATCAGAGTTGCGAGTGGAAGCTTATACAGACGCAGATTTCCAATCACTCTGAATGGTGGGGCTGTCAGTTGGAAAAGCAAGAAACAAAGTGTAATTGCTGATTCCACGACAGAGGCTGAATATGTCGCTGCAGCTGAAGCCGGCAAAGAAGCGTTCTGGATGAAAAAGTTCATTACTGAACTTGGAGTGGTTCCAACCATCACATCACCAGTAACTTTGTACTGTGATAATAGTGGGGCGATAGCTCAAGCCAAGGAACCCAGGGCTCATCAAAAGAACAAGCATTTTGATAGGCGCTTTAATATCATAAGATGATATGCTGCCGAGGGGAAAGTCAACATCCTCAAAGTTGCTTCAGCCGATAACGTAGCAGATCCACTGACAAAGCCAATGACTCAAATCCAGCTTGATCGTCATATGGATAAGATGGGTATTAGATACATGGGAGGATGACTTTGAGTGCAAGTGGGAGATTGTTGGAAGTATGCCCACAAAGCCACTCATTTGATGTAATAGCTTTTTGGAATACTTAATATGTTAAACTTTTATATGTTTAACGGAAGGGCAATACTTATTGTTAATCACTATTTATTGAATCATGTGTTTAATCAATAAGAGAATCCAAGGGATGTATTTGACATAAGAGATAAGTGATCTAATGAGTTAGATTAAGGAGACCTTTCTCTTATGTTCATTCCTAAAACGTTCCTAGCCATAGGATTGCCAATTGGGCATTGACAATCCGCTAAGGTTAGTATGTGTTATGTTGACTCAAACGTGAGTATGAACTAGTCTCAAGTCATTTGGTGTTGGACACTAAGACAAACACATAGGTGCTCGAAAGAGTAATCGAGTACACTGAACTGCGATTAATGAGAGTTCAAACATACATGTCATGTACGAACTCTAAGGTTACAATATGCAAAGTAGTCCTTAGACCTGAGGCATCATAGATGTCTAATGGTTAGGTCCTTGATCTTTGATCATGACAAAGGCATTCCCTCGGATTGTCCACGGCATTGTTGGGGTCATGTGATCTAGTCATGTAGGCATATGAATGCACAACAAGGGATCTCTAACCTTCCATGGTGGAAGGAGTATACTCTAAAATATGATTCTAAAGTCTTTGGCCAAAGCAAATGAATATGACTAAGGAAGATGTTCCAAATCATATTCAAGGGAATCATATAAGAAAGTATCACATTGGATAGTAGACATGAAACAAACTATCACTTAAACAATGTGGTTAAGAGTATTGTATTAGAGAAGGACCGTATTGCATTGTAATTGTAACTGGATAGGTTCTCCAACCAATTCTACTTAGCTTGGGTAACCATGACATACTGCTAGGTGTCACTCATGGTTTGTGGAAGCCCTATTGATTAGCAAACACTAATCATCAAAAAGGGAGAATTGAAATGTGGTTTCAATTCACAATCGATAGTTAAGAGTAACATCGCCCACTGCCTCGCTAATTGGAACCTAATGGATCGCACACCAAATAAGGATATATGTGAAGCAATTAAATGAAATGGATAAGCAATTAAATGGTTTAATTGAAGAATGGTCAAGATTAATTAATTAGTTAATTAATTATACGAAATGTTCGTATTGGGCTTTTAAGTTGGTTTTAGGGCTTCGGGGTCCAAAAGTGTTTTGGTCCACAAGGCCCATTATGTTTAAGTTGTATGACAACTAAAACAAAAATGGGCAATAAGCCCAATAACAATATAGGCCGGCCATTTAGGGTGAGGGTATGCAAGTTTGCTTAATTGCAAGTTTGCCACTCACCTAAGAAATGAAGTATAAATTCATCTTTATAGCTTTGTTTTCAATTAGGGTTTTCTAAGCTACTTGGGGATAGTTATCTAGCAAATTTACTTCCCTAAGTGATCCATTTTCATTCTCACAAATTACATCCTTGGTGAAGAGACATAGAGACATCAAACTTTTGGTGTTTTGGAGAACTAATCCTCAAATCCTCAAAGAAGCAAAGGAGCACTAAAAGGAGGGAAATCACAAGGAAGATCCAAGGAGCAAGGAGGTGACTTGAAGGCCCTCCACTTGGGTGAATCCCTTGTGTAATCAAGGATGAGCTTCAAGGGTAAAGAATCTCTAAATTCTTCATATTCTTTAATGTTGTTAAAGAGTCTTTTGATTCACCATATACTAGGCTTTGAAAGTCATGGGTTTTATGAATTGTTTTTGGATGCATGCCTACTTTAAAGAGTTAATTGTTAGCATATGTATTCAAATGTTCTTACATGTTCTTAGCTAGGACAAAATTTTTCCTTCACTTAGCTAGGACAAAATTTTTCCTTCAATAAAGAACTTTATAACCTAAAATTCATAAGTTGTTGATTTTAGAGAAAATTGGTGATAACACAAAGCTTCCATTTCTCTCTAAGAGGCCAACCACCTTGGGGGATATTGTCTAGCAATTCTATTTCCTCAAGGTCACTCATTTCCTCTCCAATCCAACCTTGGTGTAGAATCTTTAGAGGTTCTCAATTTTGGGAACTTGGAGAACCTATTCTTCTAACCAAATCCATGGAGCTAAGAAGCAAGGAATGAAGGCCCTATCTCTTGGGTGATTATCCTTTGCATATGCAAAGAGGAATCTACAAAGGTAAATATTTCTCAACTAACAAATTGTTGTTTTTAAGTTGAGTCAAGGTTCACCAATCTACTAGGCTTTGAATTTCATGGTAGATGTTTTGTTTTTGAATGCATGAAAGCATGATTCCGCCTTTAATTGTTAATTGCATGCTATATGATGTTATTCAAATGAACATGTTTTTCACAAAATTTCCTTCAGTCTCCACATGCTTCAAGTTATCATTTTCACTTGCCTTATCTGTTCTCCAGGCGATTAATTGAATAATATTATCCTTATCAACCGACGAACCTGAATTTGGTTGGGGAGATTGTGATGGAGGCTGTGGTGGTGCACATGGCCATTGATAGAACTCCTCACATGGCTGCCATTGTTCTTCGTTTTGTGAGCCCTGCGCCACAGAAATTAGTCCTTCAAGAATTTCATTATAATTCATGGGCATACTTTGATTTGATTGGAATTATTGTGGGGGATGCTGTGGTGGCTGCATAGGTCTTGAATAGAACTCGTCTTGCTGCCAATATCCACCTTGTTGAAATTGTTGAGGTTCATCCCACATATAATCTGAATTACCTCTCCAATCTGAATTGCAAGCGTTGGAAAACATGTTGCCCCTTGATTGGTTATGACCTTGATATCCCCAAACATCTTCATTGGCAGAAAATTGAGGACTTTGATATCCTTGCCCATAGGGCACATCAAGTGTAGGGACACTTGGCATTGTGGTCCGTTCGGCATTATGAGTCAATTGAGCAGTGAGATGTGCCAATTGAGCTTGAATGGATGCAAGTGCCATGTCTCGCTCCATTTGTACCTAAAATCAAAGAAATAAAACTAAATCAAATATCAAAAGTAAAAGACATAACAAAAAAAAAATAAAAAAAAAATAAAATCAACACAAATAAAATAAATAAAAAAAAATAAAACACAAACAAAAACATAAACGAGGGATTAGCAAATTTGCTAATCCCCGGCAACGGCACCAAAAATTTGATGCGAAAATAAGTTAACGCACAAATTAAACCCTATTTGTGACAATTGTAGTAATGATGTAAGTAGGGATCGTTCTAGGCCGGGGATTAACTAGGGATGCTAACCAAAGTAAAATTAAATTAAAAACGTAAAAACAAAATTTAAAACACTAAACTAGACTCAAAACATTTAACTAGAATAACTCAAAATAAAACTAACAAATATTCTGAAACAAATCAAAAGACTCAAAATAATTCAAGACTCAAGAAAACACAAACTAAATTGATTTCTAACAAATCTAACACTTTAAAATAAACGGGGGATTGATTTTTTTACGAAATTGAATTTAAAACAGAAACTTAAAAACAAACTTCAAAGAAAATATATTTTATAGAATTAAAATGATGAGACACTAGTTAGAGGGTTCCTTATCCACACATGAATATATGCATACAATTTGATTCCCAGTTATGATTTCAACAAACGAATAAATGACAATGCTCCAAGTTAATTAGGTCCGCTTAAATTAACCTTCAGATTTCCCTAGATTCATTGAATTGGACGGGATACGCATCACAACCAAATTATTCTTATCAAGTTCCCTAACTATGGAATACGCATGATAGAGAGACATATCAAAGATCATTAAGTTTAATGGAAATCATAAACATCGACTAGGCATTCATAACTATGGAATACGCATGTTAATCCAACCTAGGGTTTACTAAACACAATCGTGACTAGCGATTTTTACTACTCATGGATATAAGTTCATAACGATTAGGTGAAATTCCCTTATATCCTAGCATCAAGTCTAAGCATGTAAATTAAGTGTTGACCCTCAACCCACATACATAAACAAGTTCTTAATCAACACAGAAAAGTAAACCACATCCAACATTCATAAATTCATAACTGGAATAAATCAAATCATAATAAACATTTATCCATGGTTTCAAATTCCCCTCTAACTAAACAGAAATTAATTACACATGTTTAATATAATTGAAAAGCAAATTAAATTAAACATGAGTTTAAGAAAAATAAAACCAAATGAGGATGTTCTCTGCTGTGCTACTGTCTTCGTCCGCGCAGTTCCCTCCTGATCTCCCACGTCTCTCTCTCTGTCTGTCCTTCGTGCTGCCCAAGTCAGCACTGCCGTCCTCACCGTCCTTCGTGCTGCCCAAGTCAGCACTGCCTTTCCCTGTGCTTCTCACCCTTTAATGCACGTAATTCCCTCCCCAGAAAAGGAAGACCACAAAGAAATGGGAGCTGTTTATTCCACGCTGTTCCTCGCCAGCTTCACGCACACGTCTCTCTCGCTGCCTCTGGCAGCTTGCTGCTCAGCGTGTGTCCCTCTGACCTGCTGTCCTGCGAGCTTCTGTCTCACACGCTGCCAAGGCAGCCCTCCCTCACTAGGCAGCGCCTCCTAAGTTTTTATTCTTCCTCTTCTGCCCTTCTCTCCCTCATGTCTTCTTCTTTCCAGCTGCCAAGGGCAGCTTTCCTTATTTTTTTCCTCTGTCTAAGGCAGCGTGCTGTCTTCCTGTTGCGTCAGGGACTCTCCCCCCCCGTGCCAGTCTTCTTTCTTCCTGGCAGCTTACTGCCTTCCCTTTTTTTATTCTTTTTTTGCTCTTTCCGTGCGCCTGTTGGAAATGTGCCCTAAAGCCATTCATATGATGATACTTTACGGATATTTCACATGTTAAACTAATCTAGTTTACATATAAAAGGCAAACATTATTGTTTGAGGCGTCTCATATAAATGTTATATGCTTAAACGATAAAGTCCAAGGAATATGTGATTGGAAGAATGCAATCTAATGAAGTTAGATTAATGAGACCATTCTTTCGTAGACACATCCTAAACGTTCCTGATCATAGGATTGCCAATTGGGCATTGACAGTCCGATAAGATCAGTACGTGCTATGTCTTCTCTCAGGGAGAGTGACTAGTCTCGAGTCATTGGTGTGTGTGACATCAAGACAAGTACGTAGGTGCTCAATAGAGAATGAGTTCACTGAACACGATCAACGAGGAGTTCTCATACTCATGTCACATGAGAACTCATGTTTGGGATAATGCAAATTAGTCCTTTGACCTGAGGCATCACAGTTGTTGTCTTGTGGTTAAGTCTTTGATCTTTGATTATGTCAAAGTCACCCCATCGGGGTGTCCACGACATCATTGGGGTTAAGCCACTTAGTCATGGAGACAAGTGAATGCGCAACAAGGGATCTCTAACCTTCAATTGGCTTGAGGGAGAATACTCTATGATATGATTAAAATCTCTGGCCAGAGTATGAATGAGATTTGGGAATGCGTTCCAATTCACATTTAAAGTAATCATATAAGCACAAGAATCACATTGGATAGTAGACATGAATAAATAAACTATCAAACCAAACAATGTGGTCAAGAGTATTAGATTAGAGAAAGACCGTATTGCATTTGTAATCCTAAACTGAATAGGTTCTCTACCTCTTCTGATTAGCTTGGGTAGCCATGATATGCTGCTAGGGGTCACTCATGGTTTGTGGAAGCCCTAAACGTGTGTAATCACTAAAGGGAGAATTGAAAGTAAGTTTCAATTCACAATCGATGTAAAATGGTTTTAATCGCCCACTGCCTCGCTAAAAGGAACCTAATGTATCGTACACCAAATAAGGTGGAGATTGAAGAAACAAAGGAGATGAATTAAATGGTTTAATTATTTATGGCAAGGATTAATTAATATGTTAATTAATCAAACAAATAAGTTCGTTAAAGACCTCGGGATAGTTTTTGGACCTTAAGGCCCAATGGGCTTCGAACGTCAAAGCCCATTGACTTAAGTTGTATGACAACTTAATGAATAAAGATTCACAAAGGCCCAAAAGCCCATATCCATTTAGTGTTGAATTAGGGTTTTTGGTTCTTTAGGTCATTTAAAGAAGTGACTATATAAAGAACTTTATAACCTAAAATTCATAAGTTGTTGATTTTAGAGAAAATTGGTGAGAACACAAAGCTTCCATTTCTCTCTAAGAGGCCAACCACCTTGGGGGATATTGTCTAGCAATTCTACTTCCTCAAGGTCACTCATTTTCCTCTCCAATCCAACCTTGGTGTAGGATCTTTAGAGGTTCTCAATTTTGGGAACTTGGAGAACCTATTCTTCTAACCAAATCCATGGAGCTAAGAAGCAAGGAATGAAGGCCCTATCTCTTGGGTGATTATCCTTTGCATATGCAAAGAGGAATCTACAAAGGTAAATATTTCTCAACTAATAAATGTTGATTTAAAAGTTGAGTCAAGGTTCACCAATCTACTAGGCTTTGAATTTCATGGTAGATGTTTTGTTTTTGAATGCATGAAAGCATGATTCCGCCTTTAATTGTTAATTGCATGCTATATGATGTTATTCAAATGAACATGTTTTTCACAAAATTTCCTTCAGCGCCCCCCACCTGACTTCCTCTTTTCTTTGTTTTATTCCTTCCACTTTTCTTTGTCTACTGCTTTTCTTTTCTTTCTGTCTCAGTGCTCCTTTCTGCCGTCCTCTTCACTTCCTTTTATTATTTCTTCCCACTAGCAGCATGTGCTGCCTTATTCTTTCTTTTTCTTTTCGTTTGTTTTCTGTCAAAATATTTTCTTAAGTTACAACAATAAAATAAGTGAGCAAGGTAGAAACGACGAATTTATTACTTAAAATCACACTAGTGCTATTTTTATTTTCTTAGCTAGATAAATTCTATAAAACTCAAAAACAAAGTAAATAGCACAAAATATAAGGAAATAACTAAGAAAAGACAAGAGAATTTGATGTAAAATATAAATAAATATAAGCTTATCAAATACCCCCACACTTAGCTTATGCTAGTCCTCGAGCAAAACAGAGAAAACAGAAAAAGTAATAACATGAAAATTATTAGCTTCCCCCTATGTGACCCTCATAGAACTTCATTCGAGAACACAAATCATCAAGAACCATAGCTAACACCAAACAAGCTAATCCAAGTTCATTTTCCTTATTCAAATATTAGCAGTAATCTTTGAATCATCCTTGAAGTGTAGTGTGTGAGATAGCCATGCTAATGCAATTTCAAATTTTTATTTTTAAAATCACCATACGCAAACTAGCGACCTTCTCACTGGATATCCACTTAATCACACATGTGTTTAGTTTTAATGTGTTTCTCTCAAAGAATCAAATGTGAAAGTTCTACCATAAGCTTGCATAAAGATCACTTCTCCACAATCATAATTGCAAAACTTAAATCAAGAGGACTTTTATTGGACGTAATGAGGTTTAGGGCGAGGGTTATTGAAACGAAAGAATAGGTAAACACAAGTTCCAAGCTACATTGCAAGCAATTCTTTTGTTTAGATTTATAAGAACTCAAGCTTTCCAGCTATTCTTCTAGTCACCTCCAACCACAACCTTAAACTGAAACTTTAAACACTTTTTATTTTCTTCGTAAACAAACTTTCTTTCTTGCTTTCTTTTTTTTTTTTTTTTTTTTTTTTTTTTTTTTCAAGCAGAAACAAATATGAAAAACCCCCACACTTATTCTTTTGCCAAACACCCTCCGAGTACTTCACAAACACTTCTCATAAGACAATTTCACATTACTCAGTAGCTCGCTTGGAAAGGGTAAGGAAAAAATATTTCAGGCATAAGGGTAGACATATCTGGTGATAAGAAATAAAAGGCTCACAAATACGACTCAAATTTGCAATCTAATGATATCATTTTTCTTTGGGAAACAAGGTTATTTGGGCCATGGTGGTAAACCTAATGCCTCTATCATTTTCAAGTTCATGCAATCAATGACAAATATTTCGAAAGATCGTTATGCAAGTTCTAGAGAAGTATCTCACATAAGTTCATCACACATGAAAGAATAAGAATGTATGAAAAATGCACACACTTTCAATAGGCTCAAAAACTCACATAGGATGTATATGGTCACTAAATTCACATATGGAGCTTTAAATCATGCTTTAGTTTCACATCAACAAGGCTATGTGCGTTTAGTTTTTCAAAGATGATCAAATATGTACAAAACTAACACGAGAATTAGGAATTTCACACAACACATGTAAACTAAGTTCTTGATCATCATGGTTCAAATTTTATCCAATTATATCATTGGGTCGGGAAATTAACAAAAATCTAATTCAAAACAATAAGGAAAACAAGGAAATATTTTTGGATTTTTTTAAATTTTCCGATTTTTTTTATTTTTTTTATTTTTTTGATTTTTTTGATTTTGATTTTTTTTTAAAAAAAACAACAACTTAATTAAGAAAATACAAAGCAATAACATGGAAACAAATGAAACCAGTTCTAAGTCGAAGGTACAAAAATTTTCAATTTGGTCATTTTTATACTTTTTACCCCCACACTTAAACTAGACATTGTCCCCAATGTCAGAAAATATAATAAAAAATAAATAATAAATAAATATAAATATAAAGAAACAAAATAAAGCAATAGGACTGAAAACTTCCCTAATTTGCAGTAAAATCAAGCGATGACCCCCCAAGCTAAAATTCTGCAATCAATTTCAAGGGTGGAAATAACCAAAAGTTCCTGCAAAGAAAAGAAATAATTCAGTTAAGTAACACAAGAAAATGTAGAAAATGCAAACGAAAAATTGAAAATGACGATAAAAGACAATGAATAGAACTAATAAGTGATCATTGGTCGTGCTTGTTGACTTTCCACATCTTTGAACTTGAACTGGCCTAGGGAACTTCTTAGCAAGGAAAATGAGACTTGATTGGTGGTTGTGATTTTGATGGCCTTGTACGGCGAGGCTGTGCTCTTTGGCGACTGATGCGTCCATTTGTTGTTGAAGCTTCTCGAGCTCTTGGTTTCAACTCGGACTCCTTCTGCCGGGTTGATTGAGTTTGCAGGCTGCATTCTTCTCTGCTTGTTTCTTCTGCACGGCAGGTGTTGGAAATGTGCCCTAAAGCCATTCATATGATGATACTTTACGGATATTTCACATGTTAAACTAATCTAGTTTACATATAAAAGGCAAACATTATTGTTTGAGGCGTCTCATATAAATGTTATATGCTTAAACGATAAAGTCCAAGGAATATGTGATTGGAAGAATGCAATCTAATGTAGTTAGATTAATGAGACCATTCTTTCGTAGACACATCCTAAACGTTCCTGATCATAGGATTGCCAATTGGGCATTGACAGTCCGATAAGATCAGTACGTGCTATGTCTTCTCTCAGGGAGAGTGACTAGTCTCGAGTCATTGGTGTGTGTGACATCAAGACAAGTACGTAGGTGCTCAATAGAGAATGAGTTCACTGAACACGATCAACGAGGAGTTCTCATACTCATGTCACATGAGAACTCATGTTTGGGATAATGCAAATTAGTTTTTTGACCTGAGGCATCACAGTTGTTGTCTTGTGGTTAAGTCCTTGATCTTTGATTATGCCAAAGTCACCCCATCGGGGTGTCCACGACATCATTGGGGTTAAGCCACTTAGTCATGGAGACAAGTGAATGCGCAACAAGGGATCTCTAACCTTCAATTGGCTTGAGGGAGAATACTCTATGATATGATTAAAATCTCTGGCCAGAGTATGAATGAGATTGGGGAATGCGTTCCAAATCACATTCAAGGTAATCATAAAATGCAAATGAATCACATTGGATAGTAGACATGAATAAATAAACTATCAAACCAAACAATGTGGTCAAGAGTATTAGATTAGAGAAAGACCGTATTGCATTTGTAATCCTAAACTGAATAGGTTCTCTACCTCTTCTGATTAGCTTGGGTAGCCATGATATGCTGCTAGGTGTCACTCATGGTTTGTGGAAGCCCTAAACGTGTGTAATCACTAAAGGGAGAATTGAAAGTAAGTTTCAATTCACAATCGATGTAAAATGGTTTTAATCGCCCACTGCCTCGCTAAAAGGAACCTAATGTATCGTACACCAAATAAGGTGGAGATTGAAGAAACAAAGGAGATGAATTAAATGGTTTAATTATTTATGGCAAGGATTAATTAATATGTTAATTAATCAAACGAATAAGTTCGTTAAATACCTCGGGATAGTTTTGGACCTTAAGGCCCAATGGGCTTCGAACGTCAAAGCCCATTGACTTAAGTTGTATGACAACTTAATGAATAAAGATTCACAAAGGCCCAAAAGCCCATATCCATATAGTGATGAATTAGGGTTTTTGGTTCTTTAGGTCATTTAAAGAAGTGACTATATAAAGAACTTTATAACATAAATTCATAAGTTGTTGATTTTAGAGAAAATTGGTGAGAACACAAAGCTTCCATTTCTCTCTAAGAGGCCAACCACCTTGGGGGATATTGTCTAGCAATTCTACTTCCTCAAGGTCACTCATTTCCTCTCCAATCCAACCTTGGTGTAGAATCTTTAGAGGTTCTCAATTTTGGGAACTTGGAGAACCTATTCTTCTAACCAAATCCATGGAGCTAAGAAGCAAGGAATGAAGGCCCTATCTCTTGGGTGATTATCCTTTGCATATGCAAAGAAGAATCTACAAAGGTAAATATTTCTCAACTAATAAATGTTGATTTAAAAGTTGAGTCAAGGTTCACCAATCTACTAGGCTTTGAATTTCATGGTAGATGTTTTGTTTTTGAATGCATGAAAGCATGATTCCGCCTTTAATTGTTAATTGCATGCTATATGATGTTATTCAAATGAACATGTTTTTCACAAAATTTCCTTCAAGTGGTATCAGAGCCTAGGTCTAGTAGTTGGTGAATCATTTTGGGTTTTGTAGTTCATAGTTTTTTGATTTAAAAGTTGTAATATGTTACAAGCTTTATTCTTGTTTCTTTGAATGTAAATTTTGTTAGAAAATTTGCCATCTCAAATGTTGTAGATGTAGTTCGTATGAGCATGAATTTTGGAGCTAAAATTTGGTGCCATGTTTTTTGGGAAATTCGGCCAAATCCAAAGGGTGATTTTTTGGGTTCATGTTTGTCTTGTTAAAATGGTTTTAAAGTGACTTTTGGAACCCCTAAGTACCCTAGGATGTTAACCCTCTTTTGAGTGATGAAAATTTGAGTTTTGGTGAGTGAAAACATTCATGGAGCTATTATGAGTTTTCATGAGTGTTCTTCAATGTTCTTGAAGTTCTTGCCAAGAACAAAAAGTTTTGAAGTTTTGATTCAAAATGTTTTATGTTTTTACATAAAGTTTTGGTTTAATTTTAGTGGGTGATTTTAGTGGGTGATGATTATTTGTAAAGTATTATTAATGGTTTTAATGGTAGACAAACTTTTTTAAAAGTTTGACATAAATTCAATTAATGGTTATAATGGTAGACAAACTTTTTTAAAAGTTTAACATAAATTCAAAAATATTTCATCTTTACCTCACCTAATAAAACCCACTTACAAAAACTTTGTAAAAATCATATTTTTTCTATCATGGCCGGCCACCCTAATAGAATAGGGTATTTTTGGGTCTTTTATTCAATTACATAAAGTTTTGATACTTTTGTGTATTTGCACTTTGGCCCAAAAGTTTACGTTTTTACGTTAAGGCCCAAAAACGTTAAAGGACAAATTGTTTTGCTCCTTTATTGAAGTTTTTTGTATTTGTTGAAATTTTTGGGTTCTAGTTGTAATTACATGAAGTAGTGGACTTTTGTGTTTTTACAAAGTGACCCCAAAAGTTTGTGTTTCGCAATATAGCCCAAAAAGTTGTGGTTATTGCATGATGGCCCAAATTAAGTAGGAAACAAAAATTGTTTTGTCTCTTTAAATGAGAATTGGATTTTCATTTCATTTAGCTCCATTTAAATCAATTTTATGGATACAAAAACCAAATGAAAATGTTGCATTCAATTTAATTAGTTAAAATGTTAATTAATTAAAGGGTGATTATGAACCTAAGCCTACGATAATTGAGCTATGTGAAAGGCCGTTTCAAATTTGTTTGAACCATGGGAATGTGTAGATTAATTTTGGTTGTAATTTGATTTGATCAAATGTTGTAAAAGAGCATAAGCTCTTCTTTACTTTAAAGTAATTTGTTTTATGCAAATGTTGTAAAGAGCATAAGCTCTCTTTTACTTTGAAGTACTTCTTTCTTGCTTTATTTGATATGCATGAAAATGGAGTAGTTGGGTCCAACGCCCCTAAGACAACACGCCTTAATGTGATTAAACGCGTAACTAAAATCAATCTCCATCCCTAGTCCGAGATTCAACACTAGGCTCGTGTTGAATCTAAACAAAGGTTCATAGTCATCCTAAGGCCCTAAGGCAACTAGATAGTCCATCAAATGAATGCAAACCTTATGTTAGTAGTATCATATACTCTTGCTTTAAAAACCGTTTTATAAGTATAGTGGGAGTATTATATCCAACTAAATTGAATCAAATGGACCAATAGTTGTAATAGGACCAAAATTGTTTTAATGTAGATTAAAATGAATACTTATATGTGATGAGACCTAAAACCCTCAACCAAACCATTATTAAGTTGATAAGCGTGAGAGTGCTTAGAACACTCTTTCGTGGCCTTCCACCATGGTAGGCTTCAATCGTTTGTGACTCATACACCGTATTCGTTCAGTTCTGGGGTTGCAAAGTATGTGCTTACATTCAGGAGAAGCCTATACACATATGATGAAGTAAAGGTAGGCAACGAGTGTGGTCAATATGATATTCTTCTGAGGCCATTCTTGAACCCCTACTTTAACTAGCATGGTGGGAATGACTTAACTAAGTGCAATGTGCCAATATGATATTCTTCTGAGGCATCATTCTCTAGAGGCCAAATTGATGGGTACTTGCATTAGTTGCAAATGAGTAAGTGTACTCTCTCATTATTATTAACGCTAGCCAATATGATTTTCTTCTGAGGTGGGCTTGGTAATAGTGAGTCTCCCATAACCTACTAAGAGTTTCCTCCAAAACTCTCGAATTCCAATGAGGGATATGGAATTTGCCAAAAATAGTGGGTGGTGCTATTTGATTTAAAGACCCAAATCAAATGGCTTAAAATCAATCAATTTATATTCGTTATGTATTTGTTTACCAATATATTTGCAAACGCTATCCAAAACTTGACAAAGAAAATCCGAATGTTTTAGTTTCCGGACTTGGTAACACAATCCCAAAGATTGTCTTAAATGGATTGTGCATGTACCTAAGAAGTCTCATCCTCACAATCTTCCTATTGATAATGTATCATTGGAAGAACATGTTAGAAATGTCTATCATGAAGAGGACAACACAAACAACCAATGCTTATTCCTTCGTTATATGAACAAAGGAACTTATGAAGAAATAAGAGTTGCCTTGAACAACTCTTGAAAGTTTGTAATTATGTTTAGAACATAATGGTTGGTTGACAAAAATAGTCCATCAACATGGACTTATGATGATTTTGAATCATTGAGTGTTGAAGTGATAAACCACTTAACGAGACGGAAACTAAGCTAGGACTTCACCTTTATGTCCCTATCCTAATGGTTCACTAAGTTTATTGTAAACTATGTAGTGAACAATAACCACACACTCTCCAAAATGTTTGATGTGTATAACACAATTGAAAAAGGTTTCAAGAGAGATAGTGGGAGTTTAGGGACCATGACTATTGTAGTCAAAGGAGAAGTCAAATGAAGAAGATAAAATTAACTCCAAGGGAACAAACTTTCTTTATGAAAGGATGAACATTGGAAGGGGTATTTGCAAGAAATGTCTTGCAAGTGTCAAGAACACACATTTCGAAGGTATTGTAAATTGTTCTTGAATAGTTCAAAACAGTTGGTTCTTCTACTTGAATGCTTGATTCCGTATTAGTAACTATGTTTTACAATCGTTGTAAAAGTGTGGCTAATAAGAAGTAGAAGATTAATGAGAGAAGAGAAAGTACTTCACATTCGGAACGTGAATAAAATATAGATCTCTGCGAAAGCAGATGGTACTAACTTCCTCATATGAACTACCAAAGAAATTGGAAAAACCAAAGATTGTCTTTACATTCCAATTTTAAGGAACTTAATTCCGTCACTATAGTAGAGATGGATGAATGTTTTGTTTGACAAAACATTGTTCTTTATTAATCACTGATTGGATTATAGTAATCTAATTGATTGTCTCTATAGTAGAGATGATATGGTAGCGTTAACTGTTTAGAATATAATGATGCTTAAAACCCAAAAGGTTGCAAGATAGTGGCAATTGTCCACAACATAATACTACTCATGTTGTATGACATTCACCGAAGATCACTCTCGGTTGGACTATAGTTTATTATGAATAAACACAAGTCCGAATACTTTGCAAAAGGTTTCAAAGAATTCAAGAAATGTAAGTTGATGAGTAAGACGTCTAAAGTACTTACCTCCTTAGATTTGATCCAAGGAAAGGTAACACTTTAGATGAGTTTCCTTGAAAGATATCAAGGAAATTAGCATCATAAGATAAATGATTTTCTCCATTAGGAGAAGAACGAACTTGAATAAGATTTAGTTCGTTGGATATTATCAATTACCCATATATAGGATATATATGCTTCTAAGACAATATGATTGTCAATTAGAAGATCTTCCAAAATTTTCATAACTCCATAGGATGTAGTTGGAAAGAAAGACAAATCTTAATCATGTTAAGATTTGGGGTTGTGTGCTAATAAGCAATATTTGTTTAAAAATTATCTTGTGGATATCCTTAAATTAACCTTTGGATATCACTTCTATAAACCAACCAACAAATGTTGTTTGTTGAGTAGTTCATTGTAATCCTACAATGTGATTTGCCTTGGAGCAAATGAACTAGGAATAGAACTCAAAAGAATGGGTTCTTTGAGAGACAAGATGATAATCAACAAATATAACAACCTAGTTCCTATACCACAAGCTCCAAGGTAGTCAAGAAGGATTTATAAACCGTCTCAGTTGAATGGTTTGAACTTTATGACTACATTGAGTGTATATACGATATATACTCAAGGAAATGGTAAAGTACCATTTGACCCGAAATAATGAAACCTTCATAGCTAATTGCTAGCTTAAGGTGACTACAATCAAAGAGAATGGTTGACTTTGAAGGAACCATTTTTGACGTAGTCTTAGTTTCAATTAATTCGAAGATTGCTAGCTACAACTAAATGGTGATTCAATTTTTGGACATGATATAGGTTTCCGAAACCATTATTAAGATAGTCTTGATAATTTATGTCTAAAACTATGAATCACAAGACATGTAAGTTGTAGAGATCCAACCATCATGGATCTTAGCAAGCTAGTGGGAGCCATAAGCGACTTATGAGAGAAAGATCAAAATTGTTTGATTTCTCATATAGATGTAAATGAATCTTTTGTTTACTAGGTCTACAAAAGATTAGTGGGAGTTAATCATATTCCTAAATTTGAATATATGTATGATATATTAATTTTGGAAATGAAAAGAATACTTCATTGTTAAAGTTATGACTTTAAAACTTTCTATAACGATAGAATGTATATGGGAGACATAGTCTATATACATGGGATGGAAATCTATAATGATAGATTTTAGGATATAATTGGATTATATCATGCCCTAATAATAGACAAAAGGTTGCTAGGAAGTTTCTCATATGATGATAAACTTTAATAAGAAGAACAACTCTAGTGAGACTAGGAGGTAGCTCTTCTCAAAGGGAACGTACCCTTTAACTCCCAAAGAAATAATGCGTAAATCGAATCCTTTATGCATACGCAGAAAGGTGATTTATGTATTTCATATTGTATGAAAAACATTGATATGAGTTGTACCTAGAAAGGTACAAGGCGATATCAGTGCAAGCCCAGGATCAGAACCATGGCAACTGTCAAGTAAATCCTTAAGTATTTAAGAAATACTAAAGGATAGGTTCCTCGAAGAATGAGGAAGAATTAGAGTAACGTAATGGAAGCGTAAATGTATTAGATTGTGAATCTAATCCATCATTGGATGTTTCTTCATTATGAATGAAGAGATAAACATATATCTCTTTATTATGACTAAAGAGATATTTGGATGGAAACATTAAAGTAATGACTTTAGTGTGTTCCATTATGAATGCAAAATATATTGCCATATAGAAGTTTACAACAATGTTGTTTGGATGGGAAAGTTCATTTATGAACTCTCTATTCGGTTCCAACCAGAAAGTGTATCTAGTGTACTGACACTACGACACTAATGGGGCGATAGCTCAAGCCTGGGAATCAAGGTCTCATCAAGATCCGAACTCATATGAGAGACTGAACCACATGATTGGGAATCATGTATAATGGTGACGTCGATATTCTCAAGGTTGCTTCTATGGATAACATATAGATATCCATTTCCTAGGCCTACTATTCAGCCATTTAGGAAATGACTACAGAAGAGGAATCATAACAGATGACCAAGCTGATTGGCTCTAGTGCAAGTGGGAGATTGTTGGAAATGTGCCCTAAAGCCATTCATATGATGATACTTTACGGATATTTCACATGTTAAACTAATCTAGTTTACATATAAAAGGCAAACATTATTGTTTGAGGCGTCTCATATAAATGTTATATGCTTAAACGATAAAGTCCAAGGAATATGTGATTGGAAGAATGCAATCTAATGTAGTTAGATTAATGAGACCATTCTTTCGTAGACACATCCTAAACGTTCCTGATCATAGGATTGCCAATTGGGCATTGACAGTCCGATAAGATCAGTACGTGCTATGTCTTCTCTCAGGGAGAGTGACTAGTCTCGAGTCATTGGTGTGTGTGACATCAAGACAAGTACGTAGGTGCTCAATAGAGAATGAGTTCACTGAACACGATCAACGAGGAGTTCTCATACTCATGTCACATGAGAACTCATGTTTGGGATAATGCAAATTAGTCTTTTGACCTGAGGCATCACAATTGTTGTCTTGTGGTTAAGTCCTTGATCTTTGATTATGCCAAAGTCACCCCATCGGGGTGTCCACGACATCATTGGGGTTAAGCCACTTAGTCATGGAGACAAGTGAATGCGCAACAAGGGATCTCTAACCTTCAATTGGCTTGAGGGAGAATACTCTATGATATGATTAAAATCTCTGGCCAGAGTATGAATGAGATTGGGGAATGCGTTCCAAATCACATTCAAGGTAATCATAAAATGCAAATGAATCACATTGGATAGTAGACATGAATAAATAAACTATCAAACCAAACAATGTGGTCAAGAGTATTAGATTAGAGAAAGACCGTATTGCATTTGTAATCCTAAACTGAATAGGTTCTCTACCTCTTCTGATTAGCTTGGGTAGCCATGATATGCTGCTAGGTGTCACTCATGGTTTGTGGAAGCCCTAAACGTGTGTAATCACTAAAGGGAGAATTGAAAGTAAGTTTCAATTCACAATCGATGTAAAATGGTTTTAATCGCCCACTGCCTCGCTAAAAGGAACCTAATGTATCGTACACCAAATAAGGTGGAGATTGAAGAAACAAAGGAGATGAATTAAATGGTTTAATTATTTATGGCAAGGATTAATTAATATGTTAATTAATCAAACGAATAAGTTCGTTAAAGACCTCGGGATAGTTTTGGACCTTAAGGCCCAATGGGCTTCGAACGTCAAAGCCCATTGACTTAAGTTGTATGACAACCTAATGAATAAAGATTCACAAATGCCCAAAAGCCCATATCCATATAATGATGAATTAGGGTTTTTGGTTCTTTAGGTCATTTAAAGAAGTGACTATATAAAGAACTTTATAACATAAATTCATAAGTTGTTGATTTTAGAGAAAATTGGTGAGAACACAAAGCTTCCATTTCTCTCTAAGAGGCCAACCACCTTGGGGGATATTGTCTAGCAATTCTACTTCCTCAAGGTCACTCATTTCCTCTCCAATCCAACCTTGGTGTAGAATCTTTAGAGGTTCTCAATTTTGGGAACTTGGAGAACCTATTCTTCTAACCAAATCCATGGAGCTAAGAAGCAAGGAATGAAGGCCCTATCTCTTGGGTGATTATCCTTTGCATATGCAAAGAGGAATCTACAAAGGTAAATATTTCTCAACTAATAAATGTTGATTTAAAAGTTGAGTCAAGGTTCACCAATCTACTAGGCTTTGAATTTCATGGTAGATGTTTTGTTTTTGAATGCATGAAAGCATGATTCCGCCTTTAATTGTTAATTGCATGCTATATGATGTTATTCAAATGAACATGTTTTTCACAAAATTTCCTTCAGCAGGTAGGCACGAGGTAGAGGTGGTGGTCTGTTTCTTTGTTCAATCTGTCCACGTGCCGACCGATTGCTTTCTTTCTCCTTGTCTCGCAGGCAAGAGCAAGGGTAAAGGAAAAACATGCCATGAGATATCTTTGCCTTTGACTCTGATGATATGAGATACTTTTGCTTTTGAAGAAGTATCGTTCCACAGGTTTATTCTTGAACTGGGCTGGGGAACTTCTTAGCAAGGAAAATGAGACTTGATCTTGAAGATGAATCAGCACGTTGTCTCCACATGCTTCAAGTTATCATTTTCACTTGCCTTATCTGTTCTCCAGGCAGATGTGGCGTCTTTTTTGGAAGTACATCAGCAGTTGAAGATGAGCACTCGAGAGCAATGCTAGGTAAGCAATCAGGAAGGATTTCCAGGCAGTCGGTTCTTAGATCGGAAGATTGACACCAAGTGATGGCTGATTGCTCGCTTTCTCCTTGTCACAAAGACAAGGAAAAGGACAGGGAGAAAACATGATATGAGATACTCTTGCTTTCAACCTTCATGATATGAAATACTCTAGCTCTTGATGACTTGTTTGCAAAGGTATCCCAGGGAATGAGAAACACAGAGTAACTCGAGAGGCTTCGTTGGGAATGCATTTTCGGAGACGAAGAAGTGCTGAGGGGGTTTGCCTTTGCAATGGATGGCGAAGGTAGACGTTTATAGGAATGATTCTTCATAACCGAAACTGTTCCTTTACCCCTGTTGGCAGCCGGTGGATGGATGAACAGTACAAGTTACGCGCTTTCTGACAAAGCTGCCCGTAATTTCTGCAAAGCTGACAGTGCGCGTGACGAATGACGACAAAAATGGAAAAGCTGCTCGCCTCGTGATTCCTGACCGCTCCGTCTTTTGAGAGAGGCGCCCGACTTTTGAGACGGAGTCCGTCTTTTGAGAAAGGAACCCGGCTCTTTGATTTGTGAGATTTGCCTCTTCGACTTCTGAGGAGCGCCTCTTTGATTTCTTCTTTTTATAGAGGCGCTAATTTTGTTCCACAACACACTTGAGCTCCCTCCTGTAAACACTCCCTTCTTGCATTTTTTAATCTTGATCAGTTCGACCTCTTCTTTTTCTTCACATCTTCAAATATGTCTTGCCCTTCTGACCGTCGCCTTAACTTGAATGTTGGGGAAGATATTGATATGTCTTCTCCAACCAACATTTGGCAGCCGTCCTTCATATCTCTAAATGGTCCTCTTACAGTTGGGGATTCCATGATGATGAATGAAACAACTGCTTCGGTGGTGGCCAGAAATCTGCTCACTCCTAGAGACACTAGGATACTTTCCAGGCGGTCCGACGAACTGGCTGTTCAGGACTCTCTGGCCTACAGCGTCCGATGCGCAGGCTCAGTATCAAACATGGGCCAGCGCCTTCTTGCTCGATCTCGTCAGGTTGAATCGTTGATGGCTGAAGTGGCTAGTCTTCGGCAAGAGGTCAGAGTGCTTAGGCATGAGAATAAGGAGTTGCACATGCTCGCAACTAATTACTCAACAAGCTTGAAGAGGAAGCTTGATCAGCTGCAGGAGTCCGAAGTGCGGATTCAGAGTGATCATCAACGGTTTATGGCGTTACTCCCGAGGTTTGTGTTGCCTTCGTCCTCAGGAGCTGCACCAAGTATTGAGGCTCCGAATGATCCAACTCTGGCGCTTCGTCTTTCTGGGGCTCCGTCGACCTCCGAGGCACCACCTACCAACGACCAATGAAAGCTATTAGTTCACATTATTGTAAAATATTTATGCTTTGAAGTTTATTTAATTATATATATAAATATAAGTATTTTTGTTTTTTTTTTTGTTTTTTTTTTGTTTTTTTTAAATTATATGGATGTTTATTATTATTTTAAAAAATAAGTAAATCAAAGTAAAAAGACTATGTTTAATCTCCCAAACAAATATCACAACTAAATAAACAAAACAAAATGAAAGCAGTAAAGAGAAGGGTTTAGGAATGCAAATCTGATTTTGGGTGATTCCTAGGCCTCCCTTCATTATTCAAATGCATGGGTTTATCCTTGAACGGAGGGTGGTACTTGAAATGATCCGACAACGGTCTAAGTTCTAATGACGGTGCCTGAATCATCAAAATTAGATTGTTAGTATAACATAAAATTAAAATTGGAGAAGATGGCTTACTTTCTTGTTCAAACTCAATCACAAACACCACGTCTTTGAACGTTTCAGGGACTTTGAACTTGGCCAAATTTATTATAATGGTTGTGACTTGTCCCGTGTCATCAGTCTCAACTTCTTTGGGCTTGATTGTCTCATGCACAGCCTCTTTGATATGTTCAACATATTCTCCGGCCACCTCCTTTTCTGGAATCCCTCTTCTTGGTGTGCAAGGTTCTTTGAATGATTCAACATCATCGGGAACATAATTTGGTGCACCAAAAATTGGGATCTCATTTTGCACCTCTGGAAGAGCTTCCACAAGGTCTTTTTCATTCACTTCTTCCTTGGGATTTAAAAACCTGCAAGGAAAAAGGACAATTGGCGGAATGGGGTTAGAATGAATTGAATTTAGAACCTCCTCACCTGAGTTGGATGGCATAAGGACTTGAGGGGTTTGCGACAAGAATTCTTCTAAACTGCCCAAGTCGTCATCCTCATCTTCTTCTTGAAGTGGCAATTCATCCATGTTCGGGCTATGTTTGGATGGTTCTGGGACAACTTCATCCTCCATATCACTTCCCAAAGTGATGGCTTCATTGATTTCCATTTCTCCCTTTGAATTTGCAAATGTGGAGTTGGAGAGTTCTCTTTGATCTTGAATCTGTGCCATGATCTCCATAATCTGCCCAACTTGCTTCTCCAATGCATCCACCTTGTTGGCTTTATTTTGCATCTCCTTGTTTCGATTTTCTACTTCCTGGTTCAAAGAGGTGATTAATTGAATAATATTATCATTATCAACCGACGAACCTGAATTTGGTTGGGGAGATTGTGGTGGAGGTTGTGGTGGTGCACATGGCCATTGATAGAACTCCTCTGATGGCTGCAATTGTTCTTCGTTTTGTGAGCCCTGCGTCAAAGAAATGAGTCCATCAAGAATTTCATTATAATTCATGGGCATACTTGAATTCGATTGAAATTGCTGTGGAGGAGGTTGTGGTGGCTGCATAGATCTTGAATAAAACTCCTCATCTTGTTGCCAATATCCACTTTGTTGAACCTGTTGAGGTTCTCCCCACCTATGATCTGAATAATTTCTCCAATCCGAATTGTAAGCGTTGGAAAACATGTTGCCCCTTGATTGGTTATGGCCTTGATATCCCCAAACATCTTCATTTGCAGAAAATTGGGGACATTGATGAGTTTGATATCCTTGCCCATACGATGCACCAAATGTAGGGACACTTGGCATTGTGGCCCTTTCAGCATTCTGAGTTAATTGAGAAGTAAGATTTGCCAATTGAGCGTAAATGCTATTAAAATCCATGTCTTACTTCTCTAGTACCTAAAATAAAAGAAAGAGAACTAAATCAAATATCAAAAGTAAAAGACATAACAAATAAAATAAAATAAAATAAAATAAAATAAAACACAAACAAAAACATAAACAAGGGATTAGCAAATTCGCTAATCCCCGGCAACGGCGCCAAAAATTTGATGCGAAAATTAACTTAACGCACAAATTAAACCCTATTTGTGACAATTGTAGTAATGATGTAAGTAGGGATCGTTCTAACCGGGGATTAACTAGGGATGCTAACCAAAGTAAATTAAACTAAAAACGTAAAAACAAAATTTAAAACACTAAACTAAAATCAAAACACTTAACTAGAATCACTCAAAATAAAACTAACAAATAAACTAAAAGAAATCAAAAGACTCAAAATAATTCAAGACTCAAGAAAACACAAACGAAATTTATTTCTAACAAATTTAATCACTTGAAAATAAATGGGGGATTGATTTTTGACGAAATTGAATTTAAAACAGAAACTTAAAAATAAACTTCAAAGAAAATATATTTTGATGAAATAAAATGATGAGACGTTAGTTAGAGGGTTCCTTATCCACACATGAATATATGCATATAATTGATTCCCAGTTATGATTTCAACAAACGAATAAATGACAATGCTCCAAGTTAATTAGGTCCGCTTAAATTAACCTTCAGATTTTCCACAAGTTATTGGGTTGGATGATTGCATACGACAACCCAAAACATTCCCTACAAGTTCTCTACATGAATTGCATAATAGAGATACAAGCAAGAATCATTAAGTTCTATGAAAATCATAAGCATCGACTAGGCATTCATAACTATGGAATACGCATGTTAATCCAACCTAGGGTTTACTAAACACAATCATGACTAGCGATTTTTACTACTCATGAATATAAGTTCATAACGATTAGGTGAAATTCCCTTAAATCCTAGCATCAAGTCTAAGCATGTAAATTAAGTGTCGACCCTCAACCCACATACAGAAACAAGTTCTTAATCAACACAGAAAAGTAAACCACATCCAACATTCATAAATTCATAACTGGAATAAATCAAATCATAATAAACATTTATCCATGGTTTCAAATTCCCCTCTAACTAAACAGAAATTAATTACACATGTTTAATATAATTGAAAAGCAAATTAAATTAAACATGAGTTTAAGAAAAATAAAACCAAATGAGGATGTTCTCTGCTGTGCTACTGTCTTCGTCCGCGCAGTTCCCTCCTGATCTCCCACGTCTCCCTCTCTGTCTGTCATTCGTGCTGCCCAAGTCAGCACTGCCGTCCTCACCGTCCTTCGTGCTGCCCAAGTCAGCACTACCGTCCTCACCCTTCAGTCATCTCTCTCCTCTCGCTGTCTCAAGGCAGCGCTCCTGTTGCGTCCTTTGCTGTGCTCTCGCTGCTAAGGCAGCGCCCCCCTTCCTCTCCCTGTGCTTCTCACCCTTTAATGCACGTAATTCCCTCCCCAGAAAAGGAAGACCACAGAGAAATGGGAGTTGTTTATTCCACGCTGTTCCTCACCAGCTTCACGCACACGTCTCTCTCGCTGCCTCTGGCAGCTTGCTGCTCAGCGTGTGTCCCTCTGACCTGCTGTCCTGCGAGCTCCTGTCTCACACGCTGCCAAGGCAGCCCTCCCTCACTAGGCAGCGCCTCCTAAGTTTTTATTCTTCCCCTTCTGCCCGTCTCTCCCTCCTGTCTTCTTCTTTCCAGCTGCCAATGGCAGCTTTCCTTATTTTTTTTCTCTGTCTAAGGCAGCGTGCTGTCTTCCTGTTGCGTCAGGGACTCTCCCCCCCCGTGCCAGTCTTCTTTCTTCCTGGCAGCTTACTGCCTTCCCTTTTTTTATTCTTTTTTTGCTCTTTCCGTGCGCCCCCCACCTGACTTCCTCTTTTCTTTGTTTTATTCCTTCCACTTTTCTTTGTCTACTGCTTTTCTTTTCTTTCTGTCTCAGTGCTCCTTTCTGCCGTCCTCTTCACTTCCTTTTATTATTTCTTCCCACTAGCAGCATGTGCTGCATTATTCTTTCTTTTTCTTTTCCTTTGTTTTCTGTCAAAATATTTTCTTAAGTTACAACAATAAAATAAGTGAGCAAGGTAGAAATGACGAATTTATTACTTAAAATCACACTAGTGCTATTTTTATTTTCTTAGCTAGATAAATTCTATAAAACACAAAAACAAAGTAAATAGCACAAAATATAAGGAAATAACTAAGAAAAGAGAAGAGAATTTGATGTAAAATATATATAAATATAAGCTTATCAAAAAGCTAGTTAGAGGGTCATTCTCCACACATGAAACATATGCACATAAATTGATTTCCAATATTGTTTCTTCAAACCATGAATGACAATGCCCCAAATTAATTGTGAATGCACTAATTAACTTTCAGATTTTCCTAAGTTCATTGAATTGAATGGACAACGCATCGCAACCAAATTATTCTTATCAAGTTCCCTATAAGAACAGCATGATAGAGATACATATCAAAGATCATTACGTTCTATGAAAATCATAAGCATTGACATGGCATTCGTAACTATTAACTGCATGATACTCCTACCAAGAATCTACTTAACACGATTGTGACTAGCAACCTTCACTACTTGTAAATATAAGTTTGTAACTATTAGGTGAAACTCCCTTATATTTTAGCATCAGATTCAAGCATGCAAACTAAGTATGCATCCTCAATCAACACACAATAATAAGTTCTCAATCAAACAAATAAGTAAATCACATTCATGTTTTACGAAACGAAAACTAAAAGTAATCAATTCATATTAAACATATGTCCATGGCTTTGAATTCACCTCTAACTAAAAATGAATTAGTTCCACATGTTCATAGCAATTGAAAAGTGATGCGAAAATTAATTAACGCACAAATTTAAACCCTATTTGTGACAGTTGTAGTATATGGATAAGTAGGGATCGTTCTAGGCCGGGGATTAACTAGGGATGCTAACCAAAGTAAAATTAAATTAAAAACGTACAAAATTTAAAACACTAAACTAGACTCAAAACACTTAAATAGAATCACTCAAAATAAAACTAACAAATAAACTAAAACAAATCAAAAGACTCAAAATAATTCAAAACTCAAGAAAACACAAACTAAATTTATTTCTAATAAATCTAACACTTTAAAGTAAATAGGGGATTGATTTTTATGAAAAGTAAATTAAACTTAAATAAATTACAGAATTGACAAAACATGAAATTAAAGTGAATGGATGGACGACGGACTGGCTAGAGGATTATTCTCCACACATGACACATATGCAACCTAAATTGATTTTCAGTTGTTCTTTCAATAAATTGTAAATTCTTAACGCCCCAAATTAATTAGGTCCGCTTAAATTAATTCTCAGATTTTCCTTAAGTTAATGGATTGGATGATTGCATACGACAACCCAAAACATTCCCCACAAGTTCCCTACATGAATTGCATAATAGAGATACAAGCAAGAATCATTAAGTTCTATGAAAATCATAAGCATTGACGAGGCACTTGTTACTATGAATTGCATGAAACTTATGCCAAGAATTTACTTAACACGATTGTGGTCAACAACCTTTACTACTTGTGAATATAAGTTCATAACGATTAGGTGAAATTTACTTATATTCTAGCATCAAATTCATGCATGTAAATTAAGTATGCATCCTTAATCGACATACAAAAATAAGTTATCAATCAAGCAGTTAAGCAAATTAAATCACAACTCAGAAATCACAACTGAAGGTAATCAATTCATATTACAAATATATCCATGGCTTTGAATTAACCTCTAGCCAAAACAAAATTAGTTACACATTATTAAAACAGAAATAAAAGTGAAAATAAAATATGTGAGTTTGGAAAGAATTAACCGAGAAAAATGCAGTTTGCTGCTTCTGTTTCTGCGCTCCCTGCACTGCCCTCAAGTTCCGTTCCCGCGTACACTGTCCTCATGTGCTGACTTCTGTGCTGACCCAAGTCAGCACTGCTCCTTTCTCTCTGCTGCTTGTCAGCGTGGTCTCCCTCACGCGAGCTGCTCCAAGGCCGACTCTCCTCTCGCTGCCTTCCTTCACACGCTGCCAGGCAGCGTCCTCTTTCTTCGCTGTTCCTCACGCTGCTGCAAGGCAGCCTTCCTTCAAGCTGCCCACGTGTCGTTCCCACCTCTGCCAAGTCTTCACGCTGCCAAAGGCAGCACCTGCGCACCACTGCTCTCTCCGCCAGCTGGTTCTCACGCTGCCAAGGCAGCAGTCCTCTAGCTGCCAAGTGTCGCGTCTCCTAGCAAGCTGCTCAAAGGCAGCTCACTCCCAATCCCTCTATCCGTTCTCTCGCTGCCTCCAGGCAGCGTCCCCCCCCGAGGCTCTCAGCTCTCTTCTCAATTTCTCAGCTGCCCAGCGCAGCTCCTGTCTCCCCGAGTGCTGACTTCTCCTCTCCATCGAGGGCTCTATTTCCGCGTGCGACTCGCTTTGGCTGTGTCAGTCTAAGGTCTCTCGCCAGCTGCCTCAAGGGCAGCGCCTTCCTCCGATGCGAAATGGCTGCCAAAGCAGCCTTTCTCCCCCTCGCGTCTCACCAGGCAGCACTCGCAAGGCAGCTTCCTAAGGCTGAGGCTCCTGCTTCTGCGTCTCGCCCTGTCGCTGCCTCTGTTCCAGTTGCCGCTTGACTCCTTCCTCGTAGCTGCCAAGGTGATGCTCTCGGTTCTCTAACCACGCTGCCAAAGGGCAGCGATATTCCCCCTTCCACGTTTCCTGCTTCCGCCCCCTTCTCCGCACGCTTAATGCATGCCTTTTATTTCTGTGCTCCGTTCCTACTGGTTTCTGTCTGTCATTTCCCAGCTGCCAAAGGCAGCGACCTCCCCCAGGCCGAGGCTCCTCACTTCTCCGCCCTCTCCGTGCCTAGCTGCAAAGGCAGCTGGTTTCTCTTTGTTTTTCACGTCTTTCTTTCCGTTCCCTCCCCCTTTCCAAGGCAGCTCTTCAAACCCTTTATATGTCTTTCTTTTGTCAGACCTCCTTGCTGCCAGTCTTCTTCTTCATTGTTTAATACACTTCCCTTTATCAGTGCTGAGACCTTTTTGCACGCCAGCTTTTCTTATTTTTCTGCACCCATTCCCTAGTGCTCCTGCTGTCTCCACCAACATCATATATATATATATATATATATATATATATATTTATAATACTATCTTATTTTTATTAACCAAAAATAGTGGGCAATGCAGTTTTGACGATTTTATTACTAAAAATATACACTTAAGCTATTATTAATTTCTTAGCTAGATAAATTATATAAAACACAAAAACAAAGTAAATAGCACAAAAATATGAGGAAATAACTAAGAAAAGACGAGAGAATTTGATGTAAAATATGCATAAATATGAGCTTATCAAATACCCCCACACTTAGCTTTTGCTAGTCCTCGAGCAAAACAAACGAAAAACAGAAAAAATAATAACATGAAAATTATTAGTTTCCCCCTATATGACCCTCATAGAACTTCATTTGAGAACACAAATCAACAAGAACCATAGCTAACACCAACAAGCAATTTAAGTTCATTTTCCTTACTCAAATATTAGCAGTAATCTTTGAAACATCCTTGAAGTGTAGTGTGTGAGATAGCCATGTTAATGCAATTTCAAATTTTTATTTTAAAATCACCATATGCAAACTAGCAACCTTCTCACGGGATATGCACTCAATCACACATGTGTTTAGTTTTAATGTGTTTCGCTCAAAGAAACAAATGTGAAAGTTCTACCATAAGCTTGCATAAAGATCACTTCTCCACAATCATAATTACAAAACTTAAATCAAGAGGACTTTTATTGGATGTAATGAGGTTTAGGGCGAGGGTTATTGAAACGAAAGAATAGGAAAACACAAGTTCCAAGCTACATTGCAAGCAATTATTTTCTTTAGATTTATAAGAACTCAAGCTTTCCAGCTATTCTTCCAGTCACCTCCAACCACAAACTTAAACTGAAACTTTAAAAACTTTTTATTTTCTTTGTATACAATCTTTTTTTTTCTTTTTCTTTTCTTCTTTTCTTCTTTTCTTTTTTTTTTTTTTTTTTTAATACAAACATGAAATACCCCCACACTTATTCTTTTGCCAAACACCTTCAAAGTACTTCACAAACGTTTCTCATAAGACAATCTTGCATTGCTCGCTTGGAAAGGGTAAGGAAAAATATTTATTTCAGGCATAAGGGTAGACATATATGGTGATAAGAAATAAAAGGTTCACATATACGGCACAAATTGGCAATCTAATGATATCATTTTTCTTTGGGAAACAAGGTTATTTGGGCCATGGTGGTAAACCTAATGCCTCTATCATTTTCAAGTTCATGCAATCAATGACAAAAATTTCGAAAGATCGTTATGCAAGTTCTAGAGAAGTATCTCACATAAGTTCATCACACATGAAAGAATAGGAGTGTATGAAAAATGCACACACTTTCAATAGGCTCAAAAACTCACATAGGATGTATATGGTCACTAAATTCACATATGGAGCTTTAAATCATGCTTTAGTTTCACATTAACAAGGCTATGTGCATTTAGTTTTTCAAGGATAATCAAATATGTACAAAACTAACACAAGAATAAGGAATTTCACAAAACACATGTTAACTAAGTTCTTGATGATCATTGTTCAAACTTTATCCAATTATATCATTGGGTCGGGAAACTAACAAAAATCTAATTCAAAATAATAAGGAAAACAAGGAAATATTTTTGGATTTTTTTTTTAATTTTCCGATTTTTTTTTTTTTTTTTTTTTTTTTAAACAACAACTTAATTAAGAAACACAAAGCAATAACATAGAAACAAATGAAACCAGTTCAAAGTCGAAGGTACAAAAATTTTCAATTTGGTCATTTTTATACTCTTTACCCCCACACTTAAACTAGACATTGTCCCCAATGTCAGAAAATATAATAAAATGCAAATAAAAATAAACTAGATAAATATAAAGAAACAAAATAAAGCAATAAGACTGAAAACTTCCCTAATTTGCAGAAAATCAAGCGATGACCCCCAAGCTAAAATTCTGCAATCAACTTCAAGGGTGGAAATAACCAAAAGTTCCTGCAAAGAAAAGAAATAATTCAGTTAAGCACGCAAGAAAATATAGAAAATGCAAACGAAAAATTAAAAATGAAAATAAAAGACAATGAATAAAACTAAAAGTGATCATTGGTCCTGTTTGGTGACTTTCCACAGCTTTGAACTTGAACTGGCCTCGGGAACTTCTTAGCAAGGAAAATGAGACTTGATTGGTGGTGTTGTTGAAGCTTCTCGAGCTCTTGGTTTCAACTCGGACTCCTTCTGCCGGGTTGATTGAGTCTGCAGGCTACATTCTTCTCTTTTTGTTCTTCTGCATGGCAGGTAGGCACGAGGAAGAGGTAGTGGTCTGCTTCTTTGTTCAATCTGTCCAAGTGCCGACCGATTTCCTTTCTTTCACCCTGACTCGTAGCCAAGAGCAAGGGTAAAGGAAAAGCATGCCATGAGATATCTTTGCCTTTGACTGATGATATGGGATACTTTTGCTTTTGAAGAAGTATCGTTCCACAGGTGTATGCTTGAACTGGGCTGGGGAACTTCTTAGCAAGGAAAATGAGACTTGATCTTGAAGATGAAGCAGCACCTTGTCTCCACATGCTTCAAGTATCATTTTCACTTGCCATGTCTGTTCTCCAGTCAGATGTGGCGACTTCTTCGGAAGTACATCAGCGGTTGAAGAAGAGTACTCAAGAGCAATGCTAGGTAAGCAATCAGGAAGGATTTCCAGGCAGTCGGTTCTTAGATTGGAAGATTTACACCGAGTGCTGGCTGATTGCCCGCTTTCTCCTTATCACAAGGACAAGGAAAAGGACAGGGAGAAAGCGTGATATGAGATACTCTTGCTTTCAACCTTCATGATATGAAATACTCTAGCTCTAGATGACTTGTTTGGAAAGGTATCCCAAGGAATGAGAAACACAGAGAAACTCGAGAGGGTTTGTTGGAAAGGCATTTTCGGAGATGAAAAATTTCGGAGATGAAGAAGTGCTGAGAGGGTGTACCTTTGCAATGGATGGCGAAGGTAGACGTTTATAGAACTTTTCTTCACAACCGAAACTATTCCTTTACCCCTGTCGGCAGCCGGTGGATGGATGAACAGTACATGTCACGCGCTTTCTGAAAAAGCAACCCGTAATTTGCGCAAAGCTGACAGCGCGCGTGACGAGTGACGACAAAACTGGAAAAGCTTTTCGCCTCGTGATTCCTGACCGCTCCGGCTTTTGAGAAAGGCGCCCGACTTTTGAGAACGGCGTCCGACTTTTGAGAACGGCGACGCCGCTTTTGAGAAAAGAATCTGGCTTTTGAGAAAGGAGCCCGGCTCTTCGATTTGCGAGAGGGCGCCTCTTCGACTGCTGAGTGATGCCTCAACGATTTCTTCTTCTTATAAGAACGCTCATTTTTGTTCCACAACACACTTAAACTCCCTCCTGTAAACACTTCCTCCTCTAAACACTTCCTCCTTGCATTTCTTTTAATCTTGATAAGTCCGACTCTTCATTCTCAACACCTTCAAATATGTCTTGCCCCTCTGACCGTCGCCTTAACTTGAATGTTGGGGAAGATAGTGATATATCTTCTCCAACCAACATTTGGCAGCCATCCTTCATATCCCCGAATGGTCCTCTTACAGTTGGGGATTCCATAATGATGAATGAAACAACCGCATCGGTGGTGGCCAGAAATCTGCTCACTCCTAGAGACACTAGGATACTTTCTAGGCGGTCCGACGAACTAGCTGTCCAGGACTCTTTGGCTTACAGCGTCCGATGCGCAGGCTCAGTATCAAACATGGGCCAGCGCCTTCTTGCACGAACTCGTCAGGTGGAGTCGTTGATGGCTGAAGTGGCTAGTCTTCGGCAAGAGGTCAGAGTGCTTAGGCATGAGAACAGGGATTTGCACATGCTCGCAACTAATTACTCCACAAGCATGAAGAAGAAGCTTGATCAGCTGCAGGAGTCCGAAGTGCGGATTCAGAGTGATCATCAACGGTTTATGACGTTACTCCCGAGGTTTATGTTGCCTTCGTCCTCGGGAGCAGCACCAAGTATTGAGGCTCCGAATGATCCAACTCTGGCGCTTCGTCTTTCAGGGGCTCCGTCGACATCAGAGGCACCACCAACCAACGACCAATGAACGAAATTAGTTTACAAGTTATTGTAAAATATTTATGTATTTAAGTTTTTTATTTTTTTTTATTTTTTTTTATTTTTAAGGCAAGAAAAAAAATAAAAATAAAAATAAAAATATCAATGTAAACATATGTAAATCAAATTAAAAAGACTATTTTTAATCTCTCAAACAAATATCACAACTAAATAAACAAAACAAAATGAAAGCAGTAAAGAGAAGGGGTTAGGAATGAAAATCTGATTGTGGGTGATTCCTAGGCCTCCCTTCATTATTCAAATGCATGGGCTTATCATTGAACGGACGGTGGTACTTGAAATGATCCGACAACGGTCTAAGTTCTAATGACGGTGCCTGAATCATCAAAATTAGGAACAAGTTAGTATAAATTAAAATTAAAAATGGAGAAGATGGCTTACTTTCATGTTCAAACTCAATTACAAACACCACGTCTTGGAACATTTCCGGGACTTTGAACTTGGCCAGGTTTACTATGATGGTTGTGGCTTGTCCCGTGTCATCAAACTCAACTCCTTTGGGCTTGATTGTCTCATGCACAGCCTTTTTGATGTATTCAACAAATTCTCCGGCTACCTCATTTTCTGGTGTACAAGTCTCTTTGAACGTTTCAATACCATCGGGAACTTGATTTGGTACACCAAGAATTTGGATATCACTTTGCACCTTGGGAAGATCTTCCACAACGTATTTTTCATTCACTTCTTCCTTGGGATTTAAAAACCTGCAAGGAAAAAGGACATTTGGTGGAACGATGTTAGAATGAAATGAACTTAGAACCTCCTCACCTGAGTTGGATGGCATAAGGACTTGAGGGGTTTGCGATAAGAATTCTTCTAAACTGCCCAAGTAGTCATCCTCATCTTCTTCTTGAAGCGGCAATTCATCCATGTTCGGGCTATGTTTCGATGGTTCTAGAACAACTTCATCCTCCATATCACTTCCCAAAGTGATAGCTTCATCGATTTCACTTTCTGCCTTTGAATTTTCAAGAGTTGAGTTCGAGACCTCACTTTGCTCTTGAATCTGTGCCATGAATTCCATAATCTGCCCAACATGCATATCCAATTCGTCCACTCTTCTGATTCGGTCTTGCATCTCCTGGTTTTGATTTTCTACTCCCTGATTCAAAGAGGTGAGTAAATTATTAAGTGTATCATTATCCAAGGATGTACCTGAATTGAATTGGGTTGATTGTTGTGGTGGATGTGACGGTTCATATGGCCACTGATAGAACTCTTCCGATGGCGGCAATTGTTCTTCTTTTTGTGAACCCTGTACCGAAGAAATTAATTCTTCAAGCATTTGATTATAATCCACGGGCATACTCTGATTCGATTGGAATTGTTGTGGGGGATGCTGTGGTGGCTACATAGGTCTTGAATAGAACGCGTCTTCTTGCTGCCAATATCCACCTTGTTGGAATTGTTGAGGTTCTCCCCACATGTAATCTGAATAATCTCTCCAATCTGAATTGTAAGCATTGGAAAACATGTTGCCCCTTGATTGGTTATGGCCTTGATATCCCCAAACATCTTCATTTGCAGAAAATTGAGGACCATGATATCGTTGCCCATAGGGCACATCAAGTGTAGGGACACTTGGCATTGTAGTCCGTTCGGCATTATGAGTTAATTGAGCAGTGAGCTGTGCCAATAGATCTTGAATGCTAGTAGAATCCAGGTCTTGCTCCATTTGTACCTCAATTCAAAGAAAGAAAAATAAATCAAATATCAAAAGTAACATACACAAACACAAATAAACATAAGCAAAAACAAAAATAAAAGGATTAGCAAATTTGCTAATCCCAGGCAACGGCGCCAAAAATTTGATGCGAAAATTAATTAACGCACAAATTTAAACCCTATTTGTGACAGTTGTAGTATATGGATAAGTAGGGATCGTTCTAGGCCGGGGATTAACTAGGGATGCTAACCAAAGTAAAATTAAATTAAAAACGTACAAAATTTAAAACACTAAACTAGACTCAAAACACTTAAATAGAATCACTCAAAATAAAACTAACAAATAAACTAAAACAAATCAAAAGACTCAAAATAATTCAAAACTCAAGAAAACACAAACTAAATTTATTTCTAATAAATCTAACACTTTAAAGTAAATAGGGGATTGATTTTTATGAAAAGTAAATTAAACTTAAATAAATTACAGAATTGACAAAACATGAAATTAAAGTGAATGGATGGACGACGGACTGGCTAGAGGATTATTCTCCACACATGACACATATGCAACCTAAATTGATTTTCAGTTGTTCTTTCAATAAATTGTAAATTCTTAACGCCCCAAATTAATTAGGTCCGCTTAAATTAATTCTCAGATTTTCCTTAAGTTAATGGATTGGATGATTGCATACGACAACCCAAAACATTCCCCACAAGTTCCCTACATGAATTGCATAATAGAGATACAAGCAAGAATCATTAAGTTCTATGAAAATCATAAGCATTGACGAGACACTTGTTACTATGAATTGCATGAAACTTATGCCAAGAATTTACTTAACACGATTGTGGTCAACAACCTTTACTACTTGTGAATATAAGTTCATAACGATTAGGTGAAATTTACTTATATTCTAGCATCAAATTCATGCATGTAAATTAAGTATGCATCCTTAATCGACATACAAAAATAAGTTATCAATCAAGCAGTTAAGCAAATTAAATCACAACTCAGAAATCACAACTGAAGGTAATCAATTCATATTACAAATATATCCATGGCTTTGAATTAACCTCTAGCCAAAACAAAATTAGTTACACATTATTAAAACAGAAATAAAAGTGAAAATAAAATATGTGAGTTTGGAAAGAATTAACCGAGAAAAATGCAGTTTGCTGCTTCTGTTTCTGCGCTCCCTGCACTGCCCTCAAGTTCCGTTCCCGCGTACACTGTCCTCATGTGCTGACTTCTGTGCTGACCCAAGTCAGCACTGCTCCTTTCTCTCTGCTGCTTGTCAGCGTGGTCTCCCTCACGCGAGCTGCTCCAAGGCCGACTCTCCTCTCGCTGCCTTCCTTCACACGCTGCCAGGCAGCGTCCTCTTTCTTCGCTGTTCCTCACGCTGCTGCAAGGCAGCCTTCCTTCAAGCTGCCCACGTGTCGTTCCCACCTCTGCCAAGTCTTCACGCTGCCAAAGGCAGCACCTGCGCACCACTGCTCTCTCCGCCAGCTGGTTCTCACGCTGCCAAGGCAGCAGTCCTCTAGCTGCCAAGTGTCGCGTCTCCTAGCAAGCTGCTCAAAGGCAGCTCACTCCCAATCCCTCTATCCGTTCTCTCGCTGCCTCCAGGCAGCGTCCCCCCCCGAGGCTATCAGCTCTCTTCTCAATTTCTCAGCTGCCCAGCGCAGCTCCTGTCTCCCCGAGTGCTGACTTCTCCTCTCCATCGAGGGCTCTATTTCCGCGTGCGACTCGCTTTGGCTGCGTCAGTCTAAGGTCTCTCGCCAGCTGCCTTAAGGGCAGCGCCTTCCTCCGATGCGAAATGGCTGCCAAAGCAGCCTTTCTCCCCCTCGCGTCTCACCAGGCAGCACTCGCAAGGCAGCTTCCTAAGGCTGAGGCTCCTGCTTCTGCGTCTCACCCTGTCGCTGCCTCTGTTCCAGTTGCCGCTTGACTCCTTCCTCGTAGCTGCCAAGGTGATGCTCTCGGTTCTCTAACCACGCTGCCAAAGGGCAGCGATATTCCCCCTTCCACGTTTCCTGCTTCCGCCCCCTTCTCCGCACGCTTAATGCATGCCTTTTATTTCTGTGCTCCGTTCCTACTGGTTTCTGTCTGTCATTTCCCAGCTGCCAAAGGCAGCGACCTCCCCCAGGCCGAGGCTCCTCACTTCTCCGCCCTCTCCGTGCCTAGCTGCAAAGGCAGCTGGTTTCTCTTTGTTTTTCACGTCTTTCTTTCCGTTCCCTCCCCCTTTCCAAGGCAGCCCTTCAAACCCTTTATATTTCTTTCTTTTGTCAGACCTCCTTGCTGCCAGTCTTCTTCTTCATTGTTTAATACACTTCCCTTTATCAGTGCTGAGACCTTTTTGCACGCCAGCTTTTCTTATTTTTCTGCACCCATTCCCTAGTGCTCCTGCTGTCTCCACCAACATCATATATATATATATATATATATATATATATATATATATTTATAATACTATCTTATTTTTATTAACCAAAAATAGTGGGCAATGCAGTTTTGACGATTTTATTACTAAAAATATACACTTAAGCTATTATTAATTTCTTAGCTAGATAAATTATATAAAACACAAAAACAAAGTAAATAGCACAAAAATATGAGGAAATAACTAAGAAAAGACGAGAGAATTTGATGTAAAATATGCATAAATATGAGCTTATCAAAAAGCAACAAAAAATAAACATGGAAACGAAACGAGGGAAGAAAGAACTCTTAGAACTCCAATGATTGCAGGTGGCTTGTGTTGGAAGTATGCCCACAAAGCCACTCATTTGATGTAATAGCTTTTGGAATACTTATTGTACTAAACTATTATATGTTTAATGAAGGGCAAAGCTTATTCTTAATCACTATTTATTGTATCATATGTTTAAGCAATAAGGGAATCCAAGGAATGTATTTGATCTAAGAGAGAAGTGATTTAAATAAGTTAGATTAACGAGACCTTTCTCTTATGTTCATTCCTAAAACGTTCCTAGCTATAGGATTGCCAATTGGGCATTGACAATCCGCTAAGGTTAGTATGTGTTATGTCAACTCAAGCGTGAGTATGACTAGTCTTAAGTCATTTAGTGTTGGACACTAAGACAAACACATAGGTGCTTGAAAGAGTAATCGAGTACACTGAACAACGATCAAAAGAGAGTTCGAACATACATGTCATGTAAGAACTCGTAAGTTGCAATATGCAAAGTAGTCCTTTAACTTGAGGCATAATAGATGTCTAATGGTTAGGTCCTTTATCTTTGATCATGTCAAAGGCATTCCATCAAGAGTGTCAACGGCATTGTTGGTGTCAAGCTATCTACTCATGTAGGCATATGAATGCACAACAAGGAATCTCTAACCTTCCATGGTGGAAGGAGAATACTCTAAGATATGATTCGGGAGTCTTTGGCCAAAGCATACGAATATGACTTAGGAAGTATGTTCCAAATCATATTCAATTGAATCATATAGAGAATTATCACATTGGATAGTAGACATGATACAAACTATCACTCAAACAATGTGATTAAGAGTATTGTATTAGAGAATGACCGTATTGCATTGTAATTGTAACTGGATAGGTTCTCCAACCAATTCTATTTAGCTTGGGTAGCCATGACATGCTGCTAGGTGTCACTCATGGTTTGTGGAAGCCCTGAAGATTAGCAAACACTAATCTTAATCAAAGGGAGAATTGCAATGTAGTTTCAATTCACAATCGATCGTTAAGAGTAACAATCGCCCACTGCCTCGCTAATTGGAACCTAATGGATCGTACACCGAGTAAGGATGAAAGTGAAGAAATATAAATGAAATGGATAAGCAATTAAATGGTTTAATTGAAATATGGTCAAGGTTAATTAATTAGTTAATTAATTATACGAAAGGTTCGCATTGGGCTTTTAAGTTAGTTTTGGGCTTCGGGGTCGAAAAAGGTTTGGTCCACTAGGCCCATTATGTTTAAGTTGTATGAAAACTAAAAAAAATATGGGCAAATAGCCCAATCACTTAAAAGAGGCCGGCCATAGTGAGGGAGTGGTAAGTTTTGCTTAATTGCAAGTTTGCCACTCACCTAAGAAAAGAGATATAAAAGCATCTTTATAGCTTTTACCTCATTAGGGTTTTCTTGAGGCAAAGATGAGAAACATTTTCTCTCTTTTTCTCTAAAGGAGGCCGGCCACTTAGAGAAGATATAGCTAGCAATCTTTCTTCTCTAAGTCATCCATTTCATCTTCACACCTCATCCTTGGTGTGGAGACTTAGAGACACCAAATCTTTGGTGTTTTTGGAGATCCTTTCCTCACATCCTCAAGGAGCAAAGGAGCATCAAAAGGAAGAAAATTACAAGGAAGATCCAAGGATCTAGGAGGTGACTTGAAAGCCCTCCACTTGGGTGAATCCCTTGTGTAAACAAGGATGAGCTTTAAGGGTAATGAATCTCTAAAACCTTCTTTCTCTTGAATGTTGTTAAAGAGTCTTGTGGTTCACCATTCACTAGGCTTTGAAAGTCATGGGTTTTAGAATTGTTTTTTAATGCATGCCTACTTTAATGTGTTAATAGGTTGCATATGTGTTCAAATATTCTCACATGTTTTTAGCTAGGACAAAAATTTTCCTTCAGAATAAGCCTTTGCCGTGGCTTCCATTGGAGAAGGAGGACCTTGTGCGCAAGCTGATGGAAAAAATTTGTCTGAATTTCTGGAGGAAAGCGGCACAAGGCTTAGCCCAATCCAAGGGGGAAAATAACTAGGGTTTCTGGCAGAGTTTTAGGGTTTCTAGAAGGAAGGGGTGCGGCACTTTTTTAGGCTTCTATAAAGAAAATGTTTTGTGGCAGAAATTGGAACTTCTAGAAGGGTTTGGGGTGCCACCTTTCTAGGGCTTCTAGAAAGGTGGATGCGGCACATGTATAAGAGAAGGGATAGGCCTTCTAGAAGGGATTTAGGTCCCCTTACAACTGAATACTCATCTTCCAAGTCTTGAATTAATTTCTCCATCTTTTTAGCACATTCCTCGCTTCATTTGATCTTCAAAAACGTCCATTCCTTGTGCTCCACATGCATGCAATCCAATCCTGCCCAAAATTGCTCTAAAATGCTTCAAAATGCACTTTCTTGCCAACTTTGCCAATTGGACCTACAAACACACGAAAATAGCTTAAAGTACCAAAGTAAACACAAACTAACTATGAAAATGCAAGAAAACAAGCTAACTAAGTCGCATAAATATGCTCATATCATTAACTAGTCAATCCAACATAGTTTAATTCATAATTGCTTTCCCATTGTTGTTTGCATAATGAACTGATATGTAAAGTTGTTCAAGTTTAGGAATCATTGTTGTGAAACTAATATGGGCATACTCTGATTAGTTGAACATATTGGTCAGTTAGGTTTTTTGACTAGCTCATTTGACTAGTCTACTATGCAAAGTAAAATTTTTACTTACAATATATTCCGCCTAGTACCCAATTTCAATTGGTATCAGAACTTTGGTCTAGATATACATAGAGTGATCTCTGGGAGTTACTGGTATTTGGTGGAGTCTAACGGAACATGCTATGATGCATGGTGTCAAAAGTTTCAAATCTTTTTTAAGGCACAAGATTCAAATGCAGTTGATTACCTCACCATTAAATGGAGGGCTCTCTCAGGAATTATGGATGGTAAATCTACGGTAAAAGCAGAGTATGATTGGACCTCAGGTAAAGTCACATCGGCTATGGCTAATAGGAAAGCAATAAATGTTATTGTGACTATTGAAGTTCCTTTTGAGTGCAAATATAAGGATAGTATAGTGGCACAAGTAAGGGTGTCAAACCACAGGGACTGAGAAACAACTTAGTAAAACCTTTACTCTCACAAATTAGCATTAGTTAAAGACTCCTATGACATAAAATGGGGGGTTTGAGTAATTTTGGAAAAGAAATAAAGACAGAAAGAAAAGGAAACAATTAGAACTATCTAAAAATAAACCTAAGACATGAAATAGGTTAGAAACGTTTTTAGGACTTAAATCTGACTTCAAATAAACAAAGGCCTTCCCCTAAACATTCCTGAATCAGTGATATGATTTTTTAACTTATCCCTTTCAAATGCATAACTAAGATGTTCACATATTTGTAGGTGCAACCTAGCATGGCATATACTCAGATTTAGCACCTAGAAACTCATTAAGAAGAAAGAGGATTATGAACATCACATGAACCCTAGAACATGGCATTTATCCTAGAACTTCATGGAATCAATTTACATGATTAGTTCTGAACCTAACCACATGTTGCTAATGAATGAAAGAAGATATGGTAGTCATCCTTATCGTTCTCAACAGAAAGCAAACATAAACAAGGTAGCTAAGCTTGAAAATATGTGCTTGAAATGATTGAAACAGAAACTGATTCTAGCTTGCAAATGAAATTGATAAACTAAAGCTGCATCATAACATTAATTCAATCATCTCTAGGACTTCAAAGAATCCCTAACTGTCCATAAACTAAATTAAAAATATCATAAAATACATAAAAAGTTAGGAAAGCTAGAACCTGGAAACTGCCCAAGGCTGAAGACTTCTGCTCTCTCAAGATTTTGTGTTTTTTGTGTTTTTTTTTTCTCCTCTTCTTTCTCATTCTGATTCTGTGTATTTTTCTCTTATTAAAAGGCTTAGGAGTTTTTCTAACATCTGACACATTTACATCTTTGAATTGACTCTCATTTATAGCTCATTACAATAAGCTTTTAGTATAGGAGTAACTGAAAACTAGCTGTTATCATAATTTGTATCTGAACAGCTCATCTTTATTCTATCATAACTTCTTGTCGAAACCTCCAAATCACAAACTATAAAGACCATCAAAAAGAAGATTTCCAGGGCTTTTAAACCATATATACCCCATTTTCTAATTCGTTCTGAGCACTTCCAGGCAAAGCTCGCAACTTGGATGTTCTGCAAGGGCCTTTTCTGGCGGATCTTAGGCCACTCGTGGGCTATGATCCTGTCTTGGGCGAGTTGGGCTTCAAACTATCCATTCTAGGATCTGAAGATATTCAAAATAAGATGATTTCTCCAAGCCCTTACTTTCATCCTGAAATACAATACAAACAACAAAATACCTTGTGATGCATAGAGATTTTAAGTCAAAAACCTAAGTAAAAGAGGGCATAAAAGTATAACTTCATGCACTCAACAAGTACCCCCAAACTTAGATTTTTCTAGTCCTCAAGCAAACCAAAACTAAAAAAAAACTAAAGCAACACAAAAGGCAAACATAAGTTAATCTAAGACCAATTATGTTGGTGAGACGAATGCATTCAGCTTATGCATCAAGCCTTTAAACCTCTAGGCATCCCGAGTAGGAGGAGTTGAGTCTCCTAAGGGTTTAACAGTGACGGTACCCATAAACGTTCTAAACAACCTACAAAACAACAGAGCACTTTTGAAATAAGATAATAAGAATCAAAGCTCAACTATGCTTTACATTCCTAACTTTGACTTTACCTTTCCAGCAATCAAATCTGCATGTTAGTGAGGTACTTGAAGTGATATAAACTAGCACTCAAATTAAACCTTCTTATTGACAATTGTAGTAAAGATGTAAGTATGGATTGCTAATCTACTTAAAACCGACTTAAAAACACAAAACTAGGCTGAAAACACTTAACTAGATTCTAAAGACTCAAAACAAACTAGAATGACTCAAAACAGCACAAAACAATGAAACTGACTCAAACTAGACACTAGGGATTACTTTGAACGAATTCGAACTTTAACTTGACTCAAAATACTAAAATACACAAAATTGGACATATTCTAACTAAAAGACACGACCAAGTAAAGAGGGATTGGGTTTTGGACGAGATTAAAGTAAAAACAAGCAGATTGTAAACTTAAACAAAGTTTGGACGAAATTGGGTGAATTAATGGATGATGGGTTAGCTAGAGGGTCCTTCTCCACACATGACACATATGCATACAAATTGATTTCCAGTTACTCTTTCAATAAACCATGAATGACAATGCCCCAGATTAACCGTGTCATCACTAATTAACCCTCAAATTTTCCTTAAGTCATTGAATTGGACGGACAACGCATCGGCAACCAAATTGTTCTTCCCAAGTTCCCTACATGAACTGCATAATAGAGAAACAAGCAAAGATTATTAAGCTCTGTGAAAATCATAAGCATTGACAAGGCATTCGTAACTATGACATCATGATACTCATGCCAGGAATTTAACTTAACACGATCGTGACTAGCGACCTTCACTACTTGTGAATATAAGTTTGTAACGATTTTGTGAAACTCCCTTATATCCTAGCATCAAATTCATGCATGCAAACTAAGTAGGCCTCCTTAATCAACATACAAGAATAAGTTCTGAATCAAACAGTTAAGTAAATTGCATTCATAATTCATAAAATTATAACTGGAAATAATCAACTCATATTGCATATATAATCATGGTTTCAAAGTCTCATCTAGCTAAAACGAGTTTAGCTCCTCATGTTCACAGCAAAACAAAGATAATTTAACTTAAACATTGAAAACAAAAGATAGATTACACCTACGAATGTTCTAGCAATCCAACTTGAATGGCAAGCACGTCCAAGGGTCCTCCTTCTTCTTCTTTGTTGCAGCACAAGGTGTGGGTGAAGGTATTGGAAGTATGCCCACAAAGCCACTCATTTGATGTAATAGCTTTTGGAATACTTATTGTATTAAACTTTTATATGTTTAATGAAGGGCAAAGCTTATTGTTAATCACTATTTATTGTATCATGTGTTTAAGCAATAAGGGAATCCAAGGAATGTATTTGATATAAGAGATAAGTGATTTAAGTAAGTTAGATTATCGAGACCTTTCTCTTATGTTCATTCCTAAAACGTTCCTAGCCATAGGATTGCCAATTGGGCATTGACAATCCGCTAAGGTTAGTATGTGTTATGTCGACTCAAGCGCGAGTATGACTAGTCTCAAGTCATTTAGTGTTGGACACTAAGGCAAACACATAGGTGCTCGAAAGAGTGATCGAGTACACTGAACAACGATCAAAAGAGAGTTCGAACATACATGTCATGTAAGAACTCGATAGTTGCAATATGCAAAGTAGTCCTTTGACCTGAGGCATCATAGATGTCTAATGGTTAGGTCCTTGACCTTTGATCATGTCAAAGGCATTCCATTGGAGTGTCCACGACATTGTTGGGGTCAAGCTATCTAGTCATGTAGGCATATGAATGCACAACAAGGAATCTCTAACCTTCCATGGTGGAAGGAGAATACTCTAAGATATGATTCGAAAGTCTTTGGCCAAAGCATATGAATATGACTTAGGAAGTTTGTTTCAAATCATATTCAATTGAATCATATAGATAAGTATCACATTGGATAGTAGACATGAAACAAACTGTCACTTAAACAATGTGATTAAGAGTATTGTATTAGAGAAGGACCGTATTGCATTGTAGTTGTAACTGGATAGGTTCTCCAACCACTTCTACTTAGCTTGGGTAACCATGATATGCTGCTAGGTGTCACTCATGGTTTGTGGAAGCCCTAAAGATTAGCAAACACTAATTTTAAGGGAGAATTGAAATGTGGTTTCAATTCACAATCGATCGTTAAGAGTAACAATCGCCCACTACCTCGCTAAATGGAACCTAATGGATCGTACACCCAATAAGGATGTTGGTGAAGAAATTAAATGAAATGGAGAAGCAATTAAATGGTTTAATTGAAGAACGGGCTTATATGTTGGTTTTAGGTTTCGGGGCCCAAAAGCGTTTTGGTCCACAAGGCCCATTATGTTTAAGTTGTATGACAACTAAAGCAAAATGGGCAAATTAGCCCAATAACAAGGTAAGGCTGGCCATAGGGTGAGGGGTTGCAAGTTTGGATTAATTACAAGTTTGCCACTCACTTGAAATGAAGTATAAAATCAACTTTATAGCTTTATTTCTCATTAGGGTTTTCTTGGTGAAATGAGATGAAACATTTTCTCTCATTTTACACTAAAGAGGCCGGCCACTTAGAGAGGGATTAGCTAGCAATCTATTCTTCTCTAAGTCATCCATTTCATCTTCACAATTACATCCTTGGTGAAGAGACTTAGAGACATCAAGCTTTTGATGTTTTGGAGAACTAATCCTCAAATCCTCAAAGAAGAAAAGAAGCACTAAAAGGAGGAAAATCACAAGGAATATCCAAGGACCAAGGAGGTGACTTGAAGGCCCTCCACTTGGGTGAATCCCTTGTGTAAACAAGGATGAGCTTCAAGGGTAAAGAATCTCTAAATTCTTCATTCTCTTTAATGTTGTTAAAGAGTCTTTTGGTTCACCATATACTAGGCTTTGAAAGTCATGGGTTTTATGAATTGTTTTTTGATGCATGCCTACTTTAAAGTGTTAATAGTTTGCATATGTATTCAAATGTTCTTACTTGTTCTTAGCTAGGACAAAAATTTTCCTTCAAGTGGTATCAGAGCCTAGGCCTAGTTTATGGTGAATCCTTTTGGGTTTTGTGATTTTCATGATTTGTGATTTAAATGTTGTAAATGTTACAAGCTTTGTTTTTGCTTTTGAATATAAATTTTGCTAGAAAATTTAGCATCTCAAATGTTGTAGATGTATTTCATTTAAGCATGAATATTGGAACTAAAATTTGGTGCCATGTATGTTTGGAAATTCGGCCAAATCCAAAGGGTGATTTTTTGGGTTCATGTTTGTCTTGTTAAAATAGTTTTAAAGTGACTTTTGGAACCCCTAAGTACCCTAGGATATTAACCCTCTTTTGAGTAGTGAAAATTTGAGTTTTGGTGAGTGAAAACATTCATGGAGCTATTATGAGTTTTCATGAGTGTTCTTCAATGTTCTTGAAGTTCTTGCCAAGAACAAAAAGTTTTGAAGTTTTGATTCAAAAATTTTATGTTTTTCACAAAGTTTTGGTTTAATTTTGATGGGTGATGGTTATAGGTGAAGGAAGTTTAATGCTATTAATGTTTCACAAAACATTTCTCTTACAACCCATCCCATTCACCTTTAACCTCACCCACCTATTCCACTTGCATATTGCACATGCATGCACCACTTGCATAAAACCCCTTTCACACTCTTTTACACTCTAAAAACCGGCCAACCCCAAGTGGGGGTTGATGCGAAAATAAATTAACGCACAAATTTAAACCCTATTTGTGACAGTTGTAGTATGGATGTAAGTAGGGTATCGTTCTAGGCCGGGGATTAACTAGGGATGCTAACCAAAGTAAAATTAAAAAAACGTAAAAACTAAATTTAAAACACTAAACTAGACTCAAAACACTTAACTAGAATCACTCAAAATAAAACTAACAAATAAACTAAAACAAATCAAAAGACTTAAAATAATTCAAAACTCAAGAAAACACAAACTAAATTGATTTCTAACAAACCTAACACTTTAAAATAAACGGGGGATTGATTTTTGATGAAAAGTAAATTAAACTTAAATAAATTACAGAATTGACAAAAACATGAAATTAAAGTGAATGGATGGACGACGGACTGGCTAGAGGATTATTCTCCACACATGACACATATGTAACCTAAATTGATTTTCAGTTGTTCTTTCAATAAATTGTGAAACTCAACACCCCAAGTTAATTAGATACGCTTAAATTAACCTTCAAGTTCTCCTTAAGTTAATGAATTGGATGGGAAAGCGCATACAACAATTCAAAGCATTCCTCAAAGGTTCCTTACGTGATGAGCACAATAAGGATACAATCAAGAATCATGAAGCACAATGAGAACTATAAGTGTTGACGAGGCATTCGTTACTATGATGAGCATGAAACTAATGCCAAGAATTCATTCAACGCGATCGTTTATAAGCGACCTTCACTACTTGTGATTATAAGATTGTAACTATTAGGTGAAACTCCCTCATAATCTAGCATCATATTCATGCATGAAAACTAAGCGTGCACTCTCAATCAACATACACAAATAAGTTATCAATCAAGTAGATGAGCAAATTAAATTCACAACTGAAGGTAATCAATTCATATTACAAATATATTCATGGTTTTGAATTAAACTCTAGCCAAAACAAAATTAGTTACACATTATTAAAATTAAAACAGAAATAAAACGTAAGTTGGGAAAGAATAAACCGAGAGAAAGCTTAAGCTTCTGTGCTTCCTGCCAAGTTCCTGCCTTTCCTGCCTTTCCTGCGCACAAAGCCGTGCGCTCACCATGCATGCACTGACCTCAAAATGCCGAGGAGGCAGCCCTGCGTCCTCACCAAAAACCCCGAGTTTTCTGAGATGCTGCCAAGTGCAGCACTGCCCCATCCTCACCAGCTCACTCCCTTTTCATTATATCTTTCCCATTGCAGCAACCCAGCTTCTATCTTCCTTAGCCCAGCTGCCAAATGGCAGCCTTCCTACACAGCTCCCCCGAGTCCAAGCTGCCACGCCTTTGTTTTATGCCAGGCGCTGCTTTGTTTTTCCCCGCAAGCACAGCAGCCAACCAGCTGCTCCCTCGGTTTTCTTCCTTCCTAGCTGCCAGGAAGGCAGCTTCCTCTCTGACCCCTCTCTCCTGCTCTCGACGTGCCTAGCTGCAAAGGCAGCTGGTTTCTCTTTGTTTTTCACGTCTTTCTTTCCGTTCCCTCCACCTTTCCAAGGCAGCCCTTCAAACCCTTTATATTTCTTTCTTTTGTCAGACCTCCTTGCTGCCAGTCTTCTTCTTCATTGTTTAATACACTTCCCTTTATCAGTGCTGAGACCTTTTTGCACGCCAGCTTTTCTTATTTTTCTGCACCCATTCCCTAGTGCTCCTGCTGTCTCCACCAACATCATATATATATATATATATATATATTTATAATACTATCTTATTTTTATTAACCAAAAATAGTGGGCAATGCAGTTTTGACGATTTTATTACTAAAAATATACACTTAAGCTATTATTAATTTCTTAGCTAGATAAATTATATAAAACACAAAAACAAAGTAAATAGCACAAAAATATGAGGAAATAACTAAGAAAAGACGAGAGAATTTGATGTAAAATATGCATAAATATGAGCTTATCAGGGGTGTTTTTGGACCTTTTGTGCAATTACATAAAGTTTTGATACTTTTGTGTTTTTGTATTTTGGCCCAAAAGTTTACGTTTTTACGTTTAGGCCTAAAAACTCTAAAGGACAAATTGTTTTGTTCCTTTAAAGATGTTTTTACATTATTAAAATTTTGGGTTCTAGTTGAAATTACATGAAGTTGTGGACTTTTGTGTTTTTTCAAAGTGACCCCAAAAGTTTGTGTTTTTGCATTGTGGCCCAATTGTTGTGGTCATAGTTTCCTTTTGGCCCAAATAAAATGAGAACAAAATGGTTTTGTCTCTTTAATGAGAATTGGATTTTCATTTCATTTAGTTCCATTTAAATCAATTCTATGGATCCAAAAACCAATTGTTTAAAGTTGTTTTCTTAGTTAATGTGATTGATTAAGAAAATGGTGATTATGAACCAAAGGCCTCGATAATTGAGCTATGTGATTGGCCGCTTTACATTATGAATGTTTGGGTTAAGTAGTTTAGATTTGAATGTAATTTGATTAGTTCTATTTGTTGTAAATGGACATAAGTCCATCATTTGTGTTGTAAAAGGGCATAAGCCCTTCTTATTATTTCATGTATTCCTTTATGTTTATATGTATGCAAATTGGAATAGTTGGGTCCAACGCCCAATAGGAAATAACGGTTTAATTGGATTAAACGCGTAACTAAAATCAACAACTATCTACCTTAACCCCAAGGTCCAACACAAGGCTTGTGTTGGATCAAATCAAACGGTTCATAATCATCCTAAAACCTAATATGACTATATAGTCCATATGAGGATGCAATGCGTTCGTTAGTAGTTCCATATAGTCTCACTTGTTTCAACGAAACAGTGGGACTATTATATGCTACTAATTCATATTAACTTGGACCAATAGTTGTGATAGGCCCAAGTTCTTTTAATAAGATTAAAATGATTTTGATGTAGCCCAAAACTACTCCCTCAACAAACGAATATTAAGTTGATAAGCGAGAGATATTTTGAACATCTCTTCGTAGGCCTTCCACCGTGGTGGGCTCCAATCGTTTGTGACTCATGCACCGGCTTCACCCTATCATGGGGGAGTTCAAAGTATATGCTTACATCCAGGAGGAGTCCATAAACATATGATGAGGTGAGTGTAGGCAACGAGGATAGCCGACATCGTATCATCGTTAGGCTATTCTTGAACCCCTTCACAAACTAAGCATGGTGGGAATAACTTAACTAAGTGCAATGGAGCCAACATCGTATCATCGTGAGGCAACATTCTCTAGAGGCCAAACGGATGGGTAATTACAAAAGTTGTAAATGAATAAAGCGTTATTCTCTCATCATTATTTTTGCTAACCAACATCGTATCATCGTGAGGTGGGCTTGGTAATGGTGAGTCTCCCATACTCCGCTTAGAGTTGAATATAACTCTCGAATTCCATTGAGGGATGTGGAATTTGCCGAAAATAGTGGGTGATACTATTTGATTTAAGACCCAATCAAGTAGTTTTGAAACAAACAATCTAATACGATTTCTGTTATGTTATGTAGTTAACGACATGCCTAAAATAATACCCACCATTATACTTGACAAAAGGGGCCTTAAGGGCCAACGTTTCCTTGCTTGGTATCGCCATATTGAGAATGTCTCAAAGGTTAAAGACATATTGTATGTGCTTAAGCAATCCCCTCCTCATGTACCTCCTACGAAAATGGCTTCAAAGGAGGAGTGTCAAAATTATGTTAGACACTATGAGGATGACTTACAAGCCAAATGCTTAATCCTCACTTCACTTAGTGAGGAGCTTATGAAGCTACATAAGCACATGGACACTTCTTGTGCCATGGTTGAAAGTTTGCATAAGATGCATGACAATGAGACTAGTAATGTACGATTCTCAAATGTTTGTAGTCTAATGAATGCCAAAATGGCAAAGGGGGCATCGGTCCATAAACATGGACAAAAGATGGAAAGGATCTTTCAAGATCTTCAAAGTTTAGGAACTTCCATCGATGGGAAAATGGCCCAAGACTTTTTCCTTGCATCTTTCTCGGATGATTTCACTAAGTTTATTGTAAACTATAAAGTGAATAGATTTGATCATTCTTTAAACGAGATGATTGACATGTGCTGTAAATTTGAAAAAGGTTTCAAAATGGACAGTGGGAGTGAGAATGCAAACACAAGGAAAAGGTTGCATAAGAAGAAGGCAAAGAAATCCAAAGGAACATGCTTTCATTGTGGAAAGGATGAACGTTGGAAGAAGAAATACAGGGTGCGCATTGCGAGCCTTATGACACGAACTTTTGAAGAGACTATTTCTGTCATAGAGAGTTCTTTTACAGTGAGCTCCAGTTCCTGGATATTTGATTCAGGCGCTAGTCAACATATCTGTAATAAGATGCAGGGACTAGCGAGGAGCAAGTCACTGCGCAATGGGGAGATGGTTGTGCGAGTTGGGAACGGCACTAAAATCTCTGCAAAAGCAAAAGGCACCTACATGCTTAACCTACCCTCTGGGGAAGTCCTGGAACTTAAAAATTGTTTATATTTTCCTTCATGTATAAAGAATTTGATTTCCATCTCTAAGCTTTTACGAGATGGGCACTCAGTATTGTTTGACAAAATGAGTTGCACTTTATACTTGAACGGTCGTATTATCTCTCATGGTAATATGATAGAGGGATTTTTTCACCTAGAGACGAATAGTGGGATGCACTGTATTCAAAGCGGGAATACCTCAAAACCCAAAAGGGCTAGAGAAGAAGTTAACCAAGAAAAGATGTGGCATCTTAAACTTGGACCTGTGAACCTTGATAAGATTCACAAGATGTCGAAAGACGGATATATCCTCCCATTAGAGAGAAGGTGCAAGAAGGAGTCACCACGGTTGATCATATCAATACCGTGGACATGATTCCAAACCCATTGAATAAAGCTATCTCTAATGTAGATTTTCTAAAACATGTCACAAGCATGGGAGTTCTATCAAGTTTCGAAGATGTCGTACAATAATGGGAACTCGAGTTGTTCTTGTTTGTTAGTTATCTGTTTCAATGTTGAAAATTTTTCTTTTGTTTGAGATTTCATGGATACGCATTAAAGAATAATATGTTTTATTTCTACATAATTATTACATTCCAGTTAGCTAATTTTGCTATATATCAAGACTGTTCTTTTGACATAAGGGCTTATTTTTAAGCATCAAGGAAGATCACTTTGTGATCGTAAAGAGGACCATATTTGTTAAGTGTGATATTCACTATTAAGCTCACTTATCATATATATATGTTTGTCCATGACTTGTTGGTACTTTATGTGAATATTGTTGCTTGTATGTGATTATAGAGGTATGTATTCGCTCTATTGGATATCATGGTCTATAGTTCTACAAGCTAACGATATATTTGACACTAAGTTTGAAAGGATATTGTTATCAAATGATCTTCCAAAGTTGCACGCATAAGGAAATCGATTCTTGATCCTAAATAAAGCTTTTGAATAGATGTCTTGCCCAAGTGGGAGAATGTAAGACTTTTATTGGGCTTACATCTATTTAGGAGTTCTATTTGATTAAGGATACAAGATAGGAAGAAATATTTGGTTATCCCGGATTACTTGGTGGTGAAGTAAACTTATAATGATTGGGAATATCTTTCCTATATTAAGTCATGGTTTCTAGAGGCTGGAACAACTGTGATGATAATTGAGGTTTGAAATACAGAATATAGATTTGGGGTACGAGCAGAGCATCCTTGTCAGTTGTCCCACAACCGAGGGGATGTAAAAGAATACGTACATAGCTAGAGAGGTATGTTTGGTACTGCACCTGGGAATGTCGTCGAATGGGATTTTTCTGGTTTGATTTCAACTTTTGAGTGGCTTTCTTTCTGCAATATTATTATTGTTTGATAACTGATAAACGATCATCAGCGGCGGGTGGAGCACTTGAAAGACAAGCTCTCTCTCTCTCTCTCTCTCTCTCTCTCGGCCAAGCTGCGCTCCCCCATCGTTACTGCAGCTATATGAATAGGTATAACTTTATCTACTGACTTCATGCCACATTACGCAATTCATTTAATACATGTCAAAACTTACAATTCCTTTTTATTTTGACCTCATGTCAAACTGTATTTCATGATCTGTAATCACTAATCACATCATTAACATTAAAACATTTTATATATCTTTTCTTAAGCAATGCATCATATCATATCCCTACAATAGGATGTACCATGCTAGCATGATTTTTTACTAAGTTACTCATTGTACTACATATGTTCCAACTAAGTTGAAAAAGGACCATAATGAAATTTTAGAGCTAGCTGATAAGCTCATATTTATACATATTTTACATCAAATTCTCTCGTCTTTTCTTAGTTAGTTTCTTATATTTTTGAGTTATTTACTTTGTTTTTGTGTTTTATCAAATTTATCTAGCTAAGAAAATAAAAATAGCACAAGTGTGATTTTAAGTAATAAATTTGTCATTTCTACCTTGCTCACTTATTTTATTAACTTAAGAAAACATTTTGGCAGACAAAATGGAGTGGAAGGAAAAGAAAAGAAAATTAAAATAAGACACAGCAAGGAAAGCTGCCTTTGCAGCTGGAAGGGGAGACGAGCACGCTGCCTTTGCAGCTGGCAGCAAAAGAAGACGTGGGATGTAATAATGCTGTTCCGCGAGCTGAAAGGAAGAAATGAGAAGTGCGGGACAGAAGCTGCAAGGGGGGAAAATAGGAGAAGGCGCTGCTTGGGCAGCGGGAGAGAGCAGGTCAGAGGGCGAGACGCGAGGGGTGAGAGAGGACCGACAGCTCGCAGGAAAGCAAAAGAAGACGTGCTGATGAGCTGACGTGCTGAAGTGCTGACGAGCTGGCGAGAGAAGCGAGGACGAAGGCAACTTGCAGCTGGCATAGCTTAAGCACAGAGGAGCAACTCCTCATTTGGTTTTATTTTTTTTAAACTCATGTTTAATTTAATTTGCTTTTCAATTATATTAAACATGTGTAATTAATTTCTGTTCAGTTAGAGGGGAATTTGAAACCATGGATAAATGTTTATTATGATTTGATTTACTCCAGTTATGAATTTATGAATGTTGGATGTGGTTTATTTTTCTGTGTTGATTAAGAACTTGTTTATGTATGTGGGTTGAGGGTCGACACTTAATTTGCATGCTTAGACTTGATGCTAGGATATAAGGGAATTTCACCTAATCGTTATGAACTTATATTCATGAGTAGTAAAAATCGCTAGTCACGATTGTGTTTAGTAAACCCTAGGTTGGATTAACATGCGTATTCCATAGTTATGAATGCCTAGTCGATGTTTATGATTTTCATAGAACTTAATGATTCTTGCATGTTTCTCTATTATGCAATTCATGTAGGGAACTTGTAGGGAATGTGTTGGGTTGTCGTATGCAATCATCCAACCCAATAACTTGTGGAAAATCTGAAGGTTAATTTAAGCGGACCTAATTAACTTGGAGCGTTGTCATTTATTCGTTTGTTGAAATCATAACTGGGAATCAAATTGTATGCATATATTCATGTGTGGATAAGGAACCCTCTAACTAACGTCTCATCATTTTAATTCTATAAAATATATTTTCTTTGAAGTTTGTTTTTAAGTTTCTGTTTTAAACTCAATTTCGTCAAAAATCAATCCCCCGTTTATTTTAAAGTGTTAGATTTGTTAGAAATCAATTTAGTTTGTGTTTTCTTGAATCCTGAATTATTTTGAGTCTTTTGAATTGTTTTAGTTTATTTGTTAGTTTTATTTTGAGTGATTCTAGTTAAGTATTTTGATTCTAGTTTAGTGTTTTAAATTTTGTTTTTACGTTTTTAATTTAATTTTACTTTGGTTAGCATCCCTAGTTAATCCCCGGTTAGAACGATCCCTACTTACATCATTACTACAATTGTCACAAATAGGGTTTAAATTTGTGCGTTAGCTAATTTTCGCATCAAATTTTTGGCGCCGTTGCCGGGGATTAGCAAATTTAATAATCCCTTTTTTATGTTTTTGTTTGTGTTTTTTTTTTTTATTTGTGTTTTTTTTTTTTATTATTTTTTTTTTTTATTATGTTTTTTTTTTTAACTTTTGATATTTGATTTAGTTTTCTTTCTTTGATTTTAGGTACAAATGGAGCGAGATATGGCACTTGCATCCATCCAAGCTCAATTGGCGAATCTCACTGCTCAATTGACTCATAATGCCGAACGGACCACAATGCCAAGTGTCCCTACACTTGATGTGCCCTATGGGTAAGGATATCAAAGTCCTCAATTTTCTGCCAATGAAGATGTTTAGGGATATCAAGGCTATAACCAATCAAGGGGCAACATGTTTTCCAACGCTTGCAATTCAGATTTGAGAGGTAATTCAGATTATATGTGGGATAAACCTCAACAATTTCAACAAGGTGGATATTGGCAGCAAGACGAGTTCTATTCAAGACCTATGCAGCCACCACAGCATCCCCCACAACAATTCCAATCAAATCAAAGTATGCCCATGAATTATAATGAAATTCTTGAAGGACTAATTTCTGTGGCGCAGGGTTTACGAAAAGAAGAACAATTGCCGCCATCGGAAGAGTTTTATCAGTGGCCATATGAACCTTCACAGCCACCACAACAATCAACCCAATTCAATTCAGGTACATCTTTGGATAATGATACACTTAATAAGTTACTCACCTCTTTGAATCAGGGAGTAGAAAATCAAAACCAGGAGATGCAAGAGTGGACGAATTGGATATGCAAGTTGGGCAGATTGTGGAATTCATGGCACAGATTCGAGATCAAAGTGAACTCTCCAACTCAAACATTGCAAATTCAAAGGCAGAAAGTGAAATCGATGAAGTCATCACTTTGGAAGGTGACATGAAGGATGAAGTTGTCCCAGAACCATCCAAACACAGCCCGAACATGGATGAATTGTTGCTGCAAGCAGAAGAGGAGGAGGACGACCTGGGCAGTTTAGAAGAATTCTTGCTGCAAGCTCCTCAAATCCCTATGTCATCCAACTCAGGTGAGGAAGTTCTAAATTCACTTCATTCTAACATTATTCCACCGAATGTCCTTTGTCCTTGCAGGTTTTTGATTCCAAATACTAAAGAGAGTGAAAAAGACATTGTGGAAGCTCTTCCAAAGGTGCAAAGTGATATCCCAATTCTTGGTGCACCAAAACAAGTTCCCGATGGTATTGAATGTTCAAAGAACCTTGCACACCAAGAAAAGGGATTCAAGAGAATGAAGTGGTTGAAGCATATCAAGAATACATCCAAGAGGCTGTGCATGAGACAATCAAGCCCAAAGCAGTTGAGTTTGATGACACGGGACAAGCCACAACCATCATAGTAAACCTGGCCAAATTCAAAGTCCCGGAAATGTTCAAAGATGTGGTGTTTGTCTTTGAGTTTGTGTCGGAAAAAGAAAGTAAGCCATCTTCTCCAATTTTAATTTTAATTTATACTAACATGTTTCTGATTTTGATGATTCAGGCACCGTCATTAGAACTTAGACCGTTGTCGGATCATTTCAAGTACCACCGTCCGTTCAAGGATAAACCCATGCATTTGAATAATGAAGGGAGGCCTAGGAATCACCCACAATCAGATTTGCATTCCTAATCCCTTCTCTTTACTGCTTTCATTTTGTTTTGTTTATTTAGTTGTGATTTTTGTTTAGAAAGTTAAACATAGTCTTTATTACATTAATTTACATATTTTTACATTGATATTTTGCCTTAAAAAAAAAATACTTATATTTATATATATAATTAAATAAACTTAAAAGCATAAATATTTTACAATAATGTGAACTAATAGCTTTCATTGGTCGTTGGTAGGTGGTGCCTCGGAGGTCGACGGAGCCCCAGAAAGACGAAGCGCCAGAGTTGGATCATTCGGAGCCTCAATACTTGGTGCAGCACCCGAGGACGAAGGCAACATAAACCTCGGGAGTAACGCCATAAACCGTTGATGATCACTCTGAATCCGCACTTCGGACTCCTGCATCTGATCCAGCTTCCTCTTCATGCTTGTTGAGTAATTAGTTGCGAGCATGTGCAACTCTTTATTCTCATGCCTAAGCACTCTGACCTCTTGCCGAAGACTAGCCACTTCAGCCATCAACGACTCAACCTGACGAGTTCGTGCAAGAAGGCGCTGGCCCATGTTTGATACTGAGCCTGCGCATCGGACGCTGTAAGCCAGAGAGTCCTGAACAGCCAGTTTGTCGGACCGCCGAGAAAGTATCCTAGTGTCTCTAGGAGTGAGCAGATTTCTGGCCACCACCGAAGCAGTTGTATCATTCATCATCATGGAATCCTCAACTGTAAGAGGACCATTTGGGGATATGAAGGACTGCTGCCAAATGTTGGTTGGAGAAGACATATCAATATCTTCCCCAACAGTCAAGTTAAGGCGACGGTCAGAGGGGCAAGACATTTTCTGAAGGTGTTGAGAATGAAAAGTCGGACTGATCAAGATTAATCAAATGCAAGAAGGGAGTGTTTACAGGAGGGAGCTCAAGTGTGTTGTGGAACAAAATTAGCGCCTCTATAAAAAGAAGAAATCAAAGAGCCGCTCCTCAGAAATCGAAGATGCGTCCTCTCGCAAATCGAAGAGTCGGGGTTCCTTTCTCAAAAGACGGACTCCGTCTCAAAAGTCGGACGCCGTTCTCAAAAGTCGGGCGCTTCTCTCAAAAGACGGAGCGGTCAGGAATCACGAGGCGAACAGTTTTTCCAGAATTGTCGTCTCTCGTCACGCGCGCTGTCAGCTTTGCGCAAATTACGGGTGGCTTTTTCAGAAAGCGGATAACTTGTACTGTTCATCCATCCACCGGCTGCCGACAGGGGTAAAGGAACAGTTTCGGTTGTGAAGAATCATTCCTATTGATAAGCTCATATTTATACATATTTTACATCAAATTCTCTCGCCTTTTCTTAGTTAGTTTCTTATATTTTGTGCTATTTACTTTGTTTTTGTGTTTTATCGAATTTATCTAGCTAAGAAAATAAAAATAGCATAAGTGTGATTTTATGTAATAAATTTGTGTCAAAACTGATTAGCTTTTAAATTAAATACTATATATATATATAATAATAATAATAATGATTCATGATGATGTTTGAAACATCATCATAGTTTGTTTTATAAAGAAAAGGATATAAAAATAAAAAGAAAGGTTGAGAGTTGGAAACAACAGGGCATGGATATTTTCAGGATAGTAGTTGGAGATGATAATTCATTGCTTGGGATTAGAAAAAGAAATCGAGATGTAACAGAGTGCTTGTCTGTCCTTTTGTCTTTGTAGTTGAGAGAATATGTTATTGCTTTAACAATGAGAATATTTTACTGATTTCTAACAGGAAAAAGGCAGGCCAGTCCCAAAATTTGGTGAATGGGACGTCAATGATCCTGCTTCAGCTGGAAAGAAGACTGGCAGCAAGCTGAAATGATGAGGCAGCTGTCATTGTGGAGAAAAGAATAAAAGGGCAGCAACTTGGGAAATAAAAAGGGGGGAGAGAAAGGAGCTGCCTTTCTGGCAGCAGGGTGAGACGCCTAGGACAGGAGTCCTCGAGAACGCGGGGACGTGCACGGGAATAAAAGGAGGACCTCGGGGCATTTTTTTGAAGTCAGCAGTGCTGCCCTGCTGTGGAAGGAAGGGAGGATGCTGTCAGGAGGTTATTAGGGCCTGCCTTGGGCAGTGGAGGAGGAAGCTGCTTGTGCAGCTTGCGAAGAGGGAGACGGAGAGAAGGGACTGGTACTGACTGGGCAGCAGAAACCGAGGAGAGACGTGAGAAGCTCAAGCTGGCGCTGCTTGGGCAGCGCGCCTGAGATCAGATCAGCTAGAGAGACAGACGAGGAAGACAGCTGTCAGCTGGGAGGCGCGCAGGTCAGCCAGGGGGTGCGCGGGGGAGAGAAGAAGGGAAAGGCGCAGGAGAGGTGATCAAAAGGAGCTGCATGAAGGCAGCGAGTCACAAGGATGGAGCTGGCGAGAAAGGGGCCTCAGGCAGAAGCACAGCAGGGAGAACTCCTCATTTGGTTTTAATTTTCTAAAACTCATGTTTAATTTAATTTACTTTTCAATTATATTAAACATGTGTAATTAATTTCTGTTTAGTTAGAGGTGAATTTGAAACCATGAATATTTGTTTATTATAATTTGATTTACTCCAGTTATGAATTCTTGAACGTTGGATGTGGTTTATTCTTCTGTGTTGATTAATAACTTGTTTATGTATGTGGGTTAAGGGTCGACACTTAATTTGCATGCTTAGACTTGATGCTAGAATATAAGGGAATTTAACCTAATCGTTATGAACTTATATCCATGAGTAGTAAAAATCGCTAGTCACGATTGTGTTTAGTAAACCCTAGGTTGGATTAACATGCGTATTCCATAGTTATGAATGCCTAGTCGATGTTTATGATTTCCATTAAACTTAATGATCTTTGATAAGTCTCTCTATCATGCGTATTCCATAGTTAGGGAACTTGATAAGAATAATTTGGTTGTGATGCGTATTCCGTCCAATTCAATGAATCTAGGGAAATCTGAAGGTTAATTTAAGCGGACCTAATTAACTTGGAGCATTGTCATTTATTCGTTTGTTGAAATCATAACTGGGAATTAAATTGTATACATTTATTCATGTGTGGATAAGGAACCCTCTAACTAACGTTTCATCATTTTATTTCTATAAAATATATTTTCTTTGAAGTTTGTTTTTAAGTTCTGTTTTAATTTCAATTTCGTCTAAAATCAATCCCCCATTTATTTTAAAGTGTTAGAATTGTTAGAAATCAATTTAGTTTGTGTTTTCTAAAGTCTTGAATTATTTTGAGTCTTTTGATTTGTTTTAGATTATTTGTTAGTTTTATTTTGAGTTATTCTAGTTAAGTGTTTTGAGTCTAGTTTAGTGTTTTAAATTTTGTTTTTACGTTTTTAATTTAATTTTACTTTGATTAGCAATCCCTCCTAATCCCCGGCCTAGAACGATACCCTACTTACATCCATATACTACAACTGTCAAAAAGAGGGTTTAATTTGTGCGTTAGTTAAATTTTCGCATCACCTATAAACGTCTACCTTCGCCATCCATTGCAAAGGCAAACCCCCTCACCACTTCTTCATCTCCGAAAATGCATTCCCAACGAAGCCTATCGAGTTACTCTGTGTTTCTCATTCCCTGGGATACCTTTGCAAACAAGTCATCAAGAGCTAGAGTATTTCATATCATGAAGGTTGAAAGCAAGAGTATCTCATATCATGCTTTCTCCCTGTCCTTTTCCTTGTCTTTGTGACAAGGAGAAAGCGAGCAATCAGCCAGCACTCGGTGTCAATCTTCCGATCTAAGAACCGACTGCCTGGAAATCCTTCCTGATTGCTTACCTAGCATTGCTCTCGAGTGCTCATCTTCAACTGCTGATGTACTTCCGAAGAAGACGCCACATCTGCCTGGAGAACAGATGAGGCAAGTGAAAATGATAACTTGAAGCATGTGGAGACAAGGTGCTACTTCATCTTCAAAATCAAGTCTCATTTTCCTTGCTAAGAAGTTCCCCAGCCCAGTTCAAGAATAAACCTGTGGAACGATACTTCTTCAAAAGCAAAAGTATCTCATATCATCAGAGTCAAAGGCAAAGATATCTCATGGCATGTTTTTCCTTTACCCTTGCTCTTGCCTGCGAGACAAGGAGAAAGAAAGCAATCGGTCGGCACTTGGACAGATTGAACAAAGAAACAGACCACCTCCTCTACCTCGTGCCTACCTGCCATGCAGAAGAAACAAGCAGAGAAGAATGCAGCCTGCAGACTCAATCAACCCGGCAGAAGGAGTCCGAGTTGAAACCAAGAGCTCGAGAAGCTTCAACAACATATGGACGCATCAGTCACCACCACCAATCAAGTCTCATTTTCCTTGCTAAGAAGTTCCCGAGGCCAGTTCAAGTTCAAAGCTGTGGAAAGTCACCAAACAGGACCAATGATCACTTATTAGTTTTATTCATTGTCTTTTATTTTCATTTTCAATTTTTCGTTTGTTTTTTTTTATATTTTCTTGCGTGCTTAACTGATTTATTTCTTTTCTTTGCAGGAACTTTTGGTTATTTCCACCCTTGAAGTTGATTGCAGAATTTTAGCTTGGGGGGTCATCGCTTGATTTTACTGCAAATTAGGGAAGTTTTCAGTCCTATTGCTTTATTTTGTTTCTTTATATTTATCTATTTTATTTTTATTTGCATTTTATTATATTTTCTGACATTGGGGACAATGTCTAGTTTAAGTGTGGGGGTAAAGAGTATAAAAATGACCAAATTGAAAATTTTTGTACCTTCGACTTTGAACTGGTTTCATTTGTTTCCATGTTATTGCTTTGTATTTTCTTAATTAAGTTGTTGTTTTAAAAAAAAAAAAAAAAAAAAAAAAATCGGAAAATTTAAAAAAAAAATCCAAAAATATTTCCTTGTTTTCCTTATTGTTTTGAATTAGATTTTTGTTAGTTTCCCGACCCAATGATATAATTAGATAAAATTTGAACCATGATGATCAAGAACTTAGTTAACATGTGTTGTGTGAAATTCCTAATTCTCGTGTTAGTTTTGTACATATTTGATTATCTTTGAAAAACTAAACGCACATAGCCTTGTTGATGTGAAACTAAAGCATGATTTAAAGCTCCATATGTGAATTTAGTGACCATATACACCCTATGTGAGTTTTTGAGCCTATTGAAAGTGTGTGCATTTTTCATACACTCCTATTCTTTCATGTGTGATGAACTTATGTGAGATACTTCTCTAGAACTTGCATAACGATCTTTCGAAATTTTTGTCATTGATTGCATGAACTTGAAAATGATAGAGGCATTAGGTTTACCACCATGGCCCAAATAACCTTGTTTCCCAAAGAAAAATGATATCATTAGATTGCCAATTTGAGCCGTATTTGTGAGCCTTTTATTTCTTATCACCAGATATGTCTACCCTTATGCCTGAAATATTTTTCCTTACCCTTTCCAAGCGAGCTAATGAGTAATGTGAAATTGTCTTATGAGAAGTGTTTGTGAAGTACTCGGAGGGTGTTTGGCAAAAGAATAAGTGTGGGGGTTTTTCATATTTGTTTCTGGTTGAAAAAAAAAAAAAAAAAAAAAAAAAAAAAAAAAAAAAAAACAAGAAAGAAATAAAGTTTGTTTACGAAGAAAATAAAAAGTGTTTAAAGTTTCAGTTTAAGGTTGTGGTTGGAGGTGACTTGAAGAATAGCTGGAAAGCTTGAGTTCTTATAATCTAAACAAAAGAATTGCTTGCAATGTAGCTTGGAACTTGTGTTTACCTATTCTTTCGTTTCAATAACCCTCGCCCTAAACCTCATTATGTCCAATAAAAGTCCTCTTGATTTAAGTTTTGCAATTATGATTGTGGAGAAGTGATCTTTATGCAAGCTTATGGTAGAACTTTCACATTTGATTCTTTGAGCGAAACACATTAAGACTAAACACATGTGTGATTAAGTGTATATCCAGTGAGAAGGTCGCTAGTTTGCATATGGTGATTTTAAAAATAAAAATTTGAAATTGCATTAGCATGGCTATCTCACACACTACACTTCAAGGATGATTCAAAGATTACTGCTAATATTTGAATAAGGAAAATGAACTTGGATTAGCTTGTTTGGTGTTAGCTATGGTTCTTGATGATTTGTGTTCTCGAATCAAATTCTATGAGGGTCACATAGGTGAAGCTGATATTTTTCATGTTATTACTTTTTCTGTTTTCTCTGTTTTGCTCGAGGACTAGCAAAAGCTAAGTGTGGGGGTATTTGATAAGCTCATATTTATACATATTTTACATCAAATTCTCTCGTCTTTTCTTAGTTAGTTTCTTATATTTTTGAGTTATTTACTTTGTTTTTGTGTTTTATCGAATTTATCTAGCTAAGAAAATAAAAATAGCACAAGTGTGATTTTAAGTAATAAATTCGTCATTTCTACCTTGCTCACTTATTTTATTAACTTAAGAAAACATTTTGGCAGACAAAATGGAGTGGAAGGAAAAGAAAAGAAAATTAAAATAAGACACAGCAAGGAAAGCTGCCTTTGCAGCTGGAAGGGGAGACGAGCACGCTGCCTTTGCAGCTGGCAGCAAAAGAAGACGTGGGATGTAATAATGCTGTTCCGCGAGCTGAAAGGAAGAAATGAGAAGTGCGGGACAGAAGCTGCAAGGGGGGAAAATAGGAGAAGGCGCTGCTTGGGCAGCGGGAGAGAGCAGGTCAGAGGGCGAGACGCGAGGGGTGAGAGAGGACCGACAGCTCGCAGGAAAGCAAAAGAAGACGTGCTGATGTGCTGACGTGCTGAAGTGCTGACGAGCTGGCGAGAGAAGCGAGGACGAAGGCAACTTGCAGCTGGCATAGCTTAAGCACAGAGGAGCAACTCCTCATTTGGTTTTATTTTTTTTAAACTCATGTTTAATTTAATTTGCTTTTCAATTATATTAAACATGTGTAATTAATTTCTGTTCAGTTAGAGGGGAATTTGAAACCATGGATAAATGTTTATTATGATTTGATTTACTCCAGTTATGAATTTATGAATGTTGGATGTGGTTTATTTTTTTGTGTTGATTAAGAACTTGTTTATGTATGTGGGTTGAGGGTCGACACTTAATTTGCATGCTTAGACTTGATGCTAGGATATAAGGGAATTTCACCTAATCGTTATGAACTTATATTCATGAGTAGTAAAAATCGCTAGTCACGATTGTGTTTAGTAAACCCTAGGTTGGATTAACATGCGTATTCCATAGTTATGAATGCCTAGTCGATGTTTATGATTTTCATAGAACTTAATGATTCTTGCATGTTTCTCTATTATGCAATTCATGTAGGGAACTTGTAGGGAATGTGTTGGGTTGTCGTATGCAATCATCCAACCCAATAACTTGTGGAAAATCTGAAGGTTAATTTAAGCGGACCTAATTAACTTGGAGCGTTGTCATTTATTCGTTTGTTGAAATCATAACTGAGAATCAAATTGTATGCATATATTCATGTGTGGATAAGGAACCCTCTAACTAACGTCTCATCATTTTAATTCTATAAAATATATTTTCTTTGAAGTTTGTTTTTAAGTTTCTGTTTTAAACTCAATTTCGTCAAAAATCAATCCCCCGTTTATTTTAAAGTGTTAGATTTGTTAGAAATCAATTTAGTTTGTGTTTTCTTGAATCCTGAATTATTTTGAGTCTTTTGAATTGTTTTAGTTTATTTGTTAGTTTTATTTTGAGTGATTCTAGTTAAGTATTTTGATTCTAGTTTAGTGTTTTAAATTTTGTTTTTACGTTTTTAATTTAATTTTACTTTGGTTAGCATCCCTAGTTAATCCCCGGTTAGAACGATCCCTACTTACATCATTACTACAATTGTCACAAATAGGGTTTAAATTTGTGCGTTAACTAATTATGAAATTTTAGAGCTAGCCCAGGTTCCAACCTTTTGTTTTATTCTCATCCGAACTTCACATGGAATAACAATTTGAGTAATCTTAATTTTTTTTTTATCGTCTACATTTTAGGCCGGCAATGCTGTATGGCACAGAATGTTGGGCGGTGAAACATCAACACATTCATAAAATGGGTGTAGCGGAGATGAGGATGCTTCGTTGGATGTGTGGGCACACGAGAAAGGATAAGATTAGGAATGAGGATATCCGAGGTAAAGTAGGAGTAGCCGAAATTGAAGGAAAGCTGAGAGAAAATCGGTTACGGTGGTTTGGACATGTGCAAAGAAGGCCTACTGACGCTCCGGTTAGAAGATGCGACTACGGGACAGAGGTTCAGGGCCGAAGGGGTAGAGGAAGGCCTAGGAAAACTTTGGAAGAGACTCTAAGAAAAGACTTAGAGTACTTGGATTTAACGGAGGACAGGACACAGGACCGAGCGCAATGGCGTTCTAGGATTCATATAGTCGACCCCACTTAGTGGGAAAAGGCTTTGTTGTTGTTGTTGTTGTTGTTGTCTACATTTTTCTGGGACCAAGAGAACAAATGGATGGGTTTGTTTTCCAATTGAGAAACTAAATTTTATTCCTTTGTGTGTTCTACTAAATGCTTATTTATGTTGTGTAGAGTTGTTGAAGAATTGAGATTTTCTACTACTGTCGGACGATGGTGGCGGTTAATAAGCCATTATGACGGATAAAAGATATCCGACACATAATTTATTTAGTGTCGGATAAAAGTTAATTTTTGTCGGCTATATCCGACATAAATTCTTGGCGGATTGTTCCTGGAGGATTGTTCCTGGCGGATTTAACCGCCATAAAATTATTATAACCCTCAGTATTTTTGAATTCTTTTTTTTTTAATATTTTAAACATATTATGGCTGTTTTTTTTTTTTTTTTTTTGAACAAATCGATATTATCTACACTAAGGAATACCACCAGACCGTAGTACTAGTGGCCATATTATGGCTGTTTTTAAGTTAATGGTGGCAGTTATAACCGACAGAAATTGACTATTTTATTATTTTAGTTTCTGTCGGTTATTATTTTAGTATTCTGACGGTTATAACCAACAGAAATTGACTATTTTATTATTTTAAAATGTTATATTGATTAAAAGGGTTACGGTTTTGTGAGGTTTGGGGACGAGAATGAAAGGTCACAGGCTATGACTGAAATGAATGGTACCTTTTGTTCCAGCAGGCCGATGCGCATCGATGCTGCAACTCCTAGGAAATCATCTTGGTATCAACAACAATACTCTTCACAAGGTATTTATTTCTACTTTTAGATAATGCGGGGTTTAGTTCTTCTCTTTGGTAAGTAAGGTATTTGCGTCTACTTGCCCTCTCTATTTGAAGTTGTGTTTTGGTCCTCCAAATCTTTCGTGCATTAGTAAGGATTTATATGAATGTCATGTTATAGTTTTACCTCCATCATGGCATATTTGAATTCATTGCTAGAAATATTCACTGCTTCTTTAAGGTGTTTAAAGTTCATTTTGGCAAGTAGGAGCCTATTTCCCACGTATTGCACATTAACTGATGAAATCTTTCTTCCATTTGTTGGACTACTTTGGAAAAGCTATTTGTAATTTTCTTGTCCTTTGTGATCTATACTCCAGCAAATTAGATATTGTTTCCGAACGATGGTTTCAGATTATGAAAGAGGCTAATCTCTGAATGTTTTTTTTTTCACTCACAGTCCCGTTACCTAATCTCTGAATGTTTTTTTTTATCAGATTATAAAAATAAATAAACAAATGGTTTAAATATTTTTTTTTTCACTCACGGTCCCGTTACCTAATCTCCGAATTTTTATTTTTTTTTGCAATTTTTTACACATGCTATCTCGGAGTATATACGTTTATTTGACGATTGGATAGTTGAAACTAGTTTCGTAGAATGCATATCCTATCAAATTGATAGATTTAACAAACACTTAAAGAATTAATGTTATACTTCCATTAAGTATAAAAAATTATCCACTAATTTAAATATTTTAAATTGAAGATCGAATTCGTTCAATGCATTCTTATAGGGTCGAGGAGTGTAGCTGTAAAAAATCATCAAAATCGGAGCTAAAATAACCGTTAAATTGTGATTTTTTGTTTATAACCGTCGAAAACTTTTGTTATGTTACCTAATCTCTGAATGTTTGTTTTTTGTGATTTTTTACGTATGCGATCTCAGAGTGTGTACAAATAAGTTTGACGGTTGGATTGTTGAGAAAAGCTTTGTAGGATGCATATTGCGTCAAAACGGTTGATTAAACAAACACTTAAAGTTAATATTATACTTCCATTAAGTATAAAATAAGATTTTGTGGTATCCACTAGTGTAAATATTTTAAATTGAAGATCGAATTCATTCAATGCATTCTTATAGGGTCGAGGAGTGTAGCTGTAAAAAATCATCAAAATCGGAGCTAAAATAACCGTTAAATTGTGATTTTTCGTTTATAACCGTCAAAAAATTTTGTTATGTTACCTAATCTATGAATGTTTGTTTTTGTGATTTTTTATGTATGCGATCTCAGAGTGTGTACAAATAAGTTTGACGGTTGGATCGTTGAGAAAAGTTTCATAGGATGCATATTGCGTCAAAACGGTAGATTAAACAAACACTTAGAGTTAATATTATACTTCCATTAAGTATAAAATAAGATTTTATGGTATCCACTAGTGTTAATATTTTAAATTGAAGATCAAATTTATTCATTGCATTCTTATAGGGTCGAGGAGTGTTGTTGTAAAAAATCATTAAAATCGGAGCTAAAATAACCGTTAAATTGTGGATGAGACTACTCAAAATGTTCAGGTGATTAAGTCCAACCTGAAAGCGGCCCAGGATCGACAAAAGAGTTTAGCAGATAGACATGCTACTGATCGAGTATATGATGTGGGTAATTTGGTATTCTTGAAATTGTCACCTTGGAGAGGGGTAGTGCGGTTTGGAAAGAAAGGCAAGCTAAGTCCTAGGTACATAGGACCTTATGAGATCACTGAAAGGATTGGTGAAGTTGCTTATAGATTGGAGTTGCCTCCGGAGTTATCTAAGGTACATAATGTGTTTCATGTCTCGATGCTTCGACATTATGTTTCAGATCCTTCACATGTGATTCCTCCTCAACCTTTGGAGATTAATCCGGATTTGACGTATGATGAGGAACCAGTGACTATCTTGGATTGAAAAGACAAGGTTCTAAGGAATAAGACAGTGAGCTTGGTAAAAGTATTGTGGAGGAACCACTCAGTGGAAGAAGCTACTTGGGAGACAGAATATCGAATGAGAGAGATGTATCCGAGGTTATTTTATGGGTATTAGTGGATTGATTGGTTGTATGAATTTCGAGGACGAAATTCTATAAGGAGGGTAGATTGTCACAACCCGTCCCGAAATTTATTTGTCGTGGATGTGAAATGACAGAATTACCCTTAAAGGCTGTTAAGGTATGTGTGACATGTTAATTGATTAATGCATACTCTCCTAAATTCTTGGAAAATAAATTAAGTAGATTAAAATTGTATGCATTTTTGTGTGGTTAGGGACTTAAAGGATTTTGGATTTTGGTTTGATTTGGTTGGACCACACACGGGACACGTACCCTCTCTCCTCCCTCGCAGTTCTCTCTCTCCCTCCCTCTCGAACTCGTACGGACAAGAACCAAAAACCCTCAAATCTTCACGGATCGACGTAAAAAATGTGAGTTCCTTCATCCTTGCAACCTCCTGAATCGAATGGTACTATTTTTAGAACTGGAAACCCTCGATATCACGTCGAAACCGTAACCCAGTTTGATGTCACTATTCATGCACACGTGAAATGTTGATTTTCAGGGAATTCTAAGCTTACAGGGAGCTTAGTGAGGTACCAAGGAAGCCCGGAGTACTTAGTTTGAAGGTTTTGGACGTCGAGATCGTAGGGTTCGAAGTTGGCTGGTTTTCTTGGATTTTCTCCGGTGAGATTTCGTGTGTTTTTTAGCCTTAAATTAGTATAACGTGATTCTACATGCTTAGGGCTTCATTTTGGTATAAAATGCGTAAAAAATGGTGGAGAATCGACGGAGAATAAGGAGTTTGAAAAATCTCCAGTTTTCCGGCGCCAGCGAAACCAGTCCGACGACTAGAGGTAGGGGACGACGCGCGTGGGGGCGCGTAGGTCTGTGCCATTCTTGGGGCATGAGGGCGCGTGACTGATCCAAAAATTTTTCTAAAAATATTTCGACGTCCATAACGTCGAGTAGGTCACTGTGGTATATGAATACCCAATTTGAGCATCGTATGAGAAGTTATTACGTATTGTTGGTTATGTGCTTTAAATAACGTTTTTATAGTTGTTTCGCATATAGGTGATCCCTATCCCGAGGACGAGCGCATTTAAGGACGTCACGGGGGTTACGACCCTTCGACTTACCAGTGAGTGGGCAGTATTTTCTGTATTTACCTATATACTATCGATTTTTCCCAGAAATTGAATTTAAATGAAAGTATGTTTTAAAATGCCATGCATACATATATATGAAATATATGAATTAGTAATTGTTGCATATATATGTTAAATGGTGTTGTGGACGCACATGTGAGTATCAGGTGAGTTTATATTGTTCATATGATTTATTGATGATGTGAATTATGTTGAGAGCTCATAACCTGCACCCCTGGTGTTAGTGCTTATATTATTCACCCCGCACCACACGCTCATCTTGGATCCAAGTAGGTGCATGTCGTACAGGCCATGAGAGGTGGTTCCGACATGTCATACAGACCATTAGAGGTGGTTCCGACTTGTAGGTGACTTTAGATTATTATACAGCTATTGATGAGAGAAACACTAGAGCGTATTCTTACACCATTCTTGTCGTACAGACTACTTCAAGTAGTTCCGATTTATGTGCAGAGTAGTGCCGTACAGGTCACAGTGGTGACTCCGGTTTGGTTGGATATTGAGCTATAGAATTAGCCGAACAGGACCGCTGCAGGGTCTCCGGTTGATTCCTTATTTCACCTGTTATATTGATGCATCCTTATTCTGTTATTGAGGCTTATAGCATGGCATACGTTCTAATTTTTTATAAAGATTGGTGATTTGAGATATTTGAAGATTTATATGCATATTATGTTATTTTCTGGGAAAGTATACAGGTTTTACAGCGAGGGGTTAGAAATGTTATTAAATGAAATGTTTTCGAAAAGCTTTGTTTTACTGACCCACTCAATCTTGTTTTGAGCCCCTCCAGGTTCTAGTTAGCAGTGTTGGTGGCTCACGAGGATTCCCACGGCGTTCTGACAGACTACTTAAATGTAGGACTCACCTTCGGGTGTTGTAAATTAGTAATGTTCCTACTAGGCTACACCTAGTACTTATGCTCTGATTATGTGTCTTTCACACTTAAGCTCACTCTAGCATGCTAGTTGGATATTGCTAGTAGTTGGTTTTAATTCCTTCGTATTTCTCTTATCTTATTGCTTCCGCGTCGCACTTTTGGTTACGTCACGCTCACGTGACGGCCAGGACGCCTTGATTTTAGGATCGGGGTGTGTCAATTATCTATTAAACCAAAAGTGTAAAAATTATCTATTAAACAAAACAATTATTTATTTAATTTTTAAAAACGTTTTCTATTTAAATTGTCACAGCCCATCCCGAGATTTTCTTATTCAGGACGTGAAATGGCGGAATTGCCCTTAACGGGCATTAAGGTACGTGGGTGTGTGACATTATTTGGTCTAATCTTAGATATGTTTTGGATATTTCATATTTTTCCTAAACTATTGGAAATATCATTTAAGTTGGATAAAAATATTAAAAGGTTGGATTGTTTGTGTGGTTAGGGAATTAGGAAAGAAATGGATGGTGTGGATTTGTTGTTGGACCACACATACACTCCCTGTTATCTCCCTCTTCCCCGTGCCTCTCTCTCTCTCCTCCATCTCGGCTCATTCTCTCTCTCACACCCATATTGTACGGCCTCACCCAAAATTCCCCAAAACTCAGTGGATCGAGGTAACCAAGGTAAGAATCTGCATCCTTGAGATGTTTTGAGTTGATTGGTACTGGTTTTAGGACGTAGAACCTTCGATTTCACGTGAACCCGAAACTCCCATTTTTGGTCACTGTTCATGCACACGTGAAATGTTGTGTTTCAGGGAATTCTAAGCTTATAGTGAGCTTAGTGAGGTCCTAAGGAAGCTCGGAGTGCTTCGTTTGAAGGATTTGCATGTCGGGATCACGAGGGTTAAGTTTGGCCGGTTTTGCTTGAATTTTTCCGGTGAGATTTAGTTGTTTTTGGAGCTTAAAAGTAGTATATCGTGATTCTACATGTTTGGGGCTTCATTTTGGTATAAAATACGAAGAAAATGGTTGAGAAACGAAGGAGAACGAGACGTTCAAAGTTTGGCCGGAAACCGGCCGCCGAAAAATCCAGTCCGGCGAGCCCGAGGTAGGGGATGATGCGCGTGGGGCGCGTGTCCCCGTGCCTGTCCTGGCGCGTGGGGCCTCCAAATTTTTTTTAAAAAATTACTCGACGTCCGTGACGTCGAGTAGGTCGATGTGGTATATTCATATACCCAAATTGAGCATCGTATGAGAAGTTATTTCGAATTATTGGTTATGTGTTTAAATTAACGTTTTTATAGTTGTTTCGCATATAGGTGACACCTATCCCGAGGACGAGCGCATCCAGGGACGTCACGGGGGTTACGACCCATCGACTTATCAGTGAGTGGGCAGTTTTGATTTCGTATTACCTATATACAACTGTTTTTCCCAGAAAATGCGTTTTTATGAAAGTTATGAATTAATTTGTCATGCATGCAATTGTTGAGATATTTAGTTTGATAATTGATGCATATATATATGTGAATTGACGCAGTGGACGCACAGGTGAGTTTTATTATTATTTAGTTGCGTTATTTTATATGAATTGCATTGAAAGCTCATAACCTGCACTTAGGTGTTAGTGCTTATATTTATTCACCACACCGCACGCTCGTCTTGGATCCAAGTAGGTGGATGTCGTACAGACCATGTGAGGGTTCCGACATGCTAGTCGTATAGATCACTAGATGTGATTCCGACTAGTGGGTGACCTTAGTTATGCGCGCTGATGATTGATGAGAGAAGCACCAGAGCGTATTTATACACCTTTCATCGTACAAACTACTATATGTAGTTCCGAGTGACGTGCAGAGTTTGACCGTACAGGTCACCGAGGTGACTCCGGTTGGATGGGATGTTGAGCTTTAGAATCAGCCGTACAGGACCATTGTAGGGTCTCCGGTTGATTTATTATTTCACCTGATTGATATTGATACATTCTGTTTACATTTTGGGCATGGCATATCATTACTGAGATATTATGTTGATGGATGTGTGTTGAGTTTTGTTGATGTGCATATATATATGTTTATATACTATTTTCTGGGAAAGTATACAGGTTTTTACGGTGAGGGGTTAGAAATGTTTTAAATGAAATGTTTTGGGAAATCTTTGGTTTTACTGACCCACTCATTTTTTTTTTGCGCCCCTCCAGGTTCTAGTTAGCGGTTGGTGGCTCTCGAGGTCTTTTTCCGGCATTCTGACAGACGTTCTGCATGTAGGACTCACCTGCGGGTGTTGTACTTTAATTATGGTCCTACTTGACTGCACTGACCTATGCTCTGAATTTATGTGTTTTACCTTATAACTCATCCTTTTATTCTAGTAGGGTGTTCTGCTAGAGATTGGTTTAAATTCCTTCATATTTCTGTTATATCTTGCTTCCGTGTCGCACTTTTGGTTACGTCACGCTCACGTGACGACCAACACGCCTTGATCCTCTGGATCGGGGTGTGTCATAAATACATATTATTTATTTATTTATTAAACCAAACAATTATTATTTTATTTTTGAAAATCATAACAAAGTTTTCATTGTACAATTCTCTTTCTGTTTCTTTATCGCATATTTTACATGTATTATTATCTATTAAACCAAAAGTGTAAAAATTATCTATTAAACAAAACAATTATTTATTTAATTTTTAAAAACGTATTCTATTTAAACACATATTATTTACTTATTTATTAAACTAAACAATTATTATTTTATTTTTTAAAATTGTAACAAAATTTTCATTGTACAATTCTCTTTCTGTTTCTTTATCGCATATTTTACATGGATTATTATCTATTACACCAAAAGTGTAAAAATTATCTATTAAACAAAAAAATTATTTATTTAATTTTTAAAAACGTATTCTATTTAAATACATATTATTTATTTATTTATTAAACCAAACAATTATTATTTTATTTTTTTAAATCGTAACAAAATTTTGGGGGGGATTTAAAATTTTGGGGGGAATTTAAAATTTTCGGAGGGAATTTTGGGGGGATTTTTGCCGCCATTTTTTTCTGTCGGTTATAACCGATAGTAATGAAACTTTTCTGTCCGTTTTTATTTTTAAAAAAATGTTTCCGTCGGTTTTAACCGACAGTAATGAAAATATTCCAAAATAAAACCCCTCCGTCTCTTTCCTTGTGTCGGTGCTTCTCCCTTCCCCCTTTTCTCTTCTCCTCATTTCCTTCTCTTTCTCGCTTCAATCACCATGGATGAACAAGGCAGAAGCTATGCAAGCCCTTGAGCACAGAGACAAGCAAAGCGCTGTAAGTCCTTCCAGTAAGTCCTTCCAGAAGCTGAAGAAGGTCGCAGAGATCTCATATGCCTCAAGCTGCAGCAAACTTAATAAGTTCTTCCAGTAAGAAAAAAGAAATTGTGGTTGGCAAAGAATCCAAAATGGTAAGTAACTGTTTTTCGTCACTCACTTCACCTTCTTAAGCTTTTATTCTTTCAAAGTTTTTGGCTAATCATGGATTGTAAAGTTTTTGGCTAATCATGGATTTACGAAAGAATGCACATGCTTTCAGTGATATTAATCATACGTGCTTTTCTTCGTTCCTCTTCTTTTCAGACTCTCAAGTCTGTAATCTATGTATGTATCACTTTTCTTGCGCAGTAAAGCAACATGAAGATGGCTGGTAAAAGTAAGGTGGGTGTCTTCACCTCTGAAACTAATAAACACATCATACTTTTCTTGAAGAGTTGGGGCATCATCATCAGCAGCGTTATCATCATCAACAGCAAGAGCAGCACCAACATCACCACCACCAGAAGAAGAAGAAGAATACGAAGAAGAAAATGTTAAAGATCTGCAGCACATGTAAAACAGAGTCCCGATGGCGATGACGATGATGTTGAAAACTAGATCAGAGTTTACCATAGAAGAATTGGAATCATAGTAGTTGGTATGCGTATGTAGAAGTTAGAACCGCTCCAGGGAGTACAAAATAAAAAATTAGGACAGACAAGGAGTAGTCACTTTCACTTTCAACGAGAAGAGAAGGGATAATGCTGTCATGTCCTTTTTAATTTTTTTTATTATTAATCTATTTGCTGTCGGTTTTAACGGACAGATAATGGTCTTATTTATTATTAATATATTTACTGTCGGTTATAACCGACACAAATTCTGTCGGTTTTGTATATTTTCTGTCGGTTTTATCCGACAGAAAATGCTATTATTTATTCATTATTAATTTATTCTTTATCGGTTATATCCGACACAATTTATGTCCGTTTTAGAATATTTTCTGTCGAAAAATTCATTTCCTGACGCTGGCAATTCTGTCGCTTATTATATCTGCCACTGCATCCATTTTCTGTCGGATTTTGCTTAAAATCCGACAGTAATATACGTTTTTTGTCGGTCTTTTGAACCGCCAGTTATAGATAATTTTGTAGTAGTGTGTAGAGCTGTTGAAGAATTGAGATTTTCTGCTGTGAAATTATGCATGTGACGATTATTTATAAAATACAGGAAAATAGGTGGTAATGACCTTGTTGCTCTCTGACTAGGTATTGCTATTGGATTGGCCTTGCAATTCCTTAAGACTAGCTATTCTTTGGTTAAACCTGAACCTACATGTTAAGTCCTCCTATCTCTGTCATCTAGTATACATGTTCCCTTTCTTTCTCATTTATCTTTGTAATTGACTTTTCTTGCAGTGCTAGTTGAATAATATTGACGAAGTGTCTAGTATGTTTATAAGAGCTCCATAAATGAAAAACAAAGAGCTGAAAGCGCAACGGATTTGCAAAAGGAGAATGAAGATGTTATTGCACAATTGAAGGTCTTTTGGCTGCAAGTTAGGGGTAGACAAATAGCACAGGGTAGACTTTTTTTTGTTAGCACCTCAGTGTTTACAGGTGTTGAATTGCTATTACGTTGAGATGAGAGACCGAGTGTATCCGACTGATACTTTTTAGTTTTGTGGATGTTCATGTTAGGTTCTGAGATGTCATTTGGTGTATGTTTTCGACTTATGTGATTGAATTCTTTATTAATAAAAATGTGATTTACTGAAGTATTACCTTACATTTGTTATGAATTCTAATTTCAAATTATGAAACAAGAAATATGTGGTAATTAGTTCATCACATATTAGAAACAAATGGGTATCTGACTTTGACAAATGTGACGCACCATGCCTCACATATCAAATAAATAGGTGACGATTTTAGCCTCACTTACACATATGATATGTGACGGATTTATACGTCACCGAATTATGTTTTTTGTGACGCTTACTTTGTCATGTATCTCCTAAACCCGGTATTCAAATCAATTAATAGGTGACGAGTGTAACATTCATCACGTATACTTTCGGTGACGCCTTATAGGTGGCGCTCGCCATGACGCTGAAAATGCGTCACATATTATCAAATGTGATGCATTTTCTCTTGTAACGAGTATTTGCCGTCACATAAGCCATGTTTTCTTGTACTGAGGTCACTCGTCCTGAGAGAAGACATAGCACGTACTGATCTTACTGACCGTCAATGCCAATTGGCAATTATGATCAGGAACGTTTAGGATATGTGTACAAAAGAGAACAGTCTTCTCCAAGCTAGTTGAGGAACGTATTTGTACAATTTGTGCAACATCTTTACCTTGAGCACCCCATAAAAAGTGATTTTTTTTAACTTTGTCAGGTTCTTGTTCAAATCCTTCAAGGCTGCAATCTCTGTCAATGCTTGAGCTCACCCTCATCGTCTCTTTAACTTCCTGCATAGAGGCTTTAACATTTGGATCCCCAATTTGCCGAAATCCTCGAATTTGGTCTCTCACCCTACGAGAGAGAAACTTCCAAGAACAAAAGAAGTGGGATTGGACAAGCCAACCTCATCAAATGATCAATTAGCTCTTTGTCAAAGAAATTACACATATCAAATAATAATATAAAAAAGCACTCAACTTTTTTCATAAGCCAAAAGCATCCATCTGAATAGTAAAATCAAGAAAGATAGGATAATGCTAAATTGCTAACTCTACTACTGTGGACAATCAGAGTTTGTTCAAGCATATAAATGAGTAATGAGACGAGAAACTTTCCCTTTCGATTAATTAGAATTAGAGGAATGTTTATGAAAGATAACATGAAATTATTGAGTTTTAATTACAAGATGGAACAATCATGGAAGCGCTGCTTGAAACGACGCCGCCTCATCTTCCCATTCCCTCCGTTGGTCTTGTTGTTGTATTCCTTTGAATTCGTGCGACCTCGTCCGCTGCTGTCGGTCCTTTCACTTGTTCGACTTTTGCTTCTTCTGGAATTTAGTAGAAACACATAATTATTACTTTTATTATATTATTCGGCTGCTTCAACATGTTACACCACTACAAGTATATGCTTAATGCTTTGTTCTATTTGCATTTTGTATGTATGTGTGTATGCATGCATGTATGTTCTCCTTCCCCCATTCAACTTTTGGTGCCCTTCCCTTGTTAGAAAATAAGCTAATTTTCAGTTTGAAAGTGATTTTTAGAACTATGAGGAGTCATAATTAATTAATTATAACAAATATGATTTTGGGAATGAACAAATAAAATTAAAGGAAATTTACCCTATTTTCGTTTACAAGAACTTTTCGTAACAGATTAAGAGCATTTACCCGTTCACGCAAAGTTTTAGGTAATCCCCCTCCTCAAGTATTTAAGCATCCAAAAAACAAACTAGAGATCTTTTCGTAACTGATTAAGAGCATTTGCCCGTTCATGCAAAGTTGTAGGTATTCCCCCCCTTCTCCCATATCTCAAGCATCTAAAAGACAAACTTATGTTTGAAATTCTAGTTAGGCGCATGGCTGGTTTATACCAAGAATTCGTTGGCAGGTGGAGGAAAAAGTCTTGGATTGCATTGCGAGTGTATATTCCCTCCCACCAAGGATTCTATCTTGGCCCGGAAGACAATAACTCCACTACTAGCGAATCACTTAAAATAAGCAAAAAAGAAATGGGTATCGGATTCTTAGCTTTCCCACGTTCACGATGAGTGACAACATTTGTGGCAACCGGTCACGCCACAACCCACCCAAAAAAAAAAAAAAAAAAACAACAAAACAAAACAAGTTATTGTCTAATGAAAGAAAGCTATTTATAAGTTTCATCAGACCAGAACAAGCATCCGTGATCCACCTTACCATTCCAGACTCCCACCAATGCAGTATGAAGAATTAGTTATCCCGAAAACCTATTTTTCAGAAGAACAAAGAAGAAAAACAGCAGTCACACACACAAAACCAGTCCGCCCCATCGATGCATGAAAAACCCATAAACCACACTGCAGATGCTAGGAATGGCAAACCCAACGCCTTCTAAGGGCTTTGGACCAGCATCAATTGGAGGATCCTCCCGAAACTAGGTGAAGGGGAAAGGTATAACGAGAGGGGCATTTTGCACAAAAAAGCGGCGTTCAATTAGCAGTGGCATAAAGCAACAACTTACCTTCCTTCTTAAAGTGAACTGAAAATCACCTTTTAGGAGGTTAGGCTTGGGCAAACCAAGGGAAACATGATTTTAAAACGAAAACTGCCAATTTCATTTTCATGGTTTAAGATAATAAACAACAGAACTAAAATATCTAATGCACGACAAGATCACATTAACAAGAGATACTATAACTTGCAATATTAACAATGATAATCACCAATAAGCAGAAATATCAGATTCAACCAATTGTTTTAGGTTCGTGATTCAAAAAGAAGAATGAAAATACCAATGTACCGTAACAGACACTACCAAACAGGAACTATGGAGAGACAGCAAACAAGTAGATACTAAAGGGACAGTACCACAGATAATGCATACAAGAAAATAGACAGTGTGAACCAACCAAAACCTAGCAAGACCAAATGAACTTGTCCTAATGGGATACGAAAATCTCTTTATAAACTTTAGTTTTGGTCCTCACTTGGCCATCATGACTTTGACGAACTCCTCATAGTTGATCTGCCCATCACCATCCACATCAGCCTCACGAATCATCTCATCAACTTCCTCATCTGTCAGCTTCTCGCCTAGATTTGTCATAACATGACGAAGCTCAGCAGCTGAAATGAAGCCATTCTGGTCCTTATCGAACACTCGGAAGGCTTCCTTGAGCTCCTCCTCAGAATCGGTGTCCTTCATCTTCCGGGCCATCAAGTTAAGGAACTCTGGAAAATCAATGGTCCCATTCCCATCAGCATCAACCTCATTGATCATATCCTGAAGCTCGGCTTCAGTTGGGTTCTGCCCAAGTGAACGCATGACAGTCCCTAACTCTTTTGTAGTGATGCAACCTGAATCAAAATTTAACAAAAAAAGTATTAGTGTGGAATACAGCAAAGAAATTGGTAATAGGGCTTTAGGCAGATAACTATGCTTCTTTTGTATGATGAGTGGGAAACTGTAGCCGGGCATACTAACACAAAAAAAACCACTGTCCTCCCCCTAACTTTAATTCTAATACATTTTAACTGTTATGATTGTTGAGGGAATTCCGCCTAAACTGACAAAAGAAAAACACACACATGAACTAAAAAACTATCGCATTTCAATCAAACAACGCTTTCAATATTGCACACAACATGTATAAGGCAAACAATAAAAAGTAAAAGATTCATCCAGATTTCCATATTCAATATCAAAATCAGTCAGGAAAAGACAAAATCAATTCACCGTTGTCCAGCCCAAAACCACCCAACCATGAGTAAAAGATTGAGAACATACAAAAAATTGTTCATATATATTCATAGACGTAAACCCTCATGAAAGTTTGCATTTCATGCTATCCATAGGCGACAGAAACATAGAATAATTCATTTTTGTATTTATACATATACATACATACACACACACACACACACACACATATATAACATTGCCTTGTGATCCCAATACAAGAAGAATTAATTTTGCAGCTCCAAAACCATAACAGAGAAATTGAATAAAAAACCCACTTACAATGGAGGAAACGAATATGAGAATCATAATCCATCCATATATTTAAATTCCACACATTTAACCTCAAATCTAACAGATCTTATCCTCAACGATCAAAACGCACTCGGAGGATGATAAATCAATTCAATCGCTGAAAAATACTCAATCAATCACAAATTTTCACCAGAAAAAGATTAAGGTTTGATGCAATAACAGCTTTAGATCCAAATATCATAGATTAATTAGGCATAATAAGAACAAAAGGGAAAGAGAGAGAGAGAGAGGGATCTGAGGACGAGACCATCGCCGTCCTTGTCGAATAGGCTGAACGCCTCCTTGAACTCGGAGATCTGGTCGTCGGTGAGCTGATCGGCCATCGTTGAGAGCGTTTGGCTTCCGAGAAAATCACAGAGAAAGTGTCCAAAAGGAAAAGGAAAATATGTCTGTGCGTGTCTCGAATGTGGAAAAATGTGAGAGACGGGTAGGCTTTATATATCAAAAGAAAGAGTGTGGTCCATCGGCATCTGATTCTCTCTCAGCCGCACGTATACCTTCTATTTGATTTGAACCTAGAGATTTCAATTTAATATTAATAAAAGCATAAAAGTTATCTCTATTGATTAATAAAATTCTCATTGTCACACTAAAAGAGGGTGAAAAAACAAATTAATTTTCTATCATACAAAAAAAAAAATGATGGGCAATAATGTAATTTTACATATCCAAATTTTAATGTTTTTTATTGAAACTTCACCTACATGTAATGTTAAAATACCTTCAATATTAAAATAAAATAAAATAAAACCGAAAGGACCATTCATATTAATAAAAGCATAAAAGTTATCTCTATTGATTAATAAAATTCTCATTGTCAACCAAAAGAGGGTGAAAAAACAAATTAATTTTCTATCATACAAAAAAAAATGATGGGCAATAATGTAATTTTACAGATCCAAATTTCACTGTTTTTTATTGAAGCCTCACCTACAAGTGATGTTAAAATACCTCCAATATTAAAAAAAAAAACAAAAAAGAAAACCGAAAGGACCATTGAGATGTTGGAAGATATGTTGAGATCTTCAGTATTGCAGTTTGGTAACGCTTGGCATAAACAGTTGGATTTGATGGAATTTGCATATAATAACAGCTTTCATTCAAGTATTGGTATGTCACCATTTGAGGCACTATATGGTAAATCTTGTCGTACACCCTTGTGTTGGTCGGAGGTTGGTGAAAGAGTTTTGGTGGGCCCTGAGATCGTGGATGAGACTACGCAAAATGTTCAAGTGATTAAGTCTAACCTGAAAACGGCCCAGGATCGACAGAAAAGTCTAGCAGACAGACATGCCACTAACCGGATGTATAATGTAGGTGATTGGGTATTTCTGAAGTTATCGCCATGGAGGGGCGTAGTGCGGTTTGGAAAGAAAGGCAAGTTGAGTCCTAGGTACATTGGACTGAAGGAAATTTTGTGAAAAACATGTTCATTTAAGCAACATCTATAGCATGCAATTAACAATTAAAGGCGGAATCATACTTGTATGCACTTAAAAACAAAACATTACCCATGAAATTCAAAGCCTAGTAGTTAGGTGAACCAAGACTCAACTTAAAACAAAGTGAGTTGAGAAATTTATACCTTTGTTGATTCCTCTTTGCATAAGCAAAGGATAATCACCCAAGAGATAGGGTCTTCATTCCTTGCTTCTTAGATCCATGCTTTCTTGGATGAGGATGGTTGAAAAGGATTCTCCAAGTTCCCAAATTTGAGAACCTCTAATTTTCCACACCAAGGAGAGACCTTTTAGAAGAAATGAGTGACCTTGGAGGATGAGAGATGCTAGCTAATCTCCTCCAAGGGGGCTGGCCTCTTAGAGAGAAAATAGAGAGATATGTTCTCTCCAATTCTCTAAAAGAAACCCTAAATGAATTTTGGCTATAAAGTCATATTTATACCTACATTCATTTGAGTGGCAAACTTGTAATTAAGTCCAAAACCCACTCCTTTAACAATATGGCCGGCCATAGGGTGTTATTGGGCTATTTGGGCATTTGTGAATATTTAGTTATTAAGTTGTCATACAACTTAAGTCAATGGGCTTGACGTTCGAAGCCCATTGGGCCTTAAGGCCCAAAACTAACCCGAGGTCTTTAACGAACTTTATTCGTTTGATTAATTAATCATATTAATTAATTCTTGCCATAAATAATTAAACCATTTAATTATCCTTACTCATCTCCGTTGTTTCTTCAATCTCTGCCTTACACGGTGTATGATCCATTAGGTTCCTTTTAGCGAGGCAGTGGGCGATTAGAACTCTTTCAAATCGATTGTGAATTGAAACTTACTTTCAATTCTCCCTTTAGTGATTATACACGTTTAGGGCTTCCACAAACCATGAGTGACACCTAGCAGTATGTCATGGTTACCCAAGCTAATCAGAAGAGGTGGAGAACCTATTCAGTTTAGGATTACAATGCAATACGGTCTTTCTCTAATACAATACTCTTGACCACATTGTTTGGTTTGATAGTTTATTCATGTCGACTATCCAATGTGATTCATTTACTTATATGATTACCTTGAATGTGATTTGGAATGACTTCCTAAATCTCATTCATACTCTGGCCAGAGATTCTTAATCATATCATAGAGTATTCCCCCTCAAACGGTTTGAAGGTTAGAGATCCCTTGTTGCGCATTTACTTGCCTCCATGGCTAAGTGGCTTAACCCCAACTATGTCGTGGACACCCTTTGACGGAGTGACTTTGACATAGTCAAAGATCAAGGACCTAACCACAAGACAACTATGATGCCTCAGGTCAAAGGACTACTTTGCATTTTCCCAACCATGAGTTCTCATGTGACATGAGTATGAGAACTCCTCGTTGATCGTGTTTAGTGGACTCATTCGCTATTGAGCACCTACATGCTTATCTTGGTGTCAATCACACCAATGACTCGAGACCAGTCACTCTCCCTGAGAGAAGACACAACACGTACTGATCTTAACGGACTGTCAATGCCCAATTGGCAATCCTATGATCAGGAACGTTTAGGATATGTATACGAAAGAGAATGGTCTCATGAATCTAACTTGTTTAAATTACATTCTCCTAATTACATATTCCTTGGACTTATCGTTTAAGCATATAACATTTATATGAGACGGCTTAAAACAATAATCTTTTCCGTTGATATTAAACTAGATTAGTTTAACATGTGAAATGTCCGTAAAGTATCATCATATGATTGGTTTTAGGGCACATTTCCCACAATCTCCCACTTGCACTAGACCCAATCAGCTTGGTCATCAGTGATGATACCTCTTCTGTAGTCATTTCAAAAATATCTATATGTTATCCATAGAAGCAACCTTGAGAATAACGACGTCACCATTATACATGATTCTTAATCATGTGGTTTAGTCTCTCATTTGAGTTCGGATCATGATGAGACCTTGATTCCCTGGCTTGGGCTATCACCCCATTAGTGTCGTAGTGTCGGTACACTAGAGACACTTTCTGGTTGGAACCGAATAGAGAGTTCATGAATGAACTTTCTCATCCAAACAACATTGTTGTAAGCTTCTATATGGCAATATATTTTGCATTCACAATGGAACACACTAAAGTCATTACTTTTAATGTTTCCATCCAAATATCTATTTAGTCATAATAAAGAGATATCTGATTATCTGTTCATTCATAATGAAGAAACATCCAATGATGGATTAGATTCATAATCTAATACATTTACGCTTCCATTACGTTACTCTAATTCTTCCTCATTCTTGAGGAATCCATCCTTTATTATTTCTCAAATACTTAAGAATTCACTTGACAGTTGCCATGGTTCTGATCCTGGGCTTGCATTGATATCGTCTTGTACTGATCTTGGTACAACTCATATCAATGTTTTTCATACAATATGAAATACATATATCACCTTTTTGCGTATACATAAAGGATTCGATTTATGCATTATTTCTTTGGGAGTCAAAGGGTACGTTCCCTTTGAGAAGAGCTACCTCCTAGTCTTACTAGAGTTGTTCTTCTGATTGAAGTTTATCATCATATGAAAAACTTCCTAGCATCTTTTGTCTATCATTAGGGCTTGATATAATCCAATTATATCCTGAAATCTATCATTATAGATTTTCATCCCATGTTTATAGACTATGTCTCCCATATACATTCTATTGTTATAGAATGTTTAAAGTCATAACTTTAACGAAGAAGTATTCTTTTCATTTCCAAAATTAATATATCATATATATGTTAAATTTTTAGGAACATGATTAACTCCCACTAATCTTTTGTAAACTTAGTAAACAAAAGATTCATTTACATCTTTATGAGAAATCAATTGATTTGATTTTTCTCATAAGACGCTTATAGCTCCCACTAGCTTGCTAAGATCCATGAAGGATGGATCTCTACAACTTACATGTCTTGTGATTCATAGTTTTAGACATATATTATCAAGACTATCTTAATAATGGTTTCGGAAACCCATGTTATGTCCAAACATTGAATCACCATTTAGTTGTAGCTAGCAATCTTCAAATTAATTGAAACCAAGACTACGTCAAAGATGGTTTCTTCAAAGTCAACCAATCTCTTTGATTGTAGTCACCTTAAGCTACCAATTAGCTATAAAGGTTTCATTATTTCGGGTCAAATGGTACTTTACCATTTCCTTGAGTATATGTCGTATATACACTCAATGTAGTCATAAGGATTTTCATTCTTATTTCTTTCGAATTAAGAGGTGTAACTCTATGACATAATTATAAAGTTCAAACCATTCAACTGAGACAGTTTATAAATCCTTCTCGACTACCTTGGAGCTTGTGGTATAGGAACTAGGTTGTTATATTTGTTGATCACTATCTTGTCTCTCAAAGAACCCATTCTTTGAGTTCTATCCCTCATTCATTTGCTCTATCTTAGGCAAATTCTAGTGTAGGATTACAATGAACTACCCAACAAACAACATTTGTTAGTTGGTTTATAGAAGTGATATCCAAATGTTAATTTAAGGATACCCACAAGATAATTCTTTAAACAAATATTGTTTATTAGCACACAACCCCAAATCTTAATAGGATTAAGATTTGTCTTTCTTTCCAACTACATCCTATGGAGTCATGAAAATTTTGGAAGATCTTCTAATTGACAATCATATTGTCTTAGAAGTATATATCCTATATATGGGTAATTGATAACATCCAACGAACTAAATCTTATTCGAGTTCGTTCTTCTCTTAATGGAGAAATCCATTATCTTATGATGCTTCTTTCCTTGATATATTTCAAGGAAACTGTTCTAAAGTGTTACATTTCCTTGTATCAAATCTAAGGAGGTAAATACTTTAGACATCTTACTCATCAACTTACATTTCTTGAATTCTTTGAAACCTTTTGCAAAGTATTCGGACTTGTGTTTATTCAAAATAAATGATAGTCCAACCGAGAGCGATCTTCGGTGAATGTCATACAACATGAGTAGTATTATGTTGTGGACAAGTGCCACTAACATCTAAGTGAATTAACCTCAACAACTTTGTGATTCTTTCTTCCTTTCCAAAAGAATAAAGATTCAAACATTTTGCCTCTATACAATTTTAACAAGAAGGCATTGGATCCGGATCTAACGATCCATAGCATCCATCTATGACCAACTCGTAATTTATGTTTTAGAGGTATCACAACTCAGTTGGGATTAGTCACTACCTTGCAACCTTTTGGGTTTTAAGCATCATTATATTCTAAACAGTTAACACTACCATATTATCTCTACTATAGAGATAATCAATTAGATTACAATAATCTAATCATTCATTAATAAAGAACAATGTTTCGTCAAACAAAACATTCATCCATTTCTCATACGGAATTAAGTTCCTTTATTCAAATTGGAATGTAAAGACAATCTTTGTTTTTCCATTTTCTTTGGTAGTTCATATGAGGAAGTAAGTACTACCTGCTTTTGCAGAGATCTACATTTGATTCACTTTCCAAATGTGAAGTACTTTCTCTTCTCTCATTAATCTTCTACTTCTTATTAGCCACACTTTTACAATGATTGTAAAACATAGTTACTAATACGGAATCAAGCATTCAAGTAGAAGAACCAACTGTTTTGAACTTTTCAAGAACAATTTACAACACCTTCGAAAGGTGTGTTCTTGACACTTGCAAGACATTTCTTGCAAATGCCCCTTCCAATGTCCATCATTTCATAAAGAAAGTTTGTTCCCTCGGAGTTATTTCGCCTTCTTCATTTGACTTCTCCTTTGACTACAATAGTCATGGTCCCTAAACTCCCACTATCTCTCTTGAAACTTATTTCAATTGTGTTATACACATCAAACGATTTGGAGAGAGTGCGGTTATTGTTCACTATATAGTTTACAATAAACTTAGTGAACCATTTGGATAGGGACTCAAAGGTGAAGTCCTAGCCTAGTTTCCGTCTCTAGAAGTGGTTTAACACTTCAACACTCAATGATTCAAAATCATCATAAGTCCATGTTGATGGTGAAGGAAATTTTTTGTCCTAGCTAAGAACAAGTAAGAACATTTGAATACATATGCAAACTATTAACACATTAAAGTAGGCATGCATTAAAAAACAATTCATAAAACCCATGACTTTCAAAGCCTAGTATATGGTGAACCAATAAACTCTTTAACAACATTAAAGAGAAGGAAAGATTTAGAGTTTCTTTACCCTTGAAGCTCATCCTTGATTACACAAGGGATTCACCCAAGTGGAGGGCCTTCAAGTCACCTCCTTGCTCCTTGGATCTTCCTTGTGATTTTCCTCCTTTTAGTGCTCCTTTGCTTCTTTGAGGATTTGAGGATTTGTTCTCCAAAACATCAAAAGCTTGATGTCTCTAAGTCTCCACACCAAGGATGAAGTGTGAAGATTAAATGGATGACTTAGAGAAGAAAAGATTCCTAGCTAAATCCCCTCTAAGTGGCCGGCCTCTTTAGAGAAAATGAGAGAAAGTGTTTCACCTCATTTCACCAAGAAAAACCCTAATGAGAAATAAAGCAATAAAGTTGAATTTATACTTCATCACATGTGAGTGGCAAACTTGTAATTAATCCAAGTTTGCATCCACTCACTCTATGGCCGGCCATGTTGATGTTATTGGGCTAATTGTCCATTTTGTTTTAGTTGTCATACAACTTAAACATAATGGGCCTTGTGGACCAAAACGCTTTTGGGCCCCGAAACCCAAAACCAACTTATAAGCCCAATACGAACGTTTCGTAAAATTAATTAACTAATTAATTAATCTTGACCATATATCAATTAAACCATTTAATTGCTTATCCATATCATTTATATTTCTTCACTTTCATCCTTACTCGGTGTACGATCCATTAGGTTCCAATTAGCGAGGCAGTGGGCGATTGTTACTCTTAACGATCGATTGTGAATTGAAACAACATTTCAATTCTCCCTTTGTTGAAGATTAGTGTTTGCTAATCTTCAGGGCTTCCACAAATCATGAGTGACACCTAGCAGTATGTCATGGTTACCCAAGCTAAGTAGAAGTGGTTGGAGAACCTATCCAGTTACAATTACAATGCAATATGGTCCTTCTCTAATACAATACTCTTAATCACATTGTTTGAGTGATAGTTTGTTTCATGTCTACTATCCAATGTGATACTCCTCTATATGATTCAATTGAATAAGATTTGGAACAAACTTCCTAAGTCATATTCATATGCTTTGGCCAAAGACTCTCGAATCATATCTTAGAGTATTCTCCTTCCACCATGGAAGGTTAGAGATCCCTTGTTGTGCATTCATATGCCTACATGACTAGATAGCTTGACCCCAACAATGCCGTGGACACTCCAATGGAATGCCATTTAACATGATCAAAGATCAAGGACCTAACCATTAGACATCTATGATGCCTCAGGTCAAATGACTACTTTGCATATTGCAACTATCGAGTTCTTATATGACATGTATGTTTGAACTCTCTTTTGATCAATGTTCAGTGTACTCGATTACTCTTTCGAGCACCTATGTGTTTGTCTTAGTGTCCAACACTAAATGACTTGAGACTTGTCATACTCGCGCTTGAGTCGACATAACACATACTAATCTTAGCGGATTGTCAATGCCCAATTGGCAATCCTATGGCTAGGAACGTTTTAGGAATGAACATAAGAGAAAGGTCTCGTTAATCTAACTTACTTAAATCACTTATCTCTTAGATCAAATACATTCCTTGGATTCCCTTATTGCTTAAACACAAGATACAATAAATAGTGATTAACAATAAGCTTTGCCCTTCATTAAACATATAAACGTTTAATACAATAAGTATTCCAAAAGCTATTACATCAAATGAGTGGCTTTGTGGGCATACTTCCAACATATGGACTATTTTTGTCAACCAACCATTATGTTCTAAATACAATTACAAACTTTCAAGAGTTGTTCAAGGCAACTCTCATTTCTTCATACAACAATTTGTAAGTGAAGAATCATGGCACATAAAGTGTCCATGCCCTTGAGCTTACTTCTCAAGTTCCTTGTTCATGTAACAAAGAAACAGGCACTAATGTTTGCGTTAGCTAAGGGTTGTTCAAAGCAACTCTTATTTCTTCATACAACAATTTGTAATTGAAGATTTATGACATTAAAAGTGTTGTCCTTTTTATGATAGACTTTATCTAACATGTTCTTCCAATGATATATTATCAATAGGAAGATTGTGAGGATGAGACTACTTAGGTACATATACAAGCCATTAAAGACAATCTATGGGATTGTGGTACCAAGTCCGGAAACTAAAGTATTCGGCTTTTCTTTGTCAAGTTTTGGATAGCGTTTGCAAATATATCGGTAAACAAATACATAGCGAATATAAATTGATTGATTTTAAGCCATTTGATCCGGGTCTTTAAATCAAATAGCACCACCCACTATTTTTGGCAAATTCCATATCCCTCATCGGAATTCGAGAGTTTTTGGAGGAAACTCTTAGTAGGGTATGGGAGACTCACCATTACCATGCCCACCTCACAATGATATGATGTTGGCTAGCATCAATAATAATGAGAGAGTACGATTACTCATTTGCATCTCTTGCAAGTACCCATCTTATTTAGCCTCTAGAGAATGAAGCCTCACAATGATATGATGTTGGCTCCATTGCACTTAGTTAAGTCATTCCCACCATGCAAGTTTGAGTAGGGGTTCAAGAACAACCTCACAATGATATGATGTTGATCATTCTCGTTGCCTACCTTCACAACATCATGTATGCATATAGAACTCCTCCTGAGTGTAAGCACGCACTTTATACTCCCCCATGATAGGGTGAAGTCGGTGTACGAGTCACAAACGATCAGAGCCTACCACGGTGGAAGGCCACGAAAGAGTGTTCAAAGCACTCTCACGCTTATCAACTTAATAATTGTTTGGTTGAGGGTTTTAGGTCTCATCACATATAAGCATGCATTTTAATCTTATTAAAACAATTTGATCCTATTACAACTATTGGTCCATGTGAATGATTTAGTTGTACATGATACTCCCACTATGCTTGTAAAACGGTTTTTAAAGCAAGAGTATATGGTACTACTAACATAAGGTTTCCATTCATTGATGGACTATATAGTTGCCTTAGGGCCTTAGGATGACTATGAACCTTTGATTCGATCCAACACGAGCCTAGTATTAAGGCGTGTTTTTTCCTATTGGGCGTTGGACGCAACTACTCCAATTTCATGCATATCAAATAAAACAAGAAAGGAGTACTTCAAAGTAAAGAAGAGCTTATGCTCTTTTACAACATTTGATCAAAATAAATTACTTTAAAGTAATGAAGAGCTTATGCTCTTTTACAACATTTGATCATATCAAATTACAACCAAAATCTAATCTACACATACCCATGGTTCAAACAAATTTGAGATGGCCTTTCACATAGCTCAATTATCGTAGGCTTAGGTTCATAATCACCCTTTCTTTAATTAATTAACGCTTTAACTAATTAAAATTGAATGCAACATTTTCAATTGGTTTTTGTTTCCATAGAATTGATTTAAATGGAGCTAAATGAAATGAAAATCCAATTCTCATTTAAAGATACAAAACTATTTTGTTCTCTACTAATTTGGGCCAAATGCAATAACATCAACTTTTTGGGCTATGTTGCAAAACACAAACTTTTGAGGTCACTTTGTAAGAACACAAAAGTCCACCACTTCATGTAATTACAACTAGACCCCAAAAATTTCATCAAATACAAAAACTTCATTAAAGGAGCAAAACAATTTGTCCTTTAGTGATTTTGGGCCTTTACGTAAAAACGTAAACTTTCGGGTCAAAGTACAAATACACAAAAGTATCAAAACTTTATGTAATTGCATAAAAGCCCCAAAAGTACCCTACTTTTAGGGTGGCCGGTTTTTGGTAGTGTGAGGGAGTGGCTTTTTGATAAAATAACAAAGTCATAAAGTCGTGCAAGTTGAAAAGGATGGGTGATGGGTTGGTGTGAAAAAGTAGGTATAGGTGTGTAAGAAAAAGTACCAATCATGTACAAAAAATTCAAACACTCTATCAACATTTCAATCACATTTTCAAATAAATGTCTTGTTGATAGAAAAGTCACACCAACCAACACAAAACAAAGACTTTATGAAATCAACCAAAAACTTTGAATCAAAAACACCAAACTTTTTGTTCTTGGTAAGAACATCAAGAACATTGAAGAACACACATGAAAACTCATAAGAGCTCCATGAATGTTTTCACTCAATAAAATTCAAAATTTCACTACTCAAAAGGGGGTTAACATCCTAGGGTACTTAGGGGTTCCAAAAGTCACCTTAAAACACTTTTAACAAGGCAAACAAGAACCCAAAAATCCACCCTTTGGATTTGGCCGAATTTCCCCAAAAACATGGCACCAAATTTTAGCTCCAAAATTCATGCTCATATGAACTACATCTACAACATTTGAGATGGCAAATTTTCTAACAAAATTTACATTCAAAGAAGCAAGAATAAAGTTTGTAACAATTACAACATTCAAATCAAAGACTATGAACTACAAAACCCAAAAGGATTCACCAACTACTAGACCTAGGCTCTGATACCACTTGAAGGAAATTTTGTGAAAAACATGTTCATTTGAGCAACATCTATGGCATGCAATTAACAATTAAAGGCGGAATCATGCTTGTATGCACTCAAAAATAAAACATTACCCATGAAATTCAAAGCCTAGTAGAAAGGTGAACCAAGACTCAACTCAAGAACAAAGTGAGTTGAGAGATTTTATACCTTTGTTGATTCCTCTTTGCATAAGCAAAGGCTAATCACCCAAGGAGAGGGCCTTCATTCCTTGCTTCTTAGATCCATGGATTTCTTGGATGAGGATGGTTGAAAGGATTCTCCAAGTTCCCAAAGTTGAGAACCTCTAATTTTTTCACACCAAGGATGGACTTGAAGAAGAGATAAGTGGCCTTGGAGGAGGAAAGATTGCTAGCTAATCTTCTCCAAGGGTGGCCGGCCACTTAGAGAGAAAAGAGAGCTTGTGTTCTCATCTTTTCTCCAAAAGAAAACCCTAATGAAGAAAAGGCTATAAAGTCATATTTATACCTACCTTTATTGGAGTGGCAAACTTGTAATAAGTCCAAAACCCACTCCTTTATCAATATGGCCGGCCATAGGGTGTTATTGGGCTGTTTGGGCCTTTGTGAATATTTAGTCATTAAGTTGTCATTCAACTTAAGTCAATGGGCTTGACGTTCGAAGCCCATTGGGCCTTGAGATCCAAAACTAACCCGAGGTCTTTAACGAACTTTATTCGTTTGATTAATTAACATATTAATTAATCATTGCCATAAATAATTAAACCATTTAATTATCCTTACTCATCTCCGTTGTTTCTTCAATCTCTGCCTTACACGGTGTACGATCCATTAGGTTCATTTTAGCGAGGCAGTGGGCGATTAGAACTCTTTCAAATCGATTGTGAATTGAAACTTACTTTCAATTCTCCCATGAGTGACACCTAGCAGTATGTCATGGTTACCCAAGCTAATCAGAAGAGGTGGAGAACCTATTCAGTTTAGGATTACAATGCAATACGGTCTTTCTCTAATACAATACTCTTGACCACATTGTTTGGTTTGATAGTGAAGGAAAAATTTTGTCCTAGCTAAGAACATGTAAGAATATTTGAATACATATGCAAACTATTAACTCTTTAAAGTAGGCATGCATCCAAAAACAATTCATAAAACCCATGACTTTCAAAGCCTAGTATATGGTGAACCAAAAGACTCTTTAACAATATTAAAGAGAATGAAGAATTTAGAGTTTCTTTACCCTTGAAGCTCATCCTTGTTTACACAAGCGATTCACCCAAGTGGAGGGCCTTCAAGTCACCTCCTTGCTCCTTGGATCTTCCTTGTGATTTTCCTCCTTTTAGTGCTCCTTTGCTTCTTTGAAGGTTTGAGGATTAGTTCTCCAAAACACCAAAAGTTTGATGTCTCTAAGTCTCTTCACCAAGGATGTATCTTGTGAGGATGAAATGGATGACTTAGGGAAGTAGAAATTGCTAGACCTCTCTCCCTAGGTGGCCGGCCTCTTGGAGAAATTAGAGAGAAAATGTTTCACCCAATTTACACAAGAAAACCCTAATTGAAAACAAAGCTATAAAGTTGAATTTATACTTCATTTCTTAGGTGAGTGGCAAACTTGCAATTAAGCAAGTTTTGACACTCCTCACCCTAAATGGCCGGCCATATATTGTTATTGGGCTTATTGCCCATTTTGTTTTAGTTGTCATACAACTTAAACATAATGGGCCTTGTGGACCAAAACACTTTTGGGCCCCGAAGCCCTAAAACCAACTTAAAAGCCCAATACGAACATTTCGTATAATTAATTAACTAATTAATTAATCTTGACCATTCTTCAATTAAACCATTTAATTGCTTATCCATTTCATTTAATTTATTCACATACATCCTTACTCGGTGTGCGATCCATTAGGTTCCAATTAGCGAGGCAGTGGGCGATGTTACTCTTAACGATCGATTGTGAATTGAAACCACATTTCAATTCTCCCTTTGATGATTAGTGTTTGCTAATCATTAGGGCTTCCACAAACCATGAGTGACACCTAGCAGTATGTCATGGTTACCCAAGCTAAGTAGAATTGGTTGGAGAACCTATCCAGTTACAATTACAATGCAATACGGTCATTCTCTAATACAGTACTCTTAATCACATTGTTTAAGTGATAGTTTGTTTCATGTCTACTATCCAATGTGATACTTTCCTATATGATTCCCTTGAATATGATTTGGAACAGCTTCCTAAGTCATATTCATTTGCTTTGGCCAAAGACTTTAGAATCATATTTTAGAGTATTCTCCTTTCACCATGGAAGGTTAGAGATCCCTTGTTGTGCATTCATATGCCTACATGACTAGATCGCATGACCCCAACAATGCCGTGGACAATCCGAAGGAATGCCTTTGTCATGATCAAAGATCAAGGACCTAACCACTAGACATCTATGATGCCTCAGGTCAAATGACTACTTTGCATATTGTAACCTTAGAGTTCATACATGACATGTATGTTCGAACTCTCTTTTGATCGTAGTTCAGTGTACTCGATTACTCTTTCGAGCACCTATGTGTTTGTCTTAGTGTCCAACACCAAATGACTTGAGACTAGTTCATACTCACGTTTGAGTCAACATAACACATACTAACCTTAGCGGATTGTCAATGCCCAATTGGCAATCCTATGGCTAGGAACGTTTTAGGAATGAACATAAGAGAAAGGTCTCGTTAATCTAACTCATTAGATCACTTATCTCTTAGACCAAATACATCCATTGGATTCTCTTTATTGCTTAAACACATGATACAATAAATAGTGATTAATAATAAGTCTTGCCCTTCCATTAAACATATAAAAGTTTAACATATTAAGTATTCCAAAAAGCTATTACATCAAATGAGTGGCTTTGTGGGCATACTTCCAACAATCTCCCACTTGCACTTCAAAGCCATCATCCCATGTATCTAATACCCATCTTATCCATATGACGATCAAGCTGGATTTGAGTCATTGGCTTTGTCAGTGGATCTGCTACGTTATCGGCTGAAGCAACTTTGAGGATGTTGACTTTCCCCTCGGCAGCATATATTCTAATGATATTAAAGCGTCTGTCAAAATGCTTGTTCTTTTGATGAGCCCTGGGTTCTTTGGTTTGAGCTATCGCCCCACTATTATCACAGTACAAAGTTACTGGTGATGTGATGGTTGGAACCACTCCAAGTTCAGTAATGAACTTTTTCATCCAGAACGCTTCTTTACCAGCTTCAGCTGCAGCGACATATTCAGCCTCTTTCGTGGAATCAGCAATTACACTTTGCTTCTCGCTTTTCCAACTGACAACCCCACCATTCAGAGTGAATACATATCCAGAGTTGGAACTTCTATCATCGACGTCAGATTGGAAATCTGCGTCTGTATAGGCTTCCACTCGCAACTCTGCTGCTCCTCCATAAACGAGGAACATGTCCTTAGTTCTTCTTAAGTACTTAAGGACCGTCTTGACAGCTGCCCAGTGTTCTGATCCTGGGTTAGATTGATATCGACTAGTAATGCTCACATCATATGCGATATCAGGCCTTGTGCATATCATGGCATACATGAGACTCCCTATGGCGGAAGCATAAGGAATTTCATTCATTTCCCGTATCTCTTCAGGAGTCTTAGGTCCCATGGATTTAGAAAGGTGAATTCCATGTCTCACAGGAAGAAAACCTTTCTTAGATTGTTCCATCTGGAACCTACTTAGCACCTTATCAATGTACATAGATTGGGATAATCCAATTAATTTTCTGGATCTATCACGATAGAGCTTTATCCCAAGTACATAAGTTGCATCTCCTAAATCTTTCATGTGAAAGGTTTTAGACAACCACACTTTTACAGAAGAAAGTACTGCAGTGTCATTCCCGAATAGCAATATGTCATCTACATATAACACTAGGAATACAACTGCATCCCCAACGACTTTTTGATAAACACAATTGTCGTCTTAGTCTTTTCAGTATCGAAACGAATGTTCCAGCTCCTGGAGGCTTGCTTAAGTCCATAAATAGACCTTTGAAGCTTGCATACCTTAGTCTTTTCAGACTTGGACACGAAACCTTTGGGTTGAGTCATATAGAGCTCTTCCTCTAGGTAGCCGTTCAGAAAGGCCGTCTTCACGTCCATTTGCCAGATTTCATAATCATGGTACGCAGCTATAGCAAGCAAAATCCGAATGGACTTAATCATGGCTACAGGAGAGAAGGTTTCTTCATAGTCAATCCCTTCTATTTGCCTGTATCCCTTGGCTACTAGTCTAGCCTTATAAGTCTCCACGTTCCCATCAACGCCTATCTTCCTCTTGAAGACCCATTTGTTTCCAACAGGTACAATACCTTCTTGAGGGTCTACAAGAGTCCAGACCTGATTTTGATACATGAAATCCATCTCGGATTTCATGGCCTCTTGCCATCTCTTTGAATCAATGTCGGACATTGCTTCAGTGTAGTCTCTAGGGTCCTCCTTTGTTTCATTGTCACCTAGAAGATACAATTCATCAAAGTCATTATTTAAGCCAAACCTCATAGGTGGCTTACTAACCCGTTCAGATCTACGTGGAGCTAGGGGTTCAGGAACAGGGTTGTCAATATGTCGAGTGCTTGTTTGTGGTTCATTATTAATCTCATTAATTTCCATCTGTTTGCTTATAGTTCCTTTGAGAACAAATTCGTCCTCTAGAAACTTAGCAGTTCTGGCGACAAAGACTTTCTGGTCGTCAGGATGGTAGAACTCATATCCCATAGTTTCTCTAGGATATCCCACAAAATAGCATCTTACTGATCTCGCTTCAAGCTTAGTAGCCTCAAGCTTCTTGACATATGCTTCACAACCCCAAATCTTAATATGATTAAGACTTGGCTTTCTTCCATGCCATATCTCATAGGGCGTTTGTGAAACTGATTTGGAAGGTACTCTATAAAGCAAGTAAGCTGCTGTATATAGAGCGTATCCCTAGAATGTTACTGGTAGATCAGCGGAACTCATCATAGAACGAACCATGTTCATCAAGGTTCGATTTCTCCTTTCAGAAACTCTATTAAGTTGTGGAGTTCCCGGTGGAGTCCACTGTGATATTATTCCACATTCTTTGAGATAATCTAGGAACTCATTACTCAGATATTCTCCCCCTCGATCCGATCTTAGGATTTTTATCTGTTTCCCAGTTTGCTTCTCAACTTCATTCTTGAATTCTTTGAACCTTTCAAAGGATTCTGACTTGTACTTCATAAGATATACATAGCCAAACCGAGAGTGATCGTCGGTGAATGTGATATAGTATGAGAAGCCTTCTCTCGACGTAGTAGACATAGGTCCACATACGTCAGTGTGGATTAACCCTAGAATTTCAGTGGCACGCTCTCCTTTTCCAGTAAATGGAGATTTGGTCATCTTCCCTTTCAAGCAACATTCACAAGTACCCATCCGGTCATTACCTAATGGGTGGAAATATCCGTCTTTCGACATCTTGCGAATCTTATCAAGGTTCACATGTCCAAGTTTAAGATGCCACATATTTTCTTGGTTAACTTCTTCTCTAGCCCTTTTGGGTTTTGAGGTATTCCCGCTTTCAATACAGTGCATCCCATTATTCGTCTCTAGGTGAAAAAGTCCCTCTATCATATTACCTTGAGAGATAATACGACCGTTCAAGTATAAAGTGCAACTCATTTTGTCAAACAATACTGAGTGCCCATCTCGTAAAAGCTTAGAGATGGAAATCAAATTCTTTATACATGAAGGAAAATATAAACAATTTTTAAGTTCCAGGACTTCCCCAGAGGGTAGGTTAAGCATATAGGTGCCTATTGCTTTTGCAGAGATTTTAGTGCCGTTCCCAACTCGCACAACCATCTCTCCATTGCGCAGTGACCTGCTCCCTGTTAGTCCCTACAACGTATTACAGATATGTTGACTAGCACCTGAATCAAATATCCAGGAATTGGAGCTCACTGTAAAAGCACTCTCTATGACAGAAATAGTCTCTTCAAAAGTCCGTGTCATAAGGCTCGCAATGCGCACCCTGTATTTCTTCTTCCAACGTTCATCATTTCCACAATGAAAGCATGTTCCTTTGGATTTCTTTGCCTTCTTTTTATGCAAACTTTTCCTTATCATTGCATTCTCACTCCCACTGTCCCTTTTGAAACCTTTTTCAAATTTACAGCACATGTCAATCATCTCTTTCAAAGAATGATCGAATCTATTCACTTTATAGTTTACGATAAACTTAGTGAATTCATCCGAGAGAGATGCAAGGAAAAAGTCTTGGGCCATTTTCCCATCGATGGAAGTTCCTAAACTTTGAAGATCTTGAAAGATCCTTTCCATCTTTTGTCCATGTTTATGGACCGATGTCCCCTTTGCCATTTTGGCATTCATTAGACTACAAACATTTGAGAATCGTACATTACTAGTCTCGATGTCATGTATCTTATGCAAACTTTCAACCATGGCACAAGAAGTGTCCATGTGCTTATGTAGCTTCATAAGCTCCTCACTAAGTGAAGTGAGGATTAAGCATTTGGCTTGTAAGTCATCCTCATAGTGTCTAACATAATTTTGACACTCATCCTTTGAAGCTAGTTTCGTAGGAGGTATATAAGGAGGGGATTGCTTAAGCACATACAATATGTCTTTCACCTTTGAGACATTCTCAATGTGGCGATACCAAGCAAGGAAACGTTGGCCCTTAAGGCCCTTTTTGTCAAGTATAATGGTGGGTATAATTTTAGGCATGTCGTTCACTACATAACATAACAGAAATCGTATTAGATTGTTTTTTTAAAAACTATTTTGATTGGGTCTTTGAATCAAATAGTACCACCCACTATTTTTGGCAAATTCCACATCCCTCAATAGAATTCGAGAGTTATATTGAACTCTTAGTGGGTTATGGGAGACTCACCATTACCAAGCCCACCTCACGATGATATGATGTTGGCTAGCAAACATAATGATGAGAGAATAACGCATTATTCATTTACAACCTTTTGTAATTACCCATCCGTTTGGCCTCTAGAGAATGTTGCCTCACGATGATACGATGTTGGCACCATTGCACTTAGTTTAAGTTATTCCCACCATGCTTAGTTCGTGAAGGGGTTCAAGAATAGCCTCACGATGATACGATGTTGGCTATCCTCGTTGCCTACACTCACCTCATCATATGTATATGGATTCCTCCTGGATGTAAGCACATGCTTTGTACTTCCCCATGATAGGGTGAAGCCGGTGCATGAGTCACAAACGATTGGAGCCCACCACGGTGGAAGGCCTACGAAGAGATATTCTAAACATCTCTCGCTTATCAACTTAATATTCGTTTGTTGAGGGAGTAGTGTTGGGCTACATCAAAACATTTTAATCATATTAAAAGAACTTGGGCCTATCACAACCATTGGTCTAAGTTTATATGAATTAGTAGTATATAATACTCCCACTATTTCGTTGAAACAAGCGAGACTATATGGAACTACTAACGAATGCATTGCATCCTCATATGGACTATATAGTCATATTAGGTTTTAGGATGATTATGAACCGTTTAATTTGATCCAACACGAGCCTTGTGTTGGACCTTGGGTCTAAGGTAGGTAGTTGTTGATTTTAGTTACCCGTTTAATCCAATTAAACCGTTATTTCCTATTGGGCGTTGGACCCAACTATTCCATTTTGCATACATTTAAACAAAAGGAATACATGAAATAATAATAAGGGCTTATGCCCTTTTACAACACAAATGATGGACTTATGTCCATTTACAACAAATTGAATTAATCAAATTACATTCAAATCTACATTACCAAACCCAAACATTCATAATGTAAAGCGGCCAATCACATAGCTCAATTATCGATGCCTTTGGTTCATAATCACCCTTTTCTTAATCAAACACATTTAACTAAGAAAACAACTTTAAAACAATTGGTTTTCGGATCCATAGAATTGATTTAAATGGAACTAAATAAAATGAAAATCCAATTCTCATTTAAAGAGACAAAACCATTTTGTTCTCATCTAATTTGGGCCAAAAACAATGACCACAACTTTTGGGCCATTTTCTAAAACAAAAAACTTTTGGGGTCACTTTGTAAAAACACAAGAGTCCACAACTTCATGTAATCACAACTTAGGACCCAAACATTTTTAATAATGTCAAAACATCATTAAAGGAGCAAAACAATTTGTCCTTTAGAGTTTTTGGACCTTAACGTAAGAACGTAAACTTTTGGGCCAAAATGCAAATACACAAAAGTATCAAAACTTTATGTAAGTGCACAAAAGACCCAAAAATACCCTATTTTATAGGGTGGCCGGCCATTAGTGTTATTTAGTGATGAAAATTCAAATTTTATACAAAGTTTTGTAAGTGGGTTTTGTTAGGTGAGGTAAAGATGAAATAAAAATTTGTAAGAAATGATTTATGTCACATCTCTAATAAAAGTTTGTCTCCCATTAAAAATACTTTATCATTAACCATCACCCACTAAAATTAAATCAAAACTTTATGTAAAAACATAAAACTTTTTGAATCAAAACTTCAAAACTTTTTGTTCTTGGCAAGAACTCCAAGAACATTTAAGAACACTCATGAAAACTCAAAATACATGGCACCAAATTTTAGTTCCAATATTCATGCTTAAATGAAATACATCTACAACATTTGAGATGCAAAATTTTCTAGCAAAATTTATATTCAAAGCAAGAACAAAGCTTGTAACATTTACAACATTTAAATCATAAAACATGAAAATCACAAAACCCAAAAGGATCCACCATACACTAGACCTAGGCTCTGATACCACTTGAAGGAAAAATTTTGTCCTAGCTAAGAACATGTAAGAATATTTGAATACATATGCAAACTATTAACTCTTTAAAGTAGGCATGCATCCAAAAACAATTCATAAAACCCATGACTTTCAAAGCCTAGTATATGGTGAACCAAAAGACTCTTTAACAATATTAAAGAGAATGAAGAATTTAGAGTTTCTTTACCCTTGAAGCTCATCCTTGTTTACACAAGGGATTCACCCAAGTGGAGGGCCTTCAAGTCACCTCCTTGCTCCTTGGATCTTCCTTGTGATTTTCCTCCTTTTAGTGCTCCTTTGCTTCTTTGAGGGTTTGAGGATTAGTTCTCCAAAACACCAAAAGTTTGATGTCTCTAAGTCTCTTCACCAAGGATGTATCTTGTGAGGATGAAATGGATGACTTAGGGAAGTAGAAATTGCTAGACCTCTCTCCCTAGGTGGCCGGCCTCTTGGAGAAATTAGAGAGAAAATGTTTCACCCAATTTACACAAGAAAACCCTAATTGAAACCAAAGCTATAAAGATGAATTTATACTTCATTTCTTAGGTGAGTGGCAAACTTGCAATTAAGCAAGTTTTGACACTCCTCACCCTAAATGGCCGGCCATATATTGTTATTGGGCTTATTGCCCATTTTGTTTTAGTTGTCATACAACTTAAACATAATGGGCCTTGTGGACCAAAACACTTTTGGGCCCCGAAGCCCTAAAACCAACTTAAAAGCCCAATACGAACATTTCGTATAATTAATTAACTAATTAATTAATCTTGACCATTCTTCAATTAAACCATTTAATTGCTTATCCATTTCATTTAATTTCTTCACATACATCCTTACTCGGTGTGCGATCCATTAGGTTCCAATTAGCGAGGCAGTGGGCGATGTTACTCTTAACGATCGATTGTGAATTGAAACCACATTTCAATTCTCCCTTTGATGATTAGTGTTTGCTAATCATTAGGGCTTCCACAAACCATGAGTGACACCTAGCAGTATGTCATGGTTACCCAAGCTAAGTAGAATTGGTTGGAGAACCTATCCAGTTACAATTACAATGCAATACGGTCCTTCTCTAATACAATACTCTTAATCACATTGTTTAAGTGATAGTTTGTTTCATGTCTACTATCCAATGTGATACTTTCCTATATGATTCCCTTGAATATGATTTGTAACAGCTTCCTAAGTCATATTCATTTACTTTGGCCAAAGACTTTAGAATCATATTTTAGAGTATTCTCCTTCCACCATGGAAGGTTAGAGATCCCTTGTTGTGCATTCATATGCCTACATGACTAGATCGCATGACCCCAACAATGCCGTGGACAATCCGAAGGAATGCCTTTGTCATGATCAAAGATCAAGGACCTAACCACTAGACATCTATGATGCCTCTGGTCAAAGGACTACTTTGCATATTGTAACCTTAGAGTTCATACATGACATGTATGTTCGAACTCTCTTTTGATCGTAGTTCAGTGTACTCGATTACTCTTTCGAGCACCTATGTGTTTGTCTTAGTGTCCAACACCAAATGACTTGAGACTAGTTCATACTCACGTTTGAGTCAACATAACACATACTAACCTTAGCGGATTGTCAATGCCCAATTGGCAATCCTATGGCTAGGAACGTTTTAGGAATGAACATAAGAGAAAGGTCTCGTTAATCTAACTCATTAGATCACTTATCTCTTAGACCAAATACATCCCTTGGATTCTCTTTATTGCTTAAACACATGATACAATAAATAGTGATTAATAATAAGTCTTGCCCTTCCATTAAACATATAAAAGTTTAACATATTAAGTATTCCAAAAAGCTATTACATCAAATGAGTGGCTTTGTGGGCATACTTCCAACAAATAGTTTATTCATGTTGACTATCCGATGTGATTCATTTACTTATATGATTACCTTGAATGTTTTTGGAATGACTTCCTAAATCTCATTCATACTCTGGCCAGAGATTCTTAATCATATCATAGAGTATTCCCCCTCAAACGGTTTGAAGGTTAGAGATCCCTTGTTGCGCATTTACTTGCCTCCATGGCTAAGTGGCTTAACCCCAACTATGTCGTGGACACCCTTTGACGGAGTGACTTTGACATAGTCAAAGATCAAGGACCTAACCACAAGACAACTATGATGCCTCAGGTCAAAGGACTACTTTGCATTTTCCCAACCATGAGTTCTCATGTGACATGAGTATGAGAACTCCTCGTTGATCGTGTTTAGTGGACTCATTCGCTATTGAGCACCTACATGCTTATCTTGGTGTCAATCACACCAATGACTCGAGACCAGTCACTCTCCCTGAGAGAATACACAACACGTACTGATCTTAACAGACTGTCAATGCCCAATTGGCAATCCTATGATCAGGAACGTTTAGGATATGTATACGAAAGAGAATGGTCTCATGAATCTAACTTGTTTAAATTACATTCTCCTAATTACATATTCCTTGGACTTATCGTTTAAGCATATAACATTTATATGAGATGGCTTACAACAATAATCTTTTCCGTTGATATTAAACTAGATTAGTTTAACATGTGAAATGTCCGTAAAGTATCATCATATGATTGGTTTTAGGGCACATTTCCAACAAAATTTGCCATCTTACACCTTTAAGGATGAGGTCATTTCCCTTTAATAGACTGGCCCACGCCCAAGAGGCCCTCCCATTTTTCTTAGCATCCAAGAAAGAGACATTTGGGAAATAACACTCCTTTAAGACCCGAGCCCACAGAGAGTCCAGATCGTGTATCAACCGCTAACATTGTTTCACAAATAGGGCAATGTTAAAATCTTTAAGATTACGAAACCCCATTCCTCCATCCCTCTTAGGTCAACACATCTCCGCCCAATTTATCCAGTGAATCCCACAATCTTTATCCGTCCCCGCCCACCAGAACCTCGCCACCACTGCATCAATCTCATTACACAATTTGTTCGGCAATCGAAAGACACACATTGGGTACATAGGAATTTCCTGGGCCACTGCTTTAATGAGTACTTCATTCCCTGCCTGAGAAATAAGCCGTATTTTCCACCCTGCAACCTTAGCCAAACCCAGTCATTAACATACGCTAGAGTATCACGCTATGATCTCCCCCAGATTGTTGGGATACCCAAATACTTCCCCGGATTATCAACCTTCAGCATATCTAAGATATTACACAGCTTGAGAGCCAAATGGGTTGGGGTATTAGCCCCAAAATAAACGACCGATTTTTTAAGGCTAACTTGCTGCCCAGAAGCTTTGCAATAAGCGTGGAGAAGGCTTGACAGATTACTACAATTTTCCTTGGTAGCCATTAGAAAGATTAGAGTATTATCTGCAAACAATAAGTGTGAAAGCACCGGACCCGAAGTCGACATCTTAATACCTTCAATGTACCACCACCCGTTTAATAACCAAGGAGAGGACTTCACTGATAATTAGGAACAAATAGAGGGAGAAGAGGTCCCTCTGTTGGAGACCCCTAGTTGGTTTAAACCTTTTCCCTGGATGCCTATTGATAAGAATGGAAAACTCAACCATTTTAATACACCACATAACCATGTCAATCCACCTCCGTTGGAAACCAAGATGCACCATGACAACCTCGAGGAAATCCCACTCGACTCGGTCATAAGCCTTGTTCATATCAAGTTTGATCCTCATCTCGAACTTAGTCTTGATTTTTCTCAGCTTTAGGAAATGGAAAATTTCATGAACCAAAATAATATTATCCTGAATTTGTCTTCCTTGGATGAAAGCATTTTGGCTTGGCGAAATAATAACATTCATCAGTGGTTTCAATCGATTCGCCAATATCTTGGACATGACCTTGTAATAATAGTTGCAAAGACTAATTGGCATAAACTGACTGACAACTTCTGGGTTGGGGACTTTCAGGATCAAGGCAATATTGGTGGAATTGATAGAGGAAGGACACCTGTCACCCACTAAACACGCAACAATACCCTTGGCATCTATCGGAAGAAAATCCCTTGGAACCCATCAGGCCCTGGTGCCTTAGCCCCGTCCATGTTGAACACCGCATCCTTGATCTCTATATTCGATGGGACCACACAATGTCTCATTCATTTTAGTCGTTACCACAAGATCCAGGCAACTAAGAATATCACCCTAATCACATAGGCCATCAGAACTAAATAAATTCTTGAAATGCTCTTCCATCGTCAGTCTAACCCCGGTGTGATCCATTTTCCAGATACCCTCATCGTTCCGGATTCTAGCTAACTTGTTTCGCCCGTGCCGTAGGACCATAGATTGATGGAAAAAAGCAATGTTAGAATTGGCGCCTGCAACCATCGAATACGGGATCTAGTTGCCTAGTATGTTTCCTCTTGTACCTTGAATTGGTTGATGGATTCTGTGACCGCCCCAATTTGTCTACTATTATCTTCCCAATTTCGTTAGAGGTTCCCAAGGTGAGAGTTCAACTTCTCAAGCTCGATCGTTCTGGCTTTGAATTTGTCAGAGCTCCACCTTATTAGCCATTTTCTCGTAGTATTCAACTTCCTTCGCCATTACTCCACCCCTTCTGAAGCATCTTAAACTCCAACACCGATCAATGGTCACTCTACACCCCTCATCTTTACACCAGAACTCCTCAAAGAGGAAAATTGGTTTACATTTAGAAGTCAACAGGTCCGTATTCATTATCAATGGGCAATGATCCGACGACCTGTCATTGCCATGAAGAAAATGTGTGGGTGTCGGAGGTCGCTGACTTCTGCCCGATTTTTCATCTTCTGATAAAATTTCATTTAGGTCCCCAACATAAATCCACGGGGCATCAGTTGGTCTCAGCTCATCTGATATCCACTGCCAAAAATTATACTTCTCAACTTTGTAGAGCGTTCCGTAGATCCAAGAAGCATGAAACCACTATTCCTCCCCAGCCAATCGCATCTCAGTAGGTATCAAATTCCTATTGGAAGACACCACTTTGACCTCTAAACAATCATCCCACCATAGACTCAACCTTCCAGCTGAGCCAACCGGAGGAACATCACAGCCATTTACATATCTTATCCTCTTACGAACACCATTTATTCTGTGATTTTCATTTTAGTCTTCGATAAAAAAATCATAGAGGGTCTATACCTTCTAATGAGACCATGTAAGCCTTGAACTACCATGTCCGACCCAAGACTATGGCAGTTCCATACAAGGTGTATCATGGCTGATTTGCGGCTGTTTCGGGCCAACCACCACCACCACAGTTTTTGTTTGCCATACACTCTCTCTGCTTTGCCACTTATTCTTCCACAATTTCCTCTAGGTGAGGCCATATGTTTTCTTCCTGAATCGAGACCTCCAGCAGATTGTCCTCCGAAAGAAAATTTATATCCCTCGCTTGACCTCCATCTTCATCACTAGTCAGGGCAGCACTTCCTCTATGTCCCCCCTCTTAGTTCGCACACTTGAACCATTTTGTCTCTTCGGTCTTTTGAGTGGCCTTTGGGCTCTAATGCTACCTCCTTCACACATATTTCTCTTCAGGCCCAGCTTTTGGAAAAAGTCATCTCCCTCTATTTGGCCCAAGATAAGGTTTTCATGGTGTGTATTGTTACTTGCATGCTACATCGTTGGCAAATTCTGGCTTACCATCAACTCCCCTTGATCTTGCTACCCCCCGTGGTCTGCAATATCAAACCTCGACATGGGCCTCTATGAGGTAGTACCTACTATGTTGTCCCCCACCACAACCTCTATCATATTCTCCCAATCTAACGCCTGCCCTCATTGGGGTTAGCATCCTGAAGGAAAATTTTTGTCCTAGCTAAGAACATGTAAGAACATTTGAATACATATGCTAACAATTAACTCTTTAAAGTAGGCATGCATCCAAAAACAATTCATAAAACCCATGACTTTCAAAGCCTAGTATATGGTGAACCAAAAGACTCTTTAACAACATTAAAGAAAATTAAGAATTTAGAGATTCTTTACCCTTGAAGCTCATCCTTGATTACACAAGGGATTCACCCAAGTGGAGGGCCTTCAAGTCACCTCCTTGCTCCTTGTATCTTCCTTGTGATTTTCCTCCTTTGCTTCTTTGAGGATTTGAGGATTAGTTCTCCAAAACACCAAAAGTTTGATGTCTCTAAGTCTCTTCACCAAGGATGTATTTTGTGAGGATGAAAATTGATCACTTAGGGAAGTAAATTTGCTAGATAACTATCCCTAAGTAGCCAAGAAAACCCTAATTGAAAACAAAGCTATAAAGATGAATTTATACTTCATTTCTTAGGTGAGTGGCAAACTTGCAATTAAGCAAGTTTTGACATTCCTCACCCTAAATGGCCGGCCATATATTGTTATTGGGCTTATTGCCCATTTTGTTTTAGTTGTCATACAACTTAAACATAATGGGCCTTGTGGACCAAAACACTTTTGGGCCCCGAAGCCCTAAAACCAACTTAAAAGCCCAATACGAACATTTCGTATAATTAATTAACTAATTAATTAATCTTGACCATTCTTCAATTAATTTCTTCACATACATCCTTATTTGGTGTGCGATCCATTAGGTTCCAATTAGCGAGACAGTGGGCGATGTTACTCTTAACTATCGATTGTGAATTGAAACCACATTTCAATTCTCCCTTTTGATGATTAGTGTTTGCTAATCAATAGGGCTTCCACAAACCATGAGTGACACCTAGCAGTATGTCATGGTTACCCAAGCTAAGTAGAATTGGTTGGAGAACCTATCCAGTTACAACTACAATGCAATACGGTCATTCTCTAATACAATACTCTTAATCACATTGTTTAAGTGATAGTTTGTTTCATGTCTACTATCCAATGTGATACTTTCTTATATGATTCCCTTGAATATGATTTGGAACATCTTCCTTAGTCATATTCATTTGCTTTGGCCAAAGACTTTAGAATCATATTTTAGAGTATACTCCTTCCACCATGGAAGGTTAGAGATCCCTTGTTGTGCATTCATATGCCTACATGACTAGATCGCATGACCCCAACAATGCCGTGGACAATCCGAAGGAATGCCTTTGTCATGATCAAAGATCAAGGACCTAACCATTAGACATCTATGATGCCTCAGGTCAAAGGACTACTTTGCATATTGTAACCTTAGAGTTCGTACATGACATGTATGTTTGAACTCTTATTAATCGCAGTTCAGTGTACTCGATCACTCTTTCGAGCACCTATGTGTTTGTCTTAGTGTCCAACACCAAATGACTTGAGACTAGTTCATACTCACGTTTGAGTCAACATAACACATACTAACCTTAGCGGATTGTCAATGCCCAATTGGCAATCCTATGGTTAGGAACGTTTTAGGAATGAACATAAGAGAAAGGTCTCCTTAATCTAACTCATTAGATCACTTATCTCTTATGTCAAATACATCCCTTGGATTCTCTTATTGTTTAAACACATGATACAATAAATAGTGAATAACAATAAGTATTGCCCTTCCATTAAACATATAAAAGTTTAACATATCAAGTATTCCAAAAAGCTATTACATCAAATGAGTGGCTTTGTGGGCATACTTCCAACACATCCTTCTAGCCTGATCCACTAAAGCTTCATTTCCCCTCCTCAACTTCTGCTGCCCTTCATGGTTAAGCCCACTCGACCCCTTACTGGATACGTGGATAGGGACATTGGGCATGCCTGGTATCTCTATTATGGGATAGTGAACATTCCTCATGTTGTGAAGAACAGTCATTCCACTCTATTCCAGTGATGATCCCATTCTCACATTTACATCTGTCTCGCCGTCATATTCTCCCAAAGTGTTGTCTCCCCGTTTAGGCTGAATCGGGGCCCTTTTCTCCCTACTTGCCCCTGGCTGTCTCTTCACTCCCTGAATAGTAGTTATCATCCTAGGAGCATCCGAAAGATCTTTAATCATTCTAGGTATAGTCCAATCTCAGTAGCCCGCCGCATCCCCTCTACCATCAGGTACGGTACACTCATTGCTAACATGGCCAATTCTTCCACATTTATAGCAGAAGTCTTGTAAACGTTCGTACTGAAATTCAACCCAAGACTCCTTATCCCCGACCCTGGTTACCCAACACCTCGTGGCCAGAGGTTTAGTGGTGTCCACCATGATTCGGATCCTTATGAATCCCCTAGCCTTGGCCAGATCATTTACCTCCAACAATTCACCATATTCACTAGCCAAATGATTTATATTTTCCTCTAAGCATAGGTATAGTGGTATCCCCTTCATTTGAACCCAGAATGGGATCAGATGCATCATGACTTCTTTCATCGCCAGATCTTCCCTCCACCTTTTCACAGATAGGTTCTGTTTCATCACTGCCCAGGGCACCTGATCTAAGATACAAGTTGCAACACTCTTATCTCTTACCACAACCACATAAGAGTTATCTTGTACCCAGTTAATCTACAGCTCCCCAAACTCTTTCCAGGCATTCTTCAGAATGTTTCTCACTCTTCACTTATTAAGCTGTTGATCCACCAGTACATTGGCAATGAGCTTCAGTCCTTGTTCCATATTAGAAAGCTCCATACCACATTCCAGTTGGAAAGCCAGATCCTCCACTTCATTCGCTATAATCTCTCTAAGTTTCTTTTTCTTGTCGCGTCTCCTATATGATCCAACCTTCTGGTTTCTAAATCTCTCCAAAAAGTTGGAATAGTTATATTCCTGATTTTGACAGTAATGGGCAGAGTAAAAGTACCAATTATTTCCAAGGTTGGTGGGGCAGAGTAAATGCTATCCCAATTGTTATTCACAAACACACCCTAAAATCTGAAATAAAACATAATTACACACCAGATCTGGACTTTAATCCAGTCATCTACCCACTGACCTGTTTTAGGTTGTTGAGAGCTCATAAATGTTTCCATAATCTCCTTTGTTACCATCAGTACCCTATGGTGGAACTCATTTATAACCCCCACCAGCAAAAGGATGGAGGTCTCATCCATAAAGCCGTCAGAATCTAGACCTCAGAGGTAGAAACTGACTTCCTGACACTAGGAGGAAGCAGAGTCCCCGACCCCAGCTAAAAACCTTAAAGATTGGTAGTTGGCTAAGTAAAGTCCTAACCTTGATTTGGTCACGCCCTAGCTAGATTCGGACATCGAAGCGGGAAATTGGGCCTAGCTATGTGGGATATGCGAGATCTGTCAAAGAACTAACAATATGCCGATGGATTGGATTAAAAACACCCAGGCGAAAAAATGGGTCAATCATGAATATGTATGAGGGATCAATCAGAGCACAAAATCAACCCAAGGGTAATGGATTAAATGTGCTCAGGTGGGTTGGTGAAGGAAGCGAAAATGCAATTAACGGGGGGATCTCACAGGGAAAGGAAATACTCTCACGGGGGAGAGGAACAGTCTCACGGAGGAGAGAAACCCTTGGAATCTTTTTGCTTGCATTTTCAGACTCATTCTCTCGCCCTCTCACCAGAGAATGTTTTCCAGCGCGTAGTTTTTGTAATACTTTGGAGGTGGAATGAATTACAAATTTATGAAACAATACTATTTTATTTGAGGTAAATATCTTGTTTTCTGGATGAATTATGTAGGTCTTGTTTTCAAATTAAAAATACAGTATGTATGTCATCAAACATATTTTAGGACATGTTTGAACAGTTTATGACACGCTTTGTGTGCTGTTGCTAATGACGCTGCAAATGGTTTCAGTGCTATAGTACATGAACTATATATACACATGTCATGTTTAGTAACCATGATGCTCATTCCTCTGTTTATGACACATATTCCGTATCTCAAATTGAAATAGATGACATGCTTTTTTAATTCAATGATGCTTGTTAGGTGTCTCTAGAAGCTATACATGACACTATGCTGATGCGAAAATAACTAACGCACAAATTTAAACCCTATTTGTGACAGTTGTAGTAATGATGTAAGTAGGGATCGTTCTAGGCCGGGGATTAACTAGGGATGCTAATCAAAGTGAAATTAAATTAAAAACGTAAAAACAAAATTTAAAATATTAAACTAGACTCAAAACACTTAAATAGAATAACTCAAAATAAAACTAACAAATAAACTAAAATAAATCAAAAGACTCAAAACAACTCAAGACTTAAGAAAACACAAACTAAAATGACTTCTAATAAATCTAACACTTTAAAATAAAATGGGGGATTGATTTTGATGAAAAGTAAATTAAACTTAAATAAATTACAAAATTGACAAAAACATAAAATTAAGGTAAAATGATAAATGACGGACTGGCTAGAGGATTATTCTCCACACATGCCACATATGCAACCTAAATTGATTTTCAGTTGTTCTTTCAATAAATTGTAAATTCTCAACGCCCCAAGTTAATTAGGTCCGCTTAAATTAACCTTCAGATTTTCCTACTTTTATTAGGTTGGATGATTGCATACGACAACCCAAAACATTCCCTACAAGTTCCCTACATGAATTGCATAATAGAGATACAAGCAAGAATCATTAAGTTTTATGAAAATCATAAGCATTGACGAGGCACTTGTTACTATGAATTGCATGAAACTTATGCCAAGAATTTACCTAACGCGATCGTTTATAAGCGACCTTCACTACTTGTGAATATAAGTTCATAACGATTATGTGAAATTCACTTATATTCTAGCATCAAATTCATGCATGTAAATTAAGTATGCATCCTTAATCGACATACAAAAATAAGTTATCAATCAAGCAGTTAAGCAAATTAAATCACAACTCAGAAATCACAACTGAAGGTAATCAATTCAAATTACAAATATATCCATGGTTTTGAATTAAACTCTAGCCAAAATAAAATTAGTTATACATTATTTAAATTAAAACAGAAATTAAACTTGAGTTTGGAAACGAATTAACCGAGAGAAATGGGGCTTGCTGTCCACTGTGCTCAGGCCTCGCACTGCCTAAGACAGGCAGCTCCCTGCCTTCAAATCCCCCGTCAGTCTCTGTCTCCTCACGCTGCCAGCTGGCAGCTGTCCTGCTTGCCTCTCACCCTCTTTCCGCGTCAGCACCGTCTCGCAAGTTGCCAAGCCTTCCTCCCGAGCTTCTCGCTGTCGCTGCCTTAAGGGCAGCCTTCCACGTTCCCTGACCTGCCTTGCTGGCTTCCTCCCTGGGCTTCTCTCCTGCGCGCTGCCAAATGGCAGTTGTCCCTCCCAAGCTCCGCGGCTCTCGTCTCTCGCTGCAACCAAGGCAGCGCTCTCGCGCAAGGCCTTCACGCTGCAACGCAGCTGCCTGTCCTCTGCACTCCTGCCCTGCGTCAGTCAGCTGACTGCTTTTATTCCTCACATTCGTCCCCCTCGCGTCTCGTTTCTTCTGTTCGTCTCCTGCTCCCAACTGCCAAGGGCAGCTCCCCCCAAATTCCTTCTGACTTCTTTCCACGCTGCCAAACAGGCAGCTCCCCTCTGCACGTCGCTGTCCTCTCTCTTTCTCCCCTTGACTTCAATGATATATATAAAACAGCTCCCAAGGCCGAGACTTTCACTGGCTGCCAAGGGCAGTGCTTTCTGTCTTGCTGTTTTCCACTTCACTCCCCCGCAAGTCTTTTTCTATTTTTGTCAGCCCCCCGCACTCACTATTATATTTGCACACACTTTATTATTCCTTATTGTTTCCCTCACATTGCCTTGCTTCTGTCACTCCACTAACTCTTTGTCCCCCCTTATCTCCCCACGCCTTCTTCCTTTTCAAACCGTGAGGACTTCCCCTTTTTATATTTTATTTGATCCTCACCTTCCAAGTTGTCTATTCTTTTGCTGAGGCTCCCCACTTTTTTGTACTATTTGATAATCATTTCAATTTTTTAACCTTTATATTTTTGTGAAAACAAAATACTGGAAATTGAAATCAAATAAGTGAGCAAGATAATTTTTTACGAATTTATTACTTAAAATCACACTTTTGCTAATTTTATTTTCTTAGCTAGATAAATTCGATAAAACACAAAAACAAAGTAAATAGCACAAAAATATGAGGAAATAACTAAGAAAAGACAAGAGAATTTGATGTAAAATATATATAAATATGAGCTTATCAAATACCCCCACACTTAGCTTTTGCTAGTCCTCGAGCAAAACAGAGAAAACAGAAAAAGTAATAACATGAAAAACATTAGTTTCTCCCTATGTGACCCTCATAGAATTTCATTTGAAAACACAATCATCAAGAACCATAGCTAACACCAAACAAACTAATCCAAGTTCATTTTCCTTATTCAAATATTAGCAGTAATCTTTGAATCATCATTGAAGTGTAGTGTGTGAGATAGCCATGCTAATGCAATTTCAAATTTTTTTTTATTTTTAAAATCACCATATGCAAAATAGCGACCTTCTCACGGGATTTACACTCAATCACACATGTGTTTAGTTTTAATGTGTTTCTCTCAAAGAATCAAATGTGAAAGTTCTACTATACGCTTGCATAAAGATCACTTCTCCACAATCATAATTACAAAACTTAAATCAAGAGGACTTTTATTGGATGTAATGAGGCTTAGGGATAGGGTTATTGAAACGAAAGAATAGGAAAACAAAAGTTCCAAGCTACATTACAAGCAATTCTTTTCTTTTATAAGAACTCAACATTTCCCGCTATTCTACAAGTCACCTCCAACCACACCCATAAACTGAAACTTTAAAAACTTTTTATTTTCTTTGTATACAATCTTTCTTTTTCTTTTCATTTTCTTCTTCTTTTTTTTTTTTTTTTTTTTTTTTTTTTTTTTTTTTTTTCAAACAGAAACAAATATGAAAAACCCCCACACTTATTCTTTTGCCAAATACCCTCCAAAGTACTTCACAAACATTCACATAAGATAATCTTGCATTGCTCGCTTGGAAAGGGTAAGGAAAAATATTTATTTCAGGCATAAGGGTAGACATATCTGGTGATAAGAAATAAAAGGCTCACAAATACGGCTCAAATTGGCAATCTAATGATATCATTTTTCTTTGGGAAACAAGGTTATTTGGGCCATGGTGGTAAACCTAATGCCTCTATCATTTTCAAGTTCATGCAATTAATGACAAAAATTTCGAAAGATCGTTATGCAAGTTCTAGAGAAGTATCTCACATAAGTTCATCACACATGAAAAAATAGGAGTATATGAAAAATGCACACACTTTCAATAGGCTCAAAAACTCACATAGGATGTATATGGTCACTAAATTCACATATGGAGCTTAAAATCATGCTTTAATTTCACATCAACAAGGCTATGTGCATTTGGTTTTTCAAAGATGATCAAATATGTACAAACTAACACGAGAATTAGGAATTTCACAAAACACATGTTAACTAAGTTCTTGATGATCATGGTTCAAATTTTATCCAATTATATCATTGGGTCGGGAAACTAACAAAAATCTAATTCAAAACAATAAGGAAAACAAGACAATATTTTTGGATTTTTAAATTTTTCGAATTTTTTTTTTTTTAAATAAAACAAAACTAATTAAGAAAACAAAGCAATAACATGGAAACAAATGAAACCAGTTCAAAGTCGAAGGTACAAAATTTTCAATTTGGTCATTTTTCATACTCTTTACCCCCACACTTAAACTAGACATTGTCCCCAATGTCAGAAAATATAATAAAATGCAAATAAAAATAAAATAAATAAATACAAAGAAACAAAATAAAGCAATAGGACTGAAAACTTCTCTAATTTGCAGAAAAAATCAAGCGATGACCCCAAGCTAAAATTCTGCAATCAACCTCAAGGGTGGAAATAGTCAAAAGTTCCTGCAAAGAAAAGAAATAAATCAGTTAAGCACGCAAGAAAATGTAAAAAAAAAATGCAAACGAAAAATTAAAAATGAAAAAGACAATGAATAAAACTAAAAAAAATGATCATTGGTCCTGTTTGGTGACTTTCCACAGCTTTGAACTTGAACTGGCCTCGGAACTTCTTAGCAAGGAAAATGAGACTTGATTGGTGGTGTTGTTGAGGCTTCTCGAGCTCTTGGTTTCAACTCAGACTCCTTCTGCTGGGTTGATTGAGTCTGCAGGCTACATTCTTCTCTTTTTGTTCTTCTGCATGGCAAGTAGGCACGAGGCAGAGGTAGTGGTCTGCTTCTTTGTTCAATCTGTCCAAGTGCCGACCGATTGCCTTTCTTTCACCTTGCCCCGTAGCCAAGAGCAAGGGTAAAGGAAAAGCATGCCATGAGAAATCTTTGCCTCTGACTCTGATGATATGGGATACTTTTGCTTTTGAAGAAGTATCGTTCCACAGGTGTATGCTTGAACTGGGCTGGGGAACTTCTTAGCAAGGAAAATGAGACTTGATCTTGAAGATGAAGCAGCACCTTGTCTCCACATGCTTCAAGTATCATTTTCACTTGCCATGTCTGTTCTCCAGGCAGATGTGGCGACTTCTTCGGAAGTACATCAGTGGTTGATGAAGAGCACTCGAGAGCAATGCTAGGTAAGCAATCAGGAAGGATTTCCAGGCAGTCGGTTCTTAGATTGGAAGATTGACACCGAGTGCTGGCTGATTGCCCGCTTTCTCCTTGCCACAAAGACAAGGACAAGGACAGGAAGAAAGCGTGATATGAGATACTCTTGCTTTCAACCTTCATGATATGAAATACTCTAGCTCTAGATGATTTATTTGTAAAGGTATCCCAAGGAATGAGAAACACAGAGAAACTCGAGAGGGTTTGTTGGAAAGGCATTTTCGGAGATAAAAAATTTCGGAGATGAAGAAGTGTTGAGAGTGTGCCTTTGCTGTTGAAGGCGAAGGTAGACGTTTATAGGACTTTTCTTCACAACCGAAACTGTTCTTTTACCCCTGTCGGCAGCCGGTGAATGGATGAACAGTACAGGTGACGCGCTTTCTGAAAAGTCACCCTTAATTTGCGCAAAGCTGACAGCGCGCGTGACGAGTGACGACAAAATTGGAAAAACTGTTCGCCTCGTGATTCCTGACCGCTCCGACTTTTGAGAGAGACGCCCGACTTTTGAGAGAACGGCGTCCGACTTTTGAGAAAGGAACCGACTTTTGAGACGGAGACGCCGCTTTTGAGAAAAGAATCCGGCTTTTGAGAAAGGAGCCCGGCTCTTCGATTTGCGAGAGGGCGTCTCTTCGACTGCTGAGTGATGCCTCTTGATTTCTTCTTCTTATAAGAACGCTCATTTTTGTTCCACAACAAACTTAAGCTCCCCTGTAAACACTCCCTCCTGTAAACACTTCCTCCTTGCATTTCTTTTAATCTTGATCAGTCCGACTCTTCATTCTCAACACCTTCAGAAAATGTCTTGCCCTTCTGACCGTCGCCTTAACTTGAATGTTGGGGAAGATAGTGATATATCTTCTCCAACCAACATTTGGCAGCCGTCCTTCATATCCCCGAATGGTCCTCTTACAGTTGGGGATTCCATGATGATGAACGAAACAACCGCATCGGTGGTGGCCAGAAATCTGCTCACTCCTAGAGACACTAGGATACTTTCTAGGCGGTCCGACGAACTGGCTGTTCAGGACTCTATGGCCTACAGCGTCCGATGCGCAGGCTCCGTATCAAACATGGGCCAGCGCCTTCTTGCACGAACTCGTCAGGTGGAGTCGTTGATGGCTGAAGTGGCTAGTCTTCGGCAGGAGGTCAGAGTGCTTAGGCATGAGAACAGGGATTTGCACATGCTTGCAACCAATTATTCCACAAGCATGAAGAGGAAGCTGGATCAGATGCAGGAGTCCGAAGTGCGGATTCAGAGTGATCATCAACGGTTTATGGCGTTACTCCCGAGGTTTGTGTTGCCTTCGTCCTCGGGAGCAGCACCAAGTATTGAGGCTCTGAATGATCCAGCTCTGGCGCTTCGTCTTTCAGGGGCTCCGTCGACCTCCGAGGCACCACCAACCAACGACCAATGAACGAAATTAAATTACAAGTTATTGTAAAAAAAAAATTTATGCATTTAAGTTTTTTTTTTTTTTTTTTATTTTTATTTTTATTTTTATTTTTTTTTTTATTATATGAATGTTTATGTTTTTAAGTTTTTTTTTTTTTTTTTTTTTTTATATAAATGTAAAATAAGTAAAACAAAGTAAAAAGACTAAGTTTAACTTTCTAAACAAAAATCACAACTAAATAAACAAAACAAAATGAAATCAACGTAAAAAAATAAAATCAACGTAAAATAAATTCACACAAAAGCAAACAAACAATGAAAGAACTAAACAAAGTAAAATAAATTCAGTAAAGAGAAGGGATTAGGAATGCAAATCTGATTGTGGGTGATTCCTAGGCCTCCCTTCATTATTCAAATGCATGGGCTTATCATTGAACGGACGGTGGTACTTGAAATGATCCGACAACGGTCTAAGTTCTAATGACGGTGCCTGAATCATCAAAATTAAAAACAAGTTAGTATAAATTAAAATAAAAAATGGAGAAGATGGCTTACAGTCACATTCAAACTCAATTACAAACACCACGTCTTTGAACGTTTCAGGGACTTTGAACTTTGCCAGGTTTACTATGATGGTTGTGGCTTGTCCCGTGTCATCAAACTCAACTGCTTTGGGCTTGATTGTCTCATGCACAGCCTCTTTGATATGTTCAACAAATTCTCCGGCCACCTCATTTTCTGGAATCCCTCTTCTTGGTGTAGAAATCTCTTTGAATGTTTCAACGTCATCGGGAACATGATTTGGTGCACCAAAAATTTGGATCTCATTTTGCACCTCTGGAAGATCTTCCACAACGTATTTTTCATTCACTTCTTCCTTGGGATTTAAAAACCTGCAAGGAAAAAGGACATTTGGTGGAACGATGTTAGAATGAATTGAACTTAGAACCTCCTCACCTGAGTTGGATGACATAAGGACTTGAGGGGTTTGCGATAAGAATTCTTCTAAACTGCCCAAGTAGTCATCCTCATCTTCTTCTTGAAGCGGCAATTCATCCATGTCCGGGCCATTTTTGGATGGTTCTGGAACAACTTCATCCTCCATATCACTTCCCAAAGTGATGGCTTCATCGATTTCACTTTCTGCCTTTGAATTTGCAATGTTTGAGTTGGAGAGTTCACTTTGATCTCGAATCTGTGCCATGAATTCCATAATCTGCCCAATTTGCTCCTCCAATGCATCCACCTTGTTGGCTTTATTTTGCATCTCCTTGTTTCGATTTTCTACGTCCTGGGTCAAAGAGGTTAGTAACTTATTCAACATGTCATTATCCGAAGACGTACCTGAATTTGATTGGGGAGATTGTTGTGGTGGATGTGACGGTTCATATGGCCACTGATAGAACTCTTCCGATGGCGGCAATTGTTCTTCTTTTTGTGAACCCTGTACTGAAGAAATTAATTCTTCAAGCATTTGATTATAATCCACGGGCATACTTTGATTCGATTGGAATTGTTGTGGGGGATGCTGTGGTGGCTGCATAGATCTTGAATAGAATTCGTCTTGCTGCCAATATCCACTTTGTTGAAAGTGTTGAGGTTCATCCCACATATAATCTGAGTAGTCTCTCCAATCCGAATTGTAAGCGTTGGAAAACATGTTGCTCCTTGATTGGTTATGGCCCTGATATCCCCAAACATCTTCATTTGCAGAAAATTGGGGATATTGATGAGTTTGAAATCCTTGCTCATAGGGCACATCAAGTGTAGGGACACTTGGCATTGTGGTCCGTTCGGCATTATGAGTTAATTGAGCAGTGAGTTGTGCCAATAGATCTTGAATGCTAGTAGAATCCAGGTCTTGCTCCATTTGTACCTAAAATCAAAGAAAACTAAATCAAATATCAAAAGTAAAAGACATAAACACAAATAAACATAAGCAAAAACAAAAATAAAAGGATTAGCAAATTTGCTAATCCCCGGCAACGGCGCCAAAAATTTGATGCGAAAATAACTAACGCACAAATTTAAACCCTATTTGTGACAGTTGTAGTAATGATGTAAGTAGGGATCGTTCTAGGCCGGGGATTAACTAGGGATGCTAATCAAAGTGAAATTAAATTAAAAACGTAAAAACAAAATTTAAAATATTAAACTAGACTCAAAACACTTAAATAGAATAACTCAAAATAAAACTAACAAATAAACTAAAATAAATCAAAAGACTCAAAACAACTCAAGACTTAAGAAAACACAAACTAAAATGACTTCTAATAAATCTAACACTTTAAAATAAAATGGGGGATTGATTTTGATGAAAAGTAAATTAAACTTAAATAAATTACAAAATTGACAAAAACATAAAATTAAGGTAAAATGATAAATGACGGACTGGCTAGAGGATTATTCTCCACACATGCCACATATGCAACCTAAATTGATTTTCAGTTGTTCTTTCAATAAATTGTAAATTCTCAACGCCCCAAGTTAATTAGGTCCGCTTAAATTAACCTTCAGATTTTCCTACTTTTATTAGGTTGGATGATTGCATACGACAACCCAAAACATTCCCTACAAGTTCCCTACATGAATTGCATAATAGAGATACAAGCAAGAATCATTAAGTTTTATGAAAATCATAAGCATTGACGAGGCACTTGTTACTATGAATTGCATGAAACTTATGCCAAGAATTTACCTAACGCGATCGTTTATAAGCGACCTTCACTACTTGTGAATATAAGTTCATAACGATTATGTGAAATTCACTTATATTCTAGCATCAAATTCATGCATGTAAATTAAGTATGCATCCTTAATCGACATACAAAAATAAGTTATCAATCAAGCAGTTAAGCAAATTAAATCACAACTCAGAAATCACAACTGAAGGTAATCAATTCAAATTACAAATATATCCATGGTTTTGAATTAAACTCTAGCCAAAATAAAATTAGTTATACATTATTTAAATTAAAACAGAAATTAAACTTGAGTTTGGAAACGAATTAACCGAGAGAAATGGGGCTTGCTGTCCACTGTGCTCAGGCCTCGCACTGCCTAAGACAGGCAGCTCCCTGCCTTCAAATCCCCCGTCAGTCTCTGTCTCCTCACGCTGCCAGCTGGCAGCTGTCCTGCTTGCCTCTCACCCTCTTTCCGCGTCAGCACCGTCTCGCAAGTTGCCAAGCCTTCCTCCCGAGCTTCTCGCTGTCGCTGCCTTAAGGGCAGCCTTCCACGTTCCCTGACCTGCCTTGCTGGCTTCCTCCCTGGGCTTCTCTCCTGCGCGCTGCCAAATGGCAGTTGTCCCTCCCAAGCTCCGCGGCTCTCGTCTCTCGCTGCAACCAAGGCAGCGCTCTCGCGCAAGGCCTTCACGCTGCAACGCAGCTGCCTGTCCTCTGCACTCCTGCCCTGCGTCAGTCAGCTGACTGCTTTTATTCCTCACATTCGTCCCCCTCGCGTCTCGTTTCTTCTGTTCGTCTCCTGCTCCCAACTGCCAAGGGCAGCTCCCCCCAAATTCCTTCTGACTTCTTTCCACGCTGCCAAACAGGCAGCTCCCCTCTGCACGTCGCTGTCCTCTCTCTTTCTCCCCTTGACTTCAATGATATATATAAAACAGCTCCCAAGGCCGAGACTTTCACTGGCTGCCAAGGGCAGTGCTTTCTGTCTTGCTGTTTTCCACTTCACTCCCCCGCAAGTCTTTTTCTATTTTTGTCAGCCCCCCGCACTCACTATTATATTTGCACACACTTTATTATTCCTTATTGTTTCCCTCACATTGCCTTGCTTCTGTCACTCCACTAACTATTTGTCCCCCCTTATCTCCCCACGCCTTCTTCCTTTTCAAACCGTGAGGACTTCCCCTTTTTATATTTTATTTGATCCTCACCTTCCAAGTTGTCTATTCTTTTGCTGAGGCTCCCCACTTTTTTGTACTATTTGATAATCATTTCAATTTTTTAACCTTTATATTTTTGTGAAAACAAAATACTGGAAATTGAAATCAAATAAGTGAGCAAGATAATTTTTTACGAATTTATTACTTAAAATCACACTTTTGGTAATTTTATTTTCTTAGCTAGATAAATTCGATAAAACACAAAAACAAAGTAAATAGCACAAAAATATGAGGAAATAACTAAGAAAAGACAAGAGAATTTGATGTAAAATATATATAAATATGAGCTTATCATATGCATATGTTATATTTAGTATACCATGACATTCATTCCTCTGTTTATGACACTTATTCCACGTTTTAAACGGTAATAGATGACACAAGTGCTTAATTCAATGACGCTTGTTCCCACAATGATGATGCTAAATTCTTGCCTCATTAAACTTTTAACATGACCCATAAATTGCATCATGTATGTAAAAATTTGTAGTAATGTATCTTTTACGATTTGTGCACTTGTAAGGATAAAATTGGTGCAAACTGAATAACCTAATTTGATTGTCTAATTTATTCAACAATAGGCTTATTCCCTAACTGCTTGAGCTTTTGGAAACAATGGTAGTTTAACAATGCTACAGATACTGGTCCTTACAAGGGAATTCCAAAAGAATTTGTCATAATTTCTAAAGAAGTGTGTAATGTATAACAATGATGACTAACTAATAAAGAAAGTTGTAAATAAAATTGTAGAATCTTAGGTCATCGTTGTGATAGACCATGCTTATTTTAGAAGAGAGTGAACATTGTGGATGCAAATTTTCGCCGTCTCTTTCTTTGACGAAAATGCACTAACAAAATAATAACACCTAAGATTATGACACTTACCACTCCCGACGCCACAAATCCTACCACCACCGGCGGAGCCACATCTTAGGCTACCTTGGGCTGTAGCCCAGGTAGCTTTCGGTAGAAAATAAAATTTTACATGTAATTTTTACTGATTTTTCGAATGTAGCCCACCATATATTTAGTTACTAATTCGAATTGTCTCTGTTTACAAACCATCTCTTCTTCTCACATCTTTTTTCTCATCGCTTCTTGTACATGTACAAGTTTGAATTTGTTTGAATAACGAAAATTCCTGGCTCACCTTGTGAAAATTTTCTTAAGCTAGCTAATATTGTGAAAAATACAGTATCAAATTTCTTTGTTTATAAAGATTTAAATCTTTAAGCTAACCCACCCGGTGAAACATTTCTAGCTCTGCCATTGCCTACAACCACAACCCACCATATGTAGCAGCAGAACAGCTGCACCCATCCTTCAACAACAAATGAAGGAATTGAAAATCAGAAAACAAACTCTAAAATCTACCACCCTTGCATTTCATTTACATCATCACCAACGAGAGTGGCTTCATTTTTGTCCCATTTGAAGCCCTAAACTTCTAAATCCTAAGGATATTTATAAATAGTCTCATTTAGAGGTGGATCCTTTAAAAAAAGAAAAAAATTGAAATGCTCTATGCAAGAATCATATATGATTGATGTGAAAACTTATATATATTAATTATATATTATCACAAAAGGCTTCGGTGACATTAGGGGTGGAAACTCCCATATATTAATTTGTCATATGACCGATGTGGTATCCTATTCTCCAACAAACCCCCTCGTGAGTGGCCCAACAGGGAATCACAAGGAAAACGAATTTTCATATTAGAAACTGATCAAGTCTTTATATCAAAAGTAACGCCAATCTTTTCGAGAGCCTGATCGGTCGATTTTCAACCTTCGGAGCCAACACCAATCTTTTCGAAAATCCAACTTTAGGAAGCATGCTTGAGCCTAGTAAGGGTCCATGACGTGTCGAGAGAATAACTTGCTTTGGTATCATGATAAACTTTGTAGGTCCAAGCATGCTTCACCACCAATATCACCGATATTGTTTGAACTTAACCATCTATTATTAGGTGTTGGGTTTTGTTACAAAAGGCATCGGTGATATTAAGGGTGGAAGTTCCATATACTAATTGCACATTATTTATTTATGGGAACTTTAACGAAAAGCTCCCGGTACTGTTCACTTTAACGAAAAACCACATTTTTACACTAAAAAGTCAATCCTGGTACTATTCACTTTACCCTTTATTTTGTCCTTATCGTTAAAACTCAAAGTTTTCAAGCCTTTTTCATTAGTTTTCCTTATTTATTTCATATGATCGATGTGGTATCCTATTCTATAATAGTTACAAATGGTATAAAACTATTGACTTTTATCTTCTTCTTCCTGCAACTGCAAAACCATACATTTGAAAGCACTAATATATAAAAAATCCCAAATATTCCCAGATCAAATTTGAATTTTTTATTTATATGGGACGAATTCCTCATCATGAATGGTAATCGCAGGCCTGAACCCTCTCAAGATTCAAAGGTGTGGCTATTCACTGCAAAATGTCCAACTCTAAATGTAATTCCGATTCTGATTTCCCTCTCAATATCTGTGTCTGAAAAATCATAATTGTAAAATGGAAAAGTCTGGATGCATTTTAGGCAGGATGAGTGACCAGCACCTAATTGGGCTGGATTTGAACTCATAATGTTTTACATTTTGCAAATGAGCCCAATAATACACGGGAAATTTTTTGGTGAGAAGTAATGTTGACACGAATACATTTGCTTATTAGAAATTGTAAATTTATTATCGCATCGGAGTGCTAGGTGAACATTTAAATGAGGGATGAATGGCCAACCTTCTTGAGATATTTTTTATTAAGATGTTTTGTTATTCTTTCTTCAATGCGAAAAGACAAAAATAGAAATTAATAATGTCTTCATATATATAGTATATCCATATGGATGCTAGAAAAGAGAAAGAAACAAAAATTTCCTAAAGAAGAATGAATTTTACCGTATAAGTTATAAATATCTCTGTTGAAAGAATTAACATCGCATGGTCTGACCCTTCAAGAACCACATGTTTAACCACCGCTTGCTGATAACATCACACCCATTCGTTCGTGGCAAGTGACCGATCAATCCTTTCCTGAATAAAACCCTCATCACGTCTATTGCGCCATGTATAAGGGTAACCTTCAAATCCCAAGTCTACCAATCTTGTGTTCGTCACAAAATTCCGAAACGATCGCATACTTGCAGCCGTGGGCAAATTTCCCCCCTCCTTTTCAGAGTCTAATAGTAAGATATTCAAGGGAGCTGGAGGGGTGGGAAATATCTTATGTCACTTTAGTTTGATGGCAGAGACGGAAGCCATGAGGGCAACTCTGTTGGCATGTGTGGAGAAAGGCTTTGCAGTGGTGCAAGTGGAAACTGATTCGAAGATCATGGTGGATATGTTAAATGGAGTATTACAACCCGAGGCCATCATTGAAGGTATTATGTGGGACATTCAGCAGTTGAAGCCGCAGTTAAGTTCGGTTGAGTTTCTCTTTACTTCTCGTGCCTGTAATGGGGCTGCGCATCTAATGGCATCTTATGTCACGCGTGTGGGGGGTTATCATAGGTGGGATTGTTTTGAACCATAGTGGTTGTTTAATTCTCTAGCATCTAATGTAAACATTTCAATTTGTATCTAATATTTTCTCTTTAACCCAAAAAAATAAAATAAAGATAGTTATATGTAATAATTCTCTTTCAATGAATTAAAGAACCAGACAGAAAAATTTGTGTAATAATACATGCACCTATGGATAAAATTTCAAAATAAACTTCAATATAAAACCTAATGGTGGATAATAACAAACAAAATCCAACAAGCTCATGTAAAAAACTTCTATTATGCTAATAAATCTCCAGCCTAGATTTCATATTATAAATTTATTAGTCGCATAAATATTAGCAGAGGTAATTTTTATACTTTTATTTTATTTTTGACTATCGGATTAAACAAACCAAATAAAGTAAGGGACATTGACAGACCCCGACCTGGGAAGGTCGAAGCATGCTGGCCATCATCGTGAGGTGACGTAACCATAAGGGTAAGTGATGTAAAAAGTGAATAATTTCAAGACTAATTGAAACTAATTATACTAAATAGTGAAAGAGTGCGCAATCGTGGGAAGAACCCACTACAATTATTCAGAGCGCAATAGACAGTGAGACTACAGAAGAGTAGTCAAAGTAACTAAAGTACACTTATTACATAACAATGATAAGTTCGTACTTCTAAATAGAAGAGAATGTTAGAACTGCCGAGATTCCTCGAATGCCACAAAAAGTACAACTACCTAGGTTCTGGAGGGGCAAAAAACAAAGTTGAGTGGGTCAGCAAAACAATGCTTATTCGAAATCCTTTATTTTCGAATATATTAACCCCTCGCCGTAAAACAAGTATATTTTTCTTAAAACATACTACGTAGGTATGTAAACAATAAATCAGCAGCATTATAATAGTATTATAACAAGAAATATGCCAAGTCATGATGTGTTAAATGCCACAATAATATAATCATGTGATAATCAAGTATAGCTAAGTGCTCATCCATCTAGGCTGACACACGTGTTTGAACAGATAATTTCTGACACGAACAGGACTGGGTGTAATCAATATGCTCTAATACTACGATCACGTGAAGGCTGGTGCAGAAGCACGGTCACATACAAGTCGGATTGCCTAATGCAATCTACCCGACAAGATTGGCACCTAACTTGGATCCAAGGAGAGCGAACGGTGCTATGTGAACATACACGTGAAGGACTGGCCCTGGCCCTGGGGCGAGTACTAACACTGGTGCAGCAATATGAGCATGTTCAAATGTGTATGAATGTTATCAGAGTAATATCTCAACCATATAGCAGCATTTATCACAATTAATATCACAATAACGATACTTGGCAATATAAGCATATAAGAGAAGTAAATATGCATTTATGGAAACTATAATTATGTATAGGCATAAAAACAAACTGCCCACTCACAAGTACGTTGTTGGGTCGTAGCCCCCGACCCTAACTTGGCCTCGAACGTCCTTGGGATACTTTTTCCCTATATGTGAAATAACTAATTTCGAATTAATTAAAGCACATATATGTAAACCTAAATAAAACCCCCATAGTTTGCTCAAACCTTGGGTTTAAATATACCAACGTGACCTACTCGACATCACGAACATCCCCATATTTTTAGAATAAATTATGGACCCTTCATGCGCCTCCACGCGCCGGCAATGGCACGGCCAGACGAGGCCCCACGCGCAGGCCAGTGCCGTCAGCTAGCCTGATGTCGTCGGGAATATTCCACATAATATTCCGTTAAATGCTAACAGAGATTAACGGCGTTACCTGACGTCGTAAAAAATATTCCGTGAACTCTGACGGAATATTCCGTCACCTTCTCAGATTGTCCTCGCCGTCACCGTTGTCGCCGTAGTCTGCAACTTGATTTTCGTAGGATTTCTGGGAAAATTTCAAATTAACATAACTTTTTCATTTCTCATCCATTTTTAACCCACTTTATATGGATTTGAAGCTAATGAAGTGTAGAATGGCGTTATACTTGTTTGGAGTCCAAAAAGTGGACGGAGGTGGTCAGAAATCACCTCGAAAGTTCCAGCCAAACTGGAACTCTTCGAAACTCGGTTGTTTCGACGTGGCTTCTTCACCAAAGTTTCACTAGGGATCTCGGGGAGTATAATGGAAGCCTTCAAATTTCTTAAAAGTCCGTAACTCAGTCCCAAACACGATGTACTCAAAGTACTGAGTTCGGACCTCACGAGTTCGACGTTGAAAACTCGTCCATTCCGGGTTTCAAGAACATGGTTATGTTCATGAAGATGAGAGGACTACAATGGTGTGGTGATAAGCTCATATTTATACATATTTTACATCAAATTCTCTCGTCTTTTCTTAGTTAGTTTCTTATATTTTTGAGTTATTTGCTTTGTTTTTGTGTTTTATCAAATTTATCTAGCTAAGAAAATAAAAATAGCACAAGTGTGATTTTAAGTAATAAATTCGTCATTTCTATTTTTCTCACTTATTTTATTGTTTTAACTTAAGAAAATATTTTTGCAGAAAGAATAAAAATAATAAACAGAAAATAAATAATGCAAGGTGGGGGAAGCACATCTGAGCTACCAGAAATAAGAAGAAAAGGAAAGCATGATGAAAGAATAAAGAGCAAGACAGGGGGGAGCAAATGGAAGAGTGGAAATGATAAACAAATGAAAGAGTGGAAAATGAACGGAATGGTGGAGCACTAGAAGGAAGATAAATAAAAGAAAGTGAAGGTGCAGATGGTGAGTTGGAGGTGTCGGCATTTTAAGGATAAAATAAGATATAAAAAAATAAAGGTTGGGTGCGCCTGGCAGGAAGCAGAAAGAAGTGGGAGGTCTCGGGCCTTAAAGGGAGCTTCTGTGCAACGTAGAACGAGGGGGGGACTGCTGCCTTTGGCAGCGTGAGAGACAGGTGGCGGGAGAGAAGCTGCCAGACGCAAGTCAGGAGGGCAGCAAGAGTGGAGGGAACGGAAAGAAAGGGGCGGAGGATTTTTGGCAAGCTGCCTTATGCAGCTAGAGAGAGGGACGCTGAAGCAGCTCTCGACGGGCAGGAGCTGGCAAATAAGGAGACAAGCTGTGTGCAACCAGGAGGACTGTCAGAAAACAAAAATAAAATAAAGAAAAAGCACGGGAGTTGGGGACTTGGCAGGGAACCAGCTGGCAGAAGGGTGAGCTGCGCAGGAAGTTCCTTGGCGCAAGGACAGCTCGCGGGGGGTGCAGGACTGCTGCCTTTGCAGCTGGGGACGTGGAGTGCAGGGAAGAGGGAGCTGGCGCGACAGGAGGGCAGCGAGAAAGCTGCTGAGCAGCTCAACGTGGGACGTGCGGAGAGGTCGCTGCCTTGTGGCAGCTTGGAAAGAATGAGGGAAAGCAGCAGCAGCAAAGCTGCTTTGGGAGCTTGAGGCGGTGCTGCCTTCCTGGCAGCACAGAAGCAGAAAGGCGAGATACGTGGAGTCTCGGTGCAGCGAGCTGGCGAGCACAGCAGCAACCCAGGGCTGGCATGCAGGCAGGTCAGCACGCAGAAATGAAAAAGACGTGTGCTGCCTCGGTTGGGGAAAATAAATGCACAGTGGACAGCAAGTTGCACATCCCATTCGGTTTAATTTTCCTAAACTCACGTTTTATTTTCTGTTTTAATTTAAGTAATGTATAACTAATTTTATTTTGGCTAGAGTTTAATTCAAAACCATGATATATTTGTAATATGAATTGATTACCTTCAGTTGTGATTTCTGAGTTGTGATTTAATTTGCTTAACTGCTTGATTGATAACTTATTTTTGTATGTCGATTAAAGATGCATACTTAATTTACATGCATGAATTTGATGCTAGAATATAAGTGAATTTCACCTAATCGTTATGAACTTATATTCACAAGTAGTGAAGGTCGCTTATAAACGATCGCGTTAGGTAAATTCTTGGCATAAGTTTCATGCAATTCATAGTAACAAGTGCCTCGTCAATGCTTATGATTTTCATAAAACTTAATGATTCTTGCTTGTATCTCTATTATGCAATTCATGTAGGGAACTTGTAGGGAATGTTTTGGGTTGTCGTATGCAATCATCCAACCTAATAAAAGTAGGAAAATCTGAAGGTTAATTTAAGCGGACCTAATTAACTTGGGGCGTTGAGAATTTACAATTTATTGAAAGAACAACTGAAAATCAATTTAGGTTGCATATGTGTCATGTGTGGAGAATAATCCTCTAGCCAGTCCGTCATTTATCATTTTACCTTAATTTTATGTTTTTGTCAATTTTGTAATTTATTTAAGTTTAATTTACTTTTCATCAAAATCAATCCCCCATTTTATTTTAAAGTGTTAGATTTATTAGAAATCATTTTAGTTTGTGTTTTCTTAAATCTTGAGTTGTTTTGAGTCTTTTGATTTATTTTAGTTTATTTGTTAGTTTTATTTTGAGTTATTCTATTTAAGTGTTTTGAGTCTAGTTTAATATTTTAAATTTTGTTTTTACGTTTTTAATTTAATTTTACTTTGATTAGCATCCCTAGTTAATCCCCGGCCTAGAACGATCCCTACTTACATCATTACTACAATTGTCACAAATAGGGTTTAAATTTGTGCGTTCGTTAATTTTCGCATCAAATTTTTGGCGCCGTTGCCGGGGATTAGCAAATTTGCTAATCCTTTTATTTTTGTTTTTGCTTATGTTTATTTGTGTTTGTGTATGTTACTTTTGATATTTGATTTATTTTTCTTTCTTTGAATTGAGGTACAAATGGAGCAAGACCTGGATTCTACTAGCATTCAAGATCTATTGGCACAGCTCACTGCTCAATTAACTCATAAAGCCGAACGGACCACAATGCCAAGTGGCCCTACATTTGATATGCCCTATGAGCAAGGATTTCAAACTCATCAATATCCCCAATTTTCTGCAAATGAAGATGTTTGGGGATATCAAGGCTACAACCAATCAAGGGGCAACATGTTTTTCAACGCTTATAATTCGGATTGGAGAAGTAATTCAGAGTATATGTGGGATGAACCTCAACAATTTCAACAAGGTGGATATTGGCAGCAAGACGAGTTTTATTCAAGACCTATGCAGCCACCACAGCATCCCCCACAGCAATTTCAATCGAATTCAAGTATGCCCATTAATTATAATGAAATTCTTGATGGACTCATTTCTTTGGCGCAGGGTTCACAAAATCAAGCTGAGGAGACTCACCAAGCAGAATATTGGCAGCCATCGGAGGAGTACTATCAATGGCCATATGAACCACCACAGCCTCCACCACAATCTCCCCAACCAAATTCAGGTACGTCCTCGGATAATGACATTTTGAATAAGTTACTAACCTCTTTGACCCAGGACGTAGAAAATCGAAACATGGAGATGCAAAATAAAGCCAACAAGGTGGATGCATTGGAGGAGCAAGTTGGGCAGATTATGGAATTCATGGCACAGATTCGAGATCAAGGTAACATGGAGGATGAAGTTGTTCCAGAACCATCCAAACATAGCCCGGACATGGATGAATTGCCGATTCAAGAAGAAGATGAGGATGACGACTTGGGCAGTTTAGAAGAATTCTTATCGCAAACCCCTCAAGTCTTTATGCCGTCCAACTCAGGTGAGGAGGTTCTAAGTTCAATTCATTCTGACATCGTTCCACCAAATGTCCTTTTTCCTTGCAGGTTTTTAAATCCCAAGGAAGAAGTGAATGAAAAATACGTTGTGGAAGATCTTCCCAAGGTGCAAAGTGATATCCAAATTTTTGGTGCACAAAATCATGTTCCCGATGATGTTGAAACAATCAAAGAAACTTGTACACCAAGAAGAGGGACTCCAGAAAATGAGGTGGCCGGAGAATTTCAAGAATACATCCAAGAGGCTGTGCATGAGACAATCAAGCCCAAAGCAGTTGAGTTTGATGACACGGGACAAGCCACAACCATCATAGTAAACCTGGCCAAGTTCAAAGTCCCGGAAACGTTCAAAGACGTGGTGTTTATAATTGAGTTTGAATGTGACTGTAAGCCATCTTCTCCATTTTTTATTTTAATTTATACTAACTTGTTTTTAATTTTGATGATTCAGGCACCGTCATTAGAACTTAGACCGTTGCCGGATCATTTCAATTACCACCGTCCGTTCAAGGATAAACCCATGCATTTGAATAATGAAGGGAGGCCTAGGAATCACCCACAATCAGATTTGCATTCCTAATCCCTTCTCCTTACTGAATTTATTTTACTTTATTTAGTTCTTTCATTGTTTGTTGGCTCTTGTGTGAATTTATTTTACGTTGATTTTTTTTTACGTTGATTTCATTTTGTTTTGTTTATTTAGTTGTGATTTTTGTTTAGAAAGTTAAACTTAGTCTTTTTACTTTGTTTTACTTATTTTACATTGTTAAAAAAAAAAAAAAACAAAAAAAAAAAAAAAAAACATAAACATTCATATAAATAAAAATACAAAAAAAAATAATAATAATAAAAAAAAAACAAAAAAAAAAAAAAAAAAACAAAATTGCATAAATATTTTACAATAACTTGTAAACTAATTTCGTTCATTGGTCGTTGGTTGGTGGTGCCTCGGAGGTCGACGGAGCCCCTGAAAGACGAAGCGCCAGAGCTGGATCATTCGGAGCCTCAATACTTGGTGCTGCTCCCGAGGACGAAGGCAACACAAACCTCGGGAGTAACGTCATAAACCGTTGATGATCACTCTGAATCCGCACTTCGGACTCCTGCAGCTGATCAAGCTTCCTCTTCATGCTTGTGGAGTAATTGGTTGCAAGCATGTGCAAATCCCTGTTCTCATGCCTAAGCACTCTGACCTCTTGCCGAAGACTAGCCACTTCAGCCATCAACGACTCCACCTGACGAGTTCGTGCAAGAAGGCGCTGGCCCATGTTTGATACGGAGCCTGCGCATCGGACGCTGTAGGCCATAGAGTCCTGAACAGCCAGTTCGTCGGACCGCCTGGAAAGTATCCTAGTGTCTCTAGGAGTGAGCAGATTTCTGGCCACCACCGATGCGGTTGTTTCGTTCATCATCATGGAATCCCCAACTGTAAGAGGACCATTCGGGGATATAAAGGATGGCTGCCAAATGTTGGTTGGAGAAGATATATCACTATCTTCCCCAACATTCAAGTTAAGGCGACGGTCAGAGGGGCAAGACATATTTGAAGGTGTTGAGAATGAAGAGTCGGACTGATCAAGATTAAAAGAAATGCAAGGAGGAAGTGTTTACAGGATGGAGTGTTTACAGGGGGAGCTTAAGTGTGTTGTGGAACAAAAATGAGCGTTCTTATAAGAAGAAGAAATCGTTGAGGCGCTCACTCAGCAGTCGAAGAGACGCCCTCTCGCAAATCGAAGAGCCGGGCTCCTTTCTCAAAAGCCGGATTCTTTTCTCAAAAGCGGCGTCTCCGTCTCAAAAGTCGGTTCCTTTCTCAAAAGTCGGACGCCGTTCTCTCAAAAGTCGGGCGTCTCTCTCAAAAGCCGGAGCAGTCAGGAATCACGAGGCGAGCCGCTCCCTGATTTGTCCAGACGTGTCACATGCAATTCCTTTCTCAAAAGTCGGAGCGGTCAGGAATCACGAGGCGAACAGTTTTTCCAATTTTGTCGTCACTCGTCACGCGCGCTGTCAGCTTTGCGCGAATTACGGGTGGCTTTTTCAAAAAGCGCGTGACCTGTACTGTTCATCCATCCACCGGCTGCCGACAGGGGTAAAAGAACAGTTTCGGTTGTGAAGAAAAGTCCTATAAACGTCTACCTTCGCCTTCAACAGCAAAGGAAAACTCTCTCAACACTTCTTCATCTCCGAAATTTTTCATCTCCGAAAATGCCTTTCCATCAAACTCTCTCGAGTTTCTCTGTGTTTCTCATTCCCTGGGATACCTTTGCAAATAAGTCATCTAGAGCTAGAGTATTTCATATCATGAAGGTTGAAAGCAAGAGTATCTCATATCACGCTTTCTCCCTGTCCTTTTCCTTGTCTTTGGGGCAAGGAGAAAGCGGGCAATCAGCCAGCACTCGGTGTCAATCTTCCAATCTAAGAACCGACTGCCTGGAAATCCTTCCTGATTGCTTACCTAGCATTGCTCTCGAGTGCTCTTCTTCAACCACTGATGTACTTCCGAAGAAGTCGCCACATCTGCCTGGAGAACAGCCAAGGCAAGTGAAAATGTTACTTGAAGCATGTGGAGACAAGGTGCTGCTTCATCTTCAAGATCAAGTCTCATTTTCCTTGCTAAGAAGTTCCCCAGCCCAGTTCAAGCATACATCTGTGGAACGATACTTCTTCAAAAGCAAAAGTATCCCATATCATCAGAGTCAGAGGCAAAGATTTCTCATGGCATGCTTTTCCTTTACCCTTGCTCTTGGCTACGGGGCAAGGTGAAAGAAAGGCAATCGGTCGGCACTTGGACAGATTGAACAAAGAAGCAGACCACCACCTATTCCTCGTGCCTACCTGCCATGCAGAAGAACGAAAAGAGAAGAATGTAGCCTGCAGACTCAATCAACCCGGCAGAAGGAGTCTGAGTTGAAACCAAGAGCTCGAGAAGCTTCAACACCACCACCAATCAAGTCTCATTTTCCTTGCTAAGAAGTTCCGAGGCCAGTTCGAGTTCAAAGCTGTGGAAAGTCACCAAACAGGACCAATGTTCATTTATTAGTTTTATTTATTGTCTTTTATTTTCATTTTTAATTTTTCGTTTGCATTTTTTTACATTTTCTTGCGTGCTTAACTGATTTATTTCTTTTCTTTGCAGGAACTTTTGGTTATTTCCACCCTTGAAGTTGATTGCAAAATTTTAGCTTGGGGGGTCATCGCTTGATTTTCTGCAAATTAGGGAAGTTTTCAGTCCTATTGCTTTATTTTGTTTCTTTATATTTATCTTTTTCATTTTTATTTGCATTTTATTATATTTTCTGACATTGGGGACAATGTCTAGTTTAAGTGTGGGGGTAAAGAGTATAAAAATGACCAAATTGAAAATTTTTGTACCTTCGACTTTGAACTGGTTTCATTTGTTTCTATGTTATTGCTTTGTTTTCTTAATTAGTTTTGTTTTATTTAAAAATAAAATAAAAAAATCGGAAAATTTAAAAAAATCCAAAAATATTTCCTTGTTTTCCTTATTGTTTTGAATTAGATTTTTGTTAGTTTCCCGACCCAATGATATAATTGGATAAAAGTTGAACCATGATCATCAAGAACTTAGTTAACATGTGTTTTGTGAAATTCCTTATTCTCGTGTTAGTTTGTACATATTTGATCATCTTTGAAAAACCAAATGCACATAGCCTTGTTGATGTGAAATTAAAGCATGATTTTAAGCTCCATATGTGAATTTAGTGACCATATACATCCTATGTGAGTTTTTGAGCCTATTGAAAGTGTGTGCATTTTTCATACACTCCTATTTTTTTTTATGTGTGATGAACTTATGTGAGATACTTCTCTAGAACTTGCATAACGATCTTTCGAAATTTTTGTCTTTGATTGCATGAACTTGAAAATGATAGAGGCATTAGGTTTACCACCATGGCCCAAATAACCTTGTTTCCCAAAGAAAAATGATATCATTAGATTGCCAATTTGAGCCGTGTATGTGAGCCTTTTATTTCTTATCACCAGATATGTCTACCCTTATGCCTGAAATAATTTTCCTTACCCTTTCCAAGCGAGCTAGTGAGCAATGTGATATTGTCTTATGAGAAATGTTTGTGAAGTACTTTGGAGGGTGTTTGGCAAAAGAATAAGTGTGGGGATTTTTCATATTTGTTTCTGTTTGAAAAAAAAAAAAAAAAAAAAAAAAAAAAAAAAGAAAAGAAAAGGAAAAGAAAAAGAAAGATTGTATACAAAGAAAATAAAAAGTTTTTAAAGTTTCAGTTTATGGGTGTGGTTGGAGATGTCTGAAGAATCGTTGGAGAGCTTGAGTTCTTATAAATCTAAAGAAAATAATTGCTTGCAATGTAGCTTGGAACTTGTGTTTTCCTATTCTTTCGTTTCAATAACCCTATCCCTAAGCCTCATTACATCCAATAAAAGTCCTCTTGATTTAAATTTTGCAATTATGACTGTGGAGAAGTGATCTTTATGCAAGCTTATGGTAGAACTTTCACATTCGTTTCTTTGAGCGAAACACATTAAAACTAAACACATGTGTGATTGAGTGCATATCCCGTGAGAAGGTCGCTAGTTTGCATATGGTGTTTTTAAAATTAAAAATTTGAAATTGCATTAGCATGGCTATCTCACACACTACACTTCAAGGATGTTTCAAAGATTGCTGCTAATATTTGAATAAGGAAAATGAACTTGAATTGCTTGTTTGGTGTTAGCTATGGTTCTTGATGATTTGTGTTCTCGAATGAAATTCTATGAGGGTCACATAGGGGGAAGCTAATAATTTTCATGTTATTACTTTTTATGTTTTAGTTTGTTTTGCTCGAGGACTAGCAAAAGCTAAGTGTGGGGGTATTTGATAAGCTCATATTTATACATATTTTACATCAAATTCTCTCGTCTTTTCTTAGTTAGTTTCTTATATTTTTGAGTTATTTGCTTTGTTTTTGTGTTTTATCAAATTTATCTAGCTAAGAAAATAAAAATAGCACAAGTGTGATTTTAAGTAATAAATTCGTCATTTCTATTTTTCTCACTTATTTTATTGTTTTAACTTAAGAAAATATTTTTGCAGAAAGAATAAAAATAATAAACAGAAAATAAATAATGCAAGGTGGGGGAAGCACATCTGAGCTACCAGAAATAAGAAGAAAAGGAAAGCATGATGAAAGAATAAAGAGCAAGACAGGGGGGAGCAAATGGAAGAGTGGAAATGATAAACAAATGAAAGAGTGGAAAATGAACGGAATGGTGGAGCACTAGAAGGAAGATAAATAAAAGAAAGTGAAGGTGCAGATGGTGAGTTGGAGGTGTCGGCATTTTAAGGATAAAATAAGATATAAAAAAATAAAGGTTGGGTGCGCCTGGCAGGAAGCAGAAAGAAGTGGGAGGTCTCGGGCCTTAAAGGGAGCTTCTGTGCAACGTAGAACGAGGGGGGGACTGCTGCCTTTGGCAGCGTGAGAGACAGGTGGCGGGAGAGAAGCTGCCAGACGCAAGTCAGGAGGGCAGCAAGAGTGGAGGGAACGGAAAGAAAGGGGCGGAGGATTTTTGGCAAGCTGCCTTACGCAGCTAGAGAGAGGGACGCTGAAGCAGCTCTCGACGGGCAGGAGCTGGCAAATAAGGAGACAAGCTGTGTGCAACCAGGAGGACTGTCAGAAAACAAAAATAAAATAAAGAAAAAGCACGGGAGTTGGGGACTTGGCAGGGAACCAGCTGGCAGAAGGGTGAGCTGCGCAGGAAGTTCCTTGGCGCAAGGACAGCTCGCGGGGGGTGCAGGACTGCTGCCTTTGCAGCTGGGGACGTGGAGTGCAGGGAAGAGGGAGCTGGCGCGACAGGAGGGCAGCGAGAAAGCTGCTGAGCAGCTCAACGTGGGACGTGCGGAGAGGTCGCTGCCTTGTGGCAGCTTGGAAAGAATGAGGGAAAGCAGCAGCAGCAAAGCTGCTTTGGGAGCTTGAGGCGGTGCTGCCTTCCTGGCAGCACAGAAGCAGAAAGGCGAGATACGTGGAGTCTCGGTGCAGCGAGCTGGCGAGCACAGCAGCAACCCAGGGCTGGCATGCAGGCAGGTCAGCACGCAGAAATGAAAAAGACGTGTGCTGCCTCGGTTGGGGAAAATAAATGCACAGTGGACAGCAAGTTGCACATCCCATTCGGTTTAATTTTCCTAAACTCACGTTTTATTTTCTGTTTTAATTTAAATAATGTATAACTAATTTTATTTTGGCTAGAGTTTAATTCAAAACCATGATATATTTGTAATATGAATTGATTACCTTCAGTTGTGATTTCTGAGTTGTGATTTAATTTGCTTAACTGCTTGATTGATAACTTATTTTTGTATGTCGATTAAAGATGCATACTTAATTTACATGCATGAATTTGATGCTAGAATATAAGTGAATTTCACCTAATCGTTATGAACTTATATTCACAAGTAGTGAAGGTCGCTTATAAACGATCGCGTTAGGTAAATTCTTGGCATAAGTTTCATGCAATTCATAGTAACAAGTGCCTCGTCAATGCTTATGATTTTCATAAAACTTAATGATTCTTGCTTGTATCTCTATTATGCAATTCATGTAGGGAACTTGTAGGGAATGTTTTGGGTTGTCGTATGCAATCATCCAACCTAATAAAAGTAGGAAAATCTGAAGGTTAATTTAAGCGGACCTAATTAACTTGGGGCGTTGAGAATTTACAATTTATTGAAAGAACAACTGAAAATCAATTTAGGTTGCATATGTGTCATGTGTGGAGAATAATCCTCTAGCCAGTCCGTCATTTATCATTTTACCTTAATTTTATGTTTTTGTCAATTTTGTAATTTATTTAAGTTTAATTTACTTTTCATCAAAATCAATCCCCCATTTTATTTTAAAGTGTTAGATTTATTAGAAATCATTTTAGTTTGTGTTTTCTTAAATCTTGAGTTGTTTTGAGTCTTTTGATTTATTTTAGTTTATTTGTTAGTTTTATTTTGAGTTATTCTATTTAAGTGTTTTGAGTCTAGTTTAATATTTTAAATTTTGTTTTTACGTTTTTAATTTAATTTTACTTTGATTAGCATCCCTAGTTAATCCCCGGCCTAGAACGATCCCTACTTACATCATTACTACAATTGTCACAAATAGGGTTTAAATTTGTGCGTTCGTTAATTTTCGCATCATGTGGTTTTTGGGTTCGATCTGTGAGGTTTAGGGTTCGTTCAAGGGGTTTGCAGAGAGGGAGAGTATACGGGAGAGAGAGAAAGAAGGAAGAGAGAGAGAGAGTCCATTTTTCTCTTTTTCCGATTGGTTGCATCAAAGAGGGAGTGGATGGGATTGGTGGATGACATAAAGGGGAGCACGGGATGGGCTAAATAGAAGGCTAGGGATATAGTTTTAGATTTTGTACAGAAAAGAGAATCGAAATCTATCTGTAACAGTGTTTCTACATTGATAGAAATTCTCGTACACTCGTAACAACGTGTACAATTTAAATGTGATAATGTGAAATAAAATAAAAGCAATATAAATACGTCCACGCCACTTGCCAATAAGGGCATAGTAGTCATATCACCTACTCGGGGAGAAATTATATAGAAAACTAGGGACGGGTCGTCACAATCTACCCACCTTATAAAAATTTCGTCCACGAAATTTCATCCTTGATTACAGATCAAAACCATAGAACAGACATGGATACATATCTCGCATGCGCTCTTCTGTCTCCTAAGTAGCTTCTTCAACTGAGTGGTTCATCCACAAAACTTTCACCATCCGTACGGTCTTGTTCCTAAGAACCTTATCCTTCCAATCAAGGATAGTCACTGCAACCTCATCATAGGTCAAATCTGGATTAATCTCTAGCGGTTGAGGAGGGATCACGTGTGACGGATCAGAGACGTACCTCAGTAGCATCAAAACATGATGTGGTAAAAAATAACACACAAATTAAAGCCTATTAAGATAGTTGTAGTACGTGTAAGTAGGGATCATTCTAGGCCGATGATTAGTTAGGGATGCTATTCAACGCAAAACAAACTCAAAAACACAAAACTAGACTCTAAAACAGAAAATTGGACTCAAACTACTCAAAATAGACTAAACTGACTCAAAACACACAAACTAAGCTAAATTGACTCAAAACAAGAACTAGAATGTAATTTGGACGAAAATTGAACTAGAAAGACTCAAAACAATGGAAAACAACCAATTTGGACAGATTCTAACCTAAAGACTTGAAATATAAATGGGGTTTGTTTCTTGACGAATTTAAGACTAAAACTAAGTAGATTTAAGACTCTAAATACTTTGGACGAATTTGGTGAATTAAAGGGTGAATGGCTAGCTAGAAGGTCATTCTCCACACATGACACACATGCATACAAATCGATTTCCAGTTATTCTTCCAATAAACCATGAATGACAATGCCCCAAATTAATCGTGAGAAGCACAAATTAACTTTCATATTTTCCTAATTTCATTGAATTGGACTCAGCGACGCAACCAAATTATTCTTATCAAGTTCCCTACATGAACTGCATAATAGAGATACATATCAAAGATCATTAAGTTCTATGTAAATCATAAGCATTGACAAGACATTCGTAACTATGAACTGCATGATACTCCTGCTAAGAATTCACTTAACACAATCATGACTAGTGACTTTTACTACTTGTGAATATAAGTTCATAACGATTAGGTGAAATTCCCTTATATTCTAGCATCAAATCCGTGCATGCAAACTAAGTGTGCACCCTCAATCAACACACAAGAATAAGTTATCAATCAAACAGATAAGTGAATTGCATTCATGATTCATGAAATCATAACTGGATGTAATCAATTCATATCACACATATGTTCATGGCTTCGAATTCTCCTCTAACTAAAACGAATTTAGTTCCACATATTTGCAATTAAACGAAACCAATCTAATTTAGACATTGAACTAAAACTAAGGATAGAATACACCTAGAAACGTTCCAGCAATTCAAAGCCTTGAATGGCAGGCACGGCTCCAAGGGTATCCTCTCATTCCTTCCTTGCAAAGCTACGGTACAATTGTATTTTTCTGATGTTTTGGCTCTTGAGTGTGTGGTGCACAAAATTAAGGTGATAAATATGTATTTATAGGCCTAGGGTTTGCACAATTTCTTAAGGAAAAAGGATTGCACAATCCTAGGATGAAAGGGAGTAGGATACACGACAGGTTTCTAGAAGAGAAGGGATTAAATTCGTCATATTTCTAGGGGAAAAAAGGGATAAGGTTATTTGCATTGTTTCAGGGTTTCTAGAATTAGATATTAGGTATTCTAGTGTGATGAGGAGTCCCCCTTGCAGCTGGAATCAAGGTAGGATAGGATAAGATAAGGTTAGTTTGGATAAGATAAGGTTGGACAAGGTTTTGGATAGTGTTCCTTCTTTTTAGCTGATCCTTATCTTCTTTGTCTTGAATTCATTTCTTCTAGATCTTTAGCACATTCTTAGCCTTTTGAACTTCAAAATCGTCCATCCAAAGTACTCCACACGCATGCTATCCATTCTTGGCCCAAAACTGCTCCAAATTGCTCCAAATTGCACCTTATTTCCAACTTTGTCATTTCAACCTGAAAACACATGAAAATAGCTTAAAACACTCTAATAAACAGAAATTAGCTATGTAAACGTAAGAAAACAAGCTAACTAAGTCGCATAAATATGCTCCTATCAAAACATGAAACACATTGTGCACTCTCGCCAACTCAGGTGGCAACGTGAGTCAATAAGCAACTTCACCAACTCGTTCAACTATCTGGTTTGGTCTGATGTACCTAGGGCTAAGTTTCCCTTTCTTTCCAAACCGCACAACACCTTTCCAAGGCTATAATTTCAAGAACACTCAATCACCAACCTTATAAACTCTGTCGGTAGAATGTCTATCGGCGAAACTCTTCTGCCGATCCTAGGCTATTTTCAGGTTAGCCTTTATCACCTGAATGTTCTGTGTCATCTCATCCACGATCTTCGGGCCCACCAAAACTCGTTCACCTACCTCGAACCAACAAAGTGAAGTACGACATGGTTTCCCATACAACGCTTCAAAGGGTGTCATACCAATGCTAGAATGGAAACTGTTGTTGTACGCGAACTCTATCAACAGTAAGCGTTTGTGCCAAGCGTCTCCAAACTGTAAAACTGACGTTCTCAACATATATTCCAATGTCTAGATAATTCTCTCTGACTACCCATCGATTTGAGGATGATAGGCGGCGTTGTAGAGTAATCTCGATAATAAAGCTTCCTGAAAAGCTACCCAGAACTTCGAAGTAAATCGGGGGTCCCAGTCAGAAATGATACTAACTGGAACTCCGTGCTACTTAACCACTTCAGAGATGAACCGTTCGTCCAACTGACTTAACGAGTAATTCTCACAAACGGGTATGAAGTGTGCTGACTTGATAAACCGATCAACTATCACCCAGATACCATCATAACCATTTCGCGTACGAGGTAATTTGTACAAGAAATCCATCGTAAAATCTTCCCATTTCCATTGGGGTATCGGGAGTGGTTGTAGCAATCCAAATGGCTTTTTCCTTTCCGCCTTAACTTGCTGGCAAATTGCACAATGACTAACATACTCTACAATTTCTCTTTTCATACCTGGCCAATATTAGAAGTGTCGGATGGTATGATACATCTTGGTACTTCCTGGATGCATCGCATAAGCAGAAATATGCGCTTCATCCAATATGTCTTTCTTTAGTTCTTCAAGATTCGGTACATACATCCACTCACCTTGCATAAGCATGCCATCAGGATCTCTAATCCTGAGGTCTTCCTTTTTCCAGTCTGACACAGCCTGTATCAATTCCTAAAATTCTGTATCGTTCCTCTGGGCTTCGAGAACACGATCTAGTAGAACCGGTCTGACCTGAAAACTGGCAATTAGGGCTCCCCGTCGCCCCGCTTTCAACGCTACTCCAGTGGATCTTAGATCAGTTAAAAGAGGAATGCGACTCGCATAAAGAGCATTAAGTTGGCCATGAGACTTCATACTAAGAGCATCAGCTACCGAATTGGCACGACCTGGGTGATACTCAATGGTGCAGTCATAATCGCTGAGCAACTCTACCCACCTCCGTTGCTGGAGATTAAGATCTGGCGGAGTGAAGATATACTTAAGGCTCTTATGATCAGTGAAGATCTTACACTTTTCCCCATAAAGATAATGCCTCCAGATTTTCAAAGCGAAAATGATCGCTGCCAACTCGAGATCATGAGTAGGATAGTTCCTCTCATGGGGTTTTAACTACCGCGATGCATAAGCAATCACCTTATCATGCTACATTAACTACCGCGATGCATAAGCAATCACCTTATCACTGTAGATCTCGAAGTTTCCACCATCATCGGGAAGTGCTAAGACATGTGCATGAGTGAGAAGGTACTTCCACTGCTGGAAACTCTGCTCACACTCATCACTCCACATAAATGGAACATCTTTTCTAGTCAATTTTGTCCGAGGTAGTTCTATGGTTAAAAAGTCTTTCATAAAGCGTCGATAATAGTCAGCAAGACCAAGAAAGCTTTGAACTTCCGTAACTATCTGAGGTTGTTCCCAATTCTCCACGGCTGCTACTTTCTGAGGATCCACAAGTGATAAAAGCATATTTATGCGACTTAGTTAGCTTTCTTTCTTCCATTTTCATAGTTAGTTTGTGTTTATTATAGTGATTTAAGCTATTTTCGTGTGTTTGTAGGTCTAATTGGCAAAGTTGGCAAGAAAGTGCATTTTGAAGCATTTTAGAGCACTTTTGGGCTGAATTGGATTGCATGCATGTGGAGCACAAGGAATGGACGTTTTTGAAGATCAAGTGAAGCTAGGAACGTGCTAAAGAGATAGAGAAATCAATTCAAGACTTGGAAGATGAATAATCAGCTGCAAGGGCACCTAAATCCCTTCTAGAAGGCCTATCCTTTCACTTAAACACATGCCGCACCACCCTTTCTAGAAGCCCTAGAAATGTGGCACCCCAAACCCTTCTAGAAGCTCAAGAACCTGCCACAAGACATTCTTTCTAGAAACCCTAAATAGGTGCCACACCTTATACTTCTAGAAGCCCTAAAATCTGCACAAACCCTAGTTCTTTTCGCCCTTGGATTGGGCCAAGCCTTGTGCCGCAAAACCTTAGCCTTTTCCCATCAGAATTTGTGAAAACCCTATATATATGTTTTCAACCACAATTTCAGATCACCACCCCCATATAATTCTAAAACACATTCAGCTGCATATCCACACCTTATTTTATCTGTTTGATTGAGAACTTATTCTTGTGTGTTGATTAAGGATGCATACTTAGTTTGCATACATGAATCTGATGCTAAATTATAAAGTAGTGAAGATTTCTAGTCACAATCGAGTTAAGTAGATTCTTGGCTAGAGTATCATGCAGTTCATAGTTACGATAGCCTTGTCAATGCTTATGATTTCCATGGAACTTAATGATCTTTGAATGTATCTTTATCATGCTATTCATATAGGTAACTTGAGAAGAATAATTTGGTTGCGATGCGTTGTCCATTCAATTCAATGAATTTAGGGAAATCTGAGAGTTAATTAGTGCATTCACGATTAATTTAGGGCATTGTCATTCATGGTTTAAAGAAACAATACTGGAAATCGATTTATGTTGCATATGTTTATGTGTGGAGAATGACCCTTTAACTAGTTTTTTACCCTTGAATTCACCTTTATCTCGTTTTAACTTACTTTGTTTGCTGCAATTTACTTAGTTTTGTCAAATTTGTCCAAAAACCCCCTCAGTTTCTATTTGGTGTCTTAGTTTAGTTAATTTCATTCAAATCTGTCCCTATTTAGTGTTTTGAGTCAAGTTAGTTTAGAATTCGTCCAAATCACTATTTAGAGTATGTTTTGAGTCCTTTTAACTTAGTTTTGTTGTTTTGAGTCAATTTGGTTAGTTTTGAGTCATAAGAGTCTAGTTTAGTGCTTTAAAGTTTAAATTGAGTAGATTAGCATCCGCTCTAATCCCCGGCCTAGAACGATCCCTACTTACATATACTACAATCATAGGGTTTTAATTTGAGTGTTAGTTAAATTTCACATCAAATTTTGGCGCCGTCAGCGGGATTAGCAAACTTGCTAATCCCTTGTTTATTTTCGTGTCTTTGTGTTTTCTTTTAAGTGTGTCTGTATGTTTGTGTGTATTTGTGTGTCCTTGCCGTGCCTTCCACCTGGTTGCTGATTGTGTTCGTTTCTTCGTTTCAGGTACTCGTTTATGACTCGTAGTTCTCAACCTATTAGTGCAAACATCTTGGAGTTCGACGACGATTTTGAACGAACTTTAAGAAGGAAGAGGAAGCAACCAGAACCTAATCCACCTAGTTCAAGTTCAGAGGCCGAATCTGAATTTGAAGAAAAAGAAGAAGAAGAAGTCATGGCAGCGGACAATCGTACAATCAAAGAACTTTCAGCCTCGAGGTTGGACAATGTCGAACTCCATTGCATTCAATATCCCGTGGCTGCCCAAGGAAAAACCTATGAGTTCGAGTTGAAGTTAAGCTTGCTGCACCATATTCCCAAGTACCATGGGCTGTCCATGGAGGATCCAAACAAGCATTTGAAGGAGTTTGAAGTGGTGTGCTCAAGCATGACACCAATCAATGTCGATGAAAGCATTCTGAAGATGAAGGCCTTTCCATTCTCTCTTATGGATAAGGCTAAAGATTGGCTATACGAATTGGCACCTGGAACTGTCACTTCTTGGGAAAGCATGAAACGAGCATTTTTGGAAAAGTTTTTCCCAACTTCAAGAGTCATTCTTTTGAGGAAAAGAATCAGTGGCATTCAACAAAGCCAAGAAGAATCCTTCCCATCGTATTATGAGTGTTTTAAAGGTCTAGTTGAATCTTGCCCTCAACATCAAATGAAGGAGGAGTTGTTACTTCAATATTTCTACGAGGGACTCCTCCCAATTGAAAGACAAATGTTCGATGCCTTAGCAGGTGGTGCTTTGGTGATAAAACACCGGTGGCTGCTAAGATCTTAATTGCAAATCGAGCTTTGAATGTACAACAATACGAAGGTGTTGGACAACGAGACACCCCACGACAACAAGTGAATGAGGTAAGTGCAATTTCAGAACTTCAATCTCCAATGGCTAATTTTACTGTTCTTTTATCGCAGGTTGTTGAAGGATCCAAAGTGCAAGGAATTACACCAAATGTATGTGGAGTGTGCTCTATGCAGGGGCATCTCAATGATCAATGCCCTCAATTGATAGAGAATGGAGGATGGGAAAGTGTAAATGCCGTGGGCTACCAAGGCCAAAATCAACCACGGAGTGATCCATACTCTAATACCTACAATCCGGGGTGAAGAGATCATCCAAATTTCAAGTGGAGGGAGCCTCAACAACCCCAACAACAAGGAGGATATAGACAGCCACCTCTGAGGCTCTATCAAAGGCCATTTGCACCACCACAAGGCCCACCGCAATCTGCCCAAACAAACTCAAGTTTGTTATTAGATAATGATAAATTACTAACTTCATTAACACAGGGCCAACAAAATCAAGCCAAGGAGATGAGTGAAGTGAAGAAGCAAATAGGGCAGATTTCAGAGTTCATGGGGCAGTTTCGAGAAGAAGGAAAACTCCCTAGTTCAACCATTATGAATCCGAAGGGAGGCTTTGAATCCGCCAAAGCCATCAAGTTGAGAAGCGGAAAAGAGGTGGGAATCAAGCCAAACACGTCCAAACCAAGTAAAAAAGAGGACGAAAAGTTGCTGATTGAAGAGGAGGAGATGGACAAAGCCACGGCAAGGGTGGAATCATCCTTGCCGCAGCCTTCCAAGGGCCCTAAACCATCACTATCCGGTAAGGTTGTTCTGAATTCGACAAATTCTAATCTAATTCCACCAAATGTGCCTTTCCCTCGCAGGTTCATGCAATCTAAGAAGGAAGAGAATGAAAAAGACATCTTAGAGACTTTCAGGAAGGTACAAGTCAATATCCCACTCCTTGATGCAATAAAGCAAGTTCCAAGGTATGCTAAGTTTTTAAAAGAGCTTTGATAAGCTCATATTTATATATATTTTACATAAAATTCAATTGTCTTTTCTTAGTTAGTTCCTTATATTTTTGAGCTATTTACTATGTTTTTGTGTTTTGTGTGATTTATCAAGCAAAGAAAAGAAAAGTAGCATAAGTGAGATATTAAGTAACAAATTCGTCAAAACTGCCTGTGCAGATTAGCTGACTTTGGAAGCATGTTACGAACAGCTCAAAATGAATAAGAGAATGAACCTTATATGCTTGGAAAGCTACGGATGTCTATTTTCTGGAACAATTTAAGGATTGTTAATATATTTTTTCTAGAAGAAGTTATGGGCATTGTAACATTGAAAGGTTCAGAAAAGGGCTAAGCAGATTTGGCTAATAAAATGAGAAAGTAAAGGCACTTGTTTTGTGTTTTGCTTTGTCATCAACACTCAGCAGCAAATGGGGTTATGATTGCACTCATTTGGATTTGGAGCAAGTGGAAATGCACAACTAGAAAGAGAAGGCACGGCACATGCAAAAGAGAAACATGGACAACTACACACATGCAAACTGCACAGGTTGGAGGGCATACACACACTCTACATGGACAACACACACACAACAAGAAAGGCACGACATGGAGGGCTTGGCATGGGTAGAAAATGGGTGGATTGTTGGCTGAAATAATGAAGAACATGTGTGTGCAAATGCAAAGGAAAAACACACACACATGGGCAAAGGAAAGACACACACATAGGCAAAGAGAAAGGCACGGCATGGACAGTTGGCATGGGCAGAAAATGGGTTGATTTGTGGCTGAAATGATGAAGAACATGTGTGTAAATGTAAAGGAGAAACATGGCAGAAAATGTGTTTGTTTTGTGGCTGAAATGATGGAGGTCATGTGCGTGCAAGTGTAAAGGGAAACATGGACATCACACACCCATACTAATGATGTTCGTTCTTGTTGTGCCATTGATATAATTGGAAATATAGGGCATAAATGTTCAACACTAATAAAAAAGAAAGTACTTCGAACCACCATCGAAGAGGTAATTGGAGTGAACAACAAGGAGTGCACGACCACACCTCTCAAAACCCCAAATCTGGCCGAGAGCAATCCTTGTGCATTTGTTGATAGTGCTACCACTTCATTGCAGCACATTGGTACGTCACCTAACCCAATTTCAATTCCCATTTCAACTAATAGGTTGTTACCTTCTATGGTGCAGGTACCTAATCGAATGCAAGGTAGTAGGGAAGTTTACATCGATTGTTGGAAGCAACACACCAAAATCAGGAAGGACTATTATCCCGTTCCGTTCAAGGATTCAATGTGTGATCACATTGAGGATCATGTCATGGAGAATGTACCCCTCCATTCCGTGGGCCCTATTCAAGCTTAAATGGAGGTATCGTCCGGCTGGAAGACGTTAAAGAAAGCGCTTCTTGGGAGGCAACCCATGTATTCAAATAAGGAAGATCTATGAATCACTCCACAATCAGTTTTGCGTTTCTAAAAACCTTCCCTTTTACTGCGTTTATTTTGCCTTGTTTGTCATTTTTATTTGTTGCTTGTTTGATTGTTTTTGGTGTGGAGTTTTGTTTGAAACTTTGACAGGTAAATAAAGTGTTTTTACATTGACTTTAATTGACAAGGAACATTTGGTAGAAAAAATTCAAAGATGTGCATACAAACATGAAATGAGTCTTCATTGGTCAGAAGGTGCCTTCACATTCGACGGAGCTCCAGAAAGACGAAGCACCAGAGATTGATTATCCGGAGCCTCAACACTTGGTGAAGTTGCCTCTGGAGTAACGCCATAAACCTTTGATGATCACTCTGAATCCGCACTTCGGACTCTTGCAGCTGATCAAGCTTCCTCTTCATGCTTGTTGAGTAATTAGTTGCGAGCATGTGCAACTCTTTATTCTCATGCCTAAGCACTCTGACCTCTTGCCGAAGACTAGCCACTTCAGCCATCAACGACTCAACCTGACGAGATCGAGCAAGAAGGCGCTGGCCCATGTTTGATACTGAGCCTGCACATCGGACGCTGTAGGCCAGAGAGTCCTGAACAGCCAGTTTGTCGGACCGCCTGGAAAGTATCCTAGTGTCTCTTTATTCATTAAGTTGTCATACAACTTAAGTCAATGGGCTTTGACGTTCGAAGCCCATTGGGCCTTAAGGTCCAAAACTATCCCGAGGTCTTTTAACGAACTTATTCGTTTGATTAATTAACATATTAATTAATCCTTGCCATAAATAATTAAACCATTTAATTCATCTCCTTTGTTTCTTCAATCTCCACCTTATTTGGTGTACGATACATTAGGTTCCTTTTAGCGAGGCAGTGGGCGATTAAAACCATTTTACATCGATTGTGAATTGAAACTTACTTTCAATTCTCCCTTTAGTGATTACACACGTTTAGGGCTTCCACAAACCATGAGTGACACCTAGCAGCATATCATGGCTACCCAAGCTAATCAGAAGAGGTAGAGAACCTATTCAGTTTAGGATTACAAATGCAATACGGTCTTTCTCTAATCTAATACTCTTGACCACATTGTTTGGTTTGATAGTTTATTTATTCATGTCTACTATCCAATGTGATTCATTTGCATTTTATGATTACCTTGAATGTGATTTGGAACGCATTCCCCAATCTCATTCATACTCTGGCCAGAGATTTTAATCATATCATAGAGTATTCTCCCTCAAGCCAATTGAAGGTTAGAGATCCCTTGTTGCGCATTCACTTGTCTCCATGACTAAGTGGCTTAACCCCAATGATGTCGTGGACACCCCGATGGGGTGACTTTGGCATAATCAAAGATCAAGGACTTAACCACAAGACAACAACTGTGATGCCTCAGGTCAAAGGACTAATTTGCATTATCCCAAACATGAGTTCTCATGTGACATGAGTATGAGAACTCCTCATTGATCGTGTTCAATGAACTCATTCTCTATTGAGCACCTACGTACTTGTCTTGATGTCACACACACCAATGACTCGAGACTAGTCACTCTCCCTGAGAGAAGACATAGCACGTACTGATCTTATCGGACTGTCAATGCCCAATTAGCAATCCTATGATCAGGAACGTTTAGGATGTGTCTACGAAAGAATGGTCTCATTAATCTAACTACATTAGATTGCATTCTTCCAATCACATATTCCTTGGACTTTATCGTTTAAGCATATAACATTTATATGAGACGCCTCAAACAATAATGTTTGCCTTTTATATGTAAACTATATTAGTTTAACATGTGAAATATCCGTAAAGTATCATCATATGAATGGCTTTAGGGCACATTTCCAACAATCTCCCACTTGCACTAGAGCCAATCAGCTTGGTCATCTGTTATGATTCCTCTTCTGTAGTCATTTCCTAAATGGCTGAATAGTAGGCCTAGGAAATGGATATCTATATGTTATCCATAGAAGCAACCTTGAGAATATCGACGTCACCATTATACATGATTCCCAATCATGTGGTTCAGTCTCTCATATGAGTTCGGATCTTGATGAGACCTTGATTCCCAGGCTTGAGCTATCGCCCCATTAGTGTCGTAGTGTCAGTACACTAGATACACTTTCTGGTTGGAACCGAATAGAGAGTTCATAAATGAACTTTCCCATCCAAACAACATTGTTGTAAACTTCTATATGGCAATATATTTTGCATTCATAATGGAACACACTAAAGTCATTACTTTAATGTTTCCATCCAAATATCTCTTTAGTCATAATAAAGAGATATCTGTTTATCTCTTCATTCATAATGAAGAAACATCCAATGATGGATTAGATTCACAATCTAATACATTTACGCTTCCATTACGTTACTCTAATTCTTCCTCATTCTTCGAGGAACCTATCCTTTAGTATTTCTTAAATACTTAAGGATTTACTTGACAGTTGCCATGGTTCTGATCCTGGGCTTGCACTGATATCGCCTTGTACCTTTCTAGGTACAACTCATATCAATGTTTTTCATACAATATGAAATACATAAATCACCTTTCTGCGTATGCATAAAGGATTCGATTTACGCATTATTTCTTTGGGAGTCAAAGGGTATGTTCCCTTTGAGAAGAGCTACCTCCTAGTCTCACTAGAGTTGTTCTTCTTATTAAAGTTTATCATCATATGAGAAACTTCCTAGCAACCTTTTGTCTATTATTAGGGCATGATATAATCCAATTATATCCTAAAATCTATCATTATAGATTTTCATCCCATGTATATAGACTATGTCTCCCATATACATTCTATCGTTATAGAAAGTTTTAAAGTCATAACTTTAACAATGAAGTATTCTTTTCATTTCCAAAATTAATATATCATACATATATTCAAATTTAGGAATATGATTAACTCCCACTAATCATTTGTAAACCTAGTAAACAAAAGATTCATTTACATTTATATGAGAAATCAAACAATTTTGATCTTTCTCTCATAAGACGCTTATGGCTCCCACTAGCTTGCTAAGATCCATGATGGTTGGATCTCTACAACTTACATGTTTTGTGATTCATAGTTTTAGACATAAATTATCAAGACTATCTTAATAATGGTTTCGGAAACCTATATCATGTCCAAACATTGAATCACCATTTAGTTGTAGCTAGCAATCTTCGAATTAATTGAAACTAAGACTACGTCAAAGATGGTTCCTTCAAAGTCAACCATTCTCTTTGATTGTAGTCACCTTAAGCTACCAATTAGCTATGAAGGTTTCATTATTTCGGGTCAAATGGTACTTTATCATTTCCTTGAGTATATATCGTATATACACTCAATGTAGTCATAAAGTTCAAACCATTCAACTGAGACGGTTTATAAATCCTTCTTGACTACCTTGGAGCTTGTGGTATAGGAACTAGGTTGTTATATTTGTTGATTATCATCTTGTCTCTCAAAGAACCCATTCTTTTGAGTTCTATTCCTAGTTCATTTGCTCTAAGGCAAATCACATTGTAGGATTACAATGAACTACTCAACAAACAACATTTGTTGGTTGGTTTATAGAAGTGATATCCAAAGGTTAATTTAAGGATATCCACAAGATAATTTTTAAACAAATATTGCTTATTAGCACACAACCCCAAATCTTAACATGATTAAGATTTGTCTTTCTTTCCAACTACATCCTATGGAGTTATGAAAATTTTGGAAGATCTTCTAATTGACAATCATATTGTCTTAGAAGCATATATATCCTATATATGGGTAATTGATAATATCCAACGAACTAAATCTTATTCAAGTTCGTTCTTCTCCTAATGGAGAAAATCATTATCTTATGATGCTAATTTCCTTGATATCTTTCAAGGAAACTCATCTAAAGTGTTACCTTTCCTTGGATCAAATCTAAGGAGGTAAGTACTTTAGACGTCTTACTCATCAACTTACATTTCTTGAATTCTTTGAAACCTTTTTGCAAAGTATTCGGACTTGTGTTTATTCAAAATAAACTATAGTCCAACCGAGAGTGATCTTCGGTGAATGTCATACAACATGAGTAGTATTATGTTGTGGACAATTGCCACTATCTTGCAACCTTTTGGGTTTTAAGCATCATTATATTCTAAACAGTTAACGCTACCATATCATCTCTACTATAGAGACAATCAATTAGATTACTATAATCCAATCATTGATTAATAAAGAACAATGTTTTGTCAAACAAAACATTCATCCATCTCTACTATAGTGACGGAATTAAGTTCCTTAAAATTGGAATGTAAAGACAATCTTTGGTTTTTCCAATTTCTTTGGTAGTTCATATGAGGAAGTTAGTACCATCTGCTTTCGCAGAGATCTATATTTTATTCACGTTCCGAATGTGAAGTACTTTCTCTTCTCTCATTAATCTTCTACTTCTTATTAGCCATACTTTTACAACGATTGTAAAACATAGTTACTAATACGGAATCATGTATTCAAGTAGAAGAACCAACTGTTTTGAACTTTTCAAGAACAATTTACAACACCTTCGAAAGGTGTGTTCTTGACACTTGCAAGACATTTCTTGCAAATACCCCTTCCAATGTCCATCCTTTCATAAAGAAAGTTTGTTCCCTTGGAGTTAATTTTATCTTCTTCATTTGACTTCTCCTTTGACTACAATAGTCATGGTCCCTAAACTCCCAGTATCTCTCTTGAAACCTTTTTCAATTGTGTTATACACATCAAACATTTTGGAGAGTGTGTGGTTATTGTTCACTACATAGTTTACAATAAACTTAGTGAACCATTAGGATAGGGACATAAAGGTGAAGTCCTAGCTTAGTTTCCGTCTCGTTAAGTGGTTTATCACTTCAACACTCAATGATTCAAAATCATCATAAGTCCATGTTGATGGACTATTTTTGTCAACCAACCATTATGTTCTAAACATAATTACAAACTTTCAAGAGTTGTTCAAGGCAACTCTTATTTCTTCATAAGTTCCTTTGTTCATATAACGAAGGAATAAACATTGGTTGTTTGTGTTGTCCTCTTCATGATAGACATTTCTAACATGTTCTTCCAATGATACATTATCAATAGGAAGATTGTGAGGATGAGACTTCTTAGGTACATGCACAATCCATTTAAGACAATCTTTGGGATTGTGTTACCAAGTCCGGAAACTAAAACATTCGGATTTTCTTTGTCAAGTTTTGGATAGCGTTTGCAAATATATTGGTAAACAAATACATAACGAATATAAATTGATTGATTTTAAGCCATTTGATTCGGGTCTTTAAATCAAATAGCACCACCCACCATTTTTGGCAAATTCCATATCCCTCATTGGAATTCGAGAGTTTTGGAGGAAACTCTTAGTAGGTTATGGGAGACTCACTATTACCAAGCCCACCTCACAATGATATGATATTGGCTAGCATTAATAATAATGAGAGAGTACGCTTACTCATTTGCAACTAATGCAAGTACCCATCAATTTGGCCTCTAGAGAATGTTGCCTCACAATGATATGATATTGGCAACATTGCACTTAGTTAAGTCATTCCCACCATGCTTAGTTCGTGAAGGGGTTCAAGAATAGCCTCACGATAATACGATATTGGCCATCCTCGTTGCCTACACTCACCTCATCAAGTATGTATATAGACTCCTCCTGAGTATAAGCATGCACTTTGTACTCCCCCATGATAGGGTGAAGCCGGTGTACAAGTCATAAACGATTGGAGCTACCACGGTGGAAGGCCACGGAAGAGTGTTCTAAGCACTCTCACGCTTTTCAACTTAATAATGGTTTGGTTGAGGGTTTTAGGTCTCATCACATAAACATATTCATTTTAATCTTTATTAAAACAATTTTGGTCCTATTACAACTATTGGTCCATTTGTTTTTAGTTGTATATAATACTCCCACTATGCTTATAAAACGGTTTTTTAAAGCAAGAGTATATGATACTACTAACATAAGGTTTGCATTCATTTGATGGACTATATAGTTGCCTTAGGGCCTTAGGATGACTATGAACCTTTCTTTAGATTCAACACGAGCCTAGTGTTGAATCTCGGACTAGGGATGGAGATTGATTTTAGTTACGCGTTTAATCACATTAAGGCGTGTTGTTCCTAGGGGCGTTGGACCCAACTACTTCATTTTCATGCATATCAAATAAAGCAAGAAAGAAGTACTTCAAAGTAAAAGAGAGCTTATGCTCTTTACAACATTTGCATAAAACAAATTACTTTAAAGTAAAGAAGAGCTTATGCTCTTTTACAACATTTGATCAAATCAAATTACAACCAAAATTAATCTACTCATTCCCATGGTTCAAACAAATTTGAAACGGCATTTCACATAGCTCAATTATCGTAGGCTTAGGTTCATAATCACCCTTTAATTAATTAACATTTTAACTAATTAAATTGAATGCAACATTTTCATTTGGTTTTTGTATCCATAAAATTGATTTAAATGGAGCTAAATGAAATGAAAATCCAATTCTCATTTAAAGAGACAAAACAATTTTTGTTCCCTACTTAATTTGGGCCATCATGCAATAACCACAACTTTTTGGGCTATATTGCGAAACACAAACTTTTGGGGTCACTTTGTAAAAACACAAAAGTCCACTACTTCATGTAATTACAACTAGAACCCAAAAATTTCAACAAATACAAAAAAACTTCATTAAAGGAGCAAAACAATTTGTCCTTTAACGTTTTTGGGCCTTAACGTAAAAACGTAAACTTTTGGGCCAAAGTGCAAATACACAAAAGTATCAAAACTTTATGTAATTGAATAAAAGACCCAAAAATACCCTATTTAATTAGGGTGGCCGGCCATGATAGAAAAAATATGATTTTTACAAAGTTTTTGTAAGTGGGTTTTGTTAGGTGAGGTAAAGATGAAATATTTTGAATTTATGTTAAACTTTTTAAAAAAGTTTGTCTACCATTATAGCCATTAATTGAATTTATGTCAAACTTTTAAAAGGTTTGTCTACCATTAAAACCATTAATAATATTTTACCAATAATCATCACCCACTAAAATCACCCACTAAAATTAAATCAAAACTTTATGTAAAAACATAAAACTTTTTGAATCAAAACTTCAAAACTTTTTGTTCTTGGCAAGAACTTCAAGAACATTGAAGAACACTCATGAAAACTCATAATAGCTCCATGAATGTTTTCACTCACCAAAACTCAAATTTTCATCACTCAAAAGAGGGTTAACATCCTAGGGTACTTAGGGGTTCCAAAAGTCACTTTAAAACCATTTTAACAAGACAAACATGAACCCAAAAAATCACCCTTTGGATTTGGCCGAATTTCCCAAAAAACATGGCACCAAATTTTAGCTCCAAAATTCATGCTCATATGAACTACATCTACAACATTTGAGATGGCAAATTTTCTAACAAAATTTACATTCAAAGAAACAAGAATAAAGCTTGTAACATATTACAACTTTTAAATAAAAAAACTATGAACTACAAAACCCAAAATGATTCACCAACTACTAGACCTAGGCTCTGATACCACTTGAAGGAAATTTTGTGAAAAACATGTTCATTTGAATAACATCATATAGCATGCAATTAACAATTAAAGGCGGAATCATGCTTTCATGCATTCAAAAAACAAAACATCTACCATGAAATTCAAAGCCTAGTAGATTGGTGAACCTTGACTCAACTTAAAAACAACAATTTGTTAGTTGAGAAATATTTACCTTTGTAGATTCCTCTTTGCATATGCAAAGGATAATCACCCAAGAGATAGGGCCTTCATTCCTTGCTTCTTAGCTCCATGGATTTGGTTAGAAGAATAGGTTCTCCAAGTTCCCAAAATTGAGAACCTCTAAAGATTCTACACCAAGGTTGGATTGGAGAGGAAATGAGTGACCTTGAGGAAATAGAATTGCTAGACAATATCCCCCAAGGTGGTTGGCCTCTTAGAGAGAAATGGAAGCTTTGTGTTCTCACCAATTTTCTCTAAAATCAACAACTTATGAATTTTAGGTTATAAAGTTCTTTATATAGTCACTTCTTTAAATGACCTAAAGAACCAAAAAACCCTAATTCAACACTAAATGGATTTGGGCTTTTGGGCCTTTGTGAATCTTTATTCATTAAGTTGTCATACAACTTAAGTCAATGGGCTTTGACGTTCGAAGCCCATTGGGCCTTAAGGTCCAAAACTATCCCGAGGTCTTTTAACGAACTTATTCGTTTGATTAATTAACATATTAATTAATCCTTGCCATAAATAATTAAACCATTTAATTCATCTCCTTTGTTTCTTCAATCTCCACCTTATTTGGTGTACGATACATTAGGTTCCTTTTAGCGAGGCAGTGGGCGATTAAAACCATTTTACATCGATTGTGAATTGAAACTTACTTTCAATTCTCCCTTTAGTGATTACACACGTTTAGGGCTTCCACAAACCATGAGTGACACCTAGCAGCATATCATGGCTACCCAAGCTAATCAGAAGAGGTAGAGAACCTATTCAGTTTAGGATTACAAATGCAATACGGTCTTTCTCTAATCTAATACTCTTGACCACATTGTTTGGTTTGATAGTTTATTTATTCATGTCTACTATCCAATGTGATTCATTTGCATTTTATGATTACCTTGAATGTGATTTGGAACGCATTCCCCAATCTCATTCATACTCTGGCCAGAGATTTTAATCATATCATAGAGTATTCTCCTTCAAGCCAATTGAAGGTTAGAGATCCCTTGTTGCGCATTCACTTGTCTCCATGACTAAGTGGCTTAACCCCAATGATGTCGTGGACACCCCGATGGGGTGACTTTGGCATAATCAAAGATCAAGGACTTAACCACAAGACAACAACTGTGATGCCTCAGGTCAAAGGACTAATTTGCATTATCCCAAACATGAGTTCTCATGTGACATGAGTATGAGAACTCCTCGTTGATCGTGTTCAGTGAACTCATTCTCTATTGAGCACCTACGTACTTGTCTTGATGTCACACACACCAATGACTCGAGACTAGTCACTCTCCCTGAGAGAAGACATAGCACGTACTGATCTTATCGGACTGTCAATGCCCAATTAGCAATCCTATGATCAGGAACGTTTAGGATGTGTCTACGAAAGAATGGTCTCATTAATCTAACTACATTAGATTGCATTCTTCCAATCACATATTCCTTGGACTTTATCGTTTAAGCATATAACATTTATATGAGACGCCTCAAACAATAATGTTTGCCTTTTATATGTAAACTATATTAGTTTAACATGTGAAATATCCGTAAAGTATCATCATATGAATGGCTTTAGGGCACATTTCCAACAATTAATTCCTATAAATGTCGTCCTTCACCCTCCATAGCAAGGCAGACATACATAACCCTTCTTCATCTCCGAAAATGCATTCCCAACGAAACCTCTCGAGTTACTCTGTGTTTCTCATCCCTTGGGGTACCTCTGCAAACAAGTCATCAAGAGCAAAAGTATTTCATATCATGAAGGTTGAAAGCAAGAGTATCTCATATCATGCTTTCTCCCTGTCCTTTTCCTTGTCTTTGTGACAAGGAGAAAGCGAGCAATCAGCCAGCACTTGGTGTCAATCTTCCGATCTAAGAACCGACTGCCTGGAACTCCTTCCTGATTGCTTACCTAGCATTGCTCTCGAGTGCTCATCTTCAACTGCTGATGTACTTCCAAATAAGATGCCACATCTGCCTGGTGAACAGATAAGGCAAGTGAAAATGATACCTTAAAGCATGTGGAGACAACGTGCTGATTCATCTTCAAGATCAAGTCTCCTTTTCCTTGCTAAGAAGTTCCCCAGCCCAGTTCAAGAATAAACCTGTGGAAAGATACTTCTACAAAAGCAAAAGTATCTCATATCATCAGAGTCAAAGGAAAAGATATCTCATGGCATGTTTTTCCTTTACCCTTGCTCTTGCCTGGGAAACAAGGAGAAAGAAAGCAATTGGTCGGCACTTGGACATATTGAACAAAGAAACAGACCATCACCTCTACCTCATGCCTACCTGCGGTGCAGAAGGAACAAGCAGAAAAGAATGCTGCCTGCATACTCAATCAACCCAGCAGAAGGAGTCTGAGTTGAAACCAAGAGCTCGATAAGCTTCAACAACTTATGAGCGCATTAGTCACCAAAGAGCACAGCCTCGCCGTACAAGGCCATCAAATCACCACCACCAATCAAGTCTCATTTTCCTTGCTAAGAAGTTCCCTAGCCCAGTTCGAGATCAAAGCTATGGAAAGTCAACAAGATCATCTCTCCTTAACCAAATTTGCGTTCTTAAACTCTACTCTGTCTGGTTTTTACTTTGCCATACTTGTCATGTTTATTCGTTATTTGTTTGTTTGCTTGTTTTCGTGTGAGTTTATGCCTGAAACATTGAGGACAATGTTTGATTTAAGTGTGGGGGGGTAACCAAGTTGTTTTGCATGAAATTCGTGGGAGTTTATCACCCATTACTGCTAGTGTTGTTCCTTGCTGTTTTTAAGTGTTTTTATGTTGTTTTGGAGTGTTTTAGTGTGTTTTGACATAAAAATCCGAAAATCTCATAAAAAATTGAAAAATTGTTTTGAAAAACCCAAAAAAGAGTTGTTTTTTTGTGTGTTTGTTTGTGTCTTAGGGTACCTTCCAACACAATGATGAGGATTCGGTTTTTAATTGCATGACTGTTAAAGAGAATAATAAACATGGATGAAAGTTTGATTTACTATTTGGTGTATGCTTGGTTGTGGTTATAATTTATGAATTCACATGCAATCATAAAGGAAAAATGAATTTTTGTAACATGCTTGAAGGAAGGAACTCAAATGAACGCTACAACCTTGTGAGACTTGAGCCTAAAACATTTATTTGGAGAGTTAATAATCTGTGCACTATTATTTTCTAAAGTCGTTGCATGATCTCATTATTCTTTGCTTGGTTGCTACTTAGAAGGCGTTTCATCATTTAGTTCCAAATGCTAGAACTTATGCCTATTTCATTCAAGGCATGCTATTGATTTGCATAATACATATTCAAGATGAAGTTGTGTAGTGACCACCACAGCCAAATTGTTGTGCCCTATTTCATTATGTGTTTAAGTTTAACCCCGTTGAGCCTTGTGTAGCCTGTGTTCTTTGTTAACCCACACTATCCTCACCTAGCCTAGATTAGGACCATCCGTACCCTCGTTCTTGAAGCATAGTAAAACATAATTTAGAAGGAATTCCTTTTGTTGAACTTTTGTAGAAAAACAAGTGTGGGGGAAGTGATTCTTGTGTGTGTGTGTGTGCCAAAGTCCTTAATAAGGCACATGTAGAAAAGAAAAAAAAAAAAGAGAAACATTGGTGGAAAATAGAATGAAAAGAAGAAAAGTTGTGAAAAAGAGCTCTAAAGTATTGTTTGTTGAAGAAAGGGTCCAAAACATGGAATTCGGCCCTAAGTGTTGCTTGAATCTTCCCGTTGTGTTTAAAAGTTAATTTCTGCATTATTGAGTGAATTCCAAGCGTCTATTTCATTACTTTGCTTGCTATTGCTTTCAAAACGTTTATTATCCCTATCCTTTCTTTGTTAGCCATTACCCTTAAACCCCGTTACAACCCTTAACTTCATCTTGAGTGTCATGCGTTTCAATATGTGGACTTTGGAATTGGTATGAGCATATGGTGTCACTGGTTCTTGCATCTAAGTAGTAGCATTCCATTCATGAGATCATATCTAAACATGCTTATTAATACCAGAAAATGCTTTCTTGTTATACATATATGTGAGTACTAGTTTTCATGTTTACATCAATCTTCTCACATGTACCTAGTGTAGGGTGTAGTCAGAAAATCTGAGTGAAAATTGAGTGCATATCTTGTAAGGAATTGAGCAAATTCTCTAAGGCATGTTACTACATTCAAAACATCATTTTAATTGGTTAAATGTGAACTAGTAAGTGGTGACTGTGATTAAGTATGTGCTCAAGTGTTAAGTTGACTAAAATCTGTGGGAATGATGATTTTTAACTTGTCATGTGCGTTGGAAATCCCTGAGGCAAACGTTGGAAGGTTTAGGTTGTGTTTTGTTTTCTTTATTTTGCTCGAGGACTAGCAAAAGCTAAGTGTGAGGGTATTTGATAAGCTCATATTTATATATATTTTACATAAAATTCACTTGTCTTTTCTTAGTTAGTTCCTTATATTTTTGAGCTATTTACTATGTTTTTGTGTTTTGTGTGATTTATCAAGCAAAGAAAAGAAAAGTAGCACAAGTGAGATATTAAGTAACAAATTCGTCAAAACTACCTGTGCAGATTAGCTGACTTTGGAAGCATGTTACGAACAGCTCAGAATGAATAAGAGAATGAGCCTTATACGCTTGGAAAGCTACGGATGTCTATTTTCTGGAGCAATTTATGGATTGTTAATATCTTTTTTCTAGAAGAAGTTATGGGCATTGTAACACTGAACGGTTCAGAAAAGGGCTAAGCAGATTTGGCTAATAAAATGAGAAAGTAAAGGCACTTGTTTTGTGTTTTGCTTTGTCATCAACACTCAGCAGCAAAAGGGGTTATGATTTCCTCATTTGGCTTTGGAGCAAGTGGAAATGCACAGCTAGAAAGAGAAGGCACGGCACATGCAAAAGAGAAACATGGACAGCTACACACATGCAAACTGCACAGGTTGGAGGGCATACACACACTCTACATGGACAGCACACACACAACAAGAAAGGCACGGCATGGAGGGCTTGGCATGGGCAGAAAATGGGTGGATTGTTGGCTGAAATAATGAAGAACATGTGTGTGCAAATGCAAAGGAAAAGCACACACACATGGACAAAGGAAAGACACACACATGGGCAAAGAGAAAGGCACGGCATGGACAGTTGGCATGGGCAGAAAATGGGTTGATTTGTGGCTGAAATGATGAAGAACATGTGTGTAAATGTAAAGGAGAAACATGGCAGAAAATGTGTTTGTTTTGTGGCTGAAATGATGAAGGTCATGTGTGTGCAAATGTAAAGGGAAACATGGACATCACACACCCATACAAACTGCACATGCAAGGAATTTAAGTGGTCCTCTCCTTAGCCTATAAATACATCCACCATTCCCCTTCCTAAAAAAGATCTTGATCCATCAAAAGAGCTTCATTCACAAACACAATTTCCTTGCCGTGACCTCCATCCATTCATCAAGCCAGACTACATCTCACCAATCCATACACTTTCATCTCTTAGCCGTGCAAATCCATTCCATCCATATATCCATACACATCCTAGACACTTGTACTACAACAAGGTGGTGAAAACAAAGGTCCTTGGAGTTTCAAGCTTGGAACTTTGGAGCATTTTAGGTGTACTTCGTTCTTGCTTTCAATGTCTACTTTGTTATTTTCTAATTTTGTTGCAATTATGAGTGGCTAAACCCCTATTTAGTTAGGGGGAAGTTTGAAGCCATGAACATGCTTGAGATATGAATTGATTTCCTCCAATTGTGATTTGATAAGTTGTGATTGCAATTCAATTATCTATTTTATTCATAATTGATTCTTGTATGTTTATTAAGGATGCATACTTAGTTTTCATGCATGAATTAGATGCTAGAATATAAATGAGTTTCACCTAATTGTTACAAGTTTATATTCATAAGTAGTGAAGGTTGTTTATCACAATCGCGTTAATTGAATTCTTGGCAATTGTATCATGCATTCATAGTTACAATTGTCTCGTCAACACTTATGATTTTCATTGAACGTAATGATCTCTGATTGTATGTCTATTATGCATTCATATAGGGGACTTTTAGAGAATGATTTGGGTTGTCGCATGCATTCATCCAATTCAATGAGTAAAGGGAAATCTGAGGGTTAATTTGTGCATCACGGTTAATCTGGGGTGTTGAGCATCATAGTTTATTGAAAAGCAATTGGAAATCGATTCATGTAGAAGTGTGTCATGTGTGAAGAACGGACCTCTAACTAATCCATCCATCATCGTATTCCTCAAATTTGTTTTACAATCTGCCTAGTTTTATAACTTGTTTGTTTGTTTCAAATTCATCAAAACCAAAATCCCCCTTTTTACTTTCTTGTTTCAAAGTGTTAAATTTCTATTTTGTTTGTGTTTTTGAGTGTTTTGATTCAAGCCAAAACACTAAATTCGTCCAAAGTTGTGTTAGAGTCAGAAACTGCCTAGTTTGTGTTTTTAGGCAGTTTTGAGTGTTTTTAAGTTGTTTTGAGTCTTGTGAGTCTATTCAAACATTTTAACTTTGTTTTTATGTTTTTGAGTTAGTTTAGAGGTTTTAGCAAGCCCTCCTAATCCCCGGTTTAGAACGATCCCTACTTGCATTTATACTACAATTTGACAACAAGAGGGTTTAATTTGAGTGCTTAACTTTCACCGCATCAAGCTTTGTACAACAAGGAGGAGGATTTCGAACAAAGAAGTGGTTCAGGTAAGTGAGAATGTTTCTGCTGTGTTGCAAAGAAAACTACCACCTAAATGCAAAGATCCAGGTAGTTTTACAATCCCTTGTGTTATTGGAAATACCAAGTTTAAACATGCCATGTTGGATTTAGGCGCCTCTATTAATGTCATGCCATACTCTATTTCTGCATCTATGAACTTAGGAGAGCTTAAAAACGATGGTGTTATAATTCAATTAGCTGATCGTTCTAATGCATATCCAAAAGGGGTTTTGGAAGATGTTTTGGTGCAGGTTAACAACTTAGTATTTCCAGCGGACTTCTATGTGCTTGAGATGGAAGATTAAGCCCATTCTACACCCTTGCCGATCCTCCTTGGAAGACCCTTCATGAAAACAGCCCGCACCAAGATAGATGTGTTTAAAGGGATATTAACAATGGAATTTGATGGCGAGATCATTGATTTTAATATTTCTGAAACTATTAGGTATCCTAAAGATGATCATTCTTGTTTATCTATTGATGTATTTGATGCTTGGGCGCAGGATTACCTTGATTCCTTGAATAAGGATGCCCTTGAAACAATAATTGCACAAGGAATTAGACTAAAAAACGAAGGGCCAGATGTCAAACACCCTCACGACATGGATAGGGACATCCTTGCCGTGCCCCTAGTGCAGAAATAGGAGAGATGGTTGCTGCCCTTGAGTCATTGCCACAACATCTTGGTAAGCCTCTAATCCCAATTCCAATTCCCGTTTCTACTAACAAGTTATTACCTTCAGTGATTCAGGCACCTATCCTTGAGCTTAAACCATTGCCAGATCATTTAAAGTATGTCTTTTTGGGAGATAAAGAGACGTTGCCCGTCATTGTCTCTTCATCACTCACGGCAATGGAGGAGGAGAAATTGATTCGGGTGTTGAAAGAGAACAAAACAGCCATTGGATGGACATTGGCCGACATTAAGGGAATTAGCCCTACAACTTGCATGCATCGCATACTTCTAGAGGAGGGGGCTAAACCAACTAGAGAGGCTCAATGCCGACTTAACCCTCCAATGATGGAAGTTGTAAAAAAATGAGATTATCAAGCTTCTTGATTGTGGAGTGATTTATCCAATCTCGGATAGCTGTTGGGTTTCACCGGTACAAGTTGTTCCCAAGAAATCTGGAGTCACTGTGGTGAAGAATGCAGAGAATGAACATACGGTGCACCAAAGTTGGATCCAAGGAGAGCGTACGGTGCCGGAGGTGAACATCACGTGAAGGACTTGAAGGGAAAATTATGAGTTTTCATATGGGATTTCGAAAATGACTATCATGCATATACAAATCAAATTATATATACGAAAGCAGCGGAAGCATGTTATCAAATAATATCAAAGCTATAGTCATGCAAATCCCCTTCAAGGTTCATAGGTTCATATATAATGCATCTAAAACATTTAAGTTAAGAACAAAGTGAAGGTATAGATCTATACCTCTTGATCTTGATTTTAGACCAAGGATGGACCACCTCCAAGCCCTTTGCTCCTTGAACTCCTTGAGCCTAGCCTCCCTCCTTGCCTCCTCCACTTTGTTAGAAAGAGTGCTCCTAGGTTCTCCTTTAGTTTCCAAAGTAGAAAACCTCTAAAGATCCACACCCACTAGTGTAGTGAGATGGATGGAGGAATAACCAAAAGGGTGAAAAATTGTTAGCTAAATCACCCCCAAGGTGGCCGGCCTTTGTAGTGTTTTAGAGAGATATTTCTTTTGCCTCTTTGTTGTTTTAAACACACAAAAACCCTACTTTGATAAATCTCTATAAAGTTCCTTATATAGACAAAAAGAAACCTAGTCAACAACTTGACTAAATATCTCTCCCTCTCACCTTTAAATGGCCGGCCTCTTTGTGTTGGTTTGGGCTTTTATTTATTTCAAGTCATCCAATGCTTGAATAAAAGCCCAATGGGTTTAGGCCCAATGGGCCCAATTAAACCCGAACGTTTCTTTAAGCCCAAAACGATCTTTTATCGTTTTTATGATTTCTTTAGACTTTCTAAATTAATCACAACACTTAATTAATCCAATTAATTATTTCCATCATCCATTAATTACTCACTCCAAGAGTGTATCGGTGTACAATCATTTTAGGTTCTAATTAGCAAGGCAGTGAGGTGTTTGACACCAATCCAATTGATTATCTTTAATCAAATCACTTAGTGAATTAAAACTTCCTTTTAATTCACCTTTCTTCTTTGACGACTACATTTAATCACCTAGAAGAACTCACAAGCTATGAGTGACATCTAACCATATATCATAGCCACCCAAGCTAATGTAGAAGTTTGTTCGGAGAACCTATTCAGTTGGAATTACAATGTAATTCGATCCTTCTCTAAAACAATACTCTCAATCACATCAATAGGGTATGGATATATTATGTCAAACCCCTAATGTGATTATTCCTTCTTATATGATTCATTTGAGTCGTATAGGAACGGTTTCCTTCATTACGCTCGATACTTCGGCCGAAGATTCCCGAATAATATCTTAGAGTATTCATCCTCTCATAACGAGGATTAGAGATTCCTTGTTGAACATTCACTTGCCTTCATGACTAAGTGGCTTAACCCCAACAATGTCGTGGACACTCTGATAGAGTGACTTTGACATAATCAAAGATCAAGTACTTAACCACAAGACAACGATGATGTCTCAGGTCAAAGGACTACTTACATTATTCCAACCATTAGAGTTACTTGCTTGACATGTGAGTAGACCTCCATGCAAGTACTCTCGTTCGATTGTTTTCAGTGAACTCATTCCCTTAATGAGCACCTACATACTTGTCTTAGTGTCACTACACAAATGGGATGAGACTTGGTGCGAAAATAAACTAACGCACAAATTTAAACCCTATTTGTGACAGTTGTAGTATATGGATAAGTAGGGATCGTTCTAGGCCGGGGATTAACTAGGGATGCTAACCAAAGTAAAATTAAATTAAAAACGTAAAAACAAAATTTAAAACATTAAACTAAAATTAAAACACTTAACTAGAATCACTCAAAATAAAACTAACAAATAAACTAAAACAAATCAAAAGACTCAAAATAATTCAAAACTCAAGAAAACACAAACTAAATTGATTTCTAACAAACCTAACACTTTAAAATAAACGGGGGATTGATTTTTGATGAAAAGTAAATTAAACTTAAATAAATTACAGAATTGACAAAAACATGAAATTAAGGTGAATGGATGGACGACGGACTGGCTAGAGGATTCTTCTCCACACATGACACATATGCAACCTAAATTGATTTTCAGTTGTTCTTTCAATAAATTGTAAATTCTCAACGCTCCAAGTTAATTAGGTCCGCTTAAATTAACCTTCAGATTTTCCTTAAGTTAATGGATTGGATGATTGCATACGACAACCCAAAACATTCCTCACAAGTTCCCTACATGTATTGCATAATAGAGATACAAGCAAGAATCAATAAGTTTTATGAAAATCATAAGCATTGACGAAGCACTCGTTACTATGGAATACGCATGAAACTTATGCCAAGAATTTACTTAACACGATTGTGGTCAACAACCTTTACTACTTGTGAATATAAGTTCATAACGATTAGGTGAAATTTACTTATATTCTAGCATCAAATTCATGCATGTAAATTAAGTATGCATCCTTAATCGACAAACAAAAATAAGTTATCAATAAAGCAGTTAAGCAAATTAAATCACAACTCAGAAATCACAACTGAAGGTAATCAATTCATATTACAAATATATCCATGGCTTTGAATTAACCTCTAGCCAAAACAAAATTAGTTACACATTATTAAAACAGAAATAAAATATAAGTTTGGAGAGATTAAACCGAGAGAGGAGAGTGCTTCAGTGCCACTGTGCTTCTGCGCCACTGTTCCTGTTTCTTATTTCTGCCCGTGCTGACCTCCGTGCTGACTCCTTGCGTCAGTATTGCTCTCGCACTCTCTTGTTGCCAACTGCAAAGGCAGCTGGTTTCCTCCTTCTTCCCGCGCAAACTGCTCTCGCTGACCTCGCTGCCAAAGGCAGCGCCAGCTGTCGACAGCTCCTTCCTCAGCTCCTTCCTCGTGTCTCTCGCAGCTGCAAGCTGCCAGCAACTTGTCTCTCCCTGTCAGTTCCCTATATTTCTGCCATCCACTCCCTCACTTTCCGTGCTGCCCTTCTCTGACCCCCTGGTCAAAGTCTTTCCTTTTCCCCCCTCCTTCCTGCTAACTTGCTCACTGTGCCTTTTATTTCTTTCCCCCGAGAGCGCCTGTCTCCCCTCCATATTAGTTAATTAATTATCCTCCACCTTCTCCACCTTCTCCACTTATTCCGTCCCATTTATTCCATTCACCTACTATCCCACTTCATTTTCTTATTCACCTCCAGCATGCCTCCTTTGCCAGCTTTCTTTTATTTATTCTTCCTCAGTGCATGCTTCCTCACTTTATTTTTCTGCTTTCAAACAAAATGGAACAAATTTATTAATCAAATATAGTGGGTAAGGTTGTTTTAACGAATTTATTACTTAAAACCACACTTGTGCTATTTTTATTTTCTTAACTAGATAAATTCGATAAAACACAAAAATAAAGTAAATAACACAAAAATATGAGGAAATAACTAAGAAAAGACGTGAGAATTTGATGTAAAATATGTATAAATATGAGCTTATCAAATACCCCCACACTTAGCTTTTGCTAGTCCTCGAGCAAAACAGAGAAAACAGAAAAAGTAATAACATGAAAATTATTAGTTTCCCCCTATGTGACCCTCATAGAACTTCATTCGAGAACACAATCATCAAGAACCATAGCTAACACCAACAAGCAATTCAAGTTCATTTTCCTTATTCAAATATTAGCAGTAATCTTTGAAACATCCTTGAAGTGTAGTGTGTGAAATAGCCATGCTAATGCAATTTCAAATTTTTATTTTAAAATCACCATATGCAAACTAGCGACATTCTCACGGGATTTACACTCAATCACACATGTGTTTAGTTTTAATGTGTTTCTCTCAAAGAATCAAATGTGAAAGTTCTACCATAAGCTTGCATAAAGATCACTTCTCCACAATCATAATTGCAAAACTTAAATCAAGAGGACTTTTATTGGATGTAATGAGGCTTAGGGATAGGGTTATTGAAACGAAAGAATAGGAAAACACAAGTTCCAAGCTACATTGCAAGCAATTCTTTTCTTTAGATTTATAAGAACTCAAGCTCTCCAACGATTCTTCTGACATCTCCAACCACACCCTTAATACTGAAACTTTAAAAACTTTTTATTTTCTTTGTATACAATCTTTCTTTTTCTTTTCCTTTTCTTTTCTTCTTTTTTTTTTTTTTTTTAAATCAGAAACAAATATGAAAAACCCCCACACTTATTCTTTTGCCAAACACTCTCCAAAGTACTTCACAAACGTTTCTCATAAGACAATCTCGCATTGCTCGCTTGGAAAGGGTAAGGAAAAATATTTATTTCAGGCATAAGGGTAGACATATCTGGTGATAAGAAATAAAAGGCTCACAAATACGGCTCAAATTGGCAATCTAATGATATCATTTTTCTTTGGGAAACAAAGTTATTTGGGCCATGGTGGTAAACCTAATGCCTCTATCATTTTCAAGTTCATGCAATCAATGACAAAAATTTCGAAAGATCGTTATGCAAGTTCTAGAGAAGTATCTCACATAAGTTCATCACACATTAAAGAATAAGAGTGTATGAAAAATGCACACACTTTCAATAGGCTCAAAAACTCACATAGGATGTATATGGTCACTAAATTCACATATGGAGCTTTAAATCATGCTTTAGTTTCACATCAACAAGGCTATGTGCATTTGGTTTTTCAAAGATGATCAAACATGTACAAAACTAACAAGAGAATTAGGAATTTCACAAAACACATGTTAACTAAGTTCTTGATGATCATGGTTCAAATTTTATTCAATTATATCATTGGGTCGGGGAAACTAACAAAAATCTAATTCAAAACAGGAAAACAAGGAAATATTTTTGGATTTTTTAAATTTTCCGAATTTTTATTTTTTTATTTTTTTTTATTTTTATTTTTTTTAAAAACAACAACTTAATTACGAAAACACAAAGCAATAACATGGAAACAAATGAAACCAGTTCAAAGTCGAAGGTACAAAAATTTTCAATTTGGTCATTTTTATAATCTTTACCCCCACACTTAAACTAGACATTGTCCCCAATGTCAGAAAATATAATAAAATGCAAATAAAAATAAAATAAATAAATATAAAGAAACAAAATAAAGCAATAGGACTGAAAACTTCCCTAATTTGCAGAAAAAATCAAGCGATGACCCCCAAGCTAAAATTCTGCAATCAACTTCAAGGGTGGAAATAACCAAAAGTTCCTGCAAAGAAAAGAAATAAATCAGTTAAGCACGCAAGAAAATGTAAAAAATGCAAGCGAAAAATTGAAAATGAAAATAAAAGACAATGAAAAGAACTAATAAGTGATCATTGGTCCTGTTTGTTGACTTTCCACAGCTTTGAACTTGAACTGGCCTCGGAACTTCTTAGCAAGGAAAATGAGACTTGATTGGTGGTGTTGTTGAAGCTTCTCGAGCTCTTGGTTTCAACTCGGACTCCTTCTGCCGGGTTGATTGAGTCTGCAGGCTACATTCTTCTCTTTTTGTTTCTTCTGCATGGAAGGTAGGCACGAGGAAAAGGTGGTGGTCTGTTTCTTTGTTCAATCTGTCCAAGTGCCGACCGTTTGCCTTCCTTCTTCTTGTCTCGCAGGCAAGAGCAAGGGTAAAGGAAAAGCATGCCATGAGATATCTTTGCCTTTGACTCTGATGATATGGGATACTTTTGCTTTAGAAGAAGTATCGTTCCACAGGTGTATGCTTGAACTGGGCTGAGGAACTTCTTAGCAAGGAAAATGAGACTTGATCTTGAAGATGAAGCAGCACCTTGTCTCCACATGCTTAAAGTAACATTTTCACTTGCCTTGGCTGTTCTCCAGGCAGATATGGCGTCTTCTTCGGAAGTACATCAGCGGTTGAAGATGAGCACTCGAGAGCAATGCTAGGTAAGCAATCAGGAAGGATTTCCAGGCAGTCGATTCTTAGATTGGAAGATTGACACCGAATGCTGGCTGATTGCTCGCTTTCTCCTTGTCACAAAGACAAGGACAAGGACAGGGAGAAAGCATGATATGAGATACTCTTGCTTTCAACCTTCATGATATGAAATACTCTAGCTCTTGATGACTTGTTTGCAAAGGTATCCCAGGGAATGAGAAATACAGAGTAACTCGAGAGGGTTTGTTGGAAAGGCATTTTTGGAGATGAAAAATTTCGGAGATGAAGAAGTGTAGAGGGGGTGTGCCTTTGCTGGATGGCGAAGGTAGACGTTTATAGGACTTTTCTTCACAACCGAAACTGTTCCTTTACCCCTGTCGGCAGCCGGTGGATGGATGAACAGTACAAGTTACGCGCTTTCTGAAAAAATTACCCGTAATTTGCGCAAAGCTGACAGCGCGCGTGACGAGTGACGACAAAACTGGAAAAGCTTTTCGCCTCGTGATTCCTGACCGCTCCGACTTTTGAGAGAGACGCCCGACTTTTGAGAACGGCGTCCGACTTTTGAGACGGAGACGCCACCTTTAAGAAAAGAATCCGGCTTTTGAGAAAGGAGCCCGGCTCTTCGATTTGCGAGAGGACGCCTCTTCGACTTCTGAGGAGCGCCTCTTGATTTCTTCTTTTTATAGAGGCGCAATTTTGTTCCACAACACACTTAAGCTCTCTCCTGTAAACACTCACTCCTGCACTTCTTTTAATCTTGATCAGTCCGACTCTTCATTCTCAACACCTTCAGAAAATGTCTTGCCCTTCTGACCGTCGCCTTAACTTGAATGTTGGGGAAGATAGTGATATGTCTTCTCCAACCAACATTTGGCAGCCGTCCTTCATATCCCCAAATGGTCCTCTTACAGTTGGGGATTCCATGATGATGAATGAAACAACCGCTTCGGTGGTGGCCAGAAATCTGCTCACTCCTAGAGACACTAGGATACTTTCCAGGCGGTCCGACGAACTGGCTGTTCAGGACTCTATGGCCTACAGCGTCCGAAGTGCAGGCTCAGTATCAAACATGGGCCAGCGCCTTATTGCACGAACCCGTCAGGTGGAGTCGTGGATGGCTGAAGTGGCTAGTCTTCGGCAAGAGGTCAGAGTGCTTAGGCATGAGAATAAGGAGTTGCACATGCTCGCAACTAATTACTCAACAAGCATGAAGAGGAAGCTTGATCAGATGCAGGAGTCCGAAGTGCGGATTCAGAGTGATCATCAACGGTTTATGACGTTACTCCCGAGGTTTATGTTGTCTTCGTCCTCGGGAGCTGCACCAAGTATTGAGGCTCCGAATGATCCAACTCTGGCGCTTCGTCTTTCTAGGGCTCCGTCGACCTCCGAGGCACCACCTACCAACGACCAATGAAAGCTATTAGTTTTACATTATTGTAAATTCTTGCTTTTAAGTTTATTTAATTATATATATAAATATAAGTATTTTTGTTTTGTTTTGTTTTGTTTTTTTTTTTTTTTTAATTATGAGATGTTTATTATTATTATTATTAATATATATATATATTTTTTTTTAAATATCAATGTAAAATAAGTAAATCAAAGTAAAGTAAAAAAAAAAAAAAAAAAAAAAACTATGTTTAACTTTCTAAACAAAAATCACAACTAAATAAACAAAACAAAATGAAAGTAGTAAAGAGAAGGGATTAGGAATGCAAATCTGATTGTGGGTGATTCCTAGGCCTCCCTTCATTATTCAAATGCATGGGTTTATCCTTGAACGGACGGTAGTACTTGAAATGATCCGACAACGGTCTGAGTTCTAATGACGGTGCCTGAATCATCAAAATTAGAAACAAGTTAGTATAAATTAAAATTAAAAATGGAGAAGATGGCTTACTTTCACGTTCAAACTCAATTACAAACACCACGTCTTTGAACGTTTCAGGGACTTTGAACTTTGCCAAATTTATTATAATGGTTGTGGCCTGTCCCGTGTCCTCAGTCTTAACTCCTTTGGGCTTGATTGTCTCATGCACAGCCTCTTTGATCTGTTCAACATATTCTCCAACCACCTCCTTTTCTGGAATCCCTCTTCTTGGTGTGCAAGGTTCTTTAAATGTTTCAACATCATCGGGAACATAATTTGGTGCACCAAGAATTTGGATATCACTTTGCACCTTGGGAAGAGCTTCCACAACGAATTTTTCATTCACTTCTTCCTTGGGATTTAAAAACCTGCAAGGAAAAAGGACAATTGGTGGAATAATGTTAGAATGAAATGAATTTAGAACCTCCTCACCTGAGTTGGATGACATAAGGACTTGAGGGGTTTGCGATAAGAATTCTTCTAAACTGCCCAAGTCGTCATCCTCATCTTCTTCTTGAAGCGGCAATTCATCCATGTTCGGGCTATGTTTGGATGGTTCTGGAACAACTTCATCCTCCATATCACTTCCCAAAGTGATGGCTTCATCGATTTCACTTTCTGCCTTTGAATTTGCAATGTTTGAGTTGGAGAGTTCTCTTTGATCTTGAATTTGTGCCATGATTTCCATAATCTGCCCAACTTGCTTCTCCAAAGCATCCATCTTGTTGTCTTGATTTTCTACTTCCTGGTTCAAAGAGGTGATTAGTTGAAAAATATTATCATTATCAACCGACGAACCTGAATTTGGTTGGGAAGATTGTGATGGAGGCTGTGGTGGTGCACATGGCCATTGATAGTACTCCTCTGATGGTTGTAATTGTTCTTCGTTTTGTGAGCCCTGCACCAAAGAAATTAATTCATCAAGCCTTTGATTATAATCCACGGGCATACTTTGATTTGATTGGAATTGTTGTGGGGGATGCTGTGGTGGCTGCATAGATCTTGAATAAAATTCGTCTTACTGCCAATATCCGCTTTGTTGAAAGTGTTGAGGTTCATCCCACATATAATCTGAATAGTCTCTCCAATCTGAATTGTAAGCGTTGGAAAACATGTTGCCCCTTGATTGGCTATGGCCCTGATATCCCCAAACATCTTCATTTGCAGAAAATTGGGGACATTGATGAGTTTGATATCTTTGCCCATACGATGCACCAAATGTAGGGACACTTGGTATTGTGGTCCTTCCGGCATTCTGAGTTAATTGAGACGTGAGATTCGCCAATTGAGCTTGGATGGATGCAAGTGCCATGTCTTGCTCCATTTGTAACTAAAATCAAAGAAAGAAAACTAAATCAAATATCAAAAGTAAAAGACATAACAAACCAAAAATAAAATAAAATAAAATAAACACAAATAAAATAAAATAAAATAAAATAAAACACAAACAAAAACATAAACAAAGGATTAGCAAATTTGCTAATCCCCCGCAACGGCGCCAAAAATTTGATGCGAAAATAAGTTAACGCACAAATTTAAACCCTATTTGTGACAGTTGTAGTATATGGATAAGTAGGGATCGTTCTAGGCCGGGGATTAACTAGGGATGCTAACCAAAGTAAAATTAAATTAAAAACGTAAAAACAAAATTTAAAACATTAAACTAAAATTAAAACACTTAACTAGAATCACTCAAAATAAAACTAACAAATAAACTAAAACAAATCAAAAGACTCAAAATAATTCAAAACTCAAGAAAACACAAACTAAATTGATTTCTAACAAACCTAACACTTTAAAATAAACGGGGGATTGATTTTTGATGAAAAGTAAATTAAACTTAAATAAATTACAGAATTGACAAAAACATGAAATTAAGGTGAATGGATGGACGATGGACTGGCTAGAGGATTCTTCTCCACACATGACACATATGCAACCTAAATTGATTTTCAGTTGTTCTTTCAATAAATTGTAAATTCTCAACGCTCCAAGTTAATTAGGTCCGCTTAAATTAACCTTCAGATTTTCCTTAAGTTAATGGATTGGATGATTGCATACGACAACCCAAAACATTCCTCACAAGTTCCCTACATGTATTGCATAATAGAGATACAAGCAAGAATCAATAAGTTTTATGAAAATCATAAGCATTGACGAAGCACTCGTTACTATGGAATACGCATGAAACTTATGCCAAGAATTTACTTAACACGATTGTGGTCAACAACCTTTACTACTTGTGAATATAAGTTCATAACGATTAGGTGAAATTTACTTATATTCTAGCATCAAATTCATGCATGTAAATTAAGTATGCATCCTTAATCGACAAACAAAAATAAGTTATCAATAAAGCAGTTAAGCAAATTAAATCACAACTCAGAAATCACAACTGAAGGTAATCAATTCATATTACAAATATATCCATGGCTTTGAATTAACCTCTAGCCAAAACAAAATTAGTTACACATTATTAAAACAGAAATAAAATATAAGTTTGGAGAGATTAAACCGAGAGAGGAGAGTGCTTCAGTGCCACTGTGCTTCTGCGCCACTGTTCCTGTTTCTTATTTCTGCCCGTGCTGACCTCCGTGCTGACTCCTTGCGTCAGTATTGCTCTCGCACTCTCTTGTTGCCAACTGCAAAGGCAGCTGGTTTCCTCCTTCTTCCCGCGCAAACTGCTCTCGCTGACCTCGCTGCCAAAGGCAGCGCCAGCTGTCGACAGCTCCTTCCTCAGCTCCTTCCTCGTGTCTCTCGCAGCTGCAAGCTGCCAGCAACTTGTCTCTCCCTGTCAGTTCCCTATATTTCTGCCATCCACTCCCTCACTTTCCGTGCTGCCCTTCTCTGACCCCCTGGTCAAAGTCTTTCCTTTTCCCCCCTCCTTCCTGCTAACTTGCTCACTGTGCCTTTTATTTCTTTCCCCCGAGAGCAAAAATTTGATGCGAAAATAACTAACGCACAAATTTAAACCCTATTTGTGACGATTGTAGTAATGATGTAATTAGGGTATCGTTCTAGGCCGGGGATTAACTAGGGATGCTAACCAAAGTAAAATTAAAATAAAAACGTAAAAACAAAATTTAAAACACTAAACTAAAATTAAAACACTTAACTAGAATCACTCAAAATAAAACTAACAAATAAACTAAAACAAATCAAAAGACTCAAAATAATTCAAGATTTTAGAAAACACAAACTAAATTGATTTCTAACAATTTTAACACTTTAAAATAAACGGGGGATTGATTTTGATGAAAAGTAAATTAAACTTAAATAAATTACAAAATTGACAAAAACATAAAATTAAGGTAAAATGATAAATGACGGACTGGCTAGAGGATTATTCTCCACACATGCCACATATGCAACCTAAATTGATTTTCAGTTGTTCTTTCAATAAATTGTAAATTCTCAACGCCCCAAGTTAATTAGGTCCGCTTAAATTAACCTTCAGATTTTCCTTAAGTTAATGGATTGGATGATTGCATACGACAACCCAAAACATTCCCTACAAGTTCCCTACATGAATTGCATAATAGAGATACAAGCAAGAATCATTAAGTTTTATGAAAATCATAAGCATTGACGAGGCACTTGTTACTATGAATTGCATGAAACTTATGCCAAGAATTTACCTAACGCGATCGTTTATAAGCGACCTTCACTACTTGTGAATATAAGTTCATAACGATTAGGTGAAATTCACTTATATTCTAGCATCAAATTCATGCATGTAAATTAAGTATGCATCCTTAATCGACATACAAAAATAAGTTATCAATCAAGCAGTTAAGCAAATTAAATCACAACTCAGAAATCACAACTGAAGGTAATCAATTCAAATTACAAATATATCCATGGTTTTGAATTAAACTCTAGCCAAAATAAAATTAGTTACACATTATTTATAAATTAAAACAGAAATTAAAACGTGAGTTTAGGAAAAATAAACCGAGAGAATAGAGTGCTTCAGAGCTTCCTGCACAGTCCCACGCCAAAGCCCCCAGGTCCTGACTTGTTTTGTTTCACCGCTGCAAATGCCACAGCAGCTCCCCCCCCCTCCCCGAGGAGCTCTTGGTTCCTGCAAGTTTCCCCAAGCCTTACGTCCCTTGCATGCATGCACGCCTTCGGTTTCCTGCGTGCTGCACAGCAGCCAAGCATGCTTCTCAGTCTTCACGTGCGCCAGGAAGCACAGCTCCTGCGTATTGCACTGCCCTGGACAGCCCCGAGGCTTCCACCTTCCTCTCGACGCATCCAGCCCATTCAGCACAGAAGGGCTGACTGCCCTTTCTCCCCAAAAACTCCCCCTGCTTCCAAACCTCGAGGACTGTTTTATATTTCTTCCCCTTAATTATTTATTCATTATGTCCCCCCACTGTTGTCTCCCACTTCTTCTTCATATATTTCTTCTTTTCCATTTCGTGCTGTCATTGTCGTGCTTTCCTTCTTTTATTATGCGCATATCTTTCACTTTGGTAGCCAGGCTGCCCTCCACTTTTCCAGCTTATTTTTATTCCCTTTGACCAGCTGCAAAGTAGCTTTCACCCTAGCTTTTGACTGTCATCACACAGCTGCCCACGCAGCTATTTCTTTTTCTTCACAGACAGCCCACCTGTAAAACCTTTCCGCACCGTCCCATTATTCATCATCATATATATATATATATATATATATATATATATATATATATATATTTATAATACTATCTTATTTTTATTAACAAAAAATAGTGGGCAATGCAGTTTTGACGATTTTATTACTAAAAATATACACTTAAGCTATTATTATTTTCTTTGCATAACAAATCCTAAAAACACAAAAATAACGTAAATAGCTCAAAAATATAAGGAACTAACTAAGAAAAGACGAGAGAATTTGAAGTAAAAATATATATAAATATGATCCGATCAAATACCCCCACACTTAACTTTTGCTAGTCCTCGAGCAAAACAAACGAAAACAGAAAAAGTAATAACATGAAAATTATTAGTTTCCCCCTATGTTACCCTCATAGAATTTCATTTGAGAACATAATCATCAAGAACCATAGCTAACACCAACAAGCTAATCCAAGTTCATTTTCCTAATTCAAATATTAGCAGTAATCTTTGAAACATCCTTGAAGTGTAGTGTGTGAGATAGCCATGTTAATGCAATTTCAAATTTTTATTTTAAAAACACCATATGCAAACTAGCAAACTTCTCACGGAATATGCACTCAATCACACATGTGTTTAGTTTTAATGTGTTTCGCTCAAAGAAACAAATGTGAAAGTTCTACCATAAGCTTGCATAAAGATCACTTCTCCACAGTCATAATTGCAAAACTTAAATCAAGAGGACTTTTATTGGATGTAATGAGGCTTAGGGATAAGGTTATTGAAACGAAAGAATAGGAAAACACAAGTTCCAAGCTACATTGCAAGCAATTATTTTCTTTAGATTTATAAGAACTCAAGCTTTCCAGCTATTCTTACAGTCACCTCCAACCACAAACTTAAACTGAAACTTTAAAAACTTTTTATTTTCTTTGTATACAATCTTTTTTTTTTTCTTTTTCTTTTCTTCTTTTCTTATTTTTTTTTTTTTTTTTTTTTTTTTTTTTTTTTTTTTTAATACAAACATGAAATACCCCCACACTTATTCTTTTGCCAAACACCTTCAAAGTACTTCACAAACGTTTCTCATAAGACAATCTTGCATTGCTCGCTTGGAAAGGGTAAGGAAAAATATTTATTTCAGGCATAAGGGTAGGCATATCTGGTGATAAGAAATAAAAGGTTCACATATACGGCACAAATTGGCAATCTAATGATATCATTTTTCTTTGGGAAACAAGGTTATTTGGGCCATGGTGGTAAACCTAATGCCTCTATCATTTTCAAGTTCATGCAATCAATGACAAATATTTCGAAAGATCGTTATGCAAGTTCTAGAGAATTATCTCACATAAGTTCATCACACATAAAAAAAAATAGGAGTGTATGAAAAATGCACACACTTTCAATAGGCTCAAAAACTCACATAGGATGTATATGGTCACTAAATTCACATATGGAGCTTTAAATCATGCTTTAGTTTCACATCAACAAGGCTATGTGCATTTGGTTTTTCAAAGATGAACAAATATGTACAAACTAACACGAGAATAAGGAATTTCACACAGCACGTGTTAACTAAGTTCTTGATCATCATGGTTCAAATTTTATCCAATTATATCATTGGGTCGGGAAACTAACAAAAAACTAATTCAAAACAATAAGGAAAACAAGGAAATATTTTTGGATTTTTTTTTAAAATTTTTAAATAAAACAAAACTAATTAAGAAAACAAAGCAATAACATGGAATAACATGGAAACAAATGAAACCAGTTTAAAGTCGAAGGTACAAAAAATTTTAATTTGGTCATTTTTATACTCTTTACCCCCACACTTAAACTAGACATTGTCCCCAATGTCAGAAAATATAATAAAATGCAAATAAAAACAAAATAAATAAATATAAAGAAATAAAATAAAGCAATAGGACTGAAAACTTCCCTAATTTGCAGAAAATCAAGCGATGACCCCCAAGCTAAAATTCTGCAATCAACTTCAAGGGTGGAAATAACCAAAAGTTCCTGCAAAGAAAAGAAATAAATCAGTTACGCACGCAAGAAAATATAAAAGAAAACAAACGAAAAATTGAAAATGAAAATAAAAGATAATGAATAAAACTAATAAAAGAACATTGGTCCTGTTTGGTGACTTTCCACAGCTTTGAACTTGAACTGGCCTCGGAACTTCTTAGCAAGGAAAATGAGACTTGATTGGTGGTGTTGTTGAAGCTTCTCGAGCTCTTGGTTTCAACTCAGACTCCTTCTGCCGGGTTGATTGAGTCTGCAGGCTACATTCTTCTCTTTTTGTTCTTCTGCATGGCAGGTAGGCACGAGGCAGAGGTGGTGGTCTGCTTCTTTGTTCAATCTGTCCAAGTGCCGACCGATTGCCTTTCTTTCACCTTGCCTCGCAGGCAAGAGCAAGGGTAAAGGAAAAGCATGCCATGAGAAATCTTTGCCTCTGACTCTGATGATATGGGATACTTTTGCTTTTGAAGAAGTATCGTTCCACAGGTGTATGCTTGAACTGGGCTGAGGAATTTCTTAGCAAGGAAAATGAGACTTGATCTTGAAGATGAAGCAGCACCTTGTCTCCACATGCTTCAAGTAACATTTTCACTTGCCATGTCTGTTCTCCAGGCAGATGTGGCGACTTCTTCGGAAGTACATCAGTGGTTGAAGAAGAGTACTCGAGAGCAATGCTAGGTAAGCAATCAGGAAGGATTTCCAGGCAGTCGGTTCTTAGATTGGAAGATTGACACCGAGTGCTGGCTGATTGCCCGCTTTCTCCTTGCCACAAAGACAAGGACAAGGACAGGAAGAAAGCGTGATATGAGATACTCTTGCTTTCAACCTTCATGATATGAAATACTCTAGCTCTAGATGACTTATTTGCAAAGGTATCCCAGGGAATGAGAAACACAGAGAAACTCGAGAGGGTTTGTTGGAAAGGCATTTTCGGAGATGAAAAATTTCGGAGATGAAGAAGTGTTGAGAGAGTTTGCCTTTGCTGTTGAGGGCGAAGGTAGACGTTTATAGAATTTTTCTTCACAACCGAAACTGTTCTTTTACCCCTGTCGGCAGCCGGTGGATGGATGAACAGTACAGGTCACGCGCTTTCTGAAAAAGCAGCCCGTAATTTGCGCAAAGCTGACAGCGCGTGACGAGTGACGACAAAATTGGACAAATCAGGGGGCGGCTCGTGGTTTCTGAGCAATCCCGACTTTTGAGAAAGGAATTGCATGTGACACGTCTGGACAAATCAGGGAGCGGCTTGCCTCGTGATTCCTGACCGCTCCGACTTTTGAGAAAGACGCCCGACTTTTGAGAGAGCGGCGTCCGACTTTTGAGAAAGGAACCGACTTTTGAGACGGAGTCCGACTTTTGAGAACGGCGACGCCGCTTTTGAGAAACGAATCCGGCTTTTGAGAAAGGAGCCCGGCTCTTCGATTTGCGAGAGGGCGCCTCTTCGACTGCTGAGCGATGCCTCAACGATTTCTTCTTCTTATAAGAACGCTCATTTTTGTTCCACAACAAACTTAAGCTCCCCTGTAAACACTCCCTCCTGCATTTTCTTTAATCTTGATAAGTCCGACTCTTCATTCTCAACACCTTCAAATATGTCTTGCCCCTCTGACCGTCGCCTTAACTTGAATGTTGGGGAAGATAGTGATATATCTTCTCCAACCAACATTTGGCAGCCATCCTTTATATCCCCGAATGGTCCTCTTACAGTTGGGGATTCCATGATGATGAACGAAACAACCGCATCGGTGGTGGCCAGAAATCTGCTCACTCCTAGAGACACTAGGATACTTTCCAGGCGGTCCGACGAACTAGCTGTCCAGGACTCTTTGGCCTACAGCGTCCGATGCGCAGGCTCCGTATCAAACATGGGCCAGCGCCTTCTTGCACGAACTCGTCAGGTGGAGTCGTTGATGGCTGAAGTGGCTAGTCTTCGGCAAGAGGTCAGAGTGCTTAGGCATGAGAACAGGGATTTGCACATGCTTGCAACCAATTACTCCACAAGCATGAAGAGGAAGCTGGATCAGATGCAGGAGTCCGAAGTGCGGATTCAGAGTGATCATCAACGGTTTATGGCGTTACTCCCGAGGTTTGTGTTGCCTTCGTCCTCGGGAGCAGCACCAAGTATTGAGGCTCTGAATGATCCAGCTCTGGCGCTTCGTCTTTCAGGGGCTCCGTCGACCTCCGAGGCACCACCAACCAATGACCAATGAACGAAATTAAATTACAAGTTATTGTAAAAAAAATTTATGCATTTAAGTTTTTTTTTTTTTTTTTTTTTTTTTTTATTTTTTTTTTTTTTTTTATTTTTTATTTTTATATGCATGTTTATGTTTTTAAGTTTTTTTTTTTTTTTTTTTTTTTTTTTTGATTTTTTTTTTTTATATATAAATGTAAAAATAAGTAAATCAAAGTAAAAAAACTAAGTTTAATCTCCTAAACAAAAATCACTACTAAATAAACACAACAAAATAAAATCAACGTAAAATAAAAAAAATCAACGTAAAATAAATTCACACAAGAGCAAACAAATAATGAAAGAACTAAACAAAGTAAAATAAATTCAGTAAAGAGAAGGGATTAGGAATGCAAATCTGATTGTGGGTGATTCCTAGGCCTCCCTTCATTATTCAAATGCATGGGCTTATCATTGAACGGACGGTGGTACTTGAAATGATCCGACAACGGTCTAAGTTCTAATGACGGTGCCTGAATCATCAAAATTAGAAACAAGTTAGTATAAATTAAAATTAAAAATGGAGAAGATGGCTTACAGTCACATTCAAACTCAATTACAAACACCACGTCTTTGAACGTTTCAGGAACTTTGCATTTAGCCAGATTGCATGTGATGATTGTGACATGGCCCTTGTTATCAAACTCAATTTCTTTGGCATTGGTTGTCTCAACTACATCCTCTTTGATAAGTTCAACAAATTCTTCGACCACCTCCTTTTCTGGAATATCTTCCACAACGTCTTTTTCATTCACTTCTTCATTGAGATTTAAAAACCTACAAGGAAAAATGACATTTGGTGGAACGATGTTAGAATGAATTGAATTTTGAACCTCCTCACCTGAGTTGGATGTCATAAGGACTTGAGGGGTTTGCGATAAGAATTCTTCTAAACTGCCCAAGTAGTCATCCTCATCTTCTTCTTGAAGCGGCAATTCATCCATGTTCGGGCTGTGTTTGGATGGTTCTGGGACAGCTTCATCCTCCCGGTCACCTTCCAAGGTGATGGCTTCATCGATTTCAACTTCTGCCGTTGAATTTGCAATGTTTGAGTTGGAGAGTTCACTTTGATCTCGAATCTGTGCCATGAATTCCATAATCTGCCCAATTTGCTCCTCCAATGCATCCACCTTGTTGGCTTTAATTTGCATCTCCATGTTTCGATTTTCTACGTCCTGGGTCAAAGAGGTTAGTAACTTATTCAAGATGTCATTATCCGAGGACGTACCTGAATTTGGTTGGGGAGATTGTTGTGGTGGATGTGGTGGTGCACATGGCCATTGATAGTACTCCTCTGATGGCTGTAATTGTTCTTCGTTTTGTGAGCCCTGCACCAAAGAAATTAATTCATCAAGCCTTTGATTATAATCCACGGGCATACTTTGATTTGATTGGAATTGCTGTGGGGGATGTTGTGGTAGCTGCATAGGTCTCGAATAGAATTCGTCTTGCTGCCAATATCCACTTTGTTGAAAGTGTTGAGGTTCATCCCACATATAATCTGAGTAGTCTCTCCAATCCGAATTGTAAGCGTTGGAAAACATGTTGCCCCTTGATTGGTTATGGCCCTGATATCCCCAAACATCTTCATTTGCAGAAAATTGAGGACCTTGATATCGTTGTCCATAGGGCACATCAAGTGTAGGGACACTTGGCATTGTGGTCCGTTCGGCATTATGAGTTAATTGAGCAGTGAGCTGTGCCAATAGATCTTGAATGCTAGTAGAATCCAGGTCTTGCTCCATTTGTAACTAAAATCAAAGAAAGAAAACTAAATCAAATATCAAAAGTAAAAGACATAAACACAAATAAACATAAGCAAAAACAAAAATAAAAGGATTAGCAAATTTGCTAATCCCCGGCAACGGCGCCAAAAATTTGATGCGAAAATAACTAACGCACAAATTTAAACCCTATTTGTGACGATTGTAGTAATGATGTAATTAGGGTATCGTTCTAGGCCGGGGATTAACTAGGGATGCTAACCAAAGTAAAATTAAATTAAAAACGTAAAAACAAAATTTAAAACACTAAACTAAAATTAAAACACTTAACTAGAATCACTCAAAATAAAACTAACAAATAAACTAAAACAAATCAAAAGACTCAAAATAATTCAAGATTTTAGAAAACACAAACTAAATTGATTTCTAACAATTTTAACACTTTAAAATAAACGGGGGATTGATTTTGATGAAAAGTAAATTAAACTTAAATAAATTACAAAATTGACAAAAACATAAAATTAAGGTAAAATGATAAATGACGGACTGGCTAGAGGATTATTCTCCACACATGCCACATATGCAACCTAAATTGATTTTCAGTTGTTCTTTCAATAAATTGTAAATTCTCAACGCCCCAAGTTAATTAGGTCCGCTTAAATTAACCTTCAGATTTTCCTTAAGTTAATGGATTGGATGATTGCATACGACAACCCAAAACATTCCCTACAAGTTCCCTACATGAATTGCATAATAGAGATACAAGCAAGAATCATTAAGTTTTATGAAAATCATAAGCATTGACGAGGCACTTGTTACTATGAATTGCATGAAACTTATGCCAAGAATTTACCTAACGCGATCGTTTATAAGCGACCTTCACTACTTGTGAATATAAGTTCATAACGATTAGGTGAAATTCACTTATATTCTAGCATCAAATTCATGCATGTAAATTAAGTATGCATCCTTAATCGACATACAAAAATAAGTTATCAATCAAGCAGTTAAGCAAATTAAATCACAACTCAGAAATCACAACTGAAGGTAATCAATTCAAATTACAAATATATCCATGGTTTTGAATTAAACTCTAGCCAAAATAAAATTAGTTACACATTATTTATAAATTAAAACAGAAATTAAAACGTGAGTTTAGGAAAAATAAACCGAGAGAATAGAGTGCTTCAGAGCTTCCTGCACAGTCCCACGCCAAAGCCCCCAGGTCCTGACTTGTTTTGTTTCACCGCTGCAAATGCCACAGCAGCTCCCCCCCCCTCCCCGAGGAGCTCTTGGTTCCTGCAAGTTTCCCCAAGCCTTACGTCCCTTGCATGCATGCACGCCTTCGGTTTCCTGCGTGCTGCACAGCAGCCAAGCATGCTTCTCAGTCTTCACGTGCGCCAGGAAGCACAGCTCCTGCGTATTGCACTGCCCTGGACAGCCCCGAGGCTTCCACCTTCCTCTCGACGCATCCAGCCCATTCAGCACAGAAGGGCTGACTGCCCTTTCTCCCCAAAAACTCCCCCTGCTTCCAAACCTCGAGGACTGTTTTATATTTCTTCCCCTTAATTATTTATTCATTATGTCCCCCCACTGTTGTCTCCCACTTCTTCTTCATATATTTCTTCTTTTCCATTTCGTGCTGTCATTGTCGTGCTTTCCTTCTTTTATTATGCGCATATCTTTCACTTTGGTAGCCAGGCTGCCCTCCACTTTTCCAGCTTATTTTTATTCCCTTTGACCAGCTGCAAAGTAGCTTTCACCCTAGCTTTTGACTGTCATCACACAGCTGCCCACGCAGCTATTTCTTTTTCTTCACAGACAGCCCACCTGTAAAACCTTTCCGCACCGTCCCATTATTCATCATCATATATATATATATATATATATATATATATATATATATATATATATATATATTTATAATACTATCTTATTTTTATTAACAAAAAATAGTGGGCAATGCAGTTTTGACGATTTTATTACTAAAAATATACACTTAAGCTATTATTATTTTCTTTGCATAACAAATCCTAAAAACACAAAAATAACGTAAATAGCTCAAAAATATAAGGAACTAACTAAGAAAAGACGAGAGAATTTGAAGTAAAAATATATATAAATATGATCCGATCAGAGAGCGCCTGTCTCCCCTCCATATTAGTTAATTAATTATCCTCCACCTTCTCCACCTTCTCCACTTATTCCGTCCCATTTATTCCATTCACCTACTATCCCACTTCATTTTCTTATTCACCTCCAGCATGCCTCCTTTGCCAGCTTTCTTTTATTTATTCTTCCTCAGTGCATGCTTCCTCACTTTATTTTTCTGCTTTCAAACAAAATGGAACAAATTTATTAATCAAATATAGTGGGTAAGGTTGTTTTAACGAATTTATTACTTAAAACCACACTTGTGCTATTTTTATTTTCTTAACTAGATAAATTCGATAAAACACAAAAATAAAGTAAATAACACAAAAATATGAGGAAATAACTAAGAAAAGACGTGAGAATTTGATGTAAAATATGTATAAATATGAGCTTATCAAATACCCCCACACTTAGCTTTTGCTAGTCCTCGAGCAAAACAGAGAAAACAGAAAAAGTAATAACATGAAAATTATTAGTTTCCCCCTATGTGACCCTCATAGAACTTCATTCGAGAACACAATCATCAAGAACCATAGCTAACACCAACAAGCAATTCAAGTTCATTTTCCTTATTCAAATATTAGCAGTAATCTTTGAAACATCCTTGAAGTGTAGTGTGTGAAATAGCCATGCTAATGCAATTTCAAATTTTTATTTTAAAATCACCATATGCAAACTAGCGACATTCTCACGGGATTTACACTCAATCACACATGTGTTTAGTTTTAATGTGTTTCTCTCAAAGAATCAAATGTGAAAGTTCTACCATAAGCTTGCATAAAGATCACTTCTCCACAATCATAATTGCAAAACTTAAATCAAGAGGACTTTTATTGGATGTAATGAGGCTTAGGGATAGGGTTATTGAAACGAAAGAATAGGAAAACACAAGTTCCAAGCTACATTGCAAGCAATTCTTTTCTTTAGATTTATAAGAACTCAAGCTCTCCAACGATTCTTCTGACATCTCCAACCACACCCTTAATACTGAAACTTTAAAAACTTTTTATTTTCTTTGTATACAATCTTTCTTTTTCTTTTCCTTTTCTTTTCTTCTTTTTTTTTTTTTTTTTTAAATCAGAAACAAATATGAAAAACCCCCACACTTATTCTTTTGCCAAACACTCTCCAAAGTACTTCACAAACGTTTCTCATAAGACAATCTCGCATTGCTCGCTTGGAAAGGGTAAGGAAAAATATTTATTTCAGGCATAAGGGTAGACATATCTGGTGATAAGAAATAAAAGGCTCACAAATACGGCTCAAATTGGCAATCTAATGATATCATTTTTCTTTGGGAAACAAAGTTATTTGGGCCATGGTGGTAAACCTAATGCCTCTATCATTTTCAAGTTCATGCAATCAATGACAAAAATTTCGAAAGATCGTTATGCAAGTTCTAGAGAAGTATCTCACATAAGTTCATCACACATTAAAGAATAAGAGTGTATGAAAAATGCACACACTTTCAATAGGCTCAAAAACTCACATAGGATGTATATGGTCACTAAATTCACATATGGAGCTTTAAATCATGCTTTAGTTTCACATCAACAAGGCTATGTGCATTTGGTTTTTCAAAGATGATCAAACATGTACAAAACTAACAAGAGAATTAGGAATTTCACAAAACACATGTTAACTAAGTTCTTGATGATCATGGTTCAAATTTTATTCAATTATATCATTGGGTCGGGGAAACTAACAAAAATCTAATTCAAAACAGGAAAACAAGGAAATATTTTTGGATTTTTTAAATTTTCCGAATTTTTATTTTTTTATTTTTTTTTATTTTTATTTTTTTTAAAAACAACAACTTAATTACGAAAACACAAAGCAATAACATGGAAACAAATGAAACCAGTTCAAAGTCGAAGGTACAAAAATTTTCAATTTGGTCATTTTTATAATCTTTACCCCCACACTTAAACTAGACATTGTCCCCAATGTCAGAAAATATAATAAAATGCAAATAAAAATAAAATAAATAAATATAAAGAAACAAAATAAAGCAATAGGACTGAAAACTTCCCTAATTTGCAGAAAAAATCAAGCGATGACCCCCAAGCTAAAATTCTGCAATCAACTTCAAGGGTGGAAATAACCAAAAGTTCCTGCAAAGAAAAGAAATAAATCAGTTAAGCACGCAAGAAAATGTAAAAAATGCAAGCGAAAAATTGAAAATGAAAATAAAAGACAATGAAAAGAACTAATAAGTGATCATTGGTCCTGTTTGTTGACTTTCCACAGCTTTGAACTTGAACTGGCCTCGGAACTTCTTAGCAAGGAAAATGAGACTTGATTGGTGGTGTTGTTGAAGCTTCTCGAGCTCTTGGTTTCAACTCGGACTCCTTCTGCCGGGTTGATTGAGTCTGCAGGCTACATTCTTCTCTTTTTGTTTCTTCTGCATGGAAGGTAGGCACGAGGAAAAGGTGGTGGTCTGTTTCTTTGTTCAATCTGTCCAAGTGCCGACCGTTTGCCTTCCTTCTTCTTGTCTCGCAGGCAAGAGCAAGGGTAAAGGAAAAGCATGCCATGAGATATCTTTGCCTTTGACTCTGATGATATGGGATACTTTTGCTTTAGAAGAAGTATCGTTCCACAGGTGTATGCTTGAACTGGGCTGAGGAACTTCTTAGCAAGGAAAATGAGACTTGATCTTGAAGATGAAGCAGCACCTTGTCTCCACATGCTTAAAGTAACATTTTCACTTGCCTTGGCTGTTCTCCAGGCAGATATGGCGTCTTCTTCGGAAGTACATCAGCGGTTGAAGATGAGCACTCGAGAGCAATGCTAGGTAAGCAATCAGGAAGGATTTCCAGGCAGTCGATTCTTAGATTGGAAGATTGACACCGAATGCTGGCTGATTGCTCGCTTTCTCCTTGTCACAAAGACAAGGACAAGGACAGGGAGAAAGCATGATATGAGATACTCTTGCTTTCAACCTTCATGATATGAAATACTCTAGCTCTTGATGACTTGTTTGCAAAGGTATCCCAGGGAATGAGAAATACAGAGTAACTCGAGAGGGTTTGTTGGAAAGGCATTTTTGGAGATGAAAAATTTCGGAGATGAAGAAGTGTAGAGGGGGTGTGCCTTTGCTGGATGGCGAAGGTAGACGTTTATAGGACTTTTCTTCACAACCGAAACTGTTCCTTTACCCCTGTCGGCAGCCGGTGGATGGATGAACAGTACAAGTTACGCGCTTTCTGAAAAAATTACCCGTAATTTGCGCAAAGCTAACAGCGCGCGTGACGAGTGACGACAAAACTGGAAAAGCTTTTCGCCTCGTGATTCCTGACCGCTCCGACTTTTGAGAGAGACGCCCGACTTTTGAGAACGGCGTCCAACTTTTGAGACGGAGACGCCACCTTTAAGAAAAGAATCCGGCTTTTGAGAAAGGAGCCCGGCTCTTCGATTTGCGAGAGGACGCCTCTTCGACTTCTGAGGAGCGCCTCTTGATTTCTTCTTTTTATAGAGGCGCAATTTTGTTCCACAACACACTTAAGCTCTCTCCTGTAAACACTCACTCCTGCACTTCTTTTAATCTTGATCAGTCCGACTCTTCATTCTCAACACCTTCAGAAAATGTCTTACCCTTCTTACCGTCGCCTTAACTTGAATGTTGGGGAAGATAGTGATATGTCTTCTCCAACCAACATTTGGCAGCCGTCCTTCATATCCCCAAATGGTCCTCTTACAGTTGGGGATTCCATGATGATGAATGAAACAACCGCTTCGGTGGTGGCCAGAAATCTGCTCACTCCTAGAGACACTAGGATACTTTCCAGGCGGTCCGACGAACTGGCTGTTCAGGACTCTATGGCCTACAGCGTCCGAAGTGCAGGCTCAGTATCAAACATGGGCCAGCGCCTTATTGCGCGAACCCGTCAGGTGGAGTCGTTGATGGCTGAAGTGGCTAGTCTTCGGCAAGAGGTCAGAGTGCTTAGGCATGAGAATAAGGAGTTGCACATGCTCGCAACTAATTACTCAACAAGCATGAAGAGGAAGCTTGATCAGATGCAGGAGTCCGAAGTGCGGATTCAGAGTGATCATCAACGGTTTATGACGTTACTCCCGAGGTTTATGTTGTCTTCGTCCTCGGGAGCTGCACCAAGTATTGAGGCTCCGAATGATCCAACTCTGGCGCTTCGTCTTTCTAGGGCTCCGTCGACCTCCGAGGCATCACCTACCAACGACCAATGAAAGCTATTAGTTTTACATTATTGTAAATTCTTGCTTTTAAGTTTATTTAATTATATATATAAATATAAGTATTTTTGTTTTGTTTTGTTTTGTTTTTTTTTTTTTTTTTTAATTATGAGATGTTTATTATTATTATTATTAATATATATATATATATTTTTTTTTTAAATATCAATGTAAAATAAGTAAATCAAAGTAAAGTAAAAAAAAAAAAAAAAAAAAAAAACTATGTTTAACTTTCTAAACAAAAATCACAACTAAATAAACAAAACAAAATGAAAGTAGTAAAGAGAAGGGATTAGGAATGCAAATCTGATTGTGGGTGATTCCTAGGCCTCCCTTCATTATTCAAATGCATGGGTTTATCCTTGAACGGACGGTGGTACTTGAAATGATCCGACAACGGTCTGAGTTCTAATGACGGTGCCTGAATCATCAAAATTAGAAACAAGTTAGTATAAATTAAAATTAAAAATGGAGAAGATGGCTTACTTTCACGTTCAAACTCAATTACAAACACCACGTCTTTGAACGTTTCAGGGACTTTGAACTTTGCCAAATTTATTATAATGGTTGTGGCCTGTCCCGTGTCCTCAGTCTTAACTCCTTTGGGCTTGATTGTCTCATGCACAGCCTATTTGATCTGTTCAACATATTCTCCAACCACCTCCTTTTCTGGAATCCCTCTTCTTGGTGTGCAAGGTTCTTTAAATGTTTCAACATCATCGGGAACATAATTTGGTGCACCAAGAATTTGGATATCACTTTGCACCTTGGGAAGAGCTTCCACAACGAATTTTTCATTCACTTCTTCCTTGGGATTTAAAAACCTGCAAGGAAAAAGGACAATTGGTGGAATAATGTTAGAATGAAATGAATTTAGAACCTCCTCACCTGAGTTGGATGACATAAGGACTTGAGGGGTTTGCGATAAGAATTCTTCTAAACTGCCCAAGTCGTCATCCTCATCTTCTTCTTGAAGCGGCAATTCATCCATGTTCGGGCTATGTTTGGATGGTTCTGGAACAACTTCATCCTCCATATCACTTCCCAAAGTGATGGCTTCATCGATTTCACTTTCTGCCTTTGAATTTGCAATGTTTGAGTTGGAGAGTTCTCTTTGATCTTGAATTTGTGCCATGATTTCCATAATCTGCCCAACTTGCTTCTCCAAAGCATCCATCTTGTTGTCTTGATTTTCTACTTCCTGGTTCAAAGAGGTGATTAGTTGAAAAATATTATCATTATCAACCGACGAACCTGAATTTGGTTGGGAAGATTGTGATGGAGGTTGTGGTGGTGCACATGGCCATTGATAGTACTCCTCTGATGGTTGTAATTGTTCTTCGTTTTGTGAGCCTTGCACCAAAGAAATTAATTCATCAAGCCTTTGATTATAATCCACGGGCATACTTTGATTTGATTGGAATTGTTGTGGGGGATGCTGTGGTGGCTGCATAGATCTTGAATAAAATTCGTCTTACTGCCAATATCCGCTTTGTTGAAAGTGTTGAGGTTCATCCCACATATAATCTGAATAGTCTCTCCAATCTGAATTGTAAGCGTTGGAAAACATGTTGCCCCTTGATTGGCTATGGCCCTGATATCCCCAAACATCTTCATTTGCAGAAAATTGGGGACATTGATGAGTTTGATATCTTTGCCCATACATGACATTAAGGTGAAATTAAGGTGAATGGATGGACGACGGACTGGCTAGAGGATTCTTCTCCACACATGACACATATGCAACCTAAATTGATTTTCAGTTGTTCTTTCAATAAATTGTAAATTCTCAACGCTCCAAGTTAATTAGGTCCGCTTAAATTAACCTTCAGATTTTCCTTAAGTTAATGGATTGGATGATTGCATACGACAACCCAAAACATTCCTCACAAGTTCCCTACATGTATTGCATAATAGAGATACAAGCAAGAATCAATAAGTTTTATGAAAATCATAAGCATTGACGAAGCACTCGTTACTATGGAATACGCATGAAACTTATGCCAAGAATTTACTTAACACGATTGTGGTCAACAACCTTTACTACTTGTGAATATAAGTTCATAACGATTAGGTGAAATTTACTTATATTCTAGCATCAAATTCATGCATGTAAATTAAGTATGCATCCTTAATCGACAAACAAAAATAAGTTATCAATAAAGCAGTTAAGCAAATTAAATCACAACTCAGAAATCACAACTGAAGGTAATCAATTCATATTACAAATATATCCATGGCTTTGAATTAACCTCTAGCCAAAACAAAATTAGTTACACATTATTAAAACAGAAATAAAATATAAGTTTGGAGAGATTAAACCGAGAGAGGAGAGTGCTTTAGTGCCACTGTGCTTCTGCGCCACTGTTCCTGTTTCTTATTTCTGCCCGTGCTGACCTCCGTGCTGACTCCTTGCGTCAGTATTGCTCTCGCACTCTCCTGTTGCCAGCTGCAAAGGCAGCTGGTTTCCTCCTTCTTCCCGCGCAAACTGCTCTCGCTGACCTCGCTGCCAAAGGCAGCGCCAGCTGTCGACAGCTCCTTCCTCAGCTCATTCGTCGCGTCTCTCGCAGCTGCAAGCTGCCAGCAACTTGTCTCTCCCTGTCAGTTCCCTATATTTCTGCCATCCACTCCCTTACTTTCCGTGCTGCCCTTTTCTGACCCCCTGGTCAAAGTCTTTCCTTTTCCCCCCTCCTTCCTGCTAACTTGCTCACTGTGCCTTTTATTTCTTTCCCCCGAGAGCGCCTGTCTCTCCTCCATATTAGTTAATTAATTATCCTCCACCTTCTCCACCTTCTCCACTTATTCCGTCCCATTTATTCCATTCACCTACTATCCCACTTCATTTTCTTATTCACCTCCAGCATGGCTCATTTGCCAGCTTTCTTTTATTTATTCTTCCTCAGTGCATGCTTCCTCACTTTATTTTTCTGCTTTCAAACAAAATGGAACAAATTTATTAATCAAATATAGTGGGTAAGGTTGTTTTAACGAATTTATTACTTAAAACCACACTTGTGCTATTTTTATTTTCTTAGCTAGATAAATTCGATAAAACACAAAAATAAAGTAAATAACACAAAAATATGAGGAAATAACTAAGAAAAGACGTGAGAATTTGTTGTAAAATATGTATAAATATGAGCTTATCAAGACTTTCCATCCTTCTAATCGAAGCGGACACAGTAAGTACCAGTCTATGCATTGTCAGTATCCCTCCGACAATCCTATGACCAGGAAACTTTTGGACATGATGGTTATGTGAAGAAGGTCTCTGTAGTCTAACATCATTAGATTACATCTTCCATCAATCCATCGTCCATGGATTCACTATTAAGGACATATATCGTTTATAGAGATAGTCCTAATTAGTATCTTTGCCATTTGATGTATAAGATTCATCTATACATCCATTCATTGTCCTGAAAGGTTTCTTCCAAAGATTGACTTTCAGGGCATATTTCCAACAGGACTGTGCCCTAGCCACGGGCTGAAGCACTAACACCGAGGTGCAGGATAATGAGCTCTAAATGCATCTACGTATAACCATACACAATGCAACCACCATTATCATAATATACTCACCTGAAGCTTACCTGAGCCTGCGCAGCATCATTTAGTAGTATGCAAAACTATTCTAATGCAAATACTAAAATATAATGCATCCTTGACATGGCATTTAAATCGTAAATTCATTTAAAAACAGTTTCTGGATATCGTAAAGCATATATACATATATATAGAAAACAAAAGCCCACTCACCTGGATTCCGCGCTACAACTCCCTAGTACACACATCGAGGCGTCATGAACGATCGACGCCTAGAACTATTATCAAATCATGTCTTAGAAATCTTATCGATAGAATACATAATTTATATAAAACACATCCCTACGTAATCCGATCCGGAAGATCCGCATCACGGATTACTGATCTGATACTTCCAAAGTTCCACATTATGCTTCTAGAACAACATCCTAAAGTTTCGGAACGATCCAATGGTCGGATCTCCGTCAATTGCCAAAACCAAATGGCGGTCGTCGTTTTATTTTATGAACTTACAAATCCAATTCAGGAAGATCCGTACATCGGATTCCCGATCTGTAAGTTCCAACATTCCTCAAACATTACGTACTATAACGTATTAAAGTTTGGACACAATCCAACGACCGGATCGTCGATACATATATTGACCTATTAACGTATCGTAGAGAATTTAGGTTCCAACGATCAACCTGCGTCATACGATTACCAGAACTAAACTCAAGGCATCTAATTTAGCCTAAGAATAGCATCGACAACCCCCTGGCCACGTGCCGTCGTGGGTGGCGATCGGCCGCTCCGACTCGCCGGAAAAATCTAACTATTTCCAAAAATTACCAAAATTTACAAGAATGAAGATCTCAATGAGTAGAGTAACTTTCATACCTATGACCAAGGCCAATTAGGCCGGGAAGAGCTCCAATTTCGCTAAAACCCGTCGGAAACCCTATAGAGGGTGTTTCTTGATTCGACTCCGAACAAGCTCTGACGCCTAAACCATTGCTTGGGCTTTGTTCCTGGGGTTGAGGGGAGTCTATTGATGGTGGTAATTAGAGGAAAACATTTCAGGATTTGAGGAATTTTCACTCAAACCCGCCGCACACACCGTGCGAGTTTTCACATTTTCAAGACCAAATTCTCTCAAATTTGGGATGTAATTGGTAGAGGGGAGGTTATGGAAGAGGTTACAAGTGATGGATGGGTGTGTTTCGTCAGAAAAATGGTGGAAATTGGTCAGAATTACCCCGTCCGAACGAGTTGGGCATGTGCAGGTACACGGATCCAGAAAGATGAGGGTTTTGGGTTCCCTCATTTCCCTTCCTTACTCTCCTTTCTGATTGGGTCGTGACCTACCCCTCATCTCCTTTCTCTTTTTTGCTTTCCATCCTGGGCACACATGTGGTAGCACCAGATTTTTGCACCAAAAATCTAGAGCCTTCCACAAAATAATTAATTTACCATTTTGTCCTCGACTTTAAACGTTAATAACTTCTTCGTTATAGCTCCAAATTCGATTTTTCTTGCGCCCATGCATCCGTAGCGACGAGTACTATGAGTATACACCAAGAAAACAGATTTTACGTGTCACGAATAGGTGGTCAACAAAAGTCAACATACATGCCTCGAAGGGCAGTTTCGTAAATTCACTTATTAAAAATGTAAAAACTATGATTTTTAGGGACGGGTCGTTACATGCGTTTTTGTACAAAGTATAGCTAATAAAGAAACTATTTTAAAACAGGTAAATTTCAAAAAATGGACGGCGGATTTGGGTTCGGCAAGAAACCTAAGAAGGGACCTCGGGTTCTTACACGTGCCACAACGTGCCGCCATAAGGTGGTTGCATAGGCAGCCACGTGTTGCTCGTGCTGTTGATGCGAAAATAACTAACGCACAAATTTAAACCCTATTTGTGACAGTTGTAGTAATGATGTAAGTAGGGATCGTTCTAGGCCGGGGATTAACTAGGGATGCTAATCAAAGTAAAATTAAATTAAAAACGTAAAAACAAAATTTAAAATATTAAACTAGACTCAAAACACTTAAATAGAATAACTCAAAATAAAACTAACAAATAAACTAAAATAAATCAAAAGACTCAAAACAACTCAAGATTTAAGAAAACACAAACTAAAATGATTTCTAATAAATCTAACACTTTAAAATAAAATGGGGGATTGATTTTGACGAGAAGTAAATTAACTTAAATAAATTACAGAATTGACAAAAACATAAAATTAAGGTAAAATGATAAATGACGGACTGGCTAGAGGATTATTCTCTACACATGACACATATGCAACCTAAATTGATTTTCAGTTGTTCTTTCAATAAATTGTAAATTCTCAACGCCCCAAGTTAATTAGGTCCGCTTAAATTAACCTTCAGATTTTCCTACTTTTATTAGGTTGGATGATTGCATACGACAACCCAAAACATTCCCTACAAGTTCCCTACATGAATTGCATAATAGAGATACAAGCAAGAATCATTAAGTTTTATGAAAATCATAAGCATTGACGAGGCACTTGTTACTATGAATTGCATGAAACTTATGCCAAGAATTTACCTAACGCGATCGTTTATAAGCGACCTTCACTACTTGTGAATATAAGTTCATAACGATTAGGTGAAATTCACTTATATTCTAGCATCAAATTCATGCATGTAAATTAAGTATGCATCCTTAATCGACATACAAAAATAAGTTATCAATCAAGCAGTTAAGCAAATTAAATCACAACTCAGAAATCACAACTGAAGGTAATCAATTCATATTACAAATATATCCATGGCTTTGAATTAACCTCTAGCCAAAACAAAATTAGTTACACATTATTTATAAATTAAAACAGAAATTAAACTTGAGTTTGGAACGAATTAACCGAGAAAGGAGTGTGCTTTAACGCCACTGTGCTGCCAAGCTGACTGCTTTGTTTCCCAGGTTTCCGCGTCAGCGCCTGTCTCCCCTCTCCTGACTTTCTGCCTCGGGCTGCCCATCTCCTCGCGTCAGGCTGCCAAAATTCCTGCCCCTTCCGCGTGGTGACTGCCCAGTACACACCCTCCTTCTGCGCACTGCTGTCCCGCACTCCCTCACCTTTCTCTACTGACTCCTCTGCGAGCAGCCTTGCTGCACAGGCAGCTTCACACTGACTCCCCCTTTCTTTCCGCGTCCCCTCTCCCCTGACTTCCTCTTGCCTCCTGCGCTGTCCTGCTGACAGCTGTCCAAGCAGCTGCTGCCCTCTGACTTGCTGCCAGGCAGCACGCTGCACCCCCGCTTCTCCTTTCCGTGCTCACTGCCAGCTGCCAAGTGCAGCTGGTTTCTAAAAATGCCGAGCCCTCACGTCCTTGTCTCTCCAGTATCTCGCTGCCAGCTGCCAAGTGCAGCTGGTTTCTTTCTGTTTTTTTTTTCAGTTCTGTTCTTTCCGTCCCCACTTTCACGTCTGCCTAAGCTCCCATATATGCCCACCTTTTCTTCATTTCCACCCACTTCACTGCCCACTGACAGCTCTTCCTTTATTTCTTTTTCTTCCGCACTTCTCAGTGCTCTCTCTCCACTCCTCCTGTCAGTGCCAAGCCAGCTCCTTTCTTTCCACTCATCTGCGCACTTCAGTCCTTCCACCCTTTTCTATCTGCCTTCCACGTATCCAATGCAGCTTCTTATTATTCTTTTCTCTTCTTATTTTCTTATTTTATATAAAACAAACCATGATATGAATTATTATATATATATATATATATATAATATTTTATTTTATTTAAAAGCTAAACAGTTTTGACACGAATTTATTACATAAAATCACACTTATGCTATTTTTATTTTCTTAGCTAGATAAATTCGATAAAACACAAAAACAAAGTAAATAGCACAAAAATATGAGGAAATAACTAAGAAAAGACAAGAGAATTTGATGTAAAATATATATAAATATGAGCTTATCAAATACCCCCACACTTAGCTTTTGCTAGTCCTCGAGCAAAACAAACGAAAAGAGAAAAAGTAATAACATGAAAATTATTAGCTTCCCCCTATGTTACCCTCATAGAACTTCATTTGAGAACACAAACATCAAGAACCATAGTTAACACCAATAAGCAATTCAAGTTCATTTTCCTTACTCAAATATTAGCAGTAATTTTTGAAACATCCTTGAAGTGTAGTGTGCGAGATAGCCATGCTCATGCAATTTCAAATTTTTATTTTTAGAATCACCATATGCAAACTAGCGACCTTCTCACGGGATTTGCACTCAATCCCACATGTGTTTAGTTTTAATGTGTTTCGCTCAAAGAAACAAATGTGAAAGTTCTACCATAAGCTTGCATAAAAATCACTTCTCCACAATCATAATTGCAAAACTTAAATCAAGAGGACTTTTATTGGATGTAATGAGGCTTCGGGATAGGGTTATTGAAACGAAAGAATAGGAAAACACAAGTTCCAAGCTACATTGCAAGCAATTATTTTCTTTAGATTTATAAGAACTCAAGCTCTCCAACGATTCTTCAGACATCTCCAACCACACCCATAAACTGAAACTTTAAAAACTTTTTATTTTCTTTGTATACAATCTTTTTTTTTTTTTCTTTTCCTTTTCTTTTCTTTTTTTTTTTTCTTTTTTTTTTTTTTTTTTTTTTTTTCAAACAGAAACAAATATGAAAAACCCCCACACTTATTCTTTTGCCAAACACCTTCAAAGTACTTCACAAACATTTCTCATAAGACAATCTCACATTGCTCACTAGCTCGCTTGGAAAGGGTAAGGAAAATTATTTCAGGCATAAGGGTAGACATATCTGGTGATAAGAAATAAAAGGCTCACAAATACGGCTCAAATTGGCAATCTAATGATATCATTTTTCTTTGGGAAACAAGGTTATTTGGGCCATGGTGGTAAACCTAATGCCTCTATCATTTTCAAGTTCATGCAATCAATGACAAATATTTCGAAAGATCGTTATGCAAGTTCTAGAGAAGTATCTCACATAAGTTCATCACACATGAAAAAATAGGAGTGTATGAAAAATGCACACACTTTCAATAGGCTCAAAAACTCACATAGGATGTATATGGTCACTAAATTCACATATGGATCTTTAAATCATGCTTTAGTTTCACATCAACATGGCTATGTGCGTTTAGTTTTTCAAAGATGATCAAATATGTACAAACTAATACGAGAATTAGGAATTTCACACAACACATGTTAACTAAGTTCTTGATCATCATGGTTCAAATTTTATCCAATTATATCATTGGGTCGGGAAACTAACAAAAAACTAATTCAAAACAATAAGGAAAACAAGGAAATATTTTTGGATTTTTTAAATTTTTCGAATATATATATATATATATATTTTTTTTTATTTTTTTTTAAATAAAACAAAACTAATTAAGAAAACAAAGTAATAACATGGAAACAAATGAAACCAGTTCAAAGTCGAAGGTACAAAAATTTTCAATTTGGTCATTTTTCATACTCTTTACCCCCACACTTAAACTAGACATTGTCCCCAATGTCAGAAAATATAATAAAATGCAAATAAAAATAAAATAAATAAATATAACGAAATAAAATAAAGCAATAGGACTGAAAAGTTCCCTAATTTGCAGAAAAAATCAAGCGATGACCCCCAAGCTTCCATTTTGCAATCAACTTCAAGGGTGGAAATTGCCAAAAGTTCCTGCAAAGAAAAGAAATAAATCAGTTAAGCACGCAAGAAAATATAGAAAATGCAAACGAAAAATTAAAAATGAAAATAAAAGACAATGAATAAAACTAAAAAAAATGATCATTGGTCCTGTTTGGTGACTTTCCACAGCTTTGAACTTGAACTGGCCTCGGAACTTCTTAGCAAGGAAAATGAGACTTGATTAGTGGTGTTGTTGAAGCTTCTCGAGCTCTTGGTTTCAACTCAGACTCCTTCTGCCGGGTTGATTGAGTCTGCAGGCTACATTCTTCTCTTTTTGTTCTTCTGCATGGCAGGTAGGCACGAGGTAGAGGTGGTGGTCTGCTTCTTTGTTCAATCTGTCCAAGTGCCGACCGATTTCCTTTCTTTCACCCTGACTCGTAGCCAAGAGCAAGGGTAAAGGAAAAGCATGCCATGAGATATCTTTGCCTCTGACTCTGATGATATGGGATACTTTTGCTTTTGAAGAAGTATCGTTCCACAGGTGTATGCTTGAACTGGGCTGGGGAACTTCTTAGCAAGGAAAATGAGACTTGATCTTGAAGATGAAGCAGCACCTTGTCTCCACATGCTTCAAGTATCATTTTCACTTGCAATGTCTGTTCTCCAGGCAGATGTGGCGACTTCTTCGGAAGTACATCAGTGGTTGAAGAAGAGCACTCGAGAGCAATGCTAGGTAAGCAATCAGGAAGGATTTCCAAGCAGTCGGTTCTTAGATTGGAAGATTGACACCGAGTGCTGGCTGATTGCCCGCTTTCTCCTTGCCCCAAAGACAAGGACAAGGACAGGAAGAAAGCGTGATATGAGATACTCTTGCTTTCAACCTTCATGATATGAAATACTCTAGCTCTAGATGACTTGTTTGTAAAGGTATCCCAGGGAATGAGAAACACAGAGAAACTCGAGAGGGTTTGATGGAAAGGCATTTTCGGAGATGAAAAATTTCGGAGATGAATAAGTGTTGAGAGAGTTTTCCTTTGCTGTTGAAGGCGAAGGTAGACGTTTATAGGACTTTTCTTCACAACCGAAACTGTTCTTTTACCCCTGTCGGCAGCCGGTGGATGGATGAACAGTACAGGTCACGCGCTTTCTGAAAAAGCAGCCCGTAATTTACGCAAAGCTGACAGCGCGTGACGAGTGACGACAAAATTGGACAAATCAGGGGGCGGCTCGTGGTTTCTGAGCAATCCCGACTTTTGAGAAAGGAATTGCATGTGACACGTCTGGACAAATCAGGGAGCGGCTCGCCTCGTGATTCCTGACTGCTCCGGCTTTTGAGAAAGGCGCCCGACTTTTGAGAACGGCAACGCCGCTTTTGAGAAAAGAATCCGGCTTTTGAGAAAGGAGCCCGGCTCTTCGATTTGCGAGAGGGAGCCTCTTCGACTGCTGAGTGATGCCTCAACGATTTCTTCTTCTTATAAGAACGCTCATTTTTGTTCCACAACACACTTAAACTCCCCCTGTAAACACTTCATCTGGTAAACGTTCCCTCCTGTAAACACTCCCTCTTGCATTTTCTTTTAATCTTGATCAGTCCAACTCTTCATTCTCAACACCTTCAAATATGTCTTGCCCCTCTGACCGTCGCCTTAACTTGAATGTTGGGGAAGATAGTGATATATCTTCTCCAACCAACATTTGGCAGCCATCCTTCATATCCCCAAATGGTCCTCTTACAGTTGGGGATTCCATGATGATGAACGAAACAACCGCATCGGTGGTGGCCAGAAATCTGCTCACTTCTAGAGACACTAGGATACTTTCTAGGCGGTCCGACGAACTAGCTGTCCAGGACTCTATGGCCTACAGCGTCCGATGCGCAGGCTCCGTATCAAACATGGGCCAGCGCCTTCTTGCACGAACCCGTCAGGTGGAATCGTTGATGGCTGAAGTGGCTAGTCTTCGGCAAGAGGTCAGAGTGCTTAGGCATGAGAACAGGGATTTGCACATGCTTGCAACCAATTACTCCACAAGCATGAAGAGGAAGCTGGATCAGATGCAGGAGTCCGAAGTGCGGATTCAGAGTGATCATCAACGGTTTATGGCGTTACTCCCGAGGTTTGTGTTGCCTTCGTCCTCGGGAGCAGCACCAAGTATTGAGGCTCTGAATGATCCAGCTCTGGCGCTTCGTCTTTCAGGGGCTCCGTCGACCTCCGAGGCACCACCAACCAATGACCAATGAACGAAATTAAATTACAAGTTATTGTAAAAAAAAATTTATGCATTTAAGTTTTTTTTTTTTTTTTTAATTTTTTTTTAATTTTTTTTTTTATTTATATGAATGTTTATGTTTTTTATTTTTTTATTTTTTTTATTTTTTATTTTTTTATTTTTTATGTATTTTTAATAACTTAATTAAGAAAACACAACAATAAGTAAAACAAAGTAAAAAGACTAAGTTTAACTTTCTAAACAAAAATCACAACTAACTAAACAAAACAAAATGAAATCAACGTAAAAAAGAAATCAACGTAAAATAAATTCATACAAGAGCCAACAAACAACGAAAGAACTAAATACAGTAAAATAAATTCAGTAAAGAGAAGGGATTAGGAATGCAAATCTGATTGTGGGTGATTCCTAGGCCTCCCTTCATTATTCAAATGCATGGGTTTATCCTTGAACGGACGGTGGTACTTGAAATGATCCGGCAATGGTTTAAATTCAAGAGTGGGTGCCTGAATCATCAAAATTAAAAACAAGTTAGTATAAATTAAAATAAAAAATGGAGAAGATGGCTTACAGTCACATTCAAACTCAATTATAAACACCACGTCTTTGAACGTTTCCGGGACTTTGAACTTGGCCAGGTTTACTATGATGGTTGTGGCTTGTCCCGTGTCATCAAACTCAACTGCTTTAGGCTTGATTGTCTCATGCACAGCCTCTTGGATGTATTCTTGAAATTCTCCGGCCACCTCATTTTCTGGAATAATTCTTCTTGGTGTACAAGTCTCTTTGAACGTTTCAATACCATCGGGAACTTGATTTGGTACACCAAGAATTTGGATATCACTTTGCACCTTGGGAAGATCTTCCACAACGTATTTTTCATTCACTTCTTCCTTGGGATTTAAAAACCTGCAAGGAAAAAGGACATTTGGTGGAACGATGTTAGAATGAATTGAACTTAGAACCTCCTCACCTGAGTTGGATGGCATAAGGACTTGAGGAGTTTGCGATAAGAATTCTTCTAAACTGCCCAAGTAGTCATCCTCATCTTCTTCTTGAATTGGCAATTCATCCATGTTCGGGCTCTGTTTGGATGGTTCAGGAACAACTTCATCCTCCATGTTACCTTGATCTCGAATCTGTGCCATGAATTCCATAATCTGCCCAACTTGCTCCTCCAATGCATCCACCTTGTTGGCTTTATTTTGCATCTCCATGTTTCGATTTTCTACGTCCTGGGTCAAAGAGGTTAGTAACTTATTCAAAATGTCATTATCCGAAGACGTACCTGAATTTGATTGGGGAGATTGCTGTGGTGGTTCATATGGCCATTGATAGAACTCTTCCGATGGCGGCAATTGTTCTTCTTTTTGTGAACCCTGTACTGAAGAAATTAATTCTTCAAGCATTTGATTATAATCCACGGGCATACTTTGATTCGATTGGAATTGTTGTGGGGGATGCTGTGGTGGCTGCATAGATCTTGAATAGAACGCGTCTTCTTGCTGCCAATATCCACCTTGTTGGAATTGTTGAGGTTCTCCCCACATGTACTCTGAATTACTTCTCCAATCCGATTTATAAGCGTTGGAAAACATGTTGCCCCTTGATTGGTTATAGCCTTGATATCCCCAAACATCTTCATTTGCAGAAAATTGGGGATATTGATGAGTTTGAAATCCTTGCTCATAGGGCACATCAAATGTAGGGACACTTGGCATTGTGGTCCGTTCGGCATTATGAGTTAATTGAGCAGTGAGCTGTGCCAATAGATCTTGAATGCTAGTAGAATCCAAGTCTTGCTCCATTTGTACCTCAATTCAAAGAAAGAAAAATAAATCAAATATCAAAAGTAACATACACAAACACAAATAAACATAAGCAAAAACAAAAATAAAAGGATTAGCAAATTTGCTAATCCCCGGCAACGGCGCCAAAAATTTGATGCGAAAATAACTAACGCACAAATTTAAACCCTATTTGTGACAGTTGTAGTAATGATGTAAGTAGGGATCGTTCTAGGCCGGGGATTAACTAGGGATGCTAATCAAAGTAAAATTAAATTAAAAACGTAAAAACAAAATTTAAAATATTAAACTAGACTCAAAACACTTAAATAGAATAACTCAAAATAAAACTAACAAATAAACTAAAATAAATCAAAAGACTCAAAACAACTCAAGATTTAAGAAAACACAAACTAAAATGATTTCTAATAAATCTAACACTTTAAAATAAAATGGGGGATTGATTTTGACGAGAAGTAAATTAACTTAAATAAATTACAGAATTGACAAAAACATAAAATTAAGGTAAAATGATAAATGACGGACTGGCTAGAGGATTATTCTCTACACATGACACATATGCAACCTAAATTGATTTTCAGTTGTTCTTTCAATAAATTGTAAATTCTCAACGCCCCAAGTTAATTAGGTCCGCTTAAATTAACCTTCAGATTTTCCTACTTTTATTAGGTTGGATGATTGCATACGACAACCCAAAACATTCCCTACAAGTTCCCTACATGAATTGCATAATAGAGATACAAGCAAGAATCATTAAGTTTTATGAAAATCATAAGCATTGACGAGGCACTTGTTACTATGAATTGCATGAAACTTATGCCAAGAATTTACCTAACGCGATCGTTTATAAGCGACCTTCACTACTTGTGAATATAAGTTCATAACGATTAGGTGAAATTCACTTATATTCTAGCATCAAATTCATGCATGTAAATTAAGTATGCATCCTTAATCGACATACAAAAATAAGTTATCAATCAAGCAGTTAAGCAAATTAAATCACAACTCAGAAATCACAACTGAAGGTAATCAATTCATATTACAAATATATCCATGGCTTTGAATTAACCTCTAGCCAAAACAAAATTAGTTACACATTATTTATAAATTAAAACAGAAATTAAACTTGAGTTTGGAACGAATTAACCGAGAAAGGAGTGTGCTTTAACGCCACTGTGCTGCCAAGCTGACTGCTTTGTTTCCCAGGTTTCCGCGTCAGCGCCTGTCTCCCCTCTCCTGACTTTCTGCCTCGGGCTGCCCATCTCCTCGCGTCAGGCTGCCAAAATTCCTGCCCCTTCCGCGTGGTGACTGCCCAGTACACACCCTCCTTCTGCGCACTGCTGTCCCGCACTCCCTCACCTTTCTCTACTGACTCCTCTGCGAGCAGCCTTGCTGCACAGGCAGCTTCACACTGACTCCCCCTTTCTTTCCGCGTCCCCTCTCCCCTGACTTCCTCTTGCCTCCTGCGCTGTCCTGCTGACAGCTGTCCAAGCAGCTGCTGCCCTCTGACTTGCTGCCAGGCAGCACGCTGCACCCCCGCTTCTCCTTTCCGTGCTCACTGCCAGCTGCCAAGTGCAGCTGGTTTCTAAAAATGCCGAGCCCTCACGTCCTTGTCTCTCCAGTATCTCGCTGCCAGCTGCCAAGTGCAGCTGGTTTCTTTCTGTTTTTTTTTTCAGTTCTGTTCTTTCCGTCCCCACTTTCACGTCTGCCTAAGCTCCCATATATGCCCACCTTTTCTTCATTTCCACCCACTTCACTGCCCACTGACAGCTCTTCCTTTATTTCTTTTTCTTCCGCACTTCTCAGTGCTCTCTCTCCACTCCTCCTGTCAGTGCCAAGCCAGCTCCTTTCTTTCCACTCATCTGCGCACTTCAGTCCTTCCACCCTTTTCTATCTGCCTTCCACGTATCCAATGCAGCTTCTTATTATTCTTTTCTCTTCTTATTTTCTTATTTTATATAAAACAAACCATGATATGAATTATTATATATATATATATATATATATAATATTTTATTTAATTTAAAAGCTAAACAGTTTTGACACGAATTTATTACATAAAATCACACTTATGCTATTTTTATTTTCTTAGCTAGATAAATTCGATAAAACACAAAAACAAAGTAAATAGCACAAAAATATGAGGAAATAACTAAGAAAAGACAAGAGAATTTGATGTAAAATATATATAAATATGAGCTTATCAGCTGTCACCACGAGCTCCCACGTGATGTGAAATTTAACTAACACTCAAATTAAACCCTATTGAATATGTAATTGTAGTATTAAGCAAGTAGGGATCGTTCTAAACAGGGGATTAACTAGGGCTGTTAATCTACACAAATTAAACTCTAAAACACTAAACTACACTTAAAAACACAAGACTAGACTCTAAAGACTCTAAACTGACTTAAAATACTCAAATCAGCAAAACTAAGTTAAAAAGACTCAATTCTAGACCTAACAAGTGATTTGGACGAAAATAAAACTTAATTTGACTCAAAAGACTAAAATAAAACAGATTATGACTCAACTAACTCAAAACACACTTAAAAGACTCAAAACAGCACAATACTAACTATTAAACTCAAAACAGACTCTGGGGAGTTATTTGGACAAATTTAAGACTAATTAGGACTCAAACAATGTTTATGGACTAATTCTAACTTATATTAACTCAAAACACTCTAAAGAACCTGGTTTGGACATATTCTGACCTAAAAACACCAAATAGAAAATGGGTTTGGTTTTGACGAAATTGAAGTAAAACTAAACAGATTGCAAACCAAAGTAAACTAGATATGAAATTGGGTGAATTGAATGGTGAAATAGGCTAGTTAGAGGGTCCTTCTCCACACATGAACATATGCAACATAAATCAATTTCCAGTATTGTTTCTTTAAACCATGAATGATAATGCCCCAAATCAATTTAGTAACATGCCTTAGAGAATTCCCTCAATCCCTCAATTCCTCACCGGATATATTTTTTTTTCACGTTTTTTCACATTGGTACACAAAACACACTTTGAAAACCCTTCCCCCACACTTGTTTTTCTGCATAATATTCATCAAAAGGAATTCCTTCTAAGTTATGCTCCACTACACTTTAAGAACAAGGGTATGGATAGTCCTATTCTAGGTAGGTAGGGATAATGTGGCTAAGAAAGAAAATAGGCTAAACAAGGCTCAAAGGGGTTAAACCTATAAAACAAATGCATGGGATGAAGGCTTTTTGGCTCTGGTGGTAACTACTAAGCAACTTCATCTTGTTATGTGTTATGCACTCAATTTTAAGCTTTGAATGAAACGGGCATGAGTTCTAGTATTTGGAACTATAATGATGAGAACGCATTCTAAGTATGAACCAAGCAAAGAAATAATGAGATCATGCAACGACTTTAGAAAACAAGAATTCACAGATTAATAACTCTCCAAATAACGTTTAGGCTCAAGTCTCTCAGGGTTGTAGGGTTAGTTTGAGTTCCTTCCTTCAAGCATGTTACAAAAACTGATTTTTTTTTCTTTGGTGATTACATGTGAATTCGTAAACGTCAACTACAACCAAGTATTAGCCAAAGAGCATATCAAACTTCCACCCATGTTTGTAACTTTCTTTAACAGTCATGCAATTAAAAACCAAATCCTCATCATTGTGTTGGAAGGTACCCTAAGACACAAATAAACACACAAAAACAACTCTTTTTTTGTTTGTTTTTCAAAACTTTTTCTAATTTGTTTTTCAAATTTTCGTTTTTTCACATTGGTACCCAAAAACCACTTTGTTTACCCCCCCCCCACACTTAAACCAAACATTGTCCTAAATGTTTCAAACATAGACTCACACAAAAGCAAGCAAACAACACAACAAACAAACATGACAAACATGGCAAAGTAAATGTTGGAAGTATGCCCACAAAGCCACTCATTTGATGTAATAGCTTTTGGAATACTTATTGTATTAAACTATTATATGTTTAATGAAGGGCAAAGCTTATTGTTAATCACTATTTATTGTATCATGTGTTTAAGCAATAAGGGAATCCAAGGAAAGTATTTAATCTGAGAGAGAAGTGATCTAAGTAAGTTAGATTAATGAGACCTTTCTCTTATGTTCATTCCTAAAACGTTCCTAGCCATAGGATTGCCAATTGGGCATTAATAATCCGCTAAGGTTAGTATGTGTTATGTCAACTCAAGCGTGAGTATGACTAGTCTCAAGTGATTTAGTGTTGGACACTAAGACAAACACGTAGGTGCTCGAAAGGGTAATCGAGTACACTGAACAACGATCAAAAGAGAGTTCGAACATACATGTCATGTAAGAACTCGTTAGTTGCAATATGCAAAGTAGTCCTTTGACCTGAGGCATCATAGATGTCCAATGGTTAGGTCCTTGATCTTTGATCATGTGAAAGGCATTCCATCGAGAGTGTCCACAGCATTGTTGGGGTCAAGATATCTAGTCATGGAGGCATATGAATGCACAACAAGGGATCTCTAACCTTCCATGGTGGAGGGAGAATACTCTAAGATATGATTTGGGAGTCTTTGGCCAAAGCATATGAATATGACTTAGGAAGTTTGTTCCAAATCATATTCAATCGAATCATATAAAGAAGTATCACATTGGATAGTAGACATGAAACAAACTATCACTCAAACAATGTGATTAAGAGTATTGTATTAGAGAAGGATCGTATTGCATTGTAATTGTAACTGGATAGGTTCTCTTGGGTAGCCATGACATACTGCTATGTGTCACTCATGGTTTGTGGAAGCCCTGAAGATTAGCAAACACTAACCTTCAACAAAGGGAGAATTGAAATGTTGTTTCAGTCCACAATCAATCGTTAAGAGTAACAATCGCCCACTGCCTCGCTAATTGGAACCTAATGGATCGTACACCGAGTAAGGATGAAAGTGAAGAAATATAAATGAGATGGATAAGCGATTAAATGGTTGAATTGAGAATGGTCAAGATTAATTAATTAGTTAATTAATTTTACGAAATGTTCGTATTGGGCTTTTAAGTTGGTTTTGGGTTTCGGGGCCCAAAAGTGTTTTGGTCCATAAGGCCCATTATGTTTAAGTTGTATGACAACTAAAACAAAATGGGCAATTAGCCCAATAACAAAGACAAGGCCGGCCATAAGGGTGAGTGGAAGCAAACTTGAATTAATTACAAGTTTGCCACTCACATGTGATGTAGTATAAAGTCAACTTTATAGCTTTGTCTCATTAGTGTTTTCTTGAGGCAATGAAGAGAAACACTTTCTCTATTTTTCTCTAAAAGGAGGCCGGCCACTTAGGGAAGAATTAGCTAGCACTCTTTTCTTCTCTAAGTCATCCATTTCATCTTCACACCTCATCCTTGGTGTGGAGACTTAGAGACACCAAATCTTTGGTGTTCTTGGAGATCATTTCCTCACATCCTCAAGGAGCAAAAAAGCATCAAAAGGAAGAAAATTACAAGGAAGATCCAAGGAGCTAGGAGGTGACTTGAAGGCTCTCAACTTGGGTGAATCCCTTGTGTAAACAAGGATGAGCTTCAAGGGTGATGGATCTCTAAATCCTTCATTCTCTTTAATATTGTTAAAGAGTCTTATGGTTCACCATTCACTAGACTTTGAAAGTCATGGGGTTTAGAATTGTTTTTGAATGCATGCATACTTTAATATCTTATGAGTTTGCATATGTGTTCAAATGTTCTCACATGTTCTTAGCTAGGACAAAATTTTTCCTTCAGTAAAAGCAAGAAATAGTAGAGTTTAAGAACGCAAATCTGGTTATGATGCTGGAGCTTCCTAGTTCTTCTTTATTTGCATGGGTTGCCTCCCAAGAAGCGCTTGTTTTAACGTCTTCTAGCCAGACGATACTTCCATTCAAACTCCCCTAGGTCCCACGGCATGGAATTGATCTCTGAATGGGAGGTGATACTTGAAATGATCCGGGAATGGTTTAAATTCTAGAGTGGGTGCCTGAATCATTAACAACATATTAGTATAAAACAAAATTGAAATTCGGGGTGGTGGCTTACCTGTGTGCTCCGACATGAACTCAAGAATAAACACCCCTTCGAAAGTTGTAGGACTAGAAAATTCAGCCAGATTTGGTGTTTTGAGAGTTATGAATTGTCCACTGTCATAAAATCCAACTTCTTTGGGAATTGTTGTCTCAAGTACATCCCCTTTGATTAATTCTTGATATTCCCCAGCCACTTCTTTCTCTTGAATCATTTTTTTTGTTGTACAAAGTTCTTTGAACAATTCAACACATTCTGGAACTTGATTTGTTGTACCAAGAATTTGGATATTACTTTGCACCTTTGGAAGGGCTTCCAAGATGTCTTTTTCACTTTCTTATTCCTTGTAAATCATGAACCTGCAAGGGATAGGGGCATTTGGTGGAATGGGGATAGAAAGAATTGAATTTGGAACAACCTTACCTGAATTGGATGGTGTAGGAGCCTTAGAATTATGCGGCAAGGGATGTTCTTCCCTTGCTGTGGCCTTGTCCACCTCTTCTTCTTCCTGCAACAGCTATTCATCCATATTATGGCTATGTTTGGACGTTTTTGGGTCAGCTCCAACATCTATACTACTTCCCAATGTGATAGCTTCAGCGATTTCAAAGTCTCCCATCGGATTGACAATGGTTTAGTTGGTGAGTTCACTTTGTTTTTGAATTTGCCCTATGAATTCTGTGATCTCTCCAAGTTGATTTTTCAATTCGCTCATCACTTGGGCTTGATTTTGTGATTTTTGTGTCAAAGAAGTTAGTACATCAAGAGTTTGAGCACAAGCTATTGATGAACCTGAATTCGGTTGGAATTGTTGTGGGGCAGGCTGTGGTGGCTGCCAATATTCTCCCTGTTGAGCCTCCTTGGCTTGATTTTGTGAGCCCTGCACCAAAGAAATTAATTCATCAAAAATTCGATTACAATCTATTGACGAACTTGAGTTTGGTTGGGCATATTGTATATGAGGTTATGTTGGCTACGCAGGTCTTGAATAGAACTCCTCATATGGCTGCCAATATCCTTCGTGTTGAACTTGTTGAGATTCCCACCACATAGAGTTTGACTGATCACTCCAATCTGAGTTGTACATGTTGGAACACAAATTGTTCCCTGATTGATTATAATCTTGATAACCCCAGGTATTAACATTCTCCCAACCTCTTTGTGAACGTTGATTTGCTTGATATTCTTGCCTATAAGACGCACCAAATGTAGGGACACTTTGCCTTGTGGTCCTTTAGATATATTGCGTTAACTGAGAAGTAAGATTCATTATTTGAGCTTGAAGATTAGCAATTGCCATGTCTTACTTCTCTAGTACCTAAAATCAAAGAAAGAAAACTAAATCAAATATCAAAAGTAAAAGACACGAACAGAAACAAAGGGAGATTAGTAATTTTGCTAATCCCCGGCAACGACGCCAAAATTTGATGTGAAACTTAACTAACACTCAAATTAAACCCTATTGAATATGTAATTGTAGTATTAAGCAAGTAAGGATCGTTCTAAACCGGCGATTAACTAGGGCTGCTAATCTACACAAATTAAACTCTAAAACACTAAACTACACTTAAAAACACAAGACTAGACTCTAAAGACTCTAAACTGACTTAAAACACTCAAATCAGCAAAACTAAGTTAAAAAGACTCAATTCTAGACCTAACAAGTGATTTGGACAAAAATAAAACTTAATTTGACTCAAAAGACTAAAATAAAACAGATTATGACTCAACTAACTCAAAACACACTTAAAAGACTCAAAACAGCACAATACTAACAATTAAACTCAAAACAGACTCTAGGGAGTTATTTGGACAAATTTAAGACTAATTAAGACTCAAAAAATGTTTATGGACTAATTCTAACTTATATTAACTCAAAACACTCTAAAGAACCTGGTTTGGACAAATTCTGACCTAAAAACACCAAATAGAAAATGGGGTTTGGTTTTGACAAAATTGAAGTAAAACTAAACAGATTGCAAACCAAAGTAAACTAGATATGAAATTGGGTGAATTGAATGGTGAAATAGGCTAGTTAGAGGGTCCTTCTCCACACATGAACATATGCAACATAAATCAATTTCCAGTATTGTTTCTTTAAACCATGAATGACAATGCCCCAAATTAATCGTGAATGCACAAATTAACTCTCAGATTTCCCTAAATTCATTGAATTGAATGGACAATGCATCACAACCAAATTATTCTTCTCAAGTTCCCTATATGAACAACATGATAGAGATACCAAAATGCACCAAAATGCACTTTCTGGCCAACATTGCCATTAGGACCTACAAACACACGAAAATAGCTTAAAACACTACAAACACACGAAACTAGCTAAGTAAATGCAAGAAAACAAGCTAACTAAGTCGCATAAATATGCTCCTATCACCACGCTCCTACATCGCAATTTCCAGATTTTTACAGGTTTTTTAGCTAACTTTCAGAGTTCACTCTGAGCTCAAATCTTCACCAAACTCAATGATTCAAAAGCCAATTTGAAGCTAGAAATGTAGGGAACAAAACCATACCAAGGTGGAGCCGAGTTATGGTTGGTGTTGGTTGAAAAAATGGCCTGAAAGTGGCCAAGTGATCACATATTTACTTTTCCAAAAACTGGGGAAAGTGTTCTCCTTCGTCCCTTCAGTCTCCAAACCCTACCAAAACAAGTTTAAAACCCTAAGATCTTTCACAAACATTGAAAAAGAAGGGAGATTGAGTATTCCTAAGGCCTACCTTGGTCGGAATCCACGAGGATTCGCCGGAAGACATCATGAACAGTGGCGATGACCCCTGCACAGTGCAATTTTCAAGTCTATGGTCTGAGTTTGATAGAGAAGAGGAAGAACATGGCTTGGTGGTGGTTTAATGGTCTTGGCTTGTTGGAGTAGCCATGGTCGTATGTGGCTAGTGATGGTGACGGTCTCGGTTTGTAGAATATGAGAGAGTGTTCGAGAGTTGTTCGATTTTCTGAGCTAAGGAATAGAGATGGGACGAGCTGAGGGGTGATGGTGGTGTGGCTCACCAATATGGTGAATAGTGGTTGTGGTGCTGCAGCGGTGCACAGATAAGATGGAGAGAGAGAGCTCGTGGTGTGAAATTTAAGTAGCATTCAAATTAAACCCTCTTATTGACAATTGTAGTAAAGATGTAAGTAGGGATCGTTCTAGGCCGGGGATTAGGAGGGATGCTAATCTACTTAAACTGACTCAAAAACACAAAACTAGGCTTGAAAACACTTAACTAGACTCAAAGAACTCAAAACAAACTAAAAAGACTCAAAACAACACAGAGCAATCAAATAGACTCAAACTAGACACTAGAGGGTGAATTGGACGAAAATTGATTTTAACTTGACTCAAAACACTTAAAAACACAAATTGGACCGATTCTAACTAACTTGACACAACAAAGTAAAGGGGATTGGGTTTTTGAAGAATTTAAAGTAAAGACAAGTAAATTAAAAACTTAAGCAAATTTAGCACGAATTTGGGGGAAAATATGGGTGATTGGCTAGCTAGAGGGTTTTTCTCCACGCATGACACACTTGTATACAAATCGATTTCCAGTTGCTTTTCCAATAAATCATGAACCTCAATGCCCCAAATTAACCGTGAACAGCACTAATTAACCCTCAGATTTTCCTTAAGTCATTGAATTGGATGGACAATGCATCGGCAACCAAATTATTCTTCAATAATTCCCTACATGAACAACATAATAGAGATACAATCAAAGATCATTAAGCTTTGTGAAAATCATAAGCATTGACAAGGCATTCGTAACTATGGAAGCATGATACTCCTGCCAAGAATTCACTTAACACGATTGTGACTAGCAACCTCCACTACTTGTGAATATAAGTTCATAACTATTAGGTGAAATTCCCTTATATTCTAGCATCAAATCCCTGCATGCAAACTAAGTGTGCACCCTTAATCAACAAACAAGAATAAGTTCTGAATCAAACAGTTAAGTAAATTGCATTCATGATTCATGAAATCGCAACTGGAAGAAATGAATTCATATTGCAAATATGTTCATGGCTTTGAATTTCCCCCTAGCTAAAACGAGTCTAGCTCCTCATGTTTACAATTAAACAAAGACAATTAAATTTAAACATTGAAACAATGGATAGAATACACCTAGAAACGCTCCAACAATCCAACGTCTTGAATGGCAAGCACGGCTCCAGGGGTCTCCTCTCCTATCTCCTTGCAAAGCTGCGGCACAATGGGATGAATGTGTATAAGGGATGCATGGGACGAATTTGTGATGGAAGGTGGGTAATTTCTGAGTGATGCGACACTTTATATTTATCAGGAGAATGTAAGTCACGGCTAGGGTGAGTAGGAAGAGAATTAGGACTCCAAATCATCAAGGAATAAGGATACTTCTAATCAGATTCCAGGGAGGAAAAAAATTAATGTGTTTAGATGGATTAGGACTCCTAAATTCAGATGGGAAGGATTTAGAATAGGATAAGGACTCCTTTTGCAGCTGGAGATAAGGTAGGATAAGATTAGGATAGGATAAGATTAGATAAGGTTAGTTTGGATAAGATAAGGTTGGATAAGGTTTTGGATAATGTTCCTTCTTTTTAGTTGATTACTTATCTTCTTTGTCTTGAATTTATTTTCTTCATCTTTTCAACACATTCCTAGCCTCTTAAACTTCAAAAACGTCCTTCCACCTTGCTTCATACATGTGCTATCCATTCTTGGCTCAAAACTGCTCCAAAATGCTCCAAAATGCACTTTCTTGCCAACTTTGTCATTTGGACCTACAAACACACGAAAATAGGTTAAAACACTATAATAAACAGAAACTAGCTATGAAAATGCAAGAAAACGAGCTAACTAAGTCGTATAAATATGCTCCTATTAGCTCGCTGGTCAATTCACTCTTTTAAAATTAATAAAATTGTAAAGTTAGGGACGGGTTGTCACACTGTAGGTGCTTCCTATGTTCATTTTTATTTTCACTATGTACTATAATACCATCTACATAAACGCTACGAAAATTATCATATTTCTTGAAAATTTGATCCATCTTTCTTTGAAAGATTGATGGTGCATTTTTAAGTCCAAATGGCATTACTAGTGTCACATCCCAGACCGGCTCCGCCGTAGCACGATATTGTCCGCTTTGGGCCACGCCCTCATGGTTTTGTTTCTAGGAAGTCCAACGAAGAGGGGGTGATGTGCCTTATATGTACATGCTCCCCTCCCTATAGCACGATGCCTTTTGGGAACTCACTGGCTTCAGATTCCATCGAAACTCCGTAGTTAAGTGAGTTTGGACGAGAGCAGTCCTAAGATGGGTGACCACCTGGGAAGTTCTCGTGCCGAAACCAATAAACAAAACTACGAGGAAATGGTAAGCCAGAGTGAACAATATCGTGCTACGACGGAGTCGGGCTGGGATGTGATAATTTTGGTATCAGAGCCACTCTGCCGTTTAGTGTGGATGTGTCGGCGATGTCGGGTTCCCCTTAAGTAGGGTGGATTATGAGATCCCACATCGACCAACAGAGAGGGGTGATGTGCCTTATATGTACATGCTCCCCTCCCTATAGCACGAGGCCTTTTGGGAACTCACTGGCTTTGGATTCCATCGGAACTCTGTAGTTAAGTGAGTTTGGGTGAGAGCAGTCCTAGGATGGGTGACCCCCATAGGAAGTTCTCGTTCCGAAACCCATAAACAAAACTGTGATGGAATGGTAAGCCCAGGGCGGACAATATCGTGCTACGGCGGAGTCGGGCTGGGATGTGACAACTAGCCACTCAAAATGTCCTTCTGGACAAGTGAAAGTTATCCACTCAATTGATTCTTCTGCTAATCATATTTGCCAAAAACCTGATTTACAGTCAAATTTACTAAAATATTTACTCTCTTGAATTTTATTCATAAGCTCATCTTTACTCGGTAACTTATAATTATCTTCATATGTATTATCATTTAATCTGTCACATCCCGGCCCAGGGCGGACCACTTCCCGGGCCCGCTCCACAACCATAGCACGATATTGTCCGCTTTGGGCTTACCATTCCCTCACGGTTTTGTTTTTGGGAACTCACGAGCAACTTCCCAGTGGGTCACCCATCCTGGGAGTGCTCTGGCCTCCTTCTCGCTTAACTTCGGAGTTCCTACAGAACCTGAAGCCAATGAGCTCCCAAAAGGCCTCGTGCTAGGTAGGGATGGGAATATACATTTAAGGATCACTCCCCTGGGCGATGTGGGATGTTACAATCCACCTCCCTTAGGGGCCCGACGTCCTCGTCGGCACACTTCCGGCCAGGGATTGGCTCTGATACCATTTGTCACATCCCGGCCCGGGGTGGACCACTTCCCAGGCCCGCTCCACAACCATAGCACGATATTGTCCGCTTTGGGCTTACCATTCCCTCACGGTTTTGTTTTTGGAAACTCACGAGCAACTTCCCAGTGGGTCACCCATCCTGGGAGTGTTCTAGCCTCCTTCTCGCTTAACTTCGGAGTTCCTACAGAATCCGAAGCCAATGAGCTCCCAAAAGGCCTCGTGCTAGGTAGGGATGGGAATATATATTTAAGGATCACTACCTTGGGCGATGTGGGATGTTACATAATCTCTTGTGATTATAAACTATTTTAGCCTTACCTCTCTTTAATTCTGAATGTTTTCTCACAATGAATGTTGCTGATCTATGACTAGATTTTGAAGGTCAGATTACTTTTAAATTTAACAACTCTTTTATTTGCTGCTCAAACTCTTGTTTATCTAATAAACTACAGGGCATATCAGTTGTTTTAATAGTTAAATTTGGATTAATTATATCTAATTTTTCTAATATTTTAATTTTACTCCAATGTAACTGTGGATATTCTCCTATGATTCTTATTTGTTCTGCTAATTGTGACAATTCTTCTAAACTTTTTGGTCTATCTAACTGTAATATTTCTATACGATTTCCTTCTTTTGATACTGGATAATCATGTTCAAATATTTCTTCATCAAATTCTTTTATATTATTATGCTCATCATCTTCTTTTGAGTTTTCTAAATAATAATTATCTTGACTACTAGATTCTTCTATACTTATACTTTTGCATGCTTCTATAGTATTACTTTGATCGGTAATGGTTATTCCTTTCTTGAAAAATGTTATGTTTGGATTCATAAACAAAAAACTTTGTAAACTTTTCAAAAAGTTTAAGCCTAAAATTGTGACAGCACGTCCCTGATTTTAAGAGTTTTTAAAGTTTTAATAAAGGATTTTACAAAAATGCCCTTTGAGGCATGCGCAATATTCGAGGTCAATCATCGTGTTGTGCCATCTAAAATTTGTTTTCTTGACATATCCTCATAGTTCTCGTCGCTACGGAAGCGTGGGCGCAGACGGTTCATGATTTGGAGTTATAACGAAAAAGTTATTAATGTTTGAAATTTGGGCATTTTAGGAATTATAATTTTAGTAAAATCTGGAATTTCTTTCATGAAAGTGGATGGCCCAGATTTAATGAAGAAATAAATGGATGGCTGGGATGAGAAGAAAGGAGGTTACGTGTGTGTGTGCGTGGCTGGTGGAAGGAAGAAAGGAAGAATAAGAGATTGGGCAGAACTGCCCAACCAGAGGAAGAGAGTCGGAGCTCCGGGAGAGAAAGGAGAGAGAGCTGGCGAATCAGGAGAAGAGAGAAGGAGAGGATGGCCAACCAGAAAAGAGGAAAGGAGGAAAGGAGGGAGAGAGTGGCGCGGGGGATCGGCCGGATCCCCTTGGCCCGTTCTTGACCCGATCGGCACCCATGCTGATTTTCAATGATTTTCACCCGTTTTTCCGGCGAATTGCTTCAAGAAACCTCATGGGAAACACTCTAGGAGCCTTCCTCTATCCATTCCATCTCAAAATTGGAGAGATTTGCCTTTGAAAATGGAGAAAACCGCAAGAAAGGGGTGAGGCGGCTTTGTCTTCGAATCACCCAATCCTGAAGCAATTTCTTCCAATTGCCACCACCCATAGCTTACTCTTGAGGCCTAGAACAAAGCCCAAGCATTGGTTGGGACGGCGGAGTTGATTTCAGGACGAATTGGAACTCACCCATTTCTAGGGTCCGCATGGATTTTGGTGAAATTGAAGTGTTTCCAAGCCAAATTGGCCTTGGCCTCAGGTATAAAGTTTACTCTGCTCATTGAGATCTTCATTTCTGCAAATTTTGGTAATTTTTGGAGATAGTTCGATTTTCCGGCGAGCCGGGGCGGCCAACCGCCACCCGCGGCGGCCCGTGCGGCGGCTCGTGGCCAGTGGCCCGCCAATGTCATTCTTAGCATGTGTTTAATGTTCTAGGTTCAGTTTGATAAGTGATTGACGTAAATTGAGTAATTGAACCTAAGTTCGTTACGATTCGTGGTTAGGTGAAAATATGAATTGACGATCCGACCGTTGGATCGTAACCAAACTTCGATACGTTGTAATACATAATAATTGAGGATTATAAGAACTTACGGATTGGGAATCCGATTTACGGATCTTCCGGAATTGGAGTTGTAAGTTCATAAAATAGAATGTTAACCGTCACTTGGTTTTGACAATTGACGGAGATCCGACCGTTGGATGGTAAGGAAATTTTAGGATGTTGTTCTAGAGATATATTGTGGACATCTGGAAGTTATGGATTGGAAATCTGAGTTGCAGATCTTCCGGATCGAACTACGTAGTGACGTGTTTTATATAAGTTATATATTCTAGCGATATGATTTCTGAGGTTTGATTTGATGATTCTTCTAGGCGCCGATCGTCATGACGCCTCGATGTGTTGTGCTAGGGAGTTGTAGGGCGAACTCCAGGTGAGTGGGCAGTTATTTTCTGTATATATCTATATACTATTGATTTTCCCAGAAATTGAATTTAAATGAAAGTATGTTTTAAAATGCCATGCATACATATATATGAAATATATGAATTAGTAATTGATGCATATATATGTTAATGGTGCTGTGGACGCACAGGTGAGTATCAGGTGAGTTTATATTATTCATATGATTTATTGATGATGTGAATTATGTTGAGAGCTCATAACATGCACCCCTGGTGTTACTGCTTATATTATTCACCCTGCATCACACGCTCACCTTGGATCCAAGTAGGTGCATGTCGTACAGATCACAGTCGTGATTCTGACATGTCGTACAGACTACTAGAGGTGGTTCCGACCTGGAGGTGACTTTAGATTGTTATACAGCTGTTGATGAGAGAAGCACTAAAGCGTATTCTTACACCATTCTTGTCGTACAGACTACTTTAGGTAGTTCCGATTTATGTGCAGAGTAGTGTCGTACAGGTCACAGTGGTGACTCCGGTTGGATTGAATATTGAGCTATAGAATTAACCGTACAGGACCAACTGCAGGGTCTCTGGTTGATTCCTTGTTTCACATGTTTTATTGATGCATCTTTATTATGTTTTGATGCATAGCATGGCATATTTTCTTGAAAAGTGTTAAAGACTTGTGATTTGAGTTTTGAGATTATATATGGTTACATATATATTATATTTTCTGGGAAAGTATACGGGTTTTACAGCGAGGGGTTAGAAATGTTGTTCAATGAAATGTTTTCGAAAAACTTTGTTTCACTGACCCACTCAACTTTGTTTTGCGCCCCTCCAGGTTCAAGATAGTAGAGCTTTGGTGGCCACTAGGAATCCAACGGTGTTCTGACATAATTCACAAAAGTAGGACCCACCCTCGGGTGTTACATCTTCGTAATTGTATCTTTAAAGCTTCCGAACTGTGTAAATGGTTACATCACTCTCACGTGACGGCCAGCATGCCCTCCTTCGGGACGGGGTGTGTCAAAAATAAAGGGATTCCTCATGAAATAAATGATAATGGTAAACTAAATTGTTGTTTTTCTACTTTAATAGACTCATTACTAATGCAATGTGTTAAATAAACTGGTATCTCATCAAACTATGTTGTTCTTACTGGTTTTGCTAATTTTTGTCTATATTTTTTCGGTACTAACTCTTCTCTTATGACACTCTTTGTGCTTCCTGTATCTATCATAGATGTTGCTTGTATATTGTAATCTTTTGCTATTTCTATTTCACAATTTATGGTAATCAAAGAACTATTTTTTGTTTCTCTATACTATGAACAGTATTTCCTAATATTTCAGTACTTTCTTGTGATTCTGCTGAATTAACTTCTAATATCCTATTATTATAATAATTTTCACACAATATTAAGTATGTGACACACCCCGACCCGGAATATCCATTAAGACTCCGAATCGAGTTGTGCTGGCCGACACCTAGAAGGTGACGAAGCCATAAAGTGTGATGATGTGTAAAATGTGAACAAATTTAAACCTAAATGTGCCTAAGTACATGAGTGTGTGGTGAGCGGGTATGGACCCATTTCACACACGATGTCAGAGCATAAGTAAAGTACAGTAAGGTAAGATAAGGATTATACCATCATAGGAAGCCATCAGTATTGGGATATGCCACAAATCCTTGTCGATACAGAAACTTCGCTACTAGAACTTGGAGGGGCGCAAAACAGAAAATGTGAGTGGGCAATAACAAAGCTTTTCAAAAACCATTTCTCTTTCAAGAAATAATAACCCCTCACCGTAAACCCCGTATAGTTTCCTAGAAAATACTAATACATACGTATATAGAAATCGTGCTTGAGAGTAGTGAAAACCAAGTATATGCCATGTCAAGTATCTCAGTATGAGAATAAGTAAGCCAGGTAAAGTAAATCAATGTAAAATGATATGTCAGCCAGAGTCACCTAATGTGACCTGTACGGCTGAACCTATAGCTCATCACTCTAATCCTGCACACGAGTCGGAACCACCTAGGGTGGTCTGTACGACAGGGCTGGGTGCAAATAAGTACACTCAAGTGCTACGATCACATGAAGGTTGTGCAATAAATTGCGGGTCACCTACGAGTCGGAACCACCTATTGTGGTATGTATGACAGGGTTGTGCACTAAACTTGGATCCAAGGTGAGCGTGTGGTGCGGGATGTGAACATCACGTGAAGGATTGTGCCCTGGCCACGAGCGGGAGCACTAACACCGAGGTGCAGGTTTATGAGCTCTAAGTGCCTCTATGTATAACCATCATAATGCAACTCACAATCATCAATACATATACTCACCTGGAACTTACCTGAGCATTCGCAGCGTCAAACAATAACATACACAAGTACTAAAAGCATATACCAAAATATAAAGCATTTGACATGGCATATAAAACACAAAATCATTTAAATCAATTTTTTGGGGAAAAACGTAAAGCACATATACATATATTGAAAACCAAAAGCCCACTCACCTGGAGTCAACACAACAATTCCCTAGCACAACTTTGAGGCGTCATGAACAATCGGCGCCTAGAACAATTACGAAACCATATCTCAAAATTCTTGTCAATAGAACACTTAACTTACAAATACTATTACGGAAGATCCATACGTCGGATTCCCGATCCATAAGTTTCTAAAATCCTCAAATATTATGTAGTACATCTGATAAGAGAATATTTATGTGACTTAGTTAGCTTGTTTTCATGCATTTATGTTGTTAGTTCTTGGTTATTTATGTATTTTAAGCCATTTTTCGTATGTTTGTAGGTCCAAAGGGCTAAAGTAGCAAGAAAGTGCATTTTGGTGCATTTTGGAGCAGTTTTGGGCTTGGAATGGATAGCACATGCATGGAGCAAGGTGGATGGACGAAATTGAAGACCAAAAGAGGCTAGAAGTCAAGAGAAGTCAAGAGAAGTCAGAATGGAAGCTTGGAAGACAAGGAAAGACACAATTCAACCTATTCCTACAAAGGTGGCGCCTTGTCTCCCCTTTGTCCCCTCTTTGTCCCTCCTTGTGCAGCATTTCCCCTTGCCATGTGCCCCTATTCCTAAAACATGTAAAACCTTTCCCTTCTTCTCTAGGACACTTTGGGACACCTAAATCCCAGCCCTAGTGACTTGCTGCACCTTTCCTCCACTTTCCTTCCCTTGCCGTGCAAGGGAGCACATTCCCTTTCCTATTTTCCTTTCCCTTGCCGCATATCCCTTTCCCTTATCCCTCTAGGACCCTTTGCCGCACCCTATTTCCTTTTCCCTTTGGATTTTGACTTTGACTTAGCCTTTTCCTAGCAGATTTAGAGTTAAAATCCTTCTAAAAATAAGTAAAACTTTCATTTCGCTTTCCTTTTATTTCTGCTGCACCTTAGCCTTAATTCCCTAGGGTTTTTACATACTCTACTATATATATAACTCTTTGCCACACCTCTAGGGGATCCCTGGACTATTCTACACATCTTACATCATTCACCACCATTCAACACAACCAAAACACATCCAAACACCCTTTGCCGCAGCCTTTCATACATCCATTCACTACTTTCCACACTTTCAACCATTCTTCCATACAAACCACCACTCAAACCTTCACCCAAACCTTGTGCCGCAACAAAGAGAAGAATGAGGACCCTTGGAGTGCTTGCTATTCAAGTTTGGATTGCTGGATCATTTTTAGGTGTAATCTATCTTTTGATTTCAATGTTTAAGTTTGTTTATCTTTGTTTTGTGAACATGAGGAGCTAAACCCCTTATAGCTAGGGGGAATTTCGAAACCATGATCATATTTGCAGTATGAATTGACTAATTCCAGTTGTGATTTCATAAAGTGTGAATGCAATTTGCTTAACTGTTTTATTCAAAACTTATTATTGTATGTTGATTACGGAGGCCTACTTAGTTTGCATGCTTGAATATGATGCTAGGATATAAAGGAGTTTCACATAATCGTTACAAACTTATATTCACAAGTAGTGAAGGTCGCTGGTCACGATCGCGTTAAGTTAAATTCCTAGCATGAGTATCATGATGTCATAGTTACGAATGCTTTGTCAATGCTTATGATTTTCATAGAGCTTAATGATCTTTGATTGTATCTCTATTATGATGTGCATGTAGGGGACTATTGAAGAATGATTTGAGTTGATGATGCGTATCCCATCCAATTCAATGACTTAAGGAAAATCTGAGGGTTAATTAGTGATGGCACGGTTAATCTGGGGCATTGTCATTCATGGTTTATCGAAAAAGCAACTGGAGATTGATTTGTATGCAAGTGTGTCATGTGTAGAGAAGGACCCCTCTATCTTTGTTTTAAGTCTTTAATTCACTTGTTTTCACTTTAATTTCGTCCAAAAACCAATCCCCTTTACTTTAGTGTGTCAAATTAGTTGGAATATGTCTTAGTTTGTGTTTTTAAGTGTTTTGAGTCAAGTTAAAATCAATTTTCGTCCAAAGTCATTCCTAGTGTCTAGTAGAGTCTATTTAGTTGTTTTAAGTTGTTTTGAGTCTTTTAAGTTTGTTGAGTAGATTAGCAATCCCTCCTAATCCCCGGTTTAGAACGATCCCTACTTATCCATACTACAATTGTCAACAAGAGGGTTTAATTTTGGTGTTAATTTAATTTTCGCATCAACAACGTATCAAAGTTTAGTGACGATCCAGCGGTCAGATCGTCGACTGTTATAATAATCGGGTGGCGGACCTTAATGAAACTAGGTTCAAATGATAGAAATTCGTTAATCGGACCTCACAAATGGTATCAATGTATTCACACTTAACCTAGGAAGGTCAGGGGATACCTCAGCCCACACGACGCTGCAGGTGGCGGTCGGCCGCCCTAACTTGCCAGAAAATTCAACTATTTCTAAAAATTACCAAATTTCACAGAAATGAAGATCTCAGTGAGTAAAGCAACTTTCATACCTGTGACGAAGGCCAATTTGGCCGGAAAAAGCCCTAATTTGACGAAAACCCTATAAAGGGTGATTCTTGATTCGTCTTCAAATCAACTCTGACGCAACAACCAATGATTGGGCATTGTTTCTGGCCTCTATAAGAGTGTTATGGTAGTGGTAACTCAAAGAAAACATTTCACAATTGGAGGATCAACACTGAGAAACCCTTGGACTCGTGGTTGGTTTTCCCCGCACAATCAAACCAAATCTCGTTGGGTTTTGGTTAGAATTAGGTGCTGGGATGCAGTGATGAGTTTTAGTGATGATGGGAGGTTAAAGAAGGCCGGAAAATCGACGGATAATCGTTGGATTTCATAAATCCCGACTAGTCAGGTGGAAGAAGGAAACGGGTCGGAGGCTTAGGGTCTGGTTCTCTCCTTTCTCTTTCCCTCATTTCCCCTCCTTTTCTTTCTTCCTTATTGGTCACTCCCTCTTTCTCTTCTTTCTGATTGGCTTTAACTATTCCTCCCTTCTCTCCTTTATCCTCTATCTCCACTGCCCATCATCTTCTTTCTTTAAATCCTGGCCACACACGTGGCATTCCAGATTTTTCTCCAAAAAGTCTGGTGTTTTCCTGAAACTAATTAATTTACTAAAATGCCCTCAACTTTAAACGTTAATATTTCCTTCGTTATAACTCCAAATTGCGTTATGTTTGCACCCACGCGTTCGTAGCGACAAATACTACTAGGATATGCCAAGAAAATGAGTTTGACGTGAAACGACAAGGCAGTCAACACAAGGCAACGTTTTTACCTCGAAGGGCATTTTCGTAAATTCACTTATTAAAATTATATAAATCATAATTTTTTGGGACGGGCTGTTACAGTATGCATTATAATATTTATTTACAACTAACTTACTACACTTATGACATTTATCTGGCCAACCTAAATTTATATTCTTCTTCATGTTGTTCTTCTATGAATGCACACATATTCTTCTACATCTTTATTTGAACTACTTGAATCTTCCGAGTCTGAATCTATCATGTTTATACTTTCTATACTATAAATACTCTCATTATCACTTAAAACATCTAAACTATATATTGACTGAATATCTTCATCTTCTTCTAATTTAAATAACTCAATTAAATGTACTTTTTCTCTTGGCTGTTTATCTAGTTTCAGACACTTAGGTCTAATATGTCCAACTTCTCCACATAAATAACATTTACAACAACTTTTATCTTTTGGTGCTTTATATTTTCTAATCCAAGGTGTACCGCTTCTTTTCCTAAATTGCTTGGGAATATATTTTCTTTTCTATATGTTCTTGAAAGTCTTATGCTGAAATTTTTATGCTGTTTATAGGGCTTGTATGACTTATATTTCTTTTTGTACATTTTCTTATGCTTATTTTTCTTATGACAACCATATTGTTGTGGCAATCTATATTTTTACAACTCATATAAAATTGTTCCTTAATATGTATTTTTGTTTTATTTGGCTATACTCTTATTTAAGTATATCATATATGACACACCCCGATCCTAGAATCAAGGCGTGCTGGCCGTCACGTGGGCGTGACGTAACCAAAAGTGTGACACGGAAGCAAGAGATAAGGGAATTACGAATGAATAAAAACCAACTACTAGCAATACTATCCAACTAGCATGCTAGAGTGAGTTTAAGTGTGCAACACACATATTCAGAGCATAAGTACTAGGTGCAGTCAAGTAGGACTATAACTAAATTACAACACCCGCAGGTGAGTCCTGTTGGAAGTATGCCCACAAAGCCACTCATTTGATGTAATAGCTTTTGGAATACTTATTGTATTAAACTATTGTATGTTTAATGAAGGGCAAAGCTTATTGTTAATCACTATTTATTGTATCATGTGTTTAAGCAATAAGGGAATCCAAGGAATGTATTTGATCTAAGAGAGAAGTGATTTAAGTAAGTTAGATTAACGAGACCTTTCTCTTATGTTCATTCCTAAAACGTTCGTAGCCATAGGATTGTCAATTGGGCATTGACAATCCGCTAAGGTTAGTGTGTGTTATGTCAACTCAAGCATGAGTATGACTAGTCTCAAGTCATTTAGTGTTGGACACTAAGACAAACACATAGGTGCTTGAAAGAGTAATCGAGTACACTGAACAACGATCAAAAGAGAGTTCCAACATACATGTCATGTAAGAACTCGTAAGTTGCAATATGCAAAGTAGTCCTTTGACCTGAGGCATCATAGATGTCTAATGGTTAGGTCCTTGATCTTTGATCATGTCAAAGGCATTCCATTGAGAGTGTCCACGGCATTGTTGGGGTCAAGCTATCTAGTCATGTAGGCATATGAATGCACAACAAGGGATCTCTAACCTTCCATGGTAGAAGGAGAATACTCTAAGATATGATTCGAGAGTCTTTGGCTAAAGCATATGAATATGACTTAGGAAGTTTGTTCCAAATCATATTCAATTGAATCATATAGAGAAGTATCACATTGGATAGTGGACATGAAACAAACTATCACTCAAACAATGTGATTAAGAGTATTGTATTAGAGAAGGACAGTATTGTGTTGTAGTTGTAACTGGATAGGTTCTCCAACCACTTCTACTTAGCTTGGGTAACTGATGCGATGAAAGTTAAGCACTAAAATTAAACCCTCTTGTTGTCAAATTGTAGTATAAATGCAAGTAGGGATAATTCTAAACCGGGGATTAGGAGGGCTTGCTAAAACCTCTAAACTAACTCAAAAACATAAAAACAAAGTTTAAAACGTTTGAATAAACTCAAAGGACTCAAAATAGGTTCACAAGACTCAAAACAACATAAAAACACTCAAAACTGCCTAAAAACACAAACTAGGCAGTTTCTGACTCTAACACAACTTTGGACGAATTTAGTGTTTTGGCTTGAATCAAAACACTCAAAAACACAAACAAAACAAAAATTTAACACTTTGAAACAAGAAAGTAAAAGGGGGTTTTGATTTGGATGAATTCGAAATAAACAAGCAAGTTATAAAACTAGGTAGATAAAAAAAAACGAATTTAAGAAATAAAATGATGGATGGATTAGTTAGAGGTCTATTCTTCACACATGACACACTTGTACATGAATTGATTTCCAATTGCTTTTTAATAAACTATGATACTCAACACCCCAGATTAACCGTGATGCACAAATTAATCCTCAGATTTTCCTTTACTCATTGAGTTGGATGAATGCATGCAACAACCCAAATCATTCTCTAAAAGTCACCTATATGAATGCATAATAGAGATACAATCAGAGATCATTACGTTCAATGAAAATCATAAGTGTTGACGAGACAATTATAACTATGAATGCATGATACATTTGCCAAGAATTCAATTAACGCGATTGTGATAAACAACCTTCACTACTCATGAATATAAACTTGTAACGATTAGGTGAAACTCATTTATATTCTAGCATCTAATTCATGCATGAAAACTAAGTATGCATCCTTAATAAACATACAAGAATCAGTTATGAATAAAATAGACAATTGAATTGCAATCATAACTTATCAAATCATAATTGGAAGAAATCAATTCATATTTCAAGCATGTTCATGGCTTCAAACTTCCCCCTAACTAAATAGGGGTTTAGCCACTCATAATTGCAACAAAATTAGAAAATAACAAAGTAGACATTGAAAGCAAGAACGAAGTACACCTAAAACGCTCCAATCTTCAAGCTTGAAACGCCAAGGACCTTCTTTTTCCCACCTTGTTGCGGCACAAGTGTCTATGGATGTTTATGGATGAATGGAAGGATCATGGATAGGTTTAGATTGGATGGAGAATGTGGCAAAGGGAGAAAATGTATTTGTGTTTGTGAAATGTAGTGTGTATATGGATGAAGATGGATGAAATGGAATGGAGCTCACGGCAAGGGACTTGTGTTTGTAAATGTAGCAATTGTGGATCAAGATGGTGTTCTTTTGGAAGGGGGGTGGTGGATGTATTTATAGGCTAGGGAGATGACTACCCCATTTCCTTTGCATGTGCAGATTGCATGGGTGTGTGCTGTCCATGTTTCTCCTTTTCTTTTGCACACACATGCTTCATCATTTCAACCACCAATCCACCCATTTTCTGCCCATGTTTCTCCTTTCCTTTGCATGTGGGTGTGTCTTCTCTTTCTAGCTATGCATTTCCACTTGCTCCAAAGCCAAATGAGTGCAATCATAACCCCATTTGCTGCTGAGTGTTGATGACAAAGCAAAACACAAAACAAGTGCCTTTACTTTCTCATTTGATTAGCCAAATCTGCTTAGCCCGTTTCTGAACCTTTCAGTGTTACAATGCCCATAACTTCTTCTAAAAAAATGATATTAACAATCCGTAAATTGTTCCAGAAAATAGACATCCGTAGCTTTCCAAGCATATAAGGCTCATTCTCTCATTCATTGTGAGCTGTTCGTAACATGCTTCCAAAGTCAGCTAATCTGCACAGGCAGTTTTGACGAATTTGTTGGCTGTCCATGTTTCTCTTTTGCACATGCCTTGTATGATGTTGTCTCCATGTTCTTGTGGCAGAAATGTTAAGTAATGATGAAGGGTTCCTGCTGCACAAGTGTGAAGGATGGTGCTCATGAAGGAAATATTGTGACAAACATGTTCATTTAAGCAACATCTATAGCATGCAATTAACAATTAAAGGCGGAATCATGCTTGCATGCACTTAAAAACAAAACATTAACCATGAAATTCAAAGCCTAGTAGATTGGTGAACCAAGACTCAACTCAAATCAAAGTGAGTTGAGAAATTATACCTTTGTAGATTCCTCTTTGCATAAGCAAAGGCTAATCACCCAAAGAGAGGGCCTTCATTCCTTGCATCTTAGATCTATGGATTTGGATGGATGAAATGGTTCTCCAAGTTCCCAAAATTGAGAACCTCTAAGTCTCTACACCAAGGTTAGATTGGAGAAGAAATGAGTGACTTTGGAGGAGTAGGATTGCTAGCTACACCCTCCAAGGAGGCCGGCCACTTTAGAGAGAAATGAGAGCTTTGTGTTCTCATCCTTTCCCCAAAAGAAAACCCTAAATGAATTTTGGCTATAAAGTCATATTTATACCTTTATTCATTGGAGTGGCAAACTTGTAATTAAGTCCAAAACCCATTCATTCTCTAAATGGCCGGCCATAGGGTTTCATTGGGCTTTTAGGGCATTTGTGAATTATTTGTCATTAAGTTGTCATACAACTTAAGTCAATGGGCTTGACGTTCGAAGCCCATTGGGCCTTGAGGCCCAATACTAACCCGAGGTCTTTTAACGAACTTATTCGTTTGATTAATTAACATATTAATTAATCATTGCCATAAATAATTAAACCATTTAATTATTCTTACTCATCTCCATTGTTTCTTCAATCTCCACCTTACACGGTGTACGATCCATTAGGTTCCTTTTAGCGAGGCAGTGGGCGATTAAAACCATTTCAAATCGATTGTGAATTGAAACTTACTTTCAATTCTCCCTTTAGTGATTATACACGTTTAGGGCTTCCACAAACCATGAGTGACACTTAGCAGCATATCATGGTTACCCAAGCAAATCAGAAGAGGTGGAGAACCTATTCAGTTTAGGATTACAAATGCAATACGGTCCTTCTCTAATACAATACTCTTGACCACATTTTTTGGTTTGATAGTTTATTCATGTCTACTATCCAATGTGATTCATGTGCTTATATGATTACCTTGAATGTGATTTGGAACGACTTCCTAAATCGCATTCATACTCTGGCCAAAGATTCTTAATCATATCATAGAGTATTATCCCTCAAACGGTTCGAAGGTTAGAGATCCCTTGTTGCGCATTTACTTGCCTCCATGGCTAAGTGGCTTAACCCCAACTATGCCGTGGACACCCTCGAATGGAGTGACTTTGACATAATCAAAGATCAAGGACTTAACCACAAGACAACTATGATGCGTCAGGTCAAAGGACTACTTTGCATTATCCCAACCATGAATTCTCATGTGACATGAATATGAGAACTCTTCGTTGATCGTGTTCAGTGAACTCATTCTCTATTGAGCACCTACGTACTTGTCTTGATGTCACACACACCAATGACTCAAGACTAGTCACTCTCCCTGAGAGAAGACATAGCACGTACTGATCTTAACGGACTGTCAATGCCCAATTGGCAATCCTATGATCAGGAACGTTTAGGATGTGTCTACGAAAGAATTGTCTCATGAATCTAACTTCTTTAGATTGCATTCTCCCAATCACATATTCCTTGGACTTTATCGTTTAAGCATATAACATTTATATGAGACGGCTTAAAACAATAATCTTTGCCCTTGATATTAAACTAGATTAGTTCAACATGTGAAATGTCCGTAAAGTATCATCATATGATTGATTTTAGGGCACATTTCCAACAATATCCCAGTTGCACTAGAGCCAATCAGCTTGGTCATCAGTGATGATACCTCTTCTGTAGTCATTTCAAAAATGGTTGAGTAGTAGGCCTAGGCAATGGATATCTATATGTTATCCATAGAAGCAACCATGAGAATAACGACGTCACCATTACACATGATTCTCAATCATGTGGTTTAGTCTCTCATTTGTGTTCGGATCTTGATGAGACCTTGATTCCCTGGCTTGAGCTATCGCCCCATTAGTGTCGTAGTGTCGGTACACTAGAGACACTTTCTGGTTGGAACCGAATAGAAAGTTCATAAATGAACTTTCCCATCCAAATAACATTGTTGTAAGCTTCTATATGGCAATATATTTTGCATTCACAATGGAACACACTAAAGTCATTACTTTAATGTTTCCATCCAAATATCTTTTTAGTCATAATAAAGAGATATCTGATTATCTCTTCATTCATAATGAAGAAATATCCAATGATGGATTAGATTCATAATCTAATACATTCACGCTTCCTTTACGTTACTCTAATTCTTCCTCATTCTTTGAGGAATCTATCCTTTAGTATTTCTTAAATACTTAAGGATTCACTTGACAGTTGCCATGGTTCTGATCATGGGCTTGCATTGATATTGTCTTGTATCGATCAAGGTACAATTCATATCAACGTTTTTCATACAATATGAAATACGTAAATCAACTTTCTGCATATGCATAAAGGATTCTATTTATGCATTATTTCTTTGGGAGTCAAAGGGTACGTTCCCTTTGAGAAGAACAACTTCCTAGTCTCACTAGAGTTGTCCTTTTGTTTTGAAGTTTGTCATCATATGAGAAACTTCCTAGCATCTCTTGTCTATCATTAGGGCTTGATATAATCCAATTATATCCTGAAATCTATCATTATAGATTTCCATCCCATGTTTATAGACTATGTCTCCCATATAAATTCTATCGTTATAGAATGTTTAAAGTCATAACTTTAACGAAGAAGTATTATTTTCATTTCCAAAATTAATATATCATATATGTGTATGTATATATATATATTTAAATTTAGGAACATGATTAACTCCCACTAATCTTTTGTAAACCTAGTAAACAAAAGATTCATTTACATCTTTATGAGAAATCAAACAATTTGATATTTCTCTCATAAGACGCTTATGGCTCCCACTAGCTTGCTAAGATCCATGATGGATGGATCTCTACAACTTATATGTCTTGTGATTCATAGTTTTAGACATGTATTATCAAGACTATCTTAATAATGGTTTCGGAAACCCATATAATGTCCAAACATTGAATCACCATTTAGTTGTAGCTAGCAATCTTCGAATTAATTGAAACTAAGACTACGTCAAAGATGGTTTCTTCAAAGTCAACCATTCTCTTTGATTGTAGTCACCTTAAGCTACCAATTAGCTATGAAGGTTTCATTATTTCGGGTCAAATGGTACTTTACCATTTCCTTGAGTATATATCGTATATACACTCAATGTAGTCATAAGGATTTTTCATTCTTATTTCTTTCGAATTAAGAGGTGCAACTCTATGACATAGTCATAAAGTTCAAACCATTCAACTGAGATGGTTTATTAATCCTTCTCGACTACCTTGGAGCTTGTGGTATAGGAACTAGGTTGTTATATTTGTTTATCACTATCTTGTTTCTCAAAGAACACATTCTTTGAGTTCTATCCCTCGTTCATTTGCTCTTAGGCAAATCATATTTGTAGGATTACAATGAACTACCCAACAAACAACATTTGTTAGTTGGTTTATAGAAGTGATATCCAAAGGTTAATTTAAGGATACCTACAAGATAATTCTTAAACAAATATTGCTTATTAGCACACAACCCCAAATCTTATCATGATTAAGATTTGTCTTTCTTTCCAACTACATCCTATGGAGTCATGGAAATTTTTGGAAGGTCTTCTAATTGACAATCATATTGTTTTAGAAGTATATATCCTATATATGGGTAATTGATAATATCCAACGAACTAAATCTTATTCAAGTTCGTTCTTCTCCTTATGGAGAAATCCATTATCTTATGATGCTTCTTTCCTTGATATCTTTCAAGGAAACTGTTCTAAAGTGTTACCTTTCCTTGGATCAAATCTAAGGAGGCAAATACTTTAGACGTCTTACTCATCAACTTACATTTCTTGAATTCTTTGAAACATTTTGCAAAGTATTCGGACTTGTGTTTATTCAAAATAAACTATAGTCCAACCGAGAGTGATCTTTGGTGAATGTCAAACAACATGAGTAGCATTATGTTTGTGGACTAGTGCCACTAACATCTAAGTGAATTAACCTCAATAACTTTGTGATTCTTTCTTCTTTCCAAAAGAATAAAGATTCGAACATTTCGCCTCTATACAATTTTAATAAGAACGTATTGGATCCGGATCTAACGATCCAAAGCATCCATCTATGACCAACTCGTAATTTATGTTTTTAGAGGTAGCACAACTTAGTTGGGATTAGTCACTACCTTGCAACCTTTTGGGTTTTAAGCATCGTTATATTCTAAACAGTCAACACTACCATATCATCTCTACTATAGAGATAATTAAGTAGATTACAATAATCCAATCATTAATTAATAAAGAACAATGTTTTGTCAAACAAAACATTTATCCATTTAACATACGGAATTAAGTTCCTTTATTCAATTGGAATGTAAAGACAATCTTTGTTTTTCCATTTTCTTTGGTAGTTCATATGAGGAAGTAAGTACTATCTGCTTTCGCAGAGATCTACATTTAATTCACGTTTCGAATGTGAAGTACTTTCTCTTCTCTCATTAATCTTCTACTTCTTATTAGCCACACTTTTACAACGATTGTAAAACATAGTTACTAATACGGAATCGAGCATTCAAGTAGAAGAACCAACTGTTTTGAACTTTTCAAGAACATTTAACAACACCTTCGAAAAGTGTGTTCTTGACACTTGCAAGACATTTCTTGCAAATACCCCTTCCAATGTCCATCCTTTCATAAAGAAAGTTTGTTCCCTTGGAGTTATTTTTATCTTCTTCATTTGACTTCTCCTTTGACTACAATAGTCATGGTCCCTAAACTCCCACTATCTCTCTTGAAACTTATTTCAATTGTGTTATACACATCAAACGATTTGGAGAGCGTGTGGTTATTGTTCACTATATAGTTTACAATAAACTTAGTGAACCATTTGGATAGGGACTCAAAGGTGAAGTCATTGCCTAGTTTTCCGTCTCTAGAAGTGGTTCAACACTTCAACACTCAATGATTCAAAATCATCATAAGTCCATGTTGATGGACTATTTTTGTCAACCAACCATTATGTTCTAAACATAATTACAAACTTTCAAGAGTTGTTCAAGGCAACTCTCATTTCTTCATACAACAATTTGTAAGTGAAGAATCATGGCACATAAAGTGTCCATGTTCTTGTGCTTTCTTCTCAAGTTCTTTGTTCATTTAACAAAGAAACAAGCACTAGTGTTTGCATTAGCTAAGGGTTGTTCAAATCAACTCTTATTTCTTCATACAACGATTTGTAAGTGAAGAACTATGACATTTAAAAGTGTTGTCCTCTTTATGATAGACTTATCTAACATGTTCTTCCAATGATACATCATCAATAGGAAGATTGTGAGGATTAGACTACTTAGGTACATATATACAATCCATTTAAGACAATCTTTGGGATTGTGGTACCAAGTCCGGAAACTAAAGCATTCGGCTTTTCTTTGTCAAGTTTTGGATAGCGTTTGCAAATATATTGGTAAACAAATACATAACGAATATAAATTGATTGATTTTAAGCCATTTGATTCGGGTCTTTAAATCAAATAGCACCACCCACCATTTTTGGCAAATTCCATATCCCTCATTGGAATTCGAGAGTTTTGGAAAAAACTCTTAGTAGGGTATGGGAGACTCACTACTACCAAGCCCACCTCACAATGATATGATATTGGCTAGCATTAATAATAATGAGAAAGTACGCTTACTCATTTGCATCTCTTGCAAATACCCATCTTATTTGGCCTCTAGAGAATGTAACCTCACAATGATATGATATTGGCTCCATTGTACTCAGTTAAGTCATTCCCACCATGCCTAGTTCGTGTAGGGGTTCAAGAACAACCTCACAATGATATGATATTGGTTATTCTCGTTGCCTACCTTCACAACATCAAGTATGCATATAGACTCCTCCTGAGTGTAAGCACGCACTTTGTACTCCCCCATGATAGGGTGAAGCCGGTGTACGAGTCACAAATGATTGGAGCCTACCACGGTGGAAGGCCACGAAAGAGTGTTTAAAGCACTCTCACGCTTATCAACTTAATAATGGTTTGGTTGAGGGTTTTTAGGTCTCATCACATATAAATATTCATTTTAATCTTTATTAAAACAATTTTGGTCCTATTACAACTATTGGTCCATTTAATTGTTTTTAGTTGTATATAATACTCCCACTATGCTTATAAAACGGTTTTTAAAGCAAGAGTATATGATACTACTAACATAAGCTTTGCATTCATTTAATGGACTATATAGTTGCCTTAGGGCCTTAGGATGACTATGAACCTTTGTTTAGATCCAACACGAGCCTAGTGTTGAATCTCGGTCTAGGGATGGTGATTGATTTTAGTTACGCGTTTAATCATATTAAGGCGTGTTGTTCCTATTGGGCGTTGGTTGGACCCGCTACTCCATTTTCATGCATATCAAATAAAACAAGAAAGGAGTACTTTAAAGCAAAGAAGAGCTTATGCTCTTTTACAACATTTGATCAAAACAAATTACTTTAAAGTAAAGAAGAGCTTATGCTCTTTTACAACATTTGATCATATCAAATTACAACCAAAATCTAATCTACACATTCCCATGGTTCAAACAAATTTGAAATGGCCTTTCACATAGCTCAATTATAATAGGCTTAGGTTCATAATCACCCTTTCTTTAATTAATTAACGCTTTAACCAATTAAACTTGAATGCAACATTTTCATTTGGTTTTTGTATCCATAGAATTGATTTAAATGGAGCTAAATGAAATGAAAATCCAATTCTCATTTAAAGAGACAAAACCATTTTGTTCTCAACCTAATTTGGGCCAAAATGCAATAACCTCAACCTTTGGGCTATGTTGCAAAACTTAAACTTTTGAGCTCATTTTGTAAAAACACAAAAGTCCACTACTTCATGTAATCACAACTAGAAAACAAAATTTTCAATAAATTCAAAAACTTCATTAAAGGAACAAAACAATTTGACCTTTAATGATTTTGGGCCTTTACGTAAATATGTAAACTTTTGGGTCAAACTATAAAATACACAAAAGTACCAAAACTTTATGTAATTGCATAAAAGCCCCAAAAATTTTGAAAATTTTTCAACTAAGTCATAAAGCCATGCAAGTGGAAATAGTTTGGTGTGAACAAAGCCTTGCAAGTGGTGTGTGTGTAAGAGAAGTACTTCTTACACACCCATCACCATTTCTATCACCTTTCATAATTTCAATAAATGTTTTGATGATAGATAAGTCACACCCACCAACACAAAACAAAGACTTTATGAAATAAATCAAAACTTTGAATCAAAACACCAAACCTTTTTGTTCTTGGCAAAAATGTCAAGAACAATGAAGAACACTCATGAAAAACTCAAAAATTTCCATGAACATTTTTTACCCAAAAACATCCCAAAACCACTCAAACTTTAGGGAAATAACATATAACCAAACTAGGGTACATAGGGGTTCCAAAAGTCACATTAAAACACTTTTAACAAGTCAAACAAGAACCCAAAAATCCACCCTTTGGATTTGGCCGAAAATCCCCAAAAACATGGCACCAAATTTTAGCTCAAATATTCATGCTCATATGAACTACATCTACAACATTTGAGATGGCAAATTTTCTAACAAAATTTACATTCAAAGAAGCAAGAATAAAGCTTGTAACAATTACAACATTCAAATCAAAGACTATGAACTACAAAACCCAAAAGGATTCACCAACTACTAGACCTAGGCTCTGATACCACTTGAAGGAAATATTGTGAAAAACATGTTCATTTAAGCAACATCTATAGCATGCAATTAACAATTAAAGGCGGAATCATGCTTACATGCACTTAAAAACAAAACATTAACCATGAAATTCAAAGCCTAGTAGATTGGTGAACCAAGACTCAACTCAAATCAAAGTGAGTTGAGAAATTATACCTTTGTAGATTCCTCTTTGCATAAGCAAAGGCTAATCACCCAAAGAGAGGGCCTTCATTCCTTGCATCTTAGATCTATGGATTTGGATGGATGAAATGGTTCTCCAAGTTCCCAAAATTGAGAACCTCTAAGTCTCTACACCAAGGTTAGATTGGAGAAGAAATGAGTGACCTTGGAGGAGTAGGATTGCTAGCTACACCCTCCAAGGAGGCCGGCCACTTTAGAGAGAAAGGAGAGCTTTGTGTTCTCATCCTTTCCCCAAAAGAAAACCCTATACACAAGGGATAGTGAAACTACCTGGATCTTTGCATTTAGGTGGTAGCTTTCTTTGCAACATTGCAGAGACATTCTCACTTACATGTACCACCTCTTTCTCCTGAATCTGTTTCCTTGTTGTACAAAGCTTCTTCAAAAACTTAGCGTACTTCGGGATTTGCTTTATAGTATCAAGGAGCGGGATATTGACGTACACCTTCCTAAACGTCTCCAGAATGTCTTTTTCATCCTCTTCGTTCATGGCTTGCATAAACCTGCTAGGAAATGGCACATTTAGTGGAATAAAACTAGAAAAATTTGAATTTGTACTTACCTTGCTTGTTTTGGACGACATAGAGGGCTTATGAGGTTGCGGCAAGGGTTGTTCTACCCTTGCCATGGGTTTGTCCAATGTTTCATCTTCTTGCTGCAAGTTTTCATCCTCTTCTTGGCTAGATTTTGACATTTTGGGGCTGGTTCCAACCTCCTTGCCACTTCTCAATGTGATAGAGTTGGCGGTTTCAAATCCTCCCTTTGGATTCACAACGGTTGAACTAGGAAGTTTGCCTTGTTCTTTAAACTGCCCAAGGAACTCTGAAATCTGCCCTATTTGCTTCTTCAAGTCAGCCACTTCCTTGGCTTGATTTTGGAATCCATGCGCCAACGTAGTTAGTAATTGAAAAGTTTGATCATTATCAAGTGACGAACATGAGTTTTGTTGGGCAGATTGTGGTTGAGGTTGAGATTGCCCGAATGGCCTTTGATATATCCAGGGGGTGGCTGTCGAAATCCTCCTTCTTGTTGAGGTTGTTGAGGCTTTCTCCACTTGAAGTTTGGGTGATCTCTCTAGCCCGGATTGTATGTATTTGAGTATGGATCATTCCTTTGCTAATTTTGGCCTTGATAACCTATGGCATTGGCACTTTCCCATCCTCCATTCTCTATTAATTGAGGGCATTGATCATTGAGGTGCCCTTGCATAGAGCACACGCCACATACACTTGGTGTAATTCCTTGCACTTTGCATCATTCGGCAACCTGAGATACAAGCATAGTGAGGTTAGCTAGTTGAGATTGAATTTCATCCATTGAACTTACCTCATGGACCTGCTGCCGTGGGATGTTTCTTTGTCCAACACCTTCGTATTGTTGTGCATTCAAGGCTCGGTTTGCAATTAAGATCTTGGCAGCCACTGGTGTTTTGTCAACCAAAGCACCTCCCGCTGAGGCATCAAGTATTTGTCTCTCAATTGGAAGGAATCCCTCATAGAAATATTGAATTAGAAGCTTCTCCTTCATTTGATGTTGTGGGCATGATGCAACTAACGTCTGGAAACGCTCATAATATGCTGGAAACGATTCTCCTTGGTTTTGTTGAATGCCACTAATTTTCTTCCTCAAAAGAATAACTCTTGAAGTTAGGAAGAATTTCTCTAAGAACGCCCTATTCATGTTTTCCCAAGAAGTAACAGTTCCAGGTGCTAATTCGTAGAGCCAATCTTTAGTCTTTTCCAAGAGAGAGAATGGAAAGGCCTTCATCATCAAAATATTCCCATCGACATTGATGGGTGTCATGCTCGAACATACCAATTCAAACTCCTTAAGATGCTTGTTTGGATCTTCCATGGACAGCCCATTGGATTGATTGGTGCCTGATTGTTGCGCGAGGCTGGCTTGGATTTGCAGTTGCATCTGCTGTTGCCTCCTCCGTAGGCAATACTTAACTAGGAAATGGTACGCAACTATTGCTAGGGTTGTGAAGACAATGCCTGCCATGGAAATCAAAAGCCCATGGTATTTGGGAATGTGATGCAACAAGCTAGACTTCAATTCGAACTCATCGGTCTTTCCTTGGGCAGCCACAGGGTATTGAATGAAGGGAAATAATGAGTTTTATGTGGGATTTCTAGTGACTAGCATGCATATACAATTCAAAATTTATATACATTAGCAACGGAAGCATGTTATCACATAATATCAAAGCTATAGTCATGCAAATCCCCTTCAAGAAACATAGGTTCATATATGATGCATCTAAGAAAATATGAAGAACAAAGTGAAGGTTTAGTTTTATACCTCTTGATCTAGACTTGAGACCAAGGATGGACCACCTCTAATCTCTTTGTTCTTGGAACTCCTTGAGTCTAGCCTCCCTCCTAGCTTCCTCCACCTTGAAAGATTTAGAGCTCCTTTCTCCTTTAGTCTCCAAAGTAGAAGACCTCTAAAGATCCACACCCACTAATGTAGTGAGATGGATAATGGAATAACCAAAGGGAGAGAAGATGATTAGCTAAATCCCCTTTGGTGGCCGGCTTTGTGTGAGTGTAGAGAGAGAGAGAGATGTTTTTCTTATTTTGTGAAAAGAATACACAAAACCCTAATGAAACTATTTCACTAAACTTCCTTTATAAATGTCTAAGAAGTGAGTCAACAACTTGACTCTCTCTCTCTCTTCAATGGCCGGCCCCTTTTGTGTTGTTTGGGCTTTGGGCTTTTATCATTTCAAGTCATCCTATGCTTAAATAAAAGCCCAATGGGTTTGGGCTTAATGGGCCCAAATGAACCCGAACTTTTCTTTAAGTCCAAAACGATCTTTCATCGCTTCTATGATTTCTTTAGACTTTCTAATTAATCATAACACTTAATGAATCCAATTAATTTATTCCATCATCCTTTAGTTGTTTCACTACAAGAGTGTTTCGGTGTACAATCATTTTAGGTTCTAATTAGCAAGGCAGTGAGGTGATTGGCACCAATCCAATTGATTTGTATTAATCCAATCACTTAGTGAATTAAAACTTACTTTCAAATCTCCTTCTTCTTTGATGACTACATATTTAATCATCTAGAAGAACCCACAAGCCATGAGTGACATCTAACCATATATCATGGCTACCCAAGCTAATGTAGAATTTGTTCGGAGAACCTATTCAGTTGGAATTACAATGTAATTCGATCCTTCTCTAACACAATACTCATAATCATATTACTAGGGTATGGATATTTAATGTCAAACCCCTAATGTGATTATATCAAGTTATATGATTCTATTGAGTCGTATAGGAACGCTTTCCATCATTACGCTCGATACTTTGGCCGAAGATTCCTGAATCATATCTTAGAGTAGTCATCCTCTCATAACGAGGATTAGAGATCCCTTGTTGATCATTCACATGCCTCTGAGAATAAATCACTGACCCCAATAATGCATAGAACACATCCAAGATGAGATGTGATCACGTCTCATTATCAAATGATCAGCAACGTATCCCCAAGACAACTATGATGTCTCAGGTCAAAGGATTAGTTACATTATTCCAACCAGTAGAGTCACTTGCTTGACATGTGAGTAGACCTCCATGCAAGTACTCTCGTTTGATTGTGTTCAGTGAACTCATTCCCATAATGAGCACCTACATACTTGTCTTAGTGTCACTACACGAATGGCATGAGACTTTCCATCCTTACCATTGGAAGGGGACATAGTATGTACTGGTCTATGTATTGTCAGTGTCCCTCCGACAATCCTATGACCAGGAACCTTTTTGGACATCATGGTTATGTGAAGAAGGTCTCTGCAGTCTAACATCATTAGATTACTTCTTCCATCGATCCATTGTCCATGGATTCACTCTTTAGGACGTATATTGTTTATTGAGATAGTCCTAATGAGTGACTTTGCCTTTTGATGTATTAGAGTTTTTCCATACATATAGACATTGTCCTGAAAGGTTTCTTCCAAAGATTGACTTTCAGGGCATATCTCGAACATTGAATGCAAAGGGGAACGGCATTGTCCAACCCCGAGGCTGAAAGTTCTTTGATTGTACAATTGTCCGCTGCCATGACTTGTTCTTCTTCTTCTTCTTCAAATTCAGATTCGGCCTCTGAACTTGAACTAGGTGGATTAGGTTTTGGTTGCTTCCTCTTTCTTCTCAAAGTTCGTTAAAAATCGTCGTCGAACTCCAAGATGTTTGCACTAATAGGTTGAGAACTATGAGTCATAAACTATTACTTGAAACAAAGAAATAAACACAACTCAGCAACCAAGGATAATGCACGGCAAAGACACACACACACACATGCAAAACACTTTGACACTAAAAGAAAACACAAAGACACACGACTTAAACAAAAGAGATGAGCAAGTTTGCTAATCCCCGACAACGGCGCCAAAATTTGATGTGAAAATTAACTTGACACACAAATTAAACCCTATTGTTGACAATTGTAGTAAAGATGTAAGTAGGGATCGTTCTAGACCGGTGATTACCTAGGGATGCTAATCAACACAAATAAGACTTAAAAACACTAAACTAGACTCTATAAACTTAAAACTAACTGAAAACACTCAAAACAGCAACAAACAGTAAAAAAGACTCAGTTCTAGACCTAACAAGTGATTTGGACGAAAATAAAACTTAACTTGACTCAAAAGACTAAAAGAAAACAGATTATGACTCAACTAACAAGACTTAATGAAGGGGGAATTGTTTTTGACGAATTTACAACTTAAAACATAAACTTTGCATAAAACACTTTAAGAAAACGAATTTGGTGAATTGAAAAGGGTGAAAGGCTAGTTAGAGGATCCTTCTCCACACATGATATATGCAAACAAACCAATTTCCAGTTATTATTCCTTTAAACCATGAATGACAATACCCCAAGTTAATCGTGATAGCACAAATTAACCATCAGATTTTCCTTATTTCATTGAATTGGACAGGATACTCATCACAACCAAATTATCCTTCTCAAGTCCCCTAACTATGAAAGCATGATAGAAAACATATCAAAGGCCATTAAGTTCCTTGAAAATCATAAGCATTGACGAGGCATTCGTAACTATGAAAAGCAGGATACTCCTGAAGGATAATTTTGTGAAAACATGTTCATTTGAAAAACATCTATAGCATGCAATTAACAATTAAAGGCGAAATCATGCTTTCATGCACTCAAAAACAAAACATTAACCATGAAATTCAAAGCCTAGTAGATTGGTGAACCAAGACTCAACTCAAAACAAAGTGAGTTGAAATTTATACCTTTGTAGATTCCTCTTTGCATAAGAAAAGGCTAATCACCCAAAGAGAGGGCTTTTATTCCTTGCATCTAAAATCTATGGATTTGGATGGATGAAAAGGTTTCTCCAAGTTCCCAAAATTGAGAACCTCTAAGTCTCCACACCAAGGTTAGATTGGAGAAGAAATGAGTGACCTTGGAGTAGTGGGATTGCTAGATGCACCCTCCAAGGGGGCCGGCCTCTTTAGAGAGAAAGGGAGAGACATGTTCTCTCCAATTTTCTCCAAAAGAAAACCTATTATGAATTTAGGCTATAAAGTCCTTTATATAGTCCCTTCAAATAAGTGACCTAAAGAACCAAAAGCCCATTCTCTCTAACATGGCCGGCCATAAGGGTTTTATTGGGCTTTTGGGCCTTTGTGAATTAAGTTGTCATACAACTTAAGTCAATGGGCTTGACGTTCAAAGCCCATTGGGCCTTGAGGCCCAAAACTAACCCGTGGTCTTTTAACGAACTTTATTCGTTTGATTAATTAACATATTAATTAATCCTTGCCATAAATAATTAAACCATTTAATTATTCTTACTCATCTCCATTGTTTCTTCAATCTCCACCTTACACGGTGTACGATCCATTAGGTTCCTTTTAGCGAGGCAGTGGGCGATTAAAACTCTTTCTAATCGATTGTGAATTGAAACTTACTTTCTATTCTCCCTTTAGTGTTTATACACGTTTAGGACTTCCACAAACCATGAGTGACACCTAGCAGCATATCATGGTTACACAAGCTAATCAGAAGAGGTGGAGAACCTATTCAGTTTAGGATTACAATGCAATACGGTCTTTCTCTAATACAATACTCTTGACCACATTGTTTGGTTTGATAGTTTATTCATGTCTACTATCCAATGTGATTCGTGTGCTTATATGATTACCTTGAATGTGATTTGGAACGCCTTCCCAAATCTCATTCATACTTTGGCCAAAGATTCTTAATCATATCATAGAGTATTCTCCCTCAAACGGTTTGAAGGTTAGAGATCCCTTGTTGCGCATTCACTTGCCTCCATGACTAAGTGGCTTAACCCCAACGATGTCGTGGACACCCTCCAAATGGAGTGACTTTGACATAATCAAAGATTAAGGACTTAACCACAAGACAACTGTGATGCCTCAGGTCAAAGGACTACTTTGCATTATCCTAACCATGAGTTCTTATGTGACATGAATATGAGAACTCTTCGTTGATCGTGTTCAGTGAACTCATTCTCTATTGAGCACCTACGTACTTGTCTTGATGTTACACACACCAATGACCCGAGACTAGTCACTCTCCCTGAGAGAAGACACAGTACGTACTGATCTTAACGGACTGTCAATGCCCAATTGGCAATCCTATGATCAGGAACGTTTAGGATGTGTCTACGAAAGAATGGTCTCATGAATCTAACTTCTTTAGATCGTATTCTCCTAATCACATATTCCTTGGACTTATCGTTTAAGCATATAACATTTATATGAGACGGCTCAAACAATAATCTTTGCCCTTTATATTTAAACTAGATTAGTTTAACATGTGAAATGTTCGTAAAGTATCATCATATGATTGGTTTTAGGGCACATTTCCAACAATCTCCCACTTGCACTAGAGCCAATCAACTTGATTATCAGTGATGATACCTCTTCTGTAGTCATTTCAAAAATGGCTGAGTAGTAGGCCTAGACAATGGATATCTATATGTTATCCATAGAAGCAACCTTGAGAATATCGACGTCACCATTATACATGATTCTCAATCATGTGGTTCAGTCTCCCATATGAGTTCGGATCTTGATGAGACCTTGATTCCCTAGCTTGAGCTATCGCCCCATTAGTGTCGTAGTGTCAGTACACTAGATACACTTTCTGGTTGGAATCGAATAGAGAGTTCATAAATGAACTTTCCCATCCAAACAACATTTTTGTAAGCTTCTATATGGCAATATATTTTGCATTCATAATGGAACACACTAAAGTCATTACTTTAATGTTTCCATCCAAATATCTCTTTAGTCATAATAAAGAGATATCTGATTATCTCTTCATTCATAATGAAGAAACATCCAATGATGGATTAGATTCATAATCTAATACATTTACGCTTCCTTTACGTTACTCTAATTCTTCCTCATTCTTTGAGGAATTTATCCTTTAGTATTTCTTAAATACTTAAGGACTCACTTGACAGTTGCCATGGTTCTGATCCTGGGCTTGCACTGATATCGTCTTGTACCGTTCTAGGTACAATTCATATCAACGTTTTTCATACAATATGAAATACGTAAATTACCTTTCTGCGTATGCATAAAGGATTCTATTTACGCATTATTTCTTTGGGAGTCAAAGGGTATGTTCCCTTTGAGAAAAGCAACTACTTAGTCTAACTAGAGTTGTCCTCCTAATTGAAGTTTATCATCATATGAGAAACTTCCTAGCACATTTTGTCTATTATTAGGGCTTGATGTAATCAAATTATATTTTGAAATCTATCAATATAGATTTCCATCCCATGTATATAGACTATGTCTCCCATATACATTCTATCGTTATAGAATGTTTAAAGTCATAACTTTAACGAAGAAGTATCCTTTTCATTTCCAAAATTAATATATCATATATATATATTCATATATATCATATATATATATTTATATATATATATACAAATTTAGGAATATGATTAACTCCCACTAATCTTTTGTAAACCTAGTAAACAAAAGATTCACTTACATCTATATGAGAAATCAAACAATTTGATCTTTCTCTCATAAGACGCTTATGGCTCCCACTAGCTTGCTAAGATTCATGATTGATGGATCTTTACAACTTACATGTCTTGTGATTCATAGTTTTAGACATATATTATCAAGACTATCTTAATAATGGTTTCGGAAACCCATATTATGTCCAAACATTGAATCACCATTTAGTTGTAGCTAGCAATCTTCGAATTAATTGAAACTAAGACTACGTCAAAGATGGTTTCTTCATAGTCAACCATTCTCTTTGATTGTAGTCACCTTAAGCTACCAATTAGCTATGAAGGTTTCATTATTTCGGGTCAAATGGTACTTTACCATTTCCTTGAGTATATGTCATATATACACTCAATGTAGTCATAAGGATTTTCATTCTTATTTCTTTCGAATTAAGAGGTGCAACTCTACGACATAGTCATAAAGTTCAAACCATTCAACTGAGACGGTTTATAAATCCTTCTTGACTACCTTGGAGCTTGTGGTATAGGAACTAGGTTGTTATATTTGTTGATTATCATCTTGTCTCTCAAAGAACCCATTCTTTGAGTTCTATCTCTCGTTCATTGCTCTATCTTAGGCAAATCATATTGTAGGATTACAATGAACTACCCAACAAACAACATTTGTTAGTTGGTTTATAGAAGTGATATCCAAAGGTTAATTTAAGGATATCCATAAGATAATTCTCAAACAAATATTGCTTATTAGCACACAACCCCCAATCTTAATACAATTAAGACTTGTCTTTCTTTCCAACTACATCCTATGGAGTCATGAAAATTTTGGAAGATCTTCTAATTGACAATCATATTATCTTAGAAGTATATATCCTATATATATGGGTAATTGATAATATCCAACGAACTAAATCTTATTCAAGTTCGTTCTTCTCTTTATGGAGAAATCTATTATCATATGATGCTTCTTTCCTTGATATCTTTCAAGAAAACTATTCTAAAGTGTTACCATTCCTTGGATCAAATCTAAGGATGTAAATACTTTAGACGTCTTACTCATCAACTTACATTTCTTGAATTCTTTGAAACCTTTTGCAAAGTATTCGGACTTGTGTTTATTTAAAATAAACTATAGTCCAACCGAGGGTGATCTTCGGTGAATGTCATACAACATGAGTAGTATTATGTTGTGGACAAGTGACACTAACATCTAAGTGAATTAACCTCAACAACTTTGTGATTCTTTGTTCTTTTGAAAAGAATAAAGATTTCAAACATTTTGCCTCTATACAATTTTAACAAGAAGGCATTGGATCCGGATCTAACGATCCAAAGTATCCATCTATGACTAACTCGTAATTTATGTTTTTAGAGGTATCACAACTTTAGTTGGGATTAGTCACTACCTTGCAACCTTTTGGGTTTTAAGCATCGTTGTATTCTAAACAGTTAACACCACCATATTATCTCTACTATAGAGACAATCAATTAGATTACCATAATCCAATCATTGATTAATAAAGAACAATGTTTTGTCAAACAAAACATTCATCCATCTCTACTATAGTGACGAAATTAAGTTCCTTAAAATTGGAATGTAAAGACAATCTTTGGTTTTTCCAATTTCTTTGGTAGTTCATATGAGGAGGTAAGTACTAACTGCTTTCGCAGAAATCTATATTTTATTCACGTTTTGTATGTGAAGTACTTTCTCTTCTCTCATATATCTTCTACTTCTTATTAGTCATACTTTTACAACGATTTGTAAAACATAGTTACTAATACGGAATCAAACATTCAAGTAGAAAAACCAACTGTTTTGAACTATTCAAGAACAATTTACAACACCTTCGAAAGGTGTGTTCTTGACACTTGCAAGATATTTCTTGCAAATACCCCTTCCAATGTCCATCCTTTCATAAAGAAAGTTTGTTCCCTTGGAGTTATTTTGCCTTCTTCATTTGACTTCCCCTTTGACTACCATAGTCAAGGTCCCTAAACTCCCACTATCTCTCTTGAAACTTATTTCAATTGTGTTATACACAACAAACGATTTGGAGAGCGTGTGGTTATTGTTCACTATATAGTTTACAATAAACTTAGTGAACCAATTGGATTAGGGACTCAAAGGTGAAGTCCTTGCCTAGTTCCCGTCTCTAGAAGTGTTTTAACACTTCAACACTCAATGATTCAAAATCATCATAAGTCCATGTTGATGGACTATTTTTGTCAACCAACCATTATGTTCTAAACATAATTACAAACTTTCAAGAGTTGTTCAAGGCAACTCTCATTTCTTCATACAATAATTTGTAAGTGAAGAATCACGGCACATAAAGTGTCTTTGCCTTTGTGCTTTCTTCTCAAGTTCCTTGTTCATGTAACAAAGAAATAAGCACTAAGTGTTTGCATTGACTAAGGGTTGTTCAAAACAACTCATTATTTCTTCATACAACAATTTGTAAGTGAAGAACTAATAACACTAAAAGTGTCCTTTTCTTTATGCTAATCTTCGTAAGTTCCTTTGTTCATATAACGAAGGAATAAGCATTGGTTGTTTATGTTGTCCTCTTCATGATAGACTTTTCTAACATGTTCTTCCAATGATACATTATCATTAGGAAGATTGTGAGGATGAGACTACTTAGATACATATGCAATCCTTTTAAGACATTCTTTGGGATTGTGGTACCAAGTCCGGAAACTAAAACATTCGGCTTTTATTTGTCAAGTGTTGGATAGCGTTTGCAAATATATTGGTAAACAAATACATAACGAATATAAATTGATTGATTTTAAGCCATTTGATTCGGGTCTTTAAATCAAATAGCACCACCCACTATTTTTGGCAAATTCCATATCCCTCATTGGAATTCGAGAGTTTTGGATGAAACTCTTAGTAGGGTATGGGAGACTCACTATTACCAAGCCCACCTCACAATGATATGATATTGGCTAGCATTAATAATAATGAGAGAGTACGCTTACTCATTTGCATCTCTTGCAAGTACCCATCTTATTTGGCCTCTAGAGAATGTTACCTCACAATGATATGATATTGGCTCCATTGCACTTAGTTAAGTCATTCCCACCATGCTTAGTTCGTGAAGGGGTTCAAGAATAGCCTCACGATGATACGATGTCGGCCATCCTCGTTGCCTACACTAACCTCATCATATGTTTATGGATTCCTCCTGAGTATAAGCATGCACTTTGTACTCCCCCATGATAGGGTGAAGCCGGTGTACAAGTCATAAACGATTGGATCCCACCACGGTGGAAGGCCACGAAAGAGTGTTCAAAGCACTCTCACGCTTATCAACTTAATAATGGTTTGGTTGAGGGTTTTAGGTCTCATCACATATAAATATTCATTTTAATCTTTATTAAAACAATTTTGGTCCTATTACAACTATTGGTCCATTTGATTGTTTTTAGTTGTATATAATACTCACAATATGCTTATAAAACGGTTTTTAAAGCAAGAGTATATGATACTACTAACATAAACTTTGCATTCATTTGATGGACTATATAGTTGCCTTAGGGCCTTAGGATGACTATGAACCTTTGTTTAGATTCAACACGAGCCTAGCGTTGAATCTCGGACTAGGGATGGTGATTGATTTTAGTTACGCGTTTAATCACATTAAGGCGTGTTGTTCCTATTGGGCGTTGGACCCTCTACTCCATTTTCATGCATATCAAATAAAACAAGAATGGAGTATTTTAAAGTAAAGAAGAGCTTATGCTCTTTTACAACATTTGATCAAATCAAATTACAACCAAAATTAATCTACACATTCCCATGGTTCAAACAAATTTGAAACGGCCTTTCACATAGCTCAATTATCGTAGGCTTAGGTTCATAATCACCCTTTAATTAATTAACGCTTTAACTAATTAAATTGAATGCAACATTTTCATTTGGTTTTTGTATCCATAAAATTGATTTAAATGGAGCTCAATGAAATGAAAATCCAATTCTCATTTAAAGAGACAAAACAATTTTGTTCTCAACCTAATTTGGGCCATCATGCAATAACAACAACCTTTTGGGCTATATTTCAAAACTTTTGGGGTCACTTTGTAAAAACACAAAAGTCCACTACTTCATGTAATTACACTAGAACCCAAAATTTAATCAATGCAAAAACTTCATTAAAGGAGCAAAACAATTTGTCCTTTAGCGTTTTTGGACCTAAACGTAAAAACGTAAACTTTTGGGCCAAAGTGCAAATACACAAAAGTATCAAAACTTTATGTAATTGCATAAAAGACCCAAAAGTACTCCCACTTGAGGGAGGGCCGGTTTTAGGAGGAAAGGGAGTGATGTGTGTGTGTTGATTTGTGAGTTTTGACATAAAGCATGCAAGTGGTGCAAGTGGTGTGTGTGAAAGGGAATTAATCCTTTCACACCCACCAATATTTCTTACACCATTTAAACAAATATCTAACTCATTTAAATAAATATCTAACTCATTTAAATAAATAATAAATCATAAAACATAAACTTTATGAAATAAATCAAAACACCAAACTTTATGTTCTTGGCAAAAATGTCAAGAACAATGAAGAACACTCATGAAAAAACTCAAAATTTTCCATGAACATTTTTCATCCAAAAACATCCCAAAACCATTTAAACTTTAGGGAAATAACATATAACCAAACTAGGGTACATAGGGGTTCCAAAAGTTACTTGAAAACACTTTTAACAAGTCAAACAAGAACCCAAAAATCCACCCTTTGGATTTGGCCGAAAATCCCCAAAGTCATGGCACCAAATTTTAGCTCCAATATTCATGCTCATATGAACTACATCTACAACATTTGAGATGGCAAATTTTCTAGCAAAATTTACATTCAAAGAAACAAGAATAAAGCTTGTAACATATTACAACTTTTAAATCACAAACTATGAACTACAAAACCCAAAAGGATTCACCAACTACTAGACCTAGGCTCTGATACCACTTGAAGGATAATTTTGTGAAAACATGTTCATTTGAATAACATCTATAGCATGCAATTAACAATTAAAGGCGGAATCATGCTTTCATGCACTCAAAAACAAAACATTAACCATGAAATTCAAAGCCTAGTAGATTGGTGAACCAAGACTCAACTCAAAACAAAGTGAGTTGAAATTTATACCTTTGTAGATTCCTCTTTGCATAAGCAAAGGCTAATCACCCAAAGAGAGGGCCTTCATTCCTTGCATCTAAAATCTATGGATTTGGATGGATGAAAAGGTTTCTCCAAGTTCCCAAAATTGAGAACCTCTAAGTCTCCACACCAAGGTTAGATTGGAGAAGAAATGAGTGACCTTGGAGTAGTGGGATTGCTAGATGCACCCTCCAAGGGGGCCGGCCTCTTTAGAGAGAAAGGGAGAGACATGTTCTCTCCAATTTTCTCCAAAAGAAAACCTATTATGAATTTAGGCTATAAAGTCCTTTATATAGTCCCTTCAAATAAGTGACCTAAAGAACCAAAAGCCCATTCTCTCTAACATGGCCGGCCATAAGGGTTTTATTGGGCTTTTGGGCCTTTGTGAATTAAGTTGTCATACAACTTAAGTCAATGGGCTTGACGTTCAAAGCCCATTGGGCCTTGAGGCCCAAAACTAACCCGTGGTCTTTTAACGAACTTTATTCGTTTGATTAATTAACATATTAATTAATCCTTGCCATAAATAATTAAACCATTTAATTATTCTTACTCATCTCCATTGTTTCTTCAATCTCCACCTTACACGGTGTACGATCCATTAGGTTCCTTTTAGCGAGGCAGTGGGCGATTAAAACTCTTTCTAATCGATTGTGAATTGAAACTTACTTTCTATTCTCCCTTTAGTGTTTATACACGTTTAGGACTTCCACAAACCATGAGTGACACCTAGCAGCATATCATGGTTACCCAAGCTAATCAGAAGAGGTGGAGAACCTATTCAGTTTAGGATTACAATGCAATACGGTCTTTCTCTAATACAATACTCTTGACCACATTGTTTGGTTTGATAGTTTATTCATGTCTACTATCCAATGTGATTCGTGTGCTTATATGATTACCTTGATTGTGATTTGGAACGCCTTCTTAAATCTCATTCATACTTTGGCCAAAGATTCTTAATCATATCATAGAGTATTCTCCCTCAAACGGTTTGAAGGTTAGAGATCCCTTGTTGCGCATTCACTTGCCTCCATGACTAAGTGGCTTAACCCCAACGATGTCGTGGACACCCTCCAAATGGAGTGACTTTGACATAATCAAAGATTAAGGACTTAACCACAAGACAACTGTGATGCCTCAGGTCAAAGGACTACTTTGCATTATCCCAACCATGAGTTCTTATGTGACATGAATATGAGAACTCTTCGTTGATCGTGTTCAGTGAACTCATTCTCTATTGAGCACCTACGTACTTGTCTTGATGTCACACACACCAATGACTCGAGATTAGTCACTCTCCCTGAGAGAAGACACAGTACGTACTGATCTTAACAGACTGTCAATGCCGAATTAGCAATCCTATGATCAGGAACGTTTAGGATGTGTCTACGAAAGAATGGTCTCATGAATCTAACTTCTTTATATCGTTTTCTCCCAATCACATATTCCTTGGACTTATCGTTTAAGCATATAACATGTATATGAGACGGCTCAAACAATAATCTTTGCCCTTTATATTTAAACTAGATTAGTTTAACATGTGAAATGTCCGTAAAGTATCTTCATATGATTGGTTTTAGGGCACATTTCCAACAGCTCCTGCCAAGGATTTACTTTTCACAATCATGACTAGTGACTTTTACTACTTGTGAATATAAGTTCATAACGATTAGGTGAAACTCCCTTATACTCTAGCATCAAGTTTATGCAAGCCAATTAAGTATGCATTGTTGGAAATGTGCCCTAAAACCAATCATATGATGATACTTTACGGACATTTCACATGTTAAACTAATATAGTTTAATATAAAGGGCAAAGATTATTGTTTGAAGCCGTCTCATATAAATGTTATACGCTTAAACGATAAGTCCAAGGAATATGTAATTGGGAGAATGCGATCTAAAGAATTTAGATTCATGAGACCATTCTCTTTCGTATACATATCCTAAACGTTCCTGATCATAGGATTGCCAATTGGGCATTGACAGTCCGTTAAGATCAGTACGTGCTATGTCTTCTCTTAGGGAGAGTGACTGCTCTCGAGTCATTGGTGTGACTGATACCAAGACAAGTACGTAGGTGCTTAATAGAGAATGAGTTCACTGAATGCGATCAACACGAAGTTCTCATACTCATTGAAGGGAAATTCATGAGATTTCATGTGGGATTTCAAATGACTAGCATGCATATACAATTCAAGATTTATATACGAAAGCAACGGAAGCATGTTATCAAATAATATCAAAGCAATAGTCATGCAAATCCCCTTCAAGATGCATACGTTTATGTAAGATGCATCAAAAAACAAATTTATATAAGAACAAAGTTTAGGAGTAGTTTTATACCTCTTGATCTGAAGGGAAATTTATGAGATTCTAGAATGGGATTTCAAAAAGACTATCATGCATATACAAATCAAATTTAATATACGAAATTAGCGGAAGCATTTATAACATATTATCAAAGCTATAGTCATGCAAATCCCCTTCAAGGTTCATAGGTTTATATATAATGCATCAAAACATTTTATAGAGAAGAACAAAGTGAAGGTTTAGTCTTATACCTCTTGATCTAGACTTGAGACCAAGGATGGACCACCTCCAAGCCCTTTGTTCCTTGAACTCCTTGAGCCTAGCTTCCCTCCTTGCCTCCTCCATTTTGATAGAATGAGTGCTCCTAGGTTCTCTTCAAGTTTCCAAAGTAGGAAACCTCTAAAGATCCTCGCCCACTAGTGTAGTGAGAAAGATGAAGGAATAACCAAAAGGGTGTAAGATATGTTAGTAAAAACACCCCAATGGTGGCCGGCCTTTGTGTAGTAAGAGAGCTATTTTTCTTTTGCCTCTTTGTTGTTTTAAACACACAAAAACCCCTTTGAACAATATCTCTATAAAGTTCCTTATATAGACAAAAGAAACCTAGTCAACAACTTGACTAAATATCTCACCCTTTCCTACCTAAAGTGGCCGGCCCTCTTTGTGTTGTTTGGGCTTTGGGCTTTCATTTATTTCAAGTCATCCAATGCTTGAATAAAAGCCCAATGGGTTTAGGCCCAATGGGCCCAATTAAACCCGAACGTTTCTTTAAGCCCAAAACGATCTTTATCGCTTTTATGATTTCTTTAGACTTTCTAAATTAATCACAACACTTAATTAATCCAATTAATTGTTTCCATCATCCATTAATTACTCACTACAATAGTGTATTGGTGAACAATCTTTTAGGTTCTAATTAGCAAGGCAGTGAGGTGATTGGCATCAATCCAATTGATTATATTTAATTCAATCACTTAGTGAATTGAAACTTCATTTTAATTCACCTTCTTCTTTGATGACTACATTTAATCATCTAGAAGAACTCACAAGCTATGAGTGACATCTAACCATATGTCATAGCTACCCAAGCTAATGTAGAAGTTTATTCGGAGAACCTATTCCATTGGAATTACAATGTAATTTGATCCTTCTCTAATACAATACTCTCAATCACATTACTAGGGTATGAATATATTATGTCAAACCCCTAATGTGATTATTCCTTCTTATATGATTCTTTTGAGTCGTATAGGAACGCTTTCCTTTTAATACGCTCGATACTTCGGCCGAAGATTCCTGAATCATATCTTAGAGTATTCTTCCTCTCTTATCGAGGATTAGAGATTCCTTGTTGCGCATACACTTGCCTTCATGACTAAGTGGCTTAACCCCGACTATGTCGTTGACGCTCTGATAGAGTGACGTTTGACATAATCAAAGATTAAGTACTTAACCACAAGACAACGACGATGCCTCAGGTCAAAGGACTACTTACATTATTCCAACCATTTGAGTTACTTGCTTGACATGTGAGTAGACCTCCATACAAGTACTCTCGTTCGATTGTGTTCAGTGAACTCATTCCCTTAATGAGCACCTACATACTTGTGTTAGTGTCACAACACGAATGGGATGAGACTTTCCATCCTTCCATTTGAAGCAGACACAGTATGTACCGGTCTATGCATTGTCAGTATCCCTCCGACAATCCAATGACCAGGAACCTTTTTGGACATTTGGTTATGTGAAGAAGGTCTCTGTAGTCTAACATCATTAGATTACTTCTTCAATCGATCTATTGTCCATGGATACGCTATTTAAGACATATATCGTTTATTGAGTTAGTCCTAATTCGTGTCTTTGCCATTTGATGTATAAGAATCATCTATACATCCATTCATTTGTCCTGAAAGGTTTCTTCCAAAGATTGACTTTCAGGGCATATTTCCAACAATCTCCCACTTGCACTAAAGTCAATCACTAGTGTATCTTATACATCTTGTTGAGAGAGCTTATGCTCGTAGGTTAACTTGGTTATGTATTAATCCTCTTTTTATTTAAAAGGGATTTTCTTATCAAATGTTTCCAAAACATTTGATGATGTCTCTTTATTGTGTTCGAATATTTTGATGAGACCTTGATTCCATGGCTTGAGCTATCGCCCCATTACGTCGTAGTACCCTACTAACGACCTTATGGTTTGGATTCAATCATTGGTTCTAAAAGAACCCCTTCCATTCAAAACACCTTTTTGAAGCAGTTTCTAAAACTATATATCGACATATATTTCGTTTGTATACTTTATACAAACGTTGCTCCAACCTTGAGACCATTGTAGTACAATACTAACAATTCATTCATATGATTAGTACTTCATCCATTATGAAGTTCCATTTGTTAAAATGGCTTATTTTCACTTTGGTTAACAACCTAAGTGAATGCACGCTTCCAGAGTCCCACTCTGATGTTTCTTTCTTAAAGGCAATAATACTCTATCAGTTGCTTTGGTTCTGATCCTGGGATATAGTAATATCTTAAAGTGATAAACTCAGTGCTTTCTTCACCTTTGGATATCTACTTCACAAGTCAATACATGTGTCCCTTTTGTGATTTTATGACACATTCATTATAAGGGTTATGAAAGTGACTTCCTATCACATAGGAAAATGCTTTCTTAAATCTTCAACATTTGAGATTTAATTCCCATATAACATTATTGAGATAGCCTTACTATATCAATAAGTCCAATTTCAAGTCTATACTTCAAAATTGACCGTGTCATGTTTTGTCATTTTCGAGTAAAATCTATGTTTTGTCAAGTCTATCAAATAGACTTTATTCACATCATGTTGCTCAAATTATAACATCACTCCCATTGGCCTTGTCGTAACTTAGCATTCATTCAAAAATAACAATTATATTTTCTTGATTTGAATGCATATTGCTCCCACTAACTTAAATGAATCATACACAAAAGAATTCCTTCTCAAGTAATTCCATGAAATGTGTGACTTGCTTTATCAAGTCTATTCATTTAAATTATATGGTGTCATACACCATACTTCAAGTTTTAGTCATACTAAGACCTTTAATGTAGTCATATAAGAATTATCCAAGTCTTTAGTGGAAGCTTGGCTCCTACTAAGGATATAGAAACTCAACCATTCCTTCTAGGTGGTTGATATAATTCATTATCAAAACTACATAGAGCAATATCGTTACATGAGATGTTGAATTTGGATTGTCTCTTTGTTAAACCATATGTTGTGACTCATTTTGAAACTAATTCCCTTTTGTTTCATCAACTTGTCCATATGCTTTGTTATTAGCTTGTTCTCATAAAAGAGAATAATGGACAACTCCCAACATATAACCATTTTATGCTAGGTTGACGAAACCAACATTCAAAGACTATTCTTTAGAATGTCACACAACATAGAATTTTAACGTTTGAAGAGCTTGAATCTTTTAACAATTAAAATTACAAACCTTTAATAATAGTCAAGTACTATTATTCTTTAGACAACTATAAACCAATCATATTCAAGTTTATATCCATTTTCACACCTCCCACTATTTTCTCATGACTTTTAATGAGAAATCATTTCATACATACAAAATGTAAACCCTAGGTTGGATTAACATGCGTATTCCATTATTATTTGAATGCCTAGGGTTTACTAAACACAATCGTGACTAGCGATTTTTACTACTCATGAATATAAGTTCATAACGATTAGGTGAAATTCCCTTATATCCTAGCATCAAGTCTAAGCATGCAAATTAAGTGTCGACCCTCAACCCACATACATAAACAAGTTCTTAATCAACACAGAAAAGTAAACCACATCCAACATTCATAAATTCATAACTGGAGTAAATCAAATCATAATAAACATTTATCCATGGTTTCAAATTCACCTCTAACTAAACAGAAATTAATTACACATGTTTAATATAATTGAAAAGAAAATTAAATTAAACATGAGTTTAAGAAAAATAAAACCAAATGAGGAGTTGGGGATTTTGGTGGATAGGGACGATCAGGGGACTCTGCTTCTTCTTGGTTCTTTGCTGCTCGTGGATAGCAGCTCCTGTTTTTCTGTTTCCCTCTTCACTGCGCATGCTGCCAAAGTAGCTCCCTGCTGACCTGTCCTCCCTGCTACAGTCTTCTTGCTAACTTCTGCGTTCTCTCCTTAGCTGCGCAAGGCAGCTGTTATTCTCACTGCCCGTCTCTCCTGTTGCTCCCCGTGTCTCGCTTCTGGCAGCTCTCGGCCCTATCTCAAGCTGCTTCAAAAACTCAGTGCTCTCCCCTCTCGCGTCACGTCTCTGGTTCTGCACCTTCCAAGCGTCTCGCCAGCTGCCCGTTTCTTGCCAGCTGCCAAGCTTTCCGTTCTGTCCTCCTCCCTTCTAGCTGCCCGAGGCAGCTTACCCCCCCAATCATCACGTTTCGCTCCTCTTTATTCTTCTCTTTCACGCTGCTTCTGGCAGCTTTGCCTTTTCCACGCTGTCTATCCACACCCTGCGAGCTGTCCCGTGCTCCTCTATATGCTGCCAGCTGCAAAAAGCAGCTTCTTCCTCTTTCCAGCTTCTCGCTGCCTTTGGCAACGTGCTCCCTCTGGTTCCTTTTATTTCTTTTTCTGCTTTCCACTAGTCCGTGTCAGTTCTTTCTCCAGGCAGCTTGTCCTGCCTTCATTATTTTCCGCACGCCATCCCTCTCTTGCGCACTACCTAAGGGTAGCCCTCCTATTATTATTTTCTGCTTTCAAACAAAAGGGACAGTGACAATGCAGTTAATAAATTTATTAACCAAATAGAGTGGGTAAGGTTGTTTTAACGAATTTATTACTTAAAACCTCACTAGTGCTATTTTTATTTTCTTAGCTAGATAAATTCTATAAAACACAAAAACAAAGTAAATAGCACAAAAATATGAGGAAATAACTAACAAAAGACAAGAGAATTTGATGTAAAATATGTATAAATATGAGCTTATCAAATACCCCCACACTTAGCTTTTGCTAGTCCTCGAGCAAAACAGAAAAAACAGAAAAAGTAATAACGTGAAAATTATTAGCTTCCCTCTATGTGACCCTCATAGAATTTCATTCGAGAACACAAATCATCAAGAACCATAGCTAACACCAAACGAGCTAATAATCCAAGTTCATCTTCCTTATTCAAATATTAGCAGTAATCCTTGAATCATCCTTGAAGTGTAGTGTGTGAGATAGCCATGCTAATGCAATTTCAAATTTTTATTTTTAAAATCACCATATGCAAACTAGCGACCTTCTCACTGGATATACACTTAATCACACATGTGTTTAGTCTTAATGTGTTTCGCTCAAAGAATCAAATGTGAAAGTTCTACCATAAGCTTGCATAAAGATCACTTCTCCACAATCATAATTGCAAAACTTAAATCAAGAGGACTTTTATTGGACGTAATGAGGTTTAGGGCGAGGGTTATTGAAACGAAAGAATAGGTAAACACAAGTTCCAAGCTACATTGCAAGCAATTCTTTTGTTTAGATTTATAAGAACTCAAGCTTTCCAGCTATTCTTCTAGTCACCTCCAACCACAACCTTAAACTGAAACTTTAAACACTTTTTATTTTCTTTGTAAACAAACTTTCTTTCTTTCTTGTTTTTTTTTTTTTTTTTTTTTTTTTTTTTTTTTTTTTTTCAAGCAGAAACAAATATGAAAAACCCCCACACTTATTCTTTTGCCAAACACCCTTCGAGTACTTCACAAACACTTCTCATAAGACAATTTCACATTACTCATTAGCTCGCTTGGAAAGGGTAAGGAAAAATATTTCAGGTATAAGGGTAGACATATCTGGTGAAAAGAAATAAAAGGTTCACAAATACGGCTCAAATTGGCAATCTAATGATATCATTTTTCTTTGGGAAACAAGGTTATTTGGGCCATGGTGGTAAACCTAATGCCTCTATCATTTTCAAGTTCATGCAATCAATGACAAATATTTCAAAAGATCGTTATGCAGGTTCTAGAGAAGTATCTCACATAAGTTCATCACACATGAAAGAATAAGAGTGTATGAAAAATGCACACACTTTCAATAGGCTCAAAAACTCACCTAGGATGTATATGGTCACTAAATTCACATATGGAGCTTTAAATCATGCTTTAGTTTCACATCAACAAGGCTATGTGCGTTTAGTTTTTCAAAGATGATCAAATATGTACAAAACTAACACTAGAATTAGGAATTTCACACAACACATGTTAACTAAGTTCTTGATCATCATGGTTCAAATTTTATCCAATTATATCATTGGGTCGGGAAATCAAAAATCTAATTCAAAACAATAAGGAAAACAAGGAAATATTTTTGGATTTTTTAAATTTTCCGATTTTTTTTTTTTTTTAAATAAAAATAAAACTAATTAAGAAAACAAAGCAATAACATGGAAACAAATGAAACCATTTCAAAGTCGAAGGTATAAAAATTTTCAATTTGGTCATTTTTATACTCTTTACCCCCACACTTAAACTAGACATTGTCCCCAATGTCAGAAAATGTAATAAAATGCAAATAAAAATAAAATAAATAAATAAAAAGAAACAAAATAAAGCAATAGGACTGAAAACTTCCCTAATTTGCAATAAAATCAAGTGATGACCCCGAAACTTAAATTCTGCAATCAACCTCAAGGGTGGAAATAACCAAAAGTTCCTGCAAAGAAAAGAAATAATTCAGTTAAGCACGCAAGAAAATATAAAAAAAAAACAAACAAACAAAAAATTGAAAATGAAAATAAAAGACAATGAATAGAACTAATAAGTGATCATTGGTCCTGTTTGGTGACTTTCCACAGCTTTGAACTTGAACTGGCCTCGGGAACTTCTTAGCAAGGAAAATGAGACTTGATTGGTGGTGGTGACTGATGCGTCCATTTGTTGTTGAAGCTTCTCGAGCTCTTGGTTTCAACTCGGACTCCTTCTGCCGGGTTGATTGAGTCTGCAGGCTGCATTCTTCTCTGCTTGTTTCTTCTGCATGGCAGGTAGGCACGAGGTAGAGGTGGTGGTCTGTTTCTTTGTTCAATCTGTCCAAGTGCCGACCGATTGCTTTCTTTCTCCTTGTCTCGCAGGCAAGAGCAAGGGTAAAGGAAAAACATGCCATGAGATATCTTTGCCTTTGACTCTGATGATATGAGATACTTTTGCTTTTGAAGAAGTATCGTTCCACAGATGTATTCTTGAACTGGGCTGGGGAACTTCTTAGCAAGGAAAATGAGACTTGATCTTGAAGATGAATCAACACGTTGTCTCCACATGCTTCAAGTTATCACTTTCACTTGCCTTATCTGTTCTCCAGGCAGATGTGGCATCTTCTTCGGAAGTACATCAGCGGTTGAAGATGAGCACTCGAGAGCAATGTTAGGTAAGCAATCAGGAAGGATTTCCAGGCAGTCGGTTCTTAGATCGGAAGATTGACACCGAGTGCTGGCTGATTGCTCGCTTTCTCCTTGTCACAAATACAAGGAAAAGGACAAGGAGAAAGCATGATATGAGATACTCTTGCTTTCAACCTTCATGATATGAAATACTCTAGCTCTTGATGACTTGTTTGCAAAGGTATCCCAGGGAATGAGAAACACAGAGTAACTCGAGAGGCTTCGTTGGGAATGCATTTTCGGAGATGAAGAAGTGCTAAGGGGGTTTGCCTTTGCAATGGATGGCGAAGGTAGACGTTTATAGGACTTTTCTTCACAACTGAAACTGTTCCTTTACCCCTGTCGGCAGCCGGTGGATGGATGAACAGTACAGGTTACGCGCTTTCTGAAAAATCTACCCGTAATTTGCGCAAAGCTGACAGCGCGCGTGACGAGTGACGACAAATCTGGAAAAGCTGCTCGCCTCGTGATTCCTGACTGCTCCGGCTTTTGAGAGAGACGCCCGACTTTTGAGAGAGGCGTCCGACTTTTGAGACGAAGTCCGTCTTTTGAGAAAGGAACCCGGCTCTTCGATTTGCGAGAGGACGCCACTTTGATTACTGATGAGCGCCTCTTTGATTTCTTCTTTTTATAGAGGCGCTAATTTTGTTCCACAACACACTTGAGCTCTCTCCTGTAAACACTCCCTACTTGCATTTTTTTAATCTTGATCAGTTCGACCTCTTCATTTTCTCAACACCTTCAAATATGTCTTGCCCTTCTGACCGTCGCCTTAACTTGAATATTGGGGAAGATATTGAAATGTCTTCTCCAACCAACATTTGGCAGCCATCCTTCATATCCCCAAATGGTCCTCTTACAGTTGGGGATTCCATGATGATGAATGAAACAACCGCTTTGGTGGTGGCCAGAAATCTGCTCACTCCTAGAGACACTAGGATACTTTCTAGGCGGTCCGACGAACTGGCTGTTCAGGACTCTCTGGCCTACAGCGTCCGATGTACAGGCTCAGTATCAAACATGGGCCAGCGCCTTCTTGCTCGAACTCGTCAGGTTGAGTCGTTGATGGCTGAAGTGGCTAGTCTTCGGCAAGAGGTCAGAGTGCTTAGGCATGAGAATAAGGAGTTGCACATGCTCGCAACTAATTACTCAACAAGCTTGAAGAGGAAGCTTGATCAGCTGCAGGAGTCCGAAGTGCGGATTCAGAGTGATCATCAACGGTTTATGGCGTTACTCCCGAGGTTTGTGTTGCTTTCGTCCTCGGGAGCTGCACCAAGTATTGAGGCTCCGAATGATCCAACTCTGGCGCTTCGTCTTTCTGGGGCTCCGTCGACCTCCGAGGCACCACCTACCAACGACCAATGAAAGCTATTAGTTCACATTATTGTAAAATATTTATGCTTTTAAGTTTATTTAATTATAAATATAAATATAAGTATTTTTTTTTTTTTTTTTTTTTTAAATATCAATGTAAAATAAGTAAATCAAAGTAAAAAGACTATGTTTAATCTCCCAAACAAAAATCACAACTAAATAAACAAAACAAAATGAAAGCAGTAAAGAGAAGGGATTAGGAATGCAAATCTGATTTGGTTAGCGATTCCAAAGTCTCCCTTCGTTGAATGCTTGGGTTGCCTCCCAAGAAGCGCTTGATTTAACGTCTTTAGCGGGACGAATCTTTCCTTTAAATTCCCCTAGGCTCCAAAGCATGGAATTTATCTTTTAATGGGAGGTGATACTTGAAATGATTCGGCAATGGTTTAAATTCAAGAGTGGGTGCCTGAATCATCAAAATCAGAAACATGTTAGTATAAATTAAAATTAAAATTGGAGAAGATGGCTTACTTTCTTTTTCCGACACAAACTCAAAGACAAACACCACATCTTTGAACATTTCAGGGACTTTGAACTTGGCCAGGTTTACTATGATGGTTGTGGCTTATCCCGTGTCATCGAACTCAACTGCTTTGGGCTTGATTGTCTCATGCACAGCCTCTTGGATGTATTCTTGATATGCTTCAACCACTTCATTCTCTTGAATCCCTTTTCTTGGTGTGCAAGGTTCTTTGAACATTTCAATACCATCGGGAACTTGTTTTGGTGCACCAAGAATTGGGATATCACTTTGCACCTTTGGAAGAGCTTCCACAATGTCTTTTTCACTCTCTTTGATATTTGGAATCAAAAACCTACAAGGACAAAGGACATTCGGCGGAATAATGTTAGAATGAAATGAATTTTGAACCTCCTCACTTGAGTTGGATGGCATAAGGACTTGAGGGGTTTGCGACAAGAATTCTTCTAAACTGCCCAAGTCGTCATCCTCATCTTCTTCTTGAAGCGGCAATTCATCCATGTTCGGGCTGTGTTTGGATGGTTCTGGGACAGCTTCATCCTTCATGTCACCTTCCAAAGTGATGACTTCATCGATTTCACTTTCTGCCTTTGAATTTGCAATGTTTGAGTTGGAGAGTTCACTTTGATCTCGAATCTGTGCCATGAATTCCACAATCTGCCCAACTTGCATATCCAATTCGTCCACTCTTTTGACTCGGTCTTGCATCTCCTGGTTTTGATTTTCTACTCCCTGATTCAAAGAGGTGAGTAACTTATTAAGTGTATCATTATCCAAGGATGTACCTGAATTGAATTGGGTTGATTGTTGTGGTGGCTGTGACGGTTCATATGGCCACTGATAGAACTCTTCCGATGGCGGCAATTGTTCTTCTTTTCGTAAACCCTGCGCCACAGAAATTAGTCCTTCAAGAATTTCATTATAATTCATGGGCATACTTTGATTTGATTGGAAGTGTTGTGGGGGATGCTGTGGTGGCTGCATAGGTCTTGAATAGAACTCGTCTTGCTGCCAATATCCACCTTGTTGAAATTGTTGAGGTTCATCCCACATATAATCTGAATTACCTCTCCAATCTGAATTGCAAGCGTTGGAAAACATGTTGCCCCTTGATTGGTTATAGCCTTGATATCCCCAAACATCTTCATTGGCAGAAAATTGAGGACTTTGATATCCTTGCCCATAGGCACATCAAGTGTAGGGACACTTGGCATTGTGGTCCGTTCGGCATTACGAGTCAATTGAGCAGTGAGATTCGCCAATTGAGCTTGGATGGATGCAAGTGCCATATCTCGCTCCATTTGTACCTAAAATCAAAGAAAGAAAACTAAATCAAATATCAAAAGTAAAAGACATAATAAAACAAAAAATTAAAAAAAAAAAAAAAAAAAAAATTAAAATAGAATAAAAAAAAATACAATAAACACAAATAAAAAAAAAATAAAACACAAACAAAAACATAAACAAGGGATTAGCAAATTTGCTAATCCCCGGCAACGGCGCCAAAAATTTTGATGCGAAAATAAGTTAACGCACAAATTAAACCCTATTTGTGACAATTGTAGTAATGATGTAAGTAGGGATCGTTCTAGGCCGGGGATTAACTAGGGATGCTAACCAAAGTAAAATTAAATTAAAAACGTAAAAACAAAATTTAAAACACTAAACTAAAATCAAAACACTTAACTAGAATCACTCAAAATAAAACTAACAAATAAACCAAAACAAATCCAAAGACTCAAAATAATTCAAGACTCAAGAAAACACAAACTAAATTGATTTCTAACAAATCTAACACTTTAAAATAAATGGGGGATTGATTTTTTTTACGAAATTGAAATTAAAACAGAAACTTAAAAATAAACTTCAAAGAAAATATATTTTATAGAATGATGAGACATTAGTTAGAGGGTTCCTTATCCACACATGAACATATGCATATAATTTGATTCCCAGTTATGATTTCAACAAACGAATAAATGACAACGCTCCAAGTTAATTAGGTCCGCTTAAATTAACTTTCAGATTTCCCTAGATTCATTGAATTGGACGGAATACGCATCACAACCAAATTATTCTTATCAAGTTCCCTAACTATGGAATACGCATGATAGAGAGACATATCAATGAAGGAAAAATTTTGTCCTAGCTAAGAACATGTATGAACATTTGAATACATATGCTAACAATTAACTCTTTAAAGTAGGCATGCATCCAAAAAAACAATTCATGAAACCCATGACTTTCAAAGCCTAGTATATGGTGAATCAAAAGACTCTTTAACAACATTAAAGAATATGAAGAATTTAGAGATTCTTTACCCTTGAAGCTCATCCTTGATTACACAAGGGATTCACCCAAGTGGAGGGCCTTCAAGTCACCTCCTTGCTCCTTGGATCTTCCTTGTGATTTCCCTCCTTTTAGTGCTCCTTTGCTTCTTTGAGGATTTGAGGATTAGTTCTCCAAAACACCAAAAGTTTGATGTCTCTATGTCTCTTCACCAAGGATGTAATTTGTGAGAATGAAAATGGATCACTTAGGGAAGTAAATTTGCTAGATAACTATCCCCAAGTAGCTTAGAAAACCCTAATTGAAAACAAAGCTATAAAGATGAATTTATACTTCATTTCTTAGGTGAGTGGCAAACTTGCAATTAAGCAAACTTGCATACCCTCACCCTAAATGGTTGGCCTATATGGTTATTGGGCTTATTGCCCATTTTGTTTTAGTTGTCATACAACTTAAACATAATGGGCCTTGTGGACCAAAACACTTTTGGGCCCCGAAGCCCCAAAACCAACTTAAAAGCCCAATACGAACATTTCGTATAATTAATTAACTAATTAATTAATCTTGACCATTCTTCAATTAAACCATTTAATTGCTTATCCATTTCATTTAATTGCTTCACATATATCCTTATTTGGTGTGCGATCCATTAGGTTCCAATTAGCGAGGCAGTGGGCGATGTTACTCTTAACTATCGATTGTGAATTGAAACCACATTTCAATTCTCCCTTTTTGATGATTAGTGTTTGCTAATCAATAGGGCTTCCACAAACCATGAGTGACACCTAGCAGTATGTCATGGTTACCCAAGCTAAGTAGAATTGGTTGGAGAACCTATCCAGTTACAATTACAATGCAATACGGTCCTTCTCTAATACAATACTCTTAACCACATTGTTTAAGTGATAGTTTGTTTCATGTCTACTATCCAATGTGATACTTTCTTATATGATTCCCTTGAATATGATTTGGAACATCTTCCTTAGTCATATTCATTTGCTTTGGCCAAAGACTTTAGAATCATATTTTAGAGTATACTCCTTCCACCATGGAAGGTTAGAGATCCCTTGTTGTGCATTCATATGCCTACATGACTAGATCACATGACCCCAACAATGCCGTGGACAATCCGAGGGAATGTTTTTGTCATGATCAAAGATCAAGGACCTAACCATTAGACATCTATGATGCCTCAGGTCTAAGGACTACTTTGCATATTGTAACCTTAGAGTTCGTACATGACATGTATGTTTGAACTCTCATTAATCGCAGTTCAGTGTACTCGATTACTCTTTCGAGCACCTATGTGTTTGTCTTAGTGTCCAACACCAAATGACTTGAGACTAGTTCATACTCACGTTTGAGTCAACATAACACATACTAACCTTAGCGGATTGTCAATGCCCAATTGGCAATCCTATGGCTAGGAACGTTTTAGGAATGAACATAAGAGAAAGGTCTCCTTAATCTAACTCATTAGATCACTTATCTCTTATGTCAAATACATCCCTTGGATTCTCTTATTGATTAAACACATGATTCAATAAATAGTGATTAACAATAAGTATTGCCCTTCCGTTAAACATATAAAAGTTTAACATATTAAGTATTCCAAAAAGCTATTACATCAAATGAGTGGCTTTGTGGGCATACTTCCAACAATCTCCAACTTGCACTCAAAGCCATCCTCCCATGTATCTAATACTCATCTTATCCATATGACGATCAAGCTGGATTTGAGTCATTGGCTTTGTCAGTGGATCTGCTACATTATCGGCTGAAGCAACTTTGAGGATGTTGACTTTCCCCTCGGCAGCATATCATCTTATGATATTAAAGCGCCTATCAAAATGCTTGTTCTTTTGATGAGCCCTGGGTTCCTTGGCTTGAGCTATCGCCCCACTATTATCACAGTACAAAGTTACTGGTGATGTGATGGTTGGAACCACTCCAAGTTCAGTAATGAACTTTTTCATCCAGAACGCTTCTTTGCCAGCTTCAGTTGTAGCGACATATTCAGCCTCTGTCGTGGAATCAGCAATTACACTTTGTTTCTTGCTTTTCCAACTGACAGCCCCACCATTCAGAGTGAATACATATCCGGAGTTGGAACTTCTATCATCGACGTCAGATTGGAAATCTGCGTCTGTATAAGCTTCCACTCGCAACTCTGATGCTCCTCCATAAACGAGGAACATGTCCTTAGTTCTTCTTAAGTACTTAAGGACCGCCTTGACAGCTGCCCAGTGTTCTGATCCTGGGTTAGATTGATATCGACTAGTAATGCTCACAGCATATGCGATATCAGGCCTTGTGCATATCATGGCATACATGAGACTCCCTATGGCGGAAGCATAAGGAATTTCATTCATTAGCCGTATCTCTTCAGGAGTCTTAGGTCCCATGGACTTAGAAAGGTGAATTCCATGTCTCACAGGAAGAAAACCTTTCTTAGATTGTTCCATCTGGAACCTACTTAGCACCTTATCAATGTACATCGATTGGGATAATCCAATTAATTTTCTGGATCTATCACGATAGAGCTTTATCCCAAGTACATAAGATGCATCTCCTAAATCTTTCATGTGGAAGGTTTTAGACAACCACACTTTTACAGAAGAAAGTACTGCAGTGTCATTCCCGAATAGTAATATGTCATCTACATATAACACTAGGAATACAACTGCATCCCCAACGACTTTTTGATAAACACAATTGTCGTCTTCGTTTTGAGTAAAACCAAACGTTTTGATTTCAGTATCGAAACGAATGTTCCAGCTCCTGGAGGCTTGCTTAAGTCCATAAATGGACCTTTGAAGCTTGCATGCCTTAGTCTCTTCAGACTCGGACACGAAACCTTCGGGTTGAGTCATATAGAGCTCTTCCTGTAGGTAGCCGTTCAGAAAGGCCGTCTTCACGTCCATTTGCCATCTCTTTGAATCAATGTCGGACATTGCTTCAGTGTAGTCCCTAGGGTCCTCCTTTGTTTCATTGTCACCTAAAAGGTACAATTCATCAAAGTCATTATTTAAGCCAAACCTCATAGGTGGCTTACTAACCCGTTCAGATCTACGTGGAGCTAGGGGTTCAGGAACAGGGTTGTCAATATGTCGAGTGCTTGTTTGTGGTTCATTATTAATCTCATTAATTTCCATCTGTTTGCTTATAGTTCCTTTGAGAACAAATTCGTCCTCTAGAAACTTAGCAGTTCTGGCGACAAAGACTTTCTGGTCGTCAGGATGGTAGAACTCATATCCCATAGTTTCTTTAGGATATCCCACAAAATAGCATCTTACTGATCTCGCTTCAATCTTAGTAGCCTCAAGCTTCTTGACATATGCTTCACAACCCCAAATCTTAATATGATTAAGACTTGGCTTTTTTCCATGCCATATCTCATAGGGTGTTTGTGAAACTGATTTGGAAGGTACTCTATTAAGCAAGTAAGCTGCTGTATATAGAGCATATCCCCAGAATGTTACTGGTAGATCAGCGGAACTCATCATAGAACGAACCATGTTCATCAAGGTTCGATTTCTCCTTTCAGAAACTCCATTAAGTTGTGGAGTTCCCGGTGGAGTCCACTGTGATATTATTCCACACTCTTTGAGATAATCTAGGAACTCATTACTCAGATATTCACCCCCTCGATCCGATCTTAGGATTTTTATCTGTTTCCCAGTTTTCTTCTCAACTTCATTCTTGAATTATTTGAACATTTCAAAGGATTCTGACTTGTACTTCATAAGATATACATAGCCAAACCGAGAGTGATCGTCGGTGAATGTGATATAGTATGAGAAGCCTTCTCTCAACGTAGTAGACATAGGTCCACATACGTCAGTGTGGATTAACCCTAGAATTTCAGTGGCACGCTCTCCTTTTCCAGTAAATGGAGATTTGGTCATCTTCCCTTTCAAGCAACATTCACAAGTACCCATCCGGTCATTACCTAATGGGTGGAAATATCCGTCTTTCGACATCTTGCGAATCTTATCAAGGTTCACATGTCCAAGTTTAAGATGCCACATCTTTTCTTGGTTAACTTCTTCTCTAGCCCTTTTGGGTTTTGAGGTATTCCCGCTTTCAATACAGTGCATCCCACTATTCGTCTCTAGGTGAAAAAGTCCCTCTATCATATTACCATGAGAGATAATACGACCGTTCAAGTATAAAGTGCAACTCATTTTGTCAAACAACACTGAGTGCCCATCTCGTAAAAGCTTAGAGATGGAAATCAAATTCTTTATACATGAAGGAAAATATAAACAATTTTTAAGTTCCAGGACTTCCCCAGAGGGTAGGTTAAGCATATAGGTGCCTATTGCTTTTGCAGAGATTTTAGTGCCGTTCCCAACTCGCACAACCATCTCCTCATTGCGCAGTGATCTGCTCCCTGTTAGTCCCTGCAACGTATTACATATATGTTGACTAGCGCCTGAATCAAATATCCAGGAATTGGAGCTCACTGTAAAAGCACTCTCTATGACAGAAATAGTCTCTTCAAAAGTCCGTGTCATAAGGCTCGCAATGCGCACCCTGTATTTCTTCTTCCAACGTTCATCCTTTCCACAATGAAAGCATGTTCCTTTGGATTTCTTTGCCTTCTTCTTACGCAACCTTTTCCTTATCATTGCATTCTCACTCCCACTGTCCTTTTTGAAACCTTTTTCAAATTTACAGCACATGTCAATCATCTCTTTCAAAGAATGATCGAATCTATTCACTTTATAGTTTACGATAAACTTAGTGAAATCATCCGAGAGAGATGCAAGGAAAAAGTCTTGGGCCATTTTCCCATCGATGGAAGTTCCTAAACTTTGAAGATCTTGAAAGATCATTTCCATCTTTTGTCCATGTTTATGGACCGATGTCCCCTTTGCCATTTTGGCATTCATTAGACTACAAATATTTGAGAATCGTACATTACTAGTCTCAATGTCATGCATCTTATGCAAACTTTCAACCATGGCACAAGAAGTGTCCATGTGCTTATGTAGCTTCATAAGCTCCTCACTAAGTGAAGTGAGGATTAAGCATTTGGCTTGTAAGTCATCCTCATAGTGTCTAACATAATTTTGACACTCCTCCTTTGAAGCTAGTTTCGTAGGAGGTACATGAGGAGGGGATTGCTTAAGTACATACAATATGTCTTTCACCTTTGAGACATTCTCAATGTGGCGATACCAAGCAAGGAAACGTTGGCCCTTTAGGCCCTTTTTGTCAAGTATAATGGTGGGTATAATTTTAGGCATGTCGTTCACTACATAACATAATAGAAATCGAATTAGCATTGTTGTTTAAAACTATTTTGATTGGGTCTTTTAATCAAATAGTATCACCCACCATTTTTGGCAAATTCCACATCCCTCAATAGAATTCGAGAGTTATATTGAACTCTTAGTGGGTTATGGGAGACTCACCATTACCAAGCCCACCTCACGATGATACGATGTTGGCTAGCAAAAATAATGATGAGAGAATAACGCATTATTCATTTACAACCTTTTGTAATTACCCATCTCGTTTGGCCTCTAGAGAATGTTGCCTCACGATGATACGATGTTGGCACCATTGCACTTAGTTTAAGTTATTCCCACCATGCTTAGTTCGTGAAGGGGTTCAAGAATAGCCTCACGATGATACGATGTTGGCTATCCTCGTTGCCTACACTCACCTCATCATATGTATATGGATTCCTCCTGGATATAAGCACATGCTTTGTACTCCCCCATGATAGGGTGAAGCCGGTGCATGAGTCACAAACGCTTGGAACCCACCACGGTGGAAGGCCTACGAAGAGATATTCTAAACATCTCTCGCTTATCAACTTAAATATTTGTTTGAGGGAATAGCGTTGGGCTACATCAAAACATTTTAATCACATTAAAAGAACTTGGGCCTATCACAACCATTGGTCCAAGTTTATATGAATTAGTAGTATATAATACTCCCACTGTTTCGTTGAAACAAGCGAGACTATATGGAACTACTAACGAATGCTTTGCATCCTCATATGGACTATATAGTCATATTAGGTTTTAGGATGATTATGAACCGTTTGATTTGATCCAACACGAGCCTTGTGTTGGACCTTGGGTCTAAGGTATGTAGTTGTTGATTTTAGTTACGCGTTTAATCCAATTAAACCGTTATTTCCTATTGGGCGTTGGACCCAACTATTCCATTTTGCATACATTTAAACAAAAGGAATACATGAAATAATAATAAGGGCTTATGCCCTTTTACAACACAAATGATGGACTTATGTCCATTTACAACAATCTTGAACTAATCAAATTACATTCAAATCTACACTACCAAGCCCAAACATTCATAATGTAAAGCGGCCAATCACATAGCTCAATTATCGAGGCATTTGGTTCATAATCATCCTTCTCTTAATCAAACACATTTAATTAAGAAAACAACTTTAAAACAATTGGTTTTTGGATCCATAGAATTGATTTAAATGAAACTAAATAAAATGAAAATCCAATTCTCATTTAAAGAGACAAACCATTTTGTTCTCATCTAATTTGGGCCATTTTCTAAAAACAAAAACTTTTGGGGTCACTTTGTAAAAACACAAGAGTCCACAACTTCATGTAATTACAACTTAGAACCCAAACATTTTTAATAATGTCAAAAACATCATTAAAGGAGCAAAACAATTTGTCCTTTAAAGTTTTTTGGACCTTAACGTAAAAACGTAAACTTTTGGGCCAAAATGCAAATACACAAAAGTATCAAAACTTTATGTAAGTGCACAAAACACCCAAAAATACCCTATTTAATAGGGTGGCCTGCCATAAGTGGTTTTTATTGGTAAAATTCAAATTTTATACAAAGTTTTGTAAGTGGGTTATGTTAGGTGAGGTAAAGATGAAATAAAATTTTGTATGAAATGATTTATGTCATTCTTTAAAACAAAGTTTGTCTCCCATTAAAATTACTTAATCATTAACCATCACCCACTAAAATTAAATCAAAACTTTATGTAAAAACATAAGACTTTTTGAATCAAAACTTCAAAACTTTTTGTTCTTGGCAAGAACTCCAAGAACATTGAAGAACACTTATGAAAACTCAAAATACATGGCACCAAATTTTTAGTTCCAATATTCATGCTTAAATGAAATACATCTACAACATTTGAGATGCTAAATTTTCTAGCAAAATTTATATTCAAAGCAAGAACAAAGCTTGTAACATTTACAACATTTAAATCATAAAACATGAAAATCACAAAACCCAAAAGGATCCACCATACACTAGACCTAGGCTCTTGATACCACTTGAAGGAAAAATTTTGTCCTAGCTAAGAACATGTATGAACATTTGAATACATATGCTAACAATTAACTCTTTAAAGTAGGCATGCATCCAAAAAAACAATTCATGAAACCCATGACTTTCAAAGCCTAGTATATGGTGAATCAAAAGACTCTTTAACAACATTAAAGAATATGAAGAATTTAGAGATTCTTTACCCTTGAAGCTCATCCTTGATTACACAAGGGATTCACCCAAGTGGAGGGCCTTCAAGTCACCTCCTTGCTCCTTGGATCTTCCTTGTGATTTCCCTCCTTTTAGTGCTCCTTTGCTTCTTTGAGGATTTGAGGATTAGTTCTCCAAAACACCAAAAGTTTGATGTCTCTATGTCTCTTCACCAAGGATGTAATTTGTGAGAATGAAAATGGATCACTTAGGGAAGTAAATTTGCTAGATAACTATCCCCAAGTAGCTTAGAAAACCCTAATTGAAAACAAAGCTATAAAGATGAATTTATACTTCATTTCTTAGGTGAGTGGCAAACTTGCAATTAAGCAAACTTGCATACCCTCACCCTAAATGGTTGGCCTATATGGTTATTGGGCTTATTGCCCATTTTGTTTTAGTTGTCATACAACTTAAACATAATGGGCCTTGTGGACCAAAACACTTTTGGGCCCCGAAGCCCCAAAACCAACTTAAAAGCCCAATACGAACATTTCGTATAATTAATTAACTAATTAATTAATCTTGACCATTCTTCAATTAAACCATTTAATTGCTTATCCATTTCATTTAATTGCTTCACATATATCCTTATTTGGTGTGCGATCCATTAGGTTCCAATTAGCGAGGCAGTGGGCGATGTTACTCTTAACTATCGATTGTGAATTGAAACCACATTTCAATTCTCCCTTTTTGATGATTAGTGTTTGCTAATCAATAGGGCTTCCACAAACCATGAGTGACACCTAGCAGTATGTCATGGTTACCCAAGCTAAGTAGAATTGGTTGGAGAACCTATCCAGTTACAATTACAATGCAATACGGTCCTTCTCTAATACAATACTCTTAACCACATTGTTTAAGTGATAGTTTGTTTCATGTCTACTATCCAATGTGATACTTTCTTATATGATTCCCTTGAATATGATTTGGAACATCTTCCTTAGTCATATTCATTTGCTTTGGCCAAAGACTTTAGAATCATATTTTAGAGTATACTCCTTCCACCATGGAAGGTTAGAGATCCCTTGTTGTGCATTCATATGCCTACATGACTAGATCACATGACCCCAACAATGCCGTGGACAATCCGAGGGAATGCCTTTGTCATGATCAAAGATCAAGGACCTAACCATTAGACATCTATGATGCCTCAGGTCTAAGGACTACTTTGCATATTGTAACCTTAGAGTTCGTACATGACATGTATGTTTGAACTCTCATTAATCGCAGTTCAGTGTACTCGATTACTCTTTCGAGCACCTATGTGTTTGTCTTAGTGTCCAACACCAAATGACTTGAGACTAGTTCATACTCACGTTTGAGTCAACATAACACATACTAACCTTAGCGGATTGTCAATGCCCAATTGGCAATCCTATGGCTAGGAACGTTTTAGGAATGAACATAAGAGAAAGGTCTCCTTAATCTAACTCATTAGATCACTTATCTCTTATGTCAAATACATCCCTTGGATTCTCTTATTGATTAAACACATGATTCAATAAATAGTGATTAACAATAAGTATTGCCCTTCCGTTAAACATATAAAAGTTTAACATATTAAGTATTCCAAAAAGCTATTACATCAAATGAGTGGCTTTGTGGGCATACTTCCAACAATCAAAGATCATTAAGTTTAATGGAAATCATAAACATCGACTAGGCATTCATAACTATGGAATACGCATGTTAATCCAACCTAGGGTTTACTAAACACAATCGTGACTAGCGATTTTTACTACTCATGAATATAAGTTCATAACGATTAGGTGAAATTCCCTTATATCCTAGCATCAAGTCTAAGCATGCAAATTAAGTGTCGACCCTCAACCCACATACATAAACAAGTTCTTAATCAACACAGAAAAGTAAACCACATCCAACATTCATAAATTCATAACTGGAGTAAATCAAATCATAATAAACATTTATCCATGGTTTCAAATTGACCTCTAACTAAACAGAAATTAATTACACATGTTTAATATAATTGAAAAGCAAATTAAATTAAACATGAGTTTAAGAAAAATAAAACCAAATGAGGAGTTGGGGATTTTGGTGGATAGGGACGATCAGGGGACTCTGCTTCTTCTTGGTTCTTTGCTGCTCGTGGATAGCAGCTCCTGTTTTTCTGTTTCCCTCTTCACTGCGCATGCTGCCAAAGTAGCTCCCTGCTGACCTGTCCTCCCTGCTACAGTCTTCTTGCTAACTTCTGCGTTCTCTCCTTAGCTGCGCAAGGCAGCTGTTATTCTCACTGCCCGTCTCTCCTGTTGCTCCCCGTGTCTCGCTCCTGGCAGCTCTCGGCCCTATCTCAAGCTGCTTCAAAAACTCAGTGCTCTCCCCTCTCGCGTCACGTCTCTGGTTCTGCACCTTCCAAGCGTCTCGCCAGCTGCCAAGCTTTCCGTTCTGTCCTCCTCCCTTCTAGCTGCCCAAGGCAGCTTACCCCCCCAATCCTCACGTTTCGCTCCTCTTTATTCTTCTCTTTCACGCTGCTTCTGGCAGCTTTGCCTTTTCCACGCTGTCTATCCACACCCTGCGAGCTGTCCCGTGCTCCTCTGTATGCTGCCAGCTGCAAAAAGCAGCTTCTTCCTCTTTCCAGCTTCTCGCTGCCTTTGGCAACGTGCTCCCTCTGGTTCCTTTTATTTCTTTTTCTGCTTTCCACTAGTCCGTGTCAGTTCTTTCTCCAGGTAGCTTGTCCTGCCTTCATTATTTTCCGCACGCCATCCCTCTCTTGCGCACTACCTAAGGGTAGCCCTCCTATTATTATTTTCTGCTTTCAAACAAAAGGGACAGTGACAATGCAGTTAATAAATTTATTAACCAAATAGAGTGGGTAAGGTTGTTTTAACGAATTTATTACTTAAAACCTCACTAGTGCTATTTTTATTTTCTTAGCTAGATAAATTCTATAAAACACAAAAACAAAGTAAATAGCACAAAAATATGAGGAAATAACTAACAAAAGACAAGAGAATTTGATGTAAAATATGTATAAATATGAGCTTATCAATGACACAAACTTTTGAAGAGACTATTTCTGTCATAGAGAGTTCTTTTACAGTGAGCTCCAATACCTGGATATTTGATTCAGGCGCTAGTCAACATATCTGTAATACGATGCAGGGACTAGTGGGGAGCAAGCCACTGAGCAATGGGGAGATGGTTGTGCGAGTTGGGAACGGCACTAAAATCTCTGCAAAAGCAACAGGCACCTACATGCTTAACCTACCCTCTGGGGAAGTCTTGGAACTTAAAAATTGTTTATATTTTCCTTCATGTATAAAGAATTTGATTTCCATCTCTAAGCTTTTACGAGATGGGCACTCAGTATTGTTTGACAAAATGAGTTGCACTTTATACTTGAACGGTCGTATTATCTCTCATGGTAATATGATAGAGGAACTTTTTCACCTAGAGACGAATAGTGGGATGCACTGTATTGCAAGCAGGAATACCTCAAAACCCAAAAGGGCTAGAGAAGAAGTTAACCAAGAAAAGATGTGGCATCTTAAACTTGGACATGTGAACCTTGATAAGATTCACAAGATGTCGAAAGACGGATATATCCACCCATTAGGTAATGACCAGATGGGTACTTGTGAATGTTGCTTGAAAGGGAAGATGACCAAATCTCCATTTACTGGAAAAGGAGAGCGTGCCACTGAAATTCTAGGGTTAATCCACACTGACGTATGTGGACCTATGTCTACTACGTTGAGATGAGGCTTCTCCTACTATATCACATTCACCGACGATCACTCTCGGTTTGGCTATGTGTATCTTATGAAGTACAAGTCAGAATCCTTTGAAAGGTTCAAAGAATTCAAGAATGAAGTTGAGAAACAAACTGGGAAACAGATAAAGATCCTAAGATCAGATCGAGGGGGTGAATATCTGAGTAATGAGTTCCTAGATTATCTCAAAGAGTGTGGAATAAAATCACAGTGGACTCCACCGGGAACTCCACAACTTAATAGAGTTCCTGAAAGGAGAAATCGAACCTTGATGAACATGGTTCGTTCTATGATGAGCTCTGCTGATCTACCAGTAACATTCTGGGGATACGCTCTATATACAGCACCTTACTTGCTTAATAGAGTACCTTCCAAATCAGTTTCATAAATGCCCTATGAGATATGGCATAGAAGAAAGCCAAGTCTTAATCACATTAAGATTTGGGGTTGTGAAGCATATGTCAAGAAGCTTGAGGCTACTAAGCTTGAAGCGAGATCAGTAAGATGTTATTTTGTGGGATATCCTAGAGAAACTATGGGATATGAGTTCTACCATCCTGACGACCAGAAAGTCTTTGTCGCCATAACTGCTAAGTTTCTAGAGGACGAATTCGTTCTCAAAGGAACTATAAGCAAAGAGATGGAAATTAATGAGATTAATAATGAACCACAAACAAGCACTCGACAAGTTGACAACCCTGTTCCTAAACCCCTAGCTCCACGTAGATCTGAGCGGGTTAGTAAGCCACCTAAGAGGTATGGCTTAGACAATGACTTTGCGGAATTACACCTTCTAGGTGACAATGACACAAAGGAGAACCCTAGGGACTACAATGAAGCAATGTCCGACATTGATTCAAAGAGATGGCAAGAGGCCATGAAATCCGAGATGGATTCCATGTATCAAAATCAGGTCTGGACTCTTGTAGACCCTCCATAAGGTATTGTACCTGTTGGAAACAAATGGGTATTCAAGAGGAAGATAGACGTTGATGGGAACGTGGAGACTTATAAGGCTAGACTAGTAGCCAAGGGTTACAGGCAAAGAGAAGGGATTGACTATGAAGAAACTTTCTCTCCTGTAGCCATGATTAAGTCCATTCGGATTTTGCTTGCTATAACTGCGTACCATGATTATGAAATCTGGCAAATGGACGTGAAGACAGCCTTTCTGAACGGCTACCTAGTGAAGGGAAATTTATGAGATTCTAGAATGGGATTTCAAAACGACTATCATGCATATACAAATCAAATTTAATATACGAAAGCAGCGGAAGCATTTATAACATATTATCAAAGCTATAGTCATGCAAATCCCCTTCAAGGTTCATAGGTTTATATATAATGCATCAAAACATTTTATAGAGAAGAACAAAGTGAAGGTTTCGTCTTATACCTCTTGATCTAGACTTGAGACCAAGGATGGACCACCTCCAAGCCCTTTGTGTTGGAAATATGCCCTGAAAGTCAATCTTTGGAAGAAACCTTTCAGGACAAATGAATGGATGTATAGATGATTCTTATACATCAAATGGCAAAGACACGAATTAGGACTATCTCAATAAACGATATATGTCTTAAATAGTGTATCCATGGACAATGGATCGATTGAAGAAGTAATCTAATGATGTTAGACTACAGAGACCTTCTTCACATAACCAAATGTCCAAAAAGGTTCCTGGTCATTGGATTGTCGGAGGGATACTGACAATGCATAGACCGGTACATACTGTGTCTGCTTCAAATGGAAGGATGGAAAGTCTCATCCCATTCGTGTTGTGACACTAAGACAAGTATGTAGGTGCTCATTAAGGGAATGAGTTCACTGAACACAATCGAACGAGAGTACTTGTATGGAGGTCTACTCACATGTCAAGCAAGTAACTCAAATGGTTGGAATAATGTAAGTAGTCATTTGACCTGAGGCATCATCGTTGTCTTGTGGTTAAGTACTTAATCTTTGATTATGTCAAACATCACTCTATCAGAGCGTCAACGACATAGTCGGGGTTAAGCCACTTAGTCATGAAGGCAAGTGTATGCGCAACAAGGAATCTCTAATCCTCGATAAGAGAGGAAGAATACTCTAAGATATGATTCGGGAATCTTCGGCCGAAGTATCGAGCGTATTAAAAGGAAAGCGTTCCTATACGACTCAAAAGAATCATATAAGAAGGAATAATCACATTAGGGGTTTGACATAATATATCCATACCCTAGTAATGTGATTGAGAGTATTGTATTAGAGAAGGATCGAATTACATTGTAATTCCAATGGAATAGGTTCTCCGAATAAACTTCTACATTAGCTTGGGTAGCTATGACATATGGTTAGATGTCACTCATAGCTTGTGAGTTCTTCTAGATGATTAAATGTAGTCATCAAAGAAGAAGGTGAATTAAAATGAAGTTTCAATTCACTAAGTGATTGAATTAAATATAATCAATTGGATTGATGCCGATCACCTCACTGCCTTGCTAATTAGAACCTAAAAGATTGTTCACCAATACACTATTGTAGTGAGTAATTAATGGATGATGGAAACAATTAATTGGATTAATTAAGTGTTGTGATTAATTTAGAAAGTCTAAAGAAATCATAAAAGCGATAAAGATCGTTTTGGGCTTAAAGAAACGTTCGGGTTTAATTGGGCCTATTGGGCCTAAACCCATTGGGCTTTTATTCAAGCATTGGATGACTTGAAATAAATGAAAGCCCAAAGCCCAAACAACACAAAGAGGGCCGGCCACTTTAGGTAGGAAAGGGTGAGATATTTAGTCAAGTTGTTGACTAGGTTTCTTTTGTCTATATAAGGAACTTTATAGAGATATTGTTCAATAGGGTTTTTTGTATGTTTAAAACAACAAAGAGGCAAAAGAAAAATAGCTCTCTTACTGCACAAAGGCCGGCCACCATTGGGGTGTTTTTACTAACATATCTTACACCCTTTTGGTTATTCCTTCATCCTTCTCACTACACTAGTGGGTGAGGATCTTTAGAGGTTTCCTACTTTGGAAACTTGAAGAGAACCTAGGAGCACTCATTCTATCAAAGTGGAGGAGGCAAGGAGGGAAGCTAGGCTCAAGGAGTTCAAGGAACAAAGGGCTTGGAGGTGGTCCATCCTTGGTCTCAAGTCTAGATCAAGAGGTATAAGACTAAACCTTCACTTTGTTCTTCTCTATAAAATGTTTTGATGCATTATATATAAACCTATGAACCTTGAAGGGGATTTGCATGACTATAGCTTTGATAATATGTTATAAATGCTTCCGCTGCTTTCGTATATTAAATTTGATTTGTATATGCATGATAGTCTTTTTGAAATCCCATTCTAGAATCTCATAAATTTCCCTTCACCTTTCACACACACCACTTGCACCACTTGCATACTTTATGTCAAAACTCACAAATCAACACACACATCACTCACATCTCTCTCCAAAACCGGCCCTCCCTCAAGTGGGAGTACTTTTGGGTCTTTTATGCAATTACATAAAGTTTTGATACTTTTGTGTATTTGCACTTTGGCCCAAAAGTTTACGTTTTTACGTTTAGGTCCAAAAACGCTAAAGGACAAATTGTTTTGCTCCTTTAATGAAGTTTTTGCATTGATTAAATTTTGGGTTCTAGTGTAATTACATGAAGTAGTGGACTTTTGTGTTTTTACAAAGTGACCCCAAAAGTTTTGAAATATAGCCCAAAAGGTTGTGGTTATTGCATGATGGCCCAAATTAGGTTGAGAACAAAATTGTTTTGTCTCTTTAAATGAGAATTGGATTTTCATTTCATTTAGCTCCATTTAAATCAATTTTATGGATACAAAAACCAAATGAAAATGTTGCATTCAATTTAATTAGTTAAAGTGTTAATTAATTAAAGGGTGATTATGAACCTAAGCCTACGATAATTGAGCTATGTGAAAGGCCGTTTCAAATTTGTTTGAACCATGGGAATGTGTAGGTTAATTTTGGTTGTAATTTGATTTGATCAAATGTTGTAAAAGAGCATAAGCTCTTCTTTACTTTAAAGTAATTTATTTTGATCAATTGTTGTAAAAGAGCATAAGCTCTTCTTTACTTTAAAGTACTCCATTCTTGTTTTATTTGATATGCATGAAAATGGAGTAGAGGGTCCAACGCCCAATAGGAACAACACGCCTTAATGTGATTAAACGCGTAACTAAAATCAATCACCATCCCTAGTCCGAGATTCAACACTAGGCTCGTGTTGAATCTAAACAAAGGTTCATAGTCATCCTAAGGCCCTAAGGCAACTATATAGTCCATAAATGAATGCAAACCTTATGTTAGTAGTATCATATACTCTTGCTTTAAAAAGCGTTTTATAAGCATAGTGGGAGTATTATATACAACTAAATTCAATCCAATGGACCAATAGTTGTAATAGGACCAAAATTGTTTTAATAAAGATTAAAATGAATATTTATATGTGATGAGACCTCAAACCCTCAAACCAAACCATTATTAAGTTGATAAGCGTGAAAGTGCTTTGAACACTCTTTCGTGGCCTTCCACCGTGGTAGCTCCAATTGTTTATGACTTGTACACCGCCTTCACCCTATCATGGGGAAGTTCAAAGTGCATGCTTATACTCAGAAGGAGACTATATACATACTTGATGAGGTGAGTGTAGGCAACGAGGATGGCCGATATCGTATCATCGTGAGGCTATTCTTGAACCCCTTCACGAACTAAGCATGGTGGGAACGACTTAACTAAGTGCAATGGAGCCAATATCATATCATTGTGAGGTAACATTCTCTAGAGGCCAAATAAGATGGGTACTTGCAAGAGATGCAAATGAGTAAGCGTACTCTCTCATTATTATTAATGCTAGCCAATATCATATCATTGTGAGGTGGGCTTGGTAGTAGTGAGTCTCCCATACCCTACTAAGAGTTTCCTCCAAAACTCTCGAATTCCAATGAGGGATATGGAATTTGCCAAAAATAGTGGGTGGTGCTATTTGATTTAAAGACCCGGATCAAATAGCTTAAAATCAATCAATTTATATTCGTTATGTATTTGTTTACCAATATATATTTGCAAATGCTATCCAACACTTGACAAATAAAAACCGAATGTTTTAGTTTCCGGACTTGGTACCACAATCCCAAAGAATGTCTTAAAAGGATTGGATATGTACCTAAGTAGTCTCATCCTCACAATCTTCCTAATGATAATGTATCATTGGAAGAACATGTTAGAAAAGTCTATCATGAAGAGGACAACACAAACAACCAATGCTTAATCCTTTGTTAAATGAACAAAGGAACTTACAAAGATTAGCATAAAGAAAAGGACACTTTTAGTGTTATTAGTTCTTCACTCACAAATCGTTGTATGAAGAAATAATGAGTTGTTTTGAACAACCCTTAGTCAATGCAAACACTTAGTGCTTATTTCTTTGTTACATGAACAAGGAACTTGAGAAGAAAGCACAAAGGCATGGACACTTAATGTGCCATGATTTTTCACTTACAAATTGTTGTATGAAGAAATGAGAGTTTCCTTGAACAACTCTTGAAAGTTTGTAATTATGTTGAGAACATAATGGTTGGTTGACAAAAATAGTCCATCAACATGGACTTATAATGATTTTGAATCATTGAGTGTTGAAGTGATAAACCACTTAACGAGACGGAAACTAAGGCTAGGACTTCACCTGTATGTCCCTAACCTAATGGTTCACTAAGTTTATTGTAAACTATGTAGTGAACAATAAACACATGCTCTCCAAATTGTTTGATGTGTATAACACAATTGAAATAAGTTTCAAGAGAGATAGTGGGAGTTTAGGGACCTTGACTATGGTAGTCAAAGGAGAAGTCAAATGAAGAAGGCAAAATAACTCCAAGGGAACAAACTTTCTTTATGAAAGGATGGACATTGGAAGGGGTATTTGCAAGAAATATCTTGCAAGTGTCAAGAACACACCTTTCGAAGGTGTTGTAAATTGTTCTTGAATAGTTCAAAACACTTGGTTCTTCTACTTGAATGTTTGATTCCGTATTAGTAACTATGTTTTACAAATCGTTGTAAAAGTATGACTAATAAGAAGTAGAAGATATATGAGAGAAGAGAAAGTACTTCACATACAAAACGTGAATCAAATGTAGATCTCTGCGAAAGCAGATGGTACTTACTTCCTCATATGAACTACCAAAGAAATTGGAAAAACCAAAGATTGTCTTTACATTCCAATTTTAAGGAACTTAATTCCGTCACTATAGTAGAGATGGATGAATGTTTTGTTTGACAAAACATTGTTCTTTATTAATCAATGATTGGATTATAGTAATCTAATTGATTGTCTCTATAGTAGAGATGATATGGTAGTGTTAACTGTTTAGAATACAACGATGCTTAAAACCCAAAAGGTTGCAAGGTGGTGACTAATCCCAACTAAAGTTGTGATACCTCTAAAAACATAAATTACGAGTTAGTCATAGATGGATACTTTGGATCGTTAGATCCGGATCCAATGCCTTCTTGTTAAAATTGTATAGAGGCAAAATGTTTGAAATCTTTATTCTTTTGGAAAGAACAAAGAATCACAAAGTTGTTGAGGTTAATTCACTTAGATGTTAGTGGCACTTGTCCACAACATAATACTACTCATGTTGTATGACATTCACCGAAGATCACCCTCGGTTGGACTATAGTTTATTTTAAATAAACACAAGTCCGAATACTTTGCAAAAGGTTTCAAAGAATTCAAGAAATGTAAGTTGATGAGTAAGACGTCCAAAGTATTTACATCCTTAGATTTGATCCAAGGAAAGGTAACACTTTAGAATAGTTTCCTTGAAAGATATCAAGGAAAGAAGCATCATAAGATAATGGATTTCTCCATTAGGAGAAGAACAAACTTGAATAAGATTTAGTTCGTTGGATATTATCAATTACCCATATATAGGATATATATGCTTCTAAGACAATATGATTGTCAATTAGAAGATCTTCCAAAATTTTCATAACTCCATAGGATGTAGTTGGAAAGAAAGACAAATCTTAATCATGTTAAGATTTGGGGTTGTGTGCTAATAAGCAATATTTGTTTGAGAATTATCTTGTGAATATCCTTAAATTAACATTTGGATATCACTTCTATAAACCAACCAACAAATGTTGTTTGTTGAGTAGTTCATTGTAATCCTACAATATGATTTGCCTAAGATAGAGCAATGAACGAGGGATAGAACTCAAAGAATGGGTTCTTTGAGAGACAAGATGATAATCAACAAATATAACAACCTAGTTCCTATACCACAAGCTCCAAGGTAGTCAAGAAGGATTTATAAACCGTCTCAGTTGAATGGTTTGAACTTTATGACTATGTCGTAGAGTTTCACCTCTTAATTCGAAAGAAATAAGAATGAAAAATCCTTATGACTACATTGAGTGTATATATGACATATACTCAAGGAAATGGTAAAGTACCATTTGACCCGAAATAATGAAACCTTCATAGCTAATTGGTAGCTTAAGGTGACTACAATCAAAGAGAATGGTTGACTTTGAAGGAACCATTTTTGACGTAGTCTTAGTTTCAATTAATTCGAAGATAGCTAGCTACAACTAAATGGTGATTCAATGTTTGGACATAATATGGGTTTCCGAAACCATTATTAAGATAGTCTTGATAATATATGTCTAAAACTATGAATCACAAGACATGTAAGTTGTAAAGATCCATCCATCATGAATCTTAGCAAGCTAGTGGGAGCCATAAGCGTCTTATGAGAGAAAGATCAAATTGTTTGATTTCTCATATAGATGTAAATGAATCTTTTGTTTACTAGGTTTACAAAAGATTAGTGGGAGTTAATCATATTCCTAAATTTGTATATATATATATAAATATATATATGATATATATGAATATATATATGATATATTAATTTTGGAAATGAAAAGGATACTTCTTCGTTAAAGTTATGACTTTAAACATTCTATAACGATAGAATGTATATGGGAGACATAGTCTATATACATGGGATGGAAATCTATATTGATAGATTTCAAAATATAATTTGATTACATCAATCCCTAATATTAGACAAAAGATGCTAGGAAGTTTCTCATATGATGATAAACTTTAATCAGAAGAACAACTCTAGTGAGACTAGGAGGTAGCTCTTCTCAAAGGGAACGTACCCTTTGACTCCCAAAGAAATAATGCATAAATAGAAACCTTTATGCATACGCAGAAATGTGATTTACGTATTTCATATTGTATGAAAAACGTTGATATAACTGTACCTAGAACGGTACAAGACGATATTAATGCAAGCCCAGGATCAGAATCATGGCAACTGTCAAGTGAGTCCTTAAGTATTTAAGAAATACTAAAGGATAAATTCCTCAAAGATCGAGGAAGAATTAGAGTAACGTAAAGGAAGCGTAAATGTATTAGATTATGAATCTAATCCATCATTGGATGTTTCTTCATTATTAATGAAGAGATAAACAGATATCTCTTTATTATGACTAAAGAGATATTTGGATGGAAACATTAAAGTAATGACTTTAATGTGTTCCATTATGAATGCAAAATATATTGCCATATAGAAGCTTACAACAATGTTGTTTGGATGGGAAAGTTCATTTATGAACTCTCTATTCGGTTCCAACCAGAAAGTGTATCTAGTGTACAGACACTATGACACTAATGGGGCGATAGCTCAAGCCAGGGAATCAAGGTCTCATCAAGATCCGAACTCATATGAGAGACTGAACCACATGATTGAGAATCATGTATAATGGTGACGTCGATATTCTCAAGGTTGCTTCTATGGATAACATATAGATATCCATTGTCTAGGCCTACTACTCAGCCATTTATGAAATGACTACAGAAGAGGTATCATCACTGATGACCAAGCTGATTGGCTCTAGTGCAAGTGGGAGATTGTTGGAAATGTGCCCTAAAGCCAATCATATGATGATACTTTACGGACATTTCATATGTTAAACTAATCTAGTTTAATATCAAGGGCAAAGATTATTGTTTAAGCCATCTCATATAAATGTTATATGCTTAAACGATAAAGTCCAAGGAATATGTGATTGGGAGAATGCAATCTAAAGAAGTTAGATTCATGAGACCATTCTTTCGTAGACACATCCTAAACGTTCCTGATCATAGGATTGCCAATTGGGCATTGACAGTCCATTAAGATCAGTACGTGCTGTGTCTTTTCTCAGGGAGAGTGACTAGTCTCGAGTCATTGGTGTGTGTGACATCAAGACAAGTACGTAGGTGCTCAATAGGGAATGAGTCCACTGAACACGATCAACGAGGAGTTCTCATACTCATGTCACATGAGAACTCATGGTTGGGATAATGCAAAGTAGTCCTTTGACCTGAGGCATCATATTTGTCTTGTGGTTAGGTCCTTGATCTTTGACTATGTCAAAGTCACTCCATTCGGGGTGTCCACGGCATCGTTGGGGTTAAGCCACTTAGCCATGGAGGCAAGTATATGCGCAACAAGGGATCTCTAACCTTCAAACTGTTTGAGGGAGAATACTCTATGATATGATTAAGAATCTCTGGCCAGAGTATGAATGAGATTTAGGAAGGCGTTCCAAATCACATTCAAGGTAATCATATAAGCACACGAATCACATTGGATAGTAGACATGAATAAACTATCAAACCAAACAATGTGGTCAAGAGTATTGTATTAGAGAAAGACCGTATTGCATTTGTAATCCTAAACTGAATAGGTTCTCTACCTCTTCTGATTAGCTTGGGTAACCATGACATGCTGCTAGGTGTCACTCATGGTTTGTGGAAGCCCTAAACGTGTATAATCACTAAAGGGAGAATTGAAAGTAAGTTTCCATTCACAATCGATTTGAAAGAGTTCTAAGTCGCCCACTGCCTCGCTAAAAGGAACCTAATGGATCGTACACCGTGTAAGGTAAAGATTGAAGTATCAACGGAGATGAGTAAGAATAATTAAATGGTTTAATTATTTATGGCAAGGATTAATTAATGTGTTAATTAATCAAACGAATAAGTTCGTTAAAGACCTCGGGACAGATTTGGACCTTAAGGCCCAATGGGCTTCGAACGTCAAGTCCATTGACTTAAGTTGTATGACAACTTAATGAATAATGATTCACAAAGGCCCAAACAACCCAAATACACCCTAAGGCCGGCCATTTAGAGAAGGGTAGTGAACTTGCTTTAATTACAAGTTTGCCACTCCAATGAATAAAGGTATAAATATGACTTTATAGCCAAAATTCATTTAGGGTTCTTTTGGAGAAAATTGGAGAGAACATGTCTCTCCTTTTCTCTCTAGGAGGCTGGCCCCTTGGAGGGTGGATCTGATAAGCTCATATTTATATATATTTTACATCAAATTCTCTTGTCTTTTCTTAAGTTATTTCCTCATATTTTTGTGCTATTTACTTTGTTTTTGTGTTTTATAGAATTTATCTAGCTAAGAAAATAAAAATAGCACTAGTGAGGTTTTAAGTAACAAATTCGTCAAAACTGCCTGTGCAGATTATCTGACTTTGGAAGCATGTTCCAAACAGCTCAGAATGAATGAGAGAATGAGCCTTATATGCATGGAAAGCTACGGATGTCTATTTTCTGGAGCAATTTACGGATTGTTAATCTCATTTTTCTAGAAGAAGTTATGGGCATTGTAACACTGAAAGGTCAGAAAAGGGCTAAGCAGATTTGGCTAATAAAAAGAGAAAGGCAACACATGGGCAAAGGAAACACACACACATGGGCAGAAAATGGGTGGATTGTTGGCTGAAATAATGAAGAACATGTGTCTACACATGGGCAAAGGAAACACACACACATGGGCAAAGGAAACACACACACATGGGTAGGAATTGTGGGTGTTTGGTGGTTGAAATGATGAAGCATGTGTGTGTAAATGTAAAGGGAAAAACATGGCAGAAAATGTGTGTGTTTGGTGGTTGAAATGATGAAGCATGTGTGTGTAAATGTAAAGAGGAAACATGTCAACACACACCCACACAAGCTCACATCCAAAGGAAATGGAGTGGTCCTCTCCCTAGCCTATAAATACATCCACCCTTCACCATAACAAGAAAGAAGAAAACAAAAGAGAACACAATCCACCCATCCACCCTTCACTATAACTCACCTATATCCATCCACCACCATAATTTACCACTCATCCATCAAACCACACCTTGTGCCGCTACAAAGAGAAGAAGGAGGACCCTTGGACGTGCTTGCCATTCAAATTGGATTGTTGGAGCGTTTTTAGGTGTTTTCTTTCTTTTGTTTTCAATGTTTAAATTTGTTTATCTTTTCTTTGTAAGTATGAGTGGCTAAACCCCTATTTAGTTAGGGGGAAGTTTGAAGCCATGAACATGCTTGAGATTTAAATTGATTTCTTCCAATTGTGATTTGATAAGTTGTGATTGCAATTCAATTATCTATTTTATTCATAACTGATTCTTGTATGTTTATTAAGGATGCATACTTAGTTTTCATGCATGAATTAGATGCTAGAATATAAATGAGTTTCACCTAATCGTTACAAGTTTATATTCATGGGTAGTGAAGGTTGTTTATCACAATCGCGTTAATTGAATTCTTGGCATAAGTTTCATGCAATTCATAGTTACAAGTGTTTCGTCAATGCTTATGATTTTCATAGAACTTAATGATTCTTGCTTGTATCTCTATTATGCAATTCATGTAGGGAACTTGTGGGGAATGCTTTGGGTTGTTGTATGCAATCATCCAATTCAATGAAATTAGGAAAATCTGAGGATTAATTTAAGCGTACCTAATTAATCTGGGGTGTTGAGCATCATAGTTTATTGAAAAGCAATTGGAAATCAATTCATATACAAGTGTGTCATGTGTGAAGAACGGACCTCTAACTAATTCATCCATCATTTTATTTCTCAAATTCATTTTATAATCTGCCTAGTTTTATAACTTGATTGTTTATTTCAAATTCATCCAAACCAAAATCCCCTTTTTACTTTCTTGTTTCAAAGTGTTAAATTTATGTTTTGTTTGTGTTTTTAAGTGCTTTGAGTCTATAGAGTCTAGTTAAGTGTTTTTAAGTTTCTTTTTGTAAGTCAGTTTAGTTTAGATTAGCAATCCCTCCTAATCCTCGGTCCAGAACGATCCCTACTTATACATATACTACAATTGTCAAAAGAGGGTTTAATTTGTGTGTTAAGTTATTTTCGCATCAAATTTTTGGCGTCGTTGCCGGGGATTAGCAAATTTGCTAATCCCTTGTTTATGTTTTTGTTTGTGTTTTATTTTTTTTATTTTATTTTATTTTATTTTGTTATGTCTTTTACTTTTGATATTTGATTTAGTTCTCTTTCTTTGATTTTAGGTACTAGAGAAGTAAGACATGGATTTTAATAGCATTCACGCTCAATTGGCAAATCTTACTTCTCAATTGACTCAGAATGCTGAAAGGGCCACAATGCCAAGTGTCCCTACATTTGATATGCCCTATGAGCAAGGATATCAAACTCGTCAATGTCCTCAATTTTCTGCAAATGAAGATGTTTGGGGATATCCAGGATTTCAAGCCAATCAATGTCCACAAAGAGACTGGAGTGATCATTCAAACTCTATGCGGTGGGAAGCTCAACAAATTCAACATGAAGCATATTGGCAGCCATATGAGGAGTTTTATTCAAAACCTATGCAACCACCACAACCTCATATGCAATATGCTCAATTAAACTCAGGTTCGTCAATAGATTATAATAAAATTCTTAATGAATTAAACTCTTTGGTGCAGGGTTCACAAAATCAAGCTAAGGAGACTCACCAAGGAGAATATTGGCAGCCGTGTGAGGAGTTCTATCAATGGCCATGTGAACCACCACAGCCTCCACCACAATCTCCCCAACCAAATTCAGGTTCGTCAGTTGATAATGATAATTTTATTCAATTAATCACCTCTTTGAACCAGGAAGTAGAAAATCGAAACAAGGAGATGCAAAATAAAGCCAACAAGGTGGATGCATTGGAGAAGCAAGTTGGGCAGATTATGGAGATCATGGCACAGATTCAAGATCAAAGTGAACTCTCCAACTCCACATTTGCAAATTCAAAGGGAGAAATGGAAATCAATGAAGCCATCACTTTGGGAAGTGATATGGAGGATGAAGTTGTCATAGAACCATCCAAACATAGCCCGAACATGGATGAATTGCCGCTTCAAGAAGAAGATGAGGATGACGACTTGGGCAGTTTAGAAGAATTCTTGTCGCAAACCCCTCAAGTCCTTATGCCATCCAACTCAGGTGAGGAGGTTCTAAATTCAATTCATTCTAACCCCATTCCGCCAATTGTCCTTTTTCCTTGCAGGTTTTTAAATCCCAAGGAAGAAGTGAATGAAAAATACGTTATGGAAGCTCTTCCCAAGGTGCAAAGTGATATCCCAATTCTTGGTGCACCAAATCATGTTCCCGATGATGTTGAAACATTCAAAGAGACTTGTACACCAAGAAGAACTATTCAAGAAAAGGAAGTGGCCGGAGAATATGTTGAATGCATCAAAGAGGATGTAGTTGAGACAACCAATGCCAAAGAAGTTGAGTTTGATAACAAGGGCCATGTCACAATCATCACATGCAATCTGGCTAAGTGCAAAGTCCCTGAAACTTTCAAGGACGTGGTGTTTGTGATTGAGTTTGAACGAGATAGTAAGCCATCTTCTCCATTTTTAATTTTGTTTTTTACTAACAATCTGATTTGGATGATTCAGGCACCTCCATTAGAACGTAGACCGTGGTCGGAGCATTTCAAGTACCACCGTCCGTTCAAGGATAAACCCGTGCATTTAAAGAAGGGAGGCCTAGGAATCGCCCACAATCAGATTTGCATTCCTAAACCCTTCTCTTTACTGAATTTATTTTACTTTGTTTAGTTCTTTCATTGTTTGTTTGCTCTTGTGTGAATTTATTTTATTTATTTTACGTTGATTTTTTTAATTTTTTTTTTTAAAAAAACAAAAAAAAAAAAACATAAAAAAAAAACAAAAAAAAACAAAAATACTTATATTAATATATATAATTAAATAAACTTAAAAGCATAAATATTTTACAATAATGTGAACTAATAGCTTTCATTGGTCGTTGGTAGGTGGTGCCTCGGAGGTCGACGGAGCCCCAGAAAGACGAAGCGTTAGAGTTGGATCATTCGGAGCCTCAATACTTGGTGAAGCGCCAGAAGACGAAGGCAGAAGTTGCCTTTGGAGTAACGCCACAAATCTCTGATGATCACTCTGAATCCGCACTTCGGACTCCTGCAGCTGATCAAGCTTCCTCTTCATGCTTGTTGAGTAATTAGTTGCGAGCATGTGCAACTCCTTATTCTCATGCCTAAGCACTCTGACCTCTTGCCGAAGACTAGCCACTTCAGCCATCAACGACTCAACCTGACGAGATCGAGCAAGAAGACGTTGGCCCATGTTTGAGACTGAGCCTGCACATCGGACGCTGTAGGCCAGAGAGTCCTGAACAGCCAGTTCGTCGGACCGCCTAGAAAGTATCCTAGTGTCTCTAGGAGTGAGCAGATTTCTGGCCACCACCGAAGCGGTTGTATCATTCATCATCATGGAATCCCCAACTGTAAGAGGACCATTTGGGGATATGAATGACGGCTGCCAAATGTTGGTTGGAGAAGACATATCAATATCTTCCCCAATATTCAAGTTAAGGCGACGGTCAGAAGGGCAAGACATATTTGAAGGTGTGAAGAAAAAGAAGAGGTCGAACTGATCAAGATTAAAAAAGTGCAAGAAATGAGAGTTTACAGGAGGGAGCTCAAGTGTGTTGTGGAACAAAATTAGCGCCTCTATAAAAAGAGGAAATCAAAGCGGCGCTCCTCAGAAATCGAAGAGGCGTCCTCTCGCAAATCGAAGAGTCGGGGCTCCTTTCTCAAAAGCCGGATTCTCTTCTCAAAAGCGGCGTTTCCTTTCTCAAAAGACGGACTCCGTCTCAAAAGTCGGACGCCGTTCTCAAAAGTCGGGCGCTTTTCTCAAAAGTCGGACGCCGTTCTCAAAAGTCGGGCGCCTCGCTCTCAAAAGACGGAGCGGTCAGGAATCACGAGGCGAGCAGCTTTTCCAGTTTTGTCGTCATTCGTCACGCGCACTGTCAGCTTTGCGGAAATTACGGGCAGCTTTGTCAGAAAGCGCGTAACTTGTACTGTTCATCCATCCACCGGCTGCCGACAGGGGTAAAAGAACAGTTTCGGTTGTGAAGAATCATTCCTATAAACGTCTACCTTCGCCATCCATTGCAAAGGTAAACCCCCTCAGCACTTCTTCATCTCTGAAAATGCATTCCCAACGAAGCCTCTCGAGTTACTCTGTGTTTCTCATCCCTTGGGATACCTCTGCAAACAAGTCATCAAGAGCAAAAGTATTTCATATCATGAAGGTTGAAAGCAAGAGTATCTCATATCATGCTTTCTCCCTGTCCTTTTCCTTGTCTTTGTGACAAGGAGAAAGCGAGCAATCAGCCAGCACTTGGTGTCAATCTTCCGATCTAAGAACCGACTGCCTGGAAATCCTTCATGGTTGCTTACCTAGCATTACTCTCGAGTGCTCATCTTCAACTGCTGATGTACTTCCGAAGAAGATGCCACATCTGCGTGGAGAACAGATAGGGCAAGTGAAAATGATACCTTGAAGCATATGGAGACAAGGTGCTACTTCATCTTCAAGATCAAGTCTCATTTTCCTTGCTAAGAAGTTCCCCAGCCCAGTTCAAGAATAAACCTGTGGAACGATACTTCTTCAAAAGCAAAAGTATCTCATATCATCAGAGTCAAAGGCAAAGATATCTCATGGCATGTTTTTCCTTTACCCTTGCTCTTGCCTGCGGGACAAGGAGAAAGAAGGCAATCGGTCGGCACTTGGACAGATTGAACAAAGAAACAGACCACCACCTCTACCTCGTGCCTACCTGCCGTGCAGAAGAAACAAGCAGAGAAGAATGCAGCCTGCAGACTCAATCAACCCGGCAGAAGGAGTCCGAGTTGAAACCAAGAGCTCGAGAAACTTCAACAACAAATGGACGCATGCAGCCTGCAGACTCAATCAACCCGGCAGAAGGAGTCCGAGTTGAAACCAAGAGCTCGAGAAGCTTCAACAACAAATGGACGCATCAGTCGCCAAAGAGCACAGCCTCGCTATACAAGGACATCAAATCACCACCACCAATCAAGTCTCATTTTCCTTGCTAAGAAGTTCCCTAGGCCAGTTCAAGTTCAAAGCTGTGGAAAGTCAACAAGCACGACCAATGATCACTTATTAGTTTTATTCATTGTCTTTTATCGTCATTTTCAATTTTTCGTTTGCATTTTCTACATTTTCTTGTGTTACTTAACTGAATTATTTCTTTTCTTTGCAGGAACTTTTGGTTATTTCCACCCTTGAAGTTGATTGTAGAATTTTAGCTTGGGGGGTCATCGCTTGATTTTACTGCAAATTAGGGAAGTTTTCAGTCCTATTGCTTTATTTTGTTTCTTTATATTTATTTATTTTATTTTTATTTGCATTTTATTATATTTTCTGACATTGGGGACAATGTCTAGTTTAAGTGTGGGGGTAAAGAGTATAAAAATGACCAAATTGAAATTTTTTGTACCTTCGACTTTGAACTGGTTTCATTTGTTTCCATGTTATTGTTTTGTATTTTCTTAATTAAGTTGTTATTTTTTTTTAAAAAAAAAAAAAAAAAAAAAAAAATCGGAAAATTTAAAAAATCCAAAAAATATTTCCTTGTTTTCCTTATTGTTTTGAATTAGATTTTTGTTAGTTTCCCGACCCAATGATATAATTGGATAAAATTTGAACCATGATGATCAAGAACTTAGTTAACATGTGTTGTGTGAAATTCCTAATTCTCGTGTTAGTTTTGTACATATTTGATTATCTTTGAAAAACTAAACGCACATAGCCTTGTTGATGTGAAACTAAAGCATGATTTAAAGCTCCATATGTGAATTTAGTGACCATATACATCCTATGTGAGTTTTTGAGCCTATTGAAAGTGTGTGCATTTTTCATACACTCTTATTCTTTCATGTGTGATGAACTTATGTGAGATACTTCTCTAGAACTTGCATAACGATCTTTCGAAATATTTGTCATTGATTGCATGAACTTGAAAATGATAGAGGCATTAGGTTTACCACCATGGCCCAAATAACCTTGTTTCCCAAAGAAAAATGATATCATTAGATTGCCAATTTGAGCCATATATGTGAGCCTTTTATTTCTTATCACCAGATATGTCTACCCTTATGCCTGAAATATTTTTTCCTTACCCTTTCCAAGCGAGCTAATGAGTAATGTGAAATTGTCTTATGAGAAGTGTTTGTGAAGTACTCGGAGGGAGTTTGGCAAAAGAATAAGTGTGGGGGTTTTTCATATTTGTTTCTGCTTGAAAAAAAAAAAAAAAAAAAAAAAAAAAAAAAAAAAAACAAGAAAGAAAGAAAGTTTGTTTACGAAGAAAATAAAAAGTGTTTAAAGTTTCAGTTTAAGGTTGTGGTTGGAGGTGACTAGAAGAATAGCTGGAAAGCTTGAGTTCTTATAAATCTAAACAAAAGAATTGCTTGCAATGTAGCTTGGAACTTGTGTTTACCTATTCTTTCGTTTCAATAACCCTCGCCCTAAACCTCATTACGTCCAATAAAAGTCCTCTTGATTTAAGTTTTGCAATTATGATTGTGGATAAGTGATCTTTATGCAAGCTTATGGTAGAACTTTCACATTTGATTCTTTGAGCGAAAGACATTAAGACTAAACACATGTGTGATTAAGTGTATATCCAGTGAGAAGGTCGCTAGTTTGCATATGGTGATTTTAAAAATTTGAAATTGCATTAGCATGGCTATCTCACACACTACACTTCAAGGATGATTCAAAGATTACTGCTAATATTTGAATAAGGAAAATGAACTTGGATTAGCTTGTTTGGTTTTAGCTATGGTTCTTGATGATTTGTGTTCTCGAATGAAGTTCTATGAGGGTCACATAGGAGAAACTAATGTTTTTCATCTTATTACTTTTTCATGTTTTCGTTGTTTTGCTCGAGGACTAGCAAAAGCTAAGTGTGGGGGTATTTGATAAGCTCATATTTATATATATTTTACATCAAATTCTCTTGTCTTTTCTTAAGTTATTTCCTCATATTTTTGTGCTATTTACTTTGTTTTTGTGTTTTATAGAATTTATCTAGCTAAGAAAATAAAAATAGCACTAGTGAGGTTTTAAGTAACAAATTCGTCAAAACTGCCTGTGCAGATTATCTGACTTTGGAAGCATGTTACAAACAGCTCAGAATGAATGAGAGAATGAGCCTTATATTCATGGAAAGCTACGGATGTCTATTTTCTGGAGCAATTTACGGATTGTTAATCTCATTTTTCTAGAAGAAGTTATGGGCATTGTAACACTGAAAGGTCAGAAAAGGGCTAAGCAGATTTGGCTAATAAAAAGAGAAAGGCAACACATGGGCAAAGGAAACACACACACATAGGCAGAAAATGGGTGGATTGTTGGCTGAAATAATGAAGAACATGTGTCTACACATGGGCAAAGGAAACACACACACATGGGCAAAGGAAACACACACACATGGGTAGGAATTGTGGGTGTTTGGTGGTTGAAATGATGAAGCATGTGTGTGTAAATGTAAAGGGAAAAACATGGCAGAAAATGTGTGTGTTTTGTGGTTGAAATGATGAAGCATGTGTGTGTAAATGTAAAGAGGAAACATGCCAACACACACCCACACAAGCTCACATGCAAAGGAAATGGAGTGGTCCTCTCCCTAGCCTATAAATACATCCACCCTTCACCATAACAAGAAAGAAGAAAACAAAAGAGAACACAATCCACCCATCCACCCTTCACTATAACTCACCTATATCCATCCACCACCATAATTTACCACTCATCCATCAAACCACACCTTGTGCCGCTACAAAGACAAGAAGGAGGACCCTTGGACGTGTTTGCCATTCAAATTGGATTGTTGGAGCGTTTTTAGGTGTTTTCTTTCTTTTGTTTTCAATGTTTAAATTTGTTTATCTTTGCTTTGTAAGTATGAGTGGCTAAACCCCTATTTAGTTAGGGGGAAGTTTGAAGCCATGAACATGCTTGAGATTTAAATTGATTTCTTCCAATTGTGATTTGATAAGTTGTGATTGCAATTCAATTATCTATTTTATTCATAACTGATTCTTGTATGTTTATTAAGGATGCATACTTAGTTTTCATGCATGAATTAGATGCTAGAATATAAATGAGTTTCACCTAATCGTTACAAGTTTATATTCATGGGTAGTGAAGGTTGTCTATCACAATCGCGTTAATTGAATTCTTGGCATAAGTTTCATGCAATTCATAGTTACAAGTGTTTCGTCAATGCTTATGATTTTCATAGAACTTAATGATTCTTGCTTGTATCTCTATTATGCAATTCATGTAGGGAACTTGTGGGGAATGCTTTGGGTTGTTGTATGCAATCATCCAATTCAATGAAATTAGGAAAATCTGAGGATTAATTTAAGCGTACCTAATTAATCTGGGGTGTTGGGCATCATAGTTTATTGAAAAGCAATTGGAAATCAATTCATATACAAGTGTGTCATGTGTGAAGAACGGACCTCTAACTAATCCATCCATCATTTTATTTCTCAAATTCATTTTATAATCTGCCTAGTTTTATAACTTGATTGTTTATTTCAAATTCATCCAAACCAAAATCCCCTTTTTACTTTCTTGTTTCAAAGTGTTAAATTCTGTTTTGTTTGTGTTTTTAAGTGCTTTGAGTCTATAGAGTCTAGTTAAGTGTTTTTAAGTTTCTTTTTGTAAGTCAGTTTAGTTTAGATTAGCAATCCCTGATCGGATCATATTTATACATATTTTACATCAAATTCTCTCGTCTTTTCTTAGTTAGTTTCTTATATTTTTGAGTTATTTACTTTGTTTTTGTGTTTTATCGAATTTATCTAGCTAAGGAATTAATAATAGCTTAAGTGTATATTTTTAGTAATAAAATCGTCAAAACTGCATTGCCCACTATTTTTGGTTAATAAAAATAAGATAGTATTATAAATAAAAATATATATATATATATATATATATGAATGATGTCGGTGGATTTGTGTTTTGAAAAAGGAAAAGTTAGGACAGTGGAGGGGGATTTTTAAATAGGAAGTCATATGGGGTTTGGCAGAAAGCATGCAGAATTAATGGGCAGGTGCAAAGAAGACACGATAGAAAGAAAATATAAAGGGACCTCCTCGGCTTTTTCTTGAAGGAGTGCTGCCAACTGGCAGTAGGTGAAGCAAAGAAAAACACAAAGTGCATGCAAAAAGAGGAAGGCAGCTTGGCTGCCATAATTAGAAATGATGAGTGGGTTGTGCATGTGAAGCAGAAAACTAAAATAAGTGGGAGGTGCGGTGATAAAGGAAGAAACGTGCAGGAGGAATAATAAAAAGGTTGTGGCAGCGTCTTAGCGTGGGGATTACACGGAGCAAGTCGCAGAAAAGAATAAAAAAAGGGCAGGAAGGTGCATGCTGCCTTCCTGGCAGCAAGGGCAGGAAGGTTTTTAAAACGAAGGGGGGAGAAATAAGAGAGGACGGGCTCTTGGGGAGAGGAGTGGAAAGAAAGGGCAGGCTGCCCTTGGCAGCTTGCGAGTGAGACACGCGGAGAGAGAGCAGGGGGCTGACGTGATTTGGAGGAGGTAGCTGGCGAGAGAGGAGCCTCGGGAACAGGTCAGAGGAATAAAGGGATAAGAAGCTGCCTTGCAGCGAGGAACAGCGTGCGGCATTTGGAGGGCAGAAGCAGGCGCAGCCTTGGGCAGCTCAGAGGACTGACAGAGGAGTCTGGCAGGTCAGCCATGGCGCGCAGAGGACAGGTCAGAAGGCTGAGAAGAATAGAGGTCAGCGAGACAGGCAGCAACACGCAGGAGCAGCACGGTGACAGAGGAAGAAATTTCTCTCTCGGTTTAATCCTCCAAACTTATGTTTATTTTATGTTTTAATTTATGAATAATGTGTAATTAATTTCTATTTGGTGAGAGGTGAATTTGAAGTCATGAATATTTGTTTATAATTTGATTTACTCCAGTTATGAATTTATGAATGTTGGATGTGGTTTATTTTTCTGTGTTGATTAATAACTTGTTTATGTATGTGGGTTAAGGGTCGACACTTAATTTGCATACACCGATGCGGCCTAGAACGATACCCTACTTTGATTAGCAATCCCTCCTAATCCCCGGCCTAGAACGATACCCTACTTACATCTATACTACAATTGTCAAAAAGAGGGTTTAATTTGTGCGTTAGTTAATTTTCGCATCAAATTTTTGGCGCCGTTGCCGGGGATTAGAAAATTTGCTTGTGTTTTATGTTTTTGTTTGTGTTTATTTTTGTGTTTTGTCTTTTACTTTTGATTTTTGATTTAGTTTTATTTCTTTGAAAAAAAAAAGAAAAAACAAACAAAAAACAAAAAAAAAACAAAAAAAACAAAAAAAAAAAAAAAAAAAAATTTAATAAAAAAAAAAAAAAAAAAAAAACATAAACATTCATATAAATAAAACACAAAAATATTTACATATATATATATATAAAAAAAACTTAAATGCATAAATATTTTACAATAACTTTTAAACTAAGAGCTTTCATTGGTCATTGGTAGGTGGTGCCTCGGAGGTCGACGGAGCCCCTGAAAGACGAAGCGCCAGAGCTGGATCATTCGGAGCCTCAATACTTGGTGCTGCTCCCGAGGACGAAGGCAACATAAACCTCGGGAGTAACGTCATAAACCGTTGATGATCACTCTGAATCCGCACTTCGGACTCCTGCAGCTGATCAAGCTTCCTCTTCATGCTTGTGGAGTAATTGGTTGCGAGCATGTGCAAATCCCTGTTCTCATGCCGAAGCACTCTGACCTCCTGCCGAAGACTAGCCACTTCAGCCATCAACGAATCCACCTGACGGGTTCGTGCAAGAAGGCGCTGGCCCATGTTTGATACTGAGCCTGCGCATCGGACGCTGTAGGCCAAAGAGTCCTGGACAGCTAGTTCGTCGGACCGCCTAGAAAGTATCCTAGTGTCTCTAGGAGTGAGCAGATTTCTGGCCACCACCGATGCGGTTGTTTCATTCATCATCATGGAATCCCCAACTGTAAGAGGACCATTCGGGGATATGAAGGACGGCTGCCAAATGTTGGTTGGAGAAGATATATCACTATCTTCCCCAACATTCAAGTTAAGGCGACGGTCAGAAGGGCAAGACATTTTCTGAAGGTGTTGAGAATGAAGAGTCGGAATGATCAAGATTAAAAGAAGTGCAAGAGGGAGTGTTTACAGGAGGGAGTTTTACAGGGGGAGCTTAAGTGTGTTGTGGAACAAAAATGAGCGTTCTTATAAGAAGAAGAAATCGTTAAGGCATCACTCAGCAGTCGAAGAGGCGCCCTCTCGCAAATCGAAGAGCCGGGCTCCTTTCTCAAAAGTCGGATTCTTTTCTCAAAAGCGGCGTCGCCGTTCTCAAAAGTCGGGCGCCTTTCTCAAAAGTCGGAGCGGTCAGGAATCACGAGGCGAGCTGTTTTTCCAATTTTGTCGTCACTCGTCACGCGCGCTGTCAGCTTTGCGCAAATTACGGGTGGCTTTTTCAGAAAGCGCGTGACCTGTACTGTTCATCCATCCACCGGCTGCCGACAGGGGTAAAGGAATAGTTTCGGTTATGAAGAAAAGTTCTATAAACGTCTACCTTCGCCTTCAACAGCAAAGGCAAACTCTCTCAACACTTCTTCATCTCCGAAATTTTTCATCTCCGAAAATGCCTTTCCATCAAACCTTCTCGAGTTTCTCTGTGTTTCTCATTCCCTGGGATACCTTTGCAAACAAGTCATCTAGAGCTAGAGTATTTCATATCATGAAGGTTGAAAGCAAGAGTATCTCATATCACGCTTTCTCCCTGTCCTTTTCCTTGTCTTTGTGATAAGGAGAAAGCGGGCAATCAGCCAGCATTCGGTGTCAATCTTCCAATCTAAGAACCGACTGCCTGGAAATCCTTCCTGATTGCTTACCTAGCATTGCTTACCTAGCATTGCTCTCGAGTGCTCATCTTCAACCGCTGATGTACTTCCGAAGAAGACGCCACATCTGCCTGGAGAACAGCCAAGGCAAGTGAAAATGTTACTTGAAGCATGTGGAGACAAGGTGCTGCTTCATCTTCAAGTTCAAGTCTCATTTTCCTTGCTAAGAAGTTCCCCAGCCCAATTTAAGCATATACCTGTGGAACGATACTTCTTCAAAAGCAAAAGTATCCCATATCATCAGAGTCAGAGGCAAAGATTTCTCATGGCATGCTTTTCCTTTACCCTTTCTCTTGGCTACGAGTCAAGGTGAAAGAAAGGAAATCGGTCGGCACTTGGACAGATTGAACAAAGAAGCAGACCACCACCTCTGCCTCGTGCCTACCTGCCATGCAGAAGAACAAAAAGAGAAGAATGTAGCCTGCAGACTCAATCAACCCGGCAGAAGGAGTCCGAGTTGAAACCAAGAGCTCGAGAAGCTTCAACAACACCACCAATCAAGTCTCATTTTCCTTGCTAAGAAGTTCCGAGGCCAGTTCGAGTTCAAAGCTGTGGAAAGTCACCAAACAGGACCACTGATCACTTTTAGTTTTATTCATTGTCTTTTATTTTCATTTTCAATTTTTCGTTTGCATTTTCTACATTTTCTTGTGTGCTTAACTGAATTATTTCTTTTCTTTGCAGGAACTTTTGGTTATTTCCACCCTTGAAGTTGATTGCAGAATTTTAGCTTGGGAGTCATCGCTTGATTTTTCTGCAAATTAGGGAAGTTTTCAGTCCTATTGCTTTATTTTATTTCGTTATATTTATCTACTTTATTTTTATTTGCATTTTATTATATTTTCTGACATTGGGGACAATGTCTAGTTTAAGTGTGGGGGTAAAAAGTATAAAAATGACCAAATTGAAAATTTTTGTACCTTCGACTTTGAACTGGTTTCATTTGTTTCCATGTTATTGCTTTGTGTTTTCTTAATTAAGTTGTTGTTTTTTTTTCAAAAAAAAAAAAAAAAAAAAAAAAAAATTCGAAAAATTTAAAAAATCCAAAAATATTTCCTTGTTTTCCTTATTGTTTTGAATTAGATTTTTGTTAGTTTCCCGACCCAATGTTATAATTGAATAAAATTTGAACCATGATCATCAAGAACTTAGTTAACATGTGTTGTGTGAAATTCCTAATTCTCGTGTTAGTTTGTACATATCTGATCATCTTTGAAAAACCAAATGCACATAGCCTTGTTGATGTGAAATTAAAGCATGATTTAAAGCTCCATATGTGAATTTAGTGACCATATACATCCTATGTGAGTTTTTGAGCCTATTGAAAGTGTGTGCATTTTTCATACACTCCTATTCTTTCATGTGTGATGAACTTATGTGAGATACTTCTCTAGAACTTGCATAACGATCTTTCGAAATATTTGTCATTGATTGCATGAACTTGAAAATGATAGAGGCATTAGGTTTACCACCATGGCCCAAATAACCTTGTTTCCTAAAGAAAAATGATATCATTAGATTGCCAATTTGAGCCGTATTTGTGAGCCTTTTATTTCTTATCACCAGATATGTCTACCCTTATGCCTGAAATAATTTTCCTTACCCTTTCCAAGCGAGCTAATGAGCAATGTGAGATTGTCTTATGAGAAATGTTTGTAAAGTACTTTGAAGGTGTTTGGCAAAAGAATAAGTGTGGGGGTTTTTCATATTTGTTTCAGTTATGTAAAAAATAAAAAAAAAAAAAAAGGAAAGAAAGTTTGTTTACAAAGAAAATAAAAAGAGTTTAAAGTTTCAGTTAAGGTTGTGGTTGGAGGTGACTTGTAGAATAGCTGGAAAGCTTGAGTTCTTATAAATCCAAACAAAAGAATTGCTTGCAATGTAGCTTGGAACTTGTGTTTTCCTATTCTTTCGTTTCAATAACCCTATCCCTAAGCCTCATTACATCCAATAAAAGCCCTCTTGATTTAAGTTTTGCAATTATGACTGTGGAGAAGTGATTTTTATGCAAGCCTATGGTAGAACTTTCACATTTGTTTCTTTGAGCGAAACACATTTAAACTAAACACATGTGTGATTGAGAGTATATCCAGTGAGAAGGTCGCTAGTTTGCATATGGTGATTTTAAAAAAAAAAATAAAAATTTGAAATTGCATTAACATGGCTATCTCACACAATACACTTCAAGGATGTTTCAAAGATTACTGCTAATATTTGAATTAGGAAAATGAACTTAAATTGCTTGTTGGTGTTAGCTATGGTTCTTGATGATTTGTGTTCTCGAATGAAATTCTATGAGGGTAATATAGGGGGAAACTAATATTTTTCATGTTATTACTTTTTCTGTTTTCGTTTGTTTTGCTCGAGGACTAGCAAAAGTTAAGTGTGGGGGTATTTGATCGGATCATATTTATACATATTTTACATCAAATTCTCTCGTCTTTTCTTAGTTAGTTTCTTATATTTTTGAGTTATTTACTTTGTTTTTGTGTTTTATCGAATTTATCTAGCTAAGGAATTAATAATAGCTTAAGTGTATATTTTTAGTAATAAAATCGTCAAAACTGCATTGCCCACTATTTTTGGTTAATAAAAATAAGATAGTATTATAAATAAAAATATATATATATATATATATATATATGAATGATGTCGGTGGATTTGTGTTTTGAAAAAGGAAAAGTTAGGACAGTGGAGGAGGATTTTTAAATAGGAAGTCAGATGGGGTTTGGCAGAAAGCATGCAAAATTAATGGGCAGGTGCAAAGAAGACACGATAGAAAGAAAATATAAAGGGACCTCCTCGGCTTTTTCTTGAAGGAGTGTTGCCAACTGGCAGTAGGTGAAGCAAAGAAAAACACAAAGTGCATGCAAAAAGAGGAAGGCAGCTTGGCTGCCATAATTAGAAATGATGAGTGGGTTGTGCATGTGAAGCAGAAAACTAAAATAAGTGGGAGGTGCGATGATAAAGGAAGAAACGTGCAGGAGGAATAATAAAAAGGTTGTGGCAGCGTCTTAGCGTGGGGATTACACGGAGCAAGTCGCAGAAAAGAATAAAAAAAGGGCAGGAAGGTGCATGCTGCCTTCCTGGCAGCAAGGGCAGGAAGGTTTTTAAAACGAAGGGGGGAGAAATAAGAGAGGACGGGCTCTTGGGGAGAGGAGTGGAAAGAAAGGGCAGGCTGCCCTTGGCAGCTTGCGAGTGAGACACGCGGAGAGAGAGCAGGGGGCTGACGTGATTTGGAGGAGGTAGCTGGCGAGAGAGGAGCCTCGGGAACAGGTTAGAGGAATAAAGGGATAAGAAGCTGCCTTGCAGCGAGGAACATCGTGCGGCATTTGGAGGGCAGAAGCAGGCGCAGCCTTGGGCAGCTCAGAGGACTGACATAGGAGTCTGGCAGGTCAGCCATGGCGCGCAAAGGACAGGTCAGAAGGCTGAGAAGAATAGAGGTCAGCGAGACAGGCAGCAACACGCAGGAGCAGCACGGTGACAGAGGAAGAAATTTCTCTCTCGGTTTAATCCTCCAAACTTATGTTTATTTTATGTTTTAATTTATGAATAATGTGTAATTAATTTCTATTTGGTGAGAGGTGAATTTGAAGTCATGAATATTTGTTTATAATTTGATTTACTCCAGTTATGAATTTATGAATGTTGGATGTGGTTTATTTTTCTGTGTTGATTAATAACTTGTTTATGTATGTGGGTTAAGGGTGGACACTTAATTTGCATGCTTAGACTTGATGCTAGGATATAAGGGAATTTCACCTAATCGTTATGAACTTATATCCATGAGTAGTAAAAATCGCTAGTCACGATTGTGTTTAGTAAACCCTAAGTTGGATTAACATGCGTATTCCATAGTTATGAATGCCTAGTCGATGCTTATGATTTCCATTGAACTTAATGATCTTTGATATGTCTCTCTATCATGCGTATTCCATAGTTAGAGAAATTGATAAGAATAATTTGGTTGTGATGCGTATCCCGTCCAATTCAATGAATCTAGGGAAATCTGAAGGTTAATTTAAGCGGACCTAATTAACTTGGAGCATTGTCATTTATTCGTTTGTTGAATTCATAACTGGGAATCAAATTGTATGCATGTATTTATGTGTGGATAAGGAACCCTCTAACTAGTTTCTTATCATTTTATCAAAATATATTTTCTTTGAAGTTTGTTTTTAAGTTTCTGTTTTAAATTAAATTTCTTTAAAAATCAATCCCCCATTTATTTTAAAGTATTAGATTTGTTAGAATTCAATTTAGTTTGTGTTTTCTTGAGTCCTGAATTATTTTGAATCTTTGGATTTGTTTTGGTTTACTTGTTAGTTTTATTTTGAGTGATTCTAGTTAAGTGTTTTAATTTTAGTTTAGTGTTTTGAATTTTGTTTTTACGTTTTTAATTTAAATTTTACTTTGATTAGCAATCCCTCCTAATCCCCGGCCTAGAACGATACCCTACTTACATCTATACTACAATTGTCAAAAAGAGGGTTTAATTTGTGCGTTAGTTAATTTTCGCATCAATCCCTCCTAATCCCCGGTCCAGAACGATCCCTACTTATACATATACTACAATTGTCAAAAGAGGGTTTAATTTGTGTGTTAAGTTATTTTCGCATCAGGATCTAGCAATCCCACTACTCCAAGGTCACTCATTTCTTCATCAATCCAACCTTGGTGTGGAGACTTAGAGGTTCTCAATTTTGGGAACTTGGAGAAACCTTTTCATCCATCCAAATCCATAGATTTTAGATGCAAGGAATGAAGGCCCTCTCTTTGGGTGATTAGCCTTTGCTTATGCAAAGAGGAATCTACAAAGGTATAAATTTCTCAACTCACTTTGATTTGAGTTGAGTCTTGGTTCACCAATCTACTAGGCTTTGAATTTCATGGTTGATGTTTTGTTTTTAAGTGCATGCTAACATGATTCCGCCTTTAATTGTTAATTGCATGCTATATGATGTTGCTTAAATGAACATGTGTTTCACAAAATTTCCTTCACTAGGCCAGTGCTTGCTCCTCACGGGCTTAGGCCTGGCTGGCAACCAAGTAGGCTTGAGCTTCCTCTGCAACGATCTGGGCCTGGTCCTGAGCTTGGGTTGTCGCCGTTTGGGTAGTGTTCATACAAAATTAAACAAGTGTGATATCAGTTGTGTTAATGACTTTCGTCCTCAAGGTACTTTATTATTATAATTATACTATTAAAATGCTAAACTTGGCTCTGATACCAATTTCAGGGCAAATGCCCAGTTAAATAGTCGGATGGCCATAATAACTAGACATAAAACCCTGCACATGGAACTCGACATGTTTCAGCATGACGGCTACTCACAATGTAGGTATAAAGCCTTAAAGGTTGAACTCAAAGGTATAAAGAACTCAGAGGTACCCTGGTTAATGTCCAGTTATTTGTATGGCAATCATTCAAAACAGAGTGCTCGAACAAAGTATGATCGTCAGTTTAGCAGGTTAATAATATAACTATAATAGTGTTTTCCTGTTTTGGACTGAAGTCTAATTAAACAAACACACTAAAGAAAGAAAGAAAACTTACTTAAGACTTCGAGATTTCTTGAATATATATATATAATGTTTACAAAGATGAGTGTTTACAAAGAATGCTAGGTAGGCTTCGGATGCTCTATGCTTGAGTGTTTGCAGATTGAAGTGTGTACTGCATGGGAAGAAAAGCTCCCTTATATACAAATCAAATTCCTAAATGAGAGAAAAATCAAAGCTTGCAATACAGAAAGGCTTTCTATTCAACAACTCCGTTCGTTCAGAGATGAGCAACTATTTCACAAAACTGATGCTAGTCTAGTCTGTCTATGACCTAGTTTGGGAGTGAGGTGCTTAAAAAAAAAGCACCAATGAAAAAAAGCTGTGAGAGTTTTAGGTGTTTGGTAAACTGAAAAAAAAAGGCTTATTTTGGAAGCTGCTGTGAGAATAAGCTGAAATCAAAGGAAAAAGCTGAAGCTGCTATTTGCAGCTTTGGAAAACTGGTTTTTTTTCAAAGCACACGGAGCTACAGTGCTTCTTTAATAAAAAAACCCACTATTAGACTGCTTTTTTTTCCAAAAGCACTTTTACAAAAAAGTTTACCAAACACTCTGCTGATTTATTTCACAGCCGCTTATTCTCACAGCACAGCCGCTTATTCTCACAGCAGCTTTTTTTCAAAGCACAGCAATACCAAACCAGCCCTATGTATTCTCTCAAATGACAAAATTATTAAATGATAGATAGATCGATAGGGACTCAAAGCGCACTCCGTTCTTGCACGGGTATCTTGTTACCATCAGTTAAACAAAATCTATTCCAATCTATTCCAGCACAGGGCAGAAACTAAAACTTGTATACTGTCATCTCCTCGCCATGGACTCCGTCTTTCTCACTTCTCTTTCTTAGCAAATGCCTCCCCCTTGCACTCATTTCCAGCAGTAACCACAAAACCTGCACCAACCTGGACTCCAACACACATAAATACTGGGATACCGTCAACTGAAAGGAACAGAAGAGGAAGGGGGCAAAGACAGAAATAAAAAAACATGCTCACTTGACAATCTTTTAGTACAACATGATCTTGGAGCTGTGCATTACTGCTAATAACTGAATTTTGGACTGAACAACCATCGCCAATGGTAACATGATTCATCACAACTGAATTCACAACCTGCGTTAAAATTTAAGAATTGACTATTATCTGAGCTCTTAATATCTCAGTTTTTCTACTTATTTAATTATTTATTTATTATGTTTGGTTGATTGAGCTGAAGACCAGCAGTATAAATGCCATTCTCGAATCAATTTATATTTCGAAAAGATATGAATAAGTAATACTATATTTTAGATTCCAACATTTTATGATAAACAAATTATCTTACCTTCACATTAGAACCTATCCGGCAGTGACGACCAATAAGAGATCGTTTAACACTGCATTTGTCACCCATTTGTGAACCTTCCCCAAGCATACAATGTGGTCCAACCTAAAAAGAAGAAAAGTAGAGACCTTAACATGGAGCTACCCAGCACAATGGCCTGAACTTTCGCAAACTGTCACAAAAGCCCCAAGATTTATGCTGAATTGACAATCAATCGTTTTGGTTCGTAAACAATTTGACTTACAGTCATTTTAGATCCAAGTTTTGCTGATGGATGGATGATGTTATTTTGTGCAGAGAAGGAATACCCTAACAAATGGCTAGCATCTCCTATGACCTGACAGAATGTGAAATGTTAAAACTATCCGCAGAATGAATGCAGAAGAGAGAATTTTCACGGAAAATGGCAAACTAAAGCTCTCAACCATGAACTCACATCTCGATTAATGTCACTGAATGCTTGAATGGAATTTAACCTCACACAGTACTTGCTGTTTCCAGCAATATAAACACAGCATTTATGGGTTCTTTGTACAGGAGCAGAGCCATTACGACCTAGTGCATTGAGCTCATGGAAGCTTGGAGTGGATGAATTAGCCAGGATTTGAGATATCACTAGTTGGTTGTTATGAGAACTAGCATTCACGTTTCCATTTTCTTCTGGTTGAGGTGCACCATTTAACACTTCTGAATTCTAATGTTCAAACACAGAAATATCAAGTCAGATGCTCTAGAAGGGCCTGCATGTTCAAGGAATCTAGCAAGGAACCTCACTGGACTAACCAGCTGGCGACGAACAAGATAAGGCAACACATCACACTTTAAACTTTGAAAGGTATCCGTTTGATCCAAAACTTCTTGTAGAACAGACCTAGGAGGGAATGAAAAAAATATACTGCATGTATAAATATCAAGTTGTATACAACAAACATCATTTGACAGCAAAACGGAAGGATGTATAACCTCTTGAATGCATATAAATGAGCATCCATGAGATCAGATCGAATTTCCATCTACAAGGAAAAAACAAGTGTAAGAACAAACAGAAACCTAACACCTTATATCACAGTTAATGACATTTAAATTGAGAATTCTTATCTTCATAGGTATGTCCTTTCCTTTCATAGAAAATATGCATAGCCCTTGATTTGAGGTGTTACGATTTGCCCCCTACCACAATTTTTACCCCCTAGATTATGCCTCGAATGTTAATGTGGGGGGGTTCTACCAACTTCCATTCATTTTCTGTTAAATTTGCCATGGCGCAGGAGACTCTTTTCTATGCGGTTTTCTTAAATTTATTTTATTTATATTTCACTTCCACAGCCTCCCCTTGCATCTCTCTTCTCTCCCTTCTCTCTTCTTCTCCGCCAATTACGAAACCACAAACCCCACCCACCACCACCCCTTTATTCTAACCTCATCAAACAAAATTTTTGAGAGTAAAACAAATGAATAAAATAATCAAGTACCCAGCTCAGACTGACATATAAAAGAAACCCAACTGAAATATAAAATATCAACACCAAAACCGATTCAGCAAACACTCAGTTGACCAGCCAAACAAACTGCAACACCACCCCCCCCCCAAAAAAAAAACAAAAAAAAAAAACACCTATTAAAACCACCCCAGCCCAATACCAATCCCATTGGTCATTAGCTAATCCAAACCCACTGATAATGCCAATCCCTAAATCCCATTAACTCATGCAAGAATAAGCACAGAGTTCAAAAAGAATGACCAAATGGCCTCCTCTCCGCGGCACATTATCTTATTTACAAAATATTGGATGGAACTGAATGGAGACAACACTTTCTTGTTTCTTTTCCTTTTTTTATAAGAAAGAAATATTCTAATTGGACAGAGAACCCAAGATGACACACAAGCATAATCAAGGGAGTACACTGAAAAAAGAAAAAGATTAGGGGATCAAAAACAAGAAAAATTATAAAGCAATTGTTGAAGCTGGAATGCTATCCTGAAAAGCACCTAATCAAATCCATGACTGAATTACAAATTTAGTAGCGATAAGCACGAACTGAAACAGTTACTTTAAATTTTTATTATGATAATGTCCAAGATGAGAGAATAGTTTCAGATGTTAGTGAGGTTGTGGTTGAGTGCCAAGCATATCTCGATGAAATTCACCAGCCCAGTAGTTTTTTACAGCTGGAAATTGTCGACCAAAAGAAACAAAATAATTCAGAGGCAAACCAATTACTTACCTGGCCAACTGCACGGAGTATGCTCTTCTGAATTCGAATATCTTTCTCAAGTTCCACTCCTAGCAAAGGACCAAGAGAGAGATGATGAATTTATAAGGTTACATGCTAAAGAAAGGGAAAATTATAATATCTAACCTGTTGCTATGTACAGTCAAAACTGCTTTGTTGGATCCAGGCCAATGATATTGTAGTGTCCTGGTTTCTTGGCTTTGTCTTTTCCAACAGAGGATACCGAATCTGAAGGTCCACTTATAGGAGCAGAACAAAGCATTGCAGTTAATACTGCATCATTACGTCTATGAGCAGCAGCTACAGCACCGGGAGAAACATCAGAGACAATATCGCCACTCACAACCTGCAGCATCGCAAGGAGTTGAAAGCTAATCTAGAAGAAACTTTTGAGAAGTCAAAATAGTTGAAAGGATATATAGATGCTAACCAAAATGTCTTTTGCAGTCAAGTGGTGTGCAATGGCCCGAAGTGCACCAGCTGTTCCAACATCCTCGGGGACTGCCGCAACCTGCACTATGCCGAATTATGCAATGCATCTCTACATGAAATACTTATATAAAAAGAACCATTTGTGGAGTTAAATTAGAAAGACTGCTCAGTATCATGGTGGCTATAAGACTAAATACTGACGAACTCAGATTACATGCACAGGCACCTTAACAAAATGCAATGCAAATGCAAGAGATGAAAATGCAGCTTCATAGAAATATAGCAGTAGATACAATTTCGGAAATACAGGGGATTGGCCCACATACATTCAATGAATGGACATCCAATTAAGCAATAAACAAGAAAAACAAGGGATTTGCATCAAACCAAGTCTTTCTAATAGAACAGAGGGTGAGAGGTATTCAACACCATGCTTTACAACCAGAACCATTAGTCCCATGAATCATACAATACAATTTCTTGAAAGACAAGTTTTATTATGACATAAACTAGATAGTGGAACTAATAATAGCCCATAAGAGGCTATCAAGGAAAAATTTATACCTCTCACACACCAAAGAATTACATAAAGCTGGAATAAACCAGCTCAAATATACCTCCCCAAGCAAACCCTTACCTAGCAATGCAACTAGACAGACGAGCAACTTACACACAATTTTGCAATGGCAGAGTTTTGGTAGTTAACATACGTAAAGACCAGGAAAGGGAGAACAAAAGGTTGTTCCTCCCACCAAACACTCCTCCCAAAAACCTCACCCTTTCCCCATTCAACTCCTCAATGAAAACTGTAATAAGAAGAATTAAGATTTTGAGAGATGCATTTCATAGGCATTGACTTGATCTTGAACCTCTGAACACAAGGTCAGAATCTCACCCATGCATTCTAATGCGCGTCCTGTTGAAAAACGCCCACACTAGACCTTGTTCTTTGATGTAACCAACGGCAATAGACTAAACTAGCAAATATAGAAAAACTTAAAAACACACAAGAATTATACTGGTTCGGCAGAACTTATGCCTACGTCCAGTTGTGATTTCTCTAGGTAGAGAAATCACCGCTCCTTTGATTAATAATAGAGATTACAGAACTTTTGCAAACCCTAGAACTAATCTCTCTCTCTTGTCTTGGCTGTCACAGTTTTTCTCTCTTTTCTTAAGACTTGCCGCACCCTATTTATAGGCATAGGGTTGGCTTACATGTCCCAAAGCTGATTTAATTCCTACTTCTAAGTGGATTAGGAAATTACACTTATCCAAATCCAAATAGACTTATAGAAATCCAAACCTAAATTGAATAAGAAAACTAAAATTCTTTCCTAATCCCTCTAGGACAAGAATTGGTATACCTCTAGGTTTCCTAAAACAATCCTAAACTAACTAGGACATATTTGACGAGCCAAAAACCTAACAATCTCCACCTTGGTGAGTCAAACCAAGTCTTGATTGTTGCACCCCAGAGTATCTTTGAACCTTCTTGAAGCAGCTCTGGAAATCTTCAAGAGTCTTCACCTTGGCAATCTTCTTCTTGCGTCATTGCACCTCAAGTGAGAAGGTGCTCCACTTTAATCAATCAACGAGATTGATCAAGTTCAAGCAATGCTTGAACTTCTTGGCCGGCACTATCTTTGTAAGGAAATCTGCGGCATTGTCATCCGTATGAACCTTTTCAATCCAAATTTCCTTAGACTCCACCCAATCTCTGATTCTGTGATACCTTGCTTCAATGTGCTTTGATCTTCCAGAAAAAACCTGATTCTTTGCCAAGTGAATGGCACTTTGACTATCACACTTCAGCTTCACACAATCTTGAGTGATTCCCATTTGACTTACCAAGCCACTAAGCCAAATTGCTTCCTTTCCAGCTTCGGCCAATGCAATATACTCTGCCTCTGTGGTCGACAAGGCTGTAATTGGTTGCAGTAGTGCCCTCCAACTGATTGGTCCTCCTGCGCATGTAAACACATAACCAGAAGTTGACCTTCTCTTGTCCAAGTCCCCTGCATAATCGGCATCCACATATCCTAACACCCCTGCACTTTCCTTTTGCCTCTCAAACATAATCCTTTGTCGCCAAGAACCCTTCAAATAACGCAAAATCCATTTTACTGCATCCCAATGTTGCTTTCCTGGATTTGCCATGTATCTGGAAACGACACTGATTGCTTGAGCTATGTCGGGACGTGTGCATACCATTGCATACATGAGGCAGCCCACTGCATTAGCATAAGGCACATTCTTCATTACTTGTTGCTCTTCCTCGGACGTAGGACATTGTTGCCCACTTAACCTGAAGTGAGCTGCCAAAGGGGTCGAAACTACCTTTGCTTCTTGCATGTTGAACTTCTCAAGAACCTTCTGAATATACTTGGCTTGTGATATCCAGATCCTTCCAGCGGTCCTATCTCTCTGAATTTCCATGCCAAGAATCTTCTGTGCAGCACCTAGATCCTTCATGTCAAACTCCTCGCTCAACATCTTCTTCAAGTCTTGAGTTCTAGACTTGTCTTGACAAGCAATTAGCATGTCATCCACATATAGCAATAGCAATATGATCATCCCATCTTGGAACACATGATAGTACACGCAACAGTCATATAAACATCTTCTAAAATTGATTTTCAGCATGAATGAATCAAACCTCTTGTACCACTGTCTTGGAGACTGTTTCAGGCCATACAGGGACTTCCTTAGCTGACATACTAGGTTCTCTTTCCCATATTCAACAAACCCTTCTGGTTGAGCCATAAAAATCGTCTCCTCTAGATCCCCATGAAGAAATGCTGTCTTCACATCCATCTGCTCAATCTCCATGTCATGCTGAGCTGCCAATGCTAAAAGTAATCTGATAGAAGTATGCTTGACTACAGGTGAAAAGATCTCATCATAATCCACCCCTTCCTTTTGTGAGTACCCCTTAGCCACGAGCCTTGCTTTGAATCTCACGGCATCTTGTTCATGTAGTCCTTCCTTTTTCCTAAATACCCACTTGCATCCAACTAGCTTTCTGTCTTTGGGCTTAGGAACCAACTCCCACACAGAGTTCTTGTAAAGAGACTCCATTTCTTCTGTCATAGCACTTATCCAACTATCTCGCTCATCACTAGCTATAGCTTCTCGATAAGTAGTCGGATCTCCTTGACTAATGTTAAGAGCATAATTAACTTCGTCTTGGTCAAACCCAAATCTGTTAGGCTTCTTCTTGTTCCGATTAGGTTTGTCTAGTGCTACGCATCTCTGGAATGCAGGTGGATTGTTGGTTGGAGTTCGAACCCTTTGGGATGTCTGGCGGATTGGAGTGCCTTCAATCTGCCATATTTCTTGCTCCACCTGATTCCTAACTGGTGAACGATGTTGATGCTCTTCTTCTTCCTCAAAACCATCAGATTCGGCCTCTTGCTCGATTTGCTCCACCTGAGCTTCTTCTTCATCTGAACTGTTTAATGGAATCTTTGTTGCTTCAATTTCAACATCGTCCGTCTTCTCCCTACTGCTCTCGACTTTATTAAGAGGCATGGTTGTCTCATCAAAGACAACATCTCGACTGACAACCTTTTTCTTGTTGTTGAAATCCCAAAGCTTGAAACCCTTAACTCCTTTCTCAAAACCTAAGAATATGCAATGTGTAGACTTCGGTTTGAGCTTGGACCTTTCATCACTTGGAATATGTGCATAAGCACTACAGCCGAACACCCTGAGCTTGGAATAGTCCACCGGCTTCTTAGACCATACCTCTTCTGCACTCTTAAAACCGAGAACTGTAGATGGTGACCTGTTAATCAAATAACTTGCATGATTAACAGCTTCTGCCCAAAAACTATCAGGCAATCCTGCATGAAATCGCATGCTCCTTTCTCTCTCCATGAGAGTTCGGTTTATCCTCTCAGCAGCTCAATTTTGTTGGGGATTCTTCTTTACTGTGAAGTGCCTTATGATGCCTTCTTGCTTGCAGTAATCGGTGAACTCATTACTTGTATATCCACCTCCATTGTCACTTCTCAGGTACTTGATCTTTCTTCCAGTTTGATTCTCGGTTTCTGTTTTCCATTCCTTGAACTTTGCAAAAACCTCGGATTTCTGCTTCATGAAACAAACCCAAACCTTCCTAGAAAAATCATCCATGAAAGTAACAAAATACCTGGCTCCACCATTTGATTTAGTTGGTGCAGGGCCCCAAACATCTGAGTGAATATAGCTAAGTTGCTCCTTGCTTCGGTTATCTGCACTGCTACTTGCGAATGATACCTTTCTTTGCTTTCCAAGAACACAGTATTCACAAAAGTCCAGTTTGCAAGATGACACGCCTTCCAACAGGCCTTGCTTGTGTAATTCTTGTAACCCTTTCTGGCTTATGTGCCCGAGCCTATGATGCCAGAGTTCAGTCTTGTCTTCTACACTCTGATTTACAGAAACAGCTGCTCCCCCGACTATAGTGGTCCCAATTAACTTATACAACTTATTGGGTTGTAGGTCACCCCGCATTACCACTAGCGATCCTTTGGTTACCCTGAGTCTTCCTTTTTTAGACTTGTACTCATAACCGGCCTCATCTAAAGTACCCAAGGAAATCAAATTCTTTCTTAGTCTAGGGACATACCTGGCGTTCCCCAAAGCTCGTATCATCCCATCGAACATTCTGATTCGAACAGTGCCGATTCCTTTTACAGGACATGAAGAATCGTCCCCCATTAAGACTTCCCCGCTGCTGACTTCTTTGTAAGTATCGAACCATTCTCTTACTGCACACATATGAAAAGTGCAACCGGTATCCAAAATCCAATTGGTGAAAGCCTTGGAGCCTGATGTTACTGAAAGAAGCTCCCCGTCACTCTCATGCTCGGTGACTGCACTAGCTGAACCTGAGCTTCCTTCCATCTTGGCTTTCTTCTCTTTCCAAATCTTGCAGTTCCTCTTCCAATGATCGGCTGAACCACATTCGAAGCAACCTTCCTTCTTTTCCTTTTTCTTCTTGGATTTTGACCTACCTCTATTGCCGATTTTCTCTTCCTTTGTCTTTTCCCGCCCCCTCTCATTTCCTTTGGCATAAAGGCCTTGAGAGCTTTCAGTTATATCATCCAGTTTAGCATATGACTGAAGAGCTTGAATTACATCTTCAAGCTTCAGGGACTCTTTTCCAAACATTAGAGTTGTTCGAAAATGCTTGAAAGACGAAAGTAGAGACCTCAGCAAGATGATAGCCATATCATCATCTTTGTAAGTTTCTTCGACCTTCTGAAGATTAGTTATGCAATTTTGAAACCTGCATACATGATCTTCAGTATCACCTCCTTCTAGTCGAAGCCCGAATAGTTCGTCCTTTAGAAAAAGTTTATTGGACACGGTTTTGCCCATATAAACATTCTCCAACTTTTCCCATGCTTCCTGGGCAGTCATCTTTTCGGTGATGTGTGACCGAACTGATCTTGTGAGATGGATCTCGATGGAACTCTTGGCCTTCTTGAGAACCTTAGTCCATGCTGCCTCTGTCATGTTTTCCGGCTTCTTACCATCGAGTGCATCATCCAAATCCTGTTGTATCAGTACGTTCTTCATCATCCTTTGCCAGTCCGTGAAGTCATCCTTGCCGTCAAAGGGCTTTAACGCAGGTCCTTGATCTGCATTCATCTTCCCTTTTGACATCGTAGAACACCTTGATCCTAGCTCTTGATACCAATTGTTGAAAAACGCCCACACTAGACCTTGTTCTTTGATGTAACCAACGGCAATAGACTAAACTAGCAAATATAGAAAAACTTAAAAACACACAAGAATTATACTGGCTCGGCAGAACTTATGCCTACGTCCAGTTGTGATTTCTCTAGGTAGAGAAATCACCGCTCCTTTGATTAATAATAGAGATTACAGAACTTTTGCAAACCCTAGAACTAATCTCTCTCTCTTGTCTTGGCTGTCACAGTTTTTCTCTCTTTTCTTAAGACTTGCCGCACCCTATTTATAGGCATAGGGTTGGCTTACATGTCCCAAAGCTGATTTAATTCCTATTTCTAAGTGGATTAGGAAATTACACTTATCCAAATCCAAATAGACTTATAGAAATCCAAACCTAAATTGAATAAGGAAACTGAAATTCTTTCCTAATCCCTCTAGGACAAGAATTGGTATACCTCTAGGTTTCCTAAAACAATCCTAAACTAACTAGGACATATTTGACGAGCCAAAAACCTAACACGTCCTACTTACTCCTAATGACAGCATGCCAAAGACAACTCCTCACTAGCTGAAAACCTTAACAAATCATGACCAGTTTCATAAGTGGAGATTTAGTGCAGGTGGCTGTTGAGAATATCGCGTTTAAGAATGGGAAAAACAAGAACAAACTCTGGAAATCGAAAAACAAATAACCAAGATAAATAACACCAAGAATTTACGTGGTTCGGCAATATGTGCCTACGTCCATGGGACAGCAACAACAATCTTTCACTATATTAATAATGAGTACAACCAATAATCTTTCCAAATCTCTAGAACTAGAACTTGACCAAAAAACTGAAAGAACAAGAACAAGAAATACACTATCACTTCTCTTTTCTCTCACACACACTTTGCCCTTACAACATTCTCTCACTCCAATCCCTTGAGTGGTACACAAATTATTGTTTTGCTCCCTCCAATTCAAAACTAGTACAATAGTCCCTTTATATAGACATAATAAAGGTCTTCTTCAATAAGGATTATTAATCCTAATTGGAATCTAGTTATGAATCCTTCTCCAATTGAGAAACTAACTCCAATTGGGAAAACAACTCCAATTGGGAAAACAATTCCAATTGGGAAAACAATTTAATCCTCTAAGACTATAATTCCTTATAGACGTAGGACAACTTATCATGGGCTGGACAAAACCCAACAGTGGCTGGGCTAAGTTTGAAGGTGTGTGTGGTTCTAAGTCCGATGCCTAGTGAAGGCAAATTCCTAAAAAAATAAAAAATAAAAAGTTTCCAATTAATGCTTCAATTTTATGGACCAAATTCCCCACCTTTATCCTTTATCCAAGCACCACTTCTCATATTGCAAGAAATCCAAGAATTTCTGGGGGCACTAGCATGAGCAAAAATGGTTCAAAAGTCTACAGTTTGAAAGAGAGTAAAACTGCCCGAAATCCTAGGATCTAATCCAAAATCACCTACTCGATTGAAAAACGATTGGATCCATCATCCATGTCAACCTTCTAGCCTCCCTCTCCGCTTGTACACATACTGAGACAAGAGAGTGCAACATTGACAAGCATCTTACACATAAAGTGTCCCCCAATGCATTGCACAAGTAAATGAACTACTAATAATGTTACTACACTAAAGCCTTGGAACACAAACAAAATAAAGTAACATGAAATTCAAATATTAACAATAACAACAAAAATATAAGAGAACAAAGTTGGGTGAGTACCTCAACATGTAAACGATCGACATAGGCCCCAGAAATCCAACTTCCAACGAGTACGGCTGCATCTTGCCCTTCAACAACCTGGACAATCCACAAAGAAAAATTAACAGTGAGCCCTGCTTGGTTACCGGAAAACTGAAAAATTGGCATCACATTAAACCAAACAAAGCCAGGACAACTGTAAACAAGAAAACCCTTTTCTCATGAGCACCATTAACCAAGCAGAGAGCATAAGAATTAGAGTCTTCAGAGAGAGGAGGGGAGAGAAGAAGAAGAAATCGTACAACTATGAGGTCCTTAAGGTTACTGAGTTCCAAGAGCTCCAGAACGTACGAGATAACCGGACGGTTCGCAACTGGAAGCAGAGCCTTTGGAACCTCCTGCCATTATAATTCATATAAATGAGAGAGAAATCACAACAAAAATTGGACAGAAATAAATCCAATGGGATTCCGGAGAATCAAAGTGTAGAAAAAGAGGGGGACCTTGGAGACTAGAGGAACAAGATTCTTCGAGATGCCACCGGTTAAGACTACCACTTGGAAATCCATCGGAGCAGCCGCAGAGAGGGAGGGAGGGAGGGAGGGTTTAGGGTTTTTCTCTTTTTTCTTATCCTGCTTCTTAGTCCGAGACTGCACCAAACGCTTCACTAAGTTAGTCCAGCTTAGTCCAGTCTAAGCCAGTCCAGCTTAGTCCCGGCAGCTAGTCCAGTCCGAGACAGTCCGGCGCAACAAACGCACCCTTAGGGAGCAGAGCGAGCTAGGGTGGCTTTTTACTTCTCGCAATTGTTTCTCTACAATTAACGGCGTTACTTTTACCGCCGGAAAATAATGCCACTCTACAGATGGGTTTGACAAAAAAAACAAAAAACAAAAAAAGTAAAATATACCTTTGGGACTAAGTACCTAAACTAAAACCCTCGTGGGAGTATCAGGGTAAATATTAATATTAGTTGCCTCAAAATCTAAATTTTAGAAATAGATCATATAATATGTGTAGGACCATGATTTTTCTACACATATTATATTAGGAAATTTTGCGCAAGTATCACCTGAACTTAAAAGCATGTGTGCAAATACCACATGAACTTTCAATTGTATTTTTTTACCATTTGAACTCTCTTAGTTGTTGGAATCTACCACCTACCATTACTTCCATCCATTTTTCCGTTAAAGCATGTCATTTGTAACATCCCACATCGCCCAGGGGAGTGGATCCTGTAAGTCTTATATGTATATTCTCATCTCTACCTAGCACGAGGCTTTTTGGGAGCTCATTGGCTTCGAGTTCCATCGGAACTCCGAAGTTAAGCGAGTTCGTGCGAGAGCAATCCCATGATGGGTGACCCACTGGGAAGTTCTCGTGTGAGTTCCCAGAAACAAAACCGTGAGGGCATGGTCGGGGCCCAAAGCGGACAATATCGTGTTACGGCGGAGTCGAGCCCGGGATGTGGTGGGGGCCTGGGCCGGGATGTGACATCACTTGTGGGGGTATTTTTGTTAATAAACTTCATAGGGCTGGTTACAATAAAATAACTCGTAAATAAAACTATCCAAGTTAATGTGGCGCCAAAACTGGACGCATGAGTCAAACCCCCAATTTTGTAAAAAAATTACTAGCTTTTTGCATAAATTTGTTGAGTATGCTATAGTCCTAAAACATTTTACCTGCAGGATGGCAAACCAACTTATGAACAACGTCAGGCCTCCAACTGTGCAGACTAGGGAACAACTTGTGAACCAAAATTCTAGTTGCTGCTCTTCTTAGAGGGGGTAAAATAATTGGTGTGGTGGGGAAATGATGAATATCCGGTGTTTTTCGTGGCATGTAAAACTAGTTTTTTTCATCATAATGATAGATTCATGATTTTTGTAATTCCATGAAGTTTAAAAACAACATAAATCACCCATAGTAAACTTGTGCTTCAACAACATAAACCCTATACTAAATACCAAAATTTGTCCTTCATCAAAGATAGTTGTTTTCCTTTCTCTCCATGAAACCCTTCTTATCCTGCTACAAAAACGACCCTCCCACCGGGTGCTGGTTTATCAGTTTCTTTCATATAAAGTGAATTGAGGAAATTTAGAAAGTTAATTGACAAAAATGCCCCCACAAGTGATATGTTTTAATAGAAAAATGGATGAAAAGTAACGGTAGGTGGTAGATTCCAACAATTGATAAAGTTCAAGTGGTAAAAATACAAAATTGAAAGTTTAGGTGGCATTTGCGCACATGCTTTCAAGTTGAGGTGGTACTTGTGCAAAATTCTCATTATATTATGTTGTGAGGCTAAGCTCACCCTCTCTTCCTCAATATAGATAATATCGTTTGTTAAAAAAATAAAAATAAAAAATAAAAAATGGATTATATAATATGTGTGGACCATGATTTTCTTAGGCTGGAGTAAGGCTGATCCGAATGCTGCTACCTCAAAAATCCAGTCATGGACTCACTAACTCCAGGTAAAGCTGTATTAGACGGAGCAGGGTGCCACCATCACTTTACTATGGGCCGCTAGAGGACCATGTTTGTTTCACAAGACATACGATTTGATCTAGATATAAACATAATCAGATCCTACAAGTCTTGAAATCCTTACAATCTAGGGATAAGCGTGCACCTCAAGTAATCACAACTCCTAAGAGGATGCAATATCTACTTACTAGATATACTCTAGGATTTTCCCTACTTAGAACAAGGATTCTATCCTAAAAATGTCTCTTTCCCTACGGTATAAATACACCCACCTAGGGTTCATCTACGGTAATCCATTCTATACACTTCAATTCTCTTGCTCACTGCTCGAGTCTAAAATCATTCACTAACTTGACCGTCGGATAGTCTTTGGCCGGCACACACCCCCCGGTCCTAGGCTTGCTCACGATTGTTTATTGTTTTGCAGGTTACTCGAGTTTGTGCTTAACCACGCTCACAGAGGTGCGCAAATTTGGTTCCAACAATTGGTGCTTTCATTGAGAGAAAACCCATATTCATCTCGACCAAATCACTCTACCGCCCGATATGTCAGAAGGCTCAATCAACAACGTCAACCCAACCACCTTCCTGACGATGCCCATCAAGGGCACAATGGTGTCGCCACCATTGATGAGATGTGGGAAGACGTCATGGATATTTGTTTATCCTTGGAGGGCAGAGCCCACTGGCTAAAGAACCTGTCTGACTCGCCGATACAAGGGCACACATCAAAGATCTCAAAGAAGCTATTTCTTATTTTAATAGAATCAGTTTGTATATGTTTTTTAAAAAACTACTTACATGTCAATAAAAAAAACTACATACATGTCATTAGCCTAACCTGTCCACAACAATTTTTGCAGAAACAGTTTCAAATACATGTAAAATCAGTTTTGTAATTTCTTTTAGTAGAATCATGTTGTATAATTTTAGTATAACCAATTTGCATATTATCAACACACACACACACACACACACGTTATTAGTCTAACCCGTCCTTAACCATTTTTGCAAAATCAATTTCAAATACATGCAGAATCAGTTTTGTATACTTTTTGGTATAATTACTTTGTATATTTTTAGTATAATCAGTTTGTATATTTTTAAAAACACTTCAATAGATGTCATTAGTCTAACCTATCCTCGATTATTTTTGCAGAATCAGTTTTGTATACCTTTTAGGAGAATCAGTTTGTATATTTTTAGTAGATTCAGTTTTTATATTAAAAAAAAAAAAAAAAAAAGCTACATACATATCATCAGCCCACCCTGTCCTCAACAATTTTTGCAGAAGCAGTTTCAAATACATGTAAAATCATTCAAAAAAACTTCATACATGCCATTAGTCTAACATGTCCTCGATCATTTTGCAAAGTCAATTTCAAATACATGTAGAACCAATTTTGTATACAACTTAGTAGAAAATTTGTATAATTTCAATAGAATCAGTTTGTATACATACATACATATATATATATATACATACATATATATATATATATATATATATATATATATATATATATATAAGAAAAAACTACATACATGCTATCAGTCCAACCAATCCTTAACCATTTCTGTAGAATCAATTTTGTGTACTTTTTAGTAGAATCAGTTTCTATACTTTAGTAGAATCAGTTTATATATTTTGAAGAAAAAAAAAACTTACATACATGCCATTAACCCAATTAAGGGTGGTGATGCGGAGGGGCGTAGACGGAGTTGTACGAGGAAGAAGGCCGATCCTTCATCGCCAGGAGTGAGGGATTGGAGGAGGAGGCAATGGGTTTTAGATGCGAGGCGATGGGAAGAGATGAGGGAGCAAGGATGAATGATGGAGATAGAAGTGGGTGTTTTCGTTAGACCTGGCATTCGTGTCATGTTTTGAAGGAAATTTTGTGAAAAACATGTTTATTTGAGCAACATCAATAACATGCAATTAACATATTAAAGGCGGAATCATGCTTACATGCACTCAAAACAAAACATCAACCATGAAATTCAAAGCCTAGTAGATTGGTGAACCTTGACTCAACTTAAATCAACATTTGTTAGTTGAGAAATATTTACCTTTGTAGATTCCTCTTTGCATATGCAAAGGATAATCACCCAAGAGATAGGGCCTTCATTCCTTGCTTCTTAGCTCCATGGATTTGGTTGAAAGAATTGGATTCTCCAAGTTCCCAAAATAGAGAACCTCTAAAGATTCTACACCAAGGTTAGATTGAAGAAGAAATGAGTGACCTTGGAGTAGTAGGATTGCTAGATTCACCCTCCAAGGTGGTTGGCCTCTTAGAGAGAAATGGAAGCTTTGTGTTCTCACCAATTTTTCTCTAAAGAACCAAAAACCCTAATTCTACACAAAATGGCCAGCCATTTAATGGATATGGGCTTTTGGGCCTTTGTGAATCTTTATTCATTAAGTTGTCATACAACTTAAGTCAATGGGCTTTGACGTTCGAAGCCCATTGGGCCTTAAGGTCCAAAACTATCCCGAGGTCTTTAACGAACTTATTCGTTTGATTAATTAACATATTAATTAATCCTTGCCATAAATAATTAAACCATTTAATTATTCTTACTCATCTCCATTGTTTCTTCAATCTCCACCTTACATGGTGTACGATCCATTAGGTTCCTTTTAGCGAGGCAGTGGGCGATTAAAACCATTTTACATCGATTGTGAATTGAAACTTACTTTCAATTCTCCCTTTAGTGATTACACACGTTTAGGGCTTCCACAAACCATGAGTGATACCTAGCAGCATATCATGGTTACCCAAGCTAATCAGAAGAGGTAGAGAACCTATTCAGTTCAGGATTTACAAATGCAATACGGTCTTTCTCTAATCTAATACTCTTGACCACATTGTTTGGTTTGATAGTTTATTTATTCATGTCTACTATCCAATGTGATTTGTTTGCTTATATGATTACCTTGAATGTGATTTGGAACGCATTCCCTAATCTCATTCATACTCTGGCCAGAGATTTTAATCATATCATAGAGTATTCTCCCTCAAACCATTTGAAGGTTAGAGATCCCTTGTTGCACATTCACTTGTCTCCATAACTAAGTGGCTTAACCCCAATGATGTCGTGGACACCTCGATGGGGTGACTTTGACATAATCAAAGATCAAGGACTTAACCATAAGACAACTGTGATGCCTCAGGTCAAAAGACTAATTTGCATTATCCCAACCATGAGTTCTCATGTGACATGAGTATGAGAACTCCTCGTTGATCGTGTTCAGTGAACTCATTCTCTATTGAGCACCTACGTACTTGTCTTGATGTCACACACACCAATGACTCGAGATTAGTCACTCTCCCTGAGAGAATGCATAGTACGTACTGATCCTATCGGACTGTCAATGCCCAATTGGCAATCCTATGATCAGGAACGTTTAGGATGTGTCTACGAAAGAATGGTCTCATGAATCTAACTTCATTAGATTGCATTCTCCCAATCACATATTCCTTGGACTTTATCGTTTAAGCATATAACATTTATATGAGACGGCTCAAACAATAATGTTTGCCCTTTATATGTAAACTAGATTAGTTTAACATGTGAAATGTCCGTAAAGTATCATCATATGATTGGCTTTAGGGCACATTTCCAACATGTTTCTCGTGTTCGTGTCATTTTTGTGTCATACCCGATAGCTTAATGGGTCGTGTTGTGTAATACCCGTTAAAGTAAACGAGTAATATGATCCGACCCAAAATCAACCCGTTAATATTATCAGGTAATATGACCCGACTCGTTACCCGTTAAGAAAAATATATTTTAAATCAATAAAAATGACAATGAAAAACATAATTTAACCCAAAAAAATGTAAAACATAATACTAAATTAGTATATACATACTAAATTTCGGACTTGACCCCTTCATGAAAGTTGTAAAACTTTTCATTACGAGTGATTACATTTTTCACACTTCTACAATAATTATTATTAATTTTTTTAATTTTGCACTCAAATAAAAAACATTGTTCATGAGACCTGGAGAGTTTTAAAAATCTAAACGACTGTGTAACCATCATCTAAGCGTTGAGGATGCAATTATGAACGTTTATTATGCTTTCACATCTTTCAGACTTATACATTAATAATTATGATTTTTGTTTATTTTGAACTCCCTTAAAAATACTATTCATGAGAGTTTGTATGGTTTTAAAAATTCAACCGATCATATACCCATCCTCAAAGTGTAGATGATGCGACTACGTGCGTTTGCATATTTTTTCATATTTTTCGCACATGTAAATTAATTATTATAATTTTTTTTTAATGTGTTTGGTATTTTTAAATTACTTGATATTTTTATTTTTAATGTGTTTTATGATTTTTGTCAGAGCCCGTCCCGAATTATTTTTATCGATGGCGTGAAATGACTAAAATGCCCTTGGACGTTAGTTGGTGTTGTGGGTGATATGTTTTGGTTGTGGTCCAATTCATGTTAAGCCCCAATTGTTTGGACCCAATTAGAACTAAATTTTCCCTAGTTTGTGGTTAGTTGTTTCGTTGCCAACTAGGACCACACACACCCATACAATTGTCCATACAATTGTACGGTCAACTCATGAACCAATCAATTCAGGCACAGATCGAGGTTTTGGAAGCCATTTTCGTGTTCCTTGTGAGCTTAGGAACCCATCCATACCTTTCATTGGACGTGAAGCCTTCGTTTTCCAGAGAAACCAAGAACCCCGATTTTGAGCATTGTTTATGTGATCGTAATTGTGGACTTTTCAAGTAGTTTTGAGGTCCTAAGAATCTTTAGAACATCTTCACGAAACTCTGGGAAGAAAGTTGGAGTGTTTTGGACGTCGGGAAGCTTCGTTTGACGAGTTTCAAATTTTGGCCAGATTATCGAGGTTTCTCCGGCGAGATCCCATGGATTTCAAGGCTTGAAATGGTAAGAATGTGTTCTACTCACTCTAAGCTTCATTTTGAGACAAATTTCATGGATTTTGGTGCAAAAATGAGTGAGAAATGAAGGTTTGAGTATTTTCCAGAAACCGGCGATTGCAGCGGCGCTGGCCACGGTCTCTGGTGAACCAAGGAAGACGAAGGAGAATATTCCATCAAGTCTGATGGAATATTTTAACGGCGTCAGGTAATGCCGTTAACTTTTATTAAGGTTTTAACGGAATATTCCTAACGGCCGTTAGACTCAGTTAGGGTTTGGCTGCGTATGGGGGCGCTTCTGGCCGTGCCTTTGGCTGCACATGGGTGGTCCACAAATTATTTTAAAAATATGGGGATGTTCATGAGGTTGAGTAGATCACGTTGGTATATTCAAACACCCCGTTTGAGCATTGTATGATAAGTTATTAGCTAATTTTGGTTGTGTACTTTAATTAACATTTATTTAGTTATTTCGCATATAGGTGAGACCTATCTAGAGGACAAGCACCATCAATCGAGGCTCGGGGGCTACGACCCTTCGACATACCAGTGAGTGGGCTTTTGATTTTCCGTGCAAAGTATCTGCCTATTTTATTTATGCATTAGTAGTTGCATATATTTATGATTGGTGTTGCGGACGCACAGGTAAGTGCCAGGTAAGTTCATAAATTAAAGATATGAGATTGCTTTAGTTATGCGAGATATGATGTGATGCATTGAGAGCTCATAAATCTGCACCCCAGTGTTAGTGCTCCCCCCCCAAAGTTAGGGCACAGTCCTTCACGTGATGTTCACCTCCCGCACCATATGCTGACCTTGGATCCAAGTTAGGTGCACATGCTTGTCGAACAGACCATTATAGGTGGTTCCGACTCGTAGGTGACCCGCGATCATTCGCACAGTCTTCACGTGATCGTAGCACTAGAGCATATTTATTTTACACCTAGTCTTGTCGTACAAACCATTTTAGGTGGTTCCGACTCGTGTGCAGGATTTGATATGATTGAGATTGGTTATGTGCTATAGACTTAGCCGGGCAGGTCACGTTAGGTGGATCCGGCTGATATGATATATGGCATTGATTTATTTTAACTGGATTACTTATAGCATTTCATTGAGATACTTTGGCATGGTATATTTCTATGGATTTTCATCCTGAGCATGATTTCTAATATAACGTATATTATTTTTCTGGGAAATTATACAAGTTTTACAGCGAGGGGTTAACGCGTTTGATAAATGAAATGAATTTGAAAAGCTTTGTTTTTGCCCACTCACACTTTATGTTTTGCGCCCCTCCAGTTTTAGGTAGAAATGCTTTGGTGGCTCACAGGGATTTCGAAGGTGGTTCTGACAGAACATCACAAATGTAGGATCACCTTTGGGTGTTGTACAATTAGTACTTGTCCAGTCGGACTGCATTTAGGCTATTTATGCTCTGATTGTGTATTTCACACTTAATCTCGCACTAGCACCTTATTTTAGCTAGTACTTTTAGTAGTTTGGTTTTTTATTCATTCGCATTTCCTTATATCTATATTGCTTCAGCACTGTGCACATGGCTACGTCACCTTCACGTGACGGCCAGCACGCCCTGTTTTAGGTCGGGGTGTATCAGTTGGTATCAGAGTTAATCCCTGGCCGGAAGTGTGCCGACGAGGATGTCGGGCCCTTACGAGGGGTGGATTGTAAGATCCCACATCGCCCAGGGGAGTTGATCTTGTAAGCTTTATATGTATATTCCCATCTCTACCTAGCACGAGGCATTTTGGGAGCTCACTGGCTTGGGGTTCCATCAGAACTCTGAAGTTACGCGAGTTCGCGCGAGAGCAATCCCATGATGGGTGACCCACTGGGAAGTTCTTGTGTGAGTTCCCAGAAACAAAACCGTGAGGGCGTGGTCGGGGCCCAAAGCAAACAATATCATGCTACGGTGGAGTCGAGCCAGGGATATAGTGGGGGCCCAGGCCGGGATGTGACAATTTGGTATCAGAGTCTAGGTTTACAGTCCTGCATATCTTGTGAATTTTCTAATTATTTTGGTGTCTTCTGTCAGAACTATGCCACCTCGTAGAGATCCCCGTCCTTCTGTTAAGCCTAGTTTCCCCGATATCGCTCAGTTAGGGGAAGCTATTGCTAATGTTATTCAGTCTTCTCTCCGTCCTTCCCAAATGACACCTCTTGAGATTATTTATAATTTAAAGTTGAATCATTTCATGGGTAATGAAGGTCTGAATGAGCAGAGAAATGGATTAATCACCTTGAGACGACTACTTGGTTTTTAGGTGAGCAGCCTGCATCCTGGTGGAGACAGGAGTCGTATCAGTTATCACCAGATGAAACTGCTGATTAGGAAGTTTTTAAGCAGTTATTTCATAAGAGATTTATTCCTCTTAAGTATATAGATCGCAAGAAATAAGAGTTTACAAATCTGAAGCAGGGGAAGATGACGGCTAATGAGTACTACAAGAAGTTTACCGATTTATCTCGCTATCATCTGGAGGTTGCTGCTAATCCGGTTGAGATGCTTCGTCGCTTCAGATTGGGTACTAAAAAGAAGTGGTGTTCTATGGCGACCACAACTTCATATGCTACTTACCAAGAGTATTATGTGGTTCTGCTGCCAATTGAAGATTCTGAGAATATGCCCAGCGATAGTGAGGAGGAAGAAAATGATGGGAATCAGAAGAAAGATGATAAAGGTAAAGGTCAGTCTTCTCAAGGACCTCGCAAGACTCAGAGCTTTAAGAGAAGTGGAACTAGTTCCAGTTCTTCTAGCGGAGGTTTTAGTGCCACTAGTCAAATGAGAGGTGGTAGATTTTCAGGAGGTCCTAGATTCCAGAGTGTTGGAAATGTGCCCTAAAGCCATTCATATGATGATACTTTACGGATATTTCACATGTTAAACTAATCTAGTTTACATATAAAAGGCAAACATTATTGTTTGAGGCGTCTCATATAAATGTTATATGCTTAAACGATAAAGTCCAAGGAATATGTGATTGGAAGAATGCAATCTAATGTAGTTAGATTAATGAGACCATTCTTTCGTAGACACATCCTAAACGTTCCTGATCATAGGATTGCCAATTGGGCATTGACAGTCCGATAAGATCAGTACGTGCTATGTCTTCTCTCAGGGAGAGTGACTAGTCTCGAGTCATTGGTGTGTGTGACATCAAGACAAGTACGTAGGTGCTCAATAGAGAATGAGTTCACTGAACACGATCAACGAGGAGTTCTCATACTCATGTCACATGAGAACTCATGTTTGGGATAATGCAAATTAGTCCTTTGACCTGAGGCATCACAGTTGTTGTCTTGTGGTTAAGTCCTTGATCTTTGATTATGCCAAAGTCACCCCATCGGGGTGTCCACGACATCATTGGGGTTAAGCCACTTAGTCATGGAGACAAGTGAATGCGCAACAAGGGATCTCTAACCTTCAATTGGCTTGAGGGAGAATACTCTATGATATGATTAGAATCTCTGGCCAGAGTATGAATGAGATTGGGGAATGCGTTCCAAATCACATTCAAGGTAATCATAAAATGCAAATGAATCACATTGGATAGTAGACATGAATAAATAAACTATCAAACCAAACAATGTGGTCAAGAGTATTAGATTAGAGAAAGACCGTATTGCATTTGTAATCCTAAACTGAATAGGTTCTCTACCTCTTCTGATTAGCTTGGGTAGCCATGATATGCTGCTAGGGGTCACTCATGGTTTGTGGAAGCCCTAAACGTGTGTAATCACTAAAGGGAGAATTGAAAGTAAGTTTCAATTCACAATCGATGTAAAATGGTTTTAATCGCCCACTGCCTCGCTAAAAGGAACCTAATGTATCGTACACCAAATAAGGTAGAGATTGAAGAAACAAAGGAGATGAATTAAATGGTTTAATTATTTATGGCAAGGATTAATTAATATGTTAATTAATCAAACGAATAAGTTCGTTAAAGACCTCGGGATAGTTTTGGACCTTAAGGCCCAATGGGCTTCGAACGTCAAAGCCCATTGACTTAAGTTGTATGACAACTTAATGAATAAAGATTCACAAAGGCCCAAAAGCCCATATCCATTTAGTGTTGAATTAGGGTTTTTGGTTCTTTAGGTCATTTAAAGAAGTGACTATATAAAGAACTTTATAGCCTAAAATTCATAAGTTGTTGATTTTAGAGAAAATTGGTGAGAACACAAAGCTTCCATTTCTCTCTAAGAGGCCAACCACCTTGGGGGATATTGTCTAGCAATTCTATTTCCTCAAGGTCACTCATTTCCTCTCCAATCCAACCTTGGTGTAGAATCTTTAGAGGTTCTCAATTTTGGGAACTTGGAGAACCTATTCTTCTAACCAAATCCATGGAGCTAAGAAGCAAGGAATGAAGGCCCTATCTCTTGGGTGATTATCCTTTGCATATGCAAAGAGGAATCTACAAAGGTAAATATTTCTCAACTAACAAATTGTTGTTTTTAAGTTGAGTCAAGGTTCACCAATCTACTAGGCTTTGAATTTCATGGTAGATGTTTTGTTTTTGAATGCATGAAAGCATGATTCCGCCTTTAATTGTTAATTGCATGCTATATGATGTTATTCAAATGAACATGTTTTTCACAAAATTTCCTTCAAGTGGTATCAGAGCCTAGGTCTAGTAGTTGGTGAATCATTTTGGGTTTTGTAGTTCATAGTTTTTTATTTAAAAGTTGTAATATGTTACAAGCTTTATTCTTGTTTCTTTGAATGTAAATTTTGTTAGAAAATTTGCCATCTCAAATGTTGTAGATGTAGTTCATATGAGCATGAATTTTGGAGCTAAAATTTGGTGCCATGTTTTTTGGGAAATTCGGCCAAATCCAAAGGGTGATTTTTTGGGTTCATGTTTGTCTTGTTAAAATGGTTTTAAAGTGACTTTTGGAACCCCTAAGTACCCTAGGATGTTAACCCTCTTTTGAGTGATGAAAATTTGAGTTTTGGTGAGTGAAAACATTCATGGAGCTATTATGAGTTTTCATGAGTGTTCTTCAATGTTCTTGAAGTTCTTGCCAAGAACAAAAAGTTTTGAAGTTTTGATTCAAAATGTTTTATGTTTTTACATAAAGTTTTGGTTTAATTTTAGTGGGTGATTTTAGTGGGTGATGATTATTTGTAAAGTATTATTAATGGTTTTAATGGTAGACAAACTTTTTTAAAAGTTTGACATAAATTCAATTAATGGTTATAATGGTAGACAAACTTTTTTTTAAAAGTTTAACATAAATTCAAAATATTTCATCTTTACCTCACCTAATAAAACCCACTTACAAAAACTTTGTAAAAATCATATTTTTTCTATCATGGCCGGCCACCCTAATTAAATAGGGTATTTTTGGGTCTTTTATTCAATTACATAAAGTTTTGATACTTTTGTGTATTTGCACTTTGGCCCAAAAGTTTACGTTTTTACGTTAAGGCCCAAAAACGTTAAAGGACAAATTGTTTTGCTCCTTTAATGAAGTTTTTTGTATTTGTTGAAATTTTTGGGTTCTAGTTGTAATTACATGAAGTAGTGGACTTTTGTGTTTTTTACAAAGTGACCCCAAAAGTTTGTGTTTCGCAATATAGCCCAAAAAGTTGTGGTTATTGCATGATGGCCCAAATTAAGTAGGAAACAAAAATTGTTTTGTCTCTTTAAATGAGAATTGGATTTTCATTTTATTTAGCTCCATTTAAATCAATTTTATGGATACAAAAACCAAATGAAAATGTTGCATTCAATTTAATTAATTAAAATGTTAATTAATTAAAGGGTGATTATGAACCTAAGCCTACGATAATTGAGCTATGTGAAAGGCCGTTTCAAATTTGTTTGAACCATGGGAATGTGTAGATTAATTTTGGTTGTAATTTGATTTGATCAAATGTTGTAAAAGAGCATAAGCTCTTCTTTACTTTAAAGTAATTTTAATTATGCAAATGTTGTAATGAGCATAAGCTCACCTTTACTTTGAAGTACTTCTTTCTTGCTTTATTTGATATGCATGAAAATGAAGTAGAGGGTCCAACGCCCCTAAGACAACACGCCTTAATGTGATTAAACGCGTAACTAAAATCAATCTCCATCCCTAGTCCGAGATTCAACACTAGGCTCGTGTTGAATCTAAACAAAGGTTCATAGTCATCCTAAGGCCCTAAGACAACTATATAGTCCATCAAATGAATGCAAACCTTATATTAGTAGTATCATATACTCTTGCTTTAAAAACCGTTTTATAAGAATAGTGGGAGTATTATATACAACTAAATTGAATCAAATGGACCAATAGTTGTAATAGGACCAAAATTGTTTTAATGTAGATTAAAATGAATACTTATATGTGATGAGACCTAAAACCCTCAACCAAACCATTATTAAGTTGAAAAGCGTGAGAGTGCTTAGAATACTCTTTCGTGGCCTTCCACCATGGTAGGCTTCAATCGTTTGTGACTCATACACCGTATTCGTCCAGTTCTGGGGTTGCAAAGTATGTGCTTACATTCAGGAGAAGCCTATACACATATGATGAAGTAAAGGTAGGCAACGAGTGTGGTCAATATGATATTCTTCTGAGGCCATTCTTGAACCCCTACTTTAACTAGCATGGTGGGAATGACTTAACTAAGTGCAATGTGTCAAAATGATATTCTTCTGAGGCATCATTCTCTAGAGGCCAAACTAGATGGGTACTTGCAAAAGGTTGTTGCAAATGAGTAAGCGTACTCTCTCCTTATTATTAACGCTAGCCAATATGATTTTCTTCTGAGGTGGGCTTGGTAATAGTGAGTCTCCCATAACCTACTAAGAGTTTCCTCCAAAACTCTCGAATTCCTATGAGGGATATGGAATTTGCCAAAAATAGTGGGTGGTGCTATTTGATTTAAAGACCCGAATCAAATGGCTTAAAATCAATCAATTTATATTCGTTATGTATTTGTTTACCAATATATTTGCAAACGCTATCCAAAACTTGACAAAGAAAAGCCGAATGTTTTAGTTTCCGGACTTGGTAACACAATCCCAAAGATTGTCTTAAATGGATTGTGCATGTACCTAAGAAGTCTCATCCTCACAATCTTCCTATTGATAATGTATCATTGGAAGAACATGTTAGAAATGTCTATCATGAAGAGGACAACACAAACAACCAATGCTTATTCCTTCGTTATATGAACAAAGGAACTTACGAAGATTAGCATAAAGACAAGGACACTTTTAGTGTCATAGTTCTTCACTTACAAATTGTTGTATGAAGAAATAAGAGTTGCCTTGAACAACTCTTGAAAGTTTGTAATTATGTTTAGAACATAATGGTTGGTTGACAAAAATAGTCCATCAACATGGACTTATGATGATTTTGAATCATTGAGTGTTGAAGTGATAAACCACTTAACGAGACGGAAACTAAGCTAGGACTTCACCTTTATGTCCCTATCCTAATGGTTCACTAAGTTTATTGTAAACTATGTAGTGAACAATAACCACACACTCTCCAAAATGTTTGATGTGTATAACACAATTGAAAAAGGTTTCAAGAGAGATAGTGGGAGTTTAGGGACCATGACTATTGTAGTCAAAGGAGAAGTCAAATGAAGAAGATAAAATTAACTCCAAGGGAACAAACTTTCTTTATGAAAGGATGGACATTGGAAGGGGTATTTGCAAGAAATGTCTTGCAAGTGTCAAGAACACACCTTTCGAAGGTGTTGTAAATTGTTCTTGAAAAGTTCAAAACAGTTGGTTCTTCTACTTGAATACATGATTCCGTATTAGTAACTATGTTTTACAATCGTTGTAAAAGTATGGCTAATAAGAAGTAGAAGATTAATGAGAGAAGAGAAAGTACTTCACATTCGGAACGTGAATAAAATATAGATCTCTGCGAAAGCAGATGGTACTAACTTCCTCATATGAACTACCAAAGAAATTGGAAAAACCAAAGATTGTCTTTACATCCCAATTTTAAGGAACTTAATTCCGTCACTATAGTAGAGATGGATGAATGTTTTGTTTGACAAAACATTGTTCTTTATTAATCAATGATTGGATTATAGTAATCTAATTGATTGTCTCTATAGTAGAGATGATATGGTAGCGTTAACTGTTTAGAATATAATGATGCTTAAAACCCAAAAGGTTGCAAGATAGTGGCAATTGTCCACAACATAATACTACTCATGTTGTATGACATTCACCGAAGATCACTCTCGGTTGGACTATAGTTTATTATGAATAAACACAAGTCCGAATACTTTGCAAAAGGTTTCAAAGAATTCAAGAAATGTAAGTTGATGAGTAAGACGTCTAAAGTACTTACCTCCTTAGATTTGATTCAAGGAAAGGTAACACTTTAGATGAGTTTCCTTGAAAGATATCAAGGAAATTAGCATCATAAGATAATGATTTTCTCCATTAGGAGAAGAACGAACTCGAATAAGATTTAGTTCGTTGGATGTTATCAATTACCCATATATATAGGATATATACTTCTAAAACAATATGATTGTCAATTAGAAGATCTTCCAAAATTTTCATAAATCCATAGGATGTAGTTGGAAAGAAAGACAAATCTTAATCATGTTAAGATTTGGGGTTGTGTGCTAATGAGCAATATTTGTTTAAAAAAAAAAATTATCTTGTGGATATCCTTAAATTAACCTTTGGATATCACTTCTATAAACCAACCAACAAATGTTGTTTGTTGAGTAGTTCATTGTAATCCTACAATGTGATTTGCCTTAGAGCAAATGAACTAGGAATAGAACTCAAAAGAATGGGTTCTTTGAGAGACAAGATGATAATCAACAAATATAACAACCTAGTTCCTATACCACAAGCTCCAAGGTAGTCAAAAAGAATTTTAAAACCGTCTCAGTTGAATGGTTTGAACTTTATGACTACATTGAGTGTATATACAACATATACTCAAGGAAATGGTAAAGTACCATTTGACCCGAAATAATGAAACCTTCATAGCTAATTGGTAGCTTAAGGTGACTACAATCAAAGAGAATGGTTGACTTTGAAGGAACCATCTTTGACGTAGTCTTAGTTTCAATTAATTCGATGATTGCTAGCTACAACTAAATGTTGATTCAATGTTTGGACATAATATAGGTTTCCGAAACCATTATTAAGATAGTCCTAATAATATATGTCTAAAACTATGAATCACAAAACATGTAAGTTGTAGAGATCCAACCATCATGGATCTTAGCAAGCTAGTGGGAGCCATAAGCGTTTTATGAGAGAAAAGGTCAAATCGTTTGATTTCTCATATAGATGTAAATGAATCTTTTGTTTACTAGGTTTACAAAAGATTAGTGGGAGTTAATCATATTCCTAAATTTGAATATATGTATGATATATTAATTTTGGAAATGAAAAGAATACTTCATTGTTAAAGTTATGACTTTAAAACTTTCTATAACGATAGAATGTATATGGGAGACATAGTCTATATACATGGGATGGAAATCTATAATGATAGATTTTAGGATATAATTGGATTATATCATGCCCTAATAATAGACAAAAGGTTGCTAGGAAGTTTCTCATATGATGATAAACTTTAATAAGAAGAACAACTCTAGTGAGACTAGGAGGTAGCTCTTCTCAAAGGGAACGTACCCTTTGACTCCCAAAGAAATAATGCGTAAATCGAATACTTTATGCATACGCAGAAAGGTGATTTATGTATTTCATATTGTATGAAAAACATTGATATGAGTTGTACCTAGAAAGGTACAAGGCGATATCAGTGCAAGCCCAGGATCAGAACCATGGCAACTGTCAAGTAAATCCTTAAGTATTTAAGAAATACTAAAGGATAGGTTCCTCGAAGAATGAGGAAGAATTAGAGTAACGTAATGGAAGCGTAAATGTATTAGATTGTGAATCTAATCCATCATTGGATGTTTCTTCATTATGAATGAAGAGATAAACAGATATCTCTTTATTATGACTAAAGAGATATTTGGATGGAAACATTAAAGTAATGACTTTAGTGTGTTCCATTATGAATGCAAAATATATTGCCATATAGAAGTTTACAACAATGTTGTTTGGATGGGAAAGTTCATTTATGAACTCTCTATTCGGTTCCAACCAGAAAGTGTATCTAGTGTACTGACACTACGACACTAATGGGGCGATAGCTCAAGCCTGGGAATCAAGGTCTCATCAAGATCCGAACTCATATGAGAGACTGAACCACATGATTGGGAATCATGTATAATGGTGACGTCGATATTCTCAAGGTTGCTTCTATGGATAACATATAGATATCCATTTCCTAGGCCTACTATTCAGCCATTTAGGAAATGACTACAGAAGAGGAATCATAACAGATGACCAAGCTGATTGGCTCTAGTGCAAGTGGGAGATTGTTGGAAATGTGCCCTAAAGCCATTCATATGATGATACTTTACGGATATTTCACATGTTAAACTAATCTAGTTTACATATAAAAGGCAAACATTATTGTTTGAGGCGTCTCATATAAATGTTATATGCTTAAACGATAAAGTCCAAGGAATATGTGATTGGAAGAATGCAATCTAATGTAGTTAGATTAATGAGACCATTCTTTCGTAGACACATCCTAAACGTTCCTGATCATAGGATTGCCAATTGGGCATTGACAGTCCGATAAGATCAGTACGTGCTATGTCTTCTCTCAGGGAGAGTGACTAGTCTCGAGTCATTGGTGTGTGTGACATCAAGACAAGTACGTAGGTGCTCAATAGAGAATGAGTTCACTGAACACGATCAACGAGGAGTTCTCATACTCATGTCACATGAGAACTCATGTTTGGGATAATGCAAATTAGTCCTTTGACCTGAGGCATCACAGTTGTTGTCTTGTGGTTAAGTCCTTGATCTTTGATTATGCCAAAGTCACCCCATCGGGGTGTCCACGACATCATTGGGGTTAAGCCACTTAGTCATGGAGACAAGTGAATGCGCAACAAGGGATCTTTAACCTTCAATTGGCTTGAGGGAGAATACTCTAGATATGATTAGAATCTCTGGCCAGAGTATGAATGAGATTGGGGAATGCGTTCCAAATCACATTCAAGGTAATCATAAAATGCAAATGAATCACATTGGATAGTAGACATGAATAAATAAACTATCAAACCAAACAATGTGGTCAAGAGTATTAGATTAGAGAAAGACCGTATTGCATTTGTAATCCTAAACTGAATAGGTTCTCTACCTCTTCTGATTAGCTTGGGTAGCCATGATATGCTGCTAGGGGTCACTCATGGTTTGTGGAAGCCCTAAACGTGTGTAATCACTAAAGGGAGAATTGAAAGTAAGTTTCAATTCACAATCGATGTAAAATGGTTTTAATCGCCCACTGCCTCGCTAAAAGGAACCTAATGTATCGTACACCAAATAAGGTGGAGATTGAAGAAACAAAGGAGATGAATTAAATGGTTTAATTATTTATGGCAAGGATTAATTAATATGTTAATTAATCAAACGAATAAGTTCGTTAAAGACCTCGGGATAGTTTTGGACCTTAAGGCCCAATGGGCTTCGAACGTCAAAGCCCATTGACTTAAGTTGTATGACAACTTAATGAATAAAGATTCACAAAGGCCCAAAAGCCCATATCCATTTAGTGTTGAATTAGGGTTTTTGGTTCTTTAGGTCATTTAAAGAAGTGACTATATAAAGAACTTTATAGCCTAAAATTCATAAGTTGTTGATTTTAGAGAAAATTGGTGAGAACACAAAGCTTCCATTTCTCTCTAAGAGGCCAACCACCTTGGGGGATATTGTCTAGCAATTCTATTTCCTCAAGGTCACTCATTTCCTCTCCAATCCAACCTTGGTGTAGAATCTTTAGAGGTTCTCAATTTTGGGAACTTGGAGAACCTATTCTTCTAACCAAATCCATGGAGCTAAGAAGCAAGGAATGAAGGCCCTATCTCTTGGGTGATTATCCTTTGCATATGCAAAGAGGAATCTACAAAGGTAAATATTTCTCAACTAACAAATTGTTGTTTTTAAGTTGAGTCAAGGTTCACCAATCTACTAGGCTTTGAATTTCATGGTAGATGTTTTGTTTTTGAATGCATGAAAGCATGATTCCGCCTTTAATTGTTAATTGCATGCTATATGATGTTATTCAAATGAACATGTTTTTCACAAAATTTCCTTCACAGAGGCATGGAGATTCTGGAAGAGGAAATGCTCATTTGTGCCGTAGATGTAATAATAGGCATTTTGGAGAGTGTAGGCAGGGCAGCAGTGGATGTTTTACTTGTGGGCAGATGGGACATAAAGCTATAAATTGTCCCCAAAAGCAGCCTTCTATGCCACCATCAGCGACGATCCAGCAAGTTCCAGAGTCTGGTAGTTATGGTCAGATGGGTCGAGGTAGTGCTTACCATTATCAAGGCGATGTCGTTCCTTATGCTCCAAGACCATATCAGTATTCGCATGATCCTTATTACCATAGTGGGTATTCTCAGTATCTTGGAGGGTATACGCCGTATCCTCCAATTCCAGCTGGTGGATCTCAGTGGTACCAGGGAGGACAACCCCAACAAGTAGAGATTGCTTCCAGTAGTGCAGGATCTTCAAGGCAATCTAGTCAGCCAAGTCAGGGACGAGGTATGCATGGGCGAGGTAATCAAGCTAGTAGAGGTCATGGGGGATGACAACAAGCCCAGGGACGTATTAATAATATCTCTCTGCAGGATGCTCAGAATCATCTGGACTTGATCATGGGTACGTTAAACATTCTTGGTCACTTTGCTAGAGTTTTAATTGATTATGGTGCTACACATTCTGTCATTTCTCATACATTTGCTCAAGTGACGCAACCTCATCCTACACCTCTAGGGTATGATTTAGAGTTGCTATGCCTAGAGGGGAGAGATGTTATGTTGATTGTGTATATCCAGGATGCCCAGTGATGGTGGATGAGGTAGTTATGCCAGCTAATCTTATCCCGTTAGATATTGTTGATTTTGATGTGATTTTGGGCACATATTGGTTGCATTATAATCGTGCCAATATAGATTGCTACGGGAAAGAAGTTACTTTCCATCGTCCTGGATTGCCCGAGTTTACTTTTGTGGGTGAGCGTAGTGGGGTGAGGCATGGTGTTATTTCTGCCGTAAGAGCTAATAAGTTGTTAGAGAAATGTTGTGAGGGGTATTTGGCTCATGTAGTGTTGAATGATAATGTTCCTAGCAATGTGGAGAATGTTCGAGTGGTCAGGCATTTTCCTGATGTATTCCATGATGATTTACTGGAATTGCTGCTAGACCGAGATGTGGAGTTCACTATTGATTTGCTTCCAGGTACGGATCCTATATCTTTAACTCCTTATTGAATGGCTTGAAGGAAATTTTGGGAAAAACATGTTCATTTAAGCAACATCTATAGCATGCAATTAACAATTAAAGGCGGAATCATGCTTGTATGCACTCAAAACAAAACATTACCCATGAAATTCAAAGCCTAGTAGTTAGGTGAACCAAGACTCAACTCAAGAACAAAGTGAGTTGAGAAATTTATACATTTGTTGATTCCTCTTTGCATAAGCAAATGATAATCACCCAAGAGATAGGGCCTTCATTCCTTGCTTCTTAGCTCCATGGATTTGGATGGAAGAATTGGTTTCTCCAAGTTCTCAAAGTTGAGAACCTCTAAGTCTCCACACCAAGGAATGATTGATGAAGAAATGAGTGACCTAGAGGAAGTAAGATTACTAGCTATGTTCCTCTAGGGTGGCCGGCCTCTTAGAGAGAAAAGAGAGCTTGTGTTCTCATCTTTTCTCCAAAAGAAACCCTAATGAAGAACAGGCTATAAAGTCATATTTATATCTACCTTCATTGGAGTGGCAAACTTGTAATTAAGTCCAAAACCCACTCCTTTATCAAAATGGCAGGCCATAGGGTTTTATTGGGCTATTTGGGCCTTTGTGAATTATTAGTCATTAAGTTGTCATACAACTTAAGTCAATGGGCTTGACGTTCGAAGCCCATTGAACCGTGAGGCCCAAAACTAACCCGTGGTCTTTTAACGAACTTTATTCGTTTGATTAATTAACATATTAATTAATCCTTGCCATAAATAATTAAAACATTTAAGTATCCTTACTCATCTCCGTTGTTTCTTCAATCTCTGCCTTACACGGTGTACGATCCATTAGGTTCCTTTAGCGAGGCAGTGGGCGATTAGAACTCTTTCAAATCGATTGTGAATTGAAACGTACTTTCAATTCTCCCTTTAGTGATTATACACGTTTAGGGCTTCCACAAACCATGAGTGACACCTAGCAGTATGTCATGGTTACCCAAGCTAATCAGAAGAGGTGGAGAACCTATTCAGTTTAGGATTACAATGCAATACGGTCTTTCTCTAATACAATACTCTTGACCACATTGTTTGGATTGATAGTTTATTCATGTCTACTATCCAATGTGATTCATTTACTTATATGATTACCTTGAATGTGATTTAGAACGACTTCCTAAATCTCATTCATACTCTGGCCAGAGATTCTTAATCATATCATAGAGTATTCTCCCTCAAACGGTTTGAAGGTTAGAGATCCCTTGTTGCGCATTTACTTGCCTCCATGGCTAAGTGGCTTAACCCCAACTATGTCGTGGACACCCTCTGATGGAGTGACTTTGACATAGTCAAAGATCAAAGACCTAACCACAAGACAACTATGATGTCTCAGGTCAAATGACTACTTTGCATTATCCCAACCATGAGTTCTCATGTGACATAAGTATGAGAACTCATCGTTGATCGTGTTCAGTGGAGTCATTCTGTATTGAGCACCTACATGCTTGTCTTGGTGTCAATCACACCAATGACTCGAGACCAGTCACTCTCTCTGAGAGAAGACACAGCACATACTGATCTTAACGGACTGTCAATGCCCAATTGGCAATCCTATGATCAGGAACGTTTAGGATATGTATACGAAAGAGAATGGTCTCATGAACCTAACTTGTTTAAATTACATTCTCCTAATTACATATTCCTTGGACTTATCGTTTAAGCATATAACATTTATATGAGACGGCTTAAAACAATAACCTTTGCCCTTGACATTAAACTAGATTAGTTTAACATGTGAAATGTCCGTAAAGTATCATCATATGATTGGTTTTAGGGCACATTTCCAACAATCTCCCACTTGCACTAGAGCCAATCAGCTTGGTCATCAGTGATGATACCTCTTCTGTAGTCATTTCAAAAATGGCTAAGTAGTAGGCCTAGACAATGGATATCTATATGTTATCCATAGAAGCAACCTTGAGAATAACGACGTCACCATTATACATGATTCTCAATCATGTGGTTCAGTCTCTCATTTGAGTTCGGATCTTGATGAGACCTTGATTCCCTGGCTTAAGCTATCGCCCCATTAGTGTCGTAGTTCGGTCCACTAGAGACACTTTCTGGTTGGAACCGAATAGAGAGTTCATAAATGAACTTTCCCATCCAAACAACATTGTTGTAAGCTTCTATATGGCAATATATTTTGCATTCATAATGGAACACACTAAAGTCATTACTTTTAATTTTTCCATCCAAATATCTCTTTAGTCATAATAAAGAGATATCGGATTATCTCTTCATTCATAATGAAGAAACATCCAATGATGGATTAGATTCATAATCTAATACATTTACGCTTCCTTTACGTTACTCTAATTCTTCCTCATTCTTTGAGGAATCTATCGTTTAGTATTTCTTAAATACTTAAGGACTCACTCGACAGTTGCCATGGTTCTGATCCTGGGCTTGCATTGATATTGTCTTGTACCGATCTAGGTACAATTCATATCAATGTTTTTCATACAATATGAAATACGTAAATCACCTTTCTGCGTATGCATAAAGGATTCTATTTATGCATTATGTTTCTTTAGGAGTCAAAAGGGTACGTTCCCTTTGAGAAGAGCAACTTCCTAGTCTCACTAGAGTTGTCCTTTTGATTTGAAGTTTGTCATCATATGAGAAACTTCCTAGCATCTCTTGTCTATCATTAGGGCTTGATATAATCCAATTATATCCTGAAATCTATCATTATAGATTTCCATCTCATGTTTATAGACTATGTCTCCCATATACATTCTATCGTTATAGAATGTTTAAAGTCATAACTTTAACGAAGAAGTATTCTTTTCATTTCCAAAATTAATATATCATATATTTGTATATATATATATATATATTTAAATTTAGGAACATGATTAACTCCCACTAATCTTTTGTAAACCTAGTAAACAAAAGATTCATTTACATCTTTATGAGAAATCAAACAATTTGATCTTTCTCTTATAAGACGCTTATAGCTCCCACTAGCTTGCTAAGATCCATGATGGATGGATCTCTACAACTTACATGTCTTGTGATTCATAGTTTTAGACATATATTATCAAGACTATCTTAATAATGGTTTCGGAAACCCATATAATGTCCAAACATTGAATCACCATTTAGTTGTAGCTAGCAATCTTCGAATTAATTGAAACCAAGACTACGTCAAAGATGGTTTCTTCCAAGTCAACCAATATCTTTGATTGTAGTCACATTAAGCTAGCAATTAGCTATTAAAGGTTTCACTATTTCGGGTCAAATGGTATTTTACCATTTCCTTGAGTATATATCGTATATACACTCAATGTAGTCATAAGGATTTTTCATTCTTATTTCTTTCGAATTAAGAGGTGCAACTCTCTGACATAGTCATAAAGTTCAAACCATTCAACTGAGACGGTTTATAAATCCTTCTCGACTACCTTGGAGCTTGTGGTATAGGAACTAGGTTGTTATATTTGTTGATCACTATCTTGTTTCTCAAAGAATCCATTCTTTGAGTTCCATCCCTCGTTCATTTGCTCTATCTTGGGCAAATCCTAGTGTAGGATTACAATGAACTACCCAACAAACAACATTTGTTAGTTGGTTTATAGAAGTGATATCCAAATGTTAATTTAAGGATACCCACAAGATAATTTTTAAACAAATATTGCTCATTAGCACACAACCCCAAATCTTAACATGATTAAGTCTTGTATTTCTTTCCAACTACATCCTATGGAGTCATGAAAATTTTGGAAGATCTTCTAATTGACAATCATATTGTCTTAGAAGTATATATCCTATATATGGGTAATTGATAATATCCAACGAACTAAATCTTATTCTAGTTTGTTCTTCTCCTAATGGAGAAATCCATTATCTTATGATGCTTCTTTCCTTGATATCGTTCAAGGAAACTGTTCTAAAGGGTTACCTTTCCTTGGATCAAATCTAAGGAGGTAAATACTTTATACATCTTACTCATCAACTTACATTTCTTGAATTCTTTGAAACCTTTTGCAAAGTATTCAGACTTGTGTTTATTCAAAATAAACTATAGTCCAACCGAGAGTGATCTTCGGTGAATGTCATACAACATGAGTAGTATTATGTTGTGGACAAGTGCCACTAACATCTAAGTGAATTAACCTCAACAACTTTGTGATTCTTTATTCTTTCCAAAAGAATAAAGATTCGAACATTTCGCCTCTATACAATTTTAATAAGAAGGTATTGGATGCGGATCTAACGATCCAAAGCATCCATCTATGACCAACTCGTAATTTATGTTTTAGAGGTATCACAACTCAGTTGGGATTAGTCACTACCTTGCAACCTTTTGGGTTTTAAGCATCGTTATATTCTAAACAGTTAACACCACCATATCATCTCTACTATAGAGATAATTAATTAGATTACAATAATCTAATCATTCATTAATAAAGAACAATGTTTTGTTTGACAAAACATTTATCCATTTCTCATACGGAATTATGTTCCTTTATTCAATTGGACTGTAAAGACAATCTTTGTTTTTCCATTTTCTTTGGTAGTTCATATGAGGAAGTAAGTACTAACTGCTTTCGCAAAGATCTACATTTGATTCACGTTTCGAATGTGAAGTACTTTCTCTTCTCTCATTAATCTTCTACTTCTTATTAGCCACATTTTTACTACGATTGTAAAACATAGTTACTAATACGGAATCAAGCATTCAAGTAGAAGAACCAACTGTTTTGAACTTTTCAAGAACAATTTACAACACCTTCGAAAGGTGTGTTCTTGACACTTGCAAGACATTTCTTGCAAATACCCCTTCCATTGTCCATCATTTCATAAAGAAAGTTTGTTCCCTTGGAGTTATTTTGCCTTCTTCATTTGACTTCTCCTTTGACTACAATAGTCATGGTCCCTAAACTCCCACTATCTCTCTTAAAACATATTTCAATTGTGTTATATACATCAAACAATTTGGAGAGCATGTGGTTATTGTTCACTATATAGTTTACAATAAACTTAGTGATCTATTTGGATAGGGACACAAAGGTGAAGTCCTTGCCTAGTTTTCCGTCTCTAGAAGTGGTTTAACACTTCAACACTCAATGATTCAAAATCATCATAAGTCCATGTTGATGGACTATTTTTGTCAACCAACCATTATGTTCTAAACATAATTACAAACTTTCAAGAGTTGTTCAAGGCAACTCTCATTTCTTCATACAACAATTTGTAAGTGAAGAATCATGGCACATAAAGTATCCATGCCATTGTGCTTTCTTCTCAAGTTCTTTGTTCATTTAACAAAGAAACAAGCACTAGTGTTTGCATTAACTAAGGGTTGTTCAAAGCAACTCTTATTACTTCATACAACGATTTGTAAGTGAAGGACTATGACATTAAAAGTGTTGTCCTCTTTATGATAGACTTATCTAACATGTTCTTCCATGATACATTATCAATAGGAAGATTGTGAGGATGAGACTACTTAGGTACGTATACAATCCATTTAAGACAATCTTTGGGATTGTGGTACCAAGTCCGAAAACTAAAACATTCGGCTTTTCTTTGTCAAGTTTTGGATAGCGTTTGCAAATATATTGGTAAATAAACACATAACGTATATAAATTGATTGATTTTAAGCCATTTGATCCGGGTCTTTAAATCAAATAGCACCACCCACTATTTTTGGCAAATTCCATATCCCTCATTGGAATTCGAGAGTTTTGGAGGAAACTCTTAGTAGGGTATGGGAGGCTCACTATTACCAAGCCCACCTCACAATGATATGATGTTGGCTAGCATCAATAATAATGAGAGTATACTTACTCATTTGCATCTCTTGCAAGTACCCATCTTATTTGGCCTCTAGAGAATGAAGCCTCACAATGATATGATGTTGGCTCCATTGCACTTAGTTAAGTCATTCCCACCATGCAAGTTCGAGTAGGGGTTCAAGAAAAACCTCACAATGATATGATGTTGGCTATTCTCGTTGCCTACCTTCACAACATCATGTATGCATATAGAACTCCTCTTGAGTGTAAGCACGCACTTTGTACTCCCCCATGATAGGGTGAAGTCGTTGCACGAGTCACAAACGATCGGAGCCTACCATGGTGGAAGGCCACGAAAGAGTGTTCAAAGCACTCTCACGCTTATCAACTTAATAATGGTTTGGTTGAGGGTTTTAGGTCTCATCACATATAAACATACATTTTAATCGTATTAAAACAATTTGGTCCTATTACAACTATTGGTCCATGTGATTGATTTAGTTGTATATAATACTCCCACTATGCTTGTAAAACGGTTTTTAAAGCAAGAGTATATGGTACTACTAACATAAGGTTTGCATTCATTGATGGACTGTATAGTTGCCTTAGGGCCTAAGGATGACTATGAACCTTTGATTAGATCCAACACGAGCCTTGTGTTGAATCTCGGTCTAGGGACGGTGATTGATTTTAGTTACGCGTTTAATCATATTAAGGCGTGTTTTTCCTATTGGGCGTTGGACCCAACTACTCCAATTTCATGCATATAAAATAAAACAAGAAAATGAGTACTTCAAAGTAAAGAAGAGCTTATGCTCTTTTACAACATTTGATCAAAACAAATTACTTTAAAGTAAAGAAGAGCTTATGCTCTTTTACAACATTTGATCATATCAAATTACAACCAAAATCTAATCTACACATTCCCATGGTTCAAACAAATTTGAGACGGCCTTTCACATAGCTCAAATATCGTAGGCTTAGGTTCATAATCACCCTTTAATTAATTAATGCTTTAACTAATTAAACTTGAATGCAACATTGTCATTTGGTTTTTGTATCCATAGAATTGATTTAAATGGAGCTAAATGAAATGAAAATTCAATTCTCATTTAAAGAGACAAAACCATTTTGTTCTCAACTTAATTTGGGCCAAAATGCAATAACCTCAACCTTTTGGGCTATGTTGCAAAACTTAAAGTTTTGAGCTCATTTTGTAAAAACACAAAAGTCCATTACTTCATGTAATTACAACTAGAACCCAAAAATTTCAACAAATTCAAAAACTTCATTAAAGGAACAAAACAATTTGTTCTTTAGTGATTTTGGGCCTTTACGTAAAAACGCAAACTTTTGGGTCAAACTACAAATACACAAAAGTATCAAAACTTTATGTAATTGCATAAAAGCCCCAAAAGTACTCCCATTGAGGGAGTGGCCGGTTTTGGAGAGAGTGGACCCACAAAATTTTAAATTTTTTTCAACAAAGTCATAAAGCCATGCAAGTGGAAATGGGTTGGTGTGAAATAGGTGTGTAAGAGAAATATCAATTATGTACATAAATTCAAACACTCTATCAACATTTCCATCACCTTTTAAATAAATGTCTTGTTGATAGAAAAGTCACACCAACCAACACAAAACAAAGACTTTATGAAATCAACCAAAACTTTGAATCAAAACACCAAACTTTTTGTTCTTGGTAAGAACATCAAGAACAATGAAGAACATCCATGAAAACCCATAAGAGCTCCATGAACATTTTCAATCAATAAAACTCAAATTTTCACTACTCAAAATGGGGTTAACATCCTAGGATACTTAGGGGTTCTAAAAGTCACCTTAAAACACTTTTAATAAGTCAAACAAGAACCCAAAAATCCACCCTTTGGATTTGGCCGAATTTCCCCAAAAACATGGAACCAAATTTTAGCTCCAAAATTCATGCTCATATGAACTACATCTACAACATTTGAGATGGCAAATTTTCTAACAAAATTTACATTCAAAGAAGCAAGAATAAAGCTTGTAACAATTACAACATTCAAATCAAAGACTATGAACTACAAAACCCAAAAGGATTCACCAACTACTAGACCTAGGCTCTGATACCACTTGAAGGAAATTTTGTGAAAAACATGTTCATTTAAGCAACATCTATAGCATGCAATTAACAATTAAAGGCGGAATCATGCTTGTATGCACTCAAAACAAAACATTACCCATGAAATTCAAAGCCTAGTAGTTAGGTGAACCAAGACTCAACTCAAGAACAAAGTGAGTTGAAAAATTTATACCTTTGTTGATTCCTCTTTGCATAAGCAAAGGATAATCACCCAAGAGGTAGGGCATTCATTCCTTGCTTCTTATCTCCATGGATTTGGATGGAAGAATTGGTTTCTCCAAGTTCTCAAAGTTGAGAATCTCTAAGTCTCCACACCAAGGAAGGATTGATGAAGAAATGAGTGACCTAGAGGAAGTAAGATTACTAGCTATGTTCCTCTAGGGTGGCCGGCCTCTTAGAGAGAAAAGAGAGCTTGTGTTCTCATCTTTTCTCCAAAAGAAACCCTAATGAAGAAAAGGCTATAAAGTCATATTTATATCTACCTTCATTGGAGTGGCAAACTTGTAATTAAGTCCAAAACCCACTCCTTTATCAATATGGCCGGCCATAGGGTTTTATTGGGCGATTTGGGCCTTTGTGAATTATTAGTCATTAAGTTGTCATACAACTTAAGTCAATGAGCTTGACGTTCGAAGCCCATTGAGCCGTGAGGCCCAAAACTAACCCATGGTCTTTTAACGAACTTTATTCGTTTGATTAATTAACATATTAATTAATCCTTGCCATAAATAATTAAACCATTTAATTATCCTTACTCATCTCCATTGTTTCTTCAATCTCTGCCTTACACGGTGTACTATCCATTAGGTTCCTTTTAGCGAGGCAATGGGCGATTAGAACTATTTCAAATCGATTGTGAATTGAAACTTACTTTCAATTCTCCCTTTAGTGATTATACACGTTTAGGGCTTCCACAAACCATGAGTGACACCTAGCAGTATGTCATGGTTACCCAAGCTAGTCAGAAGAGGTGGAGAACCTATTCAGTTTAGGATTACAATGCAATACGGTATTTCTCTAATACAATACTCTTGACCATATTGTTTGGATTGATAGTTTATTCATGTCTACTATCCAATGTGATTCATTTACTTATATGATTACCTTGAATGTGATTTAGAACGACTTCCTAAATCTCATTCATACTCTGGCCAGAGATTCTTAATCATATCATAGAGTATTCTCCCTCAAACAGTTTGAAGGTTAGAGATCCCTTGTTGCGCATTTACTTGCCTCCATGGCTAAGTGGCTTAACCCCAACTATGTCGTGGACACCCTCTGATGGAGTGACTTTGACATAGTCAAAGATCAAGGACCTAACCACAAGACAACTATGATGCCTCAGGTCAAAGGACTACTTTGCATTATCCCAACCATGAGTTCTCATGTGACATGAGTATGAGAACTCATCGTTGATCGTGTTCAGTGGACTCATTCTCTATTGAGCACCTACATGCTTGTCTTGGTGTCAATCACACCAATGACTCGAGACCAGTCACTCTCCCTGAGAGAAGACACATCACATATTGATCTTAACGGACTGTCAATGCCCAATTGGCAATCCTATGATCAGGAACGTTTAGAATATGTATACGAAAGAGAATGGTCTCATGAACCTAACTTGTTTAAATTACATTCTCCTAATTACATATTCCTTGGACTTATCGTTTAAGCATATAACATTTATATGAGATGGCTTAAAACAATAACTTTTGCCCTTGACATTAAACTAGATTAGTTTAACATGTGAAATGTCCGTAAAGTATCATCATATGATTTGTTTTAGGGCAGATTTCCAACATGGCTCCTACTGAATTGAGAGAATTGAAAGTCCAGTTGCAGGAATTAGTCGATAAAGGTTTTATTCAGCCTAGTACTTCACCCTGGGGAGCTCCAATTTTGTTTGTAAGGAAGAAAGACGGGACTTTGAGGCTATGTATTGATTATAGGCAATTAAATCGGGTAACAATTAAAAACTGTTATCTGTTGCCGCGTATAGATGATTTGTTTGATCAACTTCGAGGTGCCTGTGTGTTTTCTAAGATTGATTTGAGGTCTAGTTATTACCAGTTGAAGATCAGCAGTAAGGATGTCTCTATGACTGCATTTAGGACTCGTTATGGTCATTATGAGTTTCTTGTGATGCCATTCGGATTAATGAATGCACCAGTGGCTTTCATGGATTTGATTAATCGAGTATTCCAACCATATATAGACAGGTTTGTCATTGTTTTTATTGATGACATTCTGGTATACTCTAAGTCTAAAGCAGAGCATGTTCGACATCTTACTTTGGTGTTGAAAAGATTAAGGGAACATCGATTATATGTTAAATTTAGCAAATGTCAATTTTGGTTGAATCAAGTGGCATTTTTGGGACATGTTATATCCGCTCAAGGTATTCTAGTAAATCCTCAAAAGGTAGCATTGGTGGAGAATTAGGAACAACCACGAACCGTCACTAAGGTATGGAGTTTTCTTGGCCTAGCAGGCTATTATAGACAGTTTGTTAAGGATTTTTCAGTTATTGCTTTGCCATTGCTTTGCCATTAACGAGGTTGACTAGAAAAGAAGTTAAGTTTGAGTGGGATGATAATTGTGAGCAAAGTTTTCAGCAGTTGAAGTATTATCTCACTCATGCACCTATTTTGGCACTCCCAGATGATAGTGGTAATTTTAAGGTCTACAGTGATGCTTTCCTAAATGGTCTAGGTTGTATGTTGATGCAACATGGTAGGGTGATTGCTTATGCTTCACAACAATTGAAGGCTCATGAGAAGAATTACCCTACTCATGATCTAGAGTTAGCAGCTATCATCTTTGCTTTGAAGGTTTGGAGACATTATCTTTATGGTGAGAAATGTAAGATCTTCATAGATCATAAGAGTCTTCAGTATCTTTTTACTAAGAGGGATCTTAATCTTCGACAACGAAGGTGGATTGAATTGCTCAGTGATTATGATTGCACGATTGAGTATCACCCTGGTCGTGCGAATGTAGTGGCGGACAACAAATACCCTCAAACTTAGATTTTTCTAGTCCTCGAGCAAACCAAAACTAAAAGAAACAAAAGCTACACAAAAGACAAACATAAGTTGATCTAAGACCAATTCCATTGGTGAGACAAATGCATTCAGTTTATGCATCAAGCCTTTAAACCTCTAGGCATCCCTTGTAGGAGGAGTAGTGTCTCCTAAGGGTTAACAATGACAGTACCCATAAACGTCCAAAACAACCTACAAAACAACTATTAGAGCACTTTTGAAACAAGATAATAAGAATCAAAGCTTAACTACGCCTTACAATCCTAACTTTGACTTTACTTTTCCAGCAATCAAATATGCATGTTAGTGAGGTGCTCTAGCTCAAATTCAACATGTTACTAAGTTACAAGCTCAAGCAAGGAAGATAAGATTCATCTCAACTCTAATCTCACATATTCACTCTTTCACTTGATTTCTAGGGCTTGCTCTCAACAAGTATATGTGAGTGAGGTTATGTAATGGAAAGAAAAATATTCTCACACATAATTCAATTAGAAATAAAAGAACTTTCTGGACAAGATCTCATGAAAGGAATCAAATACTAAGAAGCTAGTCCCTGGCCGGATGTGTGCCGACGAGGACGTCGAGCCCTTAAGGGGGGTGGATTGTTGGTGCGAAAATAACTAACGCACAAATTTAAACCCTATTTGTGACAGTTGTAGTAATGATGTAAGTAGGGATCGTTCTAGGCCGGGGATTAACTAGGGATGCTAATCAAAGTAAAATTAAATTAAAAACGTAAAAACAAAATTTAAAATATTAAACTAGACTCAAAACACTTAAATAGAATAACTCAAAATAAAACTAACAAATAAACTAAAATAAATCAAAAGACTCAAAACAACACAAGATTTAAGAAAACACAAACTAAATTGATTTCTAACAAATCTAACACTTAAAATAAATGGGGGATTGATTTTTTTATGAAAAGTAAATTAAACTTAAATAACTTACAGAATTGACAAAAACATGAAATTACGGTGAATGGATGAACGACGGACTGGCTAGAGGATTCTTCTCCACACATGACACATATGCAACCTAAATTGATTTTCAGTTGTTCTTTCAATAAATTGTAAATTCTCAACGCCCCAAGTTAATTAGGTCCGCTTAAATTAACCTTCAGATTTTCCTACTTTTATTAGGTTGGATGATTGCATACGACAACCCAAAACATTCCCTACAAGTTCCCTACATGAATTGCATAATAGAGATACAAGCAAGAATCATTAAGTTTTATGAAAATCATAAGCATTGACGAGGCACTTGTTACTATGAATTGCATGAAACTTATGCCAAGAATTTACCTAACGCGATCGTTTATAAGCGACCTTCACTACTTGTGAATATAAGTTCATAACGATTAGGTGAAATTCACTTATATTCTAGCATCAAATTCATGCATGTAAATTAAGTATGCATCCTTAATCGACATACAAAAAATAAGTTATCAATCAAGCAGTTAAGCAAATTAAATCACAACTCAGAAAACACAACTGAAGGTAATCAATTCATATTACAAATATATCCATGGCTTTGAATTAACCTCTAGCCAAAACAAACTAATTACACATTATTCATAAATTAAAGTAAAAATAAAACATAAGTTGAGGAAGAATAAACCGAGAGAGGATTGCAGTGAAACTTTGCTGCTTCTGACGCTGCCAAACATGCATGCACTGCACGCCTTATTCTCTTCGTGCTGACTGCCCAAAGCAGACTTGTTTCCTGCTGCTTGTCAGCAACCAAAGCTCCACCACCAACTCCCTGGCAGCGTGCATACACATCTTTCCACGCTGACTGTGTTGCTCCCTGACTTGCTGCCTCGGGCAGCTTCACAAGCTGCTGCCAGACAGCTCCCCCTAGTGATTTCTGAGTTTTTCAGCTTCACACTTGCCCAACACGTCACACTCGCCAGCTTCACACAGCTGCCTAGGCAGCTGTCCTTTCCACGAGGCTCCTCACTCCCCCGTCTCTTCTTTCCGTTCCACTCTCCCCTGCTTATTCTTTCCTCCCTTTCAAATCCCGAGCCTTCGTCCTCCTCGCAGCTTCTCGGTAGACTCCCCGTACTGACCTGTTTGCTGCCCACGTGCAGTTTTTGCTGCCTCTGGCAGCTTTCCTCCAAATTCCGTGCTCCCCTTTTTCAATTTCTGCCCCCACGCTGTTTTAAAGGGCAGCACTGCCCGAGGTTTCTCGTTTCACAGCTCCCCAAGGAGCTTCCAAATGGGCACTGACCTTTTCGTCCGTCAGCGCCAGGCCTTTTCACGGTTTTAAGCTCTCTCTCTTATATCAGCTCCCCCTCGGTTTCTTACGCTCCTTTCCTGCCACAAGCCCTCCAATGCTTTTTTTTTTGTATATCTTATTTTTGATGCGCTGCCTTCTGGTTCCCACGTTGCCATCGCACAAGCTTATATTATTTCTTCTTTTCACCTGCCAAGGCAGGTAGCACCCACATGCACATCCCACTATATTTCCTTTGTTTTCTTTTGTTCCAACCAGGCAGCCAAGACCGACCCTCCTGACTTCCTTTCTAGCTCAATGCGCCCAGCATTCCTTATTTTTATATTTCCTCTTATTTTCTTATTTTATATAAAACAAACCATGATATAAATTATTATTATTATATATATATATATTTTATTTAATTTAAAAGCTAAACAGTTTTGACACGAATTTATTACATAAAATCATACTTATGCTATTTTTATTTTCTTAGCTAGATAAATTCGATAAAACACAAAAACAAAGTAAATAACTCAAAAATATAAGAAACTAACTAAGAAAAGACGAGAGAATTTGATGTAAAATATGTATAAATAAGAGCTTATCAAATACCCCCACACTTAACTTTTGCTAGTCCTCGAGCAAAACAGCGAAAACAGAAAAAGTAATAACATGAAAATTATTAGTTTCCCCCTATGTGACCCTCATAGAATTTCATTCGAGAACACAAATCATCAAGAACCATAGCTAACACCAACATGCTAATCCAAGTTCATTTTCCTTATTCAAATATTAGCAGTAATCTTTGAAACATCCTTGAAGTGTAGTGTGTGAGATAGCCATGCTAATGCAATTTCAAATTTTTATTTTTAAAAACACCATATGCAAACTAGCGACCTTCTCACGGGATATGCACTCAATCACACATGTGTTTAGTTTTAATGTGTTTCGCTCAAAGAAACGAATGTGAAAGTTCTACCATAAGCTTGCATAAAGATCACTTCTCCACAGTCATAATTGCAAAACTTAAATCAAGAGGACTTTTATTGGATGTAATGAGGCTTAGGGATAGGGTTATTGAAACGAAAGAATAGGAAAACACAAGTTCCAAGCTACATTGCAAGCAATTATTTTCTTTAGATTTATAAGAACTCAAGCTCTCCAACGATTCTTCAGACATCTCCAACCACACCCAAAAACTGAAACTTTAAAAACTTTTTATTTTCTTTGTATACAATCTTTCTTTTTCTTTTCTTTTTTTTTTCTTTTTCTTTTTTTTTTTTTTTTTTTTTTTTTTTTTTTTTTTTCAAAAAGAAACAAATATGAAAAACCCCCACACTTATTCTTTTGCCAAACACCTTCAAAGTACTTCACAAACATTTCTCATAAGACAATCTCACATTGCTCACTAGCTCGCTTGGAAAGGGTAAGGAAAATTATTTCAGGCATAAGGGTAGACATATCTGGTGATAAGAAATAAAAGGCTCACATACATGGCTCAAATTGGCAATCTAATGATATCATTTTTCTTTGGGAAACAAGGTTATTTGGGCCATGGTGGTAAACCTAATGCCTCTATCATTTTCAAGTTCATGCAATCAATGACAAAAATTTCGAAAGATCGTTATGCAAGTTCTAGAGAAGTATCTCACATAAGTTCATCACACATGAAAAAAATAGGAGTATATGAAAAATGCACACACTTTCAATAGGCTCAAAAACTCACATAGGATGTATATGGTCACTAAATTCACATATGGAGCTTTAAATCATGCTTTAGTTTCACATTAACAAGGCTATGTGCATTTAGTTTTTCAAGGATAATCAAATATGTACAGAACTAACACGAGAATAAGGAATTTCACACAACACATGTTAACTAAGTTCTTGATAATCATGATTCAAATTTGATCCAATTATATCATTGGGTCGGGAAACTAACAAAAATCTAATTCAAAACAATAAGGAAAACAAGACAATATTTTTGGATTTTTAAATTTTTCGAATTTTTTTTTTTTTTTTTTTAAATAAAACAAAACTAATTAAGAAAACAAAGCAATAACATGGAAACAAAATTTAATAAAATGCAAATAAAAATAAAACAAAACTAATTAAGAAAACAAAGCAATAACATGGAAACAAATGAAACCAGTTCAAAGTCGAAGGTACAAAAATTTTCAATTTGGTCATTTTTCATACTCTTTACCCCCACACTTAAACTAGACATTGTCCCCAATGTCAGAAAATATAATAAAATGCAAATAAAAATAAAAATAAATAAATAAATACAAAGAAAGAAAATAAAGCAATAGGACTGAAAACTTCCCTAATTTGCAGAAAAAATCAAGCGATGACCCCCAACCTTTTATTTTGCAATCAACTTCAAGGGTGGAAATAACCAAAAGTTCCTGCAAAGAAAAGAAATAAATCAGTTAAGCACGCAAGAAAATATAAAAAAAAAAAAACAAACAAACGAAAAATTGAAAATGAAAATAAAAGATAATAATAAAACTAATAAGTGAACATTGGTCCTGTTTGGTGACTTTCCACAGCTTTGAACTTGAACTGGCCTCGGAACTTCTTAGCAAGGAAAATGAGACTTGATTGGTGGTGTTGTTGAAGCTTCTCGAGCTCTTGGTTTCAACTCAGACTCCTTCTGCCGGGTTGATTGAGTCTGCAGGCTACATTCTTCTCTTTTTGTTCTTCTGCATGGCAGGTAGGCACGAGGAATAGGTGGTGGTCTGCTTCTTTGTTCAATCTGTCCAAGTGCCGACCGATTTCCTTTCTTTCACCCTGACTCGTAGCCAAGAGCAAGGGTAAAGGAAAAGCATGCCATGAGAAATCTTTGCCTCTGACTCTGATGATATGGGATACTTTTGCTTTTGAAGAAGTATCGTTCCACAGGTGTATGCTTGAACTGGGCTGGGGAACTTCTTAGCAAGGAAAATGAGACTTGATCTTGAAGATGAAGCAGCACCTTGTCTCCACATGCTTCAAGTATCATTTTCACTTGCCATGTCTGTTCTCCAGGCAGATGTGGCGACTTCTTCGGAAGTACATAAGTGGTTGAAGAAGAGCACTCGAGAGCAATGCTAGGTAAGCAATCAGGAAGGATTTCCAGGCAGTCGGTTCTTAGATTGGAAGATTGACACCGAGTGCTGGCTGATTGCCCGCTTTCTCCTTGCCACAAAGACAAGGACAAGGACAGGAAGAAAGCGTGATATGAGATACTCTTGCTTTCAACCTTCATGATATGAAATACTCTAGCTCTAGATGATTTATTTGGAAAGGTATCCCAAGGAATGAGAAACACAGAGAAACTCGAGAGGGTTTGTTGGAAAGGCATTTTGGGAGATGAAAAATTTCGGAGATGAAGAAGTGTTGAGAGTGTGCCTTTGCTGTTGAAGGCGAAGGTGGACGTTTATAGAATTTTTCTTCACAACCGAAACTATTCCTTTACCCTGTCGGCAGCCGGTGGATGGATGAACAGTACAGGTCACGCGCTTTCTGAAAAAGCAGCCCGTAATTTGCGCAAAGCTGACAGCGCGTGACGAGTGACGACAAAATTGGAAAAGCTGTTCGCCTCGTGATTCCTGATCGCTCCGACTTTTGATAAAGACGCCCGACTTTTGAGAGAGCGGCGTCCGACTTTTGAGAAAGGAACCGACTTTTGAGAACGGCGACGCCGCTTTTGAGAAAAGAATCCGGCTTTTGAGAAAGGAACCGACTTTTGAGAACGGCGACGCCGCTTTTGAGAAAAGAATCCGGCTTTTGAGAAAGGAGCCCGGCTCTTCGATTTGCGAGAGGGCGCCTCTTCGACTGCTGAGTGATGCCTCAACGATTTCTTCTTCTTATAAGAACGCTCATTTTTGTTCCACAACACACTTAAGCTCCCCCTGTAAACACTCCCTCCTTGCATTTCTTTTAATCTTAATCAGTCCGACTCTTCATTCTCAACACCTTCAAATATGTCTTGCCCCTCTGACCGTCGCCTTAACTTGAATGTTGGGGAAGATAGTGATATATCTTCTCCAACCAACATTTGGCAGCCATCCTTCATATCCCCGAATGGTCCTCTTACAGTTGGGGATTCCATGATGATGAACGAAACAACCGCATCGGTGGTGGCCAGAAATCTGCTCACTCCTAGAGACACTAGGATACTTTCCAGGCGGTCCGACGAACTGGCTGTTCAGGACTCTATGGCCTACAGCGTCCGATGCGCAGGCTCCGTATCAAACATGGGTCAGCGCCTTCTTGCACGAACCCGTCAGGTGGAGTCGTTGATGGCTGAAGTGGCTAGTCTTCGGCATGAGGTCAGAGTGCTTAGGCATGAGAACAGGGATTTGCACATGCTTGCAACCAATTACTCAACCAGCATGAAGAGGAAGCTGGATCAGATGCAGGAGTCCGAAGTGCGGATTCAGAGTGATCATCAACGGTTTATGGCGTTACTCCCGAGGTTTGTGTTGCCTTCGTCCTCGGGAGCAGCACCAAGTATTGAGGCTCTGAATGATCCAGCTCTGGCGCTTCGTCTTTCAGGGGCTCCGTCGACCTCCGAGGCACCACCAACCAATGACCAATGAACGAAATTAAATTACAAGTTATTGTAAAAAATTTATGCATTTAAGTTTTTTTTTTTTATATATTTTTTATTTTTTTATTTTTTTATTTATATGAATGTTTATGTTTTTAAGTTTTTTTTTTAATTTTTTTTTTAATTTTTAATTTTTTTATTTTTTATGTATTTTTAACAACTTAATTAAGAAAACACAACAATAAGTAAAACAAAGTAAAAAGACTAAGTTCAACTTTCTAAACAAAAATCACAACTAAATAAACAAAACAAAAATCACAACTAAATAACAAAACAAAATGAAAGCAGTAAAGAGAAGGGATTAGGAATGCAAATCTGATTGTGGGTGATTCCTAGGCCTCCCTTCATTATTCAAATGCATGGGCTTATCATTGAACGGACGATGGTACTTGAAATGATCCGGCAATGGTTTAAATTCAAGAGTGGGTGCCTGAATCATCAAAATCAGAAAAATGTTAGTATAAATTAAAATTAAAAATGGAGAAGATGGCTTACTATCTTTTTCTGACACAAACTCAATGACAAACACCACATTTTTGAACATTTCCGGGACTTTGAACTTAGCCAGGTTTACTATGATGGTTGTGGCTTGTCCCGTGTCCTCAGTTTTAACTCCTTTGGACTTGTTTGTCTCATGCACAGCCTCTTTGATATGTTCAACAAATTCTCCGGCCACCTCATTTTCTGGAATATCTTCCACAACGTCTTTTTCATTCACTTCTTCCTTGAGATTTAAAAACCTGCAAGAAAAAAGGACATTTGGTGGAACGATGTTAGAATGAATTGAATTTTGAACCTCCTCACCTGAGTTGGATGACATAAGGACTTGGGGGGTTTGCGATAAGAATTCTTCTAAACTGCCCAAGTCGTCATCCTCATCTTCTTCTTGAATTGGCAATTCATCCATGTTCGGGCTCTGTTTGGATGGTTCAGGAACAACTTCATCCTCCATGTTACCTTGATCTCGAATCTGTGCCATGAATTCCATAATCTGCCCAACTTGCTCCTCCAAAGCATCCACCTTGTTGGCTTTATTTTGCATCTCCATGTTTCGATTTTCTACGTCCTGGGTCAAAGAGGTTAGTAACTTATTCAAAATGTCATTATCCGAGGACGTACCTGAATTTGGTTGGGGAGATTGTGGTGGAGGCTGTGGTGGTTCATATGGCCATTGATAGTACTCCTCCGATGGCTGCCAATATTCTGCTTGGTGAGTCTCCTCAGCTTGATTTTGTGAACCCTGCGCCAAAGAAATGAGTCCATCAAGAATTTCATTATAATTAATGGGCATACTTGAATTCGATTGAAATTGTTGTGGGGGATGCTGTGGTGGCTGCATAGGTCTTGAATAAAACTCGTCTTGCTGCCAATATCCACCTTGTTGAAATTGTTGAGGTTCATCCCACATATACTCTGAATTACTTCTCCAATCCGAATTATAAGCGTTGGAAAACATGTTGCCCCTTGATTGGTTGTAGCCTTGATATCCCCAAACATCTTCATTTGCAGAAAATTGGGGATATTGATGAGTTTGAAATCCTTGCTCATAGGGCATATCAAATGTAGGGACACTTGGCATTGTGGTCCGTTCGGCATTATGAGTTAATTGAGCAGTGAGCTGTGCCAATAGATCTTGAATGCTAGTAGAATCCAGGTCTTGCTCCATTTGTAACTAAAATCAAAGAAAGAAAACTAAATCAAATATCAAAAGTAAAAGACATAACAAACCAAAAATAAAATAACATAAAATAAACACAAATAAAATAAAATAAAATAAAATAAAACACAAACAAAAACATAAACAAAGGATTAGCAAATTTGCTAATCCCCGGCAACGGCGCCAAAAATTTGGTGCGAAAATAACTAACGCACAAATTTAAACCCTATTTGTGACAGTTGTAGTAATGATGTAAGTAGGGATCGTTCTAGGCCGGGGATTAACTAGGGATGCTAATCAAAGTAAAATTAAATTAAAAACGTAAAAACAAAATTTAAAATATTAAACTAGACTCAAAACACTTAAATAGAATAACTCAAAATAAAACTAACAAATAAACTAAAATAAATCAAAAGACTCAAAACAACACAAGATTTAAGAAAACACAAACTAAATTGATTTCTAACAAATCTAACACTTAAAATAAATGGGGGATTGATTTTTTTATGAAAAGTAAATTAAACTTAAATAACTTACAGAATTGACAAAAACATGAAATTACGGTGAATGGATGAACGACGGACTGGCTAGAGGATTCTTCTCCACACATGACACATATGCAACCTAAATTGATTTTCAGTTGTTCTTTCAATAAATTGTAAATTCTCAACGCCCCAAGTTAATTAGGTCCGCTTAAATTAACCTTCAGATTTTCCTACTTTTATTAGGTTGGATGATTGCATACGACAACCCAAAACATTCCCTACAAGTTCCCTACATGAATTGCATAATAGAGATACAAGCAAGAATCATTAAGTTTTATGAAAATCATAAGCATTGACGAGGCACTTGTTACTATGAATTGCATGAAACTTATGCCAAGAATTTACCTAACGCGATCGTTTATAAGCGACCTTCACTACTTGTGAATATAAGTTCATAACGATTAGGTGAAATTCACTTATATTCTAGCATCAAATTCATGCATGTAAATTAAGTATGCATCCTTAATCGACATACAAAAAATAAGTTATCAATCAAGCAGTTAAGCAAATTAAATCACAACTCAGAAAACACAACTGAAGGTAATCAATTCATATTACAAATATATCCATGGCTTTGAATTAACCTCTAGCCAAAACAAACTAATTACACATTATTCATAAATTAAAGTAAAAATAAAACATAAGTTGAGGAAGAATAAACCGAGAGAGGATTGCAGTGAAACTTTGCTGCTTCTGACGCTGCCAAACATGCATGCACTGCACGCCTTATTCTCTTCGTGCTGACTGCCCAAAGCAGACTTGTTTCCTGCTGCTTGTCAGCAACCAAAGCTCCACCACCAACTCCCTGGCAGCGTGCATACACATCTTTCCACGCTGACTGTGTTGCTCCCTGACTTGCTGCCTCGGGCAGCTTCACAAGCTGCTGCCAGACAGCTCCCCCTAGTGATTTCTGAGTTTTTCAGCTTCACACTTGCCCAACACGTCACACTCGCCAGCTTCACACAGCTGCCTAGGCAGCTGTCCTTTCCACGAGGCTCCTCACTCCCCCGTCTCTTCTTTCCGTTCCACTCTCCCCTGCTTATTCTTTCCTCCCTTTCAAATCCCGAGCCTTCGTCCTCCTCGCAGCTTCTCGGTAGACTCCCCGTACTGACCTGTTTGCTGCCCACGTGCAGTTTTTGCTGCCTCTGGCAGCTTTCCTCCAAATTCCGTGCTCCCCTTTTTCAATTTCTGCCCCCACGCTGTTTTAAAGGGCAGCACTGCCCGAGGTTTCTCGTTTCACAGCTCCCCAAGGAGCTTCCAAATGGGCACTGACCTTTTCGTCCGTCAGCGCCAGGCCTTTTCACGGTTTTAAGCTCTCTCTCTTATATCAGCTCCCCCTCGGTTTCTTACGCTCCTTTCCTGCCACAAGCCCTCCAATGCTTTTTTTTTTGTATATCTTATTTTTGATGCGCTGCCTTCTGGTTCCCACGTTGCCATCGCACAAGCTTATATTATTTCTTCTTTTCACCTGCCAAGGCAGGTAGCACCCACATGCACATCCCACTATATTTCCTTTGTTTTCTTTTGTTCCAACCAGGCAGCCAAGACCGACCCTCCTGACTTCCTTTCTAGCTCAATGCGCCCAGCATTCCTTATTTTTATATTTCCTCTTATTTTCTTATTTTATATAAAACAAACCATGATATAAATTATTATTATTATATATATATATATTTTATTTAATTTAAAAGCTAAACAGTTTTGACACGAATTTATTACATAAAATCATACTTATGCTATTTTTATTTTCTTAGCTAGATAAATTCGATAAAACACAAAAACAAAGTAAATAACTCAAAAATATAAGAAACTAACTAAGAAAAGACGAGAGAATTTGATGTAAAATATGTATAAATAAGAGCTTATCAATTGTAACATCCCACTGAAGGGAAATAATGAGATGGATGTGGGATTTCTAGTGACTAGATGCATATACAATTCAAAATTTATATACATAAGCAACGGAAGCATGTTATCACATAATATCAAAGCTATAGTCATGCAAATCCCCTTCAAAAAGCATAGGTCCATATTTGATGCATCTAAGAAATTATTGAAGAACAAAGTGAAGGTATAGTTTTATACCTCTTGATCTAGACTTGAGACCAAGGATGGACCACCTCCAAGCTCTTTGTTCTTGGAACTCTTTGAGCCTAGCCTCCCTCCTTGCTTCCTCCACCTTGCTAGAATGAGTGCTTCTTGGTTCTCCTTTAGTCTCCAAGGTTGAAGACCTCTAAAGATCCACACCCACTAGTGTAGTGGGATGGATGGAGGAATAACCAAAAGGGAGAGAAGATGATTTAGCTAAAATCTCCCCTATGGTGGCCGGCCTTTGTGTGTGAATTTAGAGAGAGAGATATTTCTTCTTTTGTGAAAACAACACACAAAAACCCTAATCAAACTTTTCACTAAAAGTCCTTTATATATAAATGTCAAAGTGAGTGAACAACTTGACTCACTCTCTCTCTCTCTTTGGCTGGCCCCTTTAGTGTTGTTTGGGGTTTGGGATTTTATCATTTCAAGTCATCCTATGCTTCAATAAAAGCCCAATGGGTTTGGGCTTAATAGGCCCATATTAACCCGAACTTTTCTTTAAGCCCAAAACGATCTTTTATCGCTTTTATGATTTCTTTAGACTTTCTAATTAATCACAACACTTAATTAATCCAATTAATTATATCCATCATCCATTAGTTGTCTCACCACAAGAGTGTTTCGGTGTACAATCATTTTAGGTTCTAATTAGCAAGGCAGTGAGGTGATTGGCACCAATCCAATTGATTATATTTAATCCAATCACTTAGTGAATTAAAACTTACTTTTAATTCTCCTTCTTCTTTGACGACTACTTATTTAATCATCTAGAAGAACTCACAAGCCATGAGTGACATCTAACCATATATCATGGCTAACCAAGCTAATGTAGAATTTGTTCGGAGAACCTATTCAATTGGAATTACAATGTAATTTGATCATTCTCTAAAACAATACTCTCAATCACATTATTACGGTATGGATATATTATGTCAAACCCCTAATGTGATTATTCCATGTTATATGATTCAATTGAGTCGTATAGGAACGCTTTCCTTTATTACGCTCGATACTTCGGCCGAAGATCCCCGAATCATATCTTAGAGTATTCATCCTCTCATAACGAGGATTAGAGATCCCTTGTTGATCATTCACATGCCTCTGAGAATAAATCACTGACCCCAACAATGCATAGAACACACCCAAGATGAGGTGTGGTCACGTCTCATTATCAAAATGATCAGTAACGTATCCCCAAGACGACTATGATGTCGTAGGTCAAAGGATTACTTACATTATTCCAACCATTAGAGTTACTTGCTTGACATGTGAGTAGACCTCCATGCAAGTACTCTCGTTCGATTGTGTTCAGTGAACTCATTCCCTTAATGAGCACCTACATACCTGTCTTAGTGTCACTACACGAATGGGATGAGACTTTCCATCCTTCCATTTGAAGGTGACATAGTATGTACTGGTCTATGCATTGTCAGTATCCCTCTGACAATCCTATGACCAGGAACCTTTTTGGACATGACGGTTATGTGAAGAAGGTCTCTGTAGTCTAACATCATTAGATTACTTCTTCCATTGATCCATTGTCCATGGATTCACTATTCAGGACATATATCGTTTATTGAGATAGTCCTAATTAGTATCTTTGCCTTTTGATGTATAAGAGTCATCTATACACACATTCATTGTCCTGAAAGGTTTCTTCCAAAGATTGACTTTCAGGGCATATCTCCAACACCCACATCGCCCAAGGGAGTGGATCCTGTAAGCCTCATATGTATATTCCCATCTTTACCTAGCACGAGGCCTTTTGGGAGCTCATTGGCTTCGGGTTCCATCGGAACTCCGAAGTTAAGCGAGTTCGCGCGAGAGCAATCCCATGATGGGTGACCCACTGGGAAGTTCTTGTGTGAGTTCCCAGAAACAAAACCATGATGGTGTGGTCGGGGTCCAAAATGGACAATATCGTGCTATGGCAGAGTCGAGCCTGGGATGTGGTGGGGGCCCAGGCCGGGATGTCACAAATATCAACTTCAATCACTAGTAACGCGTATGCCATACATGCAATGCAATCTTTGAATCTGGAAAGAAGCACAATCTCTCTTTTTCCTTTCCTCTTGGCAATGCACTCATCTTGTGTTTGAACATCATCACTCACAACTTCTTCATCTTGTCTTTCTTCTTGGTTAACAAAATCTTGTTCTTCACTGTAAACATCATTCTCGTTGCTTAATTTTTTAGAATCATTTGTTGATAGCTCCACCTTGTGAACAACATTCCTATCCTCTCTAAGTTCCATATGGGATTCATTGAACATCGCATCTCTACTCACTACTACCTTCTTGAGTTCTGTGCTCCACAACCTGAAACCCTTGACATCATGATTAAAACCCAAAAAATAGCTTTCCTTGCTCTTGTATCCAGTTTGTTTTCTTTCACGTGGTAGTAAGCATCACACCCAAAAACCCTTGGTCTTTCATAATCTTGAGCTATTTTTCCCAACCATAATTCCATTGGAGTTTTTCCACTTAGAGCTGCATAAGGTAGATGATTCAAAATATGGCATGCATAATTCAATGCCTTTACCCAAAATCTTTTATGCAATTTCTCTTGTGAAAGCATACATCTCACCTTTTCCAACAATGTTCGATTCAACTGTTATGCATTACCATTTTGTTGTGGGGTTTCTCTAACACTAAAGTGACGAGTGATAACTTCCCTTATGCGTATCTCGAAGAAGGGATCATAAGTATATTCCCCACCATTATCACTTCTTAGAACTTTCAACTTCTTGCCAGTCTTCTTTTCAACCATATTTTTCCATTCCAAAAAAAATATTCAACACTTCATGTTTGTGCTTCATCATATAAATCCATGATCTTCGTGAGTAATCATCAATGAATGACACAAACCATCTCTTCCTTCCTAGAGATTCATTCTTTGCAAGTCCCCAAACATCCGAGTGTACATAATCCAATATCCTCTCAGTTTGATGCATTGCAATGCCAAATTTTACCTTTGTTTGCTTGCCAAGAGCGCAGTGTTCACAAAAATCTATTTTTCCACTTTTTGCTCCCTTTAGGATCCCTTGTTTAATCAACCCTTGCAACGCTTTGTTTCCCACATGCCCCAACCTCATATGCCATAGAGAAGATAAATCAGCTTGATCACCATCTGCCACCATAGCCACCTGTTTTTCCAAGGTTTTGCCTTCCAACAAATAAAGCAAACCTTTTCTAGGTGCCTTCGTCGTTACTAATGCCCCTCTAGCTACATTAAGTATATTATTCTCAGAATAAAATTTGCAACCTTGAGATTCAAGGGTGCCTAGAGAAATTAAATTCTTCTTGAGGTTTGGGACATACCTTACTCCTTGTAGCTCTCGTATTACACCATCATGATGCTCTATCATAACGCCGCCAATTCCTTGCGTTGAACATGGATTATCATCACCCATATACACGGTTCTAGTGAGACTTTTGAAAGATGAGAACCAATGGCGTTGGGAAGTCATATGATGAGTGCATCTAGTGTCAAGCACCCGTTTATTCATGTAAATTATGCTTTCCGCTATTGTTAGGGCACATACAAAATCCTCATCATCGGCTTCAACAATGTTCGCCTCTGAATCTTGTTTCTTTTCCTTGTTTTTAGCCTTGATTTTAGGACAATTCTACTTCCAGTGTCCTTTCTCATGGCAAAATGCGCACTCATCCTTATCTAAGAATTTTATGTTGCTTGAGTTACCTCTTGTGCGAGACTTGCTTTTTTTCCTATTTGCAGACTTTCTTTCCTTTGACCTTCCTCTCACCATTAAATCTTCATAATTGTTCCTCTCTTGTCTATCAAGATTTCAAACTTCATAATTCATCACAGCACTTGAGATCTCATCAAATTTAATAGTTTCTCTACCATAAATCCATGTTGTAACGAATGATTCATAGCATACAGGCAAATAATTCATCAAGATCAAAGCTTTGTTTTCATCCTTGATTGTCTCTTCTAAGTTCAACAATTCAGCAATCATCTTGTTAAACTCTTCGAGATGATCAATCATCTTTGTTCCTTCCTTATAATGAAAACTATAAAGCTTACTCTTAAGGTAAAGCCTATTTTCTGCACTCTTTTTTTAAATACTTGGACTCCAGTGTATCCCATAATTCCTTGGCCGATGAAATATTCATCATGCCGTACTTTTATGCCTTGCCAAAACACAGTTGAATCGTGGAACATGCATCCGTATTTAGCTGCTGCCATTCCTCCTTCTTCATTGACATAGGCATATCTCCAAACACAAGAAGTAGTCCCTGTTGTATAAGCACGTCCTTAACTTTGCACTGCCATATATCAAAGTTATTGGTCCCGACGAACTTCTCGATCTCGAACATAGCACTTTGCACCGAGGTTTTGGTTACCTCATTGCCCCCATCATCTCCACTCTTGCTGGAGTCTTCCGAATTTTTCATTGTTTTGGCTTAATCACCAAACCTGGCTCTTGATACCACTTGTTGGAACATGACCAAGATAATTAAACCAAGAACAATCACACAGATGTAAACAATAGAAGATTGCTTTATTAATCAATAAATAATTACAAAAGAACTCACAAACTCTCTCACAATAGTTCTTTTGCCTTACAAGTCTCTCAAAATTCACACACCCTAACGCTAAGGCTTACCTATATTTATACTAGATAACCTAGCCCCAAACCTAATCCTAAACTAAGTCGGAATCCAAAAACAATTTGAAACTTGTTGGAAATATGCCCTGAAAGTCAATCTTTGGAAGAAACCTTTCAGGACAAATGAATTGATGTATAGATGATTCTTAAACATCAAATGGCAAAGACACGAATTAGGACTATCTCAATAAACGATATATGTCTTAAATAGTGTATCCATGGACAATGGATCGATTGAAGAAGTAATCTAATGATGTTAGACTACAGAGACATTCTTCACATAACCAAATGTCCAAAAAGGTTCCTGGTCATTGGATTGTCGGAGGGATACTGACAATGCATAGACCGGTACATACTGTGTCTGTTTCAAATGGAAGGATGGAAAGTCTCATCCCATTCGTGTTGTGACACTAAGACAAGTATGTAGGTGCTCATTAAGGGTTCACTGAACACAATCGAACGAGAGTACTTGTATGGAGGTCTACTCACATGTCAAGCAAGTAACTCAAATGGTTGGAATAATGTAAGTAGTCATTTGACCTGAGGCATCGTCGTTGTCTTGTGGTTAAGTACTTAATCTTTGATTATGTCAAACGTCACTCTATCAGAGCGTCAACGGCATAGTCGGGGTTAAGCCACTTAGTCATGAAGGCAAGTGTATGCGCAACAAGGAATCTCTAATCCTCAATAAGAGAGGAAGAATACTCTAAGATATGATTCGGGAATCTTCGGCCGAAGTATCGAGCGTATTAAAAGGAAAGCGTTCCTATACGACTCAAAAGAATCATATAAGAAGGAATAATCACATTAGGGGTTTGACATAATATATCCATACCCTAGTAATGTGATTGAGAGTATTGTATTAGAGAATGATCGAATTACATTGTAATTCCAATGGAATAGGTTCTCCGAATAAACTTCTACATTAGCTTGGGTAGCTATGACATATGGTTAGATGTCACTCATAGCTTGTGAGTTCTTCTAGATGATTAAATGTAGTCATCAAAGAAGAAGGTGAATTAAAATGAAGTTTCAATTCACTAAGTGATTGAATTAAATATAATCAATTGGATTGATGCCAATCACCTCACTGCCTTGCTAATTAGAACCTAAAAGATTGTTCACCAATACACTATTGTAGTGAGTAATTAATGGATGATGGAAACAATTAATTGGATTAATTAAGTGTTGTGATTAATTTAGAAAGTCTAAAGAAATCATAAAAGCGATAAAGATCGTTTTGAGCTTAAAGAAACGTTCGGGTTTAATTGGGCCCATTGGGCTTTTATTCAAGCATTGGATGACTTGAAATAAATGAAAGCCCAAAGCCCAAACAACACAAAGAGGGCCTGCCACTTTAGGTAGGAAAGGGTGAGATATTTAGTCAAGTTGTTGACTAGGTTTCTTTTGTCTATATAAGGAACTTTATAGAGATATTGTTCAATACGGTTTTTGTGTGTTTAAAACAACAAAGAGGCAAAAGAAAAATAGCTCTCTTACTACACAAAGGCCGGCCACCATTGGGGTGTTTTTACTAACATATCTTACACCCTTTTGGTTATTCCTTCATCCTTCTCACTATACTAGTGGGTGAGGATCTTTAGAGGTTTCCTACTTTGGAAACTTGAAGAGAACCTAGGAGCACTCATTCTATCAAAGTGGAGGAGGCAAGGAGGGAAGCTAGGCTCAAGGAGTTCAAGGAACAAAGGGCTTGGAGGTGGTCCATCCTTGGTCTCAAGTCTAGATCAAGAGGTATAAGACTAAACCTTCACTTTGTTCTTCTCTATAAAATGTTTTGATGCATTATATATAAACCTATGAACCTTGAAGGGGATTTGCATGACTATATCTTTGATAATATGTTATAAATGCTTCCGCTGCTTTCGTATATTAAATTTGATTTGTATATGCATGATAGTCTTTTTGAAATCCCATTCTAGAATCTCATAAATTTCCCTTCAAGTGGTATCAGAATCAAAGGTTTATGTATAATGTGTCCTTTTGGATTTTATGCATATGGGTATTAATGTTATGTATGACATATTATTGTTTCATTCAAAATATGTTTATCTTTTGTTTTCAATAGTTGAAAAATGTTAGTCAATAGTTGAGAAAGGTATGGATGCAAAAGTTGTTTTGTATGCATGAATGAAAATTGAGTTTTAAACTAATTTGACATATTATTTCTTCATTTAAAAGTGTGTTTATCTTTTGTTTTTCAATGGTTGAAAAATGTAAATCAAGAGTTGAAAAGATATGCATGTAAAAGTTGTTTTGTATGCATGAATGAAGAATAAGTCATGAATAAAATTTTGGGAATTTGTTCTTTATGGTTGGCACGGTTTTGGGGGAATTTTGAGCATGTGTTTGTGTTTTATTGTAAGACACTCACACATCATTTTAAAGCTAGAAAATTGAAACCTTGTCACTTTTGTTTTTGGGTTTGAAAAATCACCAAGAATACACAAATCTTGAAAAAGTGTTCATGGTTTTGTTCTTGGTGTTCATAGTTTGGTTTTGGGTGAAAATGGTTGTATTTGGTTTTCATGCATAGTTTTATGGTTTTGGATGATGTTCTTACCATCCATAACCATATTAAAACTTATAAAACCCTAGACTTGTCTAGGAGATTTCCATCACCTTTTTTCATTAAAACCTTGAAAGCCAAAACCAAGTGACATGCAAATTTGGATTTTTCTACCTTGCATTGAATTTGTGCATGTGGGTGAGACTTCCCATCCCCCCCCCCCCCCCCATTAAGTGGCCGGCCTCCCCTAGTGGATTTATCCACTTGTAGGGTTTTTTGTAATTTTGAAAAAAGATATTTTATACTTTTGAGTATTTACGGTTTGACCCCTAACTTTTTCATATTTGCATTTAAGCCCCTACTAACTAGAAAGTTAAAATATTTGATTTTAATTTTGTTAGTTGTTTAAACTCACAATGCTCTTATGCCCATATGTACTAAATCTAAATGTTTATGTTGCATTCCATTTAATTATTTAAATGTGTTTAAGTAGTTATAAAAGGGTGACTATGGACTTATGCCTTAAACGATAATTGAGCTATAAGATAAGGCGTTAAAATCAAATTGTTTGAACCTTGGGAATGTGTTTTAATTACTGTTTAATTGGACCTTGTCACGTTTGACGTTTATCTATCTCTCCCCTTTTAGTATATGTAATTTATAGGAATTTGTACAAATCGGTTTGTAATTCTTATTACTTCTTAATCTCTATTCGCTAGTTGATTCCCTCTAGTGCTAGACTAGAGTTTCTTTAACTATTGGTAAGGAGACATAACTAAAAGAGGGTTTTGACATGAGATTAAAGATTAAATGGGTCCAATGCCCTAATTAGCAATGAATGATTGTCTTTCATTTCTAATGGCTCAATGAAAATGTTTTAATTGGATTGATAAGCACGTAATGAAATGACACAACCTCCCCGAGTTTATATTCAACAATGATGGCTCGTTGTTTCAATAACCTAATAAGTCCATGGTCATCCAAGAGCCTAAGATAACTATAAAGTCCAATTTCAAAGGAATGCAAAAACCTTGGTAGTAGTAGTTACTTCCAATATTTGAAAAATTCGTTTTTAATATTGATTTGTTTTTCTCAAAACAAATAGTGGGAGTATCATAGGCTACTAAAATATAATGAAGACTATTAGTAGTTATATATATCTCCAATATTTTGAAAAATGTTTTGATATTGATTTGTTTTATGAAAACGAATAATGGGGATATTATATGCTACTAATTTCATTAAACTTTGGACTAAGTAGTTATAATAGGACATTATTTATTTGATTGTGATTAAATAAATAAAATGATGAGACCTTAAAATCCCTCAAACAACAATCATATTAAGTTGTAAACGTAAGAGTGCTTAGAACACTTTTTCGTGGCCTTCCACCATGGTAGGTTCCAATCGTTTATGACTTGTACACCGCCTTCACCCTATCATGGGGAAGTGACAAAGTGCATGCTTATATTCAGGAGGAGTTTATTTAAAACATTTGATGATGTTATGGTAGGCAACGAGTGTGGCCAACATCGTATCATCGTGAGGTCATGCTTGAACCCCTAGCTAAACCGGCATGGTGGGAAAGAACTTAACTAAGAGAAATGATGCCAACATCGTATCATCGTGAGGCATTGTTTTCTAGAGGCCAAATAGATGGGTAATCACAAGAGGTTGTTGTGAATGGGTAATTGTACCCTCTCATTATTATTGTTGCTAGCCGACATCGTATCATCGTGAGGTGGGCTTGGTAATAGTGAGCCTCCCATAACCCGCTAGGAGCTTTCTTTGAAATATCCCGGATTCCATTATGGGGGATATGGAATTTGCCAAAAATGGTGGGTGGTGTCATTCGGTTTAAAGACCCAAATCGTTTGACTTAATCAACAATCAATCTAATTATTTTATTTGTTTATGTATTTAGATATGGTTGGAAGCACACTCGCGAAAATACTCGACAAACATTGCCTAGAGGGGCACAATTTCCCATCATGGTATCATAATGTCAAGATTCTCCTAACATTGGAGAAGATTGTTTACGTACTAGACAAGACTCCACCTCACATACCTCTCAGCCCTGAGGCTACTGAGGATGAACGTGCTAAGTATGACAAGCACGTTGAGGATGATATACAAGCCAAGTGCTATCTGTTGGCTTCCATGAATGAGGAGCTACAGAGACAGCACGAGGGCATGGATAGTGCATCTTCCATAATACTCCATCTTACGGAGTTATATGGTGAAGGGACGCGCAACCGTCGCTTTAGCACCGTCTGTGAGCTTGTAAAGACCAAGATGGTCAAGGGGGCTCCAGTACACCAACATGTACTGAAGATGATTGGATTCATTGAACAATTGGAGAACCTTGGTACTCCACTTGACGGGGAATTGGCCCAGGACTTTATATTGGCTTCTCTTTCTGATTCATTCTCGCAGTTTGTAATGAACTACAATATGAATAAGATGGATATTACTCTCTCTGAGTTACTAAACATGTTAGTAACTGCTGAGAAGACTATGAAGAAAGAGAGTGTTGTAGGGACTGCTGCAGTAGCCTACAACAAGCCATCCTCTTCCAAGGCCAAGTCGCAAGGCAAAGGCATATGGAAGGAGAAGAAGTCACCCACTCCTAAGCCGAAAGGAGGAGTGAAGAAAAAGAAGGCAAATGAGCCCAAGGGGACTTGCCACCACTGTGGACATGAGGGGCATTGGAGGAGGAATTGCAGGTTATACCTAGCAAGTCTTAAGGACAAACCACAAGGTATGGTTTATGTTCTTATCTTCAATTCTAATTGTTAGATCTTCTAAATATTTATATTTGATATAAAGAGCTAATCACTTGTATAAATTGTATATAGGTGGAGAAGCCAAGTAGAAGAAGAACAAGCAAAGAAAATGTGGTGAAGGGTTCGGCCACTATGTTTTTTGCTCACTACTTAGGAAGTCAGTTAGGCGTTAAAGATTGTCTTTAAACTTTCTTATTTTGATAAGAACTTGTTATGTGGCTTCATATGATGGAAGATCACTATTAGTGCCTAAATGTGTAAAGGTATTTATATTAGTCTCTAAATGTATAGAGCTAATACTTTTTGTATTAAACATTATGAATGTTTGAACTGTCATATTAATGTAATGTGAAGAATGCCTTTTTAATATACTATTTCCTTAAAGTAGTGTTATGAATTGAAAATTGTCTTGTTGTATCCTAGATGACATACAAGAGTTATATCACTTATTGTAATGTGATAAAACAAACTTTAGATTTATCAATTATGGATAGATCTCACATGTAGGACATAAATGGATACAATGAATCTTTAGATTTGGTTCCAATTGTCTACCTATGAGTTCTATATGAATTGACAAAAGTCTAGAGATTCCTTTCTTGAAGAAAAGGAAGATCACATTATAATGATATAAGTGATAAGAAAAACGTTTCTTATATGGTTGTCACTTGAAACACAATGATCAAGATCACTCTTGATTCAATTAGTAGTTTTGAACAACTAATTGGGCATTCTTTAAAAGGTTTTAAAATGTCAATTGTGTTAGTGATTAAACCAAGAAAAAAGTATCTAAATCTATAAAAGGTTTAAAGACTTTAGCTACTTAAATAACAAGACATTAAACTTAGTGAAGATTGAAACAAATAAGCTTGAAATGTTTTAAAGCTACTACACAATGTCTTCTACCAATATTAATCCACTTTTATACATTTTGTATGTATGAAATGATTTCTCATTAAAAGTCATGAGAAATAGTGGGACGTGTGAAAATGGATATAAACTTGAATATGATTGGTTTATAGTTGTCTAAAGAATACTAGTACTTGACTATTATTAAAGGTTTGTAATTTTAATTGTTAAAAGATTCAAGCTCTTCAAACGTTAAACTTCTATGTTGTGTGACATTCTAAAGAATAGTCTTTGAATGTTGGTTTCGTCAACCTAGCATAAAATGGTTATATGTTGGGAGTTGTCCATTATTCTCTTTTATGAGAACAAGCTAATAACAAAGCATATGGACAAGTTGATGAAACAAAAGGGAATTAGTTTCAAAATGAGTCACAACATATGGTTTAACAAAGAGACAATCCAAATTCAACATCTCATGTAACGATATTGCTCTATGTAGTTTTGATAATGAATTATATCAACCACCTAGAAGGAATGGTTGAGTTTCTATATCCTTAGTAGGAGCCAAGCTTCCACTAAAGACTTGGATAATTCTTACATGACCACATTAAAGGTCTTAGTATGACTAAAACATGAAGTATGGTGTATGACACCATATAATTTAAATGAATAGACTTGATAAAGCAAGTCACACATTTCATGGAATTACTTGAGAAGGAATTCTTTTGTGTATGATTCATTTAAGTTAGTGGGAGCAATATGCATTCAAATCAAGAAAATATAATTGTTATTTTTGAATGAATGCTAAGTTACGACAAGGCCAGTGGGAGTGATGTTATAATTTGAGCAACATGATGTGAATAAAGTCTATTTGATAGACTTGACAAAACATAGATATTACTCGAAAATGACAAAACATGACACGGTCAATTTTGAAGTATAGACTTGAAATTGGACTTATTGATATAGCAAGGCTATCTCAATAATGTTATATGGGAATTAAATCTCAAATGTTGAAGATTTAAGAAAGCATTTTCCTATGTGATAGGAAGTCACTTTCATAACCCTTATAATGAATGTGTCATAAAATCACAAAAGGGACACATGTATTGACTTGTGAAGTAGATATCCAAAGGTGAAGAAACCACTGAGTTTATCACTTTAAGATATTACTATATCCCAGGATCAGAACCAAAGCAACTGATAGAGTATTATTGCCTTTAAGAAAGAAACATCAGAGTGGGACTCTGGAAGCGTGCATTCACTTAGGTTGTTAACCAAAGTGAAAAATAAGCCATTTTAACAAATGGAACTTCATAATGGATGAAGTACTAATCATATGAATGAATTGTTAGTATTGTACTACAATGGTCTCAAGGTTGGAGCAAAGTTTGTATAAAGTATACAAACGAAATATATGTCGATATATAGTTTTAGAAACTGCTTCAAAAGGTGTTTTGAATGGAAGAGGTTCTTTTAGAACCAATGATTGAATCCAAACCATAAGGTCGTTAGTAGGGTACTACGACGTAATGGGGCGATAGCTCAAGCCATGGAATCAAGGTCTCATCAAAATATTCGAACACAATAAAGAGACATCATCAAATGTTTTGGAAACATTTGATAAGAAAATCCCTTTTAAATAAAAAGGGGATTAATACATAACCAAGTTAACCTACGAGCATAAGCTCTCTCAACAAGATGTATAAGATACACTAGTGATTGACTTTAGTACAAGTGGGAGATTGTTGGAAATATGCCCTGAAAGTCAATCTTTGGAAGAAACCTTTTAGGACAAATGAATTGATGTATAGATGATTCTTATACATCAAATGGCAAAGATACGAATTAGGACTATCTCAATAAACGATATATGTCTTAAATAGTGTATCCATGGACAATGGATCGATTGAAGAAGTAATTTAATGATGTTAGACTACAGAGACCTTCTTCACATAACCAAATGTCCAAAAAGGTTCTTGGTCATTGGATTGTCGGAGGGATACTGACAATGCATAGACCGGTACATACTGTGTCTGCTTCAAATGGAAGGATGGAAAGTCTCATCCCATTCGTGTTGTGACACTAAGACAAGGATGTAGGTGCTCATTAAGGGAATGAGTTCACTGAACACAATCGAACGAGAGTACTTGTATGGAGGTCTACTCACATGTCAAGCAAGTAACTGAAATGGTTGGAATAATGTAAGTAATCCTTTGACCTGAGGCATCGTCGTTGTCTTGTGGTTAAGTACTTAATCTTTGATTATGTCAAACATCACTCTATCAGAGCGTCAACGGCATAGTCGGGGTTAAGCCACTTAGTCATGAAGGCAAGTGTATGCGCATCAAGGAATCTCTAATCCTTGATAAGAGAGGAAGAATACTCTAAGATATGATTCGGGAATCTTCGGCCGAAGTATCGAGCGTATTAAAAGGAAAGCGTTCCTATACGACTCAAAAGAATCATATAAGAAGGAATAATCACATTAGGGGTTTGACATAATATATCCATACCCTAGTAATGTGATTGAGAGTATTGTATTAGAGAAGGATCGAATTACATTGTAATTCCAATGGAATAGGTTCTCCGAATAAACTTCTACATTAGCTTGGGTAGCTATGACATATGGTTAGATGTCACTCATAGCTTGTGAGTTCTTCTAGATGATTAAATGTAGTCATCAAAGAAGAAGGTGAATTAAAATGAAGTTTCAATTCACTAAGTGATTGAATTAAATATAATCAATTGGATTGATGCCAATCACCTCACTGCCTTGCTAATTAGAACCTAAAAGATTGTTCACCAATACACTATTGTAGTGAGTAATTAATGGATGATGGAAACAATTAATTGGATTAATTAAGTGTTGTGATTAATTTAGAAAGTCTAAAGAAATCATAAAAGCGATAAAGATCATTTTGGGCTTAAAGAAACGTTCGGGTTTTATTGGGCCCATTGGGCCTAAACCCATTGGGCTTTTATTCAAGCATTGGATGACTTGAAATAAATGAAAGCCCAAAGCCCAAACAACACAAAGAGGGCCGGCCACTTTAGGTAGGAAAGGGTGAGATATTTAGTCAAGTTGTTGACTAGGTTTCTTTTGTCTATATAAGGAACTTTATAGAGATATTGTTCAATACGGTTTTTGTGTGTTTAAAACAACAAAGAGGCAAAAGAAAAATAGCTCTCTTACTACACAAAGGCCGGCCACCATTGGGGTGTTTTTACTAACATATCTTACACCCTTTTGGTTATTCCTTCATCCTTCTCACTACACTAGTGGGTGAGGATCTTTAGAGGTTTCCTACTTTGGAAACTTGAAGAGAACCTAGGAGCACTCATTCTATCAAAGTGGAGGAGGCAAGGAGGGAAGCTAGGCTCAAGGAGTTCAAGGAACAAAGGGCTTGGAGGTGGTCCATCCTTGGTCTCAAGTCTAGATCAAGAGGTATAAGACTAAACCTTCACTTTGTTCTTCTCTATAAAATGTTTTGATGCATTATATATAAACCTATGAACCTTGAAGGGGATTTGCATGACTATAGCTTTGATAATATGTTATAAATGCTTCCGCTGCTTTCGTATATTAAATTTGATTTGTATATGCATGATAGTCTTTTTGAAATCCCATTCTAGAATCTCATAAATTTCCCTTCAAAACTTGTGTCCAAGCCTCCTACACACATTACAACATGGATTCCTATCTTAGTTAGGAATACAAACCTGATTTCATACCAACTCCAACAAAACGTACACTCGTTTGTTTTAATTAATGTCGAAAACAATCCAAAAGCACTGAAAATAGAAAAACTTTGTACTTTTGACATCCAATAAGATTTTAATCTTTTGAGTACTTATTCTTATGGTTCTAGTAGCACATTATATGTATTTACTTTCTTTTGTTCCAATGGGCGTCAAATTCACGATCATTTGTTGTTATTAATGCCGAAAACAGTTCAAATGCACTGAAAATAGAAAAACTGTGTACTTTTGACACCCAATAAGCTTTTGATCCTTTGAGTATTCATTCTTATGGTCCTAGTAGTGCATTATACATGTTTATTTGTTGAAGTTTCAATGGTTGTCAAATACACGCTCGTTTGTTTTTATTTATGCCGAAAACAGTCCAAATGAACTAAAAACTAAAAAACTGGGTACTTTTGACACCCAATAAGCTTTTGATCTTTTGATTACTCCTTCTTATGGTCCTAGTAGCTCATTAAATGTTTTTATTTTCTGAAGTTCAAATGGGTGTCAAACGCACGCTGGTTTGTTTCCATTAATGCCGAAAACAGTCCAAATGCGCTAAAAATAGAAAAATTGTGTGCTTTTAACACCCAATAAACTTTTGATCTTTTGAGTACTTAATTCTTATGGTCCTACTATCTCATTATATGTGTTTATTTCTTTAGTTCTGATGGGTGTTAACTGCACGCTCGTTTGTTTTTGTTTATGCCAAACACGGTCCAAATGCACTGAAAGTAGAAAAACTATGTACTTATGGTCCTAGTAATGCATTATGTTGGAAATGTGCCCTAAAGCCAATCATATAATGGTACTTTACGGACATTTCACATGTTAAACTAATCTAGTTTATTATAAAGGGCAAAGATTATTGTTTAAAGCCGTCTCATATAAATGTTATATGCTCAAACAATAAATCCAAGGAATATGTAATTGGGAGAATGTGATCTAAAGAAGTTAGATTCATGAGACCATTCTCTTCTGTATACATATCCTAAACGTTCCTAATCATAGGATTGCCAATTGAGCATTGACAGTCCGTTAAGATCAGTACGTGTTATGTCTTCTCTTAGAGAGAGTGACTGGTCTCGAGTCATTGGTGATATTGACACCAAGACAAGCATGTAGGTGCTCAATAAAGAATAAGTCCACTGAACGCAATCAACAAGGAGTTCTCATACTCATGTCACATGAAAACTCAAGGTTGGGATAATGCAAAGTAGTCCTTTGACCTGAGGCATCGTAGTTGTCTTATGGTTAGGTCCTTGATCTTTGACTATGTCAATGTCACTCCGTCAAAGGGTGTCCACGACATAGTTGGGGTTAAGCCACTTAGCCATTGAGGCAAGTGAATTCACAACAAAAGATCTCTAACCTTCAAACCGTTTAAGGGATAATACTCTATGATATGATTAAGAATCTCTGGCCAGAGTATGAATGAGATTTAGGAATTCATTTCAAATCACATTCAAGGTAATCATATAAGTAAGAGAATCACATTGGATAGTAGACATGAATAAACTACCAAATCAAACAATGTGGTCATGAGTATTGTACTAGAGAAAGACCGTGTTGCATTGTATTCCTAAACTGAATAGGTTCTCCACCTCTGCTGATTAGCTTGGGTAACCATGACATACTACTAGGTGTTACTCATGGTTTGTGGAAGCCTTAAAGGTGTATAATCACTAAAGGGAGAATTGAAAAGTAAGTTTCAATTCACAATCGATTTGAAGAGTTCTAATCGCCCACTGCCTCGCTAAAAGGAACCTAATGGATCGTACACAGTGTAAGGTAGAGATTGAAGAAACAACGGAGATGAGTGTAAGGATAATTAAATGGTTTAATTATTTATGGCTAAGATTAATTAATATGTTAATTAATCAAACGAATAAGTTTGTTTTAGACCTCGGGTTAGTTTTGGGCCTCAAGGCCCAATGGGCTTCGAATGTCAAGTTCAATAACTCAAGTTGTATGACAACTTGAAAACACAAAGGGCATGAAAGCCCAATGAACCCACATGGCTGGCCATAGAGAGTGTGAGGGAGAGTTGATTTTAATTTCAATTATGCCACTCAATGTAAGTGGCTATAGAAAGGAAATTATAACCCATTCCCTCATTAAATAAGGCTTTTCTAGAAAGAAAAGAGAAAAACACAAAAAGTTTTCTCTTCTCTTAGGAGGCCGGCCACCCTAGGAAGAATGGACTAGCATCCATTTCTTCCTAGGTCACTCATCTCTTCCTCAATGCTCTCCTTGGTGTGGAAACTTAAAGGTTCCCTTTCTTAGGAACTTGGAGAACCCATTCCTTCATCCATATCCAAGAAGTCATGGAGCCAAGAAGCAAAGTTCTTACATCCACATCCATTGAGCCAAGGAGCAAGGAGACAAAGGAAATTAGGCCCTCACATGGATGAATATCCTTTTCTAAGCAAAGAGGTGCTTCAAAGGTATAAAAGTTTCTCAACTCTTTTCTTTAAGATTTGAGTTGAGTCTTGGTTCACCACAACTATTAGGCCTTGAATTTCATTGGTAAAGTTTTATTTTTGAGTGCATACAAGCATGATACCGCCTTTAATTGTTAATTGCATGCATAGATGTTGCTCAAATGAACTTGTTTTCACAAATTTTCCTTCACATTATAGGTGTTTATTTTCTTAAGTTCCAATGGGTGTCAAACGCATGCTCGTTTATTTCCATTAATGCCGAAAATAGTCCAAACGCACTCCAAATAGAAAAACTGTGTACTTTTGACACGTAATAAGCTTTTGATCTTTTGAGTACTCATTCTTATGGTCCTAGTTGAAGGAAATTTTGTGAAAAACATGTTCATTTGAGTAACATCTATGGCATGCAATTAACAATTAACGGCGGAATCATGCTTTTATGCACTCAAAACAAAACATTACCCATGAAATTCAAACCCTAGTAGAAGGGTGAACCAAGACTCAACTCAAGAACAAAGTGAGTTGAGAGATTTTATACCTTTGTTGATTCCTCTTTGCATAAGCAAAGGCTAATCACCAGGAGAGGGCCTTCATTCCTTGCTTCTTAGATCCATGGATTTCTTGGATGAGGATGGTTGAAAGGATTCTCCAAGTTCCCAAAGTTGAGAACCTCTAATTTTTCCACACCAAGGATGGACTTGAAGAAGAGATAAGTGGCCTTGGAGGAGGAAAGATTGCTAGCTAATCTCCTCCAAGGGTGGCCGGCCACTTAGAGAGAAAAGACAGCTTGTGTTCTCATCTTTTCTCCAAAAGAAAACCATAATGAAGAAAAGGCTATAAAGTCATATTTATACCTACCTTCATTGGAATGGCAAACTTGTAATAAGTCCAAAACCCACTCCTTTATCAATATGGCCGGCCATAGGGTGTTATTGTTGGAAATATGCCCTGAAAGTCAATCTTTGGAAGAAACCTTTCAGGACAAATGAATCGATGTATAGATGACTCTTATACATCAAATGGCAAAGATACTAATTAGGACTATCTCAATAAACGATATATGTCCTAAATAGTGAATCCATGGACAATGGATCGATTGAAGAAGTAATCTAATGATGTTAGACTACAGAGACCTTCTTCACATAACCATTATGTCCAAAAGGTTCCTGGTCATTGGATTGTCGGAGGGATACTGACAATGCTTAGACCGGTACATACTGTGTCCACTTCATATGGAAGAATGGAAAGTCTCATCCCATTTGTGTATTGACACTAAGACAAGTATGTAGGTGCTCATTAAAGGAATGAGTTCACTGAACACAATCGAACAAGAGTACTTGGATGAAGGTCTACTCACATGTCAAGCAAGTAACTCTAATGGTTGGAATAATGTAAGTAGTCCTTTGACCTGAGGCATCGTCGTTGTCTTGTGGTTAAGTACTTGATCTTTGATTATGTCAAACGTCACTCTATCAGAATGTCAACGGCATAGTTGGGGTTAAGCCACTTAGTCATGAAGGCAAGTGTATGCGCAACAAGGAATCTCTAATCTTCGATAAGAGAGGAAGAATACTCTAAGATATGATTCGGGAATCTTCGGCCGAAGTATCGAGCGTAATAAAGGAAAGCGTTCCTATACGACTCAATTGAATCATATAAGAAGGAATAATCACATTAGGGGTTTGACATAATATATCCATACCCTAGTAATGTGATTGAGAGTATTGTTTTAGAGAATGATCGAATTACATTGTAATTCCAACTGAATAGGTTCTCCGAACAACTTCTACATTAGCTTGGGTAGCTATGACATATGGTTAGATGTCACTCATAGCTTGTGAGTTCTTCTAGATGATTAAATGTAGTCGTCGAAGAAGAAAGGTGAATTAAAAGGAAGTTTTCATTCACTAAGTGATTGAATTAAATATAATCAATTGGATTGATGTCAATCACCTCACTGCCTTGCTAATTAGAACCTAAAATGATTGTACACCGATACACTATTGTAGTGAGTAATTACTGGACGAAGGAAATAATTAATTGGATTAATTAAGTGTTTTGATTAATTTAGAAAGTCTAAAGAAATCATAAAAGCGATAAAAGATCGTTTTGGGCTTAAAGAAACGTTCGGGTTTAATTGGGCCCATTGGGCCTAAACCCATTGGACTTTTATTCAAGCATTGGATGACTTGAAATATATAAAAGCCCAAAGCCCAAATCCAACACAAAGAGGCCGGCCACTTTAAGTGGAAAGGGAGAGATATTTAGTCAAGTTGTTGACTAGGTTTCTTTTTGTCTATATAAGGAACTTTATAGAGATTTAATCCTTAGGGTTTTTGTGTGTTTAAAACAACAAAGAGGCAAAAGAAACATCTCTCTAAAACACAACAAAGGCCGGCCACCTTGGGGGTGATTTACTAACAAATCTTTCACCCTTTTGGTTATTCCTCCACCCATCTCACTACACTAGTGGGTGTGGAACTTTAGAGGTTTTCTACTTTGGAAACTTAAGGAGAACCTTGGAGCACTCTTACTAACAAAGTGGAGGAGGCAAGGAGGGAGGCTAGGCTCAAGGACTTCAAGGAGCAAAGGGCTTGGAGGTGGTCCATCCTTGGTCTAAAATCAAGATCAAGAGGTATAGATCTATTCCTTGACTTTGTTCTTAAGTTAAATGTTTTTTATGCATTATATATAAACCTATGAACCTTGAAGGGGATTTGCATGACTATAGCTTTGATATTATTTGGTTAATCGCTTTCGTTGCTTATGTATATAAATTTTGAATTGTATATGCATGCTAGTCATTTAGAAATCCCATGTATTAAACTCATAGTTTTCCCTTCAGTTATTGGGCTGTTTGGGCATTTGTGAATATTTAGTCATTAAGTTGTCATACAACTTAAGTCAATGGGCTTGACGTTCGAAGCCCATTGGGCCTTGAGACCCAAAACTAACCCGAGGTCTTTAACGAACTTTATTCGTTTGATTAATTAACATATTAATTAATCCTTCCCATAAATAATTAAACCATTTAATTATCCTTACTCATCTCTGTTGTTTCTTCAATCTCTACCTTACACGGTGTACGATCCATTAGGTTCCTTTTAGCGAGACAGTGGGCGATTAGAACTCTTTCAAATCGATTGTGAATTGAAACTTACTTTCAATTCTCCCTTTAGTGATTATACACGTTTAGGGCTTCCATAAACCATGAGTGACACCTAGCAGTATGTCATGGTTACCCAAGCTAATCAGAAGAGGTGGAGAACCTATTCAATTTAGGATTACAATGCAATACGGTCTTTCTCTAATACAATACTCTTGACCACATTGTTTGGTTTGATAGTTTATTCATGTCTACTATCCAATGTGATTCTTTTACTTATATGATCACCTTGAATGTGATTTGGAACGATTTCCGAAATCTCATTCATACTTTGGCCAGAGATTCTTAATCATATCATAGAGTATTCTCCCTCAAACGGTTTGAAGGTTAGAGATCCCTTATTGCGCATTCACTTGTCTCCATGGCTAAGTGGCTTAACCCCAACTATGTCGTGGACACCCTCGGATGGAGTGACTTTGACATAGTCAAAGATCAAGGACCTAACCACAAGACAACTATGATGCCTCAGGTCAAATGACTACTTTGCATTATCCCAACCATGAGTTCTCATGTGACATGAGTATGAGAACTCCTTGTTGATCGTGTTCAGTGGACTCATTCGCTATTGAGCACCTACATGCTTGTCTTGGTGTCAATCACACCAATGACTCAAGACCAGTCACTCTCCCTGAGAGAAGACACAGCACGTACTGATCTTAACGAACAGTCAATGCCCAATTGGCAATCCTATGATCAGGAACGTTTAGGATATGTATACGAAAGAGAATGGTCTCATGAATCTAACTTGTTTAAATTACATTCTCCTAATTACATATTCTTTGGACTTATCGTTTAAGCATATAACATTTATATGAGACGGCTTAAAACAATAATCTTTGCCCTTGATATTAAACTAGATTAGTTTAACATGTGAAATGTCCGTAACGTATCATCATATAATTGGTTTTAGGGTACATTTTCAACACTAGTAGCGCATTATATGTGTTTATTGGTTTATGGTCCAATGGGCGTAAAACGCACGCTGGTTTTTTTTTATTAATGCCGAAAACAGTCCTTAAATGTTATATAAATATTAAGTACTTGTTTTTTATAATTACAAGCTACTATAGTGGAGATGAGACAGGCTGTCCTCGAGGAGGTGGCTTCCTAATTTCCCTCTGACACCTCAATCTAGGAGGTGGCCCCTCTTCCAAAGATGCGGGTCTTCGTATCATGACGGACACCCTCGACCAGAGACTCAGTCCTAGGCGAGAGAAGGTGTATTGGGGCATGGGAAATGCCCGCTTGTGAGATGGGAGCTTTCTCTTCCACCTCGACCTCGGGAGAGGTCGCATCATTGACGGAGCAAGTAGCGAAAATTCAGCAACAAGTGGCGGCACAAAATGAGCACATTGCAGCCTAGACACCCAGAATGCCTATATTGCTGCCCACAAGTCTAGGATAGCCCAGATCATCTTCGCACTTCAATTGTCCAAATCATTCGTACTTTTTAATTTTTTTTTCCGCTTGTACGTACATTTTCATATTTATTTTAAATCAATATTTTTCCTTATCAATTACTGTTTCTAATTAAATTTAACCAACCAAAATTATTTTGTTTAAAGTTCATTTTATAAATAATTTTCTTCTAAAAAAATTAAAAATGGGTTTGCACGACGAAATAGTTTGTCGTTCCGATTAATACGCACGACGATAGAGATAAATTTTGCAATAAGAAACGCTTCATCCCTTCAAACTTTATGCAACAAACTTTGTTGCTCATGAAAGTTCGTACGAAGAATGTGCTTCGTCCCTTTTAACTTAGTGCGACGAAGCTTCAGTTCATCGCACAAACAGTTTTACACGACGATTGTTCACCTCTTTGTCGCGCAAGACCTTTCTTTACAAGCCTTGCACGACAAAGTTTTGGCGACAAAGATTTCATCGTGTATTATTTTAGGCGGCGAAAATCTTCTTGGCACAACAATTATTGCATTGTCGCGATAACTATTTAATGTAGTAGCGCATTTAAAGAATGAATACTATTTTATCCTTTTCCTAATTCGAGCCAAAAATGCAATAACCTCAACTTTTGGGCCATTATGCAAAACATAAACGGTTGGGGTCACTTTGTAAATACACAAATGTTCACAATTGGGACCCAAAATTTTCAACAATTACAAAAACTTCATTATAGAAGCAAAACAATTTGTCCTTTAGTGATTTTGGACCTTTATATCTTTAAAAACAACCTCATCACTCGAAACCTCCCACAACTCACACAACTTTCTAATTCTAAAAGAAATAATGACACACTCCGACCACCTAGACTCCAAATCGAGCTGTGCTGGTAGACACCAGAAGGTTGATGAAGCCATAAAGTGTAGTGATGTGGACAATGTGAGTAAATTTAAACCTAAAATTGCCTAAATGCAAGAGTGCGCTTGTGAACGGGATTGAACTCATTTCACATGTGATGTTAGAGCATAAGCATAGTACAGTAAACGTAAAAGAAGAATTATACCATCAGGAGTATTCCCATAACAACGTTTTGCCATAAATCATCGTCAACACGAAGGCTCTGCCACTAAAACCTGGATGGGCAAAAAAACAAGGGTGAGTGGGCCTAAAAATAAAGTTTTGTAAAACCTTTTCGAAAACATAATAACCTACCGCCGTAAAACAAGTATAGTTTTGACATGTTAAAGATCGTTATCCCCACAAATTTGAGTCATCTTTACACAAGCACATACTTAATTTAAGCCACAACTTACAAATTCACAAGTAATCAATTAAAACAATGCTTTGAATGAAGTAACATGCCTTAGAGAATTCCTTCAATTCCTTACAAGATATACACTCTATTTTCACTCAGATTTTCTAACTCCACACCCTACACTAGTCATATGTGAGAAGATTGATGTAGATATGAAAACGAATGCTCACATATATATTTTACAAAGAATGCAATTTCTAGAGTTAAGAAGCATGTTTTGATATGATCTCATGAATGGAATGCTACTACTTAGATGCGAGAACCAGTGACACCATATGCTCATACCAAATTCAAACTCCACAAATTGAAACACATAACACTCAAGATAGAAGTTAAGGGTTGTAACGGGGCTTGGGGTATTGGTTAACAAAGAAAGGATAGGGAAAACAAACGTTCTTCAAGCGATAGTAAGCAACGTAATGAAATTGAGACTTAGAATTCACTTGAATGGCAGAAACTAACTTTAAAACACAAGGGAAAGATTTAGACAACTCCTTAGGGCCGAATTCATTGTTTTGGGCCCTTACTTCAACAAACAAAACTTTGGAGCTCTTTTTCACAACTTTTCATACTTTTTCACTTCATTTTTTCTTTTTCCACGAATTTTATTTTCTTTTCTTTTCTTTGTCGTGCCTATGGCACACAATTCCCCCACACTTGGTTTCTGCCAACATAGATCAAAAGGAATTCAATTCGAATCATGCATTACTATGCTTTAAGAACAAGGGTATGGATGGTCCTAAACTAGGCTAGGTGAGGATAATGTGGGTTAACAACAACATAGGCTAAACAAGGCTCAACGGGGTTAAACTTAAACATAAAATGATATGGGATACACGGCAGTTTGGCTAAGGTGGTGGTAACTACACAACTTTATCTTGAAAATGTGTTATGCAAATCAATAACATGCTTTGAATGAAATGGGCATGAGTTCTAGCATTTGGAACTAAATGATGAAACGCCTTCTAAGTAGCAACCAAGCAAGGAATAATGAGATCATGCAACGACTTAGAGAAAAAAAAAATGCCCAGATTTTAACTCTCCAATAAAATGTTTAGGCTCAAGTCTCACAAGGTTGTAGCGTTTGTTTGAGTTCCTTCCTTCAAGCATGTTACAAAAACTGATTTTTCCTTTATGATTGCATGTGAATTCATAAGTTATAACCACAACCAAGCATAAACAAAGAGTAAATCAAACTTTCATCCATGTTAATCACTCTCTTTAACAGCCATGTAATTACAAACCGAACCCTCATCATTGTGTTGGAAGGTACCCTAAGACACAAACAAACATACAAAAACAACTATTTTTGGGTTTTTAAAACAAATTTTTCAAATTTTTATGTGATTTTCGGATTTTTACTTCAAACACACCAAAACATACCAAAACTCCTCAAAAACACTTAAAAACAGCGAGGAACAAGTCTCCAAGTTAAGGGTGATAAAATCCCACGAATTTGCATCTAAAACACTTAGTTACCCCCCCCACACTTAAATCAAACATTGTCCTCAATGTTTCAAGCATAAAACCACACTAAACAAAAAGAAACACACAAACAGCAAGTAAATAACAAACTGGGCAGATTAGAAACAAGCAACAAAGTGAAGGGTTTTAGGAACGCAAATCTGGAATTGGAGTGATTCCTAGGGCTTCCTTTGTTGAATTGCATGGGTTGCCTCCCAAGTAGCGCTTTCTTTAACGTCGTGAAGTCGGACGAAGAACACAATCATGCCTCATTGGAGCCCACGGCATGGAGTGGGATCTCCTCCACAACCTGCCCCACAAAGTTCTTGTACATTGCATCCTTGAACGGAAATGGATAGTGATGTTTGTTGATGGGTGCGTTGTGTTGCCTAAGGTTCATGTTTATGCGCCCACCATTGGGGATTTGCTTGGGTACCTGCACCAAAGAAGGGAACCACCTATCAACTTTAATGGGAATTGGATTTGGATTAGGTGGCTTACCTATGTGTTGTGATGAAGTGGCAGCAATGTGAACATTCTTCCTCATGGTTCTTTCAGCCAATGTGAGCACTTTGAGGGCAGTGGCCGTATGGTCCTTGTTCTCCACTCCAATTCCCTCGTCTTGCATGGTTCTTGATGCATCCTTTGTGCTTGGTGCTAAACGGTCCGGTCCTATCTTTTCAATTTTACCAATGGCACAACAAGAATGAACAACATTAGGAGTCTCAATGGATTCAGAAATTTTAAAACTAATCATGTCACCACCAAATGCCATAGTTACTAATCCTTTGGCCACTTCGATCTTTGTTTGAGCCGTTTTCATGAATGGCCTTCCAAGGAGGATGGGCAATGAAGGGGCATGGTCTGATTCATCCATTTCGAGGACATAGAAATCCGCCGGAAAGACTAAATGATCAACCTGCACTAAAACGTCTTCCAAAACTCCCTTTGGATAAGCGTTAGATCTATCGGCTAATTGTATGATTACCCCATCATGTTTAAGTGCTCCTAGATTCATAGATGCATAAACAGAATATGGCATGACATTAATTGATGCACCTAAATCTAGCATGGCAGATTTGAAACGGGTATTACCAATGACACACGGAATTGTAAAACTCCCCGGATCTTTGCATTTGGGGGGTAGTTTTCTTTGCAACATTGCGGAGACATTCTCGCTTACATGTACCACTTCTTTCTCCCGGACACGTTTCCTTGTTGTACAAAGCTTCTTTAAACACTTGGCATACTTCGGGATTTGCTTTATGGCATCAATGAGGGGAATGTTGACATGCACCTTTCTAAATGTCTCTAGAACATCTTTTTCCTCCTCTTCGATCTTGGATTGCAAAAATCTGCTAGGAAAGGGTACATTGGGTGGAATAACATTAGTAGGAAACGAATTGGACACATTCTTACCTTTGTTGGACAAATTGGGCAGATTTGGGGTACTAGAAGCTTGCGGCAAAGGTGGAACCACCTTTGCCGTGGGCAAGCTTGCTTCTTCCTCTTCAATTTGCAAGTTTTCATCCTCTTTGACACCTGATTTTGATGGTGTAGGACCTGTCCCAACTTCTTTTCCACTTCTCAACAATATGGCTTTTGCACTTTCGAACCCGCCCCTTGGATTTGGAATGGTGGAGCTAGGGAGTTGTCCGGGATCTCGAAACTTACCTACAAACTCGGCAATCTGCCCAATTTGTTTCTCAAGTTGATCCACCCTTTTGTCTTGGTTTTGCATAGCTTGGGTGTGATCGTCTTGCCCCTGAGATAATTTGGTTAGTATCTTAAGAAGTGCATCATTATCTAGAGGCGTACCTAAAGCATTTGGGGCAGATTGTTGTGGAGCATGTGGGGGTGCATATGGCTTGGTGAAGAACCCCGGGGGTTGTTGCCTAAAGCCTCCTTGTTGTTGAGGTGGTTGGGGCTCCCTCCACTTGAAATTTGGGTGGTCTCTCCAACCGGGATTGTAAGTACTTGAATAAGGATCATTCCTTGGTTGGTTTTGGCCTTGAAACCCAATTGCATTGGCGCTTTCCCATCCACCATTTTCAATCAATTGTGGACACTTTTCAGAAGCATGTCCTTGGATAGAACATACGCCACATACAATTGGACCTTGCATCTTCATGCCCTCGGCCATCTGAGACACAATGGAAGTAAGATTAGCTAATTGTGAATGAATGTCGGATGTGGAACTTACCTCATGTACTTGTTGTCGTGGGGGTCCTCTTTGACCAACACCCTCGTATTGTTGAGCGTTCAATGCTTTATTAGCAATCAAGATCTTGGCAGCCATGGGTGTTTTGTCCACCAATGCTCCACCCGCCGAGGCATCGAGCATTTGACGTTCAAGTGGTAGGAGGCCCTCATAAAAGTATTGCAAAAGTAATTCCTCCTTCATCTGATGTTGTGGACAAGAAGCAACAAGTGATTTAAAACGTTCATAATATGTAGGAAAAGACTCACCTTCTTCTTGCTGGATTCCGCTTATCTTTTTGCGTAGGAGGATGATGCGAGAAGTTGGAAAGAACTTCTCCAAGAACGCCCTCTTCATACTCTCCCACGATGTGACAGTTCCGGGAGCCAATTCGTACAACCAATCCTTGGCTTTATCCACTAAAGAGAATGGAAAAGCCTTCATCTTCAAAATACTTCCGTCAACGTTAACGGGAGTCATACTTGAGCAAACAACTTCAAATTCTTTCAAATGTTTGTTAGGATCTTCCATGGACAAGCCATGGTATTTAGGAATATGATGAAGCAAACTTGACTTTAATTCAAATTATTCGGTCTTACCTTGGGCAGCCGTGGGATATTGGATGCACAAGGGTGCGGCATTATCCAATCCCGAGGCGGAGAGCTCTTTGAGTGTACGGTTGTCCACGGCCATGTCTTGGGCTTCTTCACTCACTTGTGCCGTAGGTTCCTCCTCCTCTTCTGGAACGTTTTCTTCAAGGTCAGGTTCGGGATTGGGTGGGTTGTGTTCTTGCTGATTTCTAGCCCTTCTCAAAGTCCTCTCAAAATCGTCGTCAAAGTCCAAAATATGCTCACGAATAGGTTTGGAACTTCGAGTCATGCACTAGTACCTAAAAACAAAGAAACAAAACAAGATAGCAATCTGTGATAGAAAACAAACGAAAATAACAAATAAACAAAAAGAACGAGGGATTAGCAAAGTTGCTAATCCCCGGCAACGGCGCCAAAATTTGATGCGTAATATTAACTAGCACACAAATTAAACCCTCTTTTGTCAAATTGTAGTAAAGATGTAAGTAGGGATCGTTCTAAACCGGGGATTAGGAGGGATTGCTAAACACTTGAAAACTGACTCAATAACATAAAAACAAAGTTTAAAACACTAAACTAGACTCAAAGAATGTAAAACTAAAAGTTAGAACACTAAAACAAACCTAAAACTCAAAACAGCAACTAGAAGACTCAAAACTGCCTAAAAACCACTTTCTGGGCAGTTTTGAGCACAAACACAAAATCTGACGAATTTGAGTGAAAACTTGAATCAAAACACTTAAAAACACAAATCAAAACACTTTCTAACTAATCTAAGACTTCAAAATAAAGGAGGATTTGGTTTTGGACGAAAATTGAAAACAAAACAGAAACTTTAAAACAAAACAGATTGTAAAACGTTTTTGGATGAAAAGGATGGATAAAAGGCTAGTTAGGAGGTTCTTCTCCACACATGACACACTTGCAAACAAAACGATTTTTCAGTTGTTCTTCCAATAAATTATGAAACTCAACACCCCAAGTTAATTAGATACGCTTAAATTAACCTTCAAGTTCTCCTTAAGTTAATGAATTGGATGGGAAAGCGCATACAACAATTCAAAACATTCCTCAAAGGTTCCTTACGTGATGAGCACAATAAGGATACAATCAAGAATCATGAAGCACAATGAGAACTATAAGTGTTGACGAGGCATTCGTTACTATGATGAGCATGAAACTAATGCCAAGAATTCATTCAACGCGATCGTTTATAAGCGACCTTCACTACTTGTGATTATAAGATTGTAACTATTAGGTGAAACTCCCTCATAATCTAGCATCATATTCATGCATGAAAACTAAGTGTGCACTCTCAATCAACATACACAAATAAGTTATCAATCAAGTAGATGAACGAATTGAAACCACAACTTATGAAATAACAACTGAACGTAATCAAATCATATTGCAAGCATATTCATGGTTTCGAATCACCCCCCAACTAAGGGGGTTTAGTTCCTCATACTCACAAGCAAAGATACATAAATTTAGAAATTAAAATCCAAAGGAAGAAAACACCTAGAACGCTCCAACTTGGCAGCAAGCTCATCAACGAATTCTCCTTCCTCCTTGCTGCGGCAGAGAACTTTAGAACAGGTTTTTGGGGTTATTTGTGGTGTAGAATGGATGTGGAATGGTATGGGAAGGTTTAGGGTTGATGGGGGTACGGCTAGGGATGATTTTGGGTCAGAAAATATGGTGAAAGGTGAAGGAAGGCTGCTGCAAAGTGTGATGGATGTGTTTGACGAATTTCTGAATTGTGGAGGGTGTATGGCTGGATGGGATGAATGGAATGTGTGTGGGAGGTGTGGTTTTTTGAACTCCTAACCAAGGGGGGTTATATAGTGGCTGAAAATGTCAAGCAAACATTAAGTAATGGACAATCTGCCATCCTTGCAGAAATCCACTTCATGGTGGTCCAATTTCTGCCATTCCTTGTTGTCTATTCACTGCCCATGCTGATTCCTTGCTGCCCATGCTTTAATTTCTTATTCCTTGCTGCCCATGCTTTAATTTCTTATTCCTTGCTGCCCATGTGGTGTGTGTGTTGCTGTTTTCTTTCCTTCTTGCTGCCCATGTGGTGTTTATACTTGCAATGCATGTTCTTCATCCATTTAGCTAGTAAAAAACACATTTTCTGCCATTACATGGCAGCCATGATGTTTGAAGTTGTAGGCCAACACTTTGCACACACACATGCAGTTTTCTAGCCCTTTGAATCATCAAATTCGTCCATCCTCATGTCTCCATGTTTGCACCATCCAATCTTGGCCCAAAAATGCTCCAAAATGCTCCAAATAGGCTCAAAATGCATACTTTGCCATATGAACCTGAAATTGCACGAAAATGACCTTAAACACTATAATAAGTTATAACTAACTACGAAAATGCAAGAAAACAACATAACTAAGTAGCATAAATATGCTCCTATCAAGTTTCCAAATATAACATATTACATATAGTGTGAAAATACCAGTGTTCTAAAAATCGGCCTAAGTGGCGCCTAGGCGGTGGGCGGTGGCTAGTCGTTTTGATTAAGGTCAAATTGTTTGATAAGTCGGACAACCCATTTGGTGGCGCCTAAGCGAGGTTATAGGCGGGCTAGGCGAAGCAGGGGGGCTGGGCGGCTGGGAGATCTGCCTGAGCGATTGAGTTTGTTTGAAAAAGAATTACATCCAAAACAAAAAGCGTGAAGTCTGGTGGCCACCGACAAGAAGATGCATTAGCAAGAACAATGGGTGAGAAAATGAAGACGATGAATAGTTTAAATGACCTATATTATACGACGTCGTTTGCTATAGCCTATTTAAGTGGATCCACAACTTTTCGTTTTCCAAAGCTAAATGGACTTTAAAATTTAATGGCCTTCTTAACCCAGACGTCCAAAACAACAATATAACAAAAGAAAGTTAATGGGCTTTTTCATTTCTAGTTTTTTATTAGACTTTGTGGACCTTTGAAGTATAAGAATTTAATTATTCATATGTTTTATAGTAACTTTAATAAAAATAAAGAAATATTATAAGTAATGTCATCCAATACTAGTATAGGTTCTTTTCTAAGTAAAAATAGATATTATTTATGTCACATCCCGGCCCGAGCCCCCACCACATCCCGGGTTCGATTTCGTCGTAGCACGATATTGTCCACTTTGGGCCCCGACCACACTCTCACGGTTTTTTTTCTGGGAACTCACACGAGAACTTCCCAGTGGGTCACCCTATTGGAAGTATGCCCACAAAGCCACTCATTTGATGTAATAGCTTTTGGAATACTTATTGTATTAAACTATTATATGTTTAATGAAGGGCAAAGCTTATTGTTAATCACTATTTATTGTATCATGTGTTTAAGCAATAAGGGAATCCAAGGAATGTATTTGATCTAAGAGAGAAGTGATTTAAGTAAGTTAGATTAACGAGACCTTTCTCTTATGTTCATTCCTAAAACGTTCCTAGCCATATGATTGTCAATTGGGCATTGACAATCCGCTAAGGTTAGTATGTGTTATGTCAACTCAAGCATGAGTATGACTAGTCTCAAGTCATTTAGTGTTGGACACTAAGACAAACACATAGGTGCTTGAAAGAGTAATCGAGTACACTGAACAACGATCAAAAGAGAGTTCGAACACACATGTCATGTAAGAACTCGTAAGTTGCAATATGCAAAGTAGTCATTTGACCTGAGGCATCATAGATGTCTAATGGTTAGGTCCTTGATCTTGATCATGTCAAAGGCATTCCATTGAGAGTGTCCACGGCATTGTTGGGGTCAATCTATCTAGTCATGTAGGCATATGAATGCACAACAAGGGATCTCTAACCTTCCATGGTAGAAGGAGAATACTCTAAGATATGATTCGAGAGTCTTTGGCCAAAGCATATGAATATGACTTAGGAAGTTTGTTCCAAATCATATTCAATTGAATCATATAGAGAATTATCACATTGGATAGTAGACATGAAACAAACTATCACTCAAACAATGTGATTAAGAGTATTGTATTAGAGAAGGACCGTATTGCGTTGTACTTGTAACTGGATAGGTTCTCCAACCACTTCTACTTAGCTTGGGTAAGCATGACATGCTGCTAGGTGTCACTCATGGTTTGTGGAAGCCCTGAAGATTAGCAAAAACTAATCTTAATCAAAGGGAGAATTGAAATGTAGTTTCAATTCATAATCGATCGTTAAGAGTAACAATTGCCCACTGCCTCGCTAATTGGAACCTAATGGATCGTACACCGAGTAAGGATGAAAGTGAAGAAATATAAATGAGATGGATAAGCAATTAAATGGTTTAATTGAGAATGGTCAAGATTAATTAATTAGTTAATTAATTTTACGAAAGGTTCGTATTGGGCTTTTAAGTTAGTTTTGGGCTTCGAGGCCAAAAGGGTTTGGTCCACTAGGCCCATTATGTTTAAGTTGTATGACAACTAAAACAAATATGGGCAAATAGCCCAATCACTTAAGATGGCCGGCCATAGCAAGGGTAGTGGGAAGTTTTGCTTAATTGCAAATTTGCCACTCACCTAAGAAAAGAGATATAAAAGCATCTTTATAGTTTTTACCTCATTAGGGTTTTTCTTGAGGCAAAGAGGTGAAACACTTTCTCTCTTTTTCTCTACAAGGAGGCCGGCCACTTAGAGAGGAGATAGCTAGCAATCTTTTCTTCTCTAAGTCATCCATTTCATCTTCACACCTCATCCTTGGTGTGGAAACTTAGAGACACCAAACCTTTGGTGTTTTTGGAGATCCTTTCCTCACATCCTCAAGGAGCAAAGGAGCATCAAAAGGAAGGAAATCACAAGGAAAATCCAAGGAGCTAGGAGGTGACTTGAAGGCCCTCCACTTGGGTGAATCCCTTGTGTAAACAAGGATGAGCTTCAAGGGTAATGAATCTCTAAAACCTTCTCTCTTTAATGTTGTTAAAGAGTCTCTTGGTTCACCATTAACTAGGCTTTGAAAGTCATGGGTTTTAGAATTGTTTTTAATGCATGCATACTTTAATGTGTTAATAGTTTGCATATGTGTTCAAATATTCTCACATGTTCTTAGCTAGGACAAAATTTTTCCTTCACACCCATCATGGGATTGCTTAGAGGATCCACTCCCCTGGGCGATGTGGGATGTTACAATTTATATGAGATATAATAATTTACTGAAATCTGCCTAGCCCGCCTAGGCGTCCGCCTAATTCCAGCCTAGGTGCTAGGCCCCAGCTTGCCACCCGACTAGTGCCTAGCATCTTTTAGAACATTGGAAAATACTTACCGTAGCTAGCAATATATCAAGAATGCAATACTTCACGATATTTCGTAAATAAACATGTAACGTCCGATAATCACATAATTTCGCATAAACAAACATATCATATTAAGTGCTCATCGACATATGCTAACACAATAGTTCATGCAGAGATATTCTGACATGAACAGGATTGGGTGTAATAATGATTTACGCTCTAGTATTGCAATCACGTGAAGTTTGGCGCTATGCACATCACATACGAGTCCTAATTACCTATAGTAATCTAGGACAGGACTGGCACCTACAATGGATCCAAAGTGAGCGTACGGTGCAATGTGAATATACATGTGAAGATTAGCCCTGACCCAGGCGAGTACAAACACCAGTGTAGCACACGATGAGCAGATAACGTTAATCTGGTCATGCCATATTAATTCAATAATACTATTTGTAGCCGTAAATCTAATTAAGGCATCCCTTATAGTCTGTTTACATGTGCATCCCGTAGGAATATTTCATAATTTCCTAACAATACAACATTTCTTATAATGTCAATTTAATTATGGCATCACGTAGAAAATTCATTAATAATTATATGTATGGAAACTCAATAAATGTAAATACTATATAATAGAAAAGACCCATTCATAGCTACTTGCAAGGTCATAGCTGTTCAAAATAAGGAAGCTGGAGTCTCCAATAGTAATCGCACCTAAGCATAATATTGGGACCCATTAGTAAAACTAAACTAAAACAATTAAATTTGGGAAAGCGAAGTGCAGATTTGGAATCAGGGTGTCGAAATATGTTAAGAAGAGTCCCGGGCAATTTTCGTAAAAAAAAAAAGTCAATGAAAAGTCAACGGTCAACCCTTAAAAGTCAATCGAGCTGCCGAGGCGGTCAACTACATTAAAACTTTGGAATTTCACTAAATAGATGTCAAAAACATACTCGGGGCATCAAAATTAGCCTAGGAAAGGTACAAACGAAAACTCAAAAAAGTCAACACAAAGTCAACATAATATTCTGGAATATTCCCTCTTCTTCCTCTCTCCTCTGGTCGTTGAAGTCGCCACCGACCACCAAGAACCTTGCCGAAATCTGTAATTTCTTGCCGGATTTTTGGCCAATTTTCAAAGCTTAATAACTCACTCGTTTCTCAACAAAATTCGACCCATAATATATCAAAACGAAATTAGGGAAGTGTAGAACAAGATTATACTTGTTTGGAATTCAAAAGGTAGCTAGAGATGGCCGGAAAATTCCTGCAAAGCGTCGGAGGTCGCTGGAAACTGGGAAAAGTTCAAATGGTTATAACTTCTTCAATACTCAACAAAATTGGGTGATTCAAAAACGAAAATCATACCTCTCGATGAGATGAAGAGGATGGTACCTTTCTCAATTGCTAACTCGTAGTGGTTTGGTTGGAAAATGGCTGAAAAGTCACGGCCCGATTGAGTTTTGATCCCAACAATCAGGAAGGAAGTTCGGGGTAAGGTTGGGTGTTCTAGGTTCATAAGGACGATACGAAGCTCATAGTGCTCTTGGTTTGGGTGGTGATCCGAAATTTGTGCACAATGTGTGCACAGTGAGAAATGAGGGAAGAGAGAGCGTGAGGGAGGGAGAGAGAATAGAGAGTTTGAGAGAGAGAGATACAGGAGAGGGAGAGAATTTTGAGTGGGGTGTGGGCCCCACCAAGAAAATAATCTTCAAAGAAAATAATAAAATAATCAAGGAACAAAATTCAAAAATACAAAATTACTAAAGTCCCATCACGTTCGTAGTTCCGTAAAATTTAAACCGTAACTCTGATTTCGATTCCGTTTCCGCCCACGTGTTTGAAGTAATGAGTATTACACGAATACAGTAAACTAGTATCTCTTATGCATCAAGAAATGACGGTCAACGAAAGTCAATAATCTCACCTCAAGGGGTATTTGGTCAATTCACACTTTTAAAATTAATAAAGCCGTAAAATTAGGGACGGGTTGTTAAAAATAACCCATAACTACCTCTATGAAACAAAACTCTTTTATGAGTTCTCTAATCTTTCCTCCCACCACTCCTACGCATTATACGAAACTAGTATAAATATGAAGAGAGGAAGATACTGATGAGAAAGATAAAGAGGAAGTAAGGTATTTATAGTTGATGAATAGGGGTTTACCCAACGGACTTCTGTCAGGAAATAGTTGTGTCGGTGGATTTTCGCCCCCCTCATAAGGTGATATCTGTGACACTTTGAAAATAGGAATTTGACTTTTGACCAATAAGGGTTTACTCGACATAGGTTCGTCGGTCAGTTAATGTGTTAGTACATTCCCAAGACCCGTGATTGGATATCTGCGAAACTCTGAAAACATGAATTGGACTTTTTGACCAAAAAAGGTTTACCCGAAGGAGGTTCGCCAGGCAATCAGTGTGTTAGTAGATTTCCAAGGCCCATGACTAGATATCTGTGACACTTTGAAAATAGTTGTGTAAGTGGATTCCTCACACATGTGTTTGGATTTATATGACACTTGAAAATTAGAATTGCAGCTTTTCTTGACCGCAGATGACCTAACCGACAAAGGTTCGTTAGGAAACCATCGTGACAGTAGATTTTCAGGACCCTTTGGATATTTGTGACACTTTGAAATTTGGACTTTTGACCATGCCTGTGGGTTTAACCGAAAAAAGTCCATTGCAAAAATAGATACAATACTTTAGAAAGAAATTAATAAATTCTACTTACACTTACGAAACTTTTTATAGAATATCAAAACGTGAAGTGATTCAATTTCTACCATTATTATGTTATGATATTCCTTATTCCTATCGAATTGGATACCATAATATGAATATAATTGGATCGTGCAAAGCCAGTTTTGTAGAATTTGTTTCCTCTTCTAAATCATGGATTCCAAAACACTTAGTCTTTTTTCTACACTTTCATTAAGTAAAATGCAAATTTTTGTGAACAAAAACTCAGCCATATATATGGTTTACAACTTTAGAATCCTTTAAAAAATATTGAGAAATTAAAAAAAAATTATATGATACTGGCCAATGTTGTGATACAAGACAAATCTGATTTTGTAATACCTAATGTGTCGCAGCCCCTCCCGGGATTCTTTATATCGGGGACGTGAAATGACGGAATTACCCTTGACGAGTATTAAGGTATGTGTGTGTGTGATATATTTTGGACTAAATGCACATATTTCATAAGCTTTTGGAAAATTATTAAGTTGGATTAAAAATTGGGTTGTAAATTTGCCTGGATTGCCGCCAGACAGAGATGTGGAGTTTTCGATTGATTTGCTTCTAGGTACGGATCCTATATCTTTAACTCCATATAGAATGGCTCCAGCTGAATTGAGGGAGTTGAAAATTCAGTTACAGGAATTAACTGATAAATGTTTCATTCAACCTAGTACTTCACCTTGGGGAGCTCCAGTGTTGTTTGTAAGAAAGAAAGATGGAACTTTGAGATTATGTATTGATTACAGGCAATTGAATCGGGTAATGATTAAAAACCATTATCCATTGCCTCGTATTGACGATTTGTTTGATCAGCTTAAAGGTGCATGTGTGTTCTCTAAGATTGACTTGAGATCTGGATATTATCAGTTGAAAATTAAAGATGAGGATGTACCTAAAACGGCTTTCAGAACCCGTTATGGACATTATGAGTTTTTGGTGATGCCATTTGGATTGACTAATGCACCTGCAGCCTTCATGAGGTTATTGAATGAAGTATTCCAGCAATATCTTGATAGGTTTGTCATTGTTTTTATTGATGATATTCTGGTATACTCTAAGTCAAAGGCAGATCATATTCGACATCTTAACTTGGTACTAAAGAAATTGAGGGAACATCAGTTGTATGCCAAGTTCAGTAAATGTCAGTTTTGGTTGAATCAAGTGGCGTTCTTGGGACATGTCGTATCAGCATAGGGAATTCAAGTTGATCCTCAAAAGATAGCAGCAGTGGAGAATTGGGAACAACCGCGAACCGTCACCGAAGTGCAAAGTTTTCTTGGTCTAGCAGGTTATTATCGACGGTTTGTTCAAGATTTTTCTATGATTGCATTACCACTAACAAAGTTAACCAGGAAGGATGTTAAGTTTGTTTGGGACGAGAATTGTGAGCAAAGTTTCCAGCAACTGAAACATTGCCTCACTCATGCTCCAGTTTTGGTATTTCCTGACGATAGTGGTAACTTCGAGATTTACAGTGATGCTTCCTTGAATGGTTTGGGATGTGTCTTGATGCAGCATAATAGAGTGATTGCCGATGCTTCTCGACAGTTGAAGATTCATGAAAGGAATTATCCTACTCACGATCTTGAGTTGGCAGCCATTGTCTTTGCTCTGAAGATTTGGAGGCATTATCTCTATGGCGAGAAATGTAAGATCTTCACATATCATAAGAGTCTTCAGTATCTTTTCACTCAGCGTGATCTTAATCTTCGTCAGCGAAGGTGGATGGAGTTACTAAGTGATTATGACTGCACTATTGAGTATCATCCGGGTCGTGCAAATGTGGTAGTTGATGCACTGAGTAGGAAACCTCAAGGTCGACTTAATGCCTTGTATGCTTGCCGTGTTCCTCTACTTGCAGATTTGAGAGCTACTGGAGTTAAGTTGGAGTTAGAAGAGCGAAGAGAAAATTTTCTTGCTAGTTTCCAAGTCAGGCCAGTTTTCGTTGATCGTGTACTTGAAGCTCAGTTGGTTGATGAGGAGATTCAAGAATTGATTCAATTGAGAAATGAAGGGAAAAAGAAAGACCTCAAGATTCGGGAATCGAATGGCATGCTTATGCAAGAGAACAGGATGTATGTGCCGAATAACGAGGAATTAAAGAAAGAAATTTTGGATGAAGCACATTGTTCGGCTTATGCAATGCACCCAGGAGGAACTAAGATATACAATACCATTTGACCATTTTATTATTGGCCGGGTATGAAGAGGGAAATTGCAGAGTATGTAAGTAGGTGTATTGTTTGCCAGCAAGTCAAAGCTGAAAGAAAGAAGCCTTTTGGTCGGATGCAACCATTTCCCGTTCCTCAGTGGAAATGGGAAAATATAACTATGGATTTTGTGTATAAGCTTCCACGTACTCAGAATGGATTTGATGGCGTTTGGGTGATTGTAGTTCGGCTTACCAAGTCAACACACTTCATTCCAGTGAGGGAAAAGTATCCTCTGAATAAATTGGCGAAGTTGTTCATCACGAAGATTGTGAAGTATCATGGCGTTCCAGTGAATATTATTTCTGATCGAGATCCAAGATTTACTTCTAAGTTTTGGATAACTTTTCAGGAAGCTCTTGGTACGAAATTACTTTACAGCACTGCTTATCATCCTCAAACAGATGGACAATCAGAGAGGACTATTCAGACGCTAGAGGATATGTTGAGATCTTCAGTGTTGCAGTTTGGTGATTATTGGCATGATCACCTATATTTGATGGAATTTGCCTACAACAATAGTTTTCATTCGAGCATTGGTATGTCACCATTTGAGGCACTTTATGGTAGAGCTTGTCGTACGCCATTGTGTTGGTCAGAGGTTGGTGAAAGAGTGCTAGAGGGCCCAGAGATTGTGGATGAGACTACTCAAAATGTTCAGGTGATTAAGTCTAACCTGAAAGCGGCCCAAGATCGATAAAAGAGTTTAGCAGATAGACATGCCACTGATCGAGTTTATGATGTGGGTAATTTGGTATTCTTGAAATTGTCACCTTGGAGAGGTGTAGTACGATTTGGAAAGAAAGGCAAGCTAAGTCCTAGGTATATATGACCTTATGAGATCATTGAGAGGATTGGTGAAGTTGCTTACAGATTGGAATTGCCTCCGGAGTTATCTAAGGTTCATAATGTATTTCATGTCTCGATGCTTCGACATTATGTTTCAGATCCTTCACATGTGATTCCTCCTCAACCTTTGGAGATTAATCTGAATTTGACGTATGATGAGGAACCAGTGACTATCTTGGATTGGAAAGACAAGATTCTAAGAAATAAGACAGTGAGCTTAGTAAAAGTATTGTGGAAGAACCACTCAGTGGAAGAAGCTACTTGGGAGACAGAAGATCGAATGAGAGAGATGTATCCAAGGTTATTTTATGAGTATTAAGTGGATTGGTTGGTCGTATGAATTTCGAGGATGAAATTCTATAAGGAGGGGAAATTGTCACAGCCCGTCCCGGGATTCTTTATATCGGGGACGTGAAATGACGGAATTACCCTTGACGGGTATTAAGGTATGTGTGTGTGTGATATATTTTGGACTAAATGCACATATTTCATAAGCTTTTGGAAAATTATTAAGTTGGATTAAAAATTGGGTTGTAAATTTGTGTGATTAGGGAATGGTGTTGTGATTTGTTTTTGGGTGGACCACACAACACACACACACGGGACTCCCATTTCCTTTCCCCCGTGCTCTCTCTCTCTCCTCTCCGTCTCAGTCTCTCTCTTCCCTTCGAAAACGTACGGACCAACACCATAAAACCTTAAAACTTCATGGATCGAAGTGGAGATTAGCACCATTGTGTTTGTGAGTGTCATACGAACTCAAAGATACCATTTTCAGGTAAGAAATCCTTCGTTTTCACGTTAAAAACTCGAGGTCCGAGTTTGGCACTATTCATGAACTTTGTATTGGTTGATTTTTAGGACAATCCAAGCTCACAGTGAGCTTAGTGAGGTTCTAAGGAAGCTCGGGGACGTTCGTTTGGAAGTTTTGGACGTCGGGATCATGGAACTCGAAGTTGGCCGGTTTTCTTGAAATTTCTCCGGTGAGATTTCATGATTTTTAGAGCCTTAAAGTAGTGTAATGTGATTCTACATGCTTAGGACTTCATTTTGATATAAATTGCGTGAAAAATGGTTGAGAAACGAAGGAGAACAAGGAGATTGAAAAATCCCCAGTTTTCCGGCCACCGGAAAAACCAGTCCGGCGAGCCCAAGGTAGGAGACGCGCGTGGGGGGCGCGTGAACCCGTGCCCATCTTGGCGCGTGGGGGCGCGTGACAAGCCCAAAATTTTTTCTAAAAATATGTTGACGTCCGTGACGTCAAGTAGGTCACTGTGGTATATTCATGTACCCAAATTGAGCACCGTATGAGAAGTTATTAAGAATTGTTGGTTATGTGCTTTAAATAACGTTTTTATAGTTATTTCGCATATAGGTGATACCTATCCCAAGGACGAGCGCATCCAGGGACATCACGGGGGTTACGACCCTTCGACTTATCAGTGAGTGGGCAGTATTTTCTGTTTATACCTATATACTATTAAATTTCCCAGAAATTGAGTTTTAATGAAAGTATGTTTCTAAAATGCCATGCATGCATGATATGAATTATATGAATTGATAATTGATGCATATATATATGTGAATTTGTGCTGTGGACGCACATGTGAGTTTTATGTTATTCATGTGAATCATTGATGATGTGTATTATGTTGATAGCTCATAACCTGCAATCATGGTGTTAGTGCTTATATTATTTCACCTCGCACCACACGCTCACCTTGGATCCAAGTAGGTGCATGTCGTACAGACCATGAGAGGGTTCTGACATGCTAGTCGTACAGACCATTAGAGGTGGTTCCAACTGGTAGGTAACCTTAGATTATGTGCACAGATGATTGATGAGAGAAGCACTAGAACGTATTATTACACCATTCTTGTCGTACAGACTACTTCAGGTAGTTCCGACTTATGTGCAGAGTAGTGCAGTACAGGTCACCGTGGTGACTCCGGTTTGGATTGGATATTGAGCTATAGAATTAACCGTATAGGACCAACTGCAGGGTCTCCGGTTGATTCATTATTTTACCTGTTATTTTGATGCATCATTCATTCTGTTTTTGACAGTTATAGCATGGTATACTTTCTGGCTTTTGAGAAAAATTGACAATTTGAGATATATGAAAAGTTATATGCTATTATGCTATTTTCTGGGAAAGTATACAGGTTTTACAGCGAAGGGTTAGAAATGTTTTAAATGAAAAGTTTTCGAAAAGTTTTGTTTTACTGACCCACTCAACTTTGTTTTGCGCCCCTCCAGGTTCTAGTTAGCAGTTGGTGGTTGACGAGGGCTTCTACGGCGTTCTGACAGCCTCCTTGAATGTAGGACTCACCTGCGGGTGTTGTAATTTAGTTATGGTCCTACTTGACTGCACCTAGTTGCTTAAGCTCTGTTTATGTGTGTGTTCACACTTTAACTCACTCTAGCATGCTAGTTGGTTGTTATTGCTAGTAGTTGGTTTTTATTCCTTCATAATTCTATTATCTTTTGCTTCCACACCGCACTTATGGTTACGTCACGCTCACGTGACGGCCAGCACGCCTTGATTCTAGGATCGGGGTGTGTCATAATGCATTTGTTAGGAATTACAAAACATTTAAAATAAAATCTCGGCTGTGAACTCACTAGGAAATACTTTTAAAATCAATTCCGCATGAGCATTACAAACAGGGCTGAGCCTTTTTTCTTGAACAACCCAGCCTTACGATTTAGGGCTTTTTGTCCATTAAAGTAGTATCCTCTCCATTTTCTTCCACATGCAAGAAATCCAAGCAACTTATGTTCACCACCTTCTTCGACCTTATAGTGGTATCTTCACCATGTTCTTACACTTTACGGTTTGGGTAGTAGGTGCAGTGGGTCTTGAACCAAAGAAGAATGGGAGAAGGGAGAAAGACGAATAGGAAGGCACGGAGTAGAAAGAGGAAAATCAAGGTATAAAGGAGAAAAAGGAAGAGGAAGGCATAAACTTATAAATTGATGACTAAAGGTTTACTTGACGAACGCCTCTGTCTGCCAATTCTTCAATAAACGTCGAGCAAATTTCATGGCAGTGGATGGTTATTACCATGGTCTGAAATGCCGATAATATCAGCGATATATCGCCGATATTATCGGTTTTTAAGGGAACCAAAATTTTTTTCACTATCCAAATGGTTTTCGGGATAATATCGCGATATTATCGAAATTATCGATAATATCGGAATGGGAATACTCGGAGAAGAACGCCGGAGCTGTAGAAGCTCCGGCCGACTGTAAAACAGGACCCTAGACTCCGATCTAGGTATGAAAATGAAATAGAAGACGAGATGAACGTTTTTATATATGAAGTTTGCCGTGAAACGGTCGGAGGTGTTCGGAAAGTGAGTCGACACCCACGGCCTCGTCGGAGTTCACCAAGTTACAGAGACGAGAAGGAGAGGGAGAAAGACGAGGTTTCTGATGATGATGGGTGTGCGTGTGTGTATGTGGGTCTCGGACCCTCGGTGCACAGAGAAAGGAGAGAGACGGCGGCGACAAGGGAGAAGCAGAAGCCGATCTGCCGATGTGGGTCTCTGTGCGTGTGTGTGGGAGTGGGAGAAGGATCGAGAGACCTTGGGTCTCTGTGCGTGTGTGTGTGATAAGCTCATATTTATACATATTTTACATCAAATTCTCTCGTCTTTTCTTAGTTAGTTTCTTATATTTTTGAGTTATTTACTTTGTTTTTGTGTTTTATAGAATTTATCTAGCTAAGAAAATAAAAATAGCACTAGTGTGATTTTAAGTAATAAATTCGTCATTTCTACCTTGCTCACTTCTTTTATTGTTGTAACTTAAGAAAATATTTTGGAAGCAAAAAGAAAAGAAGAAAAAAATAAAATAAAAGGAAGTGGAAAACAAAAGAAATTAAAAAGAACAAAGACTGAAAGTTGGCAGCAAATAAAAGTGGAGGATTGAGTGGGAATGATGCTGGCAGCAACGCATGGGCAGCTAGGAAAGAGGATAGAAAAAGATAAAGAAGAGACAGCAAATAACAGTGGGGGAGTGGCGTGCTGAGTGCTGACAGCAAGGGCAGAGCACTTTGCAGCTGCCATAAATAAATGTGAGGAGAGAAATATGGGGGGGCGTTGAGGGAGGAAGGCCTCGGGCAGACAGCAAGGGGGAGAATAAAAGAAAGAGGCTTGCGCGGAACGGAAAAAGAAAGGAATAGAGGAGTGCAGAAGTCCTCGAGCTCTGGGGGACACGCAGAATAAGAAAAGAGACAGAGAGCTGCCTTGGCAGCTGGTGAGGGAAGTGACAGGGGATTGGGACGCACGAGAGGAGCTGCCCTAGCAGCTCTGACGTGTTGGTCAGCGTGAAGCCAGAAAACCAAGGAGGAAATGAGATACAGGAGCTACCCTTAGCAGCTTTGGCAGCGCGAAAACGCGAGGACAGAAGCAACAAGCTGCATTTCTCTCGGTTGTGATTTCTGAATAATGTATAATTAATTTTTGTTTTGGCTAGAGGTTAATTTAAAGCCATGGATATATTTGTAATATGAATTGATTACCTTCAGTTGTGATTTCTGAGTTGTGAATTTAATTTGCTTAACTGTTTGATTGATAACTTATTTGTGTATGTCGATTAAGAATGCATACTTAATTTACATGCATAAATTTGATGCTAGAATATAAGTGAATTTCACCTAATCGTTATGAACTTATATTCACAAGTAGTGAAGGTTGTTATCCACAATCGTGTTAAGTGAATTCTAGGCTGGATTAACATGCGTATTCCATAGTTATGAATGCCTAGTCAATGTTTATGATTTCCGTTGAACTTAATGATCTTTGTTGAATGTCTCTATCATGCGTATTCCATAGTTAAGGACTTTGATGAGGAATAATTTGGTTGTAATGCGTATTCCATTCAATCCAATGAATCTAGGGAAATCTAAGAGTTAATTTAAGCGGACCTAATTAACTTGGAACATTGTCATTCACAATTTATTGAAAGAACAACTGAAAGTCAATTTAGGTTGCATATGTGTCATGTGTGGAGAAGAACCCTCTAGCTAGTCTGTCACCTATCCTTTCACCTTAATTTCATGCTTTTGTCAATTCTGTAATTTATTTAAGTTTAATTTACTTATCGTCAAAACCAAACCCCCCCATTATTAAATTATATTATTTAGTTAGTTTTCATTGTTGTTAGTCTTTTAATTCAATTTCCGTCCATTTCAGTTCCTAGTGTCCAATTTGATTGTTTTCATTATTTTGAGTCATTCTAAGTGTGTTTCGAGTTATTAGAGTTTTTAGCCTAGTTTTGTGTCATTGAGTCTTGTTTAATATTTTTAAATTAATTTAGAATAGATTAGCAATCCCTCCTAATCCCCGGCCTAGAACGATACCCTACTTACATCTATACTACAATTGTCAAAAAGAGGGTTTAATTTGTGCGTTAGTTAATTTTCGCATCAAATTTTTGGCGCCGTTGCCGGGGATTAGCAAATTTGCTAATCCCTTGTTTATGTTTTTGTTTGTGTTTTATTTTTTATTTTTTTTTTTATTATTATTATTTTTTTTTTTTTTTTTAGTTTTTATTATTTTTTTATTTGTGTTTATTTTATTTTATTTTATTTTATTTTATTTTATTTGTTTTTGTTTGTTATGTCTTTTACTTTTGATATTTGATTTAGTTTTCTTTCTTTGAATTTAGGTACAAATGGAGCGAGATATGGCACTTGCATCCATCCAAGCTCAATTAGCGAATCTCACGTCTCAATTAAGTCAGAATGCCGGAAGGACCACAATGCCAAGTGTCCCTACATTTGGTGCATCGGATGGGCAAGGATATCAAACATATCAAAGTCCTCAATTTTCTGCCAATGAAGATGTTTGGGGATATCAAGGCTATAACCAATCAAGGGGCAACATGTTTTCCAACGCTTGCAATTCAGATTGGAGAGGTAATTCAGATTATATGTGGGATGAACCTCAACAATTTCAACAAGGTGGATATTGGCAGCAAGACGAGTTATATTCAAGATCTATGCAGCCACCACAGCATCCCCCACAACAATTCCAATAAAATCAAAGTATGCCCATGAATTATAATGAAATTCTTGAAGGACTAATTTCTGTGGCGCAGGGTTTACGAAAAGAAGAACAATTGCCGCCGGAAGAGTCCTATCAATGGCCATATGAACCGTCACAGCCACCACAACAATCAACCCAATTCAATTCAGGTACATCCTTGGATAATGATACACTTAATAAGTTACTCACCTCTTTGAATCAGGGAGTAGAAAATCAAAACCAGGAGATGCAAGACCGAGTCAAAAGAGTGGACGAATTGGATATGCAAGTTGGGCAGATTGTGGAATTCATGGCACAGATTCGAGATCAAAGTGAACTCTCTAACTCAAACATTGCAAATTCAAAGGCAGAAAGTGAAATCGATGAAGTCATCACTTTGGAAGATGACATGAAGGATGAAGCTGTCCCAGAACCATCCAAACATAACCCGAACATGGATGGATTGCCGCTTCAAGAAGAAGATGAAGATGACGACTTGGGCAGTTTAGAAGAATTCTTGTCGCAAACCCCTCAAGTCCTTATGCCATCCAACTCAGGTGAGGAGGTTCAAAATTCATTTCATTCTAACCCCATTCCGCCAATTGTCCTTTTTCCTTGCAGGTTTTTAAATCCCAAGGAAGAAGTGAATGAAAATTACGTTATGGAAGCTCTTCCCAAGGTGCAAAGTGATATCCAAATTCTTGGTGTACCAAATCATGTTCCCGATGATGTTGAAACATTCAAAGAGACTTGTACACCAAGAAGAACTATTCAAGAAAAGGAGGTGGCCGGAGAATATGTTGAACATATCAAAGAGGCTGTGCATGAGACAATCAAGCCCAAAGAAGTTGAGACTGATGACACGGGACAAGCCACAACCATCATAGTAAACCTGGCCAAGTTCAAAGTCCCGGAAATGTTCAAAGATGTGGTGTTTGTCTTTGAGTTTGTGTTGGAAAAAGAAAGTAAGCCATCTTCTCCAATTTTAATTTTATGTTATACTAACAATCTAATTTTGATGATTCAGGCACCGTCATTAGAACTTAGACCGTTGTCGGATCATTTCAAGTACCACCGTCCGTTCAAGGATAAACCCATGCATTTGAATAATGAAGGGAGGCCTAGGAATCACCCACAATCAGATTTGCATTCCTAATCCCTTCTCTTTACTGCTTTCATTTTGTTTTGTTTATTTAGTTGTGATTTTTGTTTGGGAGATTAAACATAGTTTTTTTACTTTGATTTACTTATTTTACATTGATATTTAAAAATAATAATAATAATAATAATAATAATAATAATAATAATAATAAACATCACATAAATAAAAAATAAATAAAATAAAAAAATACTTATATTTATATATATAATTAAATAAACTTAAAAGCATAAATATTTGACAATAATGTGAACTAATAGCTTTCATTGGTCGTTGGTAGGTGGTGCCTCGGAGGTCGACGGAGCCCCAGAAAGACGAAGCGCCAGAGTTGGATCATTCGGAGCCTCAATACTTGGTGCTGCTCCCGAGGACGAAGGCAACACAAATCTCGGGAGTAACGCCATAAACCGTTGATGATCACTCTGAATCCGCACTTCGGACTCCTGCAGCTGATCAAGCTTCCTCTTCAAGCTTGTTGAGTAATTCGTTGCGAGCATGTGCAACTCCTTATTCTCATGCCTAAGCACTCTGACCTCTTGCCGAAGACTAGCCGCTTCAGCCATCAACGATTCAACCTGACGAGATCGAGCAAGAAGGCGCTGGCCCATGTTTGATACTGAGCCTGCGCATCGGACGCTGTAGGCCAGAGAGTCCTGAACAGCCAGTTCGTCGGACCGCCTGGAAAGTATCCTAGTGTCTCTAGGAGTGAGCAGATTTCTGGCCACCACCGATGCGGTAGTTTCATTCATCATCATGGAATCCCCAACTGTAAGAGGACCATTTGGGGATATGAAGGACGGCTGCCAAATGTTGGTTGGAGAAGACATATCAATATATTCCCCAACATTCAAGTTAAGGCGACGGTCAGAGGGGCAAGACATTTTCTGAAGGTGTTGAGAATGAAGAGGTCGAACTGATCAAGATTAAAAAAATCTCGGAGGGAGTGTTTACAGGAGGGAGTGTTTACAGGAGGGAGCTCAAGTGTGTTGTGGAACAAAATTGCGCCTCTATAAAAAGAAGAAATCAAGAGGCGCTCATCAGAAATCAAAGTGGCGTCCTCTCGCAAATCGAAGAGTCGGGGCTCTTTTCTCAAAAGCCGGATTTTTTTTCTCAAAAGCGGCGTCTCCGTCTCAAAAGTCGGACGCCGTTCTCAAAAGTCGGGCGTCTCTCTCAAAAGCCGGAGCAGTCAGGAATCACGAGGCGAGCAGCTTTTCCAGATTTGTCGTCACTCGTCACGCGCGCTGTCAGCTTTGCGCAAATTACGGGTAGCTTTTTCAGAAAGCGCGTAACCTGTACTGTTCATCCATCCACCGACTGCCGACAGGGGTAAGAGAATAGTTCCGGTTGTGTAGAGAAGTCCTATAAGTATCTACCTTCGCCTTCCACAGCAAAGGCACACCCTCTCTGCACTTCTTCATCTCCGAAAATGCCTTTTCAACAAACCCTCTCGAGTTACTCTGTGTTTCTCATTCCCTGGGATACCTTTGCAAACAAGTCATCAAGAGCTAGAGTATTTCATATCATGAAGGTTGAAAGCAAGAGTATCTCATATCATGCTTTCTCCCTGTTCTTTTCCTTGTCTTTGTGACAAGGAGAAAGCGAGCAATCAGCCAGCACTCGGTGTCAATCTTCCGATCTAAGAACCGACTGCCTGGAAATCCTTCCTGATTGCTTACCTAGCATTGCTCTCGAGTGCTCATCTTCAACCGCTGATGTACTTCCGAAGAAGACGCCACATCTGCCTGGAGAACAGATAAGGCAAGTGAAAATGATAACTTGAAGCATGTGGAGACAAGGTGAAGCTTCATCTTCAAGATCAAGTCTCATTTTCCTTGCTAAGAAGTTCCCCAGCCCAGTTCAAGAATACACCTGTGGAACGATATTTCTTCAAAAGCAAAAGTATCTCATATCATCAGAGTCAGAGGCAAAGATATCTCATGGCATGCTTTTCCTTTACCCTTGCTCTTGCCTGCGAGTCAAGGTGAAAGAAAGCAATAGGTCGGCACTTGGACAGATTGAACAAAGAAACAGACCACCACCTCTACCTCGTGCCTACCTGCCATGCAGAAGAAACAAAAAGAGAAGAATGTAGCCTGCAGACTCAATCAACCCGGCAGAAGGAATCCGAGTTGAAACCAAGAGCTCGAGAAGCTTCAACAACATATGGACGCATCAGTCACCACCACCAATCAAGTCTCATTTTCCTTGCTAAGAAGTTCCCGAGGCCAGTTCAAGTTCAAAGCTGTGGAAAGTCACCAAACAGGACCAATGATCACTTATTAGTTCTATTCATTGTCTTTTATCGTGATTTTCAATTTTTCGTTTGCAATTTTTTTTACATTTTCTTGTGTTACTTAACTGAATTATTTCTTTTCTTTGCAGGAACTTTTGGTTATTTCCACCCTTGAAGTTGATTGCAGAATTTTAGCTTGGGGGTCATCGCTTGATTTTACTGCAAATTAGGGAAGTTTTCAGTCATATTGCTTTATTTTGTTTCTTTATATTTATTTATTTTATTTTTATTTGCATTTTATTATATTTTCTGACATTGGGGACAATGTCTAGTTTAAGTGTGGGGGTAAAGAGTAAAAAAATGACCAAATTGAAAAAATTTTATACCTTCGACTTTGAACTGGTTTCATTTGTTTCCATGTTATTGCTTTGTTTTCTTAATTAGTTTTGTGTTATTAAAAAAAAATAAAAATAAAAATAAAAAAAATCGGAACATTTAAAAAGAATCCAAAAATATTTCCTTGTTTTCCTTATTGTTTTGAATTAGATTTTTTTTGTTAGTTTCCCGACCCAATGATATAATTGGATAAAATTTGAACCATGATGATCAAGAACTTAGTTAACATGTGTTGTGTGAAATTCCTAATTCTCGTGTTAGTTTTGTACATATTTGATTATCTTTGAAAAACTAAACGCACATAGCCTTGTTGATGTGAAACTAAAACATGATTTAAAGCTCCATATGTGAATTTAGTGACCATATACATCCTATGTGAGTTTTTGAGCCTATTGAAAGTGTGTGCATTTTTCATACACTCTTATTCTTTCATGTGTGATGAACTTATGTGAGATACTTCTCTAGAACTTGCATAACGATCTTTCGAAATATTTGTCATTGATTGCATGAACTTGAAAATGATAGAGGCATTAGGTTTACCATCATGGCCCAAATAACCTTGTTTCCCAAAGAAAAATGATATCATTAGATTGCCAATTTGAGCCGTATTTGTGAGCCTTTTATTTCTTATCACCAGATATGTCTACCCTTATGCCTGAAATATTTTTCCTTACCTTTTCCAAGCGAGCTAATGAGTAATGTGAAATTGTCTTATGAGAAGTGTTTGTGAAATACTCGGAGGGAGTTTGGCAAAAGAATAAGTGTGGGGGTTTTTCATATTTGTTTCTGCAAAAAAAAAAAAAAAAAAAAAAAAAAAAAAAAAAAAAAAGAAAGAAAGTTTGTTTACGAAGAAAATAAAAAGTGTTTAAAGTTTCAGTTTAAGTTTGTGGTTGGAGGTGATGTGAAGAATAGCTGGAAAGCTTGAGTTCTTGTAAATCTAAACAAAAGAATTGCTTGCAATGTAGCTTGGAACTTGTGTTTACCTATTCTTTCGTTTCAATAACCCTCGCCCTAAACCTCATTACGTCCAATAAAAGTCCTCTTGATTTAAGTTTTGCAATTATGATTGTGGAGAAGTGATCTTTATGCAAGCTTATGGTAGAACTTTCACATTTGATTCTTTGAGCGAAACACATTAAGACTAAACACATGTGTGATTGAGTGTGTTTCCAGTGAGAAGGTTGCTAGTTTGCATATGGTGATTTTAAAAATAAAAATTTTGAAATTGCATTAGCATGGCTATCTCACACACTACACTTCAAGGATGATTCAAAGATTGCTGCTAATATTTGAATAAGGAAAATGAACTTGGATTAACTTGTTTGGTGTTAACTATGGTTCTTGATGATTTGTGTTCTCGAATGAAGTTTTATGAGGGTCACATAGGGGGAAGCTAATAATTTTCATGTTATTACTTTTTCTGTTTTCTCTGTTTTGCTCGAGGACTAGCAAAAGCTAAGTATGGGGGTATTTGATAAGCTCATATTTGTACATATTTTACATCAAATTCTCTCGTCTTTTCTTAGTTAGTTTCTTATATTTTTGAGTTATTTACTTTGTTTTTGTGTTTTATAGAATTTATCTAGCTAAGAAAATAAAAATAGCACTAGTGTGATTTTAAGTAATAAATTCGTCATTTCTACCTTGCTCACTTCTTTTATTGTTGTAACTTAAGAAAATATTTTGGCAGCAAAAAGAAAAGAAGAAAAAAATAAAATAAAAGGAAGTGGAAAACAAAAGAAATTAAAAAGAACAAAGACTGAAAGTTGGCAGCAAATAAAAGTGGAGGATTGAGTGGGAATGATGCTGGCAGCAACGCATGGGCAGCTAGGAAAGAGGACAGAAAAAGATAAAGAAGAGACAGCAAATAACAGTGGGGGAGTGGCGTGCTGAGTGCTGACAGCAAGGGCAGAGCACTTTGCAGCTGCCATAAATAAATGTGAGGAGAGAAATATGGGGGGGCGTTGAGGGAGGAAGGCCTCGGGCAGACAGCAAGGGGGAGAATAAAAGAAAGAGGCTTGCGCGGAACGGAAAAAGAAAGGAATAGAGGAGTGCAGAAGTCCTCGAGCTCTGGGGGACGCGCAGAATAAGAAAAGAGACAAAGAGCTGCCTTGGCAGCTGGTGAGGGAAGTGACAGGGGATTGGGACGCACGAGAGGAGCTGCCCTAGCAGCTCTGACGTGTTGGTCAGCGTGAAGCCAGAAAACCAAGGAGGAAGTGAGATACAGGAGCTACCCTTAGCAGCTTTGGCAGCGCGAAAACGCGAGGACAGAAGCAACAAGCTGCATTTCTCTCGGTTTAATCCTCCAAACTCATATTTTATTTTTACTTTAATTTATGAATAATGTATAATTAATTTTTGTTTTGGCTAGAGGTTAATTTAAAGCCATGGATATATTTGTAATATGAATTGATTACCTTCAGTTGTGATTTCTGAGTTGTGAATTTAATTTGCTTAACTGTTTGATTGATAACTTATTTGTGTATGTCGATTAAGAATGCATACTTAATTTACATGCATAAATTTGATGCTAGAATATAAGTGAATTTCACCTAATCGTTATGAACTTATATTCACAAGTAGTGAAGGTTGTTATCCACAATCGTGTTAAGTGAATTCTAGGCTGGATTAACATGCGTATTCCATAGTTATGAATGCCTAGTCAATGTTTATGATTTCCGTTGAACTTAATGATCTTTGTTGAATGTCTCTATCATGCGTATTCCATAGTTAGGGACTTTGATGAGGAATAATTTGGTTGTAATGCGTATTCCATTCAATCTAGGGAAATCTAAGAGTTAATTTAAGCGGACCTAATTAACTTGGAACATTGTCATTCACAATTTATTGAAAGAACAACTGAAAGTCAATTTAGGTTGCATATGTGTCATGTGTGGAGAAGAACCCTCTAGCTAGTCTGTCACCTATCCTTTCACCTTAATTTCATGCTTTTGTCAATTCTGTAATTTATTTAAGTTTAATTTACTTATCGTCAAAACCAAACCCCCCCATTATTAAATTATATTATTTAGTTAGTTTTCATTGTTGTTAGTCTTTTAATTCAATTTCCGTCCATTTCAGTTCCTAGTGTCCAATTTGATTGTTTTCATTATTTTGAGTCATTCTAAGTGTGTTTCGAGTTATTAGAGTTTTTAGCCTAGTTTTGTGTCATTGAGTCTTGTTTAATATTTTTAAATTAATTTAGAATAGATTAGCAATCCCTCCTAATCCCCGGCCTAGAACGATACCCTACTTACATCTATACTACAATTGTCAAAAAGAGGGTTTAATTTGTGCGTTAGTTAATTTTCGCATCAGTGTGTGTGTGTGGGAGAAGGATCGAGAGACGTGGGAGATCTGTGCTTGTTGTGGGAGAATGGAGAAGGGGGAGAATGGAGCTCAGAGTCAGAGAAGAGAGAAGGTTCGAGAGTCTGAGAGATAGACTGTATGCGTGTGAGGTGAGTGTGCGTGTGCGTGTGTTGTGTGCGTGTGTGGTGTCATGTCTGTGTGTGTGTGTGGTTGGGTCATCTCATCTGAGATCTGACTCACGCGGCCTGACTGATTTCTCAATATGTCAATAACTTTCTGCAATTTCAGACCATGGACATCAAATAATACTGCTTTTATAATGAAACCGTGTGCCACTGTGAGTCCGTGATATTCTTTCACATGCAGAACAGTGTGCCATTGTCTATTATATTCTTTCACCTTATCAGAGGTGGAGTATCGGAGGCATTCAAAGCATTTTCGTTTCTTCTTCTTCCCTTACCATTTTCAAAGCCATTCCAGATCAATTCCAAAGCTTGACCACAAAAGGTTCCATATTTAAGGTAAGTTTTACAAACTTATATTTATATTATTGTAATTTATAAAACAACAAATAAATTTGTGTGGACTCGTATGTTAATTTTTTTAAGTAATTAATACTTGCATGTTACTTTTTGTAAGTAATTAAGTAATGTTAACAATTACATGTTAATTTTTTTAAGTAATTAAGTAATGTTGTATAATTATTCCCTAGGATAATTTTAATATGTTTAATGTTATTTATTATTTTATTAATATTAGGTTTTATTATCAAATTGGATTATTATTCATTAATATTAGGGTTTTTTTATTATCAAATTGGATTATTATTCATTAATATTAGGTTTTATTATCAAATTGGATTATTCTTCATTAAATTGGATTATTCATTAAATTGGATTATTATCAAATTGGATTATTCATTAAATTGGATTATTATTAAATTGGATTATTATCAAATTGGATTATTATTCATCACCATGTTTTATATTAGGATTATGTTTTTATCAAATTGGATTATTATTCATTAATATTAGGTTTTATTATCAAATTGGATTATTATTCATTAATATTAGGTTTTTTTATTATCAAATTGGATTATTATTCATTAAATTGGATTATTATCAAATTGGATTATTCATTAAATTGGATTATTATCAAATTGGATTATTATTCATCACCATGTTTTATATTAGGATTATTTTTTTTATCAAATTGGATTATTATTCATTAATATTAGGTTTTATTATTCCATATTATTTGTATAATTACTTAAATTTTTACAATCATTTTCTTTACTTCGTATTTAATTCTTCTGTAGAATAACTTTATTATTTAGGTTCTCTTATTTTATCAAAAAATAATTATCTAATTTTCATGAAAAATAAATATAGGTACGTTTAAGATGTCCAGTGGAGTTACTAAACGTGATCCAGCTTGGGAACATGGAGACCCAATAGACGGAAACAAACATGGCACAATTTGCAAATATTGTGGTCGGGTAATGAAGAGTGGCGGAGTGACACGACTTAAGTACCATCTTAGTGGATTAGATCCAGCAAAAAATGTCCAACGATGCGATAATGTCCCCCCAAAAGTGAAGGCATTCATCAGCACATTATTAAAAAATAAAAAACAGCAGAAGGAAAAGATAACACATGGAATGGAAAATATTCGAGCTGGGCCACGAGGAGAAGTCATTGGCCAAGCGGTTGACAGTGATGATGATGACGATGAGGACGAATGTGATGATGACATGGGACCTGAAGAACGACGCAGTTTGAAACAAGTATTACGTGCCTCCAAACAGTCAGCATGGGAAAGAGAACACCTTCATAAAATTCCTAATATAGCACAAGGTTCCGGGACAAGTGGTGGTGCACAACTGAGATGGGGAGGCAGTCTTAGAGAATCACAACCAACACCACCAATAGCCCCAAGTTTATATAAGTCATCCAAAGCACGTCAAAAGAGTGTTTGGAGTTATTTCACTGGAGGTAATGTGAATGAGGGAATGGGGCGTCTAATTAGCAAGTTCTTTATCTATGAAAATGTCCATGCTGAGAAAGCATCATCACATCATTTCAAAAATATGGTAGTGGGATGTCAACAGGCCGGTGTTGGAGTACAACCTCCCACTCCCTATGAGATAAGAAACAAATATTTGGATATGGAGTATAAAGACATTGGCGAGTATGTTAACAAGTTGAGGTCAAAGTGGGAAACTAATGGTTGCACAATTATGTGTGACGGATGGACTGGCCCGACCAGATTGTCTATCATAAACTTCATGGTATACTCCAAGGGAAAGACAATTTTTTTGAAGTCTGTTGATGCTTCAGACCATATAAAGAACTACACGTATATTTACAAATTATTGAGGGATGTAATCATGGAGGTGGGAGAGCATAATGTTGTCCAAGTCGTGACCGACAATGGTTCTGCATTTGTCAAAGCTGGAAAAAAGTTAATGAAGCATCATAATGTGTTTTGGACATCATGTGCAGCACATTGTATTGATCTCATGTTTGAGGCAATGGGGAAGAGAGAGAATGTTGCTACTGTGGTCAAAAGAGCTAGAACGATCACAAATTATATTTACAATCACGGTTGGTTGTTGGCAAAGATGCGTGAATTTTGCAAAGGAGAAATTATTCGTCCAGCTACCACTAGATTCGCCACCAACAATATTGCATCAGACATCCTACTTAAGAAGAAAACAGGGTTGAAGCAACTATTCACTAGTGACGATTGGGCCAACCACAATTTCAGCCGCTCAAATACAGGTCGTATGGTGGAAAGTATAGTGCTTGATCATGCTTTTTGGACTCAATCAGACACATGTGTGCCAAGTGTTTGAACCTCTTTACAAAGTTTTACGGATCGTTGACACAGAAGTGTATCCTACTATGGGGGCAGTATATGAGTTGATGCGTGTAGTGAAGGATAAATTGGAAAGAAAACATGGTGCAAGGTGGGTCATAAAGATAATTGAAGACTAATGGTATAAAACATTATACCACGATTTGCATGCAGCAGGTATAAATTATGTCATAATTTGCAATTCATTTCTTTAGTTGCATAAGTATTATTTCTCTTATTATAGTATGTGTTTCTTTGAACAGCATATTATTTGAATCCTCGATACCAATACAGACCCGGTGTTGGAGATGATGGTACCCTTATACGTGTTGTACATAATGTATACTCTAAATTAGACCCTACATCACCAACAGTTGGCCAATTTGGAAATGAGGTACACAATTACTTAAATTATAATAATTACTTTGTTGGATTAAACTAACACGATTTATTGAATTCAGCTAATGATGCGAAAATAAGTTAACGCACAAATTTAAACCCTATTTGTGACAATTGTAGTAATGATGTAAGTAGGGATCGTTCTAGGCCGGGGATTAACTAGGGATGCTAACCAAAGTAAAATTAAATTAAAAACGTAAAAACAAAATTTAAAACACTAAACTAGACTCAAAACACTTAACTAGAATCACTCAAAATAAAACTAACAAATAAACTAAAGCAAATCAAAAGACTCAAAATAATTCAAGACTCAAGAAAACACAAACTAAATTGATTTCTAACAAATCTAACACTTTAAAATAAACGGGGGGATTGATTTTTTACGAAATCGAATTTAAAACAGAAACTTAAAAATAAACTTCTAAGAAAATATATTTTATAGAAACAAAATGATGAAACGTTAGTTAGAGGGGTCCTTATCCACACATGAACATATGCATATAATTTAATTCCCAGTTATGATTTCAACAAACGAATAAATGACAACGCTCCAAGTTAATTAGGTCCGCTTAAATTAACTTTCAGATTTCCCTATATTCATTGAATTGGACGGGATACGCATCACAACCAAATTATTCTTATCAAGTTCCCTAACTATGGAATACGCATGATAGAGAGACATATCAAAGATCATTAAGTTTAATGGAAATCATAAACATCGACTAGGCATTCATAACTATGGAATACGCATGTTAATCCAACCTAGGGTTTACTAAACACAATCGTGACTAGCGATTTTTACTACTCATGAATATAAGTTCATAACGATTAGGTGAAATTCCCTTATATCCTAACATCAAGTCTAAGCATGCAAATTAAGTGTCGACCCTCAACCCACATACATAAACAAGTTCTTAATCAACACAGAAAAATAAACCACATCCAACGTTCAAGAATTCATAACTGGAGTAAATCAAATCATAATAAACATTTATCCATGGTTTCAAATTCACCTCTAACTAAACAGAAATTAATTACACATGTTTAATATAATTGAAAAGCAAATTAAATTAAACATGAGTTTATGAAAAATAAAACCAAATGAGGAAGTGATCCTCTGTGCTTAAGCTCGAGGCAGCTGTCCTCCTCTTCTCCGCGCAGTTCCCTCCTGATCTCCCACGCTTGCCCTGTGCTTCTGACGCTCCCTGTCGATCCGTGCGTCTGCTCCTAAGGCAGCTGCCTTTCTTTCCAAGTTTCTGCGTCTCTGTCTTCCTCCTCGCTGCACGTCTCCTCGCCAGCTGCCAAGCGTCAGTTCCTGCTCGCCAGCCTTCCAATCCCGTCTGCTTTCCTTCCTCTCCCCCGCCAACTTCCGCGTATCCTCCTCCTTAGCTGCGCAAGGCAGCTGTCCGTCCCCCACCCCGCTTCTCTTGCCAGCTGCCAAGTCTCCTCTCGCACTGCTGTTTCTTGCGCTCTCCTGCGTTTCCCCCTGCCTTTCTTAAGCAGCTCCCCTGCGCTTCCAAATCTCTAGCTGCCAAGGCAGCTACCCTCCTGTCAGTTCGTGCGTCTTCGTGCTTGCGTCTCGCCCACCTCTCTCCTTCATAGCAGCTCCCCCCCCCCCGGTCCCGAGGCTCCTCCTCCTCCCTATATCTTCAAACCCCTACTAATTATTTATTTCCCTCTTTGCTGCCAGACAGCTTCCACTCAAGTTCCCATCTCTGCATGCCTTTACTTTTTTTTTTTATTTATTCTTTTCTTCCCATTCCTTGTCTGCCATGCCGCACATTCCCCTTCTTTTATTCTTTCTTTTCCATTGCTTTTTAATCTTTTCCTTACAGCTTCTTTTCCTTTCCAGCTGCCTGACACTTTCTCCAGTTTAAATACCCAGCCTGAAATTTATGGCATTAGAAATATTAAGTATATTAGATGCACATCTTTAAGCATAAAATATGATGCAACGAATTTATTACTTAAAATCACACTTGTGCTATTTTTATTTTCTTAGCTAGATAAATTCGATAAAACACAAAAACAAAGTAAATAGCATAAAAATATGAGGAAATAACTAAGAAAAGACAAGAGAATTTGATGTAAAATATATATAAATATGAGCTTATCAAATACCCCCACACTTAGCTTTTGCTAGTCCTCGAGCAAAACAACGAAAACATGAAAAAGTAATAACATGAAAAACATTAGTTTCACCTATGTGACCCTCATAGAACTTCATTCGAGAACACAATCATCAAGAACCATAGCTAACACCAAACAGGCTAATCCAAGTTCATTTTCCTAATTCAAATATTAGCAGTAATCTTTGAATCATCCTTGAAGTGTAGTGTGTGAGATAGTCATGCGAATGCAATTTCAAATTTTTATTTTTAAAATCACCATATGCAAACTAGCGATCTTCTCACTGGATATACACTTAATCACACATGTGTTTAGTTTTAATGTGTTTCTCTCAAAGAATCAAATGTGAAAGTTCTACCATAAGCTTGCATAAAGATCACTTCTCCACAATCATAATTACAAAACTTAAATCAAGAGGACTTTTATTGGACGTAATGAGGTTTAGGGCGAGGGTTATTGAAACGAAATAATAGGTAAACACAAGTTCCAAGCTACTTTGCAAGCAATTCTTTTGTTTAGATTTATAAGAACTCAAGTTTTCCAGCTATTCTTCCAGTCACCTCCAACCACAAACTTAAACTGAAACTTTAAACACTTTTTATTTTCTTCGTAAACAAACTTTCTTTCTTTTTTTTTTTTTTTTTTTTTTTTTTTTTTTATTTGAAGTAGAAACAAATATGAAAAACCCCCACACTTATTCTTTTGCCAAACACCCTCCGAGTACTTCACAAACACTTCTCATAAGACAATTTCACATTACTCATTAGCTCGCTTGGAAAGGGTAAGGAAAAATATTTATTTCAAGCATAAGGGTAGACATATCTGGTGATAAGAAATAAAAGGCTCACAAATACGGCTCAAATTGGCAATCTAATGATATCATTTTTCTTTGGGAAACAAGGTTATTTGGGCCATGGTGGTAAACCTAATGCCTCTATCATTTTCAAGTTCATGCAATCAATGACAAATATTTCGAAAGATCGTTATGCAAGTTCTAGAGAAGTATCTCACATAAGTTCATCACACATGAAAGAATAAGAGTATATGAAAAATGCACACACTTTCAATAGGCTCAAAAACTCACATAGGATGTATATGGTCACTAAATTCACATATGGAGCTTTAAATCATGCTTTAGTTTCACATCAACAAGGCTATGTGCGCTTAGTTTTTCAAAGATGAACAAATATGTACAAAACTAACACGAGAATTAGGAATTTCACACAACACATGTTAACTAAGTTCTTGATCATCATGGTTCAAATTTTATCCAATTATATCATTGGGTCGGGAAACTTAACAAAAATCTAATTCAAAACAATAAGGAAAACAAGGAAATATTTTTGGATTTTTTTTAAATTTTTCGAATTTTTTTTTTTTTTTTTTTTTTTTTTTAAACAACAACTTAATTAAGAAAACACAAAGTAATAACATGGAAACAAATGAAACCAGTTCAACGTCGAAGGTACAAAATTTTTTCAATTTGGTCATTTTTTTACTCTTTACCCCCACACTTAAACTAGACATTGTCCCCAATGTCAGAAAATATAATAAAATGCAAATAAAAATAAAATAAATAAATATAAAGAAACAAAATAAAGCAATATGACTGAAAACTTCCCTAATTTGCATTAAAATCAAGCGATGACCCCCAAGCTAAAATTCTGCAATCAACTTCAAGGGTGGAAATAACCAAAAGTTCCTGCAAAGAAAAGAAATAATTCAGTTAAGCAACACAAGAAAATGTAAAAAAAATTGCAAACGAAAAATTGAAAATCACGATAAAAGACAATGAATAGAACTAATAAGTGATCATTGGTCCTGTTTGGTGACTTTCCACAGCTTTGAACTTGAACTGGCCTCGGGAACTTCTTAGCAAGGAAAATGAGACTTGATTGGTGGTGGTGACTGATGCGTCCATATGTTGTTGAAGCTTCTCGAGCTCTTGGTTTCAACTCGGACTCCTTCTGCCGGGTTGATTGAGTCTGCAGGCTACATTCTTCTCTTTTTGTTTCTTCTGCATGGCAGGTAGGCACGAGGTAGAGGTGGTGGTCTGTTTCTTTGTTCAATCTGTCCAAGTGCCGACCTATTGCTTTCTTTCACCTTGACTCGCAGGCAAGAGCAAGGGTAAAGGAAAAGCATGCCATGAGATATCTTTGCCTCTGACTCTGATGATATGAGATACTTTTGCTTTTGAAGAAGTATCGTTCCACAGGTGTATTCTTGAACTGGGCTGGGGAACTTTTTAGCAAGGAAAATGAGACTTGATCTTAAAGATGAAGCTTCACCTTGTCTCCACATGCTTCAAGTTATCATTTTCACTTGCCTTATCAGTTCTTCAGGCAGATGTGGCGTCTTCTTCGGAAGTACATCAGCGGTTGAAGATGAGCACTCGAGAGCAATGCTAGGTAAGTAATCAGGAAGGATTTCCAGGCAGTCGGTTCTTAGATCGGAAGATTGACACCGAGTGCTGGCTGATTGCTCGCTTTCTCCTTGTCCCAAAGACAAGGAAAAGGACAGGGAGAAAGCATGATATGAGATACTCTTGCTTTCAACCTTCATGATATGAAATACTCTAGCTCTTGATGACTTGTTTGCAAAGGTATCCCAGGGAATGAGAAACACAGAGTAACTCGAGAGGGTTTGTTGAAAAGGCATTTTCGGAGATGAAGAATTTCGGAGATGAAGAAGTGCAGAGAGGGTGTGCCTTTGCTGTGGAAGGCGAAGGTAGACGTTTATAGGAATGATTCTTCACAACCGAAACTGTTCCTTTACCCCTGTCGGCAGCCGGTGGATGGATGAACAGTACAAGTTACGCGCTTTCTGACAAAGCAGCCCGTAATTTGCGCAAAGCTGACAGCTCGCGTGACGAGTGACGACAAAAATGGAAAAGCTGCTCGCCTCGTGATTCCTGACCGCTCCATCTTTTGAGGGAGGCGCCCGACTTTTGAGAACGGCGTCCGACTTTTGAGACGGAGACGCCACTTTTGAGAAAAAAATCCGGCTTTTGAGAAAAGAGCCCCGACTCTTCGATTTGCGAGAGGACGCCACTTTGATTTCTGATGAGCGCCTCTTGATTTCTTCTTTTTATATAGGCGCAATTTTGTTCCACAACACACTTGAGCTCCCTCCTGTAAACACTCCCTCCGAGATTTTTTTTTTATCTTGATCAGTTCGACCTCTTCATTCTCAACACCTTCAGAAAATGTCTTGCCCCTCTGACCGTCGCCTTAACTTGAATGTTGGGGAAGATAGTGATATGTCTTCTCCAACCAACATTTGGCAGCCGTCCTTCATATCCCCAAATGGTCCTCTTACAGTTGGGGATTCCATGATGATGAATGAAACAACCGCATCGGTGGTGGCCAGAAATCTGCTCACTCCTAGAGACACTAGGATACTTTCCAGGCGGTCTGACGAACTGGCTGTTCAAGACTCTCTGGCCTACAGCGTCCGATGCGCAGGCTCAGTATCAAACATGGGCCAGCGCCTTCTTGCACGAACTCGTCAGGTTGAGTCGTTGATGGCTGAAGTGGCTAGTCTTCGGCAAGAGGTCAGAGTGCTTAGGCATGAGAATAAGGAGTTGCACATGCTCGCAACTAATTACTCAACAAGCATGAAGAGGAAGCTTGATCAGCTGCAGGAGTCCGAAGTGCGGATTCAGAGTGATCATCAACGGTTTATGGCGTTACTCCCGAGGTTTGTGTTGCCTTCGTCCTCGGGAGCTGCACCAAGTATTGAGGCTCCGAATGATCCAACTCTGGCACTTCGTCTTTCTGGGGCTCCGTCGACCTCCGAGGCACCACCTACCAACGACCAATGAAAGCTATTAGTTCACATTCTTGTAAAATATTTATGCTTTTAAGTTTAATTATATATATAAATATAAGTTTTTTTGTTTTTTTTTTGTTTTTTTTTTTTTTTTTAAATTTTTTTATTTATATGAATGTTTATGTTTTTTTTTATTATTATATATATATATGTATATATATATATATATTTTTTTTTAAGGCAAAACAATAAAAAATAAAAATATCAATGTAAAAATATGTAAATTAATGTAATAAAGACTATGTTTAACTTTCTTAAACAAAAAATCACAACTAAATAAACAAAACAAAATGAAAGCAGTAAAGAGAAAGGATTAGGAATGCAAATCTGATTGTGGGTGATTCCTAGGCCTCCCTTCATTATTCAAATGCATGGGTTTATCCTTGAACGGACGGTGGTATTTGAAATGATCTGACAACGGTCTAAGTTCTAATGACGGTGCCTGAATCAACAAAATCAGATTGTTAGCATAACATAAAATTAAAAATGGACAAGATGGCTTATTTTCTTTCTCCAACACAAACTCAATGACGAACACTACGTCTTTAAACGTTTCAGGGACTTTGAATTTGGCCAGATTTATTATGATGGTTGTGGCTTGTCCCGTGTCATCAGTCTCAACTTCTTTAGGCTTGATTCTCTCATGCACAGCCTTTTTGATGTATTCTTGAAATTCTCTAGCCACTTCATCCTCTTGAATCCGTTTTCTTGGTGTGCAAGGTTCTTTGAACATTTCAATACCATCGGGAACTTGTTTTGGTGCACCAAGAATTGGGATCTCATTTTGCACCTTTGGAAGAGCTTCCACAATGTCTTTTTCACTCTCTTTTTCCTTGGGATTTAAAAACCTGCAAGGAAAAAGGACAATTGGCGGAATAATGTTAGAATGAAATGAATTTTGAACCTCCTCACCTGAGTTGGATGGCATAAGGACTTGAGGGGTTTGCGACAAGAATTCTTCTAAACTGCCCAAGTCGTCATCCTCATCTTCTTCTTGAAGCGGCAATCCATCCATGTTCGGGTTATGTTTGGATGGTTCTGGGACAACCTCATCCTCCATATTACTTCCCAAAGTGATGGCTTCATTGATTTCCATTTCTCCCTCTGAATTTGCAAATGTGGAGTTGGAGAGTTCACTTTGATCTTGAATCTGTGCTATGATCTCCATAATCTGCCCAACTTGCTTCTCCAATGCATCCATCTTGTTGTCTTGATTTTCTACTTCCTGGTTCAAAGAGGTGATTAATTGAATAATATTATCATTATCAACCGACGAACCTGAATTTGGTTGGGGAGATTGTGGTGGAGGTTGTGGTGGTGCACATGGCCATTGATAGAACTCCTCACATGGCTGCCAATATTCTCCTTGGTGAGTCTCCTTAGCTTGATTTTGTGAACCCTGCACCAAAGAGTTTAATTCATTAAGAATTTGATTATAATCTATTGACGAACCTGAGTTTGGTTGGGAAGATTGTGATGGAGGCTGTGGTGGTGCACATGGCCATTGATAGAACTCCTCTGATGGCTGCAATTGTTCTTCGTTTTGTGAGCCCTGCGTCAAAGAAATGAGTCCATCAAGAATTTCATTATAATTCATGGGCATACTTGAATTCGATTGAAATTGTTGTGGGGGAGGTTGTGGTGGCTGCATAGATCTTGAATAAAACTCTTCATCTTGTTGCCAATATCCACTTTGTTGAACCTGTTGAGGTTCTCCCCACCTATGATCTGAATAATTTCTCCAATCCGAATTGTAAGCGTTGGAAAACATGTTGCCCCTTGATTGGTTATGACCTTGATATCCCCAAACATCTTCATTTGCAGAAAATTGGGGACAATGATGAGTTTGATATCCTTGCCCATACGATGCACCAAATGTAGGTACACTTGGCATTGTGGTCATTCCGGCATTCTGAGTTAATTGAGACGTGATATTCGCCAATTGAGCTTGGATGGATGCAAGTGCCATGTCTCGCTCCATTTGTACCTAAAATCAAAGAAAGAGAACTAAATCAAATATCAAAAGTAAAAGACATAAAAATAAAATAAAATAAAAAAAAATAAAAAAAAATAAACACAAATAAAAAAAATAAAACACAAACAAAAACATAAACAAGGGATCAGCAAATTTGCTAATCCCCGGCAACGGCGCCAAAAATTTGATGCGAAAATAAGTTAACGCACAAATTTAAACCCTATTTGTGACAATTGCAGTAATGATGTAAGTAGGGATCGTTCTAGGCCGGGGATTAACTAGGGATGCTAACCAAAGTAAAATTAAATTAAAAACGTAAAAACAAAATTTAAAACACTAAACTAGACTCAAAACACTTAACTAGAATCACTCAAAATAAAACTAACAAATAAACTAAAGCAAATCAAAAGACTCAAAATAATTCAAGACTCAAGAAAACACAAACTAAATTGATTTCTAACAAATCTAACACTTTAAAATAAACGGGGGGATTGATTTTTTACGAAATCGAATTTAAAACAGAAACTTAAAAATAAACTTCTAAGAAAATATATTTTATAGAAACAAAATGATGAAACGTTAGTTAGAGGGGTCCTTATCCACACATGAACATATGCATATAATTTAATTCCCAGTTATGATTTCAACAAACGAATAAATGACAACGCTCCAAGTTAATTAGGTCCGCTTAAATTAACTTTCAGATTTCCCTATATTCATTGAATTGGACGGGATACGCATCACAACCAAATTATTCTTATCAAGTTCCCTAACTATGGAATACGCATGATAGAGAGACATATCAAAGATCATTAAGTTTAATGGAAATCATAAACATCGACTAGGCATTCATAACTATGGAATACGCATGTTAATCCAACCTAGGGTTTACTAAACACAATCGTGACTAGCGATTTTTACTACTCATGAATATAAGTTCATAACGATTAGGTGAAATTCCCTTATATCCTAACATCAAGTCTAAGCATGCAAATTAAGTGTCGACCCTCAACCCACATACATAAACAAGTTCTTAATCAACACAGAAAAATAAACCACATCCAACGTTCAAGAATTCATAACTGGAGTAAATCAAATCATAATAAACATTTATCCATGGTTTCAAATTCACCTCTAACTAAACAGAAATTAATTACACATGTTTAATATAATTGAAAAGCAAATTAAATTAAACATGAGTTTATGAAAAATAAAACCAAATGAGGAAGTGATCCTCTGTGCTTAAGCTCGAGGCAGCTGTCCTCCTCTTCTCCGCGCAGTTCCCTCCTGATCTCCCACGCTTGCCCTGTGCTTCTGACGCTCCCTGTCGATCCGTGCGTCTGCTCCTAAGGCAGCTGCCTTTCTTTCCAAGTTTCTGCGTCTCTGTCTTCCTCCTCGCTGCACGTCTCCTCGCCAGCTGCCAAGCGTCAGTTCCTGCTCGCCAGCCTTCCAATCCCGTCTGCTTTCCTTCCTCTCCCCCGCCAACTTCCGCGTATCCTCCTCCTTAGCTGCGCAAGGCAGCTGTCCGTCCCCCACCCCGCTTCTCTTGCCAGCTGCCAAGTCTCCTCTTGCACTGCTGTTTCTTGCGCTCTCCTGCGTTTCCCCCTGCCTTTCTTAAGCAGCTCCCCTGCGCTTCCAAATCTCTAGCTGCCAAGGCAGCTACCCTCCTGTCAGTTCGTGCGTCTTCGTGCTTGCGTCTCGCCCACCTCTCTCCTTCATAGCAGCTCCCCCCCCCCCCCCGGTCCCGAGGCTCCTCCTCCTCCTTATATCTTCAAACCCCTACTAATTATTTATTTCCCTCTTTGCTGCCAGACAGCTTCCACTCAAGTTCCCATCTCTGCATGCCTTTACTTTTTTTTTTATTTATTCTTTTCTTCCCATTCCTTGTCTGCCATGCCGCACATTCCCCTTCTTTTATTCTTTCTTTTCCATTGCTTTTTAATCTTTTCCTTACAGCTTCTTTTCCTTTCCAGCTGCCTGACACTTTCTCCAGTTTAAATACCCAGCCTGAAATTTATGGCATTAGAAATATTAAGTATATTAGTTGCACATCTTTAAGCATAAAATATGATGCAACGAATTTATTACTTAAAATCACACTTGTGCTATTTTTATTTTCTTAGCTAGATAAATTCGATAAAACACAAAAACAAAGTAAATAGCATAAAAATATGAGGAAATAACTAAGAAAAGACAAGAGAATTTGATGTAAAATATATATAAATATGAGCTTATCGGCTAACATGGTTTAAAGATGCAAGAAGAACTTTTGGAGAACCAACATCAATTGCTGCTCGAACAACAATGTCTCCTAGTGAGTGTAAACATATTTCACTATAAGTTTATAATAGAATTTGTTCGAGTTATTAGGCTTATCAACATTGTTTTTCATTGTAGCTGAATGGTGGATCATGTATGGGACCGATGCACCAACTGTGAGAAAGTTAGCAATCAAAGTATTATCACAAACAGCTTCCTCATCTGCTTGTGAAAGAAATTGGAGCACATTTGCACTCATACACACAAAGCAAAGAAATAGGTTGGCTCATAGTAGGTTGGAAAAATTAGTTTATTGCTACTACAACATGAAGCTTCAAATTCGAGATAAGGAAGCAGAAATAGATCATGTCGACCGTGGTGACCCACTAGATGTGTTTGATATTGTTGGTGAAGATGATGATACAGAGGGTAACCAACTTTATCAATGGATTAGACCTCTTCATTTAGATGATGATGAAGGCAACCCAGCTCCCAGAGTTGCTGAAGAATCACGTAATGAAGGGATAAATGTAGAAAGAGTATTAGATGAGGAGGTGGGATCTAGCAGCGCTGACTATTTGGAAGAACTTTTGCGCCCAAGACCAAGAAACACTGGAATTCCACCTTCTTTCAATCCTACACAACCACAACATTGTGCTGATGCTAATGATAGCTCTAATACAAGATCAGGAGACTCACCTACCACCGGAGGTGGGAATGATGAAGGATACAGTGGAGCTTGAGGTAGTGGTGGTGGATATGGAAACTATTATGGACCACCTCCCGGATTTATGACCCCATTCACTGGTGAGGCAAACTTCACGCATGCAACACAGGATGATGATCATGGCAGTAGGCGGGCAGGACCAGGAATTGGTGCCATAGGGAAGGACTATACTCGTAGAGAAAGAGGCAAGGGGATTTTGTCAAGTCAAGAAGATGACTCATTATCTAGAACTTCGGACTCTGTTAGAGTGGGAAGTAGTAATTATGGTTATTGATGCGAAAATAAATTGACGCACAAATTTAAACCCTATTTGTGACAGTTGTAGTAATGATGTAAGTAGGGATCGTTCTAGGCCGGGGATTAACTAGGGATGCTAATCAAAGTAAAATTAAATTAAAAACGTAAAAAACAAAATTTAAAATATTAAACTAGACTCAAAACACTTAAATAGAATAACTCAAAATAAAACTAACAAATAAACTAAAATAAATTAAAAGACTCAAAACAACTCAAGATTTAAGGAAACACAAACTAAAATGATTTCTAATAAATCTAACACTTTAAAATAAAATGGGGGATTGATTTTGACGAGAAGTAAATTAACTTAAATAAGTTACAGAATTGACAAAAACATAAAATTAAGGTAAAATGATAAATGACGGACTGGCTAGAAGATTATTCTCCACACATGACACATATGCAACCTAAATTGATTTTCAGTTGTTCTTTCAATAAATTGTAAATTCTCAACGCCACAAGTTAATTAGGTCCGCTTAAATTAACCTTCAGATTTTCCTACTTTTATTAGGTTGGATGATTGCATACGACAACCCAAAACATTCCCTACAAGTTCCCTACATGAATTGCATAATAGAGATACAAGCAAGAATCATTAAGTTTTATGAAAATCATAAGCATTGACGAGGCACTTGTTACTATGAATTGCATGAAACTTATGCCAAGAATTTACCTAACGCGATCGTTTATAAGCGACCTTCACTACTTGTGAATATAAGTTCATAACGATTAGGTGAAATTCACTTATATTCTAGCATCAAATTTATGCATGTAAATTAAGTATGCATCCTTAATCGACATACAAAAATAAGTTATCAATCAAGCAGTTAAGCAAATTAAATCACAACTCAGAAATCACAACTGAAGGTAATCAATTCATATTACAAATATATTCATGGTTTTGAATTAAACTCTAGCCAAAATAAAATTAGTTATACATTATTTAAATTAAAACAGAAAATAAAACTTGAGTTTGGAGGATTAAACCGAGAGAGATGGACAGCTTCAGAGCCTCCTGCACAGTCCCGAGGCTCCTCTCTGCGAGCTTTCTGCGCGCGCCAAGTGGCTGCCAAGGCAGCCTTTCTTCCCAACTCCCGTGCGCCAGCTGTCCTAGCTGCTCTGTCCTGACCTGCGTGCTGACCTGCGTGCTGCCTTCTTCTTATTTTTTTTTCGCAAGCTGCCCCAAGTCCCGTACTCACCCTTCTCTCTTATCAACTGCCCCGAGGCCTCCTCTCTCTATCTCATCTTCCTCGCGTCAGTACTCCGTCTTTCCTTCGTCGTTCCGTGCGCCTTCCCTCCTTTCCTTTAAGCTGCCCGAGGCAGTCTTTCTTTCCGCGTCTGTTCCTCCCTCGCCGAGAGCTTCTAACTTTCTGGGAGCTGTTCCTTTATTTCTTTTTCGCTGCTTCTCTGCGTTCCTCTAGCTCCCTGCGTTCCTGCTAGCTATCTGCCCAGTCACGCTGCCAAATGGCAGCAAAACAAACCTCCCTCCGATGAGCTCCTGCTTCTTACGTTGCTGTCTCTTATTCCTCAGCTGCCAAAAGCAGCGACCTTCCTACGTGTTCTGCTCGCTGCGCAACTCCAAGCTGCCACGTCCCGAGCTGCTTCGATCCTTCCGCTGCACAAAGGCAGCCACACTGGTTCTCGCAAGCTGCACAAGCAGCTTGCTGCTCTCTCTTCTCTGATCTCAGCTGCCAAGGCAGCTTGCTGCCTTAGCCTTTCTTTCCTATTTCCCTCCCCCTACGTGACTTCTTTCCTATTCCCCCCTCAAACTCACCCTGACTACCCCCAGGTTTTTATTCCTTGCAGCTCCTTTGATTCCCACTAACCTCCAGTATTTTCTTATTCCCACGCCAGCTTTCACTTAAACTCCTTTACTATTTTTTTAAAAACCCCATAAAGCCTTGTCTAATGACGTGCCTTACCTGGTTGTTCCCACTTCCCTTATTCTACAAAACAAACAATTATTATTATTATATATATATATATTATTTAATTTAAAAGCTAAACAGTTTTGACACGAATTTATTACATAAAATCACACTTATGTTATATTTATTTTATTTACTAGATAAATACTATAAAACACAAAAACAAAGTAAATAGCTCAAAAATATAAGAAACTGACTAAGAAAAGACGAGAGAATTTGATGTAAAATATGTATAAATATAATCCGATCAAATACCCCCACACTTAGCTTTTGCTAGTCCTCGAGCAAAACAGAGAAAACAGAAAAAGTAATAACATGAAAATTATTAGTTTTCCCCTATATTACCCTCATAGAATTTCATTTGAGAACATAATCATCAAGAACCATAGCTAACAACAACAAGCAATTCAAGTTCATTTTCCTTATTCAAATATTAGCAGTAATCTTTGAAACATCCTTGAAGTGTAGTGTGTGAGATAGCCATGCTAATGCAATTTCAAGTTTTTATTTTAAAAATCACCATATGCAAACTAGCGACCTTCTCACTGGATGTACACTCAATCGCACATGTGTTTAGTTTTAATGTGTTTCGCTCAAAGAAACGAATGTGAAAGTTCTACCATAAGCTTGCATAAAGATCACTTCTCCACAGTCATAATTGCAAAACTTAAATCAAGAGGACTTTTATTGGATGTAATGAGGCTTAGGGATAGGGTTATTGAAACGAAAGAATAGGAAAACACAAGTTCCAAGCTACATTGCAAGCAATTATTTTCTTTAGATTTATAAGAACTCAAGCTCTCCAACGATTCTTCAGACATCTCCAACCAAAAACTTAAACTGAAACTTTAAAACTTTTTATTTTCTTTGTATACAATCTTTCTTTTTCTTTTCCTTTTCTTTTTTTTTCTTTTTTTTTTTTTTTTTTTTTTTTCAAACAGAAACAAATATGAAAAACCCCCACACTTATTCTTTTGCCAAACACCTTCAAAGTACTTTACAAACATTTCACATAAGACAATCTTGCATTGCTTGCTTGGAAAGGGTAAGGAAAAATATTTATTTCAGGCATAAGGGTAGACATATCTGGTGATAAGAAATAAAAGGCTCACAAATACGGCACAAATTGGCAATCTAATGATATCATTTTTCTTTGGGAAACAAGGTTATTTGGGCCATGGTGGTAAACCTAATGCCTCTATCATTTTCAAGTTCATGCAATCAAAGACAAATATTTTGAAAGATCGTTATGCAAGTTCTAGAGAAGTATCTCACATAAGTTCATCACACATGAAAAAATAGGAGTGTATGAAAAATGCACACACTTTCAATAGGCTCAAAAACTCACATAGGATGTATATGGTCACTAAATTCACATATGGAGCTTTAAATCATGCTTTAGTTTCACATCAACAAGGCTATGTGCATTTGGTTTTTCAAAGATGATCAAACATGTACAAACTAACACGAGAATAAGGAATTTCACACAACACATGTTAACTAAGTTCTTGATGATCATGGTTCAAACTTATCCAATTATATCATTGGGTCGGGAAACTAACAAAAAGCTAATTCAAAACAATAAGGAAAACAAGGAAATATTTTTGGATTTTTTTAAATTTTCCGATTTTTTGTTTTTTTTTTTTGTTTTTTTTTTTTTTTGTTTTTTTTTTTTTTGTTTTTTTTTTGTTTTTTTTTATAAAACAAAACTAATTAAGAAAACAAAGCAATAACATGGAAACAAATGAAACCAGTTCAAAGTCGAAGGCATAAAAATTTTCAATTTGGTCATTTTTATACTTTACCCCCACACTTAAACTAGACATTGTCCCCAATGTCCGAAAATATAATAAAATGCAAATAAAAATAAAATAAATAAATATAAAGAAACAAAATAAAGCAATAGGACTGAAAACTTCCCTAATTTGCAGAAAAATCAAGCGATGACCCCCAAGCTAAAATTCTGCAATCAACTTCAAGGGTGGAAATAACCAAAAGTTCCTGCAAAGAAAAGAAATAAATCAGTTAAGCACGCAAGAAAATATAAAAAACAAATAAACGAAAAATTGAAAATGAAAATAAAAGATAATAATAAAACTAAAAGTGATCATTGGTCCTGTTTGGTGACTTTCCACAGCTTTGAACTTGAACTGGCCTCGGAACTTCTTAGCAAGGAAAATGAGACTTGATTGGTGGTGTTGTTGAAGCTTCTCGAGCTCTTGGTTTCAACTCAGACTCCTTCTGCCGGGTTGATTGAGTCTGCAGGCTACATTCTTCTCTTTTTGTTCTTCTGCATGGCAGGTAGGCACGAGGCAGAGGTGGTGGTCTGCTTCTTTGTTCAATCTGTCCAAGTGCCGACCGATTTCCTTTCTTTCACCTTGCCCCGTAGCCAAGAGCAAGGGTAAAGGAAAAGCATGCCATGAGAAATCTTTGCCTCTGACTCTGATGATATGGGATACTTTTGCTTTTGAAGAAGTATCGTTCCACAGGTGTATGCTTGAACTGGGCTGGGGAACTTCTTAGCAAGGAAAATGAGACTTGATCTTGAAGATGAAGCAGCACCTTGTCTCCACATGCTTCAAGTAACATTTTCACTTGCCTTGGCTGTTCTCCAGGCAGATGTGGCGACTTCTTCGGAAGTACATCAGTGGTTGAAGAAGAGCACTCGAGAGCAATGCTAGGTAAGCAATCAGGAAGGATTTCCAGGCAGTCGGTTCTTAGATTGGAAGATTGACACCGAGTGCTGGCTGATTGCCCGCTTTCTCCTTGCCACAAAGACAAGGACAAGGACAGGAAGAAAGCGTGATATGAGATACTCTTGCTTTCAACCTTCATGATATGAAATACTCTAGCTCTAGATGTCTTATTTGTAAAGGTATCCCAGGGAATGAGAAACACAGAGAAACTCGAGAGGGTTTGTTGGAAAGGCATTTTTGGAGATGAAAAATTTCGGAGATGAAGAAGTGTTGAGAGAGTTTGCCTTTGCAATGGATGCGAAGGTAGACGTTTATAGGTATTTTCTTCACAACCGAAACTATTCTTTTACCCCTGTCGGCAGCCGGTGGATGGATGAACAGTACAGGTTACGCGCTTTCTGAAAAAGCAACCCGTAATTTGCGCAAAGCTGACAGCGCGTGACGAGTGACGACAAAATTGGAAAAGCTGTTCGCCTCGTGATTCCTGACCGCTCTGACTTTTGATAAAGACGCCCGACTTTTGAGAGAGCGGCGTCCGACTTTTGAGAAAGGAACCGACTTTTGAGACGGAGTCCGACTTTTGAGAACGGCGACGCCGCTTTTGAGAAAAGAATCCGGCTTTTGAGAAAGGAGCCCGGCTCTTCGATTTGCGAGAGGGCGCCTCTTCGACTGCTGAGTGATGCCTCAACGATTTCTTCTTCTTATAAGAACGCTCATTTTTGTTCCACAACACACTTAAGCTCCCCCTGTAAACACTCCCTCCTTGCATTTCTTTTAATCTTGATCAGTCCGACTCTTCATTCTCAACACCTTCAAATATGTCTTGCCCTTCTGACCGTCGCCTTAACTTGAATGTTGGGGAAGATAGTGATATATCTTCTCCAACCAACATTTGGCAGCCGTCCTTCATATCCCCGAATGGTCATCTTACAGTTGGGGATTCCATGATGATGAACGAAACAACCGCATCGGTGGTGGCCAGAAATCTGCTCACTCCTAGAGACACTAGGATACTTTCCAGGCGGTCCGACGAACTGGCTGTCCAGGACTCTATGGCCTACAGCGTCCGATGCGCAGGTTCAGTATCAAACATGGGCCAGCGCCTTCTTGCACGAACTCGTCAGGTGGAGTCGTTGATGGCTGAAGTGGCTAGTCTTCGGCAGGAGGTCAGAGTGCTTAGGCATGAGAACAGGGATTTGCACATGCTTGCAACCAATTACTCCACAAGCATGAAGAGGAAGCTGGATCAGATGCAGGAGTCCGAAGTGCGGATTCAGAGTGATCATCAACGGTTTATGGCGTTACTCCCGAGGTTTGTGTTGCCTTCGTCCTCGGGAGCAGCACCAAGTGTTGAGGCTCTGAATGATCCAGCTCTGGCGCTTCGTCTTTCAGGGGCTCCGTCGACCTCCGAGGCACCACCAACCAATGACCAATGAACGAAATTAAATTACAAGTTATTGTAAAAAATTTATGCATTTAAGTTTTTTTTTTAGTTTTTTTTTTTTTTTTTTTTTATTTATATGAATGTTTATGTTTTTAAGTTTTTTATTATTTTTTTTTTTTTATTATTATTATTATTATTTTTTTTATTTTATATAAATGTAAAATAAGTAAATCAAAGTAAAAAAAAACTAAGTTTAATCTCCTAAACAAAAATCACAACTAAATAAACAAAACAAAAATCACAACTAAATAACAAAACAAAATGAAAGCAGTAAAGAGAAGGGATTAGGAATGCAAATCTGATTGTGGGTGATTCCTAGGCCTCCCTTCATTATTCAAATGCATGGGCTTATCATTGAACGGACGGTGGTACTTGAAATGATCCGACAACGGTCTAAGTTCTAATGACGGTGCCTGAATCATCAAAATTAAAAACAAGTTAGTATAAATTAAAATAAAAAATGGAGAAGATGGCTTACTATCTTTTTCCGACACAAACTCAATGACAAACACCACATTTTTGAACATTTCCGGGACTTTGAACTTAGCCAGGTTTACTATGATGGTTGTGGCTTGTCCCGTGTCCTCAGTCTTAACTCCTTTGGACTTGTTTGTCTCATGCACAGCCTCTTTGATATGTTCAACAGATTCTCCGGCCACCTCATTTTCTGGAATAATTCTTCTTGGTGTACACGTCTCTTTGAACGTTTCAATACCATCGGGAACTTGATTTGGTACACCAAGAATTTGGATATCACTTTGCACCTTGGGAAGATCTTCCACAACGTATTTTTCATTCACTTCTTCCTTGGGATTTAAAAACCTGCAAGGAAAAAGGACATTTGGTGGAACGATGTCAGAATGAATTGAACTTAGAACCTCCTCACCTGAGTTGGACGGCATAAAGACTTGAGGGGTTTGCGATAAGAATTCTTCTAAACTGCCCAAGTCGTCATCCTCATCTTCTTCTTGAATCGGCAATTCATCCATGTCCGGGCTATGTTTGGATGGTTCTGGAACAACTTCATCCTCCATATCACTTCCCAAAGTGATGGCTTCATCGATTTCCATTTCTCCCCTTGAATTTGCAAATGTGGAGTTGGAGAGTTCTCTTTGATCTTGAATTTGTGCCATGATTTCCAAAATCTGCCCAACTTGCTCCTCCAATTCGTCCACTCTTCTGACTCGGTCTTGCATCTCCTGGTTTTGATTTTCTACTCCCTGATTCAAAGAGGTGAGTAAATTATTAAGTGTATCATTATCCAAGGATGTACCTGAATTGAATTGGGGAGATTGTTGTGGTGGATGTGGTGGTGCACATGGCCATTGATAGTACTCCTCTGATGGCTGTAATTGTTCTTCGTTTTGTGAGCCCTGCACCAAAGAAATTAATTCATCAAGCCTTTGATTATAATCCACGGGCATACTTTGATTTGATTGGAATTGATGTGGGGGATGCTGTGGTAGCTGCATAGGTCTTGAATAGAATTCGTCTTGCTGCCAATATCCACTTTGTTGAAAGTGTTGAGGTTCATCCCACATATAATCTGAGTAGTCTCTCCAATCCGAATTGTAAGCGTTGGAAAACATGTTGCCCCTTGATTGGTTATGGCCCTGATATCCCCAAACATCTTCATTTGCAGAAAATTGAGGACCTTGATATCGTTGTCCATAGGGCACATCAAGTGTAGGGACACTTGGCATTGTGGTCCGTTCGGCATTATGAGTTAATTGAGCAGTGAGCTGTGCCAATAGATCTTGAATGCTAGTAGAATCCAGGTCTTGCTCCATTTGTAACTAAAATCAAAGAAAGAAAACTAAATCAAATATCAAAAGTAAAAGACATAACAAACCAAAAATAAAATAACATAAAATAAACACAAATAAAATAAAATAAAATAAAATAAAACACAAACAAAAACATAAACAAAGGATTAGCAAATTTGCTAATCCCCGGCAACGGCGCCAAAAATTTGATGCGAAAATAAATTGACGGACAAATTTAAACCCTATTTGTGACAGTTGTAGTAATGATGTAAGTAGGGATCGTTCTAGGCCGGGGATTAACTAGGGATGCTAATCAAAGTAAAATTAAATTAAAAACGTAAAAAACAAAATTTAAAATATTAAACTAGACTCAAAACACTTAAATAGAATAACTCAAAATAAAACTAACAAATAAACTAAAATAAATTAAAAGACTCAAAACAACTCAAGATTTAAGGAAACACAAACTAAAATGATTTCTAATAAATCTAACACTTTAAAATAAAATGGGGGATTGATTTTGACGAGAAGTAAATTAACTTAAATAAGTTACAGAATTGACAAAAACATAAAATTAAGGTAAAATGATAAATGACGGACTGGCTAGAGGATTATTCTCCACACATGACACATATGCAACCTAAATTGATTTTCAGTTGTTCTTTCAATAAATTGTAAATTCTCAACGCCCCAAGTTAATTAGGTCCGCTTAAATTAACCTTCAGATTTTCCTACTTTTATTAGGTTGGATGATTGCATACGACAACCCAAAACATTCCCTACAAGTTCCCTACATGAATTGCATAATAGAGATACAAGCAAGAATCATTAAGTTTTATGAAAATCATAAGCATTGACGAGACACTTGTTACTATGAATTGCATGAAACTTATGCCAAGAATTTACCTAACGCGATCGTTTATAAGCGACCTTCACTACTTGTGAATATAAGTTCATAACGATTAGGTGAAATTCACTTATATTCTAGCATCAAATTTATGCATGTAAATTAAGTATGCATCCTTAATCGACATACAAAAATAAGTTATCAATCAAGCAGTTAAGCAAATTAAATCACAACTCAGAAATCACAACTGAAGGTAATCAATTCATATTACAAATATATTCATGGTTTTGAATTAAACTCTAGCCAAAATAAAATTAGTTATACATTATTTAAATTAAAACAGAAAATAAAACTTGAGTTTGGAGGATTAAACCGAGAGAGATGGACAGCTTCAGAGCCTCCTGCACAGTCCCGAGGCTCCTCTCTGCGAGCTTTCTGCGCGCGCCAAGTGGCTGCCAAGGCAGCCTTTCTTCCCAACTCCCGTGCGCCAGCTGTCCTAGCTGCTCTGTCCTGACCTGCGTGCTGACCTGCGTGCTGCCTTCTTCTTATTTTTTTTTCGCAAGCTGCCCCAAGTCCCGTACTCACCCTTCTCTCTTATCAACTGCCCCGAGGCCTCCTCTCTCTATCTCATCTTCCTCGCGTCAGTACTCCGTCTTTCCTTCGTCGTTCCGTGCGCCTTCCCTCCTTTCCTTTAAGCTGCCCGAGGCAGTCTTTCTTTCCGCGTCTGTTCCTCCCTCGCCGAGAGCTTCTAACTTTCTGGGAGCTGTTCCTTTATTTCTTTTTCGCTGCTTCTCTGCGTTCCTCTAGCTCCCTGCGTTCCTGCTAGCTATCTGCCCAGTCACGCTGCCAAATGGCAGCAAAACAAACCTCCCTCCGATGAGCTCCTGCTTCTTACGTTGCTGTCTCTTATTCCTCAGCTGCCAAAAGCAGCGACCTTCCTACGTGTTCTGCTCGCTGCGCAACTCCAAGCTGCCACGTCCCGAGCTGCTTCGATCCTTCCGCTGCACAAAGGCAGCCACACTGGTTCTCGCAAGCTGCACAAGCAGCTTGCTGCTCTCTCTTCTCTGATCTCAGCTGCCAAGGCAGCTTGCTGCCTTAGCCTTTCTTTCCTATTTCCCTCCCCCTACGTGACTTCTTTCCTATTCCCCCCTCAAACTCACCCTGACTACCCCCAGGTTTTTATTCCTTGCAGCTCCTTTGATTCCCACTAACCTCCAGTATTTTCTTATTCCCACGCCAGCTTTCACTTAAACTCCTTTACTATTTTTTTAAAAACCCCATAAAGCCTTGTCTAATGACGTGCCTTACCTGGTTGTTCCCACTTCCCTTATTCTACAAAACAAACAATTATTATTATTATATATATATATATTATTTAATTTAAAAGCTAAACAGTTTTGACACGAATTTATTACATAAAATCACACTTATGTTATATTTATTTTATTTACTAGATAAATACTATAAAACACAAAAACAAAGTAAATAGCTCAAAAATATAAGAAACTGACTAAGAAAAGACGAGAGAATTTGATGTAAAATATGTATAAATATAATCCGATCAAATACCCCCACACTTAGCTTTTGCTAGTCCTCGAGCAAAACAGAGAAAACAGAAAAAGTAATAACATGAAAATTATTAGTTTTCCCCTATATTACCCTCATAGAATTTCATTTGAGAACATAATCATCAAGAACCATAGCTAACAACAACAAGCAATTCAAGTTCATTTTCCTTATTCAAATATTAGCAGTAATCTTTGAAACATCCTTGAAGTGTAGTGTGTGAGATAGCCATGCTAATGCAATTTCAAGTTTTTATTTTAAAAATCACCATATGCAAACTAGCGACCTTCTCACTGGATGTACACTCAATCGCACATGTGTTTAGTTTTAATGTGTTTCGCTCAAAGAAACGAATGTGAAAGTTCTACCATAAGCTTGCATAAAGATCACTTCTCCACAGTCATAATTGCAAAACTTAAATCAAGAGGACTTTTATTGGATGTAATGAGGCTTAGGGATAGGGTTATTGAAACGAAAGAATAGGAAAACACAAGTTCCAAGCTACATTGCAAGCAATTATTTTCTTTAGATTTATAAGAACTCAAGCTCTCCAACGATTCTTCAGACATCTCCAACCAAAAACTTAAACTGAAACTTTAAAACTTTTTATTTTCTTTGTATACAATCTTTCTTTTTCTTTTCCTTTTCTTTTTTTTTCTTTTTTTTTTTTTTTTTTTTTTTCAAACAGAAACAAATATGAAAAACCCCCACACTTATTCTTTTGCCAAACACCTTCAAAGTACTTTACAAACATTTCACATAAGACAATCTTGCATTGCTTGCTTGGAAAGGGTAAGGAAAAATATTTATTTCAGGCATAAGGGTAGACATATCTGGTGATAAGAAATAAAAGGCTCACAAATACGGCACAAATTGGCAATCTAATGATATCATTTTTCTTTGGGAAACAAGGTTATTTGGGCCATGGTGGTAAACCTAATGCCTCTATCATTTTCAAGTTCATGCAATCAAAGACAAATATTTTGAAAGATCGTTATGCAAGTTCTAGAGAAGTATCTCACATAAGTTCATCACACATGAAAAAATAGGAGTGTATGAAAAATGCACACACTTTCAATAGGCTCAAAAACTCACATAGGATGTATATGGTCACTAAATTCACATATGGAGCTTTAAATCATGCTTTAGTTTCACATCAACAAGGCTATGTGCATTTGGTTTTTCAAAGATGATCAAACATGTACAAACTAACACGAGAATAAGGAATTTCACACAACACATGTTAACTAAGTTCTTGATGATCATGGTTCAAACTTATCCAATTATATCATTGGGTCGGGAAACTAACAAAAAGCTAATTCAAAACAATAAGGAAAACAAGGAAATATTTTTGGATTTTTTTAAATTTTCCGATTTTTTGTTTTTTTTTTTTGTTTTTTTTTTTTTTTTGTTTTTTTTTTTTTTTGTTTTTTTTTTGTTTTTTTTTTATAAAACAAAACTAATTAAGAAAACAAAGCAATAACATGGAAACAAATGAAACCAGTTCAAAGTCGAAGGCATAAAAATTTTCAATTTGGTCATTTTTATACTTTACCCCCACACTTAAACTAGACATTGTCCCCAATGTCCGAAAATATAATAAAATGCAAATAAAAATAAAATAAATAAATATAAAGAAACAAAATAAAGCAATAGGACTGAAAACTTCCCTAATTTGCAGAAAAATCAAGCGATGACCCCCAAGCTAAAATTCTGCAATCAACTTCAAGGGTGGAAATAACCAAAAGTTCCTGCAAAGAAAAGAAATAAATCAGTTAAGCACGCAAGAAAATATAAAAAACAAATAAACGAAAAATTGAAAATGAAAATGAAAATAAAAGATAATAATAAAACTAAAAGTGATCATTGGTCCTGTTTGGTGACTTTCCACAGCTTTGAACTTGAACTGGCCTCGGAACTTCTTAGCAAGGAAAATGAGACTTGATTGGTGGTGTTGTTGAAGCTTCTCGAGCTCTTGGTTTCAACTCAGACTCCTTCTGCCGGGTTGATTGAGTCTGCAGGCTACATTCTTCTCTTTTTGTTCTTCTGCATGGCAGGTAGGCACGAGGCAGAGGTGGTGGTCTGCTTCTTTGTTCAATCTGTCCAAGTGCCGACCGATTTCCTTTCTTTCACCTTGCCCCGTAGCCAAGAGCAAGGGTAAAGGAAAAGCATGCCATGAGAAATCTTTGCCTCTGACTCTGATGATATGGGATACTTTTGCTTTTGAAGAAGTATCGTTCCACAGGTGTATGCTTGAACTGGGCTGGGGAACTTCTTAGCAAGGAAAATGAGACTTGATCTTGAAGATGAAGCAGCACCTTGTCTCCACATGCTTCAAGTAACATTTTCACTTGCCTTGGCTGTTCTCCAGGCAGATGTGGCGACTTCTTCGGAAGTACATCAGTGGTTGAAGAAGAGCACTCGAGAGCAATGCTAGGTAAGCAATCAGGAAGGATTTCCAGGCAGTCGGTTCTTAGATTGGAAGATTGACACCGAGTGCTGGCTGATTGCCCGCTTTCTCCTTGCCACAAAGACAAGGACAAGGACAGGAAGAAAGCGTGATATGAGATACTCTTGCTTTCAACCTTCATGATATGAAATACTCTAGCTCTAGATGTCTTATTTGTAAAGGTATCCCAGGGAATGAGAAACACAGAGAAACTCGAGAGGGTTTGTTGGAAAGGCATTTTTGGAGATGAAAAATTTCGGAGATGAAGAAGTGTTGAGAGAGTTTGCCTTTGCAATGGATGCGAAGGTAGACGTTTATAGGTATTTTCTTCACAACCGAAACTATTCTTTTACCCCTGTCGGCAGCCGGTGGATGGATGAACAGTACAGGTTACGCGCTTTCTGAAAAAGCAACCCGTAATTTGCGCAAAGCTGACAGCGCGTGACGAGTGACGACAAAATTGGAAAAGCTGTTCGCCTCGTGATTCCTGACCGCTCTGACTTTTGATAAAGACGCCCGACTTTTGAGAGAGCGGCGTCCGACTTTTGAGAAAGGAACCGACTTTTGAGACGGAGTCCGACTTTTGAGAACGGCGACGCCGCTTTTGAGAAAAGAATCCGGCTTTTGAGAAAGGAGCCCGGCTCTTCGATTTGCGAGAGGGCGCCTCTTCGACTGCTGAGTGATGCCTCAACGATTTCTTCTTCTTATAAGAACGCTCATTTTTGTTCCACAACACACTTAAGCTCCCCCTGTAAACACTCCCTCCTTGCATTTCTTTTAATCTTGATCAGTCCGACTCTTCATTCTCAACACCTTCAAATATGTCTTGCCCTTCTGACCGTCGCCTTAACTTGAATGTTGGGGAAGATAGTGATATATCTTCTCCAACCAACATTTGGCAGCCGTCCTTCATATCCCCGAATGGTCATCTTACAGTTGGGGATTCCATGATGATGAACGAAACAACCGCATCGGTGGTGGCCAGAAATCTGCTCACTCCTAGAGACACTAGGATACTTTCCAGGCGGTCCGACGAACTGGCTGTCCAGGACTCTATGGCCTACAGCGTCCGATGCGCAGGTTCAGTATCAAACATGGGCCAGCGCCTTCTTGCACGAACTCGTCAGGTGGAGTCGTTGATGGCTGAAGTGGCTAGTCTTCGGCAGGAGGTCAGAGTGCTTAGGCATGAGAACAGGGATTTGCACATGCTTGCAACCAATTACTCCACAAGCATGAAGAGGAAGCTGGATCAGATGCAGGAGTCCGAAGTGCGGATTCAGAGTGATCATCAACGGTTTATGGCGTTACTCCCGAGGTTTGTGTTGCCTTCGTCCTCGGGAGCAGCACCAAGTGTTGAGGCTCTGAATGATCCAGCTCTGGCGCTTCGTCTTTCAGGGGCTCCGTCGACCTCCGAGGCACCACCAACCAATGACCAATGAACGAAATTAAATTACAAGTTATTGTAAAAAATTTATGCATTTAAGTTTTTTTTTTAGTTTTTTTTTTTTTTTTTTTTTTATTTATATGAATGTTTATGTTTTTAAGTTTTTTATTATTTTTTTTTTATTATTATTATTATTATTATTTTTTTTATTTTATATAAATGTAAAATAAGTAAATCAAAGTAAAAAAAAACTAAGTTTAATCTCCTAAACAAAAATCACAACTAAATAAACAAAACAAAAATCACAACTAAATAACAAAACAAAATGAAAGCAGTAAAGAGAAGGGATTAGGAATGCAAATCTGATTGTGGGTGATTCCTAGGCCTCCCTTCATTATTCAAATGCATGGGCTTATCATTGAACGGACGGTGGTACTTGAAATGATCCGACAACGGTCTAAGTTCTAATGACGGTGCCTGAATCATCAAAATTAAAAACAAGTTAGTATAAATTAAAATAAAAAATGGAGAAGATGGCTTACTATCTTTTTCCGACACAAACTCAATGACAAACACCACATTTTTGAACATTTCCGGGACTTTGAACTTAGCCAGGTTTACTATGATGGTTGTGGCTTGTCCCGTGTCCTCAGTCTTAACTCCTTTGGACTTGTTTGTCTCATGCACAGCCTCTTTGATATGTTCAACAGATTCTCCGGCCACCTCATTTTCTGGAATAATTCTTCTTGGTGTACACGTCTCTTTGAACGTTTCAATACCATCGGGAACTTGATTTGGTACACCAAGAATTTGGATATCACTTTGCACCTTGGGAAGATCTTCCACAACGTATTTTTCATTCACTTCTTCCTTGGGATTTAAAAACCTGCAAGGAAAAAGGACATTTGGTGGAACGATGTCAGAATGAATTGAACTTAGAACCTCCTCACCTGAGTTGGACGGCATAAAGACTTGAGGGGTTTGCGATAAGAATTCTTCTAAACTGCCCAAGTCGTCATCCTCATCTTCTTCTTGAATCGGCAATTCATCCATGTCCGGGCTATGTTTGGATGGTTCTGGAACAACTTCATCCTCCATATCACTTCCCAAAGTGATGGCTTCATCGATTTCCATTTCTCCCCTTGAATTTGCAAATGTGGAGTTGGAGAGTTCTCTTTGATCTTGAATTTGTGCCATGATTTCCAAAATCTGCCCAACTTGCTCCTCCAATTCGTCCACTCTTCTGACTCGGTCTTGCATCTCCTGGTTTTGATTTTCTACTCCCTGATTCAAAGAGGTGAGTAAATTATTAAGTGTATCATTATCCAAGGATGTACCTGAATTGAATTGGGGAGATTGTTGTGGTGGATGTGGTGGTGCACATGGCCATTGATAGTACTCCTCTGATGGCTGTAATTGTTCTTCGTTTTGTGAGCCCTGCACCAAAGAAATTAATTCATCAAGCCTTTGATTATAATCCACGGGCATACTTTGATTTGATTGGAATTGATGTGGGGGATGCTGTGGTAGCTGCATAGGTCTTGAATAGAATTCGTCTTGCTGCCAATATCCACTTTGTTGAAAGTGTTGAGGTTCATCCCACATATAATCTGAGTAGTCTCTCCAATCCGAATTGTAAGCGTTGGAAAACATGTTGCCCCTTGATTGGTTATGGCCCTGATATCCCCAAACATCTTCATTTGCAGAAAATTGAGGACCTTGATATCGTTGTCCATAGGGCACATCAAGTGTAGGGACACTTGGCATTGTGGTCCGTTCGGCATTATGAGTTAATTGAGCAGTGAGCTGTGCCAATAGATCTTGAATGCTAGTAGAATCCAGGTCTTGCTCCATTTGTAACTAAAATCAAAGAAAGAAAACTAAATCAAATATCAAAAGTAAAAGACATAACAAACCAAAAATAAAATAACATAAAATAAACACAAATAAAATAAAATAAAATAAAATAAAACACAAACAAAAACATAAACAAAGGATTAGCAAATTTGCTAATCCCCGGCAACGGCGCCAAAAATTTGATGCGAAAATAAATTGACGCACAAATTTAAACCCTATTTGTGACAGTTGTAGTAATGATGTAAGTAGGGATCGTTCTAGGCCGGGGATTAACTAGGGATGCTAATCAAAGTAAAATTAAATTAAAAACGTAAAAAACAAAATTTAAAATATTAAACTAGACTCAAAACACTTAAATAGAATAACTCAAAATAAAACTAACAAATAAACTAAAATAAATTAAAAGACTCAAAACAACTCAAGATTTAAGGAAACACAAACTAAAATGATTTCTAATAAATCTAACACTTTAAAATAAAATGGGGGATTGATTTTGACGAGAAGTAAATTAACTTAAATAAGTTACAGAATTGACAAAAACATAAAATTAAGGTAAAATGATAAATGACGGACTGGCTAGAGGATTATTCTCCACACATGACACATATGCAACCTAAATTGATTTTCAGTTGTTCTTTCAATAAATTGTAAATTCTCAACGCCCCAAGTTAATTAGGTCCGCTTAAATTAACCTTCAGATTTTCCTACTTTTATTAGGTTGGATGATTGCATACGACAACCCAAAACATTCCCTACAAGTTCCCTACATGAATTGCATAATAGAGATACAAGCAAGAATCATTAAGTTTTATGAAAATCATAAGCATTGACGAGACACTTGTTACTATGAATTGCATGAAACTTATGCCAAGAATTTACCTAACGCGATCGTTTATAAGCGACCTTCACTACTTGTGAATATAAGTTCATAACGATTAGGTGAAATTCACTTATATTCTAGCATCAAATTTATGCATGTAAATTAAGTATGCATCCTTAATCGACATACAAAAATAAGTTATCAATCAAGCAGTTAAGCAAATTAAATCACAACTCAGAAATCACAACTGAAGGTAATCAATTCATATTACAAATATATTCATGGTTTTGAATTAAACTCTAGCCAAAATAAAATTAGTTATACATTATTTAAATTAAAACAGAAAATAAAACTTGAGTTTGGAGGATTAAACCGAGAGAGATGGACAGCTTCAGAGCCTCCTGCACAGTCCCGAGGCTCCTCTCTGCGAGCTTTCTGCGCCCGCCAAGTGGCTGCTAAGGCAGCCTTTCTTCCCAACTCCCGTGCGCCAGCTGTCCTAGCTGCTCTGTCCTGACCTGCGTGCTGACCTGCGTGCTGCCTTCTTCTTATTTTTTTTTCGCAAGCTGCCCCAAGTCCCGTACTCACCCTTCTCTCTTATCAACTGCCCCGAGGCCTCCTCTCTCTATCTCATCTTCCTCGCGTCAGTACTCCGTCTTTCCTTCGTCGTTCCGTGCGCCTTCCCTCCTTTCCTTTAAGCTGCCCGAGGCAGTCTTTCTTTCCGCGTCTGTTCCTCCCTCGCCGAGAGCTTCTAACTTTCTGGGAGCTGTTCCTTTATTTCTTTTTCGCTGCTTCTCTGCGTTCCTCTAGCTCCCTGCGTTCCTGCTAGCTATCTGCCCAGTCACGCTGCCAAATGGCAGCAAAACAAACCTCCCTCCGATGAGCTCCTGCTTCTTACGTTGCTGTCTCTTATTCCTCAGCTGCCAAAAGCAGCGACCTTCCTACGTGTTCTGCTCGCTGCGCAACTCCAAGCTGCCACGTCCCGAGCTGCTTCGATCCTTCCGCTGCACAAAGGCAGCCACACTGGTTCTCGCAAGCTGCACAAGCAGCTTGCTGCTCTCTCTTCTCTGATCTCAGCTGCCAAGGCAGCTTGCTGCCTTAGCCTTTCTTTCCTATTTCCCTCCCCCTACGTGACTTCTTTCCTATTCCCCCCTCAAACTCACCCTGACTACCCCCAGGTTTTTATTCCTTGCAGCTCCTTTGATTCCCACTAACCTCCAGTATTTTCTTATTCCCACGCCAGCTTTCACTTAAACTCCTTTACTATTTTTTTAAAAACCCCATAAAGCCTTGTCTAATGACGTGCCTTACCTGGTTGTTCCCACTTCCCTTATTCTACAAAACAAACAATTATTATTATTATATATATATATATTATTTAATTTAAAAGCTAAACAGTTTTGACACGAATTTATTACATAAAATCACACTTATGTTATATTTATTTTATTTACTAGATAAATACTATAAAACACAAAAACAAAGTAAATAGCTCAAAAATATAAGAAACTGACTAAGAAAAGACGAGAGAATTTGATGTAAAATATGTATAAATATAATCCGATCAGTTATACTCATAACCAACCATTTCCCTACCCTTCATATCCCATTCCTGTTGGGATGGAATCGAGCGACTCATGGAAACAATCCCAGACTCAATCTTCAAATGATTTTGCTTATGAATAACCTCAACCAATCTCGGATCTATATGGGTGGCATGTTAACAATTACATGCAAAACTATTTTGGGGATTTATCATTTGATAACTACTATTCACAATACACTCACTCTACACATAGAGATGATGAAGATAGTGAAAAATTTGAACCTCGTAGGAACTCTATGTGGTACTAAAGTGTAAAATATTGTACTAATTCATTATATATAAATGATTATGGTGTGTTTAGACTTCTTTCATTAATTACTACATATTTTCTACACTCACAATGTTTGTCAGCTCGCTATATAATCAACTTGATAATGTTAAATCCATCATGCAATGCATTTCCTTCCAATTTTTTGTGATAAACTAATAGATAATTGACTAAATAAACATCCTGCAAAGTTTCAATAAAAATTTCTAAGTTTTTCTTACAATTTCCGTGGTTTCCATGTAATTTTTATCGATATCGATATTATCCCGATATTTCCATCGATATTTCCGTGTTTTCGGACTACCGATATTTCCGATATTACCGATATTTAATACCTTGGTTATTACACATCACTAGTAGACTTTTGACCACCGATAGTAGACCTACCCGACAAACCACTCCGTCAGGTAAACTTTACCTGATCGACGATCAGCTAATTTGTTGGTTAAATATTCCCCTCTTCGCGCCAAAAGTTGACTCGACAATGTTTTTCTTAATCTACGAACTATGTTCATCCAAAATAACTGTTACTCGGACATCTTTACCCTTTGGTTTTTTATTCACTCAATTCTTTATTTTTCCAACCCGAAGCAAGCAAGGTTCTAAAAAACGCTAGGCGCTAGTCAGGCGGCGGGTTGGCGCCTAGCGCCTAGGCAGCTAGGTGGGGTCTAGGCAGGCGCCTAGGCGGCCTAGACGGATTTAGATAAATTTCTTGTATATCTTGTAAATAAGTGTATACTAACACTTACAAAAAATTATACTTGTATGAAATCCCTGAATAAGATAGTAAAAGAATAATAAAATGCGTATCTAACAAGTCCAAAAAATCAATAGCACTTGATGCTATGAACTGATAGCTTGACAATCTATGTTTTTTTAATGAGAAAAAAAATTAATAGCACTTGAATGGACTGACAGCCCTTTTACTTTAAGAAAAGTCAAGATGCTAGCTGTCCAAACTTGAATGGACATAAACAAAAAAATAAAAAATAAATAAATAGTTTAAAAGTGATCACGTGGGTGTGGAAGGAAGAGAGAGAAACTAATTTTCTTTCATCTTCTTCCTCTTCGCAAGAACACAGGCCAAATGCATGAAGTCCAGAAAAACTAGAACATAGACCAGAAGCATTCATCATTTCTCAAGTTCGAACACATAAAAATTTGAAATTCCCAGACCGCTAGGCCACCCAATCACCCGCCTAGGCCGCCTCGGCGCCCGCCTAATTCCTATCCCAATTTTGCATTAATCCCGATGGTTGGCCACCGCCCAGCGCCTAGGTGGCCGCCTAGGCCGATTTTTAGAACATTGGAAGCAAGGAGAAGAAAGGACACAAAAATAGAAGCAGGTAACTCGAAATTAAATTATGAAAGAAATATTTTGTTGCAACCAATATAGTAATAAATAATAAGTACTATAATGATTTCTAACTATATGTATAATTTTTAATTGCCGTACAATATTTCATTTTTAGTTAAGTATCTTGTATGATATTGTCACCCCAACCACTGCATTTCCATTCTATTATTAATTTAATTTGAGTATGAGCCCACGTAAACATATTCAATCAACCCAATATGTTGACCGACTTCACCCTATCAACTGAATTACCCGTCGGATAAATAGTTGTTAACTGACGAAATTCTTCCGTTGAGCATAATTTGGTAGGGCAAGCCGTAATTTCTGGTAGTGATATTATATGTTTATTTATTTATTTCCTTGTGTATTTAATTATCAGAATTAAATTAATTCAATTATATATGCCTAGAAACACAACAAATATATAATCAAACATGAATGCACAGCAAAGACCTCGCGGTACATTCACAAATTCTTTCTCTTCTTTGCTCACCTTTTCGTGCAAATTCTATACAACCACCTAGAAAATGAAAACAAATAAAATGATGGAACTCGATCGGTCAGACTCTTATCTCTCTCTCTGCCTTTCCACCGTTTGAACTTCAAGTTGTTCGAGTTGCAGCTTCAAGTACGTACGAAAGCAAGATAACTAGGTTCAAATTTAAATTAATGCGGAATCATCCCAATCCATTTGGTTTCCGTTTGATACGAACCAAAACTTGAAATTCCCCAAAATAACAGAGAATTAACAATGTAATAACGGGAGAGGGTTCTCGGGGGAGAAATGTCACATCCCGTCCCGAAAATTCAATTATCGTGGATGTGATTTGACGGAATTACCCTTAAGGTGACTAAGGTACGTGTGACGTATAATTTGGAATAATTCATACTCTCCCAAATTTTTGGAAGATTTTAATTGGATTAAAAGTTATTTGAAATTTGTGTGGTTAGGGATTGAAAGTATGGCTTGTTTTGGGTGGACCACACATACACACACGGGACAAGTTCTTCCCCGTGCTCTCTCTCTCTCCTCCCTCGCAGTTCTCTCTCTCTTCCTCTTGAACCCGTACGGACCAAAGCACCAATCCCTCAATTTCTTCGCGGATCGAAGCCAAAAAGGTGAGTTTCTTCATCCTTTCAACCTCCTGATTCGATTGGTGTCATTTTTAGAATTGGAAACCCTCGATATCACGTTGAAACCAACTGACACACCCCGATCCTAGAATCAAGGCGTGCTGGCCGTCACGTGAGCGTGACGTAACTAAAAGTGCGATGCGGAAGCAAAAGATAAAGGAATTACGAAGGAATAAAAACCAACTACTAGCAGTAATATCCAACTAGCATGCTAGAGTAAGTTTAAGTGTGAAACACACATATTCAGAGCATAAATACTAGGTGCAGTCTAGTAGGACCATTACTAAATTACAACACCCGAAGGTGAGTCCTACATGAGTAGTCTGTCAGAACACCGTGGGAATCCTCGTGAGCCACCAACACAACTAACTAGAACCTGGAGGGGCGCAAAACAAAATTGAGTGGGTCAGTAAAACAAAGTTTTTCGAAAACATTTCATTTAAAACATTTCTAACCCCTCGCTGTAAAACCTGTATACTTTCCCAGAAAATAACATAATATGCATATAATTATTCAAATATCTCAAATCACCAATCTTTATCAAAAACCAGAAAGTATGCCATGATATAAACGTCAATAACAGAATAAGGATGCATCAATATAACAGGTGAAATAATGAATCAACCGGAGACCCTGCAGTTGGTCCTGTACGGTTAATTTTATAGCTCAATATCCAATCCAACCGGAGTCATCGCAGTGACCTGTACGGCGCTACTCTGCACATAAATCGGAACTACCTGAAGTAGTCTGTACGATTAGAAAGGTGTAAGAATACGCTCTATTGCTTCTCTCATCAACATCTGTATAATAATCTAAAATCACCTACAGTCGGAACCACTCTATGGTCTGTACGACATGTCGGAACCCTCTAATGGTCTGTACGACATGCACCTACTTGGATCCAAGGTGAGATGTGGTGCGGGGTGAATAATATAAGCACTAACACAAGGGGTGCAGGTTATGAGCTCTCAACACAATTCACATCATCAACAATTCACATGAATAACATAAAACTCACTTGATACTCACATGTGCGTCCACAGTACCAATTCACATATATATATGCATCAATCACTAATTCATATATTTCATATTGTGCATGCATGGCATTTTAAAACATACTTTCATTTAAATTCAATTTCTAGGAAAAATCAATAGTATATAGGTAAATACATAAAATACTGCCCACTCACTGGTAAGTCGAAGGGTCGTAACCCCCGTGACGCCCTTGAATACGCTCGTCCTCGGGATAGGTATCACCTATATGCGAAACAACTATAAAAACATTATTTTAAAGCACATAACCAACAATACGTAATAACTTCTTATACGATGCTCAATTTGGGTATATGAATATACCACAGTGACCTACTCGACGTCACGGACGTCGAGGTATTGTTAGAAAAAAATTTCGAGGCCGCACGTGCTCCCACGCGCCGGGAGGGGCACGGACCCACGCGCGTCACCTTCTTCCTCCAGTCGCCGGACTGGTTTTGCCGGTCGCCGGAAAACTAGAGATTTTTCAATCTCCTTGTTCTCCGTCATTTCTCAACCATTTTTCACGCATTTTATATCAAATTGAAGCCCTAAGCGTGTAGAATCACGTTACACTACTTTAAGGTTAAAAAACATACGAAATCTCACCGGAGAAATTCCAAGAAAACCGGCCAACTTCGAACCCGGCGATCCTGACGTCCAAAACCTTCAAACTAAACACTCCGAGCTTCCTTAGGACCTTACTAAGCTCACTGTAAGCTTAGAATTCCCTAAAATTCAACAATTCACGTGTGCATGAACAGTACTCAAATCGGACCTCGAGGTTTCAACGTGATATCGAGGGTTTCCAGTTCTAAAAATGACACCAATCGAATCAGAGGTTGAAAGGATGAAGAAACTCACCTTTTTGGCTTCGATCCGCGAAGAAATTGAGGGATTGGTGCTTTGGTCCGTACGGGTTCGAGAGGAAGAGAGAGAGAACTGCGAGGGAGGAGAGAGAGAGAGAGCACGGGGAAGAACTTGTCCCGTGTGTGTATGTGTGGTCCACCCAAAACAAGCCATACTTTCATTCCCTAACCACGCAAATTTCAAATAACTTTGAATCCAATTAAAATCTTCCAAAAATTTGGGAGAGTATGAATTATTCCAAATTATGCGTCACACGTACCTTAGCCACCTTAAGGGTAATTCCGTCAAATCACATCCACGATAACTGAATTTTCGGGACGGGCTGTGACAAGAAAGATCTTGAGATCAGTAGTCCTTCCACCGTGGTCAGATAGAACGAAGTGGATACGAACAGAGTGTTAACAGAGCAATAGTAGGGTACTAATGAATATCTCACGAAGTTAATACGGAACCAACATTGCTTCATATTTTATTAAAAGAATATCGTTGTCACACTCTTTTTAACTTTTACACGCTCCAGATCTAGTATATTCAGTTTGTTAACGTACAATAAAAAAAAAAAACCAAAAACAAAAGAAAGCACGCACGGTATACAGTGTACACACATAGCGGAAATCAACCGATAAGTAAAAAAGAATATTCAAAGTCTCAAAGATATATAAAAACTAGGAATAAATTATCAGCTAGCAAATCACCAAAAGCAGCAGTAGAGAAACCCTAACAACATGAAAACCCTAAATAGCATCCCGTGATTGTGCTTCACACAAAGTGATCCAGATGAATCTTTATCATGATCGCCAGTGGCAGTGTCATCCGCTTTGGGATGGTCGAAACTGGCAGGAACAAGTGTATCCGGGACAGAACCATCATCATTGCCGTCACCACCTGGAGATGGGGACCCGCCGGGACTGCTTGCTGTTGCTGGACCTGGGGACTGGTCCTGTGTGGGTGTGGTTGGGCTTTGTAAACTCTTCGGCAACCCTTGTCCATGAGCGACGCTGATCTTAAAGTGCTGCCCGCTCTTGCATTGGTCGCCATCATAATCCCCTGAAAAGAAATAGTTCATCCCTTCTTTTACCAAAGGCACTGCCACTGACACCTCGCGTACTGCCGTGTTTGACGGGTCAGCTGCCGACCATTGCACTGTGTCGTTTTCTAGAGCATCGTCGTAATCGCACAGCTTGTATGTCGTCAAGTTATATGTTTGCACAACTGAGTGGTTGGTGTCCGTATTAAAAACTGCATAACAATCACATCTATAATCAACTCTTCAGTAAGTAAATATAAAGCTGAACGAAGCTAAGTTAACTAAAGAAGCATACGTCACTTTTTCAAAACCAAGTTCAAACAACCTCTTCGTAAACTAGTTTAGATTGAATTATAATTTATAATGTTACTCAAATAAAAGAAACTTCAACAAAATTAATACTTTCCCCAAGCAAAAGCAATCAAAGGTTTTTGGTTCTTGGTCTTCATATTTGCCAGAATATAATATTCTTCAGGTATTATACATCATATATAGCAGTTGCAGGGCACTGACTAGTTAAATGTTCTAAATAAGTATACCTATAAAACGTCCTGTCTTTATTTGCCGACAAGCCGAATTATTAGCCTTAAAAATATATACACACACGAATATAATAATTTGAGTAATGTTAAGGAGATTAAATTTGTAGACAAAATAAATGATGTGTCACCATTAGAAATGAGCACAATTATCAATAGTTAAGTAATAATTCAAGTATCAATTTATTGAAAATTGGAAACAGAATAAATTAATAGGTTTTGACCTGGTTGGGGGATAATCAAAAGAAATGAAAAGAAACAGAAGAAATGCATGTTCCATGTGATGAGTTGGATGGTTAGTAGGGAAGGGCCCAAGCGTCGGCGGTGGTAGCTTTGGCTACACGTGAAGTACACATGGTTTGACAGAAAAGTCCGTGCACTTGATTGGAGTACACTAGACATTATGGTTTTGTTGTGGATATTATGCTTTTCTTTCTATCTTTCTTAATGTTTCTCTCTTTGAACTTTAGCTTTTCCACTAACGGCGTCAAATGCTGTTCTGGGAAAAAGCAACGTGATTACATACTTGATGAGGGAATTACACTACTGCTTAATTAAGTTATTATTATTAACACACAGATTAGCAGAATATTTAAAAAAATTAAAAAAGAAGGAATATTACTGTACAACACCTCAAATTCTTTAATTTTCAAACACGAAATTTGGACAAATTAAACCAGCAAGTAGCTCAAGGATACTCAAGAAATGATTAACGCATCCATGAATGTCTTTTTATTAATAATCAATTGTAGAGACATGCAAAATAAACATAATTTGGGAATGATGATATACTTTCGAAGCATTAATAACAATTATTCTATAATTATCAATGTGTGTTAGAAAAAGAAAAAAAAAACAATTGTAAACAGTTTGGAAATTTGAAATTAGCTAACAATCGACATCCATGGAAACCAAAATAAAAAAAGCTTTTTGATTAACCTCAAGTATTTTTCTTTTCTTTTTGGATATGAATTAATTATGAATAATTACAATTCAAGGACTAATAATAGCAATTTTCTTTGCCAAGGGTTAACATTAATGGGTTAAGTAGTCCACTGCTAGGAAGAAGGGAAATCGATAGAGATCGAACTCGCAACATAGCGTTAAAACGTAATTTGCGACTGATCGCAATTGATATTAACATAATATTATCGATCGAAGGAGCCAAAAATGAAAGAAACTGATGGATAGTAATGAAAGGAAGCTTACTGAGAAAATCTCCCAAGCTGAATGTCTTGGCGGCAACCCATTTCTGATAGTTCACAGATTCATACCAACCGGAAGAGTTACCCACTGTATAATTCTTGTAAGCTTCAACACCTGATATTCCTGAAAACGAAGGAATAACAAGAGGAAGAAGAAGAGGAAGAAGGAGAAAACACAAGCTAGTGTACTTGCTCCGTAGTAATGGTTCCATTGTTTTTTGGTTGGAGTTTGTGAAAACTGAAAACACAGAGAGGGGATATTGAAGAATAAAGGGCATCAACTGTATATGTATATACATGTAATGTATGGATGCTGCCAGCTAGCTCTAGCTAGCTACCCAGCAATTGGTGCGTATTATGTTTACGTTTACCCCTACTTTTTATTGGAATTACCAAAACGGTCTCTCTTTCCTTCCTGTCGGTTCCAGTATGAATGAAGTCTCAGAGTGATCTCGTCTCGTTCACTCAACATCTCTTGTGATAAAATTATATATCAAAGTTTTTTTTATAATGAAATTAGGTTTCACAACTGGTGTGCTGATTGTCGGATACAAGTTGAGAATATGACCCCTCTATTAAATGTTGACAAAACATAACTCATGTTTCCAATCAAATAAAATAGTCGTGTGTGATTGAATAATAAATGATAATGCAAGTTTTGTAGTTTGATTGCTTGCATTGTTTATAAGAAAATATTATTCACACTTATTTTTATTTTTTATATACTTATTTTAATTGCGATCATCTGATTAAATAGATTAAAAAAGATTAATGATAAAAAAATTAATAAAGATGTGTGAAAGATCAAAATAAGTGTGTAAATAACACTATCTTATTATATAGCTCAAATTTGGTCTTGATCTGATTTATGTATTATTGTTGACTTTAAAAATTACAAAGTTTGTGTGGTATGTAGGCTGAGTAATTAAGATCTAATTACATCTTCAGTTGCTTGAATGTTGATGTGGACGTGCCAATTAGCTGCAGAGCTCGATTGGGCAAATACTTTTTTTTTTATAATTATTTTATAAAATTTTACTTTTATTAACAGGAGAGAGTTCGATACTATTACATTAATTTAGAGGAAGGTAAGAGTTTCAAACCCGGGACGTAGATAGAAACCTAATATCTTATCTACTAGGATATTTTTTTTTTGGCTAAATTGGATTAATGGTCCCCGTGGGTGAGAGGGTAATCGGAAGATAGCTCCCGTGGTGAAAAAAAAATCGGATTTAAACCCTCGTGGTGAAGTCCGTTAGGATTTAAGTCCAAAACTAACATTTATGTGAACTCTCCGTTAACCCAAAATTAACAATCACACCTTTCCCCCAAAGATTTCATTGGATTTTAAAACCACGAAGTCTGCTGCGTTCAATCTCAATTTGTCCTGCATTTTTCTCCCTGCGTCGTATTTGAATAGCTGCAACCTCAATCTTTTGATCAGAAAAGCAAAAGAAGAAAGAAAAATTGTGTGAGCGTTTAGATAGATAGTGCAATCAAAGCAGCAACATTCTTACCATCAAATAAATGGCACCAAAAAAATCCAAATCCATCCTCCCATCCAAAAGAGAAACCCATTTTCATGTTTCTTCAATCTCCATAGACGCATGACAGAAGAAACCCATTTCCCTGTAAATGAATACCACTACGTATTTTGGATTTTCATCGTCAATTTTCTCCTCCTATTGTTTATAATTGTAATATTCATTTTCGTTTTGCTTTTTGCGAGCAAAAAATCATAATTCTTGTGTAATCTGACAACTGAAGGATCTTCTTTGAAATCATTTTTTCTCAAATGGGCATAGTTAGGGAATTCATTGATTAATGGACAAAAGATCTTTGAATGGAATCGAAGCATGGATCAACGAATTCATAGCCTTGGATGACTGAGGTTTTTTCTCTTTTGGTTATGAAGGTTGAATGGGTTAACAGATGAGGAAGATGTTAATTTTGAACTTAAATCCTAACGGAGTTCCCCACGAGAGATTAAATCAGAATTTTTTCACCACGGAAACTATCTTCTGATTACCTTTTTATTTATCAAATATCGATATTGCATCACAGGCGGTTGGGCAAATAACTTGAATGTGGTGATGTGATAAATATGCAGCTAACTTCTAAATCGATTCCAGTCTTCAAACAGATCGCAATCTTCGAAGGGATCCAAAATGCCCAGCATCTACAATCTCTCCTTGTTCTCTCTGATCCTTTGGTCCCTGAACTGCTTGTTGAAGTCCCTGCGCTTTTATGAACAGAACGGTTTTCATGCCCGAAAAAGAGGGAAGGGAGGGATGGGTGGAGAGAAAGAGGGAGGGAGAGGGAGAATTTTCGATCTGGGTTTCGAGAGGGAGAGGGGAGGGATGGGACGGAGAGAAAGAGGGAGGGAGAGAAAGAAGTTTCGATTGGGGTTTCAAGAAGAAAAGGGGAGGGATGAGACGGAGAACAGAGGGAGCGGAAGGGAGAAGCTTCGAGGGAGAGGAAGAGGTTTGTTGAAAAAGGCAAAAAAATTAGTAATATAATAATATTATCTTTTTATCAATTTTTAATACCAATTGCTCCAACAATTTATTTTACAGGTGACGTCTGAAGATGCTCTCCGATAATTGTTATTCACTAAGGCGATTATAATAGTGATATCCAAACATTTATTTTTATTTTTGAAATATTTTTTTAATTTTTAATCGTTGAATCGAATAAATTAAAAAGGGATTAGTAACAAAAATTAATAAGAGTGCGTAAGAGTTAAATTGAGGCATTTATTGGCATAAAGGCATACCAAAAACAAAAATAAAATGCCTAATTGGATTATTAGTTCCCGTGGTGACAGGGTAATTGGATATAGACAATTATTAGGCTAAACCGAAACTCTTTTTTAATTGTTAACACGTGGGGTTGGCTCACGTGCTAATAATTTACAAAATTTTTAATTTTGGACATAAATTTTAACAAATTCACCATAGGAGCTTAAATCATAATTTTTTTTTATATCTTCCAACTATCTTGTCATTGTGGGAACTAATAATCCAATTAAGCCAAAATAAAATAAGCCTTATATAAAAGGAAGTTTTAACGAAAAGTCCACGGTACGGTTCATTTTAACGAAAAACCACATTTTTACACTAAAAAGTTAAAGCTGGTACTATTCACTTTACCATTTATTTTATTCTTAAGATTAAAACACAAAGTTTTCAAACCGTTTTCGTTAGTTTCCTTATATAAAAAGGCAACAGAAAAATGAAAACAGGCGGGGGAAGATTCCCGCTCACATTACATGGAGGAGCATTTCTTTCTCAAAATTCGGTAGTAAGAGAGATGGTCAGTCGGTCTGTGTGAGTAGTAAGAAGAAGAGGAAAATGAATTCGTCGTCGCTGGCAGAGGAGGCCCCTGATCTGGTGTGCCAGATCGACAACGCCCAGGGCATGGTCGACGCCCTCACCACCGTCCGATGGAAACGCCAGCAGGTGTGTCCCTCCCTCCCAACCTAAAACGCTTTCAATTTTGATGCTTGCTTGCTTGCTTTCTTTCTTTCTTTCTACTGGAAATTGAACGCAATTGCGGAAGAATCTTTCATCTTCTTACCAATAATTATCTAGGGTTTTGTCATAACTCTCTCTCTCTGTCGTCGCAATTTCGATAAATTCAGGACGCGGTGGTGGAATTATCAGAGCACGGCGTCGTTTTAATTGTGGAGGAAACCGGTTGTCTTCAGGCCAAAGTTTATTTGCAGCGTGAGGTAGTTACAGTTGCTGATTCATGGCTTGTTATTTTCCTTTTGTAAATTACTAAAAGAATAAGGAAAAGGAAATGAAATTTGATGTTGACTTGGTTGTTTGTTTGTAGCTGTTTACTCGTTACGAATACAACGGGCAAGGCCGCCCCCGGTTTGGAATCAGTTTGGGGCTCTTCGTCGATTGCTTGAACACATTTTCAGTTCCTGGACAATCAACCATTCTCGAAATTCGCTATCCCGGCCCTGATATGCAGCTTCTTCTCAAGTATTTCTTTCACAGTTGAATTGAATATTTGGTTCATTTCTGGATGCAATCCATTAATACTTACTTGTTCATGATCCTTGTATTTATGCTTTCAATCCACGATAACTGAATCGAACTTTTTTCATTGCTATGTTATCTTCCCTGTTTTGTCAGGTCTGTTGATTCGTTGGATGCTTGCATTTATGCAGAGATCAGGACAAGAATCCCAGATACAGTTTCATGGGACTACAATTTTGAACCCGCAGGGAGCACCCCGCTCACCTTTACTGTTAAGGTATGCTGCTCTGCTCATTTATATTTACTCGTATCGAGGGTGTACATGCTGCCTCATTTGGTCTCTCAATCATTAAATTGGTGCCCTTTCGTAGTCTGCTTCCAGTGCAACAAGGTCGCTACTGAGGCGTGCCTGGAGAAGTCTTCTTAACATTCTTCTTATGTTTCCCTTTTCCATCTTTCCAAACCACTTTCTGACCCATACCTTCTGTATTAAAGATAAAAATAGTCCAAGGTTTATGTTTTAAAGTAAAAAAAAACAAAGGGTTAGGTATTGACAAGAAGCTGCATCCACTTGTATTTCATCTCTTTTCCGTTTCATAAGCGGGTGCTGACTTCAAATAGTTTTCGAATCAACCTCTACTGCGCTTCTTAATTACTAGTTTTACCTGCCACTATGTGCGCATAGTTATCATGTTTGTCCTCAATATAACTTTTAAGGTCAACGAGAATATGAATGTTCAAGGTGTGTGACACTGTAATGCAATTGAAGTATTTATGTTCATGTTGCTCGTGCATCTGACTCTCTAACCAACAGGAAGTTTTAGCCCTTCAAGACAAAAGAATATTAAAAGGAACGACCTGCTGATTAACAATACTAGTGAAGGAAACAGTCATGCATTCGCTATATAGTGTATAGCACTCAAACATAAATGTTCTTGATGTCTTGAATATGTTCCGACTCATGTTGAAGTCTTTTTCCTAATTGTTGTTTGGCATCTAATTTAATTAACAGTCTGCGGCGCTGAAGGAAGCAATCGATGATCTTGAGTGGCCTGGATCAAGCATCCAGATCAGTTTACAACCAGTTCCTTCAACTGTTACTTTCAGAGGTGAAGGCCACGGAGATTTGCAGGTAAAAGATTGTTCTAACTTGAAAGCAAGCACTTACTGTGATGATTCGAATATTTTCAGAGAATAAAGTTTGACTTTATTGCAGATAGACTTGATGTACTATGTGAACACCGATCTTTTGGTTGCATTTCATTGTGATCGTCAAGTATCTTACAGGTTTGTCTTGAATCACTTTCGAACCATTACATCCACTGTGTCACGTCTGATTTCTTAATGTTGGTTCTTACCCTGATGTTCTTAGGTATAAATACAAGTTTCTTCGAGCAACTACTTCAAACATACCTAGCAGCGTCATTAAAGACAACAGAGGAAGCAAGTTGACTATTGGGAGAGGGGGATTGCTGAAAGTTCAACACCTAGTTTCAGTGGCAAGACCATCCACTTCACACCCTCGGATTGATTCTGCTGGGTATCAGCAACCCAGTAGAATTGCTTATATCGAGTTCTTTGTCAAACCAGAGGAGGATGAAGACACTGCCAATGGTTAGTAGGCAGTAACTCGAGTTTGTAGCTACAGTTTTCGCATTGTAATTTCAGACGTGAATCTCACTTGGTGCAACCACTAAAACTAATTGTGCAAGTGTTTTCTTTCGTGCACCAAAAGGAATGACATGTTTTCCCGTAATAATTACGCGCATTCCTCCGATAAATATAGCAATCTGATGGTATTCGTTTTCCAAATACAACGTTTCAAAGTTAAATTTGGCAAGGTTGAAAGCGAATGAAGAAGTTTATTCCTACTCCGTGGCAGAGTGCCCGAGCACAAGTTATCAGCCTGAAATATCTTATATCTTAGAGGCGTCAGCTGTGACTCGACTCAAGGCAACGGCAGTCTTTGAGCCAGACGGGCGACCCAAATGCTTGCTGATGAAATCACCGGTCACCAAGAGCTTCGCCAGATCCACATTGGTTTTCACACCGAGTCCATAAAGCATGTATACAACATCTTCAGTGGCAACGTTACCTGAAGCTCCTTTAGCATACGGACACCCACCTAAACCCGCAATAGAGGAATCCACTGTGCTAATCCCCATCTGTTCAAACGAAAATATTATGGATTAAGAGTTTGCAACACATTATTTACTCATGAAACCATCTTCAGCGCGGAAGATTGTTCATTGTGTATCGTACTTCTACCTATCATTCATATGTAAAACGATGTTCTTTTACTTTCTGAAAAACAATAATATGAGACAATTTTGACATGTTAAGATCGCTTACTTGAAGAGACACTAGAATGTTTGAGAGAGATTGCCCATAGGTGTCATGGAAGTGAACAGCAAGCTTTTCAACAGGAACAGCAGCCATTACAGCTTCCAGCATGGGAACAACCGTCCCTGTTCCAAAGAAAGACAAAAGAAGAAAAAAAAAAATTACATACGAGGCCAAAAATATGGAACCAGAGACAGATACGATAGTTTGAAAACAATAAAGTCGATAATCGTATGTCTCTTGGAGGAAACACAAAAGTTCACCCCATGATCAACACCCATCTTTAGGGGCCTTGTCTAGTACAATCGTATAAGGTCTCGATCTATCAAGCAAAAATGCTCGAGTTCAATTCTTGGATGCAGCATCCAAGGACTCGACATATGTGAAGTCAACAAGGGGTAACAACCTTCATTGAATATAAACACATTTTCTCCATCCTAATGTTGTTATCTCCATCCTAATGTCGAATGATTATGCCTAAAATGAGGTAAAATTTGTGCCAAATGGTATGTCTTACTCGAACACGAGCTAAAAGATAAGAAGAAATAATTGTTCGAGAGTCCAGATACAGAAGCTTTAAAACAAAAGAGAATGAACAAAACTTTGGACAAAGTTCAGTGTGTTACCAGGTGTACCAACACCAATTGTGTCACCAAGAGAAATTTCAAAGCAGCCCATGTTGTAAAGTTCTTTTGCTACATATGCCACTCTTGATGGAGGAATTGCTCCCTCCACTGGACATCCAACGACGCACGAGACATACCTATCCATGGTAAAAACAAGTTTATTCATAAAAGAACCACCTAAAAGAAAAAAATGTTCCTTTTTGTCGTTAAAGAAGTAGAAAAGTTAGATTACCACCTAAAGGATAATGAAAATGATACATAACGTTGAACTGTACTTCCATCTAACTAATTATACAGAGCTCATAAACCAAACTCCTGTAAAGGCATTCATACAACCAAGCACAGAGTTTCAACTTTTTAAATAATCACAAGACAGTAAACTCTTATCTGCTGCAAAATCTTTGAAGTGAGATATACCATTCTATCTAACCCACCAGATCAAACACTACATTCTTTATCCTCTATCGCAAAGGGGGAAGAAGGTAAAGCATAACGCCCTACGCAAATGGAGAAACAACAAAATCGAAAACCCCAAGACAAGATTTAATGACAGCATAAGCATTCTGTGGAGTGATCTATGGCCTTGTATCATGTCCAGCACTGTTTTCTCACATACTTTTATGTTTTCAATTTTCATGCTATGTTATTGTCTGTAAGTAACAAGAAGATGCGAGGGGTCGGAAACCAAAGATGAATGGATGAAAATATGAATTAAGTAGTGCAACAGCAAGCTCGTGCTTTCATCTGTCATCTCCAAGGGTTAGCCACAATGTTAAGGCAACTGAGGCCATGTGTCAAGGAAGGTTAGCCAAATGATAGCATATTTTGTGGCTTATCATTTCCTTTCTTAAAAATTGCATTGTAAAGGAAGCGTGCCCTTGGTAGAGAAAATACAGAGATCTAACTGAGACATCATGTACGAGAATGGTAGCATAGAGTAGCTCGAAGTGCATACCAATCTACTTAACAGTTAACATCCATTTAATGCAAGCACAGAGATTTAACCCTCTGAACGTACTCTAACGTTATACAGATTTTTCCTCGCAAGGAGACAGAGAGAACAAGAGAGCATGAAAGAGAAAAAAAATTCATATAAACCCTACTTTAATCTTGATAAACCATCCATTTCATTTCTTGACCCATAAGATGATTTGAAAGGATAAGGAGGTAGCTGTTGTGCTTAGTTTATTTCAGTGAAAATGAGATAGAGAACATACCCTCGTACAGGAATTGTAAGCTCTTTTGCAGCACGAGTTACAGCACGATAACGAACAAGACTTTCTTCAATGCTACAATTGATGTTTGACTTTGAAAATGATTCAGAAGCTGATGCAAATACTGCTATATCTTTAGCACCTGCTGCAACAGCTGCTTCAAACCCCTATAAAAATTGACGTTATATGTCAGATAAGTTGCATGACGAATGTCTGGTATTTCTAGAGATCACTCACTTTTAAATTGGGTGTCAGTACAGGCAATCTAGCACCCTCCAGATTGTGAACTGCTTCCATTACGTCCTTTGCGTCTGCTAGCTATATAGACAGGAAAATGGAATGTATCCGTTACTAAGATTCAGCTTCAAAATTAAATTAAGACGAGCTAGGTTTGTTTACTTTCTTGAAATAGGAGAAAAGTTTGATAAATTCGCCGAACCTCAGGGGAGGTCTGTATTTTATTAAATAGCTATTCCCACTTTTCCCAGTAAAACCGCACTTTGTAAGATAAAATTGAAGTTATCAATTCTAAAGGGTAAAATTACCTGAGGAACCCATTTGGGCGATACAAAACTCGTAGCCTCAACAACAGACAACCCACAAGATACCAGTCTCTGAATCAGTTCAATCTTTACGGATGCAGATATAATGTTCTTTTCATTTTGTAGTCCATCCCTTGGACCTACTTCTACTATCTTCACAAACTTTGGTATGCCTTTCAAAAACTGTTTCGTTCAAGGCAAATCAGTAAAAAAAAAAGGAAACGTTGTCTGTTAATCAAAGATCACGGCATCCTCATACGATATTTCAAAACAAGAAGAGAACACATCATCATCTAATTTAAGTTATTGAAGCACCTTATTTGTTATATCTTTGTCATTGCACTTGGCGTTATATTGATCTGACAAATACCATGAATCACACACATTTCCAAATACCCTGTGATTCCTGCCTAAGCTCAAGGTCCGTTGATTGAAGGAGTCACCATGGGACAAGTCCCTGTCTCTTGTATGTCTTTTCCATGGAAAGCCCTCTCTTGCATATTCATCATAATCTTCGCTGAAAATAAATAGAGGTTAAGGTTAGATTATCGCTCTAAGATTATTACAGTACAAAGAAGCTGGACTACATTATTCTAAAGGCAAGAAACAATTAAGAACTGACTTATTGAACTTAAACACGGAATAAGAAGATTAATAGATCAATTTGATCTTTAACTAAAAGGTAAGGGGAAGAACAAGCTCTTGTCTCTATCCCTTGGACAATTTTCAACGATGTCCCTTTGATCAGTCGATGGTCACCATAGCACATGCTTGCACATATGCGTGCATGGGCACAAGTGCACACACATGGACATAACATAAAAGGAACACTGTCAGTTTTTGAGTGTTTTGTAAACACGAAAGCACATGAACGGATACATATGTACATTCTGAGTGTTCCACAAACCAAACACCACACAAATCACTTACTCGCAGCTATTGGATGTGCTGCAACTTCTTCCTTCAATCCAACAGTTTCCCATTGCCGCATCATCTGATCTAGATCTGCAAGCAGTAGACGAGAACCTCTGAATCCGATCCATGGTACTCATGCTAGGCAACTTGTCAAAACCTAGTGGCTCCTCCAAGCTCGACATGGTGGAAGTAGACGGAAAAAGACCAACTGAATTCATTTCAACACACAAGTAAATATCTGCTAGAAGCATAGAAAACTTACGTTTCTAGCATGAAACCACCAACACACCATGAACAGGTTATGCAAACAGGATAAGGATACATTAACAACATTCTCCTACTTTGCCAAAGCAGCCAAATAACCATCAAACCAATAAAAAAAAAGCTTAATCTCAGCTACAATCTGTATGGAAAGCAAATTAACAATAAAAACATTAAACAGTCCAATGAACATAATTAAGCATCAAAACCAGAACTCTGTTTGGCTCCCAACAAAACCAAATTCAAACAAAAAATGTTTTAAATAGTTTCAAATTTATAATGAAAAAAAAAGGAGGAAGGTGAGGGAAACAGACCTGAATTCCTTGAGGGAGGAAGGGAAAAATTAGGGTTAGGGTTTCTGAGAAGAAAAACAGAAACCCTACAAAATGGGAATAATTTAGGCAGTTTGAAATCGTTATGTTATGGATGGTTAGATGAAAAAAAGAGTTCGAAGAAGAAGAAGAGAAGGTGATGAAACGTGACGGAGTTGGTTAAAGCGTTTGTAATTGTAAGGGTTGATGGGATGGGATGGGATGGATTGGTAGGTTGGTGGACGACGTTAAATTATAAATTCAAATATTTTTCTTGATTACAAATTACGCTTTTTCGGATTTTTTGTGTTTTTGTTCTTTCTGTCTTTGTTTGTGTTTCTTTTTGTCCACAATTTTCTTGTTGTTGAATGGAAGACTGGTGAGGCATTCACATCTCTCCCGTCTCTCACGTTGCGTGTGGGTAAATTGTAATGGCGCGGGAGGTCGGAAGAGGTGGTAGGTTGTTTTCAGTTGGAAGTTGGTCACTTTCTTTTATTATTATTTTTTTTTTTTGGACAAGGCCTTTTATTATTTTTAATGCTTGGTCTCTCCTCTTACACGCTTCCATTAATTCACGGTCCTAGACTCCTATACCCAATTCCTGGTCTATTTTATTTGACAAATCATAATCACAATCCTTTTTTACACTTGCACATTTCTATTTAATTTTGGTCATTAATTCTGTTTGATTATTCAATCTAATAGTTAAAAATAAGAAGTGTGTAAAAATTAATAAAACATGTTATAAAACTTAGTGTGAATGCCACATATGTAATTATGTAAGATGGCAAACCAAGTTAGACATTTGGTGGCAACCTTTAAAAGTCTTAGGTAAAAGTCCTAGCATAGTAAGTCCATGCATGTAAGGATGTGTCAGATGAAAATCCCTATAAATAGAGGTATGTTTGTAACCTCATCACAACACACCAGATCAAGAGTGAAAAGTAATAATACCTATATCCCTCCCTTCTCTTTACATGCATCCTTTGTGTAATACAGTTAAAAAAACAAACAGCATGATCCACTACACCCATTCCACTTCTATCTCTAACAAAGGTTATCTCTCTCACTCTCTAACCCTAGCCAGTTTTCATTTCCTTAGCCGAAAGTGCTTCCTCCAAGGATCTTATTGTTCATGTTCCTTCTCTGCCTCACCTGCTTGGTATCTCTTAGCCAAGAGCTGCTAGCACTATGCCTTCTCCTAGTTCTCAATTTAATAATTACTTATATTTTTTATTTATTTGGTGTAGCTCCTGATTACTAACCTAGTGTTTATTTTTGTTAATTTTACTACAATTTTAGATGGTGCGGTACAATCGCCCATCTTGAACTGCATAATTAATTTTACTGCAATTTTAGGTGGTGCGGTATAATCACTCATCCTACACTGCATATTTAATTTTCCTGCTACTTGAGTGGTGTGGTATAATCGCCCATTCTACACTATATTATTTCAAAGAGGGTGGTGCAGTACAATCGCCTTCCTCATTAATGTCTAAATTATGTGAATCTCAAGCCTGAAGATTCGAGTGCTTATCATTTTGGATTGAAGTTCAAAATGAAAAATTTGTAAAAACCAGAAGTTCTAACACTATATTCCTTCAGAATTCATATTATTGCAAGTTCTTACACATCTCATGTTTCAGAAAAATAAAATGGCGGACTTGGCAAAGCTTGATTTTGTTGCCCTTGATATCATTGGGAAAAACTACCTTACTGATGCAGGATCGTGGTTGCTCCCAATTCTCAACAGCTGCTACCTTTTGAGGATCCACCTGAATACCTTGAGTAGATATGACATGTCCCAAAAATGCCACTTGATCTAGCCAAAATTGGTACTTGCTAAACTTAGCATACAACTGGTGTTCCCTCAATTTCTTCAACACCAAAGTAAGATATCGAACATGCTCTGATTTCGGCTTAGAGTACACCATAATATCATCAATAAAGACAATGACAAACCTGTCTAAATATTGCTGGAATACTCGATTCATCAAATCCATAAAAGCTGCAGGTGCATTAGTTAACCCAAATGGCATCACAAGAAACTCATAATGACCATATTGAGTCCTAAAAGTTGTCTTAGGGACATCCTCGCTTCTGATCTTAAATTGATAATAACCAGACCTCAAATCAATCTTAGAAAACACACATGCACCTCGAAGCTGATCAAATAAATCATCTATACGCGATAATGGATAATGGTTTTTAATCATTACCCGATTTAATTGCCTATAATCAATACATAGCCTCAAGGTCTCGTCTTTCTTCCTCATAAATAAAACGGGAGCTCCCCAGGGTGAAGTACTAGGCTGAATAAAACCTTTATCAACTAATTCCTGCAACTGAATCTTCAATTCCCTCAATTCAGCAGGAGCCATTCGATAAGGAGTCAAAGATATAGGATATGTACCTGAAAGTAAATCAATGGTGAACTCCACGTCTCGGTCTGGCAGCAATCCAGGTAAATCATTAGGGAACACATCAGGAAAATGCCTGACCACACGAACATTCTCCACACAAGTAGGAGTATTATCATTCAACACCACATAAGCCAAATATCCCTGACAACCTTTTTCTAACAATCTTTTAGCTCTTATGGCAGAAATAACACCATGCCTCACCCCACTACGCTCGCCCATGAATAAACCTCAAGCAATCCAGGACGATGAAAAGTAACTGATTTCCCGTAGCAATCTATATTGGCACGATTATAATGCAACCAATTTGTGCCCAAAATCACATCAAAATCAACGATATCTAACGGAATGAGATTAGCTGGCATAACTACATCATCCACTAACACGAGACATCCTGGATAAACACAACTAATATAACATCTCTCTCATCTAGGCATAGCAAACTCTAAATCATACCCTAGAGGTGTAGGGTGAGGTTGAGTCAACTGAGCGAACGTATGAGAAATAACAAAATGCGTAGCACCACAATCAATTAATACTCTAGCAAAATGACCAAGAATATTCAACGTACCCATGATCAAATAAGGATTATTATGAGCATCCTGCAGTGTCATGTGGTGAATACGTCCCTGAGCCTGCTGTCGGCCTCCACGACCTCTGCTAGTCTGACCACTACGACCTTGCACATTACGCCCCTGAACTGGCTGACTGGGCTGCCTCGATGATCCTGCACTGCTAAAAGCAACCTCCACATGCTGGGACTGTCCACCAAGGTACCATTGCGATCCACCAGCTGAATATGACGGATATGGCATATAACCTCCTGAATACTTAGGGTAACCACTCTGCTGATACGGATCCTGTGGATACTGATACTGCTCTGCAGAATAAGGAGCTACATCACCCTGATAATGATAAGCACCTCCATGACCCGTCTGGGCATAATCACTAGGTCCTGAAACTTGCTGGGTCGGCCCTGGGGGTGGTAATGATAGCTGCTAGGGCCTCTGCTGATTCTGAGGACAATGCATAACCCTATGGCCAAATTGACCACAGATAAAACATCATCTACTACCCTGCCTGCACTCCCCAAAATGTCGACTGTTACACCTATGACAAAACGAACTACCAGAACCACCAGAGCCACCAGAATCCCTCTGCCTCTGGAAACGAGGACCTTCAGAAAATCTACCACCTCTCCCATACCCAGTGGAACTCATACCTCCGCTAGAAGAACTAGAACTGGCACCACTTCTCTTAAAACTTTGAGTCTTACGAGGTCCCTGAGATGATTGACCCTTACCTTTATCATCTTTCTTTTTATTTCCATCATTTTCTTCATCATCACTCTCACTAGGCATATTCTCTTAATCTTCAATTCGCAGTAAAATCTCATAAATCTCCTGGTAAGCAGCACAAGGAGTCGTGGTCACCATAGAACACCATTTCTTTCGAGTACCTAACCTGAAACGACGAAGCATCTCAACAGGATTATCAGCAACCTTCGGATCATAGCGAGTCAAATCAGTAAACCTCCTGTAGTACTCATTAGCTGTCATCTTTCCCTGCTTTAGGTGCGTGAATTCTTGCTTTTTGCGATCTATATACTCTGGAGAAATGAATCTCTTCTGAAATAACTGCTTAAAAACTTCCCAATCAGCAGCTTCCTCTAGTGATAACTGATAAGACTCCTGTCTCCACCAAGCTGCAGGTTCCAGACCTAAAAACCAGGTAGTCGTCTTGACCCACATATCAGGAGTAAGACTCCCCTAACTTTGCATCACACGGAAAGTCTTCTCAATATGATTGAGCCACTGTTATGCTCCTTCATGTCTTTCATTACCCATGAAATGATTCCACTACACAGTCTCCAGAGGTGTCCCTTGGGGAGGATGAAGTGAATATGGAATAGCATTAGCTATAGCTTCCCCTAACTGAGCAATATTAGGAAAACTAGGCTCAGCTGAAGGACGTGGCTCTCTACAAGGTGACATAGTTCTGACAAAAGACACCAAGATAATTAGAATATTCACAAGACATGGGCTATAATACCAAACTGACACATCCCGACCTAAATTCGAGGCATGCTGGTCGTCACATGAGAGTGACATAGCCATGTGCACAGTGCGGAAGCAATAATGATATAAGAAATGCGAATAAATAAAAACCAACGGACTAAAACACTAGATGAGATAAGGTGAAAGTGCGATATTAGAAGTGACTACACATAACTAGAGCGTAGGTATCCTAGGTGTAGTCCAGCAGGACGAATACTAATTATACAATACCAAAAGTGGTCCTCCAATAGTGATAATCTGTCAGAGCTGCCGTGAATTCCTCGTGAACCACCAACGAGCACTCTTACCTAAAACCTGGAAGGGCGCAAAACAGAAAGTGTGAGTGGGCAAAAACAAAGCTTTTCAAAATCATTTCATTTATCAAAAGTAGTAACCCCTCGCCGTAAAACTTGTATAATTCCCAGAAAATAGCATATACTATCTCAAAATCATATTCAAAATAGCAATCCACCGAATATACCATGTCAAATCTCAGAAAGAAATAAGTAAGCCAGGTGCAATAAATCAATATGAAATAGCATGCCAGCCGGAGTCACCTAAAGTGACCTGTACGACTGGGTCTACAACTCATCAATCAAAATTCTTCACACAAGTCGGAACCACCTAATGTGGTCTGTACCACAGGCTAGGTGTAAATAAATACGCTCAAGTGCTATGGTCACGTGAAGGCTGTCACCTACGAGTCGGAACCATGGTGCGAAAATAAATTAACGCACAAATTAAACCCTATTTGTGACAATTGTAGTAATGATGTAAGTAGGGATCGTTCTAGGCCGGGGATTAACTAGGGATGCTAACCAAAGTAAAATTAAATTAAAAACGTAAAAACAAAATTTAAAACACTAAACTAGACTCAAAACACTTAACTAAAATAACTCAAAATAAAACTAACAAATAATCTAAAACAAATCAAAAGACTCAAAATAATTCAAGACTCAAGAAAACACAAACTAAATTTATTTCTAATAAATCTAACACTTTAAAATAAATGGGGGATTGATTTTTGACGAAAAGTAAATTAAACTTAAATAAATTACAGAATTGACAAAAACATGAAATTAAGGTGAATGGATGGACGACGGACTGGCTAGAGGATTCTTCTCCACACATGACACATATGCAACCTAAATTGATTTTCAGTTGTTCTTTCAATAAATTGTAAATTCTCAACGCCCCAAATTAATTAGGTCCGCTTAAATTAACCTTCAGATTTTCCACAAGTTATTGGGTTGGATGATTGCATACGACAACCCAAAACATTCCCTACAAGTTCCCTACATGAATTGCATAATAGAGATACAAGCAAGAATCATTAAGTTTTATGAAAATCATAAGCATTGACGAGGCACTTGTTACTATGAATTGCATGAAACTTATGCCAAGAATTTACTTAACACGATTGTGGTCAACAACCTTTACTACTTGTGAATATAAGTTCATAACGATTAGGTGAAATTCACTTATATTCTAGCATCAAATTCATGCATGTAAATTAAGTATGCATCCTTAATCGACAAACAAAAATAAGTTATCAATCAAGCAGTTAAGCAAATTAAATCACAACTCAGAAATCACAACTGAAAGTAATCAATTCATATTACAAATATATCCATGGCTTTGAATTAACCTCTAGCCAAAACAAAATTAGTTACACATTATTTATAAATTAAAACAGAAATTAAACTTGAGTTTGGAGGATTAAACCGAATGAGGAATTTCTTCCTCTGTCCCCGTGTCCACCTCTGCCAGCTTCTGACTTCTTCTGCTTTCCGTGCTTCAGAACGCCAGCTGCCTAAGGCAGCAACATCTCTCCTTTCGCTGCCACGTGTCCCCGCAACCTGGTCCTGCTGCACAGCGCCTTCCCCGCTGCTGACCTCTCCGGTGCTGACCTCTCCGGTGCTGACCTCCCCGCTGTTCGCGTGTCCTGCTTCTCTCGCTGCACAAGGACAGCAACATCCAATCCCGTGCGTCTCGCTCCTTCTCGTTCTTTCGCTGCCAGGAAGGCAGCGTGTCAGCCCAAATGCCGAGAGTTCCTTCTCTCGCAAGCCTTGGTCCCTGTCTTCCACGCTGCTAAGGGCAGCTCACTTCTCCGCCCTCCGCCGTTTCAAAGCTGCCCAAGTTCTCCGCGTCAACGCCTGCTCAAACTGTTGTCTTCCGCCAAAGCAGCTCCTCTCCCTCGAAGACTCACGTTTCTCCTCTCTTTTTCTGCACGACTTAAGGCAGCCTTTCTCAAGCTGCCAAATGGCAGCCTCTTCTTCCTTCTATTCCGCCTGAGACCCCCCTCTTTCCTTATCCCCCCTCTTTCAAGTCCTTCACGTCTCTCCCTCCTTCTTATTCTTTTCTGCCCATTCTTCCAGTGCTTTCCGCGTCAATCCAATACTGACTTCTCCTCTCCACCGAGAGCTCACTGTCCTCCCCTCGTTCACGCTCCCCGCAGCCCACTACTATATTCTGTCCGTTATTCCCTGTTTCACGCAGCTGCCAAAGCTCTTGCCAGCTTGCCAGCTTGCATCGCACTGAAGATATATATATATATTTATATATATATATATAAATATATATATATATTTATAATACTTTCTTATTTTATTAACCAATTATAGTGGGCAAGACAGTTTTGACGATTTTATCACTTAAAATCTCACTTGTGCAATATTTATTTTATTTACTAAATAAATACTATAAAACACAAAAACAAAGTAAATAGCTCAAAAATATAAGAAACTAACTAAGAAAAGACGAGAGAATTTGATGTAAAATATGTATAAATATGAGCTTATCAAACCACCTAAAGTGGTCTGTACGACAGGCTGGCACCTACCTTGGATCTAAGGTGAGCGTGTGGTGCGGGAGGTGAACGATCACGTGAAGGCTATGCCCTGTCCTCGGGCGGAGCACTAACACCGGGGTGCAGGATAAATAACTCGAAATACATCTCAACACTAATGTACTCATTACCATCACTACCATCAATATACTCACCTGAAGCTTACCTGAGCGTCCACAGCGGCGAGCAACAATATATATAACCATACTAACACACAATTAAACAAAAAGAGCATTTGACATGGCATTTCAAAGTATCAAATCATTTAATTAAGTTTTCTGGGAAAAATACCAAGTATATAGATATATACTAAAAACCAAAAGCCCACTCACTGATATGTGGAAGGGTCGTAACCCCCGAGCCTTGCTTGACTGTGCTCGTCCTCATGATAGGTCTCACCTATATGCAAAACAACTATTTAAACGTTATTTTTAAGCACATAAACAAAACTAGGTAATAACTTCTCATACATTCCTCAATTGGGGTATTTGAATATACCACCGTGACATACTCAATCTCAGGAACATCCCCATATTTTTAGAAAAAATTTCCGACTTCCCACGCGCTCTCATGCGCCGGCCAAGGCACGGCCAGACGCGCCGCCCACGCGCAGGCACATGCCTGGCACACTGACGGATTTCCTAACTGAGTTAGGGAATATTCTGTTAAATAAAAGCATATGTTGTTATGTTTACCTGACGGCTTTAGAATATTCCGTCAACTTTGATGGAATATTCTCCTCTTTCTTCCTTGGTTCGTCGGAGTCCAGCGCCGGTCACCACTGCTATCGTCGGATTCTGGAAAAACTTTAGACTTCAATATCTTTCTCATTTCTACACCAAATCTCACAAATTTTACACCAAAATGAAGCCCTCAACAAGTAGAACATGATCATACCTTTCAAAGGTCCTAAAATCAATAGAAACTCACCAAACAAATCTCATGAAAATTGGCCAAACCTGCAACTCGATAAACCCGAGTGTTCTAACGTTAAAACCACTCCAAATTGATCCAACGTGCTAGAAAAGCAAGAATAATACCTTCTTAGGTCTCAAAACAACTTAAAACCTTCGCGATCACGTCGGAGGAAAAATCACCCCTCACCGGAGTTCGGGTAACTCAAGTTCTACAGGTCCTCACGACCAACTAAGAAGTACGAAAGTCACCTTCACAGCCTCGATCTATGACTGGTGAAGCTCATTGAGAGATTGATCGTACACTTGTACGGAAAATGGGAAAATCCGAGAGAGAAGAGATAGAGAGAGTCAATGGGAGTGGTATGGGTGTGTGTGTATGGTCCAGATTGCAGCCAATCAAACAAAACCTTAAGTCTTTTAGTTCTAATTGGGTCCAATTAATTAGGAATAGAACTAATTGGTCCAAAACCTTAGCCTATACACACACACACACACAACTCAACGATTAAAGGGCATAATAGAAATTTCCACGCTCTTGAGGATAAAATAATATATACATTCGGGACGGGCTATCACAGTTTATAAAACTGAAAAATAAAAGTTGTTCTTCAATTTTTTTTGGATTGTAATGTTATTACTTGGTTTGTTCTAAATGATGCATGGTTGTATTATTTAACTCATATGACATACACAAACTGAAAACATTTATCCAAACTAAAGTTAAAATCATTGTTTCAAAAATAAAATAAGCATTGTTTACAAAACTAAAAAATGATACTTTTTCTTCATTTTTTAGATGGTAATATTATTACTTTGTTTGTCTTAAAAAATTCATGGAACAATAGTCAAATAACACAAACAATAAACAAAAAAAATAAACAAACTACTTTTTTTTTTAACAAAGGATATTATCTATACTAAGGGGGTGGGGGAGTGGGCTAAGCCTCACATTGGGCTAGTAATAATGTGGTTCAAATTCGTCTTTGACGAGAATCAAACCTAAGACCTCTTACTTACAAGTGAAGAGGAATATCACTAGATCGTAGTACTAAGTGACACAAACTAAAATTAAAATCACTGTTTTGAAATATATTATTTTATGGAGTGAGACTAGTTTGATATGAGAGTGAGAGTTAGAATGGGTAAAATGATAGAGGAGAGAGGAGAGAAAGTTGATGGGGATGGGTTGAAAGAGGAGAGGGAGAAAGAGAATTGATAAATAGGGACTGGTGGAGTGGGGGAGGGAGAGAAAGAGTGTTTGTGTGATGTGGATGGGTGAGGAATGGGGAGAGAGAGATGGGACGTGTAAGACCCGTGCCAGCTTTTTTAGTTTTTTTTCTTTTCATCTTCTCATTAAATTTTAAGGAAAACTAATGAAAATGACTTGAAAAATTTTAGTTTTAATAAAAAACCATGTTATAAGTTTTGTTTAATGATTAGTACAAGACCCATATTAAAGTAGTCCAACTAAAAATGGCCCAACTATAATAAATTATGATTTGTCTATTTTACTCCTAACTTTTTTAGGTTGAGTTCCAAATTTCCGTCGTTAATGGAGTTCATCCTTGTTTTGCATACCTTCTTCTTTTTCTTTGAAACAAAAATATAGATCCTCATGCTATTTAATTTATATTCTGTATTATTTCGTTGAAATGTGATTGTCGTTATTATTCATAGTGTATTCGAGATACTGTTTTTCAATTTTTTATCGTCAGTGGAGTTCATCGTTTGTTTCTCCAGAAAATAAATTTGAGATATGCATGCTATTCAATAATAACGACGGGTTACTGCTTCTGGATTGTAAAAATAAATTGTTTCTGAATTTTAAGTAACATTGTTTCTGGAATCTAAGTTACTGTTTCTGGAATCTAAATCACTGTTTCTGGATCCAAGTGAAATAGACACACTGTTTCTTAAATGTAAACTATAAAAGAAATAGTGAAATTCACTGTATTTAGATTCCAAGGAAAATAAGCACCATGTTTCTTAAATATAATCAACTAATGCATGAAAAAAAAAAGAAACAGTCAAAGGTTAAAACATAGGCTGTTTTTGAAACTAAGTCACTGTTTTTGAAGTTTAAGTCACTGTTTTTGGATTTTGGTTCTTTTCTTTCCAAATATAGTGTTTGTTTGTGTACAGACAAAACAAACACTATCTAATTTTTTTTCCAGAAACAGTGTTATGTTTTGGGTTATCCAGAAATAGTTTTATGTTTGGGTTTTTTTTTTTTTTTTTTTTTTCCAGACATTTTTTCGCTGGTTTCTGCCATTAAACTTCTTTGAACTTGTTTCGGCGACTTTGTTCCGATGAATGCTTCCCCTTTCAACCTTGATTTGGTTGTTTTTGAAATGGGGGGAATTCGATTTGATAGGAAGACAGGGAGTTATTATGATAGTTTCATGCTGGGTTGAGGTTGGTGAAGAATCAAAACAAAATCAAATCATTTAGGGGTATTTACGGAAGTGTAGATTTGTAGTGGGTTGGGTTTGTAAGTTTGACTCGTGGACAATAGTTTTGGATGATTTTTTATTAAACTTTGAGCCCTTTTGGTTAAATAACATTTTGAGATGGTTTTTGGTTAAATATTTGTTGGCCCAAGCCATTTTCATTAAAGCTCTCTAAATTTTAAATTTTTTTTATTAAATACAGTTATGAGGTGTTTTATGGTTAAGAAAAAGTTTGATGAAGCCCTTTTGATTAAAACTCCCTTTAAATTTTATGTATGATTGGTTGTTAAACAAAATGACTGCGAATTATAAGGCAAATTCAAACATGAGATACACCCAAAATCTATGCGATGGCATTAGAACGTAGCAGTACAACCGATAAAGATACAATACCATGGAACCCATTTGTAAAAAAGGAGAAAGAAAGAGACAATGCAAGAAAATAAACTACAATATTGTTCATTCATACTTATTCAAATGAACATAGAAGTTTAAATACATAAGAGGATATCTACCATTTTGTACTAGGTCTACTAGTATTCCTCTTCACTTGTAAGTGAGAGGTCTTAGATTCGATTCTCACAAAGGCGAATTTGAACCACATTATTGCTAGCCCATTTTGAGGCTAAGCCCACCCCTCCCCCTTAGTATAAATAAAATCGTTTGTTCAAAAAAGAAAAATACATAAGAGGATATCTAGAGTTTGGTGGGCCTAATGAGTTTAATATTATGGTTAATTTCAGCTTACTATCCCGAAATTTCTTGATTTACAACATTTGATACATCAAGTTTTTTTTCATCCCATTGTTGTACCTTAAGTCATGATTTTGGGACACTTTCATATATCGGTTAAGGTTGATGTTAAATCAGCTGTTAATTAGTGATGTGGCGCGCACATAGACAATGACTGGATGCCACATGGATTAAAAAAAAATTAAAAATTAAAAAAAAATGGGTCGTCTCCTGCCTCCCCCAACCCTCCCTCCCTTCTCCATCCTTTCTCTCCTCTGCACCTTCACTTCCTCACTTCCCAAATCCTTCCCTTCACCTCTCCGACCGACCTCCTCCATCTCTTCCACCATCTTCACATCCCCTCCCTTCTTTCTCCTCAGATCAACCTAATTTAAAATTTAAAATTTTAAAACCTAATAACCTAAAAGCAGAAACCACAACCTAACGCCCAAATTATCACTTTGAAGGCTTGGAAGGCGGAGGGGTTGCTGGGCTTGACCGCCGGAGAAGTTGATGAGCTGCTGGGCAACCACGAGGATGTTGTGCGCTGCCAGAAATGCAGATGCTGCCATGGCTGCTCTTCCAATTCCTACTGCTTTAAACCTTCACCATTAGCGTCGTCCCGTGGGTTTCGACGACCTTACTCCTCGACGACCCTGAAATTCCGACGAGGAGGTGGAGGGTGGTATCAGGGGAGTGAGAGAGTGAGGGTGCAGAGGAGAGAATGGAGGGAGGGTCGGGAGAGATAGGAGACGAACCAAAGTTTATTTTTTAAAATTTTAAAATTTTAAATTTTTTTTAATATCCATGTGGGCCCATATTGACACGTGGCTTATCCATTATCCACGTGGACGCTACGTCACAAGTTAATGGTTGATTTAACATCAACCTTAATGGATGTATGAACGTGTCCCAAAATTATGAATTCAGGTACCACTCTGGGATGAAAAAAAAAAAAAAAAACTTGATGTATCAAATGTTGAAAACCAAGAAACTTAAGGGTAATAAATTGAGATTAACCTTTAAGGGTGTGTTTGTTGCACCAGACTATCTCATACTGGACTAGCTTTAGGGACTAAGCTGGACTGACTTAGTGAAGCGTTTGGAACAATGTCGGACTAAGAACCAGGATAATGAAAATAATTTCATTTTAATTTCTTTTTCTATTAAGATATTATCAAAATTAATGTTATTAGATGAGTGAGACTTAGTAAAAAAATATAGACCAAATTTAGAAAAGAACTCGGGAATATAACAAAAGAACTGTATTGGTGTCTCAAATCAAAGAGACTGGTTATGCAATGAATTACAACTTATTTAGGATAATGTTACAAAATTGTATGAAAACTTGTTTTTTTTTATCTCGTCATACAAGATGTTTCACAAAGTAAGGCCCTTCAAACTCGTAACCTAATTTCCTAAAGTAATGACAAGTTCCTACTCCTGAAATAACGGCAATATCTGCTAGCGATCCGCTGGGCCTCCTCCATCAAAAGGGTACCATAACCATGTTTGAAACAATTACGGAATGGAGTTTGATGAGGTAGAACCTGCTCAAGTGGGGAAAACTCAAGCCATAAGACACTGTCACAAGTCAATATGCAAATCAGAGGAGCAAGAAGTTCTGGAACATATCTTAAGTTCATCTATATATTTAATTACTCTCCATTTGATTTCCTATAATGTACAGTATGTACAATAATATACAGAATCATTAATAAAGAATGAAGAGTATTTAAAGGGCCTTTTGATCTAGTCTTTCATTCCAGTTTAGGCAACGAATCAAGCTTCGAAACCAATCACTTGTTTGTTCACGTTTGTTGACAATTGGAAGTGGGCGTTGGCACATAGATATTGGGACGTCTGAAGGAAATTTTGTGAAAAACATGTTCATTTGAATAACATCATATAGCATGCAATTAACAATTAAAGGCGGAATCATGCTTTCATGCATTCAAAAACAAAACATCTACCATGAAATTCAAAGCCTAGTAGATTGGTGAACCTTGACTCAACTTAAAAACAACAATTTGTTAGTTGAGAAATATTTACCTTTGTAGATTCCTCTTTGCATATGCAAAGGATAATCACCCAAGAGATAGGGCATTCATTCCTTGCTTCTTAGCTCCATGGATTTGGTTAGAAGAATAGGTTCTCCAAGTTCCCAAAATTGAGAACCTCTAAAGATTCTACACCAAGGTTGGATTGGAGAGGAAATGAGTGACCTTGAGGAAATAGAATTGCTAGACAATATCCCCCAAGGTGGTTGGCCTCTTAGAGAGAAATGGAAGCTTTGTGTTCTCACCAATTTTCTCTAAAATCAACAACTTATGAATTTTAGGTTATAAAGTTCTTTATATAGTCACTTCTTTAAATGACCTAAAGAACCAAAAACCCTAATTCAACACTAAATGGATATGGGCTTTTGGGCCTTTGTGAATCTTTATTCATTAAGTTGTCATACAACTTAAGTCAATGGGCTTTGACGTTCGAAGCCCATTGGGCCTTAAGGTCCAAAACTATCCCGAGGTCTTTAACGAACTTATTCGTTTGATTAATTAACATATTAATTAATCCTTGCCATAAATAATTAAACCATTTAATTATTCTTATTCATCTCCTTTGTTTCTTCAATCTCCACCTTACTCGGTGTACGATACATTAGGTTCCTTTTAGCGAGGCAGTGGGCGATTAAAACCATTTTACATCGATTGTGAATTGAAACTTACTTTCAATTCTCCCTTTAGTGATTACACACGTTTAGGGCTTCCACAAACCATGAGTGACACCTAGCAGCATATCATGGCTACCCAAGCTAATCAGAAGAGGTAGAGAACCTATTCAGTTTAGGATTACAAATGCAATACGGTCTTTCTCTAATCTAATACTCTTGACCACATTGTTTGGTTTGATAGTTTATTTATTCATGTCTACTATCCAATGTGATTCATTTGCATTTTATGATTACCTTGAATGTGATTTGGAACGCATTCCCCAATCTCATTCATACTCTGGCCAGAGATTTTAATCATATCATAGAGTATTCTCCCTCAAACCATTTTGAAGGTTAGAGATCCCTTGTTGCACATTCACTTGTCTCCATGACTAAGTGGCTTAACCCCAATGATGTCGTGGACACCCCGATGGGGTGACTTTGACATAATCAAAGATCAAGGACTTAACCACAAGACAACAACTGTGATGCCTCAGGTCAAAGGACTAATTTGCATTATCCCAAACATGAGTTCTCATGTGACATGAGTATGAGAACTCCTCGTTGATCGTGTTCAGTGAACTCATTCTCTATTGAGTGATAGGAGCATATTTATGCGTCTTAGCTTGCTTGTTTTCTTGCATTTTGGTAATTATTTAGTATTTATAAAAGTGTTTAAAGCTAAATTCGTGTGTTTGTAGGTTTTATGGGCTAAAGGTGCATTTTGAGCCAATTTGGAGTAGTTTGGAGTGTTTTTGGGCCCAAGATGGATTGCTTATGATCCAAGCTAGATGGATGGACGAATTTGAAGACAAAAGAGGCTATGAACATGCTAAAAATCTGGTGAAACAAATACAAGTTGCAAGAAGGGATAAATTTCTAGAAGGATTGACCAAAACTTCACTTAAAACCAAGAAATTCTTCAATGCCGTGGGCATTGATTCACTTTCACCAGAAATTTGAATGAGGTTGCTGCCATGGTATTTATAGGAAGAGGATGGACATGTTTAATGCAAAAATCTGGTGGAATGAAGTAGGTAAGGCATGGCAAGGTGGAGAATTGTTGGTGAGGGTAGGTTTTGAGTCATCCACTCACATGTCATGGTGAGTTAAGCATTGCATCATCCACTCACATGTCATGGTGATTTAAGCATTGCATCATCACTCAAATTTCTGGTGAAAGTGAATCAATGCCCACGGCATTGAAGAATTTCTTGGTTTTAAGTGAAGTTTTGGTCAATCCTTCTAGAAATTTATCCCTTCTTGCAACTTGTATTTGTTTCACCAGATTTTTAGCATGTTCATAGCCTCTTTTGTCTTCAAATTCGTCCATCCATCTAGCTTGGATCATAAGCAATCCATCTTGGGCCCAAAAACACTCCAAACTACTCCAAATTGGCTCAAAATGCACCTTTAGCCCATAAAACCTACAAACACACGAATTTAGCTTTAAACACTTTTATAAATACTAAATAATTACCAAAATGCAAGAAAACAAGCAAGCTAAGACGCATAATATTTATGCGTCTTAGCTTGCTTGTTTTCTTGCATCTAAGTAGTAGCATTCCATTCATGAGATCATATCTAAACATGCTTGTTAACTCCGGAAATTGCGTTCTTTGTGATACATATATGTGAGCATTCGTTTTTATATCTACATCCATTCTCTCACATATAACTAGTATAGGGTGTGTAGTTAGAAAATCTGAGTGAAAATAGAGTGCATATCTTGTAAGGATTGAGGGAATTCTCTAAGGCATGTTACTACATTCAAAACATTGTTTTAATTGGTTAATTGTGAACTAGTAAGTAGTGACTATGATTAAGTATGTGCTTAAGTGTTAAATTGACTCAAATCTGTGGGAATGATAATCTTTAACTTGTCATGTGCATTGGAAATCCCTGAGGCAAACGTTGGAAGGTTTCTGTTATGTTTGTTGGTTTTGTTTTGTTTTATTTCTTTGTTTTGCTCGAGGACTAGCAAAAGCTAAGTGTGGGGGAATTTGATAGGAGCATATTTATGCGTCTTAGCTTGCTTGTTTTCTTGCATTTTGGTAATTATTTAGTATTTATAAAAGTGTTTAAAGCTAAATTCGTGTGTTTGTAGGTTTTATGGGCTAAAGGTGCATTTTGAGCCAATTTGGAGTAGTTTGGAGTGTTTTTGGGCCCAAGATGGATTGCTTATGATCCAAGCTAGATGGATGGACGAATTTGAAGACAAAAGAGGCTATGAACATGCTAAAAATCTGGTGAAACAAATACAAGTTGCAAGAAGGGATAAATTTCTAGAAGGATTGACCAAAACTTCACTTAAAACCAAGAAATTCTTCAATGCCGTGGGCATTGATTCACTTTCACCAGAAATTTGAGTGATGATGCAATGCTTAAATCACCATGACATGTGAGTGGATGATGCAATGCTTAACTCACCATGACATGTGAGTGGATGACTCAAAACCTACCCTCACCAACAATTCTCCACCTTGCCATGCCTTACCTACTTCATTCCACCAGATTTTTGCATTAAACATGTCCATCCTCTTCCTATAAATACCATGGCAGCAACCTCATTCAAATCATCCAGAAATTAACCATTCTCCAAGCCTTCCCTTGCCTCTCCCTACATATCTAAACCCCTTCCCATCCATTCCTCCAAATAACCAACCCTTCAACATCATTCCAACCTTGTTGTTGCGGCAAAGAGAAGGAGAAAAGTCCTTGGACGCGCTTGCTATCCAACATGGATCGTTGGAACGTTTAGGTGCTTTCTTTCCTTTGTTTTTCAATGTTTAAATTTGTTTATCTTTGTTTTGTAATAATGAGGAACTAAACCCCCCTTGGCTAGGGGGGGATTCGAAACACATGTCCATGCTTGCAATATGATTTGATTACTTTTAATTGCGTTTCATAAGTTATGAATTCAATTTACTTATCCGTTCGTATAAAAACTGATTTGTGTATGTTGATTGAGGGTCGACACTTAGTTTGCATGCATGAATTTGATGCTAGAATATAAGGGAGTTTCACCTAATCGTCATGAACTTATATTCACAAGTAGTGAAGGTTGCTAGTCACAATCGCGTTAAGTAAATTCTTGGCATAAGTTTCATGCGTATTCCATAGTAACGAGTGTCTCGTCAATGCTTATGATTTTCATAGAACTTAATGATTCTTGCTTGTATCTCTATTATGTAATTCATTTAGGGAACTTGTGAGGAATGCTTTGGGTTGTCGTATGCAATCATCCAACTCAATAAAAGTAGGAAAATCTGAGGGTTAATTTAAGCGTACCTAATTAACTTGGGGCATTGAGAATTAATAAGTTATTGAAATACAATTGGAAATCGTTTTGTATGCAAGCAAGACATGTGTGGAGAAGAACCCCTTAGCTAGCCTTCCATCCATTTATTTAAACCAAATTCGTTTTAAAACTTGTTTTGTTTTCCAAAGTTTATGTTTTGTTTCTAAATTCATCAAATCCAAATCCCCCTTTACTTTTAAAGTCTTTTATTTACATTTGTAACTTTGTTTTTATGTTTTTGAGAGGATTTAGCAAGCCCTCCTAATCCCCGGCCTAGAACGATACCCTACTTACATCTATACTACAATTGTCAAAAAGAGGGTTTAATTTGTGTGTCAAGTAATTTTCGCATCATTGAGCACCTACGTACTTGTCTTGATGTCACACACACCAATGACTCGAGACTAGTCACTCTCCCTGAGAGAAGGCATAGTACGTACTGATCTTATCGGACTGTCAATGCCCAATTGGCAATCCTATGATCAGGAACGTTTAGGATGTGTCTACGAAAGAATGGTCTCATTAATCTAACTTCATTAGATTGCATTCTCCCAATCACATATTCCTTGGACTTTATCGTTTAAGCATATAACATTTATATGAGACGTCTCAAATAATAATGTTTGCCCTTTATATGTAAACTAGATTAGTTTAACATGTGAAATATCCGTAAAGTATCATCATATGAATGGCTTTAGGGCACATTTCCAACAATCTCCCACTTGCACTAGAGCCAATCAGCTTGGTCATCTGTTATGATTCCTCTTTTGTAGTCATTTCCTAAATGGCTGAATAGTAGGCCTAGGAAATGGATATCTATATGTTATCCATAGAAGCAACCTTGAGAATATCGACGTCACCATTATACATGATTCCCAATCATGTGGTTCAGTCTCTCATATGAGTTCGGATCTTGATGAGACCTTGATTCCCAGGCTTGAGCTATCGCCCCATTAGTCTCGTACACTTTCTGGTTGGAACCGAATAGAGAGTTCATAAATGAACTTTCCCAAACTTCTATATATGGCAATATATTTTGCATTTATAATGGAACACACTAAAGTCATTACTTTAATGTTTCCATCCAAATATCTCTTTAGTCATAATAAAGGGATACCTGCTTATCTCTTCATTCATAATGAAGAAACATCCAATGATGGATTAGATTCATAATCTAACACATTTACGCTTCCTTTACGTTACTCTAATTCTTCCTCATTCTTCGAGGAACCTATCCTTTAGTATTTCTTAAATACTTAAGGATTTACTTGACAGTTGCCATGGTTCTGATCCTGGGCTTGCACTGATATCGCCTTGTACCTTTCTAGGTACAACTCATATCAATGTTTTTCATACAATATGAAATACATAAATCACCTTTCTGCGTATGCATAAAGGATTCGATTTACGCATTATTTCTTTGGGAGTCAAAGGGTACGTTCCCTTTGAGAAGAGCTACCTCCTAGTCTCACTAGAGTTGTTCTTCTTATTAAAGTTTATCATCATATGAGAAACTTCCTAGCAACCTTTTGTCTATTATTAGGGCATGATATAATCCAATTATATCCTAAAATCTATCATTATAGATTTCCATCCCATGTATATAGACTATGTCTCCCATATACATTCTATCGTTATAGAAAGTTTTAAAGTCATAACTTTAACAATGAAGTATTCTTTTCATTTCCAAAATTAATATATCATACATATATTCAAATTTAGGAATATGATTAACTCCCACTAATCTTTTGTAAACCTAGTAAACAAAAGATTCATTTACATCTATATGAGAAATCAAACAATTTTGATCTTTCTCTCATAAGACGCTTATGGCTCCCACTAGCTTGCTAAGATCCATGATGGTTGGATCTCTACAACTTACATGTTTTGTGATTCATAGTTTTAGACATATATTATCAAGACTATCTTAATAATGGTTTCAGAAACCTATATCATGTCCAAACATTGAATCACCATTTAGTTGTAGCTAGTAATCTTCGAATTAATTGAAACTAAGACTACGTCAAAGATGGTTCCTTCAAAGTCAACCATTCTCTTTGATTGTAGTCACCTTAAGCTACCAATTAGCTATGAAGGTTTCATTATTTCGGGTCAAATGGTACTTTACCATTTCCTTGAGTATATGTTGTATATACACTCAATGTAGTCATAAAGTTCAAACCATTCAACTGAGACGGTTTAAAATTCTTTTTGACTACCTTGGAGCTTGTGGTATAGGAACTAGGTTGTTATATTTGTTGATTATCATCTTGTCTCTCAAAGAACCCATTCTTTTGAGTTCTATTCCTAGTTCATTTGCTCTAAGGCAAATCACATTGTAGGATTACAATGAACTACTCAACAAACAACATTTGTTGGTTGGTTTATAGAAGTGATATCCAAAGGTTAATTTAAGGATATCCACAAGATAATTTTTAAACAAATATTGCTCATTAGCACACAACCCCAAATCTTAACATGATTAAGATTTGTCTTTCTTTCCAACTACATCCTATGGAGTTATGAAAATTTTGGAAGATCTTCTAATTGACAATCATATTGTCTTAGAAGCATATATATCCTATATATGGGTAATTGATAATATCCAACGAACTAAATCTTATTCAAGTTCGTTCTTCTCCTAATGGAGAAAATCATTTATCTTATGATGCTAATTTCCTTGATATCTTTCAAGGAAACTCATCTAAAGTGTTACCTTTCCTTGGATCAAATCTAAGGAGGTAAGTACTTTAGACGTCTTACTCATCAACTTACATTTCTTGAATTCTTTGAAACCTTTTGCAAAGTATTCGGACTTGTGTTTATTCATAATAAACTATAGTCCAACCGAGAGTGATCTTCGGTGAATGTCATACAACATGAGTAGTATTATGTTGTGGACAATTGCCACTATCTTGCAACCTTTTGGGTTTTAAGCATCATTATATTCTAAACAGTTAACGCTACCATATCATCTCTACTATAGAGACAATCAATTAGATTACTATAATCCAATCATTGATTAATAAAGAACAATGTTTTGTCAAACAAAACATTCATCCATCTCTATTATAGTGACGGAATTAAGTTCCTTAAAATTGGAATGTAAAGACAATCTTTGGTTTTTCCAATTTCTTTGGTAGTTCATATGAGGAAGTTAGTACCATCTGCTTTCGCAGAGATCTATATTTTATTCACGTTCCGAATGTGAAGTACTTTCTCTTCTCTCATTAATCTTCTACTTCTTATTAGCCACACTTTTACAACGATTGTAAAACATAGTTACTAATACGGAATCATGCATTCAAGTAGAAGAACCAACTGTTTTGAACTATTCAAGAACAATTTACAACACCTTCGAAAGGTGTGTTCTTGACACTTGCAAGACATTTCTTGCAAATACCCCTTCCAATGTCCATCCTTTCATAAAGAAAGTTTGTTCCCTTGGAGTTAATTTTATCTTCTTCATTTGACTTCTCCTTTGACTACAATAGTCATGGTCCCTAAACTCCCACTATCTCTCTTGAAACCTTTTTCAATTGTGTTATACACATCAAACATTTTGGAGAGTGTTTGGTTATTGTTCACTACATAGTTTACAATAAACTTAGTGAACCATTAGGATAAGGACATAAAGGTGAAGTCCTAGCCTAGTTTCCGTCTCGTTAAGTGGTTTATCACTTCAACACTCAATGATTCAAAATCATCATAAGTCCATGTTGATGGACTATTTTTGTCAACCAACCATTATGTTCTAAACATAATTACAAACTTTCAAGAGTTGTTCAAGGCAACTCTTATTTGTTCATAAGTTCCTTTGTTCATATAACGAAGGAATAAGCATTGGTTGTTTGTGTTGTCCTCTTCATGATAGACATTTCTAACATGTTCTTCCAATGATACATTATCAATAGGAAGATTGTGAGGATGAGACTTCTTAGGTACATGCACAATCCATTTAAGACAATCTTTGGGATTGTGTTACCAAGTCCGGAAACTAAAACATTCGGATTTTCTTTGTCAAGTTTTGGATAGCGTTTGCAAATATATTGGTAAACAAATACATAACGAATATAAATTGATTGATTTTAAACCATTTGATTCGGGTCTTTAAATCAAATAGCACCACCCACTATTTTTGGCAAATTCCATATCCCTCATTGGAATTCGAGAGTTTTGGAGGAAACTCTTAGTAGGTTATGGGAGACTCACTACTACCAAGCCCACCTCACAATGATATGATGTTGGCTAGCATTAATAATAATGAGAGAGTACGCTTACTCATTTGCAACTAATGCAAGTACCCATCAATTTGGCCTCTAGAGAATGTTGCCTCACGATGATACGATGTCGGCGCCATTGCACTTAGTTAAGTCATTCCCACCATGCTTAGTGCGTGAAGGGGTTCAAGAATAGCCTCACGATGATACGATGTCGGCCATCCTCGTTGCCTACACTCACCTCATCAAGTATGTATATAGACTCCTCCTGAGTATAAGCATGCACTTTGTACTCCCCCATGATAGGGTGAAGCCGGTGTACAAGTCATAAACGATTGGAGCCTACCACGGTGGAAGGCCACGAAAGAGTGTTCTAAGCACTCTCACGCTTTTCAACTTAATAATGGTTTGGTTGAGGGTTTTAGGTCTCATCACATAAACATATTCATCTTAATCTTTATTAAAACAATTTTGGTCCTATTACAACTATTGGTCCATTTGTTTTTAGTTGTATATAATACTCCCACTATGCTTATAAAACGGTTTTTAAAGCAAGAGTATATGATACTACTAACATAAGGTTTGCATTCTTTTGATGGACTATATAGTTGCCTTAGGGCCTTAGGATGACTATGAACCTTTGTTTAGATTCAACACGAGCCTAGTGTTGAATCTCGGACTAGGGATGGAGATTGATTTTAGTTACGCGTTTAATCACATTAAGGCGTGTTGTCTTAGGGGCGTTGGACCCTCTACTTCATTTTCATGCATATCAAATAAAGCAAGAAAGAAGTACTTCAAAGTAAAGGTGAGCTTATGCTCATTACAACATTTGCATAATTCAAATTACTTTAAAGTAAAGAAGAGCTTATGCTCTTTTACAACATTTGATCAAATCAAATTACAACCAAAATTAATCTACACATTCCCATGGTTCAAACAAATTTGAAACGGCCTTTCACATAGCTCAATTATCGTAGGCTTAGGTTCATAATCACCCTTTAATTAATCAACACTTTAATTAATTAAATTCAATGCAACATTTTCATTTGGTTTTTGTATCCATAAAATTGATTTAAATGGAGCTAAATGAAATGAAAATCCAATTCTCATTTAAAGAGACAAAACAATTTTTGTTCCCTACTTAATTTGGGCCATCATGCAATAACCACAACTTTTTGGGCTATATTGCGAAACACAAACTTTTGGGGTCACTTTGTAAAAACACAAAAGTCCACTACTTCATGTAATTACAACTAGAACCCAAAAATTTCAACAAATACAAAAAACTTCATTAAAGGAGCAAAACAATTTGTCCTTTAACGTTTTTGGGCCTTAACGTAAAAACGTAAACTTTTGGGCCAAAGTGCAAATACACAAAAGTATCAAAACTTTATGTAATTGAATAAAAGACCCAAAAATACCCTATTCTATTAGGGTGGCCGGCCATGATAGAAAAAATAAGATTTTTACAAAGTTTTTGTAAGTGGGTTTTATTAGGTGAGGTAAAGATGAAATATTTTGAATTTATGTTAAACTTTTAAAAAAGTTTGTCTACCATTATAACCATTAATTGAATTTATGTCAAACTTTTAAAAAAGTTTGTCTACCATTAAAACCATTAATAATACTTTACAAATAATCATCACCCACTAAAATCACCCACTAAAATTAAACCAAAACTTTATGTAAAAACATAAAACATTTTGAATCAAAACTTCAAAACTTTTTGTTCTTGGCAAGAACTTCAAGAACATTGAAGAACACTCATGAAAACTCATAATAGCTCCATGAATGTTTTCACTCACCAAAACTCAAATTTTCATCACTCAAAAGAGGGTTAACATCCTAGGGTACTTAGGGGTTCCAAAAGTCACTTTAAAACCATTTTAACAAGACAAACATGAACCCAAAAAATCACCCTTTGGATTTGGCCGAATTTCCCAAAAAACATGGCACCAAATTTTAGCTCCAAAATTCATGCTCATATGAACTACATCTACAACATTTGAGATGACAAATTTTCTAACAAAATTTACATTCAAAGAAACAAGAATAAAGCTTGTAACATATTACAACTTTTAAATCAAAAAACTATGAACTACAAAACCCAAAATGATTCACCAACTACTAGACCTAGGCTCTGATACCACTTGAAGGAAATTTTGTGAAAAACATGTTCATTTGAATAACATCATATAGCATGCAATTAACAATTAAAGGCGGAATCATGCTTTCATGCATTCAAAAACAAAACATCTACCATGAAATTCAAAGCCTAGTAGATTGGTGAACCTTGACTCAACTTAAAAACAACAATTTGTTAGTTGAGAAATATTTACCTTTGTAGATTCCTCTTTGCATATGCAAAGGATAATCACCCAAGAGATAGGGCCTTCATTCCTTGCTTCTTAGCTCCATGGATTTGGTTAGAAGAATAGGTTCTCCAAGTTCCCAAAATTGAGAACCTCTAAAGATTCTACACCAAGGTTGGATTGGAGAGGAAATGAGTGACCTTGAGGAAATAGAATTGCTAGACAATATCCCCCAAGGTGGTTGGCCTCTTAGAGAGAAATGGAAGCTTTGTGTTCTCACCAATTTTCTCTAAAATCAACAACTTATGAATTTTAGGTTATAAAGTTCTTTATATAGTCACTTCTTTAAATGACCTAAAGAACCAAAAACCCTAATTCAACACTAAATGGATATGGGCTTTTGGGCCTTTGTGAATCTTTATTCATTAAGTTGTCATACAACTTAAGTCAATGGGCTTTGACGTTCGAAGCCCATTGGGCCTTAAGGTCCAAAACTATCCCGAGGTCTTTAACGAACTTATTCGTTTGATTAATTAACATATTAATTAATCCTTGCCATAAATAATTAAACCATTTAATTATTCTTATTCATCTCCTTTGTTTCTTCAATCTCCACCTTACTCGGTGTACGATACATTAGGTTCCTTTTAGCGAGGCAGTGGGCGATTAAAACCATTTTACATCGATTGTGAATTGAAACTTACTTTCAATTCTCCCTTTAGTGATTACACACGTTTAGGGCTTCCACAAACCATGAGTGACACCTAGCAGCATATCATGGCTACCCAAGCTAATCAGAAGAGGTAGAGAACCTATTCAGTTTAGGATTACAAATGCAATACGGTCTTTCTCTAATCTAATACTCTTGACCACATTGTTTGGTTTGATAGTTTATTTATTCATGTCTACTATCCAATGTGATTCATTTGCATTTTATGATTACCTTGAATGTGATTTGGAACGCATTCCCCAATCTCATTCATACTCTGGCCAGAGATTTTAATCATATCATAGAGTATTCTCCCTCAAACCATTTTGAAGGTTAGAGATCCCTTGTTGCACATTCACTTGTCTCCATGACTAAGTGGCTTAACCCCAATGATGTCGTGGACACCCCGATGGGGTGACTTTGACATAATCAAAGATCAAGGACTTAACCACAAGACAACAACTGTGATGCCTCAGGTCAAAGGACTAATTTGCATTATCCCAAACATGAGTTCTCATGTGACATGAGTATGAGAACTCCTCGTTGATCGTGTTCAGTGAACTCATTCTCTATTGAGCACCTACGTACTTGTCTTGATGTCACACACACCAATGACTCGAGACTAGTCACTCTCCCTGAGAGAAGGCATAGTACGTACTGATCTTATCGGACTGTCAATGCCCAATTGGCAATCCTATGATCAGGAACGTTTAGGATGTGTCTACGAAAGAATGGTCTCATTAATCTAACTTCATTAGATTGCATTCTCCCAATCACATATTCCTTGGACTTTATCGTTTAAGCATATAACATTTATATGAGACGTCTCAAACAATAATGTTTGCCCTTTATATGTAAACTAGATTAGTTTAACATGTGAAATATCCGTAAAGTATCATCATATGAATGGCTTTAGGGCACATTTCCAACAACGTCGTCTCCTCTTGAGAGTTGATGCCCTCTATTTCCATCAAAAGAAACCAGGCATTGCTTCAAGTATCGCTTGAAACCTGTCCAAATCAATGAGTTGTCCCATGCAGACAAATAGTCGCTACAATTATAAGATACATGGGGAAAAACCAAATTCACCTTTAATTCAAGTTTTGCAGAATCTGGAAGTATAACTGGTTTGAATGAAAGGGAGTGTGGGCAGATTAGCGTAAACAACATGTAAGGGACGTTTGGATATGCAAATCAGAGAAATAGAAAGTTCTGGAACAGTGAGATCTTAAGTTCATCTATATATGGTGAAGCGAAAGTTGTAGGCATCGTGCATTTTTATAATAAAGTAATGACGGTAATCCGCGGGCAACGACATGAAAGTACCACCTATTAAGATGAACTCGGCTTGAAAACACAAATTCAGTCACTGTAATGAGGCGACAACTACGCATATTACTCTATCATGGAAATCTGCAAACCCGAAAATAAATTCTTTAAGCTCTAAACAGAGAAACATGTCAAACCTTGTCCTCAGTGTGACACAATCTCTTCAGCTGATCTATCCTGTTTCTAGCCTTGACATATGAGTTGTATCTAAACCAGGGGCGGATGCATTGAGGCGCAGGGGGGCTCAGCTGACCCCCCAAACGGTGAACGTCCATAGATACCTTGGGTGCTGACCATCCGAGCTTCGGTGAATGTCCATGGATACCTTGGGTGCTGCCCTTTTGAAGATTAGAGTTGGCTTCATACATGCCCTCCAACTAACTTCAAGCCTACTAAGACTCGGTGAATGTCCATGGATACCTTGGGTGCTGCCCCTTGCATACATTAACATGTGTGCAATATGCCTTTCCAAAAGACTTTAGGCTTACCAAGACTCGATGAAATGGCAATATGCATGTTATTTCTGGTAAAAAAAATTTGAGCGCTGCACACGCTATTCTTATGGACCCTCATAATATTATTTCCTGGATCCGCCACTGATCTAAACACAATTGAGAAATCAAAGAAACATTTCAAGAAACCTAATTGAGAAATCCATGAAACAATTCTAGAAACCCAATTGAGAATTCAAAGAAACTTCCAGAAAAACCAATTGAGAAATCAAACAAACAATTCTAGAAACCCATTTGAGAAATCAAAGAAACAATCCAATACAGAATCTGCGCAATTCAGAGAAAGAAAAGCAAAAGGCCCTAAAGTCCGAATCAACTGAAATTCAAGAAATAAGAATCAGGGAAGAAGACATATGTGAGGAGCATAGGCAAAAGCGGAGTCGAACCATAGCTCAGCCTTGTGCCTGTCATCGTCACTGTCGTGCTTTATGAAGTCGAAGAAGCGCAGAGCCGAGAACTCGTAGACGATCATCACCATCTCTGTCGGTGGGTGGTCCGGCGAAGTCGGTCAAGCAGCACGAGGACGAGGCTGCGAGGAGGATGACTAAACGAGGATGCAAGGAGGCGAACGGTCTTAGCAGTCCCCTGCCTATTGAGGGCTTCACTAAGAACTTCTTGCGAAAGACTTAGTTCAAGCGAATCCGGGCTAGTCTCATTAAGACTAGTCCTGCATGATAGTCCAGTCTAGTCTAGTGACAGCTAGTGAGGGTAAACAAACGCCCCCTAATATTAATAGTGGGCCTAAACAGTACTAGGGTTTTTACGGTGGAAGCGGCAACGACAACAGTCTTTTCGCTGCTAAAGATTATGGTTTTTGTTGTTTTTTTCCCTTTGTGTTTTGGATTGTAGTTCTTCTTTGCTTGAGCATGTTTTATCTTTTATGATTTGCTTTGTTTTATGTAGGGTTTTGTGTTTTGTTTGAACTTTAAGCCCATCTATCACAAATTGTAGGAGGGTGTAGTCAAATTAGGATTTGATAAGATTTTAATAGATTTTAAAATCCGAGAGTAGTCAATTCGGATTTTAAATGAGGATTTTGAAATCATGTTGTAGTCAAATTAGGATTTAAGAGGATTTTAAAAATACATTCAAATTCAGGGGTAGCCGATTAAGAATTAAAATATGTCCACACATGTCTAGGTGTAGTCAAAACACCAAAGATTTGCTAGGATTTTAATGATAATGGATTTTATTGGATTTGAAGGTGATGATATAAATACCAAATGCCTTTAACAATCCAACCTTCAACCCTATGATTTCATTTCAAGACCAAAAATTTATCTCTTCTATCAGAAGAGGAACAATCTTCCTCCATTTTTTGCCCTACCTGAGATCTGGTGATTCAATATATATTTTTAACATATTGCTGCAATCAGTTTTCTTCTCCCATGTTCTCCTCGCATGAAACCAACTTTCAATGGAAAATCGCCTCAAATCGCCAAAAATCATCATAATCTCCATTACCCCAAACCCACACAACTTGCACAAACTCAGTGAGTTCGGCGTTGGGCCGAGCTTTGTTCCCAACAACTATACTTTCTCGTTTTGGGGTGGACTCTGTGTTGCATGTATAGAATTTATTGATTCATATGTATTGTTGTTGTGGGGAAGTGGAGCTTGCTGGAAATTAATGAAATGTGGTTTCTAATGTTATGCTTGGTGGTAGACCTGGCATTTTGGACCCGACCCGTTAACCCGACCCGACCCGACCCGTTAATATTAGTATTTGGGTGGATGCTTAACGGGTCGGGTCGCTAACGGGTCAACCCGTTAACAACCCATTAAATAACGGGTCACTTTGGGTCAACCCGTTAGACCCGTTAGCACCCGTTAACACCCTTTAGTTGATGATGTTTTAGTACTTTTAATAAAGTCTTAACAACAAAATATAAACTCTATGCAAAAAATAATAATAATAATAATTGTTAACGGGTGTTAACGGGTGAAACGGGTGACCCGTTAGCTTAACGGGTCGAGTTCGGATGACTCGTTAACTTAACGGGTCGGGTTAAACCCGACCCGTTTACAGGTCTACTTGGTGGGTACTAGAAGGGCAGGAAGCCAGTGTGTGCATTGAAGTTTAGGAATGGTCGACATGGGATTGAAGGGGAATGAAACTACCATGGTGAATATGCTTGAGTCTACTAGACTGAATAAAGGAAGGTTTGACAGAGGAGACTCATATATGAGCACACATTGGAAAATTGGAGTTGTTTGAGTCACATGCGCATGATTTCATCATAAATGATCCGATGGCTCCACGTGTGATTTTCATTTTTTTCAAAATCCTAAGAAATGCATGGAAGAAATCCATACAAATCCACAAAAATCATAATATAAATATATATAAATCTTTTAAAATCTATATAAAATTATAAAGTCTATTAAAATCTTTTGAAATTTATCACTAAAAAAAATATATTAAAATCCTCGAAGTCCAAATTGACCAGTAATTCCGGTCTATTGAACGAGTGATAGGACTTGGAACCTCTCCTGAGCCCAAGAAGAGTCATTTTAAAATTATAATAATTATAGCCGTTGAATTTTCATCTAATGATGCAAGACCTTTGATTAGGAGGATGCTCACCTTGGGCTCAGGAGAGATCCAGGTCCCGAGTGAGTGATATACCCAATTGTGTCGTCGCTAGCGACAGTACAATAGCACAAAACTCATAGAGAAGCAGAAGCCGGCGCCTACAGACATTAGACTCGTCGTGGAAGAAGCAAGAAACGAGTTTCACATTCCTACAGCGGATATTTAAGATGGAAGGAGGTGGAGGAGGAGGAGGAGGAGGAGGAGAAGACGACATAGTTTGCTTGGACGAATCTTTCTTCATCGATGACAAGTAAGATTAAGGACGCTGTCCCTTTCATTTTTTCTGGGTTTTCTTCTTTTGCTGTTGCTGTTGCTCTTCTTCTGTATAATTTCCGTTCAGAAATCACAGTGGTGAATGAAATGGTGCAGTTACCAGCTGACCACCTTCATATTTGGATCTCAAGTTATCGAGCTTCTTTGCCTCCACTCTGCTTCTAGTAAGTTTTATTGGCTCCTCTCTCTAAGTGACTCGACAATTTTAAGGTTAAAACTCAAGTTTTTCCTAAAACCAGGAAATTTGTCTTAAAAGAAATCAGGAAATTTCCGAAAACAAAATGTTTTTGAGAGAAAGTACGAAAATCGAATACACGTGCACAACAGTGGCCTTGGATAAAAACCTTGCCGGGATTTCAAAAGGAAAAAGAGCGTCCGGCACCAACATTAAATAGAGTTACTATCCTCTACTAATAAATCATCGATTACAACAGGAGGTTCCTCAAACCATGAAACTTGTTGAAGCAAATTTAGTTATATAAACTTACAATATGAACGAGTTATGTAACTAGTTTACTCTTACATTATAATTCTTGCTTCAGTCCCTTTGCTTTATAAAGTATAAGTAATGATCTTTTTGAATGTATTGGATTTTGAATAACATGGGTAAGTGCCTAATCTGAATGAAGCCATTACTTTAAATTTTGTTTTCAAGGCGACAACGGGGTCACATAGGTTCCTTTGTACATAATGTATTGTTGTAGTTCTAACTATTCTTGGAACAGCCGATTTTGATCTGACAGGGCAATTGGTATGGCCTGGAGCAATGCTGTTGAACGATTACCTTTCAAACAATGCGGTGCTTCTGCAAGGATGCACTGTTTTGGAATTAGGCTCTGGGGTCGGTATGTAGTTTTCAACAATTTCCTTCCTCTCCCTTTGGAATTAGGCTCTTGACTCCATCATTGCATAAGATAGTTGGTATACTAAATATTTATATGTATATGTATCTGCACGTAAGCGTGCGCGATATCTGTCTTGGTTCTGTAGCTTCCGTTTTACAATTTACAGGTATTACTGGAATACTGTGCAGCAGGTTCTGCAGCAAAGTTGTATTAACAGACCATAATGATGAAGTTCTCAAGGCAAGGTCATGGTATTACAATTTAAGGCTATGGCATTTGATGAATCATCTCTAGTCTGCTAGATTTCTTATTTGACTATTTTATGTTTTTCGTCGCAGATCCTGAAGAAAAATATAGATCTGCATGCATCTTCCGAGAAGTCTAACTTTTGTTCTGGTGAGACAATAATCTCAAAACATATGATGCTTAGTGTACTTGGTTGATAATTCGTTTTGGTTATGCGTATGCAGAATTAGTCGCTGAGAAACTCGAATGGGGAAATTCGGAGCAGATCTGCCACATTTTGCAGACGTATACAAATGGATTTGATTTGATTCTTGGAGCTGACATATATATCCACAATTGTTAATTTTTATCATAGTTAAGCAGCATGACTACATTATTCGCTACATAACTGAGTCAGTGCACCTGCATTTAGAGTCCTTTGGATTACACTGTACATTGATAGAAACCAGTTTAATGCGTTCTTTATTTTCATCTATCGAAAATTGAAAATCATGTTTTTGTACCTTCTGTTTCCACCGTTTATTAAATTGTGATTTTGTTATCTGCTCAATATTTCTTTTGTAGGAAATAAGTAGACATACATTTCATCCTACAATTAAGTTCCTCATCCAGCATATTTTAGAAAAGAAAAAGAATAACCCTTGACAATGCATACGCTTTCAACAATCGAGCATTTGTTCGCTTTTCAACACTGTGGAAAAACTTGTTCAAGCTAGAAGGGATGGGCAATGCAAATTCATACTAGCCTATGTATCCCGAACGAAGACGTAAGCAGCAACTTGTTATTAGTTTGCTTTTTGCTTCACATTTTCTGAAAAGGTCTTTATTGAATGTAATACCAGAGAGTTATCTAAGTGCTGCTGAAGTTGGTATTATCATTCATATTCAAAATCTACTCATGTAGATGCCATTATGCATTCATAACTAAAGATTCCTAGGTATTTTATTCTGAAAATTTGTTTGTTAATTTAGGACTGAAAGTTTAAGTCAAATAATATCACTGCTAATTTTAAATTGCCAAAATTTTCAATGGAAACATCATTGTATTCAGTAATGCTGAATGTGTTGAGGAAGTGAGGAGGTGGTGGATCGTCTATTGCTGTGCTGTCTGGTTTAGTGTTTTGCCTAAGTCAGTTGTGGCTCTTGCTGATTGTTCATGCTCTCGAGCATAAATGAAAAAACCTAATAACAAAGCATGTTCTTTGGTTTATATACACAGTTTGAACATTTTTCTTTCATCACTTTTCCGGGCGGTTCTTTTCCGCGATTTCAGAAATTGAGGATCCATTTGAAAGACAGTGCAGATAGAAATTGGGGTTTAGGGTTCTTTTGATCATAATCCCTTTAAAAGATGACTGATTTGCTTTCGGTGCTTATGTCCTATACTGGTTAGAGTGGGAGTAAAAGCTACAGATCTCCACCATATCATCGATGTTTTCTATCTTGCACCAGTTGTTACTCTTTAACAAAATCACCTAGAATTAATATGCTTTGGTGTGGTTCAAGATCATGTCATGTGAGGAAGTTTCATCACTGCTGATATCATGACTTTCAATGTGCTTAGAGTTCTATTGTTTATAATTCCCTTCCCTCTCTTATGCAATTGTATGTTTCTGTGCGCAGTATGGATTCGTTGGTCATTAGCGAAGCTGCACGGTGTGGGATGCAGATAAATGAAGTAGTTGGGACTCGTTCTGTTGTTGGAAATCTTGAAGGAGTCATCTTTGAGGTGACCCTTAAAAAACAGCATGAGTAACTACAACGTTCACATTTTATGGGTGACAAATCACGAGAGCTTCACGTGTATTTTCTTCCTTTTCATGTTCAACCAGAAATGGATAATTCATTCTGTATTTTGCCTCGAGAGAAGCTTGCCTATGTTTGGATTATACATTTTCAGTTTCCTTGTAAAGTTTTCGTTTCAAATATATTCTGCCAATGGGGTCGGATGGAAGTAATCTCGTTCGTTGGATGATGATATGTTTCCAAGTATGCTTTGCTTCATTGCTTGTAAGGACAGGTCTAATGTTTGGGGAAATTGCCTGGCTTTGCTAGCAAGAGGAATCTAATGCAAAATATGTTTTATGTTTAGAGCTTATTAGTGTGTGAATATCATTATCCTGTGTCGTAAGATGATTGTCTCGACTCTCGATCCTCTCCTTGGTTCCCGAACGGTTTTCTGTTTGAAAGGCGTCCCCGGGAATCGCTTTAAGCATATTATGGTCCGGTGATCTATTCTTCAATTCTGGCTTGCACCGGTAAACCTCTCCTATTAGACCGGCCAGGCTAACCAAGCGATTTGGTTGTTTCTTTAGCCCAACGGGGCTGTGTGCAGTGTGGCCGTAAACCAAAAATCCCTTGTGAATGCCTCCACAGGCCTCCAATTTTACAATCTATTCAGCCCTGCCACTTCTACACAAAAGAAGCTACGCCTTTGACGGTGTGACCGCCAATAATTGTTGCTACAAGCCCCTTGCAAATTAGTACGGTTAGAATAATAGCAATGTTACATTACAGTCTATTGATGAAGGTGAATCAAGTCTCATGAGGATCAACAACTAATAGTAGTACACAATAATGTTCTAGACCCAGCTCAGCTGAACTATTACAGGCTTCTATATTAAAATCGGAGCATAGAGCTGATGACTCGAGATTAAAGTGCCGTTGATCAACATAATGTTCTTAATCTTTTCATCCCAATCAAGCCTCCGACCAAAGTATAAACCACAAAAGCCCTGCCAGAATTAGTTCCCGAAAACCTTTGTTAGCCATGAAGCCAATAATCCAACTGTCTTTGCAATTATCTGAATCTGAGAAAATCTTCCAAGCTGCTGCATGCTGCACACATCATTCCTCTCTTTCGTTTATAACAAATGTTTCACATTCTTCATAATGGACGGCCAACAGCAACAAAAACAAGGAATGGAGATGAAGTGTGATGCTCGGAGAAGGGCAATCTGCAGGATTTAAGGTATCTCTGGATTGGATGATAAGTCTGACCTTATCCCTTTTCCGTATGCGGCAATGAGTAGTGCATCAGCCCTCCCTAAAATATCAGGAAAATTCACAACATTGAACATCATTTACCATCCTTTCAAAAGAGAAGAGTAAAGAACATTGCAGTAAATCGAACACTAAAATCCTTTTTTCTTTTGATCACAGAATTAGATCATATAAGATTCATGTAGATTAAAAGGATCATACACTCGAATAGACTTTGAATATGTTTTTGCAAGGATTAGCACAGATGTTTATACCACAGAGCACAAGACAGGTGATATGAGCAAACATGTCTTCTACATTACAGCAGCGCAAAGCTAAAGGGACCCTTTGAAAAATGCAGTACAACATTCCTGTATTCCTCGATTAAGTAAAAGTAGACTGGGAGCTTCGCATTTATTTCTTTAGTTCCATCTGTCTTTCTCAATCTAGAGAATTTTTTTTTATCACAAATAATAGAAACAATATATACATCTTATATATACATACATACCGTGATCTTTTTTCCTTTCCAACATGGAACTCAATGATGGAAATAATGCAGATGCAACCCTCCGGCTATCATCCTATCAAGTCAAAACTTAGAATTAATATACCATATTTGTTTTGCTTTACAACATAGAACTCAACAATGAAATTGATGAAATCGCAACTGTCTGGATATCATCCTATCATGTCAGTACTTAGCATTTGCAAATTTCAATGGAAAAGTTCTCGCACAGGACATATTCTAAAAAATTAAATTAAGCAATGTCAAATACAAAAAAGTTGTCCTAGTTTTTTTTAATTTTTTTTTAATTTTTTTGTACTTTATACATTGGAAGGAATCAAACCATTGGCTAGCCTATTGTTTTTATTCAACTAGATTTATGATAAATTCTGAACTTAAACTGCTGTAAATAGCCTGTGAACACGTAAATAGTTGGGACCAACCAACCTTTGTATACATGCTTCCGCTGATTTCAAATTTGTTCTTCCACGAAATAGATGACACTGGAATAACTGAAAACCCCATGGCAACTAAGATCCCAATCCATAGTCCATACCCGAAACCTCCACTCCACCATCCCTTCATCCAGGAAAAAACTATCAGCAAGAACCAAAAGAATTCAAACAGATTTCTGTTTTCTTGTCCCTTTTCATTTGGAAGGCAATCAGTCAAGCAAAATGGAAATGATCACAGTAGTCTAGGACATTCAAGAAAGAACTTTAAGAAAAAGCAATAATGGATAAGAGAATTGGTGAAATTTAAGTTCTTACAACTAAAATAATTGACCGAAAAGCCTAATGATAAATATCTTGAGAAAAACTGGAAAATATGGCAAAATATTCACTTACAGAATCTACTGGAACTGAAAATCAGTTTGTAAAATTTGATGGAAATTTCCTTTAGCATAATCTCACATTTCCTAGGAATATGTAGTAGTAGTTTTGCAAGGATAAGTTGTACCCATCGGTTTAAGTCCCTCCCTCCCTCTGTTGGCCCTACACATGCAAGATGGGATTGCACATGAGGAAGGGCGGTTAACTTGATATGCATTGTTGGTCCATTCCCTGAAGACTTGAGATTTCAAAGTCAATGGTTATCTAACACGGTAGCAGAGCCGGTGTTAAAGACTAACTAGCCTGCTAGTAATCTCTTATACTGAAATCAAAGATAAGTGCTTTAATGGCTCTGATTCTTTCCAAGTTTTTGTAATACTGGGGATGACAATGATGCAATCATACAGGACGTCAGGATAACTGGTAAGGAATCGGTAGCAGCCTTGAGATCAAAAGAAAATCATTTTTTCTTTCCTATAAGGTACTCCAACAGTTGGGTCTGGTTATAAGTACCATCCATTTTTAACCTTGCCAAAACCGTCATGGCCCAATCATGTATAGGCCGTACCGAGGCCTGATACAAGGGTGAGTCAATAGGGAATAACCTTTTCTATCAATGAATTCCCGGGCAATTCTCATATGCACAATTTACAAAAGAAAACAAAAACAACAAAGGAACCAGATGTAAAACAATACCAAGGAATACTCTACTCAGAGATAACACACTAACCTGCTTTCCATCTTGTGGAAAGGGGGTCGACTGCTCTACATATGCAACCGTGCCTGAGACATGAAAATGCAATTGAGTAGGCCAAAAGGATTGGAGGATAGAGGAAAATAATGAAAGGAATAGGAGAGCATACCAGGGGGAGCATCGAAACTGCCGAGCAACTGAACAATAGACTTTGCATCTAAACGCCTCCGAACTCTTTTACCCACCAGAACTTTTAAATGTGGAGAGTCATATACCTGAGAAATCGAAAAACAAAAAGAGATCGGATAAATTGACAGGGCCAACAAGCAGAGCAGGATTAGCAAGTGAAAATCCATGGCATAGTAACAAGATTTATCAAACTCATGAAAAAATCTCTCAATGTACAAAATAATTTATGTTGAACTGCCAAGAATTTATCCTCGAATCGAAACAAACCGAAACAGAAACAGTTGATACGCAGAGAATGAGAAACAATAATAACATTAAACTGAATAACTAACTAACAAACTAACTGCTCTTCAAAATTAAGATTTTATGAAATCAAAGAGTAGTAGTTGAAGCAGGAGGGCAGTTAAGTTAGTTAGTTAGTTAACCTGAGCAGAAGAAGAAGCAGGGTCATCATCCCCTTTCAAGAGGGCTAAAGCACCAGAAACATCCGGGTCGACCCCAATGACCCAACTGGAATCCGAATTGGTACTGGTCGAATCCAAGGTGTCTGGGTTCTGAGGAAAAGGGCAAGAGAGAGAGGCCAACCAGTTGTGTTTGAGCTGAGCAGCGTCGGAGACCTTGGCGGCGGCAGCCCTATCGCCAACCCCTACGGATTTTGTTGAAGCGGAAGCGGAGGAGAAGGGTGTCGTCGAGTGAGAGTAAAGAGAAAAACACCATTTGAGGTTGAATTTGGAAGAGAATGAGAGATAAGGTCTTATCATGAGTTGGTGATGAAGTTGGAGGTTGACAGCTTCCATCAAATTCTAATTTCAAATTTCAAATTCTTACACAATCCACACCACATCACCAATTGGTCCAATTTATTCAAACCATCCTATCAGGTAGAGCTCGGTGTTCTTGCTGTTTTCATGACATATTTAATATTCTAATGGTTCTCTCTTGTAACACCAGTTAAATTGATGGATACTTGATCCGAACTCAACCCGTTTATATTAATGAGTAATATAACTTAATCTGTTAAAGAAAATATATTTTACTTCAATAAATAATCAAATGAAAAATATAATACTAAATTAGTATCTGTTCGAATATGAGTATGATTGTAAGATCATTTCCACCTCTCGCAAATTCCCTAGGGGATAGTGATTTCTTTTTTTTTGGGGGGGAAATACCCCAAAATTGGACAATTTCTTAGCCTTGGGACAGAAATAAGACATTTCAAATATGCACACGCCATGTGCATGCGATGCACAACAATTGGACAAAAAATATGATTTTTCCTACACCTTAAAATGATCTAATTGCCCTTGTATTTAAATAGGTTAATTTGTCAAACCAAGTCAGCATTTCTTCCTCCTTTTTCGAAAATCTGTGGCGCCCAACCCTTAGCTCCAAGAACCTTAACCCCAAACGGCGCGACCCTGTTCCACCCCATTTCTAACTGAAGCAACCTTTTCCACCCCATTTCCTGCCAACGCAACCCTTTTGTACCACAATTTCCAACCGACGAAACCTTTTCCATCCACTCTATTATATATTTAGGAGGTGTTGTGTTGTGCATTTGCACATCCTTTCGAAATATTTGAAAAAGTTGTTTCCACCCCAGCATTTGCACATCCTTTCCAATATAATTCAATGGCAAAATCCAAAAAGATATACACTTTGAAATGAAATTTAATTATTTGAACGTAGGTTTTGTAAAATTGGGAATTTTGGGTGCTAATTAGTGTTTGTATAGTTAATTTGTTTGATGTTAATTTCTATTGTGCATGTGGTTTAGAGGTTGGTGAAAATTAATTGATTGAAACATGTTCATCAATTCATACATACTGCGTGCATAATCCTTGCATGTCTATATAGGGCACGCTTAAATTTTGTTCATGATTCGTTGAATTTGTGCATACTATATGTATATTCTGTGCATATCCTTTTGATATTACTGGAATTTGATTGAATTATGTTCATGAATTGGTAGATACTATGTGCATATATTGTGCATATCCTGTGCACGCGTTGATGTTCGCCATACTTGTAGTTGGTTGATGAACTGGTTTAATTTGGGTAGACAGTATGCATATGATGTGCAAATCCTATATGCATGCTTATCTTATTTAATTGATTTGCTTATGTTCTAAATATTGCAGGTCCAAAGTCAAATCTACATCTGACGGAACTCGTGTGTTCGCCAGATGAGGTGTTTCTTGCAACCATCTCTTGTCTGTCATATGCCTCATGGTGTCTGGGTAATATTAGAGGCTGATTTACAAAGGATCTACTGACCAAATTTATGGTTTTGTGTTTCAGCCGTTTGGTTGTTGTGGATCACATTGACTGGTTCGAGCAGCTCACCCACTACGTTATCCTTAGGGCTATTAAGGATAAAGTGAGTGATGATTCCGTCTCCTTCCTTTTTGGGGAACATATCGAGACTTTCGGTTGCCACAAATTCTGTTTGGTGACGGTGTTGGAAGTATGCCCATAAAGCCACACATTTGATGTAATAGCTTTTGGAATACTTATTGTGTTAAACTATTATATGTTTAATGAAGGGCAAATCTTATTGTTAATCACTATTTATTGTATTATGTGTTTAAGCAATAAGGGAATCCAATGAATGTATTTAATCTAAGAGAGAAATGATATAAATAAGTTAGATTAACGAGACCTTTCTCTTATGTTCATTCCTAAAACGTTCCTAGCCATATGATTGCCAATTGGGCATTGACAATCCGCTAAGGTTAGTATGTGTTATGTTAACTCAAGCATGAGTATGACTAGTCTCAAGCCATTTAGTGTTGGACACTAAGACAACACACATAGGTGCTCGAAAGGTAATTGAGTACACTGAACCACGATCAAAAGGAGTTCGAACATACATGTCATGTAAGAACTCGTAAGTGGCAATATGCAAAGTAGTCATTTGACCTGAGGCATCATAGATGTCTAATGGTTGGGTCCTTGATCTTTGATCATGTTAAAGGCATTCCATTGAGAGTATCCACGACATTGTTGGGGTCAAGCTATCTAGTCATGTAGGCATATGAATGCACACCAAGGGATCTCTAACCTTCCATGGTGGAGGGAGAATACTCTGAGATATGATTCAAGAGTCTTTGGCCAAAGCATACGAATATGACTTAGGATTTGTTCCAAATCATATTCAATTGAATCATATGGAGAAGTATCACATTGGATAGTAGACATAAAACAAACTATCACTCAAACAATGTGATTAAGAGTATTGTATTAGAGAATGACCGTATTGCATTGTAATTGTAACTAGATAGGTTCTCCAACCACTCTACTTAGCTTGTGTAGCCATGACATACTGCTAGGTGTCACTCATGGTTTGTGGAAGCCCTAAAGATTGACAAACACTAAATTCATCAAAGGGAGAATTGAAATGTAGTTTCAATTCACAATCGATCGTTAAAAGTAACAATCGCCCACTGCCTCACTAATTGGAACCTAATGGATCAGACATCGAGTAAGGATGCAAGTGAAGAAATATAAATAAGATGGATAAGCAATTAAATAGTTTAATTGAGAATGGTCAAGATTAATTAATTAGTTAATTAATCTTATGAAAGGTTTGTATTGGACTTTTAAGTTGGTTTTGGGTTTCGGGGCCCAAAAGGGTTTTTGGTCTATAAGGCCCATTGAGTTTAGGTTGTGTGACAACTAAAACTAAATGGAAATTAGCCCAATAACTAAGTCAAAAACCGGCCATAGGGTGAGTGGATGCAAACTTGGCTTAATTGCAAGTTTGCCAAGTGGTATAAAGGCAACTTTATAGCCATTCTCTCACTAGGGTTTTCTTGAGGCAAAGAAGAGAAACTTTTTCTCTCTTTTTCTCTATAGAGGCCGGCCACTTAGGTGAATGAGGATTTGTGAAAAACATGTTCATTTAAGCAACATCAATAGCATGCTATTAACAATTAAAAGGCGGAATCATGCTTGCATGCACTTAAAAACAAAACATTAACCATGAAATTCAAAGCCTAGTAGATTGGTGAACCAAGACTCAACTCATAACAAAGTGAGTTGAGAAATTTATACCTTTGTTGATTCCTCTTTGCATAAGCAAATGATAATCACCCAAGAGATAGGGCCTTCATTCCTTGCTTCTTAGATCCATGGATTTGGATGGATGAAATGGTTCTCCAAGTTCCCAAAATTGAGAACCTCTAAGTCTCCACACCAAGGATGGATTGATGAAGAAATGAGTGACCTAGAGGAAGCAAGATTGCTAGATAATTTCCTCTAGGGTGGCCGGCCTCTTTAGAGAGAAAGGAGAGCTTTGTGTTCTCTCCAATTTCCTAAAAGAAACCCTAAATGAATTTTGGCTATAAAGTCATATTTATACCTTAATTCATTGGAGTGGCAAACTTGTAAATAAGTCCAAAACCCACTCCTTTAACTAAATGGCCGGCCATAGGGTTTCATTGGGCTTTTTAGGCCTTTGTGAATTTTAGTCATTAAGTTGTCATACAACTTAAGTCAATGGGCTTGACGTTCGAAGCCCATTGGGCCTTGAGGCCCAAAACTAACCCGTGGTCTTTTAACGAACTATATTCGTTTGATTAATTAATCATATTAATTAATCCTTGCCATAAATAATTAAACCATTTAATTATTCTTACTCATCTCCGTTGTTTCTTCAATCTTTACCTTACACGGTGTACGATCCATTAGGTTCCTTTTAGCGAGGCAGTGGGCGATTAAAACTCTTTCTAATCGATTGTGAATTGAAACTTACTTTCTATTCTCCCTTTAGTGATTATACACGTTTAGGGCTTCCACAAACCATGAGTGACACCTAGCAGAATATCATGGTTACCCAAGCTAATCAGAAGAGGTAGAGAACCTATTCAGTTTAGGATTACAAATGCAATACGGTCTTTTTCTAATACAATACTCTTGACCACATTGTTTAGTTTGATAGTTTATTCATATCTACTATTCAATGTGATTCGTGTGCTTATATGATTACCTTGAATGTGATTTGGAACGTCTTTCCTTAATCTCATTCATACTCTGGCCAAAGATTTTAATCATATCATAGAGTATTCTCCCCCAAACAGTTTGAAGGTTAAAGATCCCTTGTTGCGCATTCACTTGCCTCCATGGCTAAGTGGCTTAACCCCAACTATGTCGTGGACACCCTCCTTTTGGGGTGACTTTTGACATAATCAAAGATCAAGGACTTAACCACAAGACAACTATGATGCCTCAGGTCAAAGGATTACTTTGCATTATCCCAACCATGAGTTCTCATGTGACATGAATATGAGAACTCTTCGTTGATCGTGTTCAGTGAACTCATTCGCTATTGAGCACCTACGTACTTGTCTTGATGTCACACATGATCGGATCATATTTATATATTTTTTTACTTCAAATTCTCTCGTCTTTTCTTAGTTAGTTTCTTATATTTTTGAGTTATTTGCTTTGTTTTTGTGTTTTATCGAATTTATCTAGCTAAGAAAATAAAAATAGCACAAGTGTGATTTTAAGTAATAAATTCGTCATTTCTATTTTGCTCACTTATTTTATTGTTGTAACTTAAGAAAATATAATAAACAGAAAATAAAAAATGCATGGTGGGAAGAACACTGAAGTGTAGTGGGAATTAGGGGGAGTGCATGATGGAAGGAAAGATAAAGAAGAGCACGTAATGGAGCTGGAGTGCAGGAATAAAAAAATAAAAAGAAAAGGAATATATAGGAGGAAGTGGGCATGCAACGTGAGAGATAGAGGAGAAATAAGTAAAAAAAAAGTAAAGGCATGCGTGGAGGTGTGGACAGAAATATAAGGAAATAAACGAAGTGGGAGCTGTCAGTGGGGGGTAAAGGATCAAAAGAAATAAAGGAGGAAGCTGCTTAGCAGCTTGGAAAGAAAAAAAAATATATATATATATATAAAATAAAAAGCAAAGGAAGGTGGGGACTTGGCGTCAGCAATTGGAAGGCAGCTTGGATAAAAGAATTAAACGAGGAAATAGCGGGGGAACTTGCGAGAGACACCAGGTGGAAGGCGCTGCCTTGAGGCAGCAGACGTGCAGGTCAGCAAGCTTGTGCAGCTTGAAGGAGGAACTGCGCAGGAAGGAGAGGGATAATAAAAGTGCTGCCTTGTGCAGCTTGGCAGGGGGAGATCAAGTCACGAGAGGCCTCGGTCTTGGGGGGCTGACAGAAAGAAAAAAATAATACAAGGTGCAGAAAGTTCCCTTGGCAGTTGGTGAGAGACGGGCAGCACGATAGCTGCCTTGCGCAGCTTAGGAGGCCTGGCAGCTGGCGAGTGCAGGGCAGGAGACGAGAGGGAGAGAAGAGTGGGCAGCTGGCGTGCTGCCTGCAGCGCAGAAGCTGCCAGCAAGTGGAAGGAAGCAGCTCTCTGGTCAGCACAGCAAGGCAGCTCACGAGTCAGCACGGGCAGTCAGCACGGCGAGGTGGACTGTGCAGCAAAGTCAGCATTGCACAGATCCTTGCACATCCCATTCGGTTTAATTTTCCTAAACTCACGTTTTATTTTCTGTTTAATTTTAATAATGTGTAACTAATTTTATTTTGGCTAGAGTTTAATTCAAAACCATGGATATATTTGTAATTTGAATTGATTACCTTCAGTTGTGATTTCTGAGTTGTGATTTAATTTGCTTAACTGCTTGATTGATAACTTATTTTTGTATGTCGATTAAGGATGCATACTTAATTTACATGCATGAATTTGATGCTAGAATATAAGTGAATTTCACCTAATCGTTATGAACTTATATTCACAAGTAGTGAAGGTCGCTTATAAACGATCGCGTTAGGTAAATTCTTGGCATAAGTTTCATGCAATTCATAGTAACAAGTGCCTCGTCAATGCTTATGATTTTCATAGAACTTAATGATTCTTGCTTGTATCTCTATTATGCAATTCATGTAGGGAACTTGTGGGGAATGTTTTGGGTTGTCGTATGCAATCATCCAATCCATTAACTTAAGGAAAATCTGAGAATTAATTTAAGCGGACCTAATTAATTTGGGGCGTTGAGAATTTACAATTTATTGAAAGAACAACTGAAAATCAATTTAGGTTGCATATGTGTCATGTGTGGAGAATAATCCTCTAGCCAGTCCGTCATTTATCATTTTACCTTAATTTTATGTTTTTGTCAATTTTGTAATTTATTTAAGTTTAATTTACTTTTCATCAAAATCAATCCCCCATTTTATTTTAAAGTGTTAGATTTATTAGAAATCATTTTAGTTTGTGTTTTCTTAAGTCTTGAGTTGTTTTGAGTCTTTTGATTTGTTTTAGTTTATTTGTTAGTTTTATTTTGAGTGATTCTATTTAAGTGTTTTGAGTCTAGTTTAGTGTTTTAAATTTTGTTTTCACGTTTTTAATTTAATTTTACTTTGGTTAGCATCCCTAGTTAATCCCCGGCCTAGAACGATCCCTACTTATTCATTACTACAACTGTCACAAATAGGGTTTAAATTTGTGCGTTAATTTATTTTCGCATCAAATTTTTGGCGCCGTTGCCGGGGATTAGCAAATTTGCTAATCCTTTTATTTTTGTTTTTGCTTATTTTTATTTGTGTTTGTGTATGTTACTTTTGATATTTGATTTATTTTTCTTTCTTTGAATTGAGGTACAAATGGAGCAAGACCTGGATTCTACTAGCATTCAAGATCTATTGGCACAGCTCACTGCTCAATTAACTCATAATGCCGAACGGACCACAATGCCAAGTGTCCCTACACTTGATGTGCCCTATGGACAACGATATCAAGGTCCTCAATTTTCTGCAAATGAAGATGTTTGGGGATATCAGGGCCATAACCAATCAAGGGGCAACATGTTTTCCAACGCTTACAATTCGGATTGGAGAGACTACTCAGATTATATGTGGGATGAACCTCAACACTTTCAACAAAGTGGATATTGGCAGCAAGACGAATTCTATTCAAGACCTATGCAGCTACCACATCATCCCCCACAGCAATTCCAATCAAATCAAAGTATGCCCGTGGATTATAATCAAAGGCTTGATGAATTAATTTCTTTGGTGCAGGGCTCACAAAACGAAGAACAATTACAGCCATCAGAGGAGTACTATCAATGGCCATGTGCACCACCACATCCACCACAACAATCTCCCCAATTCAATTCAGGTACATCCTTGGATAATGATACACTTAATAATTTACTCACCTCTTTGAATCAGGGAGTAGAAAATCAAAACCAGGAGATGCAAGACCGAGTCAGAAGAGTGGACGAATTGGAGGAGCAAGTTGGGCAGATTTTGGAAATCATGGCACAAATTCAAGATCAAAGAGAACTCTCCAACTCCACATTTGCAAATTCAAGGGGAGAAATGGAAATCGATGAAGCCATCACTTTGGGAAGTGATATGGAGGATGAAGTTGTTCCAGAACCATCCAAAAATGGCCCGGACATGGATGAATTGCCGCTTCAAGAAGAAGATGAGGACGACGACTTGGGCAGTTTAGAAGAATTCTTGTCGCAAACCCCTCAAGTCCTTATGCCATCCAACTCAGGTGAGGAGGTTCTAAGTTCAATTCATTCTAACATCGTTCCACCAAATGTCCTTTTTCCTTGCAGGTTTTTAAATCCCAAGGAAGAAGTGAATGAAAAATACGTTGTGGAAGATCTTCCAGAGGTGCAAAATGAGATCCAAATTTTTGGTGCACAAAATCATGTTCCCGATGATGTTGAAACAATCAAAGAAACTTGTACACCAAGAAGAGGGATTCCAGAAAATGAGGTGGCCGGAGAATTTCAAGAATACATCCAAGAGGCTGTGCATGAGACAATCAAGCCCAAAGCAGTTGAGTTTGATGACACGGGACAAGCCACAACCATCATAGTAAACCTGGCCAAGTTCAAAGTCCCGGAAACGTTCAAAGACGTGGTGTTTGTAATTGAGTTTGAATGTGACTGTAAGCCATCTTCTCCATTTTTTATTTTAATTTATACTAACTTGTTTTTAATTTTGATGATTCAGGCACCGTCATTAGAACTTAGACCGTTGCCGGATCATTTCAATTACCACCGTCCGTTCAAGGATAAACCCATGCATTTGAATAATGAAGGGAGGCCTAGGAATCACCCACAATCAGATTTGCATTCCTAATCCCTTCTCCTTACTGAATTTATTTTACTTTATTTAGTTCTTTCATTGTTTGTTGGCTCTTGTGTGAATTTATTTTACGTTGATTTTTTTTTACGTTGATTTCATTTTGTTTTGTTTATTTAGTTGTGATTTTTGTTTAGAAAGTTAAACTTAGTCTTTTTACTTTGTTTTACTTATTTTACATTGTTAAAAAAAAAAAAAACAAAAAAAAAAAAAAAAAAAACATAAACATTCATATAAATAAAAATACAAAAAAAAAAAATAATAATAAAAAAAAAAAACAAAAAAAAAAAAAACTTAAATGCATAAATTTTTTTTTTTTACAATAACTTGTAATTTAATTTCGTTCATTGGTCATTGGTTGGTGGTGCCTCGGAGGTCGACGGAGCCCCTGAAAGACGAAGCGCCAGAGCTGGATCATTCAGAGCCTCAATACTTGGTGCTGCTCCCGAGGACGAAGGCAACACAAACCTCGGGAGTAACGCCATAAACCGTTGATGATCACTCTGAATCCGCACTTCGGACTCCTGCATCTGATCCAGCTTCCTCTTCATGCTGGTTGAGTAATTGGTTGCAAGCATGTGCAAATCCCTGTTCTCATGCCTAAGCACTCTGACCTCTTGCCGAAGACTAGCCACTTCAGCCATCAACGACTCCACCTGACGAGTTCGTGCAAGAAGGCGCTGGCCCATGTTTGATACGGAGCCTGCGCATCGGACGCTGTAGGCCATAGAGTCCTGAACAGCCAGTTCGTCGGACCGCCTGGAAAGTATCCTAGTGTCTCTAGGAGTGAGCAGATTTCTGGCCACTACCGATGCGGTTGTTTCGTTCATCATCATGGAATCCCCAACTGTAAGAGGACCATTTGGGGATATGAAGGACGGCTGCCAAATGTTGGTTGGAGAAGATATATCACTATCTTCCCCAACATTCAAGTTAAGGCGACGGTCAGAGGGGCAAGACATATTTGAAGGTGTTGAGAATGAAGAGTCGGACTGATCAAGATTAAAAGAAATGCAAGGAGGAAGTGTTTGCAGGAGGAAGTGTTTACAGGGGGAGCTTAAGTGTGTTTGTGGAACAAAAATGAGCGTTCTTATAAGAAGAAGAAATCGTTGAGGCATCACTCAGCAGTCGAAGAGGCGCCCTCTCGCAAATCGAAGAGCCGGGCTCCTTTCTCAAGAGCCGGATTCTTTTCTCAAAAGCGGCGTCGCCGTTCTCAAAAGTCGGACTCCGTCTCAAAAGTCGGTTCCTTTCTCAAAAGTCGGACGCCGTTCTCTCAAAAGTCGGAGCGGTCAGGAATCACGAGGCGAACAGTTTTTCCAATTTTGTCGTCACTCGTCACGCGCGCTGTCAGCTTTGCGCAAATTACGGGTGACTTTTTCAGAAAGCGCGTAACCTGTACTGTTCATCCATCCACCGGCTGCCGACAGGGGTAAAAGAATAGTTTCGGTTGTGAAGAAAAGTCCTATAAACGTATACCTTCGCCATCCATTGCAAAGGCAAACTCTCTCAGCACTTCTTCATCTCCGAAATTTTTCATCTCCCAAAATGCCTTTCCAACAAACCCTCTCGAGTTTCTCTGTGTTTCTCATTCCCTGGGATACCTTTGCAAATAAGTCATCTAGAGCTAGAGTATTTCATATCATGAAGGTTGAAAGCAAGAGTATCTCATATCACGCTTTCTTCCTGTCCTTGTCCTTGTCTTTGTGGCAAGGAGAAAGCGGGCAATCAGCCAGCACTCGGTGTCAATCTTCCAATCTAAGAACCGACTGCCTGGAAATCCTTCCTGATTGCTTACCTAGCATTGCTCTCGAGTGCTCTTCTTCAACCACTGATGTACTTCCGAAGAAGTCGCCACATCTGCCTGGAGAACAGACATGGCAAGTGAAAATGATACTTGAAGCATGTGGAGACAAGGTGCTGCTTCATCTTCAAGATCAAGTCTCATTTTCCTTGCTAAGAAGTTCCCCAGCCCAGTTCAAGCATACACCTGTGGAACGATACTTCTTCAAAAGCAAAAGTATCCCATATCATCAGAGTCAGAGGCAAAGATTTCTCATGGCATGCTTTTCCTTTACCCTTGCTCTTGGCTACGGGGCAAGGTGAAAGAAAGGCAATCGGTCGGCACTTGGACAGATTGAACAAAGAAGCAGACCACCACCTATTCCTCGTGCCTACCTGCCATGCAGAAGAACAAAAAGAGAAGAATGTAGCCTGCAGACTCAATCAACCCGGCAGAAGGAGTCTGAGTTGAAACCAAGAGCTCGAGAAGCTTCAACAACACCACCAATCAAGTCTCATTTTCCTTGCTAAGAAGTTCCGAGGCCAGTTCAAGTTCAAAGCTGTGGAAAGTCACCAAACAGGACCAATGTTCTTTTATTAGTTTTATTCATTATCTTTTATTTTCATTTTCAATTTTTCGTTTGTTTGTTTTTTTTTCTTGCGTGCTTAACTGACTTATTTCTTTTCTTTGCAGGAACTTTTGGTTATTTCCACCCTTGAAGTTGATTGCAAAATTTTAGCTTGGGGGGTCATCACTTGATTTTTTTCTGCAAATTAGGGAAGTTTTCAGTCCTATTGCTTTATTTTGTTGCTTTATTTTTTTATTTTTATTTTTATTTGCATTTTATTATATTTTCTGACATTGGGGACAATGTCTAGTTTAAGTGTGGGGGTAAAGAGTATGAAAAATGACCAAATTGAAAATTTTTGTACCTTCGACTTTGAACTGGTTTCATTTGTTTCCATGTTATTGCTTTGTTTTCTTAATTAGTTTTGTTTTATTTAAAAAAAAAAAAAAAAAAAAAATCCAAAAATATTTCCTTGTTTTCCTTATTGTTTTGAATTAGATTTTTGTTAGTTTCCCGACCCAATGATATAATTGGATAAAATTGGAACCATGATGATCAAGAACTTAGTTAACATGTGTTGTGTGAAATTCCTTATTCTCGTGTTAGTTTGTACATATTTGATCATCTTTGAAAAACCAAATGCACATAGCCTTGTTGATGTGAAATTAAAGCATGATTTTAAGCTCCATATGTGAATTTAGTGACCATATACATCCTATGTGAGTTTTTGAGCCTATTGAAAGTGTGTGCATTTTTCATACACTCCTATTTTTTCATGTGTGATGAACTTATGTGAGATACTTCTCTAGAACTTGCATAACGATCTTTCGAAATTTTTGTCATTGATTGCATGAACTTGAAAATGATAGAGGCATTAGGTTTACCACCATGGCCCAAATAACCTTGTTTCCCAAAGAAAAATGATATCATTAGATTGCCAATTTGAGCCGTATTTGTGAGCCTTTTATTTCTTATCACCAGATATGTCTACCCTTATGCCTGAAATAAATAATTTTCCTTACCCTTTCCAAGCGAGCTATTGAGCAATGTGAAATTGTCTTATGAGAAATGTTTGTGAAGTACTTTGGAGGGTGTTTGGCAAAAGAATAAGTGTGGGGGTTTTTCATATTTGTTTCTGTTTGAAAAAAAAAAAAAAAAAAAAAAAAAAAAAAAAAAAAAAGAAAATGAAAAGAAAAAGAAAGATTGTATACAAAGAAAATAAAAAGTTTTTAAAGTTTCAGTTTATGGGTGTGGTTGGAGGTGACTTGTAGAATAGCGGGAAATGTTGAGTTCTTATAAATCTAAACAAAAAAGAATCGCTTGCAATGTAGCTTGGAACTTGTGTTTTCCTATTCTTTCGTTTCAATAACTCTCGCCCTAAGCCTCATTACATCCAATAAAAGTCCTCTTGATTTAAGTTTTGCAATTATGACTGTGGAGAAGTGATCTTTATGCAAGCTTATGGTAGAACTTTCACATTTGTTTCTTTGAGCGAAACACATTTAAACTAAACACATGTGTGATTGAGAGTATATCCAGTGAGAAGGTTGCTAGTTTGCATATGGTGATTTTAAAAATAAAAATTTGAAATTGCATGAGCATGGCTATCCCACACACTACACTTCAAGGATGTTTCAAAGATTACTGCTAATAGTTGAATAAGGAAAAAAATGAACTTGAATTGCTTGTTGATGTTAGCTATGGCTCTTGATGATTATGTTCTCAAATGAAATTCTATGAGGGTAATATAGGGGAAACTAATAATTTTCATGTTATTACTTTTTCTGTTTTCGTTTGTTTTGCTCGAGGACTAGCAAAAGTTAAGTGTGGGGGTATTTGATCGGATCATATTTATATATTTTTTTACTTCAAATTCTCTCGTCTTTTCTTAGTTAGTTTCTTATATTTTTGAGTTATTTGCTTTGTTTTTGTGTTTTATCGAATTTATCTAGCTAAGAAAATAAAAATAGCACAAGTGTGATTTTAAGTAATAAATTCGTCATTTCTATTTTGCTCACTTATTTTATTGTTGTAACTTAAGAAAATATAATAAACAGAAAATAAAAAATGCATGGTGGGAAGAACACTGAAGTGTAGTGGGAATTAGGGGGAGTGCATGATGGAAGGAAAGATAAAGAAGAGCACGTAATGGAGCTGGAGTGCAGGAATAAAAAAATAAAAAGAAAAGGAATATATAGGAGGAAGTGGGCATGCAACGTGAGAGATAGAGGAGAAATAAGTAAAAAAAAAGTAAAGGCATGCGTGGAGGTGTGGACAGAAATATAAGGAAATAAACGAAGTGGGAGCTGTCAGTGGGGGGTAAAGGATCAAAAGAAATAAAGGAGGAAGCTGCTTAGCAGCTTGGAAAGAAAAAAAAAAAAAATATATATATAAAATAAAAAGCAAAGGAAGGTGGGGACTTGGCGTCAGCAATTGGAAGGCAGCTTGGATAAAAGAATTAAACGAGGAAATAGCGGGGGAACTTGCGAGAGACACCAGGTGGAAGGCGCTGCCTTGAGGCAGCAGACGTGCAGGTCAGCAAGCTTGTGCAGCTTGAAGGAGGAACTGCGCAGGAAGGAGAGGGATAATAAAAGTGCTGCCTTGTGCAGCTTGGCAGGGGGAGATCAAGTCACGAGAGGCCTCGGTCTTGGGGGGCTGACAGAAAGAAAAAAATAATACAAGGTGCAGAAAGTTCCCTTGGCAGTTGGTGAGAGACGGGCAGCACGATAGCTGCCTTGCGCAGCTTAGGAGGCCTGGCAGCTGGCGAGTGCAGGGCAGGAGACGAGAGGGAGAGAAGAGTGGGCAGCTGGCGTGCTGCCTGCAGCGCAGAAGCTGCCAGCAAGTGGAAGGAAGCAGCTCTCTGGTCAGCACAGCAAGGCAGCTCACGAGTCAGCACGGGCAGTCAGCACGGCGAGGTGGACTGTGCAGCAAAGTCAGCATTGCACAGATCCTTGCACATCCCATTCGGTTTAATTTTCCTAAACTCACGTTTTATTTTCTGTTTAATTTTAATAATGTGTAACTAATTTTATTTTGGCTAGAGTTTAATTCAAAACCATGGATATATTTGTAATTTGAATTGATTACCTTCAGTTGTGATTTCTGAGTTGTGATTTAATTTGCTTAACTGCTTGATTGATAACTTATTTTTGTATGTCGATTAAGGATGCATACTTAATTTACATGCATGAATTTGATGCTAGAATATAAGTGAATTTCACCTAATCGTTATGAACTTATATTCACAAGTAGTGAAGGTCGCTTATAAACGATCGCGTTAGGTAAATTCTTGGCATAAGTTTCATGCAATTCATAGTAACAAGTGCCTCGTCAATGCTTATGATTTTCATAGAACTTAATGATTCTTGCTTGTATCTCTATTATGCAATTCATGTAGGGAACTTGTGGGGAATGTTTTGGGTTGTCGTATGCAATCATCCAATCCATTAACTTAAGGAAAATCTGAGAATTAATTTAAGCGGACCTAATTAATTTGGGGCGTTGAGAATTTACAATTTATTGAAAGAACAACTGAAAATCAATTTAGGTTGCATATGTGTCATGTGTGGAGAATAATCCTCTAGCCAGTCCGTCATTTATCATTTTACCTTAATTTTATGTTTTTGTCAATTTTGTAATTTATTTAAGTTTAATTTACTTTTCATCAAAATCAATCCCCCATTTTATTTTAAAGTGTTAGATTTATTAGAAATCATTTTAGTTTGTGTTTTCTTAAGTCTTGAGTTGTTTTGAGTCTTTTGATTTGTTTTAGTTTATTTGTTAGTTTTATTTTGAGTGATTCTATTTAAGTGTTTTGAGTCTAGTTTAGTGTTTTAAATTTTGTTTTCACGTTTTTAATTTAATTTTACTTTGGTTAGCATCCCTAGTTAATCCCCGGCCTAGAACGATCCCTACTTATTCATTACTACAACTGTCACAAATAGGGTTTAAATTTGTGCGTTAATTTATTTTCGCATCAACACACACCAATGACTCGAGACTAGTCACTCTCCCTGAGAGAAGACACAGTACGTACTGATCTTAACGGACTGTCAATGCCCAATTGGCAATCCTATGATCAGGAACGTTTAGGATGTGTCTACGAAAGAATGGTCTCATGAATCTAACTTCTTTAGATTGCATTCTCCCAATCACATATTCCTTGGACTTTATCGTTTAAGCATATAACATTTATATGAGACGGCTTAAAACAATAATCTTTGCCCTTGATATTAAACTAGATTAGTTTAACATGTGAAATGTCCGTAAAGTATCATCACATGATTGGTTTTAGGGCACATTTCCAACAATCTCTCACTTGCACTAGAGCCAATCAGCTTGTTCATCTGTGATGATTCCTCTTCTGTAGTCATTTCATAAATGGCTGAGTAGTAGGCCTAGACAATGGATATCTATATGTTATCCATAGAAGCAACCTTGAGAATAACGACGTCACCATTATACATGATTCTCAATCATGTGGTTCAGTCTCTCATATGAGTTCGGATCTTGATGAGACCTTGATTCCCTGGCTTGAGCTATCGCCCCATTAGTGTCGTAGTGTCAATACACTAGATACACTTTCTGGTTGGAATCGAATAGAGAGTTCATAAATGAACCTTCCCATCCAAACAACATTGTTGTAAACTTCTATATGGCAATAGATTTTGCATTCATAATGGAACACACTAAAGTCATTACTTTAATGTTTCCATCCAAATATCTCTTTAGTCATAATAAAGAGATATCTGTTTATCTCTTCATTAATAATGAAGAAACATCCAATGATGGATTAGATTCATAATCTAATACATTTACGCTTCCTTTACGTTACTCTAATTCTTCCTCATTCTTTGAGGAATTTATCCTTTAGTATTTCTTAAATACTTAAGGACTTACTTGACAGTTGCCATGGTTCTGATCCTGGGCTTGCATTGATATTGTCTTGTACCGTTCTAGGTACAATTCATATCAACGTTTTTCATACAATATGAAATACGTAAATCACCTTTCTGCGTATGCATAAAGGATTCTATTTATGCATTATTTCTTTGGGAGTCAAAGGGCACATTCCCTTTGAGAAGAGCAACTACTTAGTCTAACTAGAGTTGTCCTCCTAATTGAAGTTTATCATCATATAAGAAACTTCCTAGCACATTTTGTCTATTATTAGGGCATGATATAATCCAATTATATCCTAAAATCTATCATTATAGATTTCCATCCCATGTATATAGACTATGTCTCCCATATACATTCTATTGTTATAGAATGTTTAAAGTCATAACTTTAACGAAGAAGTACTCATTCCATTTCCAAAATTAATATATCATATATATATTCATATATATCATATATATATTTATATATATATATATATATATATATATACAATTTTAGGAATATTATTAACTCCCACTAATCTTTTGTAAACCTAGTAAACAAAAGATTCATTTACATCTATATGAGAAATCAAACAATTTGATCTTTCTCTCATAAGACGCTTATGGCTCCCACTAGCTTGCTAAGATCCATGATGGTTGGATCTCTACAACTTACATGTTTTGTGATTCATAGTTTTAGACATATATTATTAGGACTATCTTAATAATGGTTTCGGAAACCTATATTATGTCCAAACATTGAATCAACATTTAGTTGTAGCTAGCTATCTTCGAATTAATTGAAACTAAGACTACGTCAAAAATGGTTCCTTCAAAGTCAACCATTCTCTTTGATTGTAGTCACCTTAAGCTACCAATTAGCTATGAAGGTTTCATTATTTCGGGTCAAATGGTACTTTACCATTCCCTTGAGTATATGTCGCATATACACTCAATGTAGTCATAAGGATTTTCATTCTTATTTCTTTCGAATTAAGAGGTGCAACTCTATGACATAGTCATAAAGTTCAAACCATTCAACTGAGACGGTTTATAAATCCTTCTCGACTACCTTGGAGCTTGTGGTATAGGAACTAGGTTGTTATATTTGTTGATCATCATCTTGTCTCTCAAAGAACCCATTCTTTGAGTTCTATTCCTAGTTCATTTGCTCTAAGGCAAATCATATTGTAGGATTACAATGAACTACTCAACAAACAACATTTGTTGGTTGGTTTATAGAAGTGATATCCAAATGTTAATTTAAGGATATTCACAAGATAATTCTCAAACAAATATTGCTTATTAGCACACAACCCCAAATCTTAACATGATTAAGATTTGTCTTTCTTTCCAACTACATCCTATGGAGTTATGAAAATTTTGGAAGATCTTCTAATTGACAATCATATTGTCTTAGAAGCATATATATCCTATATATGGGTAATTGATAATATCCAACGAACTAAATCTTATTCAAGTTTGTTCTTCTCCTAATGGAGAAATCCATTATCTTATGATGCTTCTTTCCTTGATATCTTTCAAGGAAACTATTCTAAAGTGTTACCTTTCCTTGGATCAAATCTAAGGATGTAAATACTTTGGACGTCTTACTCATCAACTTACATTTCTTGAATTCTTTGAAACCTTTTGCAAAGTATTCGGACTTGTGTTTATTTAAAATAAACTATAGTCCAACCGAGGGTTATCTTCGGTGAATGTCATACAACATGAGTAGTATTATGTTGTGGACAAGTTCCACTAACATCTAAGTGAATTAACCTCAACAACTTTGTGATTCTTTATTCTTTCCAAAAGAATAAAGACTCAAACATTTTGCCTCTATACAATTTTAACAAGAAGGCATTGGATCCGAATCTAACGATCCAAGGCATCCATCTATGACTAACTTGTAATTTATGTTTTTAGAGGTATAACAACTTTAGTTGGGATTAGTCACTACCTTGCAACCTTTTGGGTTTTAAGCATCATTATATTCTAAACAGTTAACACTACCATATCAACTCTACTATAGAGATAATAATTAATTAGATTACAATAATCTAATCATTCATTAATAAAGAACAATGTTTTGTCAAACAAAACATTTATCCATTTCACATAGTGACGGAATTTAGTTCCTTAAAATTGGAATGTAAAGACAATCTTTGGTTTTTCCAATTTCTTTGGTAGTTCATATGAGGAAGTAAGTACCATCTGCTTTCGCAGAGATCTATATTTTATTCACGTTCCGAATGTGAAGCACCTTTTTCTTCTCTCATATATCTTCTACTTCTTATTAGCCATACTTTTACAACGATTTGTAAAACATAGTTACTAATACGGAATCAAACATTCAAGTAGAAGAACCAACTGTTTTGAACTATTCAAGAACAATTTACAACACCTTCGAAAGGTGTGTTCTTGACACTTGCAAGACATTTCTTGCAAATACCCCTTCCAATGTCCATCCTTTCATAAAGAAAGTTTGTTCCCTTGGAGTTATTTCTCTTTCTTCATTTGACTTCTCCTTTGACTACCATAGTCAAGGTCCCTAAACTCCCACTATCTCTCTTGAAACTTATTTCAATTGTGTTATACACATCAAACAATTTGGAGAGTGTGTGGTTATTGTTCACTATATAGCTTACAATAAACTTAGTGAACCATTTGGATTAGGGACTCAAAGGTGAAGTCCTTGCCTAGTTTCCGTCTCGTTAAGTGGTTTATCACTTCAACACTCAATGATTCAAAATCATCATAAGTCCATATTGATGGACTATTTTTGTCAACCAACCATTATGTTCTAAACATAATTACAAACTTTCAAGAGTTGTTTAAGGCAACTCTAATTTCTTCATACAACAATTTGTAAGTGAAGAATCATGGCACATAAAGTGTCCATGCCATTGTGCTTTCTTCTTAAGTTCTTTGTTCATTTAACAAAGAAACAAGCACTAGTGTTTGCATTGACTAAGGGTTGTTCAAAGCAACTCATTATTTCTTCATACAACGATTTGTAAGTGAAGAACTAATAACACTAAAAGTGTCCTTGTCATTATGCTAATCTTCGTAAGTTCCTTTGTTCATATAACGAAGGAATAAGCATTGGTTGTTTGTGTTGTCCTCTTCATGATAGACTTTTCTAACATGTTCTTCCAATGATACATTATCATTAGGAAGATTGTGAGGATGAGACTACTTAGGTACATATCCAATCCTTTTAAGACATTCTTTGGGATTGTGGTACCAAGTCCGGAAACTAAAACATTCGGTTTTTATTTGTCAAGTGTTGGATAGCGTTTGCAAATATATTGGTAAACAAATACATAACGAATATAAATTGATTGATTTTAAGCCATTTGATCCGGGTCTTTAAATCAAATAGCACCACCCACTATTTTTGGCAAATTCCATATCCCACATTGGAATTCGAGAGTTTTGGATGAAACTCTTAGTAGGGTATGGGAGACTCACTATTACCAAGCCCACCTCACAATGATATGATGTTGGCTAGCATTAATAATAATGAGAGAGTACACTTACTCATTTGCATCTCTTGCAAGTACCCATCAATTTGGCCTCTAGAAAATGTCACCTCACAATGATATGATATTGGCTCCATTTCTCTTAGTTAAGTCATTCCCACCATGCTTAGTGCGTGAAGGGGTTCAAGAATAGCCTCACGATGATACGATGTCGGCCATCCTCGTTGCCTACACTCACCTCATCAAGTATGTATATAGTCTCCTCCTGAGTATAAGCATGCACTTTGAACATCCCCATGATAGGGTGAAGGCGGTGTACAAGTCATAAACGATTGGAGCTACCACGGTGGAAGGCCACGAAAGAGTGTTCAAAGCACTCTCACGCTTATCAACTTAATAATGGTTTGGTTTGAGGGTTTTAGGTCTCATCACATAAACATATTTATTTTAATCTTTATTAAAACAATTTTGGTCCTATTACAACTATTGGTCCATTGGATTGAATTTAGTTGTATATAATACTCCCACTATGCTTATAAAACGGTTTTTAAAGCAAGAGTATATGATACTACTAACATAAACTTTGCATTCATTTGATGGACTATATAGTTGCCTTAGGGCCTTAGGATGACTATGAACCTTTGTTTAGATTCAACACGAGCCTAGTGTTGAATCTCGGACTAGGGATGGTGATTGATTTTAGTTACGCGTTTAATCACATTAAGGCGTGTTGTCTTAGGGGCGTTGGACCCAACTACTTCAATTTCATGCATATCATATAAAGCAAGAAAGAAGTACTTCAAAGTAAAGATGAGCTTATGCTCTTTACAACATTTACATATATAAATTACTTTAAAGTAAAGAAGAGCTTATGCTCTTTTACAACATTTGATCAAATCAAATTACAACCAAAATTAATCTACACATTCCCATGGTTCAAACAAATTTGAAACGGCCTTTCACATAGCTCAATTATCGTAGGCTTAGGTTCATAATCACCCTTTAATTAATTAACGCTTTAACTAATTAAATTGAATGCAACATTTTCATTTGGTTTTTGTATCCATAAAATTGATTTAAATGGAGCTAAATGAAATGAAAATCCAATTCTCATTTAAAGAGACAAAACCATTTTGTTCTCAACCTAATTTGGGCCAATAATGCAATAACCTCAACCTTTTGGGCTATGTTGCAAAACTCAAACTTTTGAGCTCACTTTGTAAAAACACATAAGTCCAATACTTCATGTAATTACAACTAGAACCAAAAAATTTAATAAAATTCAAAAACTTCATTAAAGGAACAAAAAAATTTGACCTTTAATGATTTTGGGCCTTTACGTAAATACGTAAACTTTTGGGTCAAACTACAAAATACACAAAAGTACCAAAACTTTATGTAATTGCATAAAAACCCCAAAAGAACCCTAATAATAGGGTGGCCGGTTTTGGAGTGTTAGTCCACAAAAATTTTGAAATTTTTTTTTTCAACAAATTCATAAAGCCTTGCAAGTGGTTTGTGACTTAAAGTCATGCAAGTGATGTGTGTGTAAGAGAAGTACTTCTTACACACCCATCACCATTTCTATCACCTTACACAATTTCTATCACATTAAAACATTTGATAAAGCACAAAACAAAGACTTTATGAAATAAATCAAAACTTTGAATCAAAACACCAAACCTTTTGTTCTTGGCAAAAATGTCAAGAACAATGAAGAACACTCATGAAAAACTCAAAAAATTTCCATGAACATTTTTCACCCAAAAACATCCCAAAACCATTTTAACTTAAGGGAAATAACATATAACCAAACTAGGGTACATAGGGGTTCCAAAAGTTACTTGAAAACACTTTTAACAAGTCAAACAAGAACCAAAAAATCCACCCTTTGGATTTGGCCGAATATTCCCAAAATCATGGCACCAAATTTTAGCTCCAATATTCATGCTCATATGAACTACATCTACAACATTTGTGATGGAAAATTTTCTAACAAAATTTACATTCAAAGAAACAAGAATAAAGCTTGAAACATATTACAACTTTTAAATCAAAACTATGAACTACAAAACCCAAAAGGATTCACCAACTACTAGACCTAGGCTCTGATACCACTTGAAGGAGGATTTGTGAAAAACATGTTCATTTAAGCAACATCAATAGCATGCTATTAACAATTAAAAGGCGGAATCATGCTTGCATGCACTTAAAAACAAAACATTAACCATGAAATTCAAAGCCTAGTAGATTGGTGAACCAAGACTCAACTCATAACAAAGTGAGTTGAGAAATTTATACCTTTGTTGATTCCTCTTTGCATAAGCAAAGGATAATCACCCAAGAGATAGGGCCTTCATTCCTTGCTTCTTAGATCCATGGATTTGGATGGATGAAATGGTTCTCCAAGTTCCCAAAATTGAGAACCTCTAAGTCTCCACACCAAGGATGGATTGATGAAGAAATGAGTGACCTAGAGGAAGCAAGATTGCTAGATAATTTCCTCTAGGGTGGCCGGCCTCTTTAGAGAGAAATGAGAGCTTTGTGTTCTCTCCAATTTCCTAAAAGAAACCCTAAATGAATTTTGGCTATAAAGTCATATTTATACCTTAATTCATTGGAGTGGCAAACTTGTAAATAAGTCCAAAACCCACTCCTTTAACTAAATGGCCGGCCATAGGGTTTCATTGGGCTTTTTAGGCCTTTGTGAATTTTAGTCATTAAGTTGTCATACAACTTAAGTCAATGAGCTTGACGTTCGAAGCCCATTGGGCCTTGAGGCCCAAAACTAACCCGTGGTCTTTTAACGAACTATATTCGTTTGATTAATTAATCATATTAATTAATCCTTGCCATAAATAATTAAACCATTTAATTATTCTTACTCATCTCCGTTGTTTCTTCAATCTTTACCTTACACGGTGTACGATCCATTAGGTTCCTTTTAGCGAGGCAGTGGGCGATTAAAACTATTTCTAATCGATTGTGAATTGAAACTTACTTTCTATTCTCCCTTTAGTGATTATACACGTTTAGGGCTTCCACAAACCATGAGTGACACCTAGCAGCATATCATGGTTACCCAAGCTAATCAGAAGAGGTAGAGAACCTATTCAGTTTAGGATTACAAATGCAATACGGTCTTTTTCTAATACAATACTCTTGACCACATTGTTTGGTTTGATAGTTTATTCATGTCTACTATTCAATGTGATTCGTGTGCTTATATGATTACCTTGAATGTGATTTGGAACGCCTTTTCTTAATCTCATTCATACTCTGGCCAGAGATTTTAATCATATCATAGAGTATTCTCCCCCAAACAGTTTAAAGGTTAGAGATCCCTTGTTGCGCATTCACTTGCCTCCATGGCTAAGTGGCTTAACCCCACCTATGTCCTGGACACCCTCCTTTTGGGGTGACTTTTGACATAATCAAAGAGCAAGGACTTAACCACAAGACAACTATGATGCCTCAGGTCAAAGGACTACTTTGCATTATCCCAACCATGAGTTCTCATGTGACATGAATATGAGAACTCTTCGTTGATCGTGTTCGGTGAACTCATTCTCTATTGAGCACCTACGTACTTGTCTTGATGTCACACACACCAATGACTCGAGACTAATCACTCTCCCTGAGAGAAGACACAGTACGTACTGATCTTAACGGACTGTCAATGCCCAATTGGCAATCCTATGATCAGGAACGTTTAGGATGTGTCTACGAAAGAATGGTCTCATGAATCTAACTTCTTTAGATTGCATTCTCCCAATCACATATTCCTTGGACTTTATCGTTTAAGCATATAACATTTATATGAGATGGCTTAAAACAATAATCTTTGCCCTTGATATTAAACTAGATTAGTTTAACATGTGAAATGTCCGTAAAGTATCATCACATGATTGGTTTTAGGGCACATTTCCAACATTAGGGAGACTTTAACTAGCATAAAAAATCTCTCTAAGTAATCCATCTTCTCTTCACACTACATCTTTGGTGTGGAGACTTAGAGACACCAAATCTTTGGTGTTCTTGGAGATCCTTTCCTGACATCCTCAAGGAGCAAAGGAGTATCAAAAGGAAGAAAAACACAAGGAAGATCTAAGGAGCTAGGAGGTGACTTGAAGGCCCTCCACTTGGGTGAATCCCTTGTGTAAACAAGGATGAGCTTCAAGGGTAATGAATCTCAAAATCCTTTCTTCTCTTTAATGTTGTTAAAGAGTCTTGTGGTTCACCATTCACTAGGCTTTGAAAGTCATGGGTATTAGAATTGTTTTTGAATGCATGCCTACTTTAAAGTGTTATTAGTTTGCTTATGTGTTCAAATGTTCTCACATGTTCTTAGCTAGGACAAAATTTTTCCTTCAAGTGGTATTAGAGCCTAGGTCTAGTGTATGGTGAATCCTTTTGGGTTTTGTGTTTTTCATGGTTTGTGATTTAAATGTTGTAAATGTTACAAGCTTTGTTCTTGCTTTTTGAATATAAATTTTTCTTGAAAATTTAGCATCTCAAAAGTTGTAGTTGTAGTTCATTTAAGCATGAATTTTGGAGCTAAAATTTGGTGCCATGTTTGTGGGGAAATTCGGCCAAATCCAAATGATGGATTTTTGGGTTTATGTTTATCTTGTTAAAAGTGTTTTAAAGTGACTTTTGGAACCCCTAAGTACCCTAGGAAGTTAACTCCCTTTTGAGTAGTGAAAATTTGAGTTTTATTGAGTGAAAACATTCATGGAGCTCTTATGGGTTTTCATGGATGTTCTTCAATGTTCTTGCTTTGTTCTTGTTGTTCATACCAAGAACAAAAAGTTTGTTATTTTGATTCAAAATGTGTTTGGTTGTTTATTTGACATTTTGTTAGTCATGGTTGGTGTACTTGATTGGTGTAATTTTATTCAAAGCCATACCTCTCTTTTTCAACCATACCAATCACTTTTTCAACCATACCTCACCAATCACTTTTCTTTCAACACACACACAATCACCACTCACTCCATAACCGGCCACCCTATAAAGTAGGGTACTTTTGGGGCTTTTATGCAATTACATAAAGTTTTGATACTTTTGTATATTTGCACTTTGACCCAAAAGTTTACATTTTTACGTAAAGACCCAAAATCACTAAAGGACAAATTGTTTTGCTCCTTTAATGAAGTTTTTGTTATTGTTGAAATTTTTGGGTTCTAGTTGTAATTATATGAAGTTGTGGACTCTTGTGTTTTTACAAAGTGACCCCAAAAGTTTATGTTTTAGCATTATGGCGCAATAGTTGTGGTCATTGTTTTTTCGGCCCAAATTATGATGAGAACAAAATGGTTTTGTCTCTTTAATGAGAATTGGATTTTCATTTCATTTAGTTCCATTTAAATAAATTCTATGAATCCGAAAACCAATTGTTTAAGTTGTTTTCTTAGTTAATGTGATTGATTAAGAAAATGGTGATTATGAACCAAAGGCCTCGATAATTGAGCTATGTGATTGGCCGCTTCACATTATGAATGTTTGGGTTAAGTAGTTTAGATTTGAATGTAATTTGATTAGTTCAAATGTGTTGTAAAAGGGCATAAGTCCTTCAAATGTGTTGTAAAAGGGCATAAGCCCTCCTCTTTATTTCATGTATTCCTTTTTGTTTATTTGTATGCAAATTGGAATAGTTGGGTCCAACGCTCAATAGGAAATGACGGTTTAATTAGATTAAACGCGTAACTAAAATCAACAACTACCTACCTTAGACCCAAGGTCCAACACAAGGCTCGTGTTGGATCAAATCAAACGGTTCATAATCATCCTAAGACCTAAAATGACTATATAGTCCATATGAGGATGCAATGCATTCGTTAGTAGTTCCATATAGTCTTGCTTGTTTCATCGAAGTAGTGGGAGTATTATATACTACTAATTCATATAAACTTGGACCAATTGTTGTGATAGGCCCAAGTTCTTTTAATAAGATTAAAATGAAATTGATGTAGCCTAACACTACTCCCTCAAAACGAATATTAAGTTGATAAGCGAGAGATGTTTTGAACATCTCTTTGTGGGCCTTCCGCCTCGGTGATCGTTTGTGACTCATACAATGGCTTCACCCTATAGTGGGGAAGTTCAAAGTATGTGCTTACACCCAGGAGGAGTCTATAAACACATATGATGAAGTGAGTGTAGACAACGAGTGTGACCAACATGATATAATTCTGAGGTTGTGCTTGAACCCCTACATAAACTAGCATGGTGGGAATGACTTAACTAAGTGCAATGACACCAACATGATATAATTCTGAGGCAATCATTCTCTAGAGGCCAAAACAGATGGGTAATTACAAAAGTTGTAAATGGCTAAGAGTTATCCTCTCATCATTATTGTTGCTAGCCAAAATGATATAATTATGAGGTGGGCTTGGTAATGGTGAGCCTCCCATACCCCACTAAGAGTTCAAAATAACTCTCAGATTCCATTGAGGGATGTGGAATTTGCCAAAAATATAGGGTGATACTATTTGATTTAAGACCCAATCAAGTAGTTTCAAAATCAACAATCTAATATGATTTCTGTTATGTTATGTAGTTAACGACATGCCTAAAATTACACCAACCATTATACTTGACAAAAGGGGCCTTAGGGGCCAGTGTTTCCTTGCTTGGTATCATCATATTGAGAATGTCTCAAAGATGAATGACATATCGTATGTACTCAAGCAATCCCCTCCTCATGTACCTCCTACGAAACTAGCTTTAAAGGAGGAGTGTCAAAAGTATACTAGACACTTTGAGGATGACTTAAAAGCCAAATGCTTAATCCTCACTTCACTTACTAAGGAGCTTAAGAAGCTACATAAGCACATGGACACTTCATGTGCCATGGTTGATAGTTTGCATAAGATGCATGACATTGACACTAGTAACGTACGATTCTCAAATGTTTGTAGTCTATTGAATGCCAAAATGGCAAAGGGGACATCGGTCCAAAAACATGGACAAAAGATGGAAATGATCTTTCAAGATCTTGAGAGTTTAGATACTTCCGTCGATGGGAAAATGGCCCAATATTTTTTTCTTGCATCTCTCTCGGATGATTTCACTAAGTTTATAGTAAACTATAAAGTGAATAGATTCGATCATACTTTTACCGAGATGATTGACATGTGCTGTGAGTTTGAACAAAGTTTCAAAAAGGACAATGGGAGTGAGAATGCAATCACAAGGAAAAGGTTGCATAAGAAGAAGGTAAGAAAATCCAAAGGAACATGCTTTCATTGTGGAAAGGATGAACGTTGGAAGAAGAAATACAGGGTGCGCATTGTGAGCCTTATGACATGAACTTTTGAAGGGACTATTTCTGTCATAGAAAGTGCTTTTATAGTAAGTTCTAATTCTTGGATATTTGTGCGAGTTGGGAACGGCACTAACAGGGAGCAGGATACTGCGTAATGGGGAGATGATTGTGCGAGTTGGGAACGACACTAAGATCTCTGCAAAAGCAGTAGGCACTTACATGCTTAAACTACCTTCTGGGGAAGTCTTGGAACTTAAAAATTATTTATATTTTCCTTCATGTATAAAGAATTTGATTTCCATCTATATGCTTTTACGAGATGGACACTCAGTATTGTTTGACAAAATGAGTTGCACTTTATACTTGAACGGTCGTATTATCTCTCATGGTAATATGATTGAGGGACTTTTTCACCTAGAGACAAGTAGTGGGATGCACTATATTGAGAGCGGGAATACCTCAAAACCCAAAAGGGCTAGAGAAAAAGTTAACCAAGTTAGAGTTTGGCATCTTAAACTTGGACGTGTAAACCAGTAAGATTCGCAAGATGTCGAAAGACGAATATCTTAGCCCATTGGGTAATGACCACATGGGCACTTGTGAACCTTGTCTACTAGGAAAGATGTCTAAATCTCCATTCGCTGGGAAATGAGAGTGTGCCAAAGATATACTAGCATTAATCCACACAGATGTATGTAGACCTATGTCCACCACATCAAGGGGAGGGGAGGCTTCTCCTACTATATCACATTCATTGACGATTACTCTCGGTTTGACTATGTGTATCTTATAAAGTACAAGTCAGAATCCTTTGAAAAGTTCAAAGAATTCAAGAATGAAGTAGAGAAGCAAACTGGGAAATAGATAAAGACCCGAAGATCATATCGAGGGGTGAGTATCTGAGTACTGAATTCTTAGATTATTTCAAAGAGTGTGGAATAGTATCACAGTGGACTCCACCAAGAACTCCTCAACATAACGGAGTTTCTGAGAGGAGAAACTGAACCTTGATGAACATGGTTCGTTCTATGATGAGTTCCGCTGATCTATCAATATCATTATGGGGATATGCACTACACATAGCAGCTTATTTGCTAAACGTAGTGCCTTCTAAATTTGTTCCACAAACACTATATGAGATATGGTATGGGAAGAAGTCAAGTCTTAAACATCTTAAGATTTGGGATTGTCCTGCATACGTTAAGAAACAAGATGTAGGAAAGCTTGAAGCAAGATCTGTTAAATGCTATTTTGTGGGGTATCCTAAACAAACATATGGATACGAATTTTATCACCGTGACGACCAGAAAGTCTTTGTCGCCAGAACTACTATATTCCTTGAAGATGAATTCGTTCTCAATGGAATTGGCAAAAGAACGATAGAATTGAAGGAAATTCCTAATAAGCCACAAACAAGCAATCAACAGATGGATAACCCTGTTCCTGAACCCCTAGCTCCATGTAGATCTGAACGGGTCAGCAAGCCACCTAAGAGGTATGGCTTGGATAATGACTTTGGGGAATTGCACCTTCTAGGTGACAATGATACAAAGGACAAAGGAAGACCCTAGAGACTACACTGAAGCAATGTCCGACATTGATTCAAAGAGATGGCAAGAGGCCATGAAATCCGAGATGGATTCCATGTATCAAAATCAGGTCTGGACTCTTGTAGACCCTCCAGAAGGTATAGTACCTGTTAGAAACAAATGAGTATTCAAGAGTAAGATAGGCAATGATGGGAACGTGGAGACTTATAAGGCTAGACTAGTAGACAAGGGTTACATGCAACAAGAAGGGATTGACTATGAAGAAACCTTCTCTCCTGTAGCCATGATTATGTCCATTCAGATTTTACTTGCTATAGTTGCGTACCATGATTATGACATATGGCAAATGGACGTGAAAACTGCCTTTCTGAATGGCTACCCAGAGGAAAAGCTCTATATGACTCAACCCGAAGGCTTTGCGTCCAAGTCTGAAAAGACTAAGGTATGCAAGCTTCAGAGGTCCATTTATGGACTTAAGTAAGCCTCCAGGAGCTGGAATATTCGTTTTGACATTGAAATCAAATCGTTTGGTTTTACTCAAAACGAAGACAATTGTGTTCATTAAAAGGTCGTCGGGGATGCAGTTGTATTCCTAGTCTTATATGTAGATGACATATTACTATTCGGGAATGACACTGCAATACTTTCTTCTGTAAAAGTATGGTTGTCCAAAACCTTCAATATGAAAGATTTGGGAGATGCATCTTATGTATTAGGGATAAAGCTCTATCGTGATAGATCCAAAAAATTAATTGGATTATCCCAATCTATATATATAGATAAGGTGCTAAGTAGGTTCCAAATGGAACAATCGAAGAAATGTCTTCTTCCTGTGAGACATGGAATTCACCTTTCTAAATCCATGAGACCAAAAACTCCTGAAGAGATACGGCAGATGAGTAAGATTCCTTATGCATCCGCCATAAGAAGCCGTATGTATGCCATGATATGCACAAGGCCTGATATCGCATATGCTGTGAGCATTATTAGTCGATATCAATCTAACACAGGATCAGAACACAGGGCAGCCGTCAAGACGGTCCTTAAGTACTTAAGAAGAACTAAGGACATGTTCCTCGTTTATAGAGGAGCGACAGAGTTGCGAATGAAAGCCTATACAGACGCAGATTTCCAATCTGACGTCGATGATAGAAGTTCCAACTTCAGATATATGTTCACTCTGAATGGTGGGGCTGTCAGCTAGAAAAGCAAGAAACAATATGTAATTGCTGATTCCACGATGGAGGCTGAATATGTCACTGTAGCTGAAGCCGGCAAAGAAGCGTTCTGGATGAAGAAGTTCATTACTAAACTTGGGGTGGTTCCAACCATTACATCACCAGTAACTTTGTACTATGATAATAGTAGGGCGATAACTCAAGCCAAGGAACCCAGGGCTCATCAAAAGATCAAAAATTTTGACAGACGCTTTAATATCATTAGAAGATATGCTGCCGAGGGAAAGTCAACATCCTCAAGGTTGTTTTAGCCGATAACAATGCAGATCCACTAACAAAGCCAATGTCTCAAATCCAACTTGACCGCCTATTGACCCTAAAAATTACAAAGCCTACGTGGCGCGCAGGCCGAATAATCTATGAGCTAACTACGTCCTTCGGTGAATGCGGGGCGTGCCAACTCGTCGGCCGAGCTCGGCCGAGGAGTAAATTTGTTGATGTTGCGTTGGGTGCGCGGCTGACTTCTGCGTCTTGCGATTGCGGCCGAGAAAGGAACACGTCTCGGCCTCTTGGGCTCTCGAACCTGAAAACAAGGTTACTATTCTTACGAAGTTCAATATCAAATTCGGCTTTCAATGTGCCGAATGTAATAACTGTAACACCTCACTTTGCCGAGAAGGCTGATGAGATGACCTCGACCAATAAGGATCTAGAAACCCTTCTCGACCGAGTCTTGGATAGGTAATCAACCGTCCTCGCCGTAGTGCTGTTGATGCCAACGGAAGATGCTGCGAGACCGGCTGATTCTACGATGACAGAGCTATCTATGCCGACTTAAGATATCACCGGTTGCTTTCACAGTGCTGTTGATGCCAATGGAAGATGTGTCAGTGAAAAGAGAAAATAAAAAATCTCAAAGTTGTTGAGAGGGTTTGCGCAGGGCAGTTTTGTGTGTTGAATTGGAGATCCCCTGAATGGTACGCGACCTCTTGTATTTATAGTAGCTGTATATCTTGAGTTAAAATCCTACTCGAACTAGGTTTTCTTCTCCAGATCAACATCACCTCGACCAGTCCTATCTTGACTAGGATTGTGAACCTAGTCCCTTATTGAGTCGGATCCCTTCCGGGTTGTTAATCCTGTCGAGACTCCCTATTGTACTAGGACTCGACTTGTCATTGCGTTTTGACCTAACCGACCTCGGTTTGGAAGCCCACGAGCTGAACGATCCATGGTCTTCTTGTCGCAAGGCCTCCAGGGCCGAGAATGATTCTACACTCGGCCCAAATTGTCATTTTGGGCCTAAACACCGCCATATGGAAAAAATGGGTATTAGATACATGGGAAGGTGGCTTTGAGTGCAAGTGGGAGATTGTTGGAAGTATGCCCACAAAGCCACTCATTTGATGTAATAGCTTTTGGAATAGTTATTGTGTTAAACTATTATATGTTTAATGAAGGGAAAATCTTATTGTTAATCACTATTTATTGTATTATGTGTTTAAGCAATAAGGGAATCCAATGAATGTATTTAATCTAAGAGAGAAGTGATCTAAATAAGTTAGATTAATGAGACATTTCTCTTATGTTCATTCCTAAAACGTTCCTAGCCATAGGATTGCCAATTGGGCATTGACAATCCGCTAAGGTTAGTATGTGTTATGTTAACTCAAACGTGAGTATGACTAGTCTCAAGTCATTTAGTGTTGGACACTGAGACAAACACATAGGTGCTCGAAAGGAAATTGAGTACACTGAACAACGATCAAAAGGAGTTCAAACATACATGTCATGTAAGAACTCGTAAGTTGCAATAAGCAAAGTAGTCCTTTGACCTGAGGCATCATAGATGTCTAATGGTTGGGTCCTTGATCTTTGATCATGTTAAAGGCATTCAATTGAAAGTGTCCACGACATTGTTGGGGTCAAGCTATCTAGTCATGTAGGCATATGAATGCACAACAAGGGATCTCTAACCTTCCCTGGTGGAGGGAGAACAATCTGAGATATGATTCGGGAATCTTTGGCCAAAGCATACGAATATGACTTAGGAAGTTTATTCCAAATCATATTCAATTGAATCATATAGAGAAGTATCACATTGGATTGTAGACATGAAACAAACTATCACTCGAACAATGTGATTAAGAGTATTGTATTAGAGAATGACCGTATTGCATTGTAATTGCAACTGGATAGGTTATCCAACCATTTCTAGTTAGCTTGGGTAGCCATGACATACTTCTAGGTGTCACTCATGGTTTGTGGAAGCCCTAAAGATTAGCAAACACTAATCTTCATCAAAGGGAGAATTGAAATGTAGTTTCAATTCATAATCAATCGTTAAGAGTAACAATCGCCCACTGCCTCGCTAATTGGAATCTAATGGATCGTACACCAAGTAAGGATGAAAGTGAAGAAATATAAATGAGATGGATAAGCAATTAAATAGTTTAATTGAGAATGTCAAGATTAATTAATTAGTTAATTAATCTTACGAAAGGTTCGTATTGGGCTTTTAAGTTGGTTTTGGGTTCCGGGGCCCAAAAGGGTTTTGGTCCACAAGGCCCATTGAGTTTAGGTTGTGTGACAACTAAAACTAAATGGAAATTAGTCCACTAACTAAGTCAAAAACCGGCCATAGGGTGAGTGGATGCAAACTTGGCTTAATTGCAAGTTTGCCACTCACATGTGAGGTGGTATAAAGGCAACTTTATAGCCATTCTCTCAATAGGGTTTTCTTGAGGCAAATAAGAGAAATTTTTTCTCTCTTTTTCTCTATAGAGGCCGGCCACTTAGGGAGACTTTAACTAGCATAAAAAAAATCTCTCTAAGTAATCCATCTTCTCTTCACACTACATCTTTGGTGTAGAGACTTAGAGACCCTAAATCTTTGGTGTTCTTGGAGATCCTTTCCTCACATCCTCAAGGAACAAAGGAGTATCAAAAGGAAAAAAAACACAAGGAAGATCTAAGGAGCTAGGAGGTGACTTGAAGGCCCCCCACTTGGGTGAATCCCTTGTGTAAACAAGGATGAGCTTCAAGGTTAATGAATCTCAAAATCCTTTCTTTTCTTTAATTTTGTTAAAGAGTCTTGTGTTTTGACCATTCACTAGGTTTTGAAAGTCATGGGTTTTAGAATTGTTTTTGTGTTAAAGAGCCTACTTTAAAGTGTTATTAGTTTGCTTATGTGTTCAAATGTTCTCACATGTTCTTAGCTAGGACAAATTTTTTCCTTCAGACGGGACTCAGTTACGAAGAATTCCCCCCTCCCCAAAGAGCATGATGATGAATGTCATCTTAGAGACATATATTTTAGGGGGAAGAAGAAGATAACCCATGAAACAATTGGTGGAGTAATTCAATATGTGCCAACAAGCTCGATCTACTGTACTACACCCACTTTGTTGTTTTGGGCAAGGAGAAGGAGTCAGCCATTGACTACCACTTGCTTCAGTTCGTAGAAGATGAAGAAAAATGGGAAAGATATCCTTAAGGAACCGCATCATTCCAAGTGTGGATGCCAAGCATATCCGCAACTGCTTTGACCCACCACAAGGTTGTAAAAGAAAACGTTGTAGAGAAACCGGGGAACGATCCGGGACTCATATAACTTGAGAGGGTTTCCTTATGCTTTTCAGGTAATTTCTGTTGGAAATGAGCCCTAAAGCCAATCATATGATGATACTTTACGGACATTTCACATGTTAAACTAATCTAGTTTACATATAAATGGCAAACATTATTGTTTGAGCCGTCTCATATAAATGTTATATGCTTAAACGATAAAGTCCAAGGAATATGTGATTGGGAGAATGCAATCTAATGAAGTTAGATTAATGAGACCATTCTTTCGTAGACACATCCTAAACGTTCCTGATCATAGGATTGCCAATTGGGCATTGACAGTCCGTTAAGATCAGTACGTGTTATGTCTTCTCTCAGGGAGAGTGACTAGTCTCGAGTCATTGGTGTGTGTGACATCAAGACAAGTACGTAGGTGCTCAATAGAGAATGAGTTCACTGAACACGATCAACGAGGAGTTCTCATACTCATGTCACATGAGAACTCATGGTTGGGATAATGCAAATTAGTCTTTTGACCTGAGGCATCACAGTTGTCTTGTGGTTAAGTCCTTGATCTTTGATTATGTCAAAGTCACCCCATCGGGGTGTCCACGACATCATTGGGGTTAAGCCACTTAGTTATGGAGACAAGTGAATGTGCAACAAGGGATCTCTAACCTTCAAATGGTTTGAGGGAGAATACCCTATGATATGATTAAAATCTCTGGCCAGAGTATGAATGAGATTTGGGAATGCGTTCCAAATCACATTCAAGGTAATCATATAAGCAAACGAATCACATTGGATAGTAGACATGAATAAATAAACTATCAAACCAAACAATGTGGTCAAGAGTATTAGATTAGAGAAAGACCGTATTGCATTTGTAATCCTGAACTGAATAGGTTCTCTACCTCTTCTTATTAGCTTGGGTAACCATGATATGCTGCTAGGTGTCACTCATGGTTTGTGGAAGCCCTAAACGTGTGAAATCACTAAAGGGAGAATTGAAAGTAAGTTTCAATTCACAATCGATGTAAAATGGTTTTAATCGCCCACTGCCTCGCTAAAAGGAACCTAATGGATCGTACACCATGTAAGGTGGAGATTGAAGAAACAATGAAAATGAGTAAGAATAATTAAATGGTTTAATTATTTATGGCAAGGATTAATTAATATGTTAATTAATCAAACGAATAAGTTTGTTAAAGACCTCGGGATAGTTTTGGACCTTAAGGCCCAATGGGCTTCGAACGTCAAGCCCATTGACTTAAGTTGTATGACAACTTAATGAATAAAGATTCACAAAGGCCCAATTAGCCCAATAAACCCTTAAGGCCGGCCATAGTTAGAGAGGAGTGGATTTTGGACTTATTACAAGTTTGCCACTCCAATGAAGGTAGGTATAAATATGACTTTATAGCTATTTCTTCATTAGGGTTTCTTTTGGGAGAATTAGAGAGAACATGTCTCTCATTATCTCTCTAAAGAGGCCGGCCTCCTTGGGGGGTGCATCTAGCAATCCCACTACTCCAAGGTCACTCATTTCTTCTCCAATCCAACCTTGGTGTAGAATCTTTAGAGGTTCTCTATTTTGGGAACTTGGAGAATCCAATTCTTTCAACCAAATCCATGGAGCTAAGAAGCAAGGAATGAAGGCCCTATCTCTTGGGTGATTATCCTTTGCATATGCAAAGAGGAATCTACAAAGGTAAATATTTCTCAACTAACAAATGTTGATTTAAAAGTTGAGTCAAGGTTCACCAATCTACTAGGCTTTGAATTTCATGGTTGATGTTTTTGTTTTTGAGTGCATGCAAGCATGATTCCGCCTTTAATTTGTTAATTGCATGCTATTGATGTTGCTCAAATGAACATGTTTTTCACAAAATTTCCTTCAATTTCCCTTTTATTGTGTTGTTATAAGTTGAACGCACTTTTGCATTCGTTTTCGCTGCAACTTATTGACATTATCGCTTTAAATTTTGTAGATTTGGTTGTTTGAAACATTGCCGTACTTGAGGTTGAAAAACTGTTCGAAGGTGCGCATGGATAACCCTCAGTTATTGCCCCAAATTTTCCGTTGGAACACCTACCTAAATTCATCCCATCACAAGCTAAAGAACGGTATTTTTGCTCAAAAAAAGGGTATGTGTTTGTTCGAGTTTTAATAAACTTGGTGAATTTTGTATTACGAATTGGTTGTACTTACGTATGCAACACTGATTTTGTACGATGCATGTTGTTGTCCACCCGATTACTCTGATTGAGGAAGAAAAAATGGCGCCTTACTAGAACGTCATGTTTGATGATGTTGAGGTTGGTACGGATGCAACACCAAAGGATGAAAGTAAAGGTGTTGCGGATGCTGATCAAGACTTCGAGGCCACGCTTTCATCTGGACCAAAAGGGAAGGCGAAGAAGGGATACCACACACGCGTGGGAGCATTGCCATCATCGTTCCGGTCATTAGTGAGTACATAAATCCTTGTAAATTGTAGTTTGAATTTACACGCATGTACTGTTTCTGACCGGATATCAGTTTCGGTGGACTTATGATATGAAATCACTGTTTTTTATACACAGGAGTTTGAGTTTGTTTCTAAGCAACAGTTGGACTTATGACAATGGAAGTTCGGTTGAGGACAGTTGTAGAGGCATTGGAGGAGGAGTTGCGTGCCCGCATGAAGTTGGTTGCCGAGCTTGAGCGTCTACAAAGCGACACACCTGGAAAATTGTTTAACAAGCCCTTGGCCCTTGAAAAGTTGGTAGGGTCAGTCGGATTGGGGAAAAAACATATCCCACGCTGCGAATTTGCCTACTTTTGATGTCGACTTGCTAGAGATAATTGAGGCCAAGAACGTAAACGATGTCGCCCAATCACTGCTGCGTTATAATGCAGTTTAGAGTGGAGGGTGAGTTGGGAGAAGGGTAAGTTTTCTATCTTCGTGAGCAAGACGAGAATAGAAAGGTCATCGAGCATGGTACCCACATTGACGAAGGCGCTGAAGTGAACGAGGCCACCGGTCCATCTAGTTCAGAGCCCTTTCTTGGTAAGGGAATGTAGCGGAAGCATAAAGGAATGTAGTTGGTGCACCCTTTCACCCCTATCGAATCTTACAAAGGAAGGAAAGTTAGCGATGGTCGTTTAATCGAGGATTTTGTTGTTGTCCTGAAGCCTATGTGGATCATCCCAAAGCCAGATGTAGAGGTTTTCATCGACGTCTTGACACATTGGGTGGGTTCGCAGAGGTAAGTTCACGTTCGGTCGTCATTCAAACAATTGAATATGAACTCGATGTCCATATATCCCTAACAACCTATCATTTTTAGTGTGTACCAGCGATAAACTAGACTTATTTGGATTGGCTACTGTTGGTCGGGATTTTTTTACCACTCCTTCAGAATGAGGGTACTTTGAATATCAATGTAAGTAATTGTTCTTCATTTGTAACTAGTTTCTGTTTACCACATTATAAGCTAGTACAATAGTTTAATTTTAGCTTTTACAATGCATTTAACCGTGGATTCAACACATTAACGTTAGCCTTTACCTTCTGAGGAAGCGATTGACGGAGCGTCCTAGAGAATTCGGGGAGCAGTGGACAACTGTTAACTTCTATTTCTGGGTAAGTGTTATGTTATTATTGTTACCCTCTATTTCGTCTACTTATGATTGTAATACAATTTTGCACCCCATTTACAAATAGGCAAACATGTCCTTGGTTTTTGTTTTGTGGGAAAATCTAAAATCGTGTTGCAACGCTATGTGAAGAAAAAAATGAAACAGGAATATGCATAATTTATGACCCTTGTTGCAGAAAATGGTAAGGGCAAGTCCAAGGCAAAGGCAAAAGAAGCTTTGGTTTTTACACCTTCAAAGCACTTGATGAAGGTTGTGTCAGCCGATGCAACTATGACGCCACACATGCTTGCATGGAATGATGTTAACCAAGTATCCATCCCATGTCATGTGAATGGCGACCATTGGATGTTGGCTGATGTCCATCTTCTACTTCGCACGATCACGATTTACGATTCACATTAGTCAAGGTCAAGGTGGTCAAAAATGAAGAAATAACTTACTTGTATGTGTTTCGTAATACCCCAACTTTTAAAGGCGTCGAGATTCCAAGCTACGCGAAGTGATTTGAACCCAACCTCGAAAGCGATGGATAAACCGTTTGAGATTCAGGCGAGGGAAAACTGCGACCAATAGAAGAACGGGCATGTTCATTTCGTACTTATCTCAAACTTAATTGTAAATGTCTTCAATATGTACTGTGTTGTAACCTGGAGTTGTTGTTTTCTGGTAGGTCGTAATGGAGTTTTCTTACTCAAATTTGCTGACTACCTATCATCAGGCTTAGACATTGACCAAGTACAACCTCAGAACATGCCTTTTTTCAGACTGGAGCTTGCCATCGAGTTCATCAAAGGTCGTTCATTTGTGCGAATCATTATGTGGACACCATTTATTTCAGTAGTTTTATTCTTATAACCAAACAATTGAGTTACCATTCCAATCGTAATTTGAGTACTTAGTATGTAATTGTAATTTTAGATAAATTTGGCATTGCATTGTTTCAGCATTCATTATGTATTCTTAATTTTATTACTTAGCATTCAAGGGCCTTTTGTTGCCATTGGTTGTAAATAGCTTGTTAGTCTAATTTTAGTACACTTTGCAATCACATGGTTTCTGTATTGAGCATGTAATCCTTATTTTATTACTTAGCATTCAAGGGCCTTGTGTTGACATTTATACTTCTAAGGCTTCCTAATGCAGCAACGTATGTGAATGTCCTGTTCATTTCATGTGCATGACGTGTACATGCTATGTGCATCACTTGAACGTATAATGTCCAGTACTGGTTATTGTATTGTATGTAAAAAACCAACATCGGAAAGGATAACAGAATTCCATTAATATACGTAGATAACATTGAGCTAATTAAACATTAAGGTCCTTCTTATTTATGACAAACCACACGCAGAATGTCAACATAGAACAAATATGAAGGATGATAGGAGCATATTTATGCGACTTAGTTAGCTTGTTTTCTTGCATTTTCATAGTTTGTTTGTGTTTATTATAGTGTTTTAAGCTATTTTCGTGTGTTTGTAGGTCCATATGACAAAGTTGGCTAGAAAGTGCAATTTGGAGCATTTTGAGGCAGTTTTGGGCACCAAATGGATAGCTTATGAATGGAGCAAGATGGATGGAAGAATTTGAAGTTCAAGAGGCTAGGAATGTGCTGAAAAGAGTGAAGAAATAAATCCAAGTCAAGGAAGATAAGAAATCAGCTCAAAAGAAGGAACATTATCCAAAACCTTATCCAACCTTATCTTATCTTATCCTTGCCTAACCTAACCTTATCTTATCCTATCTTATCCAAATCAATTTGTGCCTTAATTCCAGCTATTTCTAAGGGATAAGTATGCATTTAAACTATATATTTCAGATTCTACAACCTTTATCCTTCTAGAGCCCCTAAATTGGTGCTAAAACATATTTTCTAGAAGCACCTAAAAATCTGGCGCCTAGACCCTTTCTAGAAGCCCTAGAACCTGCAATCCTTTTCCCTTAGGATTGTGCAATCCTTTTCCCTTCAGATTTTGGTGAACCCTAGTCCTTTTCTTTCATGAATTGTGCCAAATACACATTCCTTTCCTTCAGAAATTCGTGGGTTTCCCTAGCCCTATAAATACAAACCTTTGTGCAGCAATTAAACCACCACCCTCTACCATAAATCACCTACATCCATCCACCACACCATCCACCACAATCCTCTTGAAACGCATCTAAGGAAGGAGAAGAATGAGCCATCTGGAGTGTTTCTAGGTGTATTCTATCTTTGTTTTCAATGTTTAATTCAAGTTATCTTTGTTTAATTGCGAACATGAGGAACTAATTTCTTTATAGTTAGAAGGGAATTCGAAACCATGATTATACTTGCAATATGAATTGATTACTTTCAATTGCGATTTGATAAATTGTGAATGCAATTCGCTTAATTGTTTTATTCAAAACTTATTCTTGTATGGTTATTAAGGTGGCCAACTTAGTTTGCATGCATGAATTTGATGCTAGAATGTAAGGGAGCTTCACCTAATCGTTATGAACTTATATTCATAAGTAGTAAAGGTTGTTAGTCACAATCATGTTAAGTAAATTCCTGGCATAAGTATCATGCGCTTTCATAGTTACGAATGCCTTGTCAACACTTACGATTTTCATAGCACTTAATGATCTTTGATTGTGTCTCTATTATGCGCTTTCATGTAGGGAACTTTTAAGGAATAATTTGATTGCGATGCGCTATTTCCATTCAATTCAATGATTTAAGGAAAATCTGAGGGTTAATTTAAGCGTACCTAATTAACTTGGGGTGTTGAGGTTCATGGTTTATTGAAAAGCAATTGGAGATTGATTTGTATGCAAGTGTGTCATGTGTGGAGAAGGACCTTCTAGCTAGACCATCACCCATCCAATTTCCCAATTTCGTCCAAAATCTGTTTTAGTCTTTAATTTGTTTGTTTTACTTTATTTTCGTCCAAAACCCAATCCCCCTTTACTTTGAAGTGTTAGATTAGTTAAAATTTGTTTTGGTTTGTGTTTTTAAGTGTCTTGAGTCAAGTTAAAACCAATTTTCGTCCAATTTTACTCTTAGTGGCAGATTTGAGTCTATTTGGTTGTTTTGTGCTGTTTTTAGTCTTTAAGTTTGTTTTGAGTCTTGTGAGTCTTGTTAAGTGTTTTTAAGTTTATTTTTGTGTTTCTAAGTCAGTTTAGTTTAGATTAGCAATCCCTCCTAATCCCCGGTCCAGAACGATCCCTACTTATACATATACTACAATTGTCAAAAGAGGGTTTAATTTGTGTGTCAAGTTAATTTTCACATCAAAGGACCCACAAAATACTTCAAATTAACTTGAAATTAAATTATTCTTGGTGAGTGGCCCCAACGGCAAGTGCCTTGTAGTAGTCAATGGTCGCCCACTTCCTGTTGACATCAACTTTCATTGCATAGCGGTGAAATATCTCAAACCCCTCACTAAGTCCTGACCGAAAGCCCTGTTTGTATTGCTCGGCCAAGGCGTGATTGTACGAATCAGATGACATGAACTTCTCAATCTGTTTTGCTGCTAACTTCTCCATGGGTCGACGAGCCTTTTTCAATTTCCTCTTCAAGGATGCGATGTTCTTCTCGTGATCTTCCTCGTGCTTAGTAATCCTCCCTACAATTGTTTCAAGCTTATACGGCTCGAACGAGCCTATGTCTTCTGTCCGAGGGGGGAGGAGGGAGGTGAGCATGAGTGGGAACGGGAATAAGAAGATTTATGGGGAGAGGTGCAAGGGGACCAAGGTGGGAATGAGAAGATGAAGGTTTCAATGCTTGACAGTGGTATGGATTTCTTTGTTAGAGGGATGAGAGAATGGAGTGTTTTGTGTTTCCTTATATACACCCAAAATCACCAAAATCAAAGGACAACTAAATTCAAAAAATAAGATGTCTGGTACATTTACCAAAATTAAAAATTGGGCCCCAAATCTTGGCTGTGGTTTGAATTTCCCACCTAGAAAAAATGTGAAAATTTAGTATTTGTAATTTTTGTGCACATTTTATGCACGTCCCATGCATAGTACATATGAGTTTTTCATGCATGTACCATGCACATGGTATGCACATGATGTGCACAATACATGCACATGATATGTACATATTGTCCAAGTAGAATTTTGTATATTTTCTTAAGTTCTTTAGTTTTTGTCAAAAATTTCTTAACTTCTTTTAGAGGATAATTGAAAGCATGTTACACTAAATGATGAAAAACAAAAGTGGAAGTAGTCATTAATCCCATTTCAATACAACGAGCAGCAATGCATATTACATCAATGTGATCAAAAGTATTATCTTGATGTGCCAATGTCCCAATTTAAGAAGAAGGACATTGGTGCAGCAAGTTGAGAAGGTCTTTGTAAGTTTCAACTTTGGAAGACGACACAAAAAAAAAAAAAAAAAAAGCCTTCTCAGTCTACAAAAAAAGGTGGCCAATGCCATGCCAAGAACAAACGCCTACAAAAGAGGCGATGCTTGTCGATCACGTCGACATCAAACCAGTTCTTATTGGCCTTGGCGTCGCTGTGAAGATTTGCGTACGCCCATAACAACTCAACTCATCCCTCGTAGGCCTTCTTCTTCTTCTTCTTCTTCATCTTCATCTCAAGATCCTTGAACCGGCCAACATTGTTCTCATACGAACACTATTTCAATTTGTGTTTCAAGAGCTTGACAGGTGAACAAAGACATGTTTGCCTATGAAAAAAGCAAAAAATTGGCGCCAGCAAATTGTTTTGGTTCCCTAAACAAAGGATGGATACATGGAGCCAAAAAATACCTTGGTGGGATACTGTCCCCAATTTTTTAACAAAAAGTGTGTGATAAAGAGCAATGTAATGTACGATTTGAGATTCTCCTCAACAATTGGTTGCAAATAGAATGATACTTACCCCATTATTTTAAGTTTTCTTTTATTGGAAAAGGCATCATCTTCATAGTTGTGTAAATCCCAAGCTAAAAAGTGGAAATTGGCTAGCAAAAGTGGCTTCCATGGTTTGTTTGCATATGTATTTGTTGGCTTTGTAACCTGATTGATAAGACAAGGTAGATGAGTTGTACATGTGTTATACATGACCTCATCTCTATGTCTTGTCCTAACCTACTTGAGGTGTGCATTCCATGTAAATGTGTAAGATGTTGTTTCTTCTCATGTCAACTCATAAATGTTTAATAATAATATGTTGTAAAAAAAGAGCTTTAATTAGGGTTATATTTGGCCACTTAATTTGATCCAATGGGTTTTCACCCACATCATGGTAGACTTGTATAAATATCATTTTTTTCACACATACCTCATCCCATTCAGTGTGGCTTATAAACATGACAACCGAATATCCTTCTTATTTGCAAAACAAATGCATGGCTGAATGGATGCACAGTATATGCAGGACCCATGCACAATGAGTTGCTTCTACCATTTAAAAAAAAACACACTTTAATCCAAATATACCATGACATGCACATTACAGGGACACCCCATGCAAGGGAAACAATCATGTAGTGTTGGGGATATCAACAAGTTCCCTGCAAGTCCGTTGGTTATGACCAAGCTTCTAGCAACGCTTGCATTTCTGATAGACTATATCTTCTCTTTGGATGGGATACATCTCTTCTTGGGTTTCCCGGCTAATACCTTCCCTGTAGGAGGCAGGCTGTTCGGCTGCACATTTTGCATTTCATTGCAGAGTGGAGAATACCGAGTATTTAGAAGCTGCAGTTTGTAAATAAGCAAGTAGCAATGGCGTGTTTGCAGGGCAATTGCTCAAGATCGAATTTCCGGCAAGTGCAAGTCTTGTTACGTATATCGACCACAACTTCACCATCGGCGTGGTTAACATGAAACTTTGTGTCACTTACTTTATGGACACGCACGTGCCTTGCATCATGTACCCTTTTTCTTAATTTTTTTCTCACCGAGGCTGGGGAACAATGTGGTAGTGGTTATACCCGCTATATCCCGCCTTTAACAAAACCATTTTTGCAACACCACCCTAATGAAATCGATCAAGTAAAGTATGGGCAGCCCCTTCGCAAAGCGCAACATCGCATTAATGCTATTGGTAATGTTAGTGGTCATTACGTAAGTGTTTTTAGGCAATTTTGAGTGTTTTTAAGTTGTTTTGCGTCTTTAGAATCTGTTTTGAGTCTTTTGAGTCTATTCAAACGTTTTTCACTTTGTTTTTATGTTTTTGAGTTAGTTTAGAGGTTTTAGCAAGCCCTCCTAATCCCCGGTTTAGAACGATCCCTATATGCATTTTTACTATAATTTGACAACAAGAGTGTTTAATTTGAGTGCTTAACTTTCACCGCATCATATATGTAATACCCTGAAAATTTAAATATATGAATTAGATATTCATAATTATGAATATGGGTAGAAAATCGAAAATAAATCGATTTATGGTTATGAAAATTTAATTGAGAAATTTAAAAATTTTGTTTCCGAATTTTTTATATAATTTACGTTGTAAAAATTATCGATAAGTGGAAAAGACGAAAATGCCCTATTTGGCTTAACGTAATTATATGATGACGTATTTTCTTCTCATATATTTTATCATATTTCTTGATATATATTTGGATAGAGCTAAACCTCACAAGCATGTAGACGAAAACCGTTCGTGAAACAGAGTTATAACGAAGAAGATATAAACGAACAAAGAAAAGGGTGAAATGGTCATTTGACCATTTTTTGGAGGGCTCCAGATCTTCTGGAAGGCTCCAGATCTTTTGGAGTAGAGAGTTGTGAAGCCACGTGGAGGGCTGTGGGAGAAGGGAATGGGCACGGCCCAATCAGAAAAGAAGGAAATGAGGGGAAATGAGGAGGAAAAAAAGAGGATAGAAATGGGGGGTCCTATCTTTGACCCGTGTGACCGAACCCGAACCACCCAAACCTCGACGCCAATTCTGGCAAGTTGAACATCGCCACCCATGCATTCAACTCAGTGGCTCTCCCTCTTCCATTCCCACCCAAAATCGATGAGAGTTGGGCCTCGATTCATACTGAACCGTCATAGTGGAGCGAGGGGTTATAGGGCGACGATCTGCCATTTTTGAAGCCACTACCATCGACCACCATTATGGGTCGACTCCTTGTGAACCCAGGAACATGTCCCAAGCCTTGGTTGGGGCGGCGGAGCACCGGAGGGGACAGATCGAGGCCACCCAAATTCTACGGTTCTGGCGGGTTTGAGGGAAATTGGGGCTTTTTCACGGCCAAATTGGACTTCAGCTCAGGTATGAAAGTTGTTCCTCTCCTAGAACTCTACAACCCTGTAAAATTTGGTAATTTTTAGTGTTGGTCAAAATTTAGGGTTTTTATTCGCAGTAAACCGCCACCCGTGGTAGCACGTGGCCAGTGGCCCGACGCTACCTTTTCATGCATATTTTGATATTTTAAATCTGTAATTGGTACCCATTTGATGTGATTCGATCTTGAAAGAAAATGTTGAATATTTATGTTACTAGAATATTTTCGGAAATGGATAAAATTGTAAATGGTCTTGATCCCACTCAAGGGTACGTAGGCAGTCTAACATAAGTTAGATGCAACCTTGAATAATTGAGATTAATCTTGTGGGGAATTTGATCTAAGAAAAGAAATATGGTGAATAAGATGCAAGTTAATCTTATGTTTTTGGGTAAGTAAATTTGGTTATAGTTTTTGAGAGTGATTAAGAAACTTGAATAAAGAATTGTGATTAATGGTAGTACAATAAACAAGAGTTAAGTTGGGCCTATCATTGAAATTATATTCCGAAATAAATGTTTCGGGGCGGGGCATTACAAATGGTATTAGAGCAAATGATCATACCTTACAATATGTGAGATATTATTGATGTTGTGGATGTAAATAGTGAATTGCATTGATATTGCATTATTTCATAAGTTCTGGACTAATGATGAATTCATGTGAAATGCCTATATTGTGAATTGAATTGAATTGAGTAGGAGTAGAAAATTTTAAAATATCATAGTTCATGTTAGAGCTTTTAAAAAAAGAGCGTTTGACTAAAGTTTTGGATTAATTTTGAATTGGGCTGAATTTATGATATGTATTATGGAAAATTTGAATGTTAAGATGATTATGAAATTGTGACAAGTAGATGGAAAAGTCGTATTATACCTGTGCAATTGAGAAATGTTGATTTGGGCGAAAAGGCTCGTGGATGTTGATTTGAGCTAAAAAGGCCCGTGGATATTGATTTGGGCGTGATGGCCCGTGGAATGGGTGATCGGATCATATTTATATATATTTTTACTTCGAATTCACTCGTCGTTTCTTAGTTAGTTTCTTATATTTTTGAGTTATTTACTTTGTTTTTGTGTTTTATCGAATTTATCTAGCTAAGAAAATAAAAATAGCATAAGTGTGATTTTATGTAATAAATTCGTGTCAAAACTATTTAGCTTTTAAATTAAATAAAATATCTATATATATATAATAATAATAAGTGTTTTGATTTTAGTTTAGTGTTTTAAATTTTGTTTTTACGTTTTTAATTTAATTTTACTTTGGTTAGCATCCCTAGTTAATCCCCGGCCTAGAACGATCCCTACTTATCCATATACTACAACTGTCACAAATAGGGTTTAAATTTGTGCGTTAATTTTTTTTCGCATCAAATTTTTGGCGCCGTTGCCGGGGATTAGCAAATTTGCTAATCCTTTGTTTGTGTTTTATGTTTTTGTTTGTGTTTATTTTTGTGTTTTGTCTTTTACTTTTGATTTTTGATTTAGTTTTATTTCTTTGAAAAAAAAAAAAAAAAAACATAAACATTCATATAAATAAAACACAAAAATATTTACATATATATATATAAATAAAAAAATAAAAAAAAATAAAAAAAAATAAAAAACTTAAATACATAAATATTTTACAATAACTTGTAAACTAATTTTGTTCATTGGTCGTTGGTAGGTGGTGCCTCGGAGGTCGACGGAGCCCCAGAAAGACGAAGCGCCAGAGTTGGATCATTCGGAGCCTCAATACTTGGTGCAGCTCCAGAGGACGAAGACAACATAAACCTCGGGAGTAACGCCATAAACCGTTGATGATCACTCTGAATCCGCACTTCGGACTCCTGCATCTGATCCAGCTTCCTCTTCATGCTTGTGGAGTAATTGGTTGCGAGCATGTGCAACTCCCTATTCTCATGCCTAAGCACTCTGACCTCTTGCCGAAGACTAGCCACTTCAGCCATCAACGACTCCACCTGACGAGTTCAAGCAAGAAGGCGCTGACCCATGTTTGATACTGAGCCTGCGCATCGGACGCTGTAGGCCATAGAGTCCTGGACAGCTAGTTCGTCGGACCGCCTAGAAAGTATCCTAGTGTCTCTAGGAGTGAGCAGATTTCTGGCCACCACCGATGCGGTTGTTTCATTCATCATCATGGAATCCCCAACTGTAAGAGGACCATTTGGGGATATGAAGGACGGCTGCCAAATGTTGGTTGGAGAAGACATATCACTATCTTCCCCAACATTCAAGTTAAGGCGACGGTCAGAAGGGCAAGACAGATTTGAAAGTGTGAAGAAAATGAAGAGTCAGACTGGTCAAGATTAAAAAAAAATGCAAGAAGGGAGTGTTTACAGGAGGGAACGTTTACCGGATGGAGTGTTTACAGGAGGGAGCAAGTGTGTTGTGGAACAAACTCAGCGCCTCTATAAAAAGAAGAAATCAAGAGGCGCTCCTCAGAAGTCGAAGAGGCGTCCTCTCGCAAATCGAAGAGCCGGGCTCCTTTCTCAAAAGCCGGATTCTTTTCTCAAAAGCGGCGTCGCCGTTCTCAAAAGTCGGGCGTCTCTCTCAAAAGATGGAGCGGTCAGGAATCACGAGGCGAAAAGCTTTTCCAGTTTTGTCGTCACTCGTCACGCGCGCTGTCAGCTTTGCGCAAATTACGGGTTGCTTTTTTCAGAAAGCGCGTAACCTGTACTGTTCATCCATCCACCGGCTGCCGACAGGGGTAAAGGAACAGTTTCGGTTGTGAAGAAAAGTCCTATAAACGTCTACCTTCGCCATCCATAGCAAAGGCAAACCCTCTCAGCACTTCTTCATCTCCGAAAATGCCTTTCCAACAAACCCTCTCGAGTTACTCTGTATTTCTCATTCCCTGGGATACCTTTGCAAACAAGTCATCAAGAGCTAGAGTATTTCATATCATGAAGGTTGAAAGCAAGATTATCTCATATCATGCTTTCTCCCTGTCCTTGTCCTTGTCTTTGTGACAAGGAGAAAGCGAGCAATCAGCCAGCACTTGGTGTCAATCTTCCGATCTAAGAACCGACTGCCTGGAAATCCTTCCTGATTGCTTACCTAGCATTGCTTACCTAGCATTGCTCTCGAGTGCTCATCTTCAACCGCTGATGTACTTCCGAAGAAGACGCCACATCTGCCTGGAGAACAGATAAGGCAAGTGAAAATGATTACTTGAAGCATGTGGAGACAAGGTGCTGCTTCATCTTCAAGATCAAGTCTCATTTTCCTTGCTAAGAAGTTCCCCAGCCCAGTTCAAGCATACACCTGTGGAACGATACTTCTTCAAAAGCAAAAGTATCCTATATCATCAGAGTCAGAGGCAAAGATTTCTCATGGCATGCTTTTCCTTTACCCTTGCTCTTGGCTACTGGACAAGGAGAAAGAAGGCAAACGGTCGGCACTTGGACAGATTGAACAAAGAATCAGACCACCACCTCTACCTCGTGCCTACCTGCCATGCAGAAGAAACAAAAAGAGAAGAATGTAGCCTGCAGACTCAATCAACCCGGCAGAAGGAGTCCGAGTTGAAACCAAGAGCTCGAGAAGCTTCAACACCACCACCAATCAAGTCTCATTTTCCTTGCTAAGAAGTTCCTGAGGCCAGTTCAAGTTCAAAGCTGTGGAAAGTCACCAAACAGGACCAATGATCACTTATTAGTTTTATTATTATCTTTTATTTTCATTTTCAATTTTTCGTTTGTTTGTTTTTTTTTATATTTTCTTGCGTGCTTAACTGACTTATTTCTTTTCTTTGCAGGAATTTTTGGCTATTTCCACCCTTGAAGTTGATTGCAAAAAATTTTAGCTTGGGGGGTCATCGCTTGATTTTCTGCAATTTAGGGAAGTTTTCAGTCCTATTGCTTTATTTTGTTTCTTTATATTTATTTATTTTATTTTTATTTGCATTTTATTATATTTTCTGACTTTGGGGACAATGTCTAGTTTAAGTGTGGGGGTAAAGAGTATAAAAATGACCAAATTGAAAATTTGTGTACCTTCGACTTTGAACTGGTTTCATTTGTTTCCATGTTATTGCTTTGTTTTCTTAATTAGTTTTGTTTTATTTAAAAAAAAAAAAAAAAAAAATCGGAAAATTTAAAAAAATCCAAAAATATTTCCTTGTTTTCCTTATTGTTTTGAATTAGATTTTTGTTAGTTTTCCCGACCCAATGATATAATTGGATAAAATTTGAACCATGATCATCAAGAACTTAGTTAACATGTGTTGTGTGAAATTCCTAATTCTCGTGTTAGTTTGTACATATTTGATCATCTTTGAAAAACCAAATGCACATAGCCTTGTTGATGTGAAACTAAAGCATGATTTAAAGCTCCATATGTGAATTTAGTGACCATTACATCCTATGTGAGTTTTTGAGCCTATTGAAAGTGTGTGCATTTTTCATACACTCTTATTCTTTCATGTGTGATGAACTTATGTGAGATACTTCTCTAGAACTTGCATAACGATCTTTCGAAATATTTGTCATTGATTGCATGAACTTGAAAATGATAGAGGCATTAGGTTTACCACCATGGCCCAAATAACCATGTTTCCCAAAGAAAAATGATATCATTAGATTGCCAATTTGAGCCGTATTTGTGAGCCTTTTATTTCTTATCACCAGATATGTCTACCCTTATGCCTGAAATATTTTTCCTTACCTTTTCCAAGCAAGCTAGTGAGTACTGTGAAATTATCTTATGAGAAACGTTTGTGAAGTACTTTGAAGGTGTTTGGCAAAAGAATAAGTGTGGGGGTATTTCATGTTTGTATTTAAAAAAAAAAAAAAAAAAAGAAAAGAATAGAAAAGGAAAAGAAAAAGAAAGATTGTATACAAAGAAAATAAAAAGAGTTTTAAGTTTCAGTTAAGGGTGTGGTTGGAGATGTCAGAAGAATCGTTGGAGAGCTTGAGTTCTTATAAATTTAAAGAAAAGAATTGCTTGCAATGTAGCTTGGAACTTGTGTTTTCCTATTCTTTCGTTTCAATAACCCTATCCCTAAGCCTCATTACATCCAATAAAAGTCCTCTTGATTTAAGTTTTGCAATTATGACTGTGGAGAAGTGATCTTTATGCAAGCTTATGGTAGAAATTTCACATTTGATTCTTTGAGCGAAACACATTAAAACTAAACACATGTGTGATTGAGTGCATATCCCGTGAGAAGGTTGCTAGTTTGCATATGGTGATTTTAAAATAAAAATTTGAAATTGCATTAACATGGCTATCTCACACACTACACTTCAAGGATGTTTCAAAGATTACTGCTAATATTTGAGTAAGGAAAATGAACTTAAATTGCTTGTTGGTGTTAGCTATGGTTCTTGTTGATTTGTGTTCTCGAATGAAATTCTATGAGGGTCATATAGGGAGAAATTAATAATTTTCATGTTATTACTTTTTCTGTTTTCGTTTGTTTTGCTCGAGGACTAGCAAAAGTTAAGTGTGGGGGTATTTGATCGGATCATATTTATATATATATTTACTTCGAATTCACTCGTCTTTTCTTAGTTAGTTTCTTATATTTTTGAGTTATTTACTTTGTTTTTGTGTTTTATCGAATTTATCTAGCTAAGAAAATAACAATAGCATAAGTGTGATTTTATGTAATAAATTCGTGTCAAAACTATTTAGCTTTTAAATTAAATAAAATATCTATATATATATAATAATAATAATTCTTATCATGGTTTGTTTTATATAAAATAAGAAATTAAGAGTCAAAAGAACAGTTTGGGCAGCGTGAAGACCTCGGGCAGTCAGCAAGAAAATAGAGGAATAAAGCTTGTGGAAGACAGCCATTGAGGGCTGGAAGTGAGGACAGACGTGCGGAAATAAAAGAATAAAAGAGGAGCACTGAGGGAAAAGAAGACAGCAAAAAGAATGGAGAAATATAAATTAGCTGGAGGTGGTGCTGACACTTGAAAAAGATAAAAGTTGCTAGTGGCAGCGTGCGCATATTTGGGAGCTCCTTGGAGCAAGATATATAGCAGACTTGGAAGCTGGCAGCTCACGGGGGGGGATAAGGAAAGAAGAGCTGCCTTGGGGCATGCTGCCTTAGGCAGCTAGAGAGACAGACGAGAACAGCACAGCTAGCAGGAGAGCTGCCTTGTGGCAGCTTGAGAGAGAAAAGGGCAGGCTGCCTTTAGCAGCTTGCGAGTGAGGCACGCGGAGAGAGAGAAGAAAGTCAGACGTGGGCTCTTGGAGGGAGTGAGAAACTGTGCAGCTGCAAGCTGCTTGGCACGCGGAAAAACAGGACAGAAGCTGGAAGGGAGCTGACGGACGCAGCTGCACGAGGAAGGTCAGACGCGGGAGAAACTGTGCACGCACGGAAAGAGACGCAGGAAGAGGGTCAGCGCGCACGGAAATAACAGGGAGGAACTCGTGGACAGTGAGGGCAGAGCAAAGTTTCACTGCAATCCTCTCTCGGTTAATTCGTTCCAAACTCGTTTGGTTTTATTTTTCTTAAACTCATGTTTAATTTAATTTGCTTTTCAATTATATTAACATGTGTAATTAATTTCTGTTTAGTTAGAGGGGAATTTGAAACCATGGATAAATGTTTATTATGATTTGATTTACTCCAGTTATGAATTTATAAATGTTGGATGTGGTTTACTTTTCTGTGTTGATTAATAACTTGTTTATGTATGTGGGTTAAGGGTCGACACTTAATTTGCATGCTTAGACTTGATGCTAGGATATAAGGGAATTTCACCTAATCGTTATGAACTTATATCCATGAGTAGTAAAAATCGCTAGTCACGATTGTGTTTAGTGAACTCTAGGTTGGATTAACATGCGTATTCCATAGTTATGAATGCCTAGTCGATGCTTATGATTTCCATTGAACTTAATGATTTTTGATATGTCTCTCTATCATGCGTATTCCATAGTTAGGGAACTTGACAAAAATAATTTGGTTGTGATGCGTATCCCGTCCAATTCAATGAATCTAGGGAAATCTGAAGGTTAATTTAAACGGACCTAATTAACTTGGAGCATTGTCATTTATTCGTTTATTGAAATCATAACTGGGAATTAAATTATATGCATATGTTCATGTGTGGATAAGGACCCCTCTAACTAACGTTTCATCATTTTATTTCTATAAAATATATTTTCTTAGAAGTTTATTTTTAAGTTCCTGTTTTAAAATTCAATTTCGTTAAAAATCAATCCCCCGTTTATTTTAAAGTGTTAGATTTGTTAGAAATAAATTTAATTTGTGTTTTCTTAAATCTTGAATTATTTTGAGTCTTTTGATTTATTTTAGTTTATTTGTTAGTTTTATTTTGAGTAATTCTAGTTAAGTGTTTTGATTTTAGTTTAGTGTTTTAAATTTTGTTTTTACGTTTTTAATTTAATTTTACTTTGGTTAGCATCCCTAGTTAATCCCCGGCCTAGAACGATCCCTACTTATCCATATACTACAACTGTCACAAATAGGGTTTAAATTTGTGCGTTAATTTATTTTCGCATCAATGGGAGGAAAGTTTAGTTGGGGAAAAAGGGCCGTGGATATTTATTTGGGCAAAAAGGCCCGAGGATGTGTGATTCGGAGAAGTGGCCCCGTGAAATGTGAAGGAATGGTTGAATGGGCACAAAGACCCATTATTTTCGGGAGAAAAGCTCCATGTGTGGGCTGTGAGATTAATGTGATGTGTGGGAAGGTATAATTGTTGGGTATATTACGATTCTTTCCAGACTGCTAGTTAATTATTGGGATAAAAAGAAAGTCGTGGTAAAATCTTTGTTTGGCCAATGGTGACTATGCTTAGAAATCTTTATATTTGTATGGCCAATGATAATGATGGATGGAAATTCAAATTTTTATGAAAGTCGTGATGATTAATCGAACTGGAATGAAATCATAAACTGAGGTTCTGATTTGTCCATTATAAATGGAATAGTGGAAAGACCATGGAGATTCTTCATTTATTGAATTATTGGTGGACATGAATAAAATTATAGAATTGGATTTGAGTTCGTCTAATATAAATGAAAATTTCAGATTTGTTTTAAATTTCAAATTTTTATACAGTGATTGATGGTGACTAGAAGATCCAATGATTTTTGCTGGAATTTCTAACATTTGGTTTGCCAATTCTAATGGTTTGGCTTGAAATTGTGATACTTACTTAGCCACCGATGATTATGGCTTGAAAGTTTGATATTTATTCAGCCGATAGTAATGATAAGTGACATTTTCAGTAGTTTCTAATGCTATATATTAATAAATTTCTAACCATGCAAGTAATTAAGGCTAGTTGGGGTTTAATTGTTTGTGTTAAACCATCTGTCATTCAAGCTTTTGGAAATTCCAAATAGTGTAGCTGGAATTTCTAATATTTATTTTGCCAATGTGTGTGGCTAGAAGTTCTGTTTTTTTTTTGTTTTTTGTTTTAACCAACAAATGTGGTTGGAAGTTTGAATGTAGATGGTTGCTTCATTAAATTATTTATTTTTAGAGTTTGAATAAAATCGTAGCCTAAGATTATGATTTTATTCACTATAATAGGGATGGTGGGAATAGTTCTAATTCATTTTCGTAACTCGATGGTGGAATCTCGAGTACGAGATTTATTTTAATGGGGGTCGAATGTAATACCCTGAAAATTTAAATATATGAATTAGATATTCATAATTATGAATATGGGTAGAAAATTGCAAATAAATCGATTTATGGTTATGAAAATTTAATTGAGAAATTTTAAAATTTTGTTTCCGGAAATTTTTATAATTTATGTAGTAAAAATTATCGATAAGTGGAAAAGATGAAAATGCCCTAGTTGGCTTAACGTAATTATACGAGGACGTATTTTATCCTCATACATTTTATCGTATTTCTTGATATATATTTGGATAGAGCTCGACCTCATGAGCGTGTAGGCGAAAACCGTTCGTGAAACGAAGTTACAACGAGGAAGATATAAACGAACAAAGAAAAGGGTGAAATGGTCATTTGACCATTTTTGGGAGGGCTCTAGATCTTCTGGAGCAGAGAGTTATGAAGCCACGTGGTGGGCTGTGGGAGAAAGGAATGGGCACAGCCTAATCAGAAAAAAGGAAAGGAGGGGAAAGGAGGGGGAAAAAATGAGAGAAACGGGGGGTAATCTCTGTGACCCGCTTGACTTGACCTGAACCACCCAAACCCCGACGCCAAGTCTGACGTTTTTCTGGCAAGTTGAACATCGCCACCCCTACATTCGACTCAATGGCTCTCCCTCTTCCATTCCTACCCAAAATCGACGGGAGTTAGGCCCCAATTCATGTTGAACCGTACGGTGGAGCTAGGGGTTCTAGGGTGGCGATCCACTATTTTTGAAGCCACTACCGTCGACCACCACCATGGGTCGACTCTTCATAAACCCAGGAACATGTCCCAAGCCTTGGTTGAGGCGGCAGAGCACTAGAGGTGACAGATCGAGGCCACCTAAATTCTAGGGTTCCGGTGGGTTTGAGTGAAATTGGGGCTTGTCTCGGCCAAATTGGACTTCAGACCATGTATGAAAGTTGTTCCTCTCCTCGAACTCTACAACTCTATAAAATTTGGTAATTTTTAGTGTTGGTCCGTTCGCCGAAAACCACCACCCGCGGCAACGCATGGCCAGTGGCCCGACGCTGCCTTTTCATGTAGATTTTGATATTTTAAATCCGTAATTGGTACCCATTTGATGTGATTCGATTGTGAAAGCAAATGTTGAATATTTCCGTTACTAGAATATTAAATGGATAAAATTATAAATGGTGAACTACGAAAGGCTTGATCCCACTCAAGGGTACGTATGTGGTTAAATGCAGCCTTGAATAATCGAGATTAATCTTGTTGGGAATTTGATTTAAGAAAAGAAATTTGGTGAATAAGATGCAAGATGCAAGTTAAGCTTATGTTTTTGGGTAAGTAAATTAAGAAACTTGAATAAAGAATTGTGATTAATGGTAGGGTAAATTACAGTTTACCCCCTTAGGTTTGGGGTCGATTTCAATTCCTTGCAACATCTTTAAAACATTTCACTTTCATACCTCACCTACTATTTTATTTCAATTTCATACATCCGTTAGAAAATCTGTTAAGTAAACCGTTAAGTGATGAGTGGCAAATATCGGATCCACATTTGTGCTTACGTGGCTGCCAAATTTATGCCACGTGGCAATTTTTTTTTATACATTTAAAAATAATTAATTAAAGAAAAGGTAAAAAAAAAAACCTATCATTTTCTCAGCAACCAAACACAACCCATAATCCCAATCTCCTATTCTCTTTCGTTGATACCTTCGTCGACTTCTCCGTCAGCAGAAGCCTCTTCCTCTTACCCCAAACCCCTAATCATTCACTTTATGCCTCCCCTCAAAATCACCAGAATGCCCTCCCTGCCCGCCATAGCTCTGACGATCCCCTGCATTCGCGCCCACCGTTGCAAACCTATTACCCCATGCATGATCGTTTGGTTGCAATCGGCGATCTCCACGGCGACTTGGAGAAGACTAAGGAATCACTGAGGCTTGCTAAATTGATTGACCTGAAGTCTGTTAAATGGGTTGGATGGTCCACCACCGTGGTCCAGATCGGCAACGTGATGGACCGGGGTGGCGACGAGATTAAAATCTTGAATGAGGTAGCCATGTTAACACAAATGTGGCAGCCACATCAGCTTTTAACGGATCAATGGATGAAAATTGTAACATAGGTACTATATTGAAATAAATAGTAAGTGAGGTATGAAAGTGAAATGTTTTAAAGATGTTGTAAGGAATTGAAATCAACCTCAAACCTGAGGGGGTGTAATTTACCCTTAATGGTAGTACAATAAACAAGAGTTCAATTGGGCCTATCATCAAAATTATATTCCGAAATAAATGTTTCGGGGCGGGGCGTTACAGTATACGTGTAAACCAAAACATTGACATAAGGTTGCTGCAACAACCCCAATTTGTCTGCCTCAACCACAAAACAAAAGACGATGATGGAAGGGTAGATATCGACAAACCCAACTAAGCAAACACCGATAGCCACTTCAATAACTTTGTTGAAATCCATTCTCGGAAATGTAATATCATTAGTCCCAACAAGAAAAAAACTCAAATATTTGACTTCGAATCCTTAACAAGCCAGTCAATGACTATCAATGTTTGTAGAGTTCTTGGAGGATATCATGAACCAATAAACTTCTCTATCAGTGATGGATTTCAGATCCCTGGATAGCAAAATGCATTGGTCAACACACGATTCGTACGTAAAACTAACACATTCATATGTAAAACAAACACATTCATATGTAACAAATAACACAAACATTGATCTGTTCATAGTAAACCACCACAATGGGCAACCGTATTCCTTATAAAGTATGAAAAGATTCACTTACATTTCTTATGACAAACTCTCTTAAGATGGAGCTTCCTTTTTGTTAATCTCGTTACGTAGTACCAACAGCGGAATACCATTTAGCGATGCCTTACTTAAGAGGTCATCAAGTTCTCTTCTTAAGACTTGCAAGTTATCACAATCAGCAGCAACCACAACATAATTGCAATGTGAAAAAGGGACAAATTCAACAGAGCATAAAGTTGGTTTCGGAAGATACAACATCTTATGGAAGATTGGCAATTGTATCACGGCATATGTAAACAAAAGACTAACAATTCTAGTGTCTCACCAGAAATAACTACAATGTTTACTGCCATAGTTAGGAAACATACAAAAAAAATAAATCAAATCATATGCCTACGAACTGTACAAGTAAGCAGAAACATACATGACAGAGGAAACTGCACGACAATATCTTTACCGCATGATTCGAAACCTGGGTTAACCACCAAGACCCCCGTTGACATTCCATTTTCTTACTTTCTTCATCCAACTTGTACACAAAAAAGATTGCCTTAAGTAAGATAATTGTGCCAATGCAAATGCCTTAAGTAAGATAATTGTGCATTCCGTGTGCATTTCGTGTACAATTTCTTACATATTGTACTAAGACTTCTAATTCACAAACTTTTTCAAACAAACACTGATTCGAGATCGAATTCATAAACATTTGCAAGTTCATAACAAAATTAACAAATATTGAGCATCAATTAAAACGCAAAACTCTAAGATTGAAATCCAAAAATTTTAAATAACAAAACCCATAAACAAATAAAGATTTCCAGAACACATTTTCAGCCTTCTCTTCCCCATCCCTCTTTTGTTCAACTTCCCATCTCTACAAATCCAAAAAATCTAATTGAACAAACAAGTAATTAGTTGCAGAATTGGAGACAATGACCTAGTTAAAGAGAGAAAGAGAAACAAACCAGATGGCAGTGGAAATATGGCTGCCGAAGCTTCACTGGCTGGAACGAATGGAATTTTCTACCCAAAATGCAAAATTTGTACAAAAATCATATCTTTAGGGATGGACATTGATAAAAATGAGAAACTCACTTTGAAGCTTCACTCTCGACTTCACTCTATTCGAAATCGGAGCTTAGAGATTTGAGCTCAACCTAGAAACCTAGAGCTCACAGAGCTCTCGACATCCCTCTCCAGCAAATGAGAACAATGATGAAATGAGCTGAGGATTTTTAGCATTTATATGTGGGCATTTTAGTAATTTCAGTTTTGTGCATGGCTTGTGCATGGCTGGTTTGTCATTTCTGTACCAAGATTAAGAAATTGTCTCATTTTGGGGTATTTCCCTTTTTTGGTCAAAAGATAGAGAACATTTATTAAATAAAGTCCAAACAGACATATACAACGTAGGTAGTGATAACTCATATATTTCATATATTTATACCATCCATTCCTAGTCCCTTTGTGATATTTTTGAGTTAAACTTGTTGCATTTTATACTCTTTTGTGTTAGTGTGCAGCTAATCGTATTTTGGAGTCCAGTTGAGGACAAATAAGGCAAAATGGTGCTAAAAGTAGAGAATTGAATAAGGATGCTGATGTAGACAAAGAATTAAAAGTGGAAATTGAATATGGTGATGAATATGGCTCTTTATAAGACCAATAACAGCAAAAAAAAAAAAAACGTGGGAATTAAATGCCCAATTACTGGGATGTATTGGCAATCTGTAACAGCTCTTTAACATTATAAAACCTAGCCTTTCAGCCATTTTCACATACACCTTTCATTTTGAGCGAATTTCACACTTAAAACTCCACCCATTTTATTCACTCCAACATCACCAAAGACTCATCCCGACAGGCTGTTCTTGGAGAAGTTCAACATCAGAATTGCTTCAAGAGTTTCCTCTCCTTTGATTTATTTTCACTCATGTTGTGTATTTCCAATTTCATCTCTGTGAACATGATGTGTAACTAAATTCATAGCTAGGGATTTCGATCTAGCCTTGCACAATTGATCCATGTTTTTATGTTAAAATATTCAATTCATCAATCTGTCTCTTGTTTCATTCACTGAATCTTTTGTTAAATTTGTTTGTTAATTTTAATGATAGATCACCCTTAGGATTTCTTACAAATCATTTGATCAAGATTATAGTAAACATCATGCTTAATCTTGGTAGACATGTGAATGAATGAAGAGAATGCTATGTAAACATCCTGCCATGTATTTTCTTTGGTTCTTTAACGTTTTCTTGAATGCTAAAGACTCTTAATTTGGAACCGAAGTTGAACATCCCAATTAGGTTGTAGATTAGGAGAATTTGATCAAAACCACACATCATATGGCTGATCATACGTATGTAAAACGAACTCTGGAAACAGGTTGGTAATTAAATACAGTTTAACTTTATAAACATGGAATTGGTTTTGTAATGGTGAACTCGAAGTCCCTAGATCCATCCTCATCGTTTCTCAATCAACATATCATTCGTTGTTACATTTTTCTTGCTTTTTAGTTATTCTCATTAAGAGCACAAAACCTACATTCAATTTGTTATTTTCATTGTTTAGTTAGGGTTCTTTCAAGGCTAGTAATTTATAGAGGTCTAATCAGTCTCTGTGGTTCGACACCCTTACTTGTGCCATTATACTAACCATATATTGCACTCGGAAGGAACACAACAAAATTATGGCACCGTTGCCGGGGATTGATTTTAGCCCCCTAGAATTGCTTGTTTTTCAAACCCTATTTATTTTCATTTTCAGTTTAGAATTCTAAATTTCATTTGTTTTCTTTCTATTTCTCAGGTAGTATATGTCCGACAAACTTGCTGAGATTGGAGGACTATGCTTAGCCGGTTATTCCAAATTCACCTTGGTGCATCTTGTTGCCTGTTGAAGCTAGAAACTATGATCTCAAATCTTCACATTTTCATATGTTTCCTTCTTTTTATGGTTTACCTAACGAAGATCCGTTAGCCCATATTAAAGAATTCTATAATGTTGTGAGTGGTTTACCTTTGCAGGGAGTGAATGAAGCAAATCTGAGGATAAGAGTTTTTCCCTACACATTGAAAGATAAAGCTAAAGGTTGGATAATGACTTTAGCACCTCGTTCGTTCACTACTTGGGATGTCGTAGCTAAGAAAATTTTGGAGAAATTTTTCTTTACTCAAAAGACAGCTACTTTGAGAGGGAAAATCTTCAATTTTGCACAACATCATGGAGAACCTTTCAATGAATATTGGGAGCGTTTTAAAGGGCTTTTGCTGCAATGTCCACATCATGGGTTACCTCTTTACTTACAAATGCAAATTTTTTATGATGGATTAACCCAAACATGTCAATCAACTGTTGATAATGCAGTAGGTGGGGCTTTGAAGAAAAAGAATGTTCAAGACTCATATAACATCTATGAGATGTTGGGATCTAATGCTTAACACAAAGATACAAGAGGTAAACGAGCTGGAGTGTATGAAATGAGTTCTAATAATGATCTTGCATTGCAGGTGGCAAGTTTGGAAAATAAGTTTGATCTGTGCTCAATATGGTGCCCAAGATAGCTGAGGTGTGTGCCATTTGCAACATACCAGGTCATCCTACTTATCAATGCTCAGGTAGTGATGCTTATCTCGAATTCATGAACTCTTACAATCAGAGGCCATGAAATGACCCATTCTCTAATACATACAACCCTGGTTGGAGAAATCATCCCAATCTCTCATGGAAAAATAACAATCAATTTCAAAATTTCCAACCAAAGCATGCTACTACACTTGAAGATACGGTTACATTGCTAGCCCAAAACACCGTTCAATTCCAGCAAACTACCAATAGTATTGTCCAACAACATTCGGCTGCTCTAACCAAAATGGAGACACAATTAGGTCAGATTGTCGATACTTTGAGTCAAAGAGAGCCTGGGAAGTTTCCGAGTCAATCAATGATACTTCAAAGGAACCAAGAGCATGTTGGAAATGTGCCCTAAAGCCAATCATATGATGATACTTTACGGACATTTCACATGTTAAACTAATCTAGTTTACATATAAAAGGCAAACATTATTGTTTGAGCCGTCTCATATAAATGATATATGCTTAAACGATAAAGTCCAAGGAATATGTTATTGGGAGAATGCAATCTAATGAAGTTAGATTCATGAGACCATTCTTTCGTAGACACATCCTAAACGTTCCTGGTCATAGGATTGCCAATTGGGCATTGACAGTCCGATAAGATCAGTACGTACTGTGCCTTCTCTCAAGGAGAGTGACTAGTCTCGAGTCATTGGTGTGTGTGACATCAAGACAAGTACGTAGGTGCTCAATAGAGAATGAATTCACTGAACACGATCAACGAAGAGTTCTCATATTCATGTCACATGAGAACTCATGGTTGGGATAATGCAAATTAGTCTTTTGACCTGAGGCATCACAGTTGTCTTGTGGTTAAGTCCTTGATCTTTGATTATGTCAAAGTCACCCCATCGGGGTGTCCACGACATCATTGGGGTTAAGCCACTTAGTTATGGAGACAAGTGAATGTGCAACAAGGGATCTCTAACCTTCAAATGGTTTGAGGGAGAATACTCTATGATATGATTAAAATCTCTGGCCAGAGTATGAATGAGATTAGGGAATGCGTTCCAAATCACATTCAAGGTAATCATATAAGCAAACGAATCACATTGGATAGTAGACATGAATAAATAAACTATCAAACCAAACAATGTGGTCAAGAGTATTAGATTAGAGAAAGACCGTATTGCATTTGTAATCCTAAACTGAATAGGTTCTCTACCTCTTCTGATTAGCTTGGGTAACCATGATATGCTGCTAGGTGTCACTCATGGTTTGTGGAAGCCCTAAACGTGTGAAATCACTAAAGGGAGAATTGAAAGTAAGTTTCAATTCACAATCGATGTAAAATGGTTTTAATCGCCCACTGCCTCGCTAAAAGGAACCTAATGGATCGTACACCGTGTAAGGTAAAGATTGAAGAAACAAAGGAGATGAGTAAGAATAATTAAATAGTTTAATTATTTATGGTTAGGATTAATTAATATGTTAATTAATCAAACGAATAAGTTCGTTAAAGACCTCGGGATAATTTTGGACATTAAGGCCCAATGGGCTTCGAACGTCAAGCCCATTGACTTAAGTTGTATGACAACTTAATGAATAATGATTCACAAAGGCCCAATTAGCCCAATAAACCCATATGGCCGGCCATGTTAGAGAGAATGGGCTTTTGGTTCTTTAGGTCACTTATTTGAAGGGACTATATAAAGAACTTTATAGCCAAAGTTCAATAAGGGTTTCTTTTTGGGAGAATTAGAGAGAACATGTCTCTCATTTTCTCTCTAAAGAGGCCGGCCTCCTTGGGGGGTGCATCTAGCAATCCCACTACTCCAAGGTCACTCATTTCTTCTAGAATCTAACCTTGGTGTAGAATCTTTAGAGGTTCTCTATTTTGGGAACTTGGAGAATCCAATTCTTTCAACCAAATCCATGGAGCTAAGAAGCAAGGAATGAAGGCCCTATCTCTTGGGTGATTATCCTTTGCATATGCAAAGAGGAATCTACAAAGGTAAATATTTCTCAACTAACAAATGTTGATTTAAAAGTTGAGTCAAGGTTCACGAATCTACTAGGCTTTGAATTTCATGGTTGATGTTTTTGTTTTTGAGTACATGCAAGCATGATTCCGCCTTTAATTTGTTAATTGCATGCTATTGATGTTGCTCAAATGAACATGTTTTTCACAAAATTTCCTTCAGAGCAAGCCAAAGCAATCATTACACTTAGAAGTGGTAAGGTTATTAATAATGGAGTTGGCAATGAAGTTACTAATGAATCTGATCATGTGAATGCAGGTGCGACTCAAGAAGAGAATGAGAAACCAAGCAATGTCACTTCGTCATTTGAAGCACCAAATCTCCACCAGGCTGAAAAACCTTACACTCATCCCATTCCATTTCCTGGAAGATTTGCCAAAAGCAAGCAGGATAAGTCATTTAAAGAAATTTTTGATATTTTAAGTAAAGTGAATGTTAATTTACCTTTGCTTGATGTCATTAGGAATATGCCAGCGTATGGGAAATTCTTTAAGGAGCTGAACAACTATAAGAGAAAGTATGGACCTAATGAGAAGGTGATGGTGTCTGAAAATGTGAGTGTTGTGCTTCAAAGAAAGCTTCCACCAAAACTTAAGGATCCGGGCAGTTTTTCTATCAATATCACCATTGAAGATAAGCTAGTAGAAAAGGCTATGCTCGATTTGGGTGATAGCATCAATTTAATGCCCTATTCAGTGTACCTTCAATTAGGTTTGGGGGATTTGCAGGCAACAACTATTTCATTGCAACTTGCTGATCGATCAGTGAAATATTCAAAGGGTATAGTGGAAGATATCTTAGTTCAAGTTGACAAACTAATTTTGCCTACTGATTTTGTAGTGTTGGATATGGAAGAAGCTCCTATACATGAGTGAGTTACCTATTTTTCTTGGGAGACACTTTATGGCCACTGCAAAGACTATCATGGACATGCAAAATGGTATTCTCACCATGACTGTGCTAGGAGAAACTGTACAATTCAAAGTGTTTAAATCTCTTTCTCACCCTTCTAGTTCACTTGATTGTTGTTTGGTTGATGTGTTTGATTCATTTGTTTTCTCTAAGTTTTTGCAGACACAATCTAATGATTTGTTACAATTTGTTTTGAGTCAATCTCAAAATGATTTTGACGAAGAATCTGCACTTATGGAAATGGTGGCTACCTTAGAAGCATTAAAACCATATCCCTCCACTATTTCACCTCTTATAGAGTCATTACAACCATTTGCCACACATATGATCCCATCCATTGTTAAACCTCCAAAACTTGAACTTAAACCTTTTCCACCACATCTAAAATATGCTTACCTCGCTAAATTTGAAACTCTCCCAGTTATCATAGCATCTGACCTCAGCCCATTGAAAGAAGATAAGCTAATTAGGGTATTAAATGAGTTCAAATCAGCCATTGGTTGGTCTATTGCAGATATCAAAGGAATAAGTCCCACCATGTGCATGCATCAGATTTTATTGGAGGAGGGAGCAAAACCAACCCGTGAACCACAAGGACGACTCAATCCACACCTGAAAGAAGTAGTGAGAGCTGAAGTGTTGAAGTTGCTAGATGTGGGTATCATATACCCAATTTCAGATAGCAAATGGGTAAGCCCTGTTCAAGTAGTAACTAAGAAGATTGGAATCATGGTGGTAAAAAATGAGAACAAAGAGTTTGTACAAACAAGACCTGCAACTAGTTGGCGTGTTTGCACCGATTACAGGAAGTTAAATTCGCATACTAGAAAAGATTAGTTTCATATGCCTTTTATTGATCAAATGCTTGAGCGATTAGCTGGTTACTCATATTATTGTTTTCTTGATGGATATTCAGGTTATAATCAAATTGCAATAGCTCCGAAAGATCAAGAAAAGACTACATTCACCTGTCCCTTTGGCACTTTTGCATATAGGAGGATGCCTTTTGGTCTTTGCAATGCCCCAACAACATTCTAAAGATGTATGTTGGCGATATTTTCAGACATGATTGAGAGATTCATTGAGGTATTCATGGAAGACTTTTCAGTTTTTGGTTCTTCTTTTGATAATTGCCTTAACCATCTGTCTTTAGTGCTTCAAAGATGTTAGGAAACAAATTTGGTTCTCAATTGGGAAAAATGTCAATTCATGGTGAAACAAGGTGTTGTGTTGGGTAATGTAATATCTAGCAATGGAATTGAAGTTGACAAACTTGTTGCATCCATTCCTAATCCCTTTATGATATTTTTTTAGTTAAACTTGTTGCATTTTACCCTCTTTTGTGTTAGTGTGCAGCTAATCGTATTTTAGAGTTTAGTTGAGGACAGATAAGGCAAAATGGTGCTAAAAGTGGAGAATTGACCAAGGATGTTGATGTAGACAAAGAATTAAAAGTGGAAACTGTTGGAAATATGCCCTGAAAGTCAATCTTTGGAAGAAACCTTTCAGGACAAATGAATGGATGTATAGATGAGTCTTATACATCAAATGGCAAAGACACGAATTAGGACTATCTCAATAAACGATATATGTCCTAAATAGTGTATCCATGGACAATGGATCGATTGGAGAAGTAATCTAATGATGTTAGACTAAAGAGACCTTCTTCACATAACCATAATGTCCAAAATAGGTTCCTGGTCATTGGATTGTCGAAGGGATACTGACAATGCTTAGACCGGTACATACTGTGTCTGCTTCAAATGGAAGGATGGAAAGTCTCATCCCATTCGTGTTGTGACACTAAGACAAGTATGTAGGTGCTCATTAAGGGAATGAGTTCACTGAACACAATCGAACGAGAGTACTTGCATGGAGGTCTACTCACATGTCAAGCAAGTAACTCTAATGGTTGGAATAATGTAAGTAGTCCTTTGACCTGAGGCATCGTCGTTGTCTTGTGGTTAAGTACTTGATCTTTGATTATGTCAAAAGTCACTCTATCAGAATGTCAACGGCATAGTTGGGGTTAAGCCACTTAGTCATGAAGGCAAGTGAATGCGCAACAAGGGATCTCTAATCTTCGATAAGAGAGGAAGAATACTCTAAGATATGATTCGGGAATCTTCGGCCGAAGTATCGAGCGTAATAAAGGAAAGCGTTCCTATACGACTCAATTGAATCATATAAGAAGGAATAATCACATTAGGGGTTTGACATAATATATCCATACCCTAGTAATGTGGTTGAGAGTATTGTTTTAGAGAAGGATCGAATTACGTTGTAATTCCAACTGAATAGGTTATCCGAACAACTTCTACATTAGCTTGGGTAGCTATGACATATGGTTAGATGTCACTCATAGCTTGTGAGTTCTTCTAGATGATTAAATGTAGTCATCAAAGAAGAAGGTGAATTAAAAGGAAGTTTTAATTCACTAAGTGATTGAATTAAATATAATCAATTGGATTGATGCCAATCACCTCACTGCCTTGCTAATTAGAACCTAAAATGATTGTACACCGATACACTATTGTAGTGAGTAATTACTGGATGAAGGAAATAATTAATTGGATTAATTAAGTGTTTTGATTAATTTAGAAAGTCTAAAGAAATCATAAAAGCGATAAAAGATCGTTTTGGGCTTAAAGAAACGTTCGAGTTTAATTGGGCTCGTTGGGCCTAAACCCATTGGGCTTTTATTCAAGCATTGGATGACTAGAAATAAATAAAAGCCCAAAGCCCAAACCAACACAAAGGGGCCGGCCCTTGCAAGTGGAGAGGGAGAGATATTTAGTCAAGTTGTTGACTAGGTTTCTTTTTGTCTATATAAGGAACTTTATAGAGATTTAATCCTTAGGGTTTTTGTGTGTTTTTGAACAACAAAGAGGCAAAAGAAAAATAGCTCTCTAAAACCACAAAGGCCGGCCACCTAGAGGGTGTTTTAGCTAACAATCTTTCACCCTTTTGGTTATTCCTCCATCCATCTCACTACACTAGTGGGTGTGGATATTTAGAGGTCTTCTCCTTTGGAGACTTAAGGAGAACCTTGGAGCATTCTTACTAACAAAGTGGAGGAGGCAAGGAGGGAGGCTAGGCTCAAGGACTTCAAGGAGCAAAGGGCTTGGAGGTGGTCCATCCTTGGTCTAAAATCAAGATCAAGAGGTATAGATCTATTCCTTGACTTTGTTCTTAAGTTAAATGTTTTGATGCATTATATATAAACCTATGAACCTTGAAGGGGATTTGCATGACTATAGCTTTGATATTATTTGATAAATTGCTTCCGTTGCTCATGTATATAAATTTTGAATTGTATATGTATGCTAGTCATTTAGAAATCCCATGTGTTAAACTCATATTTTTCCCTTAAAGAAACTAAATATGGTGATGAATATGACTCTTTATAAGACCAATAACAACAAAAAAACGTGGGAATTAAATGCCCAATTACTGGGATGTATTGGCAATCTGTAACAGCTCTTTAACATTATAAAACCCAGCCTTTTAGCCATTTTCACATACACCCTTCATTCTGAGTGAATTTCACAACTCCAGTTACTATTTTTCTCTCTTTTCATCCACACTCAAAACTCCATCCATTCTATACACTCCAACATCACCGAAGACTCATCCCGACAGGCTGTTCTTGGAGAAGTTCAACATCAGAATTGCTTCAAGGGTTTCCTTTCTCTTTGATTTATTTTCACTCATGTTGTGTATTTCCAATTTCATCTCTGTGAACATGATGTGTAACTAAATTCATAGCTAGGGATTTCAATGTAGCCTTGCACAATTGATCCATGTTTTTATGTTAAAATATTCAATTCATCAATCTGTCTCTTGTTTCATTCACTGAATCTTTTGTTAAATTTGTTTGTTAATTTTAATGATTGATCACCCTTAGGATTTCTTACAGATCATTTGATCAAGATTATAGTAAACATCATGCTTAATCTTGGTAGACACGTGAATGAATGAAGAGAATGCTATGCAAACATCCTGCCATGTATTTTCTTTGGTTCTTTAACGTTTTCTTGCATGCTAAAGACTCTTAATTTGGAACCAAAGTTGAACATCCCAATTAGGTTGTAGATTAGGAGAATTTGATCAAAACTACACATCATATGGCTGATCATATATATGTAAAACGAACTCTGGAAACAGGTTGGTAATTAAATACGGTTTAATTTTATAAACATGGAATTGGTTTTGTAATGGTGTATATCAGGACCTTTGCAAATTGTTGTGGGCCATGTTGTCATATAAAACTTTAGTCGTGGTTCTTATCATTGTATAGATTCTAAACTATGATTGTTTGGTAATTTTATCATCAGTCATGAGTTTAAATAAATAAAATTGAAAGCAAGTGTTTGTTGCTTAGTTCAAAATGAAAGAATGTTTTTCAGTTTTTAGTGTGTTTATATATTTCAGTTTTTAATTTTCTGTGTATATATTTTATTTTCGGTTGGTATTATATTGTTCAATTCATAAGAGTTTTAATTTTATTTATGTACTTTTAAGTTCCGAAAAAAAAAAAAAGTTTTTGATTTGATTATGTTCGGTAGAATTTTTTTGAGCAGTAGTTTAAGGTGTTGGATAGTTTGCTGGGTCCTTCTGGAAAGACGTTGAATTGGCTTGCAACTGCACTTTCTTCCTCTTTGAATCTGTCATCCAACTCATAGGTTGTGCAATGTATGTCGTTTTTAATAAAAAATTTCTCTTATGTACAATCTAATATGATTAGAGATGTTAGTTGTAGGTGCAATTTGCAACATTTCAGTGCCAGATATGTTTATCCTGTAAGGCTATATATGCTTACAAACAATCCTACTATCATCATTTCTATTATAAAGGCAAATATGTTTAACAATTAAGGGCGTGTTTGAAAACTAATTGCTTTTAGTTTTTACTGAGTGGATCTTAGCATAGTTCATATAAAAAATTTAGATGTTTGTTTTATTTATTTGTCAAAGTAATGATTTTGGCATCATGGTAATTCATTTGTATTAATATTTTTCTTAAATGTTCCAAGGTTTGATCACAAATTGAGACGGAGCTAAAAGAAAAAAAAAATTGAGAGTTGAAGATGCTTGATAGGATTTTTAGTACCTATGCGAATAGGGTTAAAATCACTGAAAATACTTGCAAGAATACAAGGTAATTGTAGTATAAATGCTCATGCAAGGTCGTTGTTCCCAAAGATTGTTTGACTAATTTGTAATTAAACTAACTCTTAATTAACTATTAAAACATATTTTATCAAAGTTTTGAGATTTATGAATTTGAAAAGATTAAATTAACAATAAAAGAAATCTGAAAGTTTTGAAATAATAACAACAAAGAAGAAAAACGTTTTTTAAAATTAACAATTTAGAGAAATCTAGGGTTTAGCCGTCACCTTCACAATCCTATGCAATTCTATCAACTACTTGTGATGTTCAAGCAAAAACGTATATCTAACATGCAATCCGTGCAAGACTCATTAAGTTTCGTGAAAACCCTCTGAAAAACCATGCAACCCTTAAGAGCGTGATGTTCGCCTTAAGTGAACTTACAATTACTAATCACAAGAAGCCCTCCTCAATTTCAGGGTGATGTTCCAACAAAAATTGCATCAAATTACTTGTCTAAATATCTTAATGGTGATCAATCATTAAAATATATAGATAGTTTTAATCGCGGTGATTAATAATTCAAAGCAAACATGCATTCTTTCACAAGCAAATTAATATAATTACATATTCATGCTAAGGTTCATGACCTAACCCTAGCAAAGGAATTAGTTACGCATACTCATAATAAAAATCAAAGAAAATATCATTAACTAGAAAAAGAATGAAAACACCTTGTATGTAAAAAATCTGAAATTCTCCAAAGCTTGCTAAATTTTCTCAATGTTGCGCGTAGAGAACCCTATTGGCTAAAAACCTTATTTATACTACTCCAAATTAAAACCCTCATAGAAAAAGGTTTCCTAAAAACTAGGAAATAAAATAATCAAAGGATAACTAGGAATTACATTCCCATTACGACTAGGAAATCTGCCCAACAAGAAATAGCCACGTTTTTGGACCTTCAGGGCTCCAAAACACGCCCGTAATGACTCAACTTAAAGATTAGGACCTCCTCTTCAAGTTCCAAGAAGAGTCTAAGTCCAAAATCCATCATCTTCCAGCCCAAAAGTCGTAAATAAGCTTTGCAGCCCCATCTGCCAGCACTGCACGCTGGGCATAAATTAATTCGCCATGATCAAATGCTTCGGGATAAAATTATGAAATTTTGATACAACATTCTTGACAGATTCAAAAACCCGTTCCAATTGGAATCACTCAAAAATTCCACCGTTTGATTACTTTATGCTCAAAACAAGTTCGCATGTCCTACATTAAAAACACATAGCAAAGCATCAAAATAATAACCAAAATATACCAAGAATAGGGAATAATATATAGTATAGAATTGACTCATCAATGCTCTGAGGAAACTAGCCTTTCCTGGCCAGTTTCGCCATCATAGATACTCATACCTAAATTCTCTTTTGGTTTCACCAGTGCTCTATCCCTCCCTTTCTATATCAATCTCCATATATATACGTTTTTAAGATATACATATGTATACACATTAGCTAGATTTTGTTTTGATTAATTTGGGGCTATACAAATTTTACAAAGGAGGACATGAAGACTAGTTTACTACAAATGATGAATTCTTTTAATTTCCTTTGTTTTAGAATCTATAATTAACTGCAAAGTTGAATATTTGGTTGGTTTATGTTTTATAAATCCATAATATACTGTGAAGCTTTATTGTTTTTAATTTCTTTTGTGTTAGATCCTGGAATTTACTGCAAAACTAAATTTTATCGTTTTTTCGGCTTATTGTCTATTTCGAGCCAGTGTCACATCCCGGCCCGGGCCCCCACCATATCCCGGGTTCGACTCCGCCGTAGCACGACATTGTCCGCTTTGGGCCCCGACCACGCCCTCACGGTTTTGTTTCTGGGAACTCAAACGAGAACTTCCCAGTGGGTCACCCATCCTGAGATTGCTTTCGCACGAACTCGCTTAACTTCGGAGTTCCGATGGAACCTGAAGCTTGTGAGCTTCCAAAAGGCTTCGTGCTAGGTAGAGATGGGAATATACATATAAGACTTACATGATTCACTCCCCTGGGCGATGTGGGATGTTACAATTCACCCCCCTTAGGGGCCCGACTTCCTCATCGGCACACTTCCGGGCAGGGATTAGCTCAAATACCAAATTATCACATCCTAGTCCGAGCCCCCACCACATTCCTGGTTCGACTCCGCTGTACCACGATATTGTCTCTTTTGGGCCCCGACCACGCCCTCACGATTTTGTTTTTGGGAACTCACACGGCACACTCTCGGCCAGGGATTGGCTCAGATACCAAATTATCACATCCCAGCCTGGGGCCTCACCACATTTCAGGCTCGACTCCGCCGTAGCATGATATTGTCCTCTTTGGGCCCCGACCACGCCCTCACGGTTTTGTTTCTGGGAGCTCTCACGATAACTGTTCAGTGGGTCACCCATCCTAGGATTACTCTCGAACGAACTCGCTTAACTTCGGAGTTCCAATAGAACACGAAGCCAGTGAACTTCCAAAATGACTCGTGCTAAGTAGAGATGAGAATATACATATAAGGTTTGTGGATGCAAATTTCCGCCTTCTTCTTCTTGGACAAAATTGCACCTACAAAACAATTAACACCTTAGGTCAAGGCCAAGAGCCTCACGCGCCCACAATGCATGGGGGGGGCTTTGGCCGAAAAACCTCCGATGCCAAAGTTAGAATTTAGAGAGAAAGAGTGTTTAGAGAATTTTGGGATTTTTGCCAAAGTGTTGGAATTGGCTTTTTGGTGAGAATGAGAGTATATTTATAGGGATAGGAGGTGGCTAGGGTTTTTTGGGTTTAATTTAGGTTTAATTAGGAGTAACAAAATAATTAGCCAATAACTCCCTAATTAACTTGGCTAATTATTTGTCATACAAAGGAAAAAAGGTAGAAGGAAATGCTGATTTCTTTTGGGGATGAAAGTTAACCGGCCTTTTTGTGGGAGTTAGGGTAAAGTGAATGGTCTAAATGCTAATTAAGGGAATAATTAGCTAATTAACCCATTAATTAGCTATTTATCATTATTTTAGAAGGAATGTTTTAGGAATTATGGAATAAGTATAGTATTTAGCTAATTGATTAGCTAAATAATGAAATAGGGAATATATGAATAAATTAGGTTTTAAGTTGATACCTATTTTGGGCACTTTTGACTTGGTTGAGGGATAATTGCCCGCTGCTTGCGCGTAGGAATCTCGGTATGCCCCAAGGGTAGTTCTGTCTTCTTTTGTCAAAAATCCACGTGTCGCCTTGTGAATATTTTTGGCTCCACAAATGCCCCCACACATGTTGGGCTGCTCGCAGAAAAGGGCAGCAGGTGTAGAGATCTTCTTGCTTTAGGAAACTTAGGACTGCTTCCTATTTTGATGTAGATTCTCTCTTTAATAGGAAATTAGATCCTTCTAGGAAAGGGAGATAAATTTCTCTCAAAGCCTATTTAAGTCCACCTTAAGTGGGTTATTAAATCAACTTTGGAGAGCGATTTATTCCACCCTACAAGAGAGAGATAGCTTAGAGGATATTTGTTCCCCCTCCTCTAGAAATTTTCTACATTTTGCAGGTGCAAACGACCGTCTTTCGTTGCTTTCTTCGTCTTCTTCGTTCCGCACTGAGGTAAGTAAAAATTAATTTTCCTTTTCTTCTTCTTGGATGGTGCTACCTCGAGGTAAGTAAAAATTAATTTTCCTTGTCTTCTTCTTGGATGGTGCTACCTCGGGGCAGCCGTCGGGGTGGTGCGGCATGTCAGCTGGCATCGGCAAGAGTCGGCTCGGCATGGGCCGATGAGGTATTGTGGCAGGGACCACTGCTTTAAGCTGCTCGACTTGGCTAGAACCAAGGGCAGCTTGTATGGCTGGGGCCACGGATTGTGGCGCTGTGGCGCAGTGCTAGACGAGTCACATGGCTCATGTCCTTTTGGGCTTTTGGACATGACGCGAGCTAGGCAGGTGATTGAAAGAAATGAAGAGGTTGCGGGCCTCATGAGCTGCTGGAATGTTGGGTTGAACTCCTCTGCTGGGTACCACGAATGACGTTGGCTACTTTAACTCTCTTCGTCAGGAGAAACGTGGGCTGCTCCCAAAATAAGAGGTGAATAGGATCAAGGCGGATGCATTGGCTCGTCCAATCACCGTTGTGGATCCTGCTGCAAGTGAAGGTGGGAAAAGGGATATTCTCTGCCTGCTCAAGAGATGCCGGCTAAGAAAAAACCAAAGACTTCTTTCGCTGCTTATGCAAAGGATGAAAAGTTGATTGCTCCTTATAATCAAGTGATCCACTTCAAGAGAATTGTCGATAGGCTTGAACCCGAAGTGTTGGAACTTCAAGGTGTACTGAAGATCAACGAAAGTTTGAAGAAATAAGTGTATGAGCTGCAGCGCGTCCATGTTGGTATTGGTGAAGTAGTTGGAGAAGTTGGTGCCCAGGTTGTAGCAGTCGGGGGTGATGCCGCTGCTAAGAGCTTCGCGGCTGCTGAAGGTGTGGCGACCGAATAGTCGTGGGATGTCCAGGCTGCTAAAGTGTAGTCATCTAGGTAGCCTTAAAGATTTTCTTTGTTTTTCCTTGTAGCTCTTGTTTTGCTTGAACTCCTTCGGCCTTTGCTAGGTTTTTATAAACATGTTTTCCTTAGCTTTTCTTCATTTTTGCTTCTTTTGTTCATGCCCTAACCTTTAGACTTGATAGACCAGTGGCAAGCATGCTATTTTTTTATAAGCAGACAAGCTCGCGTAGCCTATGCTGCCGTAGGTGTTGGTGTAGAACTTTGCAAAGTTGTTAGCCATTGGGTTGGCAGCCGGATGCCTTACTTACAGAAGCAGACAAGTCCGCGTAACCACTAGACTGTTAACCTTGACTTTCTCCAATTCCGTAGGTTGCGTAGCAAGTATCACAACACTTTAGGACTTGGTGTAGGTTGTTCCGCGCTTGGCAGAGGTGAAGCTTATCGACTACGTAGCATGTCGGCAGTGGATAAAACTTCGTATATGCGTGCTAGCTTGTTTAACCTTTCACAAGAATGTGCGGTTGTATAAGTCTAATGCGACTTTACTGCTCGAAGGGCAAGCCGTAGGCAGTCTTCCGGAATCCGTAGGCTACCTTAGTGCACTCGGTGGCAGCTTTAGGATTCCAGGGCATCCGTTCATCAGATGTACTGCGTAATGTGCCATCTCCGTCTCTTGGGCTTGGTTCCCCACGGATTAGGCCAAGAGACCCAAAATCCTTCAGTTAGCTAAGCCTTGAAAAAGACCATTGCGGCTACTTTTAGGAATCCCGGCGCAAGCCATCGTGCATCTAGTTATACTAGGGCAGCCCGGCTCATCCACGTCTGGATATTCGGAGCGTAGAGTTTATCCTCCCGTTCTTGGAGAGCTGACCCATGTGGGTGTCGGGGAATTGGTTTACCCTCTCGTGTTGGAGAGCAATTTGTTTACCCTCTCGCACTAGAGAGCATGGTTGGTCCCTCAGGGGGCGCAATTCCTGCGGTAAGTCCTTAAGAAGGGTGCGGTCTTCTTTTGAAGTGCAGGAGTGATCAGTTGTTGTAAGCATGCAGCCAAGCCAAGTCGTGATTACTTCTGAATTCCTCATTGAAAAATGAGTTAAACGAACGAGAACTTAGATGTAAGGTAAGAACTGCATAACAACTGGATAATCCTCGGCTGGTAAGGTAGTGCCCGTCGAGCTGCTTGAGTCTTCGGGCTTTGATGTAGCGAGAGGTCATACATGGTACTTCCTCATATTGTAGGCGTTCCACTGTTTTTTGATCTTTTTGTCGTTTTATGGTGGCGAGGGTGTAATTGTTCTTGCCACCTACTCTGCTGATCATGTACGGACTTTCCCAGATGGGATCCATATTTTTGGAGCCTTTTCTGCTAGCAGTGATGAAGGTTTTTCTTATGACCAGATCTCCGGGCTGGAACTGCCGGATCTTGGCCCTTTTGTTGTAGCTGGAGAGGACCTGATGCTGGTAGGCTGCGATGCGAGTGATAGTCTATTCGCGCCTATCTTCTGCCAGATCTAAGCTTGTGGCCATCTCCTTTTGGTTGCTCGTCTTTTGGTTGTGCGATATGCCCATAGACATCCTTGGAGTTCGTCTGGCCATTTTCTTTTCTTATTGGTGGGGGATTTCTTGTGGCAGTCGAGGATCATCTTAATGGATGCTTTGACCCGCCTATTGCCTTGAGGATATCTTGGCGTAGACATGTGCTGCTTGATGCCATATTTTTTGAAGAACTTCGCCAAATCTTTGCCCACGAATTGCGGGCCGTTGTCGGTGACGATGGATTAAGGGATGCCAAATCGGCAAATGATACTCCTTCATATGAAGCGCTCTATGTCCGTCTGAACCATGATCGTCATGGGCTCTGCTTCTACTTATTTGGTGAAGTAGTCGGTTGCCACGATCATCATGCATTTACCCCTAGTAGTCTGGCTGGTGATTAGCTAGGACTCATAATGAATTGAAAGCTTTTTCACCACCAAGTCTTTTGTCATTCGAAGGCCTGCTAGTGGGGTTTCGTACTCTGCTTCGTTGTTAGATGCTTTGAAGCTTAGAGTGATCGCCTGCTTGAGCATTGAAACGTCTAGGGTGGCAAGAACCACGGCTGCTCACGAGCCTTCGTAGTTGGATGCGCCGTCGACATGCAAACGCCAGAAATCTCCATTGAGGGAGCAAGTGTGGCTAAAGTGTGCTCGGCTGCCTTCGGGGCGTCGTTGGGCCGAGTTCCTGCGTTCGTTAGAAAACTTTGCATCTGCCAGGGTCTACGCCTTTATCGTCGCCGGTTTGGATTCGGCGGAATAGTGCGTCATGATGATGACTGCGTGCGTTTGAAGGTAAAACTTAAGATTTTGGGTTACAACAATTATCGCCAAAGTTAGCTTTTGAATTTTTAATACCATCAAGGAGAGCTTTTGAACTGTAGAATACAGGTAGTCGGGCCCCAGCTCTTCTCACATGATGGTAGAGCTTATTGCTACTTTAGATACTGTCAAACATGCGAATAAGTCCTCCGCTGCTTCTAGGGAGGTGATGTCGGGTACTTCTTCAAGTCCTTGAATGTGCATTGGCGAGCCTCATCCCAAAGTGCATGCTTATCTGCCAATGCAAAAGAGTCTGCCAGAGTTAGATCTTCTTTCATGATCAATTTTCCGAATAGCGGGTGGTCTGCTGGAAGTCCTTTTTGGAAGGCTGCTCTAGCTATCGAGTCGTTGCATCTGACTATTTTTGCCTTCTCTACTTTGAACCTCCTCACATAGTCGTGAAGCGACTCCTTTGGGTTCTTCTTGACGTCAAACAAATGGTCAGACTTTTTTTTGATCGAGCGATAAGATGAATATTCTTTGGTGAAAACCAAAAAAAGTTCGTAGAAATTCCAGATGGATTATGGCGGCAGGGTGTAAAACCAATCTTGCGCCTCGCCTTGTAGAGTGGTGGTGAATATCTTGCACATGAGATCATCGTTGTTTCGATAAAGGATCATTGCGCTTCGGTAGCGCTTTAAGTGTCTCTCCGGGTCTTCATCCCCTTTGAAAGATGTGAAATATGGCATGCTGAACTCGAGTGGAGGCTCTGCCTGCTCGATCTCGTCCATGAAGGGTGACCTACTTATGTTGGTCATGTTCCGTCGTAGTGCCTCGTCGATGACCTCATTGCGTTGGAAATCATGCAATCGCTTGGTCAAGAGTTTCTCTACTTCTTCCTGAATTTGCCTTTGTTGGGGTAGCGGAGCTCTCGGCTGCCCCCAGCCATAACTTGCTGGTCTAGGCTGCTCTTCCATGTGTTTGGCTCGTCTATGCAGCGGATGCAGTGCATGTGGTGCGTTCCTAGCAGGCGAGCGAGTTCTTCGCAGGCTGCTGGTTGAACTTGAGCTGGATTGAGTGACTGCTTCTCTCCGTCTGTCGTGCTGCCTACTCTGATGTGAGGTGGATGATGCTCCTTGTGGGCTTAGCTGCGAATGGACATTTTGCCCGAAAGGTTGCTCATGTTGACTATCGGAGTATGACCCCAACCGTGAATGTATGCTCATCCGTGGGCCTAGTCGAGAGTGCATGCTCATCCGCGCGCTAAGACGGGAATGTACACTGCCCAAACGTTCGGCTCGTGGCTGGTCGAGTGGCTGCTTACCGGGATGCTGCTGGAAAGGTCTGTCTGCCCTTGTCCTACTTCGGGATACCTCGTCCGGGGCACGTTGGATCCCGATGTGTTGCAAAAGTTGATTCACCAAGGTTGTTTGTTGTGCAAGGGTGCTCGTCAACTCTATGACTTATCGAGACAAGTGTTATTCGCCATTTGGATTGGAAGAGCTTGGAAGGAATGCGCATCCTTGGGCAGTGGAAGGGTGGTAGACTCCGGGCACGAGATTTGAGTTGGGAAATGTCAAATCCGCGAAAAAATGTGGTGAGAATACCCTCGGCTCGATGGTAGGTCCAGATGGTTGAGATAGTCTTGGGCCGACTTGGGCTGCTTGGAAAGCCACGGGAGCAGGCTGGGTCGTGAGAGTGGGCTGCTCGACTTGAGCTGGCTGGGCCACGGGAGTGGGCTGCTCGTCGGGAGCAGGCTGGGTCACGAGAGCAGGCTGCTCGGCAGGAGCAGGTTAGGCCGTGAGAGTGGGTTGCTCGACGGGAGCAGGCTAGGCCACGGGAGTGGGCTGCTCGTCGGGAGCAGGCTGGGTCAGGAGAGCAGGCTGCTTGGTAGGAGCAGGCTGGGCTGCGAGAGCAGGTTGCTTGGCGAGAGCAGGTTAGGCCACGGGAGTGGGCTGCTCATCCGGAGCAGGCTGGGTTGCGAGAGCAGGCTGCTTGGCAGGAGCAGGCTGGGTCACGATAGCAGGTTGCTTGGCGGGAGCAGGCTGGGCCACGAGAGTGGGCTGCTCAACGGAAGCAGGCTGCTTAGTATGTGATGCATGCGAATGCGAGGCTTGGGCCCAGGCCCGTGCAAACTTGGATGGCAGGAATTGGGTCGTGGCCTTGGTGCCGTGAGCCTTGGATGGCACGGCTCGAGCCGTGGTGAAGGCACCATGGACCTCGCCACAGGTGGCTACCGAGGTAGCCACCGTGGTGGTTCCCATGGTGGAAACTCGTGGTGGTGGTGCTGCTCCACTTATTGTCGCATTTAGCCTCACGGATCTCCGCAATCCCATTTCTTGAACATTAGAATTTTCACTTGTGGAATTTTCTAAATTTCTAGCCATTATATTTTGCTTATACGTTTTATCAAAGAACCCTTGCAGGTAAAAAATTCTAATAATAAGAACGTATGAAAAATATTCAAATGGACTAGAAAATAAAGAAAAAACCTTTTTGTGCGAGAGTCTTCTACGAGTATGGATTTCAACTCTCAATGAAAGCACCAATTTGTGGATGCAAATTTCCGCCTTCTTCTTCTTGGACAAAATTGCACCTACAAAACAATTAACACCTTAGGTCAAGGCCAAGAGCCTCACGCGCCCACAATGAATGAGGGGGGGGGGGCTTTGGCCGAAAAACCTCTGATGCCAAAGTTAGAATTTAGAGAGAAAGAGTGTTTAGAGAATTTTGGGATTTTTGCCAAAGTGTTGGAATTGGCTTTTTGGTGAGAATGAGAGTATATTTATAGGGATAGGAGGTGGCTAGGGTTTTTTGGGTTTAATTTAGGTTTAATTAGGAGTAACAAAATAATTAGCCAATAACTCCCTAATTAACTTGGCTAATTATTTGTCATACAAAGGAAAAAAGGTAGAAGGAAAGGCTGATTTCTTTTGGGGATGAAAGTTAACCGGCCTTTTTGTGGGAGTTAGGGTAAAGTGAATGGTCTAAATGCTAATTAAGGGAATAATTAGCTAATTAACCCATTAATTAGCTATTTATCATTATTTTAGAAGGAATGTTTTAGGAATTATGGAATAAGTATAGTATTTAGCTAATTGATTAGCTAAATAATGAAATAGGGAATATATGAATAAATTAGGTTTTAAGTTGATACCTATTTTGGGCACTTTTGACTTGGTTGAGGGATAATTGCCCGCTGCTTGCGCGTAGGAATCTCGGTATGCCCCAAGGGTAGTTTTGTCTTCTTTTGTCAAAAATCCACGTGTCGCCTTGTGAATATTTTTGGCTCCACAAGGTTTACATGATCCAGTTCCCTGGACGATGTGGGATGTTACAGCCATACCGTATGAGCAACCAAATTGTTGTTTGTATCTTGGTTAAGGTCTATATTAAATCTTGCTACTGTGAAACCTTCATTTTAGTTTTACTTTTTTAATTTAGCGTATTGGTCATAATAAGAAATGCGTTTAATGTTTACGAGTATTATATTCATGTGTACATATTAAGTGTTTGTTATATCAGTTTTTAGGGCTATTGAATTTAGAGTTTTGATTGGTTTTTTATTATACTGGAGTAGATTTTCGTTTTTGTTTGAGTTTGATTATATTGAAATCAGAGTTTCATTTTGGACTTTTGTTTGGGTTTATTTATAATTTTCTATGCTAATTAAATTTGATAACCCCAGCAACAATTATTGGCTGGGTTTGCCAAGCGAGGGAGAGAGAGAGAGAGAGAGAGAGAGAGAGAGAGAGAGATTGAGGTTTGTCATTTAAAATTAGCTGTTAGGTTGATGGGCCTACAGTATCCAGTATGTACATAAATGCAATAAAAATCAGATAATGTGATGCTCACTACTTTTTAGCACCACAATCTCTAAACTAATAGTGCTTGAGTTTCAGTTCTCTATCACATTCCATTTTAAATTGTTCATAAATGCAATGAAAATCATATATTGTGGTGCTCGCTGAAAAGTTTGTGGTGCTCACTTTTTGTCATGTGTTTCTTGATCAAATATTGCCTATCGTATTCACTATATTCAAACAAATATTACCTGTGGTGCTCTTTGTCTTTTTTTTTTTTTTTTTTTTCTTCCTGTTCAAATTTCATTTTTTGCAACTTCGGGGTTTTGTTTCTAGCCTTGAATCTTACATTTGGTTTTGGTTTCAGCTTCAGGAGTTAAAACACTTTTTAGGATTGTAAATAGATTTCCACATGTATGTAAATAATATTGTTTTAAGGGTTTGGGGAATATAGAGAAGTCACTTCAAAATTAAAATTCAAATGGTAGTTTATTGTGGTAAATTATGTTACTTTCAATCATTTTTGTGTCATTTTATACAGTGCCTATATTTTTTTTTTTTTTTTTTTAATAGCTTAGATAAAGCTCAAGGTTTCAACTAAGTTCGCTGTTTATTATGTTTGATGCAATTTTAGTCTTTGTAGCTAACAAAATTAGATCATCCTCCAAAGTTGTAGGCAAGGATTATAAGGTTTTTTCTTTTCTCTGGTATTTATTGATTGAGTTTATTTGCAGCTAAAAATATCTCAGTTAAGACTTAAGAAGAACAACATATTTACAAAATATATTCAAGAATGTGTGGTTGGTTGTTTCTAATGTTATCATTTTCTTATCAATTTAAAAAGTGTGGTTTGTATTTTTAGTATTGTTAGTATTGTTTTAGCATTTTGACCTAATTGCTGATTATACTAGATTTAACTTTGGTAGTATTTTAAACATAACTATTCATGCAGCTTGTAACCCCACAGCAACTTGCGGGCATTTACTATCTACTGACTATTTGTGACAGGGCCGGCCCAGGCCCAGTGCAAGCAGGGCAACCGTCCGGGGCCCAAAAATATTGGGGGCACCAAAATTATTAGGGTGATATATTTATATATGTTTTCATAAGAGTATAAATTTATAAAATTTGGTTCAATGACACAGAAATTTAAGTAGAAGAGGTGGTTTGGTCATTTGAAAATAATGAGAGGTCTTGAGTTCAAAACACCACATGTGCTTATTTACTTTCTAATTTTTACAAATTTCTTTTCATAAGAGTATAAATTTATAAAATTTGGTTAAAGGATCAAGAAGTTTAATTAGAAGCAATGATTTTTGTTGTTTAAAATTAGCAAGAGGTCCTAAGTTCGAAACGCTATAGGCATGTTTATTTTTTTCAATTTTAACAAATTTTTGTTTGGTTGTTAATTTATTTTTAGTTACTAGCTAGTAACTATGTAGGTTGTTATTTTTAAATATTTGTTTCAATTCAAGTCTAATCTTCAACAATAAGTAATATGTATACCAAATTTGTAGCGCAAATTTGTAAATTATATGACGTGTTATCAAAATATTTAATTTAATGCTCATTCATTACTAATACATATCAATTAAAGACTCGAAAACATCATTATTTTTTTAGTCTCATATTGACAAGGTTAGTAAATAAGAAAAAACACCTCATGATTTATACAAAAACACTTTCAAAGTTCAAATGGAAAACAAAACTCATCATCTATCTACTTATAAGCCCAGAGTTGTTTGGTTTTCTTCTCTCAATACAAAATAAATTAGTCCTTTTGTGTTTCTAAATTATTGAGTTTGAAATGATTTTCTAAGTATAATTTTATCAATGTCTTACGTGTGAAAATAAATAATTTTCTTATATGAAGTTATGGCACTTTTTTTTGCGTCGCCCCGGGCCTCAAAAATCTCTGGACCGGCCCTGATTTGTGAGACCTATAGTAATTGATTATGGTGATGGTTACTTGTTGCATATATGGATGATTTCCATTTGAATTTGTAGGTGTGTATTCAGACTTACGAATATGTATATAATACTTATTTGAATGGATTTATCACGTGGTATTTTGCATGTAAAGGGGTTTGGTTTTTATGTCCAAGTATATTTACGTATGGGCTACTTGACTTTTGAGAGAATTCTTTTTTTAAATGGCCAGTTCACTCTAATGGAATCCTAATGCTTTATTAGCATATATATATATATATATATATATATATATATCTTGATAATATTTTCATGATGATAAGTGATGAATTTGTATATCATGTGTGTTTTAGACATCTAAAGTTAATGCCTATTGCTGTATTGACTTAGCAATTGTAAAGTTACAAAAATTTGATGCGAAAATAAATTAACGCACAAATTTAAACCCTATTTGTGACAGTTGTAGTATATGGATAAGTAGGGATCGTTCTAGGCCGGGGATTAACTAGGGATGCTAACCCAAGTAAAATTAAATTAAAAACGTAAAAACAAAATTAAAAACACTAAACTAGACTCAAAACACTTAACTAGAATCACTCAAAATAAAACTAACAAATAAACTAAAATAAATCAAAAGACTCAAAATAATTCAAGAATTTAGAAATCACAAACTAAATTTATTTCTAACAAATCTAACACTTTAAAATAAAATGGGGGATTGATTTTGATGAAAAGTAAATTAAACTTAAACAAATTACAAAATTGACAAAAACATAAAATTAAGGTAAAATGATAAATGACGGACTGGCTAGAGGATTATTCTCCACACATGCCACATATGCAACCTAAATTGATTTTCAGTTGTTCTTTCAATAAATTGTAAATTCTCAACGCCCCAAGTTAATTAGGTCCGCTTAAATTAACCTTCAGATTTTCCTACTTTTATTAGGTTGGATGATTGCATACGACAACCCAAAACATTCCTTACAAGTTCCCTACATGAATTGCATAATAGAGATACAAGCAAGAATCATTAAGTTTTATGAAAATCATAAGCATTGACGAGGCACTTGTTACTATGAATTGCATGAAATTTATGCCAAGAATTTACTTAACGCGATCGTTTATTAGCGACCTTCACTACTTGTGAATATAAATTCATAACGATTAGGTGAAATTCACTTATATTCTAGCATCAAATTCATGCATGTAAATTAAGTATGCATCCTTAATCGACATACAAAAATAAGTTATCAATCAAGCAGTTAAGCAAATTAAATCACAACTCAGAAATCACAACTGAAGGTAATCAATTCAAATTACAAATATATCCATGGTTTTGAATTAAACTCTAGCCAAAATAAAATTAGTTACACATTATTAAAATTAAACAGGAATAAAACGTGAGTTGGAGGATTAAACCGAATGAGATTGACAGCTTGCTGTCCACTGTGCTTCTGCTGTGCTGACTGCCCGTGCTGACCCAAGTCAGCACTGCTGCCGTGCTGACCCCCTGCTCGTGCTGACCTCCTCTTTATTTCCTGGTTTTCGTTTCCTCACGCTGACTGCCAAGGCAGCAAAGCCCGCGTGTCCACGTCCCGCGTCCTTCCACAGCTGCCGTTCCTTCGCTGCCACGTCTCTGCTGCCCTCTTTCTTTCCGCAGCTCCCGCGAGCTGTCAAGCTGCTAGCTGCACCGTGCCTCCCGTGTTGACTGCCTCTGGCGTCAGGCCTTCTCTCTAGCTGCCAGGGAGGCAGCTCGCCAAGAATCCTCGCTGCCTGCACTGCCAAATGCTTCCTTCACGCCTCTCGCAAGCTGCTCCAGCTGATTCTCTGTTCCTCCGCTGCCAAAGGGCAGCTCCCCTTCAGTCAATCCTCAAACCTCTTTCCTTCTCCCCCCTCTGCTCCACCTCGCGTACAGCTGATTCTTTATATCCCCACTTCCTTCTTCACATGCTTTCACGTGGTCCCTTCTTCACATGCTGACTGCATTTTCTTTTTCTTTCCGCCTGACTACAACAGCCCACTGCACGTCCCCAAAGTCTTCCACCTGCCCACGTTCTCTTTTCTTAATTGTTTTCTGCAAAGCTCCAATCTCCCACTATTTCCTCTTTTTTTCTTTTATTTCTGCATGCTTTCCAACTCACCTTTTATTGTTTTTATTTAATTCTTTTCTTCCTTCCTCCCCCCACCAGCTACCTCCTTTTCTTTTTCTAATCCCACGCCTGCCTTTTGCGCCTCACTAGCTCCACACACCTCACGTTCACGATGGCATCAAATCCTTTGTACTATATGATAATCATTTCAATTTTTAACTTTTATATTTTTATGAAAACAAAATACTGGAAATTGAAATCAAATAAGTGAGAAAAATAATTTTTACGAATTTATTACTTAAAATCACACTTGTGCTAATTTTATTTTCTTAGCTAGATAAATTCGACAAAACACAAAAACAAAGTAAATAGCACAAAAATATGAGAAAATAACTAAGAAAAGACGAGAGAATTTGATGTAAAATATGTATAAATATGAGCTTATCAAAAGTTAACGATGGCTTAATCGTTTTGGCCATGTGTGTGGATGCAAATTTCTTCCTCCTTGATTTTAGACAAAATTGCATCTACAAAACAATCAACACCTTTGGTTAAGGCCAAAAGCCTCACGCGCCCACGATGAATGGGGGGGGCTTTGGCCGAAGAACCTCCGATGCCAAAGTTAGAATTTAAAGAGAAAAGTGTTTAGAGAGTTTTTGGAGTTTTGCAAGAGTGTGACTTTCAGTTTTTAGAGAAAATGGGGTTCAATATATAGAGCATGGCCGGCCCTCTTGGGAGAGAGAGTGGCCGGCCTTTTGGGTAATTTTTTAGTGTAATGGGTGATTTATTTGGCAATTAATGGATTAATTAGGTAATTAATCCATTAATTTGCCAATTAACTCAATTTATAAGGAATGTTTTGAAGGTTATGGAATAATTACCTTGTAGGGAATATAAGATGAGGATGGATGAAATAATTTTGAATTTGTTGCCTTTTTTTGGGCACTTTTGACTTGATTGAGGGATGATTGTCCACTGCTCGCGCGTAGGAAATCTGATGTGCCTCAAGGGTAATTTTGTCATTTTTACCCAAAAATCCACGTGTCGCCTTGTGATTATTTTTGGCTCCACAAATGCCCGCACACCTGTTGGGCTACTCGTAGGAAAGGGTAGCAGGTGTAGAGATCTTCTTACTTTAGGAAACATAGGATTGCTTCCTATTTTGATGTAAATTCCCTCTTTAATTGGAAATTAGATCCTTCTAGGAAAGGGAAATAAATTTCTCTCAAAACCTATTTAAGTCCACCTTAAGTGGGTTATTAAATCAACTTTGGAGAGCAATTTATTCTACCCTACAAGAGAGAGAGAGCTTAGAGGATATTTGTTCCCCCTCCTCTAGCAATCTTCTACATCTTGCCCGTACAAAGGACCGTCTTTCTTTGCTTTCTTCGTCTTCTCCGCACCGCACTGAAGTAAGAAAAATTTAATTTTCTTTGTCTTTTTCTTGGATAGTGCTATCGCAGGGTAGCAGCCAGGGTGGTGCAGCACGTCGGCTGGCAGGGGCCAAGAGTCGGTTCGGCATGGGCCAAGGAGGTGTTGTGGCAGGGACCACTGCTTGGGCCGTTTGGCTTGGCTAGTGCCAAGGGCAGTTTGCGTTGCTGGGGCCGTGGATTGAGGCGCTAGGGCGTAGTGTTGGGCGAGTTGCATGGTTCTTGTCCTTTGGGCTCTTGAGACTAATGCGGGCTAGGCCGGCAATTGAGAGAAATGAAAAGGTCGCGGGCCTTATGGGTTGCTAAAATGCTGGGCATGCATCGCTTGGCTTGGCTAGTGCCAAGGGCAGCTTGCGCAGCTGGGCTCGCGGATTGAGGCGCTAGGGTGTAGTGTTGGGCGAGTTGCATGGTTTTTGTCCTTTGGGCTCTTGAGACTAACGCGGGCTAGGCCGACGATTGAGAGAAATGAAATGGTCGCTGGCCTTATGGGCTGCTAGAATGCTGGGCATACATGCCTCATGCCTGCTGGTCTGAGAGAAAAAATGAGGGAAAAACCAGTATGGGTTGAGCTCCCCTGTTGAGTACCGTGAATGGCATTGACTACTTAGTTCTCTTCACCGAGAGAAAAATGGGCTGCTCCCGAGAGAGAAGGTAAAGAGGATCAAGGCGGATGCATTGGCTCGTCTGAACGTTGTCATGGAGCCTATTATGAATGAAGGTGGAAATAAGAGATCTTTCTCGCCTACTCAAGAGATGCCGATTGAGAAAACTGAAGACTTTATCCGCTGCTTGTGAGGGTCCGCCTGTTGCTAAGAGTCCTGTGATTGACATGATTTCTTCCAATGGGAAGAAAAATGAGGCTGCTAGATCTGAGCATGTAGCGCCTTCCATGTCGAGAATGGCATGTACGATTATTAATAGTATTGCTCAGTATAGAGGTCTTGTCATGCCCTCAGTGCCAAAGTCTGTGCCAAGACATCTGTTAGGAGTAAAGTCTGGTTCTCCTTCGAAAAAGCTTGCTATTATGAAGAGCGATAAGGTGGACTTTGCTGCTAAAGTGGCGCTAAGGCCCACTCCATTTGTTGCTGAGACGCCTGCTAGGGAGGAGGAGACTGCTCGCGTGGGCAGCTGTGAGAAATCCACTAAGCCTGCTTCTAGGGAGGCTGTTGAGATCCGTGTGCTCTTGAAACCATATCTGCTTGAAGACATAGACGTTTGTGCCAAGTTTGTTGATGGAGTTAGAAAAGTTTGTTTGCCCAAGTTCTTTTGCGAAGCATACGACCTAATATAGAAAGACTACTCTGCTTGCTATGATGCAGATATAGCAACGCTGCCAAGGAAGTGGCTAAAACTATGGCAGCTGAAGCTTATTCCTCGGCTGAGTAGATCAAGAGGTTGGATTCTAAGCTCGTTGCTTAGATTGGATTCAAAGCCCGTTGCTTTGAAGGGGTCTAATATTTCAGCCCCCACTTCTCTATAGCTTAAGACCGTTTGCCAAGAGATCGTTGACTTGAAGGTTTAACGCGATCCAAGTTAAGTATAAAAGTGCAGAGAAGGAGATTGGATGTTACATACCTTGGATTCAAGATCTTGAGTTTGCAGTTTCTGAGCTTCGTTTCGCTGCTCATGCAAAGGATGAAGAGTTGATTGCTGCTTATGATCAAGTGATCAACTTCAAGAGAATCGTAGATAGGTTTGAACCCCAAGTGTTGGAACTTCAAGGTGTACTGAAGATCAACGAAAGTCTAAAAAAAGAAGTGGATGAGCTGCAGCGCATCCATGTTGGTCTACTCGAGGAAAATGAGCAGCTGAAGGGTGAGAATGATGGGCTTGAGGTTTCAAGACCTTCTCTATTTCTCCGGAAGACTTGCTTGCTTTTACTTTTGAGGCTTCCATTGGTGAAGTAGTTGGAGAAGTTGGTGCCCAGGTTGGAGTAACTCGGGGTGAAGCGCTGGATAATGCTGCTGCCAAGAGCGTCGCGGCTGCTGAAGGTGTGGCGACTGAGTAGTCGTGGGATGTCCAAGCTGCTGAAGTGTAGTCTTCTAGGTAGCCTTTAGGATTTTCTTTGTTTTTCCTTGTAGTTCTTGTTTTGCTTGAACTCATTCAGCCTTTGCTAGTTGTTTATAAACATGATTCTTTCACTTTTCTTCATCTTCGCTTCTTTTGTTCATGCCCTAACCTTTAGACTTTATAGACCAGTGGCAGGCGTGCTACTTTTCTATAAGCAGACAGGCCCGCGTAGCCTATGTAGTCGTAGGTGTTGGTGTAGAACTTTGCAAAGTTGTTAGCCATAGGGTTGGCAACCGGATGCTTTACTTACATAAGCAGACAAGTCCGCGTAACCATTAGGCTGTTAACCTTGGCTTTCTCCAATTACGTAGGTTGCGTAGCAAGTATCACAACATTTTAGGACTTGGTGTAAGTTGTTCCGTGCTTGGCAGAGGTGAAGCTTATCGACTACGTAGCATGTCGGGAATGGATAAAGCTTCGTATATGCATGCTAGCTTGTTTAACCTTTCACAAGAATGTGCGGGTTGTATAAATTTAGCATGGCTTTACCGCTCGAAGGGCAAGCCGTAGGCAGTCTTCTGGAAACCGTAGGCTACCTTGGTGCACTCGGTATCAGCTTTAGGGTTCCAGGGTAGCCGTCCATCGGATGTACTGGGTAATGTGCCCCCTCCGTCTCTAGGGCCTGGTTCCCCGCGGATTAGACCAAGAGACCCAAAATCCTTCAGTTAGCTAAGTCTTGAAAAAGACCATTATAGCTACTTCTAGGAATCCCGGCGCAAGCCATCGTGCATCTGGTTATACTAGTGTAGCCAGACTCATCCACGTCTGGATATTCAGAGTGTAGAGTTTATCCTCCCGTCTTGGAGAGCTGGCCCATGTGGGTGTCGGGGAATTGGTTTACCTTTTCGCTATAGATAGCAATTAGTTTACCCTCTTACACTTGGGAGCATGGTTGGTCCTTCAGGGGGCACAATTCCTGCGATAAATCCCTAAGAAGGGCGCGATCTTCTTTTGAAGTGCATAAGTGATCAGTTGTTGTAAGCATGCAGCCGAGCCAAGTTGTGATTACTTCTGAATTCCTCATTGACAAACGAGTGAAACGAACGAGAACTTAGTTGTAAGGTAGGAACTGCATAACAACTGAATGATCCTCGGCTTGTGAGGTGGTGCCCGTTGAGGTGCTTGAGTCTTCGGGCTTTGATGTAGCGGGAGGTCACACATGGTACTTCCTTATATTGTAGGTGTTCCACTGTTTTTCGATCTTTTTATCGTTTCATGGTGGTGAGGGTGTAATTAGTCTTGCCGCCTACTCTGCTGATCTTGTACAGACCTTTTCAAATAGGATCTATCTTTTTGAAGCCTTCTCTGTGGGCAGTGATGAAGGTTTTTCTTAGGACTAGATCTTCAGGCTGGAACTGCCGGATCTTGGCCTTTTTGTTGTAGCTGGAGATGAGCTCCTGCTGGTAGGCTGCGATATGGGTGATGGTCTGCTCGCGCTTCTCCTTTGCTAGATCTGAGTTTATGGCCATCTCTTTACTCTTCTGCTCAATGCTTAGTAGTAAAGCGATGATACTTGGCTTGATGACATTGGGATGAATGATTGCTTCTGAGCCAAATGCCAAAGAGAAATGAGTTTCATCGCTTGCTCATCTTTTGGTGGTGCGATTGCCCATAAACATCCGGGGAGTTCGTCTGGCCATTTTCCCTTCTTGTTGGTGAAGGATTTCTTGACGCAGTCAAGGATCATCTTGTTGGATGCTTCAGCCTGCCCATTGCCTTGAGGATATCTCGGCGTGAACATGTGCTGCTTGATGCCATACTTTTGGAATAACTTCGCCATATCTTGGCCCATGAATTACGGGCCGTTGTCGGTGACGATGGACTGAAGGATGCCAAATCAGCTAATGATGTTCCTCCATATGAAGTGCTTTATGTCCGTCTGAGTCGTGATCGTCTTGGCCTCTGCTTCTACCCATTTGGTGAAGTAGTCGGTTGCCACGATCATCATACCTCTACCCCCAGTAGCACGCGGCATAGGTTCTACCAGGTTAATTGCCCACTACATGAATGATTAAGGACTCGTCTGCGGGTGTAGCTCGCTGGCAGGCAGTGCTGGTACCGGCTTGTAGTGTTGGCAACGATCGTACTTTTGTACTAACTCCTTAGCATCTTGGTGCATGGTAGGCCAGTAGTAGCCAGTGTTAAGAGCATTCTGTGCTAAGGATCGACCTTCGGAGTGATTTCAACAAATGCCTTCGTGGATTGAGCTTAGAACCTTCAAGTTATCGGGAGGCGCTAGGCAGCGGAGATGTGGTCTGGTGTAGGATTTTCAGATGAGAATGTCGTTCCACATGTAGTAGCGTGTTGCCTTGATTTGGAGCTTCCTGGACTCCAATCGTTTTATGGGGAATGTGTCATTGACCAGGTAGTCTACGATGGAATCTTGTCAGTTTAGAGTTGTACTAACCTGTGACACCTCGGCTGCTGGCTTCACCTCTATGCTTGGCTCATCTAGATACTCCACCGGAATAGAGCGTTTGAGTTGGTGGTCAAAGGCGGAGCCTAGGTCGGCTAGTGCGTTCACGTGAGCGTTGTCTACCTGTGGAACTTAGGTGAGGGTGTAAGTCTGAAACGCCTTAAGCAGTCTAGCTAGTGATTAGCTGGGAATGAGAATGAATTGTGAGCTTTTTCACTGCCAAGTCTTTTGCCATTCGGAAGCCTATTAGTAGGGTCTCATATTCTGCTTCGTTGTTGGATACTTTGAAACTTAGGCATCAAACCGTCTGGATGACAAGAACTACGCCTGCTCTTGAACCTTTGTAGTTAGATGCGCCGTGGACATGCAAATGGCAGAAGTCTCCATCAGGTGGAGTAGGCACGGCTAGGGCGTGCTCTGCTACCTCCGGGGTATCGTTGGGCCACTCTGTTGCGTCATGAATGCATGGTAATGAGCCGTTGAGCTGAGGCCATGTTACACGCAGCAGGAGATGCTCAACTGCCGGTATTGGACCACTCTAGAGTTGAATTATGGAGCAAGGGTCGGTTGGGACCATGTGACACATAGCAGGAAGTGGTGCTGAATTGCCGGTACATGTTGCTCTTATGTAGAATCTTTTAGGGCGACAAGGACAAAACTTGCTTTTGAGTGTGTCTTTCTAGTGTTCGTCTGCCCTTGGCGTGTCGTTTAGGCCAAGTTTTTGCATTCGTCAGAAAACTTTGCATTCGCCAGGGTCTTACGCCTTTATCATTGCATGTCTGGATTGGGTAGAATAGTGCGTCATAAGGATGACTACATGCGTTTTGATGTGAAAATTAACTTAACACACAAATTAAACTTTCTTATTGACAATTGTAGTAAAGACGTAAGTAGGGATCGTTCTGGACCGGGGATTAGGAGGGATTGCTAACCTACTCTAAACTGACTCAAAAACACAAAAATAAACTTAAAAACACTTAACTAGACTCTAATGACTCAAAACAGACTTAAAAGACTCAAAACAGTTTAAAACAACTAAATAGACTCAAACTAGACACTAGGAATGACTTTGGACGAAAATTGATTTTAACTTGACTCAAAACACTTAAAAACACAAACTAAGACAAATTCTAACTAATTTGACACACTAAAGTAAAGGGGATTGGGTTTTGGACGAAATTAAAGTAAAAACAAGTAATTTAAAGACTGAAACAAAGTTGCGAATTTGGGGAAAAGTATGGGTGATTGGCTAGCTAGAGGGTCATTCTCCACACATGACACACTTGCATACAAATCAATCTCCAGTTGCTTTTCCGGTAAACCATGAATGACAATGCCCCAGATTAACCGTGGCATCACTAATTAACCCTCAGATTTTCCTTAAGTCATTGAATATGGGATACGCATCATCAACCCAAATCATTCTTCAATAGTCCCCTACATGCACATAATAATAGAGATACAATCAAAGATCATTAAGCTCTATGAAAATCATAAGCTTTGACAAAGCATTCGTAACTATGACATCATGATACTCATGCTAGGAATTTAACTTAAAGCGATCGTGACCAGCGACCTTCACTACTTGTGAATATAAGTTTGTAATGATTATGTGAAACTCGCTTATATTCTAGCATCAGATTCAAGCATGCGAACTAAGTAGGCCTCCTTAATCAACATACAAGAATAAGTTTTGAATAAAATAGTTAAGCAAATTGCATTCGCACTTTATGAAATCACAACTGGAATTAATCAATTCATAATGCAAAATATGTTCATGGTTTCGAAATTCCCCCTAGCTAAAAGGGGTTTAGCTCCTTATGTTCACAAAACAAAGATAAACAAACTTAAACATTGAAATCAAAAGATAGATTACACCTAAGAATGATCCAGCAATCCAAACTTGAATAGCAAGCACTCCAAGGGTCCTCCTTCTTCTCTTTGTTGCGGCACAAGGGTTGGGTGAAGGTTTGGATGGTGTATTGTATGAAAGGTTGTGTATTTAGAATGGGAAGTGTTGATGGATGATGAAATAGTGCGGCAAGGACTTATATTTATAGGGGAAGGGAAGGCATGGCTGGGAATTAAATTGGGAAGGATTTAATACTCCAAATCCTCCAAGAAAAGGGTAACAAGTCAGAATCCCAAGAGGAAAAGGGAAGGTACGGTGCGGCAAGGAAGAAAAGGAAAGGGAAATCCCTTGCCGTGCAAGGGAAAGGGGGAAAGGAAAGGGCTTGTGCGGCAAGGAAGAGGAAAGGAGTTTTTAGGAATGTAATTAGGTCTAATTAAGTCTCCTAATTTAATTAAAGATCCTCCTTGCAGCTGGAAATTAAATGGTGAAGGATTAGGAAAGTTTAGGACAAAATAAGGTAACTTTGGCTAATATTCCTTCTTTCTTGCTTGCATCCTTTACTTCATTTTCTTGAATTAATTTCTTCATAACTTCAGCATAATCCTAGCCTCTTTTGGTCTTCAATTTCGTCCATCCACCTTAGTCCATGCATGTGATATCCATTCCAAGCCCAAAACTGCTCCAAAAGGCTCCAAAATGCACTTTCTTGCTACTTTAGCCCTTTGAACCTACAAACACAGTAAAATAGCTTAAAATACTAAAATAACTATGAACTAACAACATAAATGCAAGAAAACAAGCTAACTAAGTCGCATAAATATGCTCCTATCACGTTTGAAGGTAAAATTTGAGCTTCCGGGTTACAACAACTATCGCCAAAGTTAGCTTTTGAATTTCTAATAGCATCGAGGAGAGCTTTTGAACTATAGAATACAGGTAGTCGGGCCCCCAGCTCTTCCCGCATGATGGTAGAGCTTAATGTGCATTGGCGAGCCTCGTCCCAAAGTGCATGCTTCTCTACCAGAACGAAAGAGTCTGCCAGAGTTAAATCTTCTTTCATGATCAATTTTCTGAATAACGGGTGGTCTATTGTAAGTCCTTTTTGGAAGGCTGTTCAAGCTATCGAGTCGTTGCATCCGACTATCCTTGCCTTCTCTGCTTTGAACCTCTTCACATAGTCGCGAAGCGACTCCTTTGGGTTCTTCTTGACGTTGAACAAATGGTCGGACTTCTTTTTTATCGAGCAATAGGATGAATATTCTTTGGTGAAAACCAAAGAAAGTTTGTCGAAACTCCGGATGGATTGTAGCGGTAGGGTGTAAAACCAATCTTGCACCTCGCCTTGTAGAGTGGTAGCGAATATCTTGCACATGAGATCATCGTTGTTTCGATAGAGGATCATTGCGCTTCGGTAGTGTTTTAAGTGTCTCTCCGGGTCTTCATCCCCTTTGAAAGATGTGAAATGTGGCATGCTGAACTCGTGTGGAGGCTCTGCCTGCTCGATCTCATCCGTGAAGGGTGACCTGCTTATCTTGGTCATGTTCCGTTGCAGTGCCTTGTCGGTGACCTCGTTGCATTGGAAATTGAGCAATCGCTTGGTCAAGAGTCTCTCTACTTCTTCCTGAATTTGCCTTTGTTGGGGTAGCGGAGCTCTCGGTTGCCCCCAGCCGTGACTTGCTGGTCTAGGCTTCTCTTCCGTGTGTTTGGCTCGTCTATGTCGTGGATGAGTTCTGTGTGGTGTGTTCCTAGCAGGCGAGCGAGTTCTTCGCAGGCTGCCTGTTGAACTTGAGCCGGGTTGAGTGACTGCTTCTCTACGTCCGTCGTGCTGCCTACTCCGATGTGAGGTGAATGATGCTCTTTGTGGGCTTAGCCGCGAATAAACACTTCACCTGGAAGGTTGCTCATGTTGACTATAGGAGTGTGACCCTAACCGTGAATGTATGCTTGTCTGTTAGCCTAGTCGAGAGTGCACGCTTCTCTGCGTGCTAAGACGGGAGTATACGCTATCTCGGGGGCCCAATTAGGAGTGTACACTGCCCGAACGCTCGGTTCGTGACTGGTCGAGTGGCTACTTGCCGGGACACTGCTGGAAAGGTTCTTTGTATACTCTTGTCCTACTTCGGGACACCTTGTCTAGGGCACGTTGCATCTCGGTGCGCTGCAAGAGCTGGTTCACTAAGGTCGTCTGATGTGCGAGGGTGCTCGTCAACTCTATAACTTGTCGAGACAAGTGTTGTTCTCCATTTGGGTTGGAATAGCTTGGAATGAATGCATCTCCTTGAGCAGTGCAAGTGTGGTAGACTCCGAGTGTGAGATTTGAGTTGGGAAATGTCAAATCCGTAGAAAAATATGATGAAAATGCTCCCGGTTCGATTGTCGGTCTAAAAATTTGGAGCCGGGATGATTGAACTACAATGTCTTGAATCGATTTGGGCTGCTTAGAAGGCCACGAGAACAGGTTGGGCCACGAGAATGGGCTGCTCGGCGGGAGCAGGCTGGGCCACAAGAGTGGGCTGCTCGGTTGGAGCAGGCTAGGCCACGAGAGTGGGCTACTCGGCGGGAGCAGGTTGCTCGGAGTGTGATGCACACGGGTGCGAGGCTTGGGCTCGGCTTGGCAATGTATTAGGCTCGCGTTGGACTTGGAGCGACATGGCTTTGGTCGTGGCCTTGGTGTCGTGGGCATAGGATGACACAGCTTGGGATTGCTATGGTGGCAAGGCTTGGGCCGTAGTAGTGGTGCCATGGACCTCGTCGCGGGTGGCTACCGAGGTAGCCACCGCAGTTGTTCCCGTGGTGGAAACTTGTGGTTGTGGTGCCGCTCCACCTATTGTCACATTTACCCTCGTGGATCGCTGTGGTCCCATCTCTTGAATTTTGAAATTTTCATTTGTTAAATTTTCTAAATTCTAGCCATTGTACTTCTCTTTTACGTTTTATTAAAGAATTTTTTGCACATAAAAAATTCTAATAATAAAAACGTACGAAAAATCTACAAATGGACAAGAAAATAGAAAACCTTGAATGCGAGAGTCTTCTATGAGTGTGGGACTCAACTCTCAATGAAAGCACCAATTTGTGGATGCAAATTTCTTCCTCCTTGATCTTGGACAAAATTGCACCTACAAAACAATTAACACCTTTGGTTAAGGCCAAAAGCCTCCCACGATGAATAGGGGGGCTTTGGCCGAAAGAACCTCCGATGCCAAAGTTAGAATTTAGAGAGAAAAGTGTTTAGAGACTTTTTGGAGTTTTGTAAGAGTGTGGACTTTTGGTTTTTAGAGAAAATGGGGTTCAATATATAGAGCATGGCCGGCCCTCTTGGGAGAGAGAGTGGCCGGCCTTTTGGGTAATTTTTTAGTATAATGGGTGATTTATTTGGCAATGAATGGATTAAATAGGTTAATCCATTAATTGGCCAATTAACTAAATTTATAAGGAATGTTTTGAAGGTTATGGAATAATTACCTTGTAGGGAATATAAGATGAGGATGGATGAAATAATTTTGAATTTGTTACCTTTTTTGGGCACTTTTGACTTGATTGAGGGATGATTGTCTACTGCTCGCGCATAGGAAATCCGATGTGCCTTAAGGGTGATTTTGTCATTTTTACCCAAAAATCCATGTGTTGCCTTGTGATTATTTTTGGCTCCACAATATGGTTTCTATCAAATTCTCAAGAATGCACTTGTTATGTAATTGACTCATTTTTGTCTTTGATATGTTTATTGTATTGTGAAAATCATGGAGTTCAAGATCTTAGCTCGTGGATTGGGTTTTGTGATTTTACCCAATATATTGGTGATTTCAATTATAATGTATGCTTCCACTATTTTGTTTCGATTGAAATTCCAAATTGAGATGAAGATGAATTTTGAGTTTTACAATAAATTTAGTGGTCTTGGTTATCTCGTTTTAATCAAGACATTGTTGTGATATATATCCAGACATTATCAAAATTTGGTTGACTTTGTTTGATGGATAGTGAACCAGTTATGATCAAACTGAATGCAAAAATATTGTGTTTGTCTTTATAATTTTTATCATAGTAGAAATTGGTGATTTTGGGGTCATGTCAGATAAGATTCCCCAGATGAATGAGATTGTCTTTTGATACATAAGCTTTGCATAATGGTTTAAGTATGCTGATTAAACTGAGATTATGCATTATCAGGCGCGAAATCGGGAAACAATTGTGTAATACATTCACCTTATGCTCAAGTGGGAGAATCATATTGTCACGCCCCCATCCCCGAATAAGGACTATTCACGAATTAGGGTGTGAGTCATATCTTAGCTAAAGAAATAAATTCTATAACCAAGACATGGTGAAAAAAATTAAAATAAAATTATTTGGAGCTAATTACACAAAACATCATATAACAAAATTTTGCATAAAATTTAACAAATATGTAGCGGAATAACATTAGTGCACAATTTAATTCACAACAAAAAACTACCAATTGAATAATAGTTAGAATGTAACAATTCTTTCAATGCATAAAATATATGCAAATAAGATGCATGAATGTACTCACTCTCTTCTAATCCCGCTAACGCATACCTAAGGCACCCAAGGCTGCACATCTCATACCATGCCTATACCACTTGGATTTGTACCTTAGAATATGAGGTAACTTTCGTTCATCCATTAAACCCAATTTTCATAATTAAATTCTCAATTTCACATTGTTATATAGGCACTTCCCCCAACGCCTAATTGTATATTTAAGTCCTTCCCCCGACGCCTAACATATACAACATTTTATTATTAAGTGATTTTCAGTTAAGAAACTAATTTTGTTTTCCTCTCAGGTTTATTATAAAGGTGTTATATGCAAGAGTTGGAAGGCACTATAATTGGAGAATTGCAATCCACTTTTATGGAAATGTAGTCTCCATGCAACCACTGTAACGACCCATCCCTAATTTTTCATGTTATTCCTTCCCGAATGTGTAAAATGATGATTGTGCCCTTGTTGGCAAAGTGGAACCTAATGTGGACGTAGTTATTCAGATTTTATTTATTCTTCCTATTATCGTAAACATGGTACTCGTTGTTACGAATACATGAGCACGAGTTAGACCCGAATTGGATTTGTAACGAAGAAGTTACGCTTAGTTAAAGTGCGTTAACAACAGGTAGAATTGTACACGCGTGTGTTAATTAGTTAGTGTTGGGAATACCATTTTTGATAGGGTGAGCCAGATTATGTATTTTTATATTGTACCAAATCTTATCACTTATCTCTTTAAAATCCATCCCATGACCATACTGACTCACCAATCACTTCACTTCCCTCACTTTTTCAGCTAATCAGAAATTGTCTCATTCTCTCTCTCTCTTCTTCTCTTTCTTCTCACGCCGAGCCTATCTTCCCTCTGAAACAACCAAACACCATCATAAAACCTCACAGATCGAACCTCAAACCACCACCATCGTACTCCCCCTTATTACCACGAGTCCATCCGTACGAATCGATTATAAAATCATTGAGTTTTGAGCTTCCAACTCGGAGCTCCGGCTAGGGTGTAAGTTCTCCGACAACTTTTCATTCGAGTTACAAGGTTTTGGTTGGTCTAGATGCAACTAAACAACCCCCTGGTGTTCCTAGCCTAAGTTTGAAGTCGAGCCAACGTGTAAACACGCGGCTTTGGGAAGTTGGAGTTAAGTTCAAGACTTTCGAGCTATTTTCAGTCCATTTCTTTTCACTTTTTGGACTTTTAAAAGGTACAATATTGTTCTTCTCTTCTCAAGCCTTATTTCCATATAAAGTACGTCAAAAATGGTTGAGAAATGAGAAAGTTATGAAGTTTTAAAGTTTTTACAAAATCTAGGCAAAATTTTTTGAAATCCAGCGAACCAGACGGCGGCGAAGCTCTACTGGAGAAGAATGAGGAATATTTTGTTAGGCTAACGGAATATTCTAATGTCGTTAAGGTATTAACTGATGCCGTTAGATTTAACGGAATATTTGCTTGAGATTTGCCAGCGCGTGCAGGCGTGTGGCTACGCATGGGCACAAGTGAGGGCGTGACTTGGCGACGCGTGAGGGTGCGTGAGACCTCGTGGTCAACGTGTATGGCTCCGTGACGTCGAGTAAAATGTTTTTGTATATTTAAACCCTCCGTTTGAGCAAACTATGGGGGATTTTCCTAGCCATTTAAGGTATGTACTAATTAATTAATTACTATAGTTGTTTTGCCTATAGTTGTTTTGCATATAGGAGAGAATTATCCCGAGGAGGTACAAGGTCAAGCAAAGCTAGGAGGCTACGATCCGACTATGTATCAGTGAGTGGGCATTAGTTTTTATATATATTATGTAGAAAGTTTTATAGTTTCCACAAATGCTTTTGGATTGATATCATGCCTTTCATGCCATGTTTTATTTCATTCAGAAAGTGCTATTATATTGTTGAGATCTATAAATTGTCATGGCATTTTCATATACATTTTACTTACTCATCATGCATGCTTGCACCGATGTAGTACTTGTCCCAGGCCAGGGCCAGGCTTCACATGTATGTTCACATCGCACCACACGCTAACCTTGGATCTATTGTAGGTGCAAGTCTTGTCCTAGGTTGCAATAGGCAACTAGGACTCATATGTGATGCGCCTAGCGCCAGTCTTCACGTGATTGTAGTACTAAAACGTATATTATGATTACACCCAGTCCTGTTCATGTCAGAATCCCTCTGCATGAACTCATGTGTTAGCATAGATTGATGAGCACCTGATTTTATTATGCTATGGTTGAGATATTATGATTAGCGTATTTCTGGAATTATTGTTGATTTACATTTGATTTCATACTTATATGTAGTATGATTTTCTAGAAACTATACATGTTTTACGGTGATGGGTTAGTATGTTCAGGAAATAAATGTGTTCTATAAACCTTTGTTTTTGCCCAGTCACACCTTCTTTTTTTTGCCCCTCCAAGACTTAGCTGAATTCTCTGTGGCGTAAGAGGGATCTCTGGCGGTTCTGACATTTCCATAAATAAATGTAGGAGCTTATTTCCGATTGTGTAATAAGTACCTTAACTAGATTCGATTACTCTACTTAGGTCGTACTGTCATCTATGCTCTGACTACTTATGTTTTATAGGTTTTTCCCACTACTGCGTACTCTCTTTATTAGCTTAAATAAATGCTACTTTGGTTTAAATTTATCCATATTTTTATGCAGCACCTTCCTTTTGGTTACGTCACCTTCGGGTGTTGGTCAGCATGCCTCGACTCCGGTCGGGGTGTGTCAACCACTCTAACTAAATACTTTATTAATGTCCTTCAACTATTATTATAATTTTTGTGATATATATTTTTTTTCTATGACTTTAGATTTGTTTACCTTACCTATACAATGATTAAGGTCTTACAATTTCGAGGACGAAATTTATTTTAAGGAGGATAGATTGTAATACCCCGTATTTAAAAAATTGAATGAGTGATCATTCATTTTTTTTAAATATGCTGAATTACACATATGTTCGAATGTGAGTATAAGTCTAAGACCATCTCGAACCCTTGGGTTGAAACCTAAAATTTTTAACTCAGAAATAGTTTTTCTACTCCAATCTTCTGGGTTAAATTTTTAGCTCGAGATTATTAAAAAATGAATTTAAGATATTTTTTTTTCTTAAAGTTACATTTTCAAAAATAAAATAAAATAATGTAGACTATCCTAATTTAATTTTATGAACATGTTAACCTAAAAATATTTAGATTTTGATAAATATTGAAAAATCAATAAACCGACAACATGAAACTCGTGAAACACTATGAAAGAATACGAAATACATGAAATCAATTTTTTGTGTTACTTTAGCCATTGGATTTAAACTTGGACAGTTAGATTATTTTTTTTTTTTTAACTATTGGATTTGATCATTTTTAGCTGTTGGATTCAATGAATTTATAAATATATATAAAACTACAAAAACACACATATATGGTGGGCGGCTACTAACCTAGGGGAGAATCCTAGCCTAAATTTGCCCCAGAAATAAGTTTTGGGTTAACACTCATATTTGCTCCAAGACTTGGAGTAGGTCTAAGGGTATTTAGAACTTAAAATTTGAGTTTTACTCCAAGGTTGGAGTAGGTCTAAGGGTATTTAGGACAACTATTAGTTTTAGATTATAATTCTTATGATGCTTTAAAATTGTTTCTAATTTGATAAGGCAGTTGGTAGAATTATAATTATTCATGGTGTTGCTTATGGATCTTTTTAAGATTTTTGTTCAACCAATTTGTTGAATGATGATCATGTTATTCATTATGTTTGAGTAATGAGATGATTGAAACTAAATATTATTTGTTAATACTAAGTTTGGCATGGATGAGTGTGAGCAAACCATTTTGGTTTTGTTTTGCCAGCTGGTTCACGTCTCTTGTGAAGTTATAATCCATTTTGTCCTTATAAATCAAATTGCGGTTTGATTAAGCAAGTGGTTGAATTATTACTTTATTACTTATTGTGTTTGAGTAATGTGGAAGTTAGCATAATTTGTTGTTAACTGAAGCTTAACATTATTGTTATTAAGTTTGGCTAGATGAGTGGGAGTGAATAATTTTGGTTGCCCTATAAGTGAGTTCACATTGTTATGTACAACTTGGATATTAGTAATCTTGGACCAATTTGCATTATGTAGTAGCAGAGGGTTTTTGGTTCTATGTTTTGAAATGTATGGTGTCACACCTCCAAATCCACGATTCATATAATATTGGAATATGACATGTGTATCTGTGGTGTGAGTCATTTTAAAACAGTAAAAATTTATAAGATTTTGGAAAATACAAAACTTTTATTGATAGTCAAAAGCGGTTTAAAGTATATAAGTTTACAATACCTAAGTAAAAAGCCTTTGCAACATTTCAGTTGATACAAAATGCTTTTTATTATAATATACATAAAGATCGCCCTATCCCCTTGATTTTCTACTCATTACCTGAAAAACAAAGGTGAAGCATCGTGAGTTACACAAACCCAGCAAGCATACATTGCCAAAATATAACATATTTGCCTTACAAAAAAATAACACGAAATCACACCACGATCTAGTTACACAAGCGTAATCAGGCACAAAGTTCATATATTTCCATTTTCAGAATATAAACTTCTCATTCTAGTGAAACTCATATTTAGAGACTAGTAACGAAACATAAATCATGAACTTTCAACATGATAAACTGCAGCGTATTAGAGTTCATTAAAACTCAAACGACGTACACCTATACGTTCAACTTCTCATAGCCTATTAGGTATAATAGTGTACTATCTGAAGGGACTTAAGCCCATGGTTATCATTCCAAAACTTTCCAAATGTTTCAACCATTATTTCACTTCGTGTATGGGTGCTAAAGTGCCCATTCGTATAACTTCCCAAACAACAATTTTGTTGAAGTACAAGTTTCATTTAAACATTATGTATGTGAAATGTAAATGCTACTTATGAGTATATAAGCAAAAGCATTAATGTTCGAACCAAATAAACACATAAAACATAATTTGATAGACTTTCCAACATACTAGTCATAAAAAAACCATCTAAAACATTTTGTACAATTGTTTATGTTCCCGATTTAAGTGTCATTCCGAAACTTCCCACAATGTCTTTGATTTTTAGTGCTAATTATAGGCTTTAAGTTGATATAAGGGGAAAATAAATGATTTGAAAACGAGACAAAACGATTGATGCAAAATGGAGGATAGTATTCAAAAAGGACTCTGTACATAGTTGATTTTGTGGTACCTTGCTCTCTGTGTAGAAAATGTTTAATCACCAAGATTTCCAGATTTAAAAGTTCAAAATAATACAAAGATCATAAACGATTGAGATATGGCCAAAACAAAATGGATGACAGTTGTAGTAAAACAGGGCTGCACAAGGTAACTTTCAAGCTTAATTTCTCTTTGTACGTTATGTGTTCTGTCACCAAAGTTTCCAAATCAAAACTTGACATTATAAGTTTTAGATTGATATAAAGTTCACTAAAATCGGTTGAGAAATGAGTGAATTACAAACAAAACAAATCATGTAAAAATAATGAGTTTTCCGGCAAAGTTTACCAGGTTGTTCTTGAATGGTTTTTATTTTTATTTTATTTTATGGTTTTTAGTGATAAAAGACTTTAAAAAAATAAAGCACTGAAGTTCAAGATAGATGTTAGGATTATGTATAAGAACTGTTTGAACAAAGGGAAATAAAGAGTTTCATGATTTTTCGGCTATCGGAAAACTCATAGGGACGCCGAAGTCGGGAAAAAAAAAACTGTTTGGTGTTGATAAAAATTTACCTCTAACTTCTTCGTTTCTTAACTTTTTTAGGTGATTCAAAAGTCAAAATCAAAGAATTTTTCATGTAGATTTGAATGGTGTATACAAAATAAGCTAAAGCAAAGTAATTTTATAAGTAAGTTCAGCAACTAGAAGTACGACAGTTTTGGAAGGAAACATGTTGTTTTTCATGTTTGATCTATTCTAAGGGTAAACAAATTATATTTAGGCATTCAAGTACTTATTGAAAAAGCTCAGGAAATATGAGTTCACGAGTCCTTGTTCCCTTCCTTAATTGTGTTTAAGGCTCCAAAAGAAAAGATGTAACCCTTTTCTAAGTAAAGTGTTTTTGAGAGAATTTGGTGATCAGCCCATATTTCAGAGCTGTTTTCTTGATTTCTCTTTGATTTCAAATCAGTGATCAGAGGCATGTATTTATAGCTGGAAAACTAGTTTGATATGAACTAACAATTTGTTGCTAACTAGTGAGTTAGGGAACCAAGTTGCCTTTGAGTTGATGGGTGATGAGTTAACTAATTAAGAATGGGCAGCTGGCTGTTCATAAAAATCTAGTATAAGATCCTTAAATTCTAGCTTAAAGATGAGACTTATAGTGGCAAAATAGTCACCAAACTTGAGACTTCCCAAATCGATGAAAATAAAATCAACAACAACAAAGCCATAATTTTAGCTAGATAAAAGACATGTCTAAGACATCTTAATCACAAAAACACACAAATCAAATAAAGTCAAAAACAAGAAAACGTATATGGACATTTTAGTCTTTTTACCCTATGGTTCAATGTCACAGCCCGTCCCGGAGGTATTTTTGACGGGAATGTGAAGTGACGGAAGTACCCTCGACGGGTGTTAAGGTACGTGTGTGTGTGATATATTTGGATTAAATACACATTTCCTAAACTTTTGGAAAAATCACATAAGTTGATTAAGTAAGGTTATTTGTATTTTGTGGTTAGGGATTAAGTTTGGTGTGTGGTTTTGGTTGGACCACACACGCAGGACCTCTCCCTCTCTCCTTCCCCCGTGCACACTCTCTCTCAGTCTCTCACTCTCCCTCACTCTCAAACCGTACGGACCAACACCCCCAAACCCTGAAACTTCACGGATCGAAGGTGCCAAGGGTACCATTGTGTTCGTAAGGACCCTACGAACTCATCTGTACCATTTTCAGGTAAGAAATCCTTCGTTTTCACGTTGAAAACTCGAGGTCCGAGTTTGGCACTATTCATGAACTTTTTGTTGGTTGATTTTTAGGACAATCCAAGCTCACAGTGAGCTTAGTGAGGTCCTAAGGAAGCTCGGAGTGCTTCGTTTGAAGGTTTTGGACGTCAGGATCGTCGGGTGCGAAGTTGGCCGAATTGGAGGATTTTCCCGACGAAATTTCAGACGTTTTTAAAGGTTTTTGAAGGTATGGACTTCTTCCTCTCTTGATTTAGAGCATGTAGGAAGAAATTTGAGTCAAAATGGTGAAGAAATGGCCGAGAAAACCCGAGTTGCAGGTTTCCGGCGCCGGCAACACTGTGCCGGCGACGCGAGGAAGAAGAAGCGCGCGTGGGCGCGCGTGTGTCCGTGCCACCCACGGCGCGTGGGGGCGCGTGCCACATCAGAAAATTCTTCTAAAAATTTCTCGACGTCCGTGACGTCGAGTAGGTCGATGTGGTATATTCATATACCCAATTTGAGCACCGTATGAGAAGTTATTAAGAATTGTTGGTTAGGTGCTTTAAATAACGTTTTATAGTTATTTCACATATAGGTGAAAATGTGAATTGACGATCCGACCGTTGGATCGTCACCAAACTTTGATGCTTCGTAATACGTAATATTTGAGGATTATAGGAACTTACGGGTTGGGAATCCGATTTACGGATCTTCCAGAATTGGAGTTGTAAGTTCATAAATTAGAATGTTAACCGTCACTTGGTTTTGGAAATTGACGGAGATCCGACCGTTGGATGGTAATGAAATTTTAGGATGTTGTTCTAGAGATTTATTGTGGACCTCTGGAAGTTATGGATTGGAAATCTGAGTTGCAGATCTTCCGGATCGAACTGCGTAGTGAAGTGTTTTATACAAATTATATATTCTATGGATATGATTTCTGAGGTTGGATTTGATTATTGTTCTAGGCGCCGATCGTCATGACGCCTCGATGTGTTGTGCTAGGGAGTTGTTAGGCGAACTCCAGGTGAGTGGGCAGTTTTGTTTTCGTATTACCTTTATACTATTGATTTTTCCCAGAACTGAGTTTTTAATGAAAGTATGTTTCTAAAATGTCATGCATGAATGAAATGCCATGATAGGAATGATATGCATGTGATGAATGATATGAATTGATAATCGATGCATGTATATATATATGAATTGGTGCTGTGGACGCACAGGTAAGTCAGGTGAGTTCATTATTCATTGAATTATTTGATGTTGAGACGTTTAAGCTCATAACCTGCACCCTAGGTGTTAGTGCTTATATTATTTTCACCACACCGCACGCTCGCTTTGGATCCAAGTAGGTGGATGTCGTACAGACCATGTGAGGGTTCCGACATGCCAGTCGTACAGACCATTAGAGGGGTTCCGACTGGTGGGTGACCTTAGATATGCGCGCTGATGATTGATGTGAGAAGCACTAGAACGTATTTATACACCTGTCATCGTACAGACTACCTTATGTAGTTCCGAGTGACGTGCAGAGTTAGACCGTACAGGTCACCGAGGTGACTCCGGTTAGTTTGGATGATGAGCTTTAGAATCAACCGTACAGGACCATTATAGGGTCTCCGGTTGACTTATTATTTCACCTGATTGATATTGATGCATTCTGATTATGTTTTCGACACTTGGCATGGCATATTTTTCTGAAAAGTGTTAAAGGATTGTGATTTGAGATTTTGCTTATATATATGTTTATATATATGTGCTATTTTCTGGGAAAGTATACAGGTTTTACGGTGAGGGGTTAGAAATGTTTTAAATGAAAAGTTTTCAAAAAAAAAAAACTTTGTTTTACTGACCCACTCAATTTTGTTTTGCGCCCCTCCAGGTTCAAGTTAGCAGAGCTTTGGTGGCCGCGAGGAATCCAACTGTGTTCTGACAGAATTCACAAAAGTAGGATTCACCCTCGGGTGTTATATCTTAGTAATCGTATTCTTTAAAGCTTCCGAACTGTGTAAATGGTTACGTCACTCTCACGTGACGGCCAGCATGCCCTCCTTCGGGACGGGGTGTGTCATCAATTTCCCACTTCTATAATGTTTCAAGCTTCGAAAAAGTATGTAATACGAAAATAAACAATTAGTATGGAAAGGTCTTGTTGAAGAGCTTAAAGTTGTCCTAATCAGTTTGGGATTAAAACTTTAAATAAATCTTGATACTTAGCCCTCATAGTTGGATTGGAATTGCGTTTGTTTCCTAGGCTGATTGTCATTTATGTTTACGCTCCATTCTTCTCACCAAATTTCCTTTTTTTAGATTTTTGTTTTTGAAAATATGATCTTTTAGCGGATGCAGAAAGATGAACGGTTTGGATCATTGATATCAAGTTTAGATTTAACAATTACTGAAAATATTGCTTGGAGTTTATAAAGTCTCCAAAAATTATATAAGATCGACTCATATTTTAGTTAACCATAAACATTGAAACGTGATATCAACGATCCAAACTGTTTATTTTTCTGCATTCGCTAAAAGATCATGTTTTCAAAAACGAAAATCTGAAAAAATGAAATCCTGTGAGAAGAACAGAGCATAAACGATAATCGACGGTTAAATATAAATTTAGGGTTTATGGATTATGGATTATGGTGTTGAATCTCAGAGTTGAGCCCTTCACAAAATATATAAAGCTTGTCATTATGATACTGTATATTATTTTTTACATTTTTTACACTTCTATATTAATTATTATTAATTTTGCACACAAACAAAAAATATTATTCATGAGGATTTGGAGGGTTTTAAAAATCTAAACGACGATGTAACCATCGTCTAAGCATAGAGGAAACAATCACGAGTGTTTATATATTCTTTTCACATTTTTTACACTTATACATTAATTATTATGAATTTTATTTATTTAGAACTCCCTTTAAAATACTGTTCATGAGGGCTTGTAGGATTTTAAAAATCCAAACAACAATGTACCCATTGTCAAAGCGTAGAGAATGCAATCACGAGTGTTTGCATATTTTTGCATATTTTTCACCCTTGTAAATTAATTATTATAGTTTTTTAAAAGTGATTTGGTATTTTTAATTTCTTTGATATGTTTAGTGTGCTTTGGATTTTTTGCTATTGTAGTAACTAGTAAGTTGTTTTCGTAGTTTAAAATTATTCAACTAGTTTTTTTTTCTTAATGGGTTCGTAATGGATGACCCGATAACTACCCGATTAGTTGATATGTTGACCGAAAACCTGTTATTTTTGTGTCAAGTTATCAGATCGTACAAGAAATTACTACGTCTACTATCAGGCAAGGCACCCTCCCCCCTCCAGTTTTATTTTCATGTCAAAATGGGGAATCCCTCTTTCATTTTCTTCTTCTTTTTTAGTAAAATTTAAAGGCCAAATTAGATTTTTGCTAGTCTTCACACAAATTAAATTGGGGTGTGTTTGAGACTAAAAGGTTTTATGTTTATCGTTTATTTTTTGGTTTTCAACTTTGCTCCTAGTTCTGCTTTCATCTCTCTAGTTTAAATTTTTCTCATTTTAACCTTTATAGTTTACAAGTTACAGCAATTCAAGTGCAATAACTTCTTAGATTTGTCAATTTTTGGCATGTATATCTTTTTTATTTAACAAATATGATTTGTAAAATTTGAACTCAACACCTCCAACAAAAGAAAATTCTAGAATAATTTATTTCAGTTTTCATTTAAATTTTGAAGACATGAAACTTGTTTGGTAACCGTATTCAATTTTCAAATAACAAAAAATTGAAATTTATTTGTAAGTTGTTTGATAATTGTTTTCAGTTTTATGTCAAAACCAAAAGTAAATTAAATTTGGGGTTGAATTGGGAATTAGAGGTCATAGAACGAAAGGGTATTGTAACAAGGATTTTGTAGTATTTTTTAATTTTGATGAATATTTGGTGAATTTTGAGTCGCTACTTTCTTAGATTATGAAAACTGCGACTGAGGCCCGAAGGCAAGAGTGAAGCGGCTGAATCTAAAGTTGAGAAGTGCTAGATAAAAGTGTTTGAGACCGGAGTGCGATGCAAGTTTTGTGAAGAAAAATTAGTGAATGAGAAAGAAAAATAAATAAAATGAAATTGATTACTTGACAAGATTTTTTTTCTAGTTTAAAGAAAAAAATTAAAACTTTGAACGAAATATTATTATTATTATTTTAAAAAGGAGGACAACTGGTAGCGAACTACAGTTATTAACCTATTTTGGGCCCAAAGGAGGCTATTTGGGAATTTCACCCCACCCGTTAACACACCGCGACCAGAAATGTCCACCTAGACTCCGAATCGAGCTGTGATGGCCGACAAAGTGTAGTGTGATGTGGAAAATGTGACTAAATTTAAACTAAAAGTGCCTAAATATAAGAGTGCGCTGGTGAGCGGGAATGAACCAATTTCACACGTGATGTCAGAGCATAAGTAAAGTACAGTAAAGTAGGATGAGAATTACATCATTGAATGTAATCTCCAATACCAAGATTTGCTAAGAATCCCCATCGATACGAAAGCTCAGCTACTAAAACCTTAAGGGGCCAAAAACAAAGGTGAGTGGGCCTAAAAATAAAGCTTTGTAAAAACCTTTTCGAAAACATAATAACCCCTCGCCGTAAAACAAGTATAGTTTCCAAAATATACGTACTACGTTTAGTAAGAAAATACTTACCGTAGCCTGCAATATCTCAAGTGAAACACCCCAACCCCTCTTTTATATTTTAAAATTGTTTTAAAGCCTTAATTGGTGAGCCCGTGGGGCCCACCTTGTTTATTTTTTTTTATGTTTTCTGATCTCTCTCTTCTTCTTCTTCGTCTCTCCCTCCCGTAGCTCTCTCCATCTCAGCTCTCCCGTATCTCTCTCCCTCAACCTCCCGCATCTCTCTCTCCCCGGACTCACTAAGACCGTGTCCCAATAGGAGAGGCTCACAACGAACTAGGGACCCCTGCCCTACGAGCTCGACGGCACGGAGCAAAGCTCCGGCGAACTTCTTTCCTTTTCAGTTGGGGGTAAGTCACGAATCCTTCATTCTCGTACCTAGCATGATGCTTGGTTGTGATTTAGAAGCTTGAACCTTCCATTTTTACGTAGGTTTTGCCTTAGAATCGTTCCGGGGTGAGCACACCCATTTTTCCGGCGAACCGTGGACTTTGGGAGCTTTTTTCGGTCACCTCCGACCGAGTTATGGTTTTTGGAAGGTATAAACCTCTTCCTCTCTCTTTGTTCTTCATGTTTGTGTTGGAAGTATGCCCACAAAGCCACTCATTTGATGTAATAGCTTTTTGGAATACTTAATATGTTAAACTTTTATATGTTTAACGGAAGGGCAATACTTATTGTTAATCACTATTTATTGAATCATGTGTTTAATCAATAAGAGAATCCAAGGGATGTATTTGACATAAGAGATAAGTGATCTAATGAGTTAGATTAAGGAGACCTTTCTCTTATGTTCATTCCTAAAACGTTCCTAGCCATAGGATTGCCAATTGGGCATTGACAATCCGCTAAGGTTAGTATGTGTTATGTTGACTCAAACGTGAGTATGAACTAGTCTCAAGTCATTTGGTGTTGGACACTAAGACAAACACATAGGTGCTCGAAAGAGTAATCGAGTACACTGAACTGCGATTAATGAGAGTTCAAACATACATGTCATGTACGAACTCTAAGGTTACAATATGCAAAGTAGTCCTTAGACCTGAGGCATCATAGATGTCTAATGGTTAGGTCCTTGATCTTTGATCATGACAAAGGCATTCCCTCGGATTGTCCACGGCATTGTTGGGGTCATGTGATCTAGTCATGTAGGCATATGAATGCACAACAAGGGATCTCTAACCTTCCATGGTGGAAGGAGTATACTCTAAAATATGAATCTAAAGTCTTTGGCCAAAGCAAATGAATATGACTAAGGAAGATGTTCCAAATCATATTCAAGGGAATCATATAAGAAAGTATCACATTGGATAGTAGACATGAAACAAACTATCACTTAAAACAATGTGGTTAAGAGTATTGTATTAGAGAAGGACCGTATTGCATTGTAATTGTAACTGGATAGGTTCTCCAACCAATTCTACTTAGCTTGGGTAACCATGACATACTGCTAGGTGTCACTCATGGTTTGTGGAAGCCCTATTGATTAGCAAACACTAATCATCAAAAAGGGAGAATTGAAATGTGGTTTCAATTCACAATCGATAGTTAAGAGTAACATCGCCCACTGCCTCGCTAATTGGAACCTAATGGATCGCACACCAAATAAGGATATATGTGAAGCAATTAAATGAAATGGATAAGCAATTAAATGGTTTAATTGAAGAATGGTCAAGATTAATTAATTAGTTAATTAATTATACGAAATGTTCGTATTGGGCTTTTAAGTTGGTTTTAGGGCTTCGGGGCCCAAAAGTGTTTTGGTCCACAAGGCCCATTATGTTTAAGTTGTATGACAACTAAAACAAAATGGGCAATAAGCCCAATAACCATATAGGCCAACCATTTAGGGTGAGGGTATGCAAGTTTGCTTAATTGCAAGTTTGCCACTCACCTAAGAAATGAAGTATAAATTCATCTTTATAGCTTTGTTTTCAATTAGGGTTTTATAAGCTACTTGGGGAAAGTTATCTAGCAAATTTACTTCCCTAAGTGATCCATTTTCATCCTCACAAATTACATCCTTGGTGAAGAGACATAGAGACATCAAACTTTTGGTGTTTTGGAGAACTAATCCTCAAATCCTCAAAGAAGCAAAGGAGCACTAAAAGGAGGAAAATCACAAGGAAGATCCAAGGAGCAAGGAGGTGACTTGAAGGCCCTCCACTTGGGTGAATCTCTTGTGTAATCAAGGATGAGCTTCAAGGGTAAAGAATCTCTAAATTCTTAATTATCTTTAATGTTGTTAAAGAGTCTTTTGGTTCACCATATACTAGGCTTTGAAAGTCATGGGTTTCATGAATTGTTTTTGGATGCATGCCTACTTTAAAGAGTTGATTGTTAGCATATGTATTCAAATGTTCATACATGTTCTTAGCTAGGACAAAATTTTTCCTTCAAGTGGTATCAAGAGCCTAGGTCTAGTGTATGGTGGATCCTTTTGGGTTTTGTGATTTTCATGTTTTATGATTTAAATGTTGTAAATGTTACAAGCTTTGTTCTTGCTTTGAATATAAATTTTGCTAGAAAATTTAGCATCTCAAATGTTGTAGATGTATTTCATTTAAGCATGAATATTGGAACTAAAAATTTGGTGCCATGTATTTTGAGTTTTCATAAGTGTTCTTCAATGTTCTTGGAGTTCTTGCCAAGAACAAAAAGTTTTGAAGTTTTGATTCAAAAAGTTTTATGTTTTTACATAAAGTTTTGATTTAATTTTAGTGGGTGATGGTTAATGATTAAGTAATTTTAATGGGAGACAAACTTTGTTTTAAAGAATGACATAAATCATTTCATACAAAATTTTATTTCATCTTTACCTCACCTAACATAACCCACTTACAAAACTTTGTATAAAATTTGAATTTTACCAATAAAAACCACTTATGGCCGGCCACCCTATTAAATAGGGTATTTTTGGGTGTTTTGTGCACTTACATAAAGTTTTGATACTTTTGTGTATTTGCATTTTGGCCCAAAAGTTTACGTTTTTACGTTAAGGTCCAAAAACTTTAAAGGACAAATTGTTTTGCTCCTTTAATGATGTTTTTGACATTATTAAAAATGTTTGGGTTCTAAGTTGTAATTACATGAAGTTGTGGACTCTTGTGTTTTTACAAAGTGACCCCAAAAGTTTTTGTTTTTAGAAAATGGCCCAAATTCGATGAGAACAAAATGGTTTGTCTCTTTAAATGAGAATTGGTTTTTCATTTTATTTAGTTTCATTTAAATCAATTCTATGGATCCGAAAACCAATTGTTTTAAAGTTGTTTTCTTAATTAAATGTGTTTGATTAAGAGAATGGTGATTATGAACCAAATGCCTCGATAATTGAGCTATGTGATTGGCCGCTTTACATTATGAATGTTTGGGCTTGGTAGTGTAGATTTGAATGTAATTTGATTAGTTCAAGATTGTTGTAAATGGACATAAGTCCATCATTTGTGTTGTAAAAGGGCATAAGCCCTTTCATGTATTCCTTTTGTTTAAATGTATGCAAAATGGAATAGTTGGGTCCAACGCCCAATAGGAAATAACGGTTTAATTGGATTAAACGCGTAACTAAAATCAACAACTACATACCTTAGACCCAAGGTCCAACACAAGGCTCGTGTTGGATCAAATCAAACGATTCATAATCATCCTAAAACCTAATATGACTATATAGTCCATATGAGGATGCAAAGCATTCGTTAGTAGTTCCATATAGTCTCGCTTGTTTCAACGAAACAGTGGGAGTATTATATACTACTAATTCATATAAACTTGGACCAATGGTTGTGATAGGCCCAAGTTCTTTTAATGTGATTAAAATGTTTTGATGTAGCCCAACGCTATTCCCTCAAACAAATATTTAAGTTGATAAGCGAGAGATGTTTAGAATATCTCTTCGTAGGCCTTCCACCGTGGTGGGTTCCAAGCGTTTGTGACTCATGCACCGGCTTCACCCTATCATGGGGGAGTACAAAGCATGTGCTTATATCCAGGAGGAATCCATATACATATGATGAGGTGAGTGTAGGCAACGAGGATAGCCAACATCGTATCATCGTGAGGCTATTCTTGAACCCCTTCACGAACTAAGCATGGTGGGAATAACTTAAACTAAGTGCAATGGTGCCAACATCGTATCATCGTGAGGCAACATTCTCTAGAGGCCAAACGAGATGGGTAATTACAAAAGGTTGTAAATGAATAATGCGTTATTCTCTCATCATTATTTTTGCTAGCCAACATCGTATCATCGTGAGGTGGGCTTGGTAATGGTGAGTCTCCCATAACCCACTAAGAGTTCAATATAACTCTCGAATTCTATTGAGGGATGTGGAATTTGCCAAAAATGGTGGGTGATACTATTTGATTAAAAGACCCAATCAAAATAGTTTTAAACAACAATGCTAATTCGATTTCTGTTATGTTATCTAGTGAACGACATGCCTAAAATTATACCCACCATTATACTTGACAAAAAGGGCCTAAAGGGCCAACGTTTCCTTGCTTGGTATCGCCACATTGAGAATGTCTCAAAGGTGAAAGACATATTGTATGTACTTAAGCAATCCCCTCCTCATGTACCTCCTACGAAACTAGCTTCAAAGGAGGAGTGTCAAAATTATGTTAGACACTATGAGGATGACTTACAAGCCAAATGCTTAATCCTCACTTCACTTAGTGAGGAGCTTATGAAGCTACATAAGCACATGGACACTTCTTGTGCCATGGTTGAAAGTTTGCATAAGATGCATGACATTGAGACTAGTAATGTACGATTCTCAAATATTTGTAGTCTAATGAATGCCAAAATGGCAAAGGGGACATCGGTCCATAAACATGGACAAAAGATGGAAAGGATCTTTCAAGATCTTCAAAGTTTAGGAACTTCCATCGATGGGAAAATGGCCCAAGACTTTTTCCTTGCATCTCTCTCGGATGATTTCACTAAGTTTATCGTAAACTATAAAGTGAATAGATTCGATCATTCTTTGAAAGAGATGATTGACATGTGCTGTAAATTTGAAAAAGGTTTCAAAAGGAACAGTGGGAGTGAGAATGCAATGATAAGGAAAAGGTTACATAAGAAGAAGGCAAAGAAATCCAAAGGAACATGCTTTCATTGTGGAAAGGATGAACGTTGGAAGAAGAAATACAGGGTGCGCATTGCGAGCCTTATGACACGGACTTTTGAAGAGACTATTTCTGTCATAGAGAGTGCTTTTACAGTGAGCTCCAATTCCTGGATATTTGATTCAGGCGCTAGTCAACATATCTGTAATACGTTGCAGGGACTAACAGGGAGCAGATCACTGCGCAATGAGGAGATGGTTGTGCGAGTTGGGAACGGCACTAAAATCTCTGCAAAAGCAATAGGCACCTATATGCTTAACCTACCCTCTGGGGAAGTCCTGGAACTTAAAAATTGTTTATATTTTCCTTCATGTATAAAGAATTTGATTTCCATCTCTAAGCTTTTACGAGATGGGCACTCAGTGTTGTTTGACAAAATGAGTTGCACTTTATACTTGAACGGTCGTATTATCTCTCATGGTAATATGATAGAGGGACTTTTTCACCTAGAGACGAATAGTGGGATGCACTGTATTGAAAGCGGGAATACCTCAAAACCCAAAAGGGCTAGAGAAGAAGTTAACCAAGAAAAGATGTGGCATCTTAAACTTGGAAATGTGAACCTTGATAAGACTCGCAAGATGTCGAAAGACGGATATTTCCGCCCATTAGGTAATGACCGGATGGGTACTTGTGAAAGTTGCTTGAAAGGGAAGATGACCAAATCTCCATTTACTGGAAAAGGAGAGCGTGCCACTGAAATTCTAGGGTTAATCCACACTGACGTATGTGGACCTATGTCTACTACGTCGAGAGAAGGCTTCTCATACTATATCACATTCACCGACGATCACTCTCGGTTTGGCTATGTATATCTTATGAAGTACAAGTCAGAATCCTTTGAAAGGTTCAAAGAATTCAAGAATGAAGTTGAGAAGCAAACTGGGAAACAGATAAAAATCCTAAGATCGGATCGAGGGGGTGAATATCTGAGTAATGAGTTCCTAGATTATCTCAAAGAGTGTGGAATAATATCACAGTGGACTCCACCGGGAACTCCACAACTTAATGGAGTTTCTGAAAGGAGAAATCGAACCTTGATGAACATGGTTCGTTCTATGATGAGTTCCGCTGATCTACCAGTAACATTCTGGGGATACGCTCTATATACAGCAGCTTACTTGCTTAATAGAGTACCTTCCAAATCAGTTTCACAAACACCCTATGAGATATGGCATGGAAGAAAGCCAAGTCTTAATCATATTAAGATTTGGGGTTGTGAAGCATATGTCAAGAAGCTTGAGGCTACTAAGCTTGAAGCGAGATCAGTAAGATGCTATTTTGTGGGATATCCTAAAGAAACTATGGGATATGAGTTCTACCATCCTGACGAACAGAAAGTCTTTGTCGCCAGAACTGCTAAGTTTCTAGAGGACGAATTTGTTCTCAAAGGAACTATAAGCAAACAGATGGAAATTAATGAGATTAATAATGAACCACAAACAAGCACTCGACATATTGACAACCCTGTTCCTGAACCCCTAGCTCCACGTAGATCTGAACGGGTTAGTAAGCCACCTATGAGGTTTGGCTTAAATAATGACTTTGATGAATTGTACCTTTTAGGTGACAATGAAACAAAGGAGGACCCTAGAGACTACACTGAAGCAATGTCCGACATTGATTCAAAGAGATGGCAAGAGGCCATGAAATCCGAGATGGATTCCATGTATCAAAATCAGGTCTGGACTCTTGTAGACCCTCCAGAAGGTATTGTACCTGTTGGAAACAAATGGGTCTTCAAGAGGAAGATAGGCGTTGATGGGAACGTGGAGACTTATAAGGCTAGACTAGTAGCCAAGGGATACAGGCAAATAGAAGGGATTGACTATGAAGAAACCTTCTCTCCTGTAGCCATGATTAAGTCCATTCGGATTTTGCTTGCTATAGCTGCGTACCATGATTATGAAATCTGGCAAATGGACGTGAAGACGGCTTTTCTGAACGGCTACCTACAGGAAGAGCTCTATATGACTCAACCCGAAGGTTTCGTGTCCGAGTCTGAAGAGACTAAGGTATGCAAGCTTCAAAGGTCCATTTATGGACTTAAGCAAGCCTCCAGGAGCTGGAACATTCGTTTCGACACTGAAATCAAAACGTTTGGTTTTACTCAAAACGAAGACGACAATTGTGTTTATCAAAAAGTCGTTGGGGATGCAGTAGTATTCCTAGTGTTATATGTAGATGACATATTACTATTCGGGAATGACACTGCAGTACTTTCTTCTGTAAAAGTGTGGTTGTCCAAAACCTTCCACATGAAAGATTTAGGAGATGCATCTTATGTACTTGGGATAAAGCTCTATCGTGATAGATCCAGAAAATTAATTGGATTATCCCAATCGATGTACATTGATAAGGTGCTAAGTAGGTTCCAGATGGAACAATCTAAGAAAGGTTTTCTTCCTGTGAGACATGGAATTCACCTTTCTAAGTCCATGGGACCTAAGACTCCTGAAGAGATACGGCTAATGAATGAAATTCCTTATGCTTCCGCCATAGGGAGTCTCATGTATGCCATGATATGTACAAGGCCTGATATCGCATATGCTGTGAGCATTACTAGTCGATATCAATCTAACCCAGGATCAGAACACTGGGCAGCTGTCAAGACGGTCCTTAAGTACTTAAGAAGAACTAAGGACATGTTCCTCGTTTATGGAGGAGCGGCAGAGTTGCGAGTGGAAGCTTATACAGACGCAGATTTCCAATCTGACGTCGATGATAGAAGTTCCAACTCCGGATATGTATTCACTCTGAATGGTGGGGCTGTCAGTTGGAAAAGCAAGAAACAAAGTGTAATTGCTGATTCCACGACAGAGGCTGAATATGTCGCTGCAGCTGAAGCCGGCAAAGAAGCGTTCTGGATGAAGAAGTTCATTACTGAACTTGGAGTGGTTCCAACCATCACATCACCAGTAACTTTGTACTGTGATAATAGTGGGGCGATAGCTCAAGCCAAGGAACCCAGGGCTCATCAAAAGAACAAGCATTTTGACAGACGCTTTAATATCATAAGAAGATATGCTGCCGAAGGGAAGATTAATATCCTCAAAATTGCTTCAGCCGATAATATAGCAGATCCACTGACAAAGCCAATGACTCAAATCCAGCTTGATCGTCATATGGATAAGATGAGTATTAGATACATGGGAGGATGGCTTTGAGTGCAAGTGGGAGATTGTTGGAAGTATGCCCACAAAGCCACTCATTTGATTTAATAGCTTTTTGGAATACTTAATATGTTAAACTTTTATATGTTTAACGGAAGGGCAATACTTATTGTTAATCACTATTTATTGAATCATGTGTTTAATCAATAAGAGAATCCAAGGGATGTATTTGACATAAGAGATAAGTGATCTAATGAGTTAGATTAAGGAGACCTTTCTCTTATGTTCATTCCTAAAACGTTCCTAGCCATAGGATTGCCAATTGGGCATTGACAATCCGCTAAGGTTAGTATGTGTTATGTTGACTCAAACGTGAGTATGAACTAGTCTCAAGTCATTTGGTGTTGGACACTAAGACAAACACATAGGTGCTCGAAAGAGTAATCGAGTACACTGAACTGCGATTAATGAGAGTTCAAACATACATGTCATGTACGAACTCTAAGGTTACAATATGCAAAGTAGTCCTTAGACCTGAGGCATCATAGATGTCTAATGGTTAGGTCCTTGATCTTTGATCATGACAAAGGCATTCCCTCGGATTGTCCACGGCATTGTTGGGGTCATGTGATCTAGTCATGTAGGCATATGAATGCACAACAAGGGATCTCTAACCTTCCATGGTGGAAGGAGTATACTCTAAAATATGATTCTAAAGTCTTTGGCCAAAGCAAATGAATATGACTAAGGAAGATGTTCCAAATCATATTCAAGGGAATCATATAAGAAAGTATCACATTGGATAGTAGACATGAAACAAACTATCACTTAAAACAATGTGGTTAAGAGTATTGTATTAGAGAAGGACCGTATTGCATTGTAATTGTAACTGGATAGGTTCTCCAACCAATTCTACTTAGCTTGGGTAACCATGACATACTGCTAGGTGTCACTCATGGTTTGTGGAAGCCCTATTGATTAGCAAACACTAATCATCAAAAAGGGAGAATTGAAATGTGGTTTCAATTCACAATCGATAGTTAAGAGTAACATCGCCCACTGCCTCGCTAATTGGAACCTAATGGATCGCACACCAAATAAGGATATATGTGAAGCAATTAAATGAAATGGATAAGCAATTAAATGGTTTAATTGAAGAATGGTCAAGATTAATTAATTAGTTAATTAATTATACGAAATGTTCGTATTGGGCTTTTAAGTTGGTTTTAGGGCTTCGGGGCCCAAAAGTGTTTTGGTCCACAAGGCCCATTATGTTTAAGTTGTATGACAACTAAAACAAAATGGGCAATAAGCCCAATAACCATATAGGCCAACCATTTAGGGTGAGGGTATGCAAGTTTGCTTAATTGCAAGTTTGCCACTCACCTAAGAAATGAAGTATAAATTCATCTTTATAGCTTTGTTTTCAATTAGGGTTTTATAAGCTACTTGGGGAAAGTTATCTAGCAAATTTACTTCCCTAAGTGATCCATTTTCATCCTCACAAATTACATCCTTGGTGAAGAGACATAGAGACATCAAACTTTTGGTGTTTTGGAGAACTAATCCTCAAATCCTCAAAGAAGCAAAGGAGCACTAAAAGGAGGAAAATCACAAGGAAGATCCAAGGAGCAAGGAGGTGACTTGAAGGCCCTCCACTTGGGTGAATCCCTTGTGTAATCAAGGATGAGCTTCAAGGGTAAAGAATCTCTAAATTCTTAATTATCTTAAATGTTGTTAAAGAGTCTTTTGGTTCACCATATACTAGGCTTTGAAAGTCATGGGTTTCATGAATTGTTTTTGGATGCATGCCTACTTTAAAGAGTTAATTGTTAGCATATGTATTCAAATGTTCATACATGTTCTTAGCTAGGACAAAATTTTTCCTTCAGTTTGTACCTAGATCGGAGCTTGAAGCCCCCGTTTTCAAGTGACCGGAGCTGTAGCAGCTCCGGCCTTCTTCTTCCTCGGCACCAGGCCGTCTGGCCTCTCCCATTTCCTCCTCGGGCCTTAGGCCCGTGTGGTCTTAAACCCAAATCCGTAGCCCCTTTAGTTTTAAATTTTGTTTTGTTGGTTTTAAAACCCTTAGGGCCTGGGCCGGTTTTGATTAAGGGGCTTAAAGCCCAGCCTTTTAATTTGTGAGGCTTTGGGCCAGTTTAATTCAAGGGCTTAAAGCCCTGATTTTTTTTTATAAGGCTTAAGGGCTTTTGTGCCCGTGTGTGTGTGTGTAGGTAGGTGTGTGTGTGTGTAGGTAGGTGTGTGTGTGTGTATGTGTTTATGCATGCACATGCATGCTGTGCGTGTGTGTGTATGTGTTTGTAGTATGTGTGGGTTGGGTTAAAACCCAAACCCCCAATTATCCCCCTAAAACTATTTTAACCCAAAACCTTAGAATTTCTAATATCCATTTAAAACCCTAGATTCCAAAATCCTTTAAAACCCTAAACCCATCCAATCCCAAATTCCCTTATTTTATTTAATTCAAGCCCAATCTTTTAGAAAATCCTTTTATTTAATTATTACCATTTTGTGCTTAGGTAATGTTGCTAGTGGAGAAATTCTTAATCCGTATTCGCGCGACTTTTCTGCTAAGGAATATTTGTGAGTGGACCCTTTCTAAAATTACATGATTTAATAGTAATTGCATAAATGATTAGCATGCCTACGAATTTTATGAATTGATTTATATCAATCCTGTTTATTGAATATATTGATTTTCGTCTCGTGTTTTGGTGAGGAATTAATTGTTAGCCTATTTTGAGCTATACTTTAATATATCGTATTTTCTATAAAAACCATGAACTGGTAGACTATCTGATAGATGACGATAGGATGCTAGAACATGTTTTTGAACCCCTCTTTATAGTGTAGACGATGATCGGTAACCTATGCTATGAAGTGGTTATTTATGAGAGACGTAAATATTTGTGCGTACCTAGTAGACACTATGCCGCCTGGGGCGAGGATCTGGTGTTGGCATGTGGGCCGGGAGAAATAATCCCTAGCGAAAGGCTGAGGGACACGGAGACAGGCATTGGGCCGGGAGGGGGTTATCTCTGGCTACGGGCACAGAGACTGAGGTGCAGGCATTGGGCCGGGAGTTATATTTATTCGGTGATCTATCTAGCAGCACACTGATAAGCTCATATTTATACATATTTTACATCAAGTTCTCTTGTCTTTTCTTAGTTATTTCCTCATATTTTTGTACTATTTACTTGGTTTTGGTGTTTTATCGAATTTATCTAGCTAAGAAAATAAAATTAGCATAAGTGTGATTTTTAGTAATAAAATCGTAAAAACTGCTTTGCCCACTATTTTTGGTTAATAAAAATAAGATAGTATTATAAATATATATATATAAATATATATATATATATATAAATATATATATAAGATGTGAACGTGCAGGATGGCAGAAAGAATTTAATAGGGGAAGGCTTGCAAAGGTGAGCTGGAAAGTTTTGAAGCATGCAGAAAGTAAAGGAAGAAAGAATGAGTGGAAATAGTGGGCAGCTGGAGTGGAGAAAGCACCAGTGGGTGCAGAAATTAGGTGGGTTGCCTTGGTAGCTAAATGGGAATAAAGGAGAGTGCCTAGGAAGTGAGTACGGGGAGTCAGTGTGAAGCTGCCTGTGCAGCAAGGCTGCTCGCAGAGGAGTCAGTAGAGAAAGGTGAGGGTGTGTACTGGGCAGTCACCACGCGGAAGGGGCAGGGATTTTGGCAGCCTGACGCGAGGAGAGAGGCAGCACGGGACTTGAAAGAGGTCAGCGTGACTGACGAGAAGGAGACAGCAACACGGAAAGAGAACGGGCAGCAAGGCTGCACGTGGGCGCGGAGCAGCAGAAGCTGCTGGGCAGCTGGCGGGAAAGCAAGACTGACGTGGAGGAAGGGGATGCTGCGTGGGCAGCAAGCAGAAGACAGGGGGAGCTCTCGGAAATTGGAAAGAAGGCAGCACAGAAAACTGTGCGGACTGAAAAAGGCAGAGAGAGCACACCAACTGCACGGGACAGAGAGGAAGAAAATTCCTCACTCGGTTTAATCCTCCAAACTCATGTTTTACTTTCTGTTTTAATTTATAAATAATGTGTAACTAATTTTATTTTGGCTAGAGGTTAATTCAAAACCATGGATATATTTGTAATTTGAATTGATTACCTTCAGTTGTGATTTCTGAGTTGTGATTTAATTTGCTTAACTGCTTGATTGATAACTTATTTTTGTATGTCGATTAAGGATGCATACTTAATTTACATGCATGAATTTGATGCTAGAATATAAGTGAATTTCACCTAATCGTTATGAACTTATATTCACAAGTAGTGAAGGTCGCTTATAAACGATCGCGTTAGGTAAATTCTTGGCATAAGTTTCATGCAATTCATAGTAACAAGTGTCTCGTCAATGCTTATGATTTTCATAAAACTTAATGATTCTTGCTTGTATCTCTATTATGCAATTCATGTAGGGAACTTGTAGGGAATGTTTTGGGTTGTCGTATGCAATCATCCAACCTAATAAAAGTAGGAAAATCTGAAGGTTAATTTAAGCGGACCTAATTAACTTGGGGCGTTGAGAATTTACAATTTATTGAAAGAACAACTGAAAATCAATTTAGGTTGCATATGTGGCATGTGTGGAGAATAATCCTCTAGCCAGTCCGTCATTTATCATTTTACCTTAATTTTATGTTTTTGTCAATTTTGTAATTTATTTAAGTTAATTTACTTTTCATCAAAATCAATCCCCCATTTTATTTTAAAGTGTTAGATTTATTAGAAATCATTTTAGTTTGTGTTTTCTTAAGTCTTGAGTTGTTTTGAGTCTTTTGATTTATTTTAGTTTATTTGTTAGTTTTATTTTGAGTTATTCTAGTTAAGTGTCTTGAGTCTAGTTTAGTGTTTTTAATTTTGTTTTTACGTTTTTAATTTAATTTTACTTTGGTTAGCATCCCTAGTTAATCCCCGGCCTAGAACGATCCCTACTTACATCATTACTACAACTGTCACAAATAGGGTTTAAATTTGTGCGTTAATTTATTTTCGCATCACACACCGCGCTTACGAGACGATTTATGATACGTTTACTGTTTTGATTTCCGCGATGTGATTTTTGAGATATTTGGCATGCTAGGATTTTTTATTAAATCCATCACTTATTATTCTAGTAGTTTTCATTATATATAAATTTTGGGGGTTAGTATATTGATAACTGTTTTATTATTACTATATATAAACTTGGTCCACTCACCTTTGTTTTGCGCCCCCATTCAGGACTTAGAATCAAGGCACCTAATCCCGGCGTGAAGGCACTTCCGCAGCAGCGTCTTCGGATCCTCTCGAATGTAGGACCCACTTCCTTATTCATTCAATTTTATCTTAATTCTTTTTAGTGATTAGGTTTAGTTGTATGCTCTGAGCACGTTCCTAAAATTGTTAATTCATTGTTTTTAAATTTCTAACCCTTATTTATTTCTTATTCTTAGCTTTTGTATCAATTAATGGCTTTCGTCACCCTCGGGTGTCGGCTAGCATGTATCGGTCCTGGTATTCGGGGAATATCAGGGTCGGGGCGTGTCATCAAGAATTCAATATGGCACAATATTTCGTAAGTAGACACATGATGTCCGAAATCACATAATCTTGCATAAGCAAACATATCATATCAAGTGCTCATCGACACATGAGTTCATGCAGAGCTATTATGACATGAACATGACTGGGTGTAACAATGATATACACTCTAGTACTACAATCACGTGAAGACTGGCCCTATGCACAACACATACGAGTCCTAATTGCCTATAGCAATCTAGGACAGAACTGGCACCTACAATCGATCCAAAGTGAGCGTACGGTGCGATGTGCACACACAAGTGAAAGACTGGCCTGGCCTGGGTGAGTACTAACACTGATGCAGCAAACGATGAGCAGATGACATAAATATAGTCATGCCATAGTGATTCGATAATTCTAGTCAACATAATATTACTCATAGTCGTAAATTTAATTAAGGCATCCCGTAAGATGTATAATGATTTCCTAATTCTCATCGTTACGTCGTTTCCTATAAAAGTTAATTTAATTACGGCAGTGATATAGAAAATTCATTATTAGATGTACATATGGAAACTAAATAAATATATGTATATATCAAAGAAAAGACCCACTCACATATCATGTCGTCGAATCGAACCCGCCTTACGGGCGTCGAAGATCATCACCTAGAAACGAAACCATTTACGTAAATATAACGTACTAATGTAATTACGCGTTTTCGTACAAAGTACGGCTAATAAAGGAACTACTTTAAAACTGTCGAATTTCAGAAAACAGACAACGAATTCGGATTCGACACGTCAAGAAACCTAAATAGGGACCTCGGGCTCTTCCACACGCCACTCGCAGCGGCTCCCTTACGTGCGCCCATGCGCCTGCGAATACGACGGTACTCACCTTCCTCGCGAAGACCTGCGTTTTGTAGGTTGAACCGCCGACTTCCAGAGCTCATTTCGAGCTTGATTCTCAACAAAATCAGTGATTCAAGCACCCATTTAAAGTTAGGAATATAGGGAATCGATCTATACCCATTTAAGGCTGTGCCATAATCGGAGTTCGCCAGAAAAGTGGTTTGAAAGTGGCTCGATGGCCACGGTTCCTTCCTTCAAAAAATCTGGGGAAAACTCCCCCTAACTTATTTTCTGCATTGAATCACCCTAATCATAATTTTATGGTTAAAAGAACAATATAAGGCTTTGAAATAAGAAGGATGTGAAGGTCTTGGGGCTCACCATGGTCGGGAAAGAGAATGAACATTGATACGGGCACTGTACAGTGCAGATTCCATGGTTGGGTTGCATTCATAGCTTAAAATCCTAGTTTTTGGGCTGAGAAGCTCGCAGATCTCGTCGAGGCAACAAAGTTAGCGGCGGTGATGGTATTGCCGGACCACCCAATCAGTGCTTGCAGAGAAAGATGAGGAGTGAGAGATGAATGGTCTTTCTTAGATGCATCATATATGAACCTATGCTTCTTGAAGGGGATTTGCATGACTATAGCTTTGATATTATGTGATAACATGCTTCCGTTGCAAATGTATATAAATTTTGAATTGTATATGCATGCTAGTCACTAGAAATCCCACATAAATCTCATTATTTCCCTTCACCTACGTACCCTAAACAGGGATCAAGCCGTTCGTAGTTCACCTAAACCAAACATAACTTACCTGCACTTACATGTGCCTCCACAGCACCACAATTATATATATATGCAACCATGAAATGCATATTCAAAATATAAAGGCATTTAACATATTATTTTAAAGCATATAGGCAAAACTAGCTAATAACTTCTCATACATTGCTCAAAATAGGTATATGAATATACCACAGTGATCTACACAACCTCAGGATCATCCCCAAATTTTTTGAATAATTTTTCGAAGCCCCCGCCACGCGCCGGCCAGACGCGCGGTTACGCGCAGGCCACACGCCGCGCCTGTCGTCTCTTACCTTGGGTTCGCCGGGGTTCTTCGCCGTCACCGCTGCAACTCGCTGGGAAACTGGGCATTTTTCAAATTGATATATCTTCGTCATTTCTTCACCAAATCTCATGAAACAAAAGCCAAAATGAAGCTTAGGAAGTAAGGAACCAAACCTTACCACTTTCAAGCCTTAAAACTCACGGCATTTCACCGAAGAAAGCTCGATAATCCGGCTAAAAGTGAAACTCCGTTCTACTGCTCCCCGATGTCCAAAATACCTCAACGTTGCACTCCGAGCATCGTGAGGACGTTCTAAAGCTCACTATGGTCCTGAAATTCAAAGAAAACCTTCCGTTTAAGAGTTGATGAATAGTGACCATCTCGGAGATTCGATTTTTCCGGGGTTTTCTCACGTTAAACTTCAACCAAAATCATGCCAAATGACTAAGGAAAGAGACTAGATACCTTTTTGAACCTTAAAATGGCATGAAACCTCGACGATCGAATCGGTGCTACTGTGCTTCGACGGAGCCCTCGTGGTTTCTGGGTTTTTCGAAGGTAATTCAACCAACTAAGGGTATGGTTGGGTTCGTACTCTTGTAAGAAATGTAATGGTGGTCCTTGTGAGCTTGATCTGTGAAGGAACGGAGGTCAACGGATTGCGTCCGTACTATTTGCAGAGAGAGGGAGAGTTCGAAGGGAGGAGAGAGAGTGAGTCTGAGAGAACACGGGAGAGAGAGAGGAGTGATGTGGATGTGTGTGTGTGGTCCAAATACAACTAATCTCAAACTAAGGAAAACTTAGTTCCAATTATTTAGGACATAACATAATTGGCCCAATTTCTTAACCCAAAACACAAACACACCCACGCTCAAGGGCATTTTTGTCTTTTCACAACCCTTTCCGGGACGGGTTGTGACATCATCTCTATAAAAATTTAAAAAAACTAATAATGTTTAGTCAAATAATTGTATCAAATAGATAGACGATTTGTTATGTTTTTACTGAATCAATTTATATTTGTACAGTTTGATAACTAATGAAAACAATCTTAGTTATAATTGATTTTTGGTAAAGTTAGTGATTATAATATAAATGTTTTGATCATAAGTACGAATTGTTGTGAATAGTCATGAGGTAATTTAAGGAATTCCTCCTTCAATCCTTTGAGGGTTAGGATCTAGACACATCCATTTTGTGCAACAAAATTTGACATGTAAGAAGGTGATGGTACAACGCTAGAGGATGGGTTTTGCAAATCTATGCAAACATAAAGGTTTTATATATATATATATATTGCTTTTGTATGTTGTCGATTTGTTTTGGTGACTCAAAGTCGATATGCATTCGAATTCGTTATGAAGGTGATGGTGTTCTCATTAGCCAATTTAAATGGAATAGATGTTTTATTTAAATACCATGAGATAGTACAAAACCCAAACGTAACTACAAAAACTAAAACTGTGTCTTCAAAAGACACGTTGTCCGAAATATTAGTACGGGACATAACAATAAAAAGTAAAAGATACACAAACAATCAATCCTATCTGCAATAGGTCTTCCAATGCCAATACAACTCGCAGACAAGCAATGTGGGCCTCGTTAAAATGCATTCCCAAAGAAAATCAATTGGGAAACATTAGATGTGAAAAAAAGAGCGTTACATATGTACCATTACAACCCAAATTTAAGTCAACAATAAGTCCAATCCGCATTCAGAATCTTTAAAACCATTACAACCCAACATGCCGTGTCTTTCGTCAAACCAAACTGCTTAAGCACCTTTTGTTACAAATTTGGCCATGGCCCTTCCATAATCTAGAAAGATTAAGAATCAAAATTTTCTTTTATGATAGATCGGTATAAACATCAACAACTTTGAATTAGATTGGTTTCTCCTCACCAAATAAGTGCTTGGGCCAAAAAAAAACCCCTACCTAATGGAGAGGTGGGTGGAGAGTTGACAAAACCCTATACTTTTCATTACAAAACTAATAAACCCGAAAAAAGATGGATTATTTTGTGAAATAATTTTTGGACCTATAAAAAGTGATTTGTGCTTGTGGAAATTATCAAGTAATTGTAGATGAAAAAAGACCCAAGATTTTGTGAACATTATGGAGTCAAATTTGTTGATTCTCGAATATGAAGATATCAAATGGGCTACAGAAAACTGGCATGCCCAGTAACCCATGTGTGGTATTTGAAACGTCTTTCTAGTTATATTATGAATCTTTTAGATAAACCTCTTAAAGAATTAGAAGACCTAGTATATTACGATGTGTGATTTGATCAAAATTTTGTTTTTATAGATTTCGAATGAGAAACTGTCATCTCATTCAATCGAATTGGAATGCCCTAGATCTAACATGTCTCTTGGTAGGAGTAAGGGTAACATGAAACTCAGAATTATGAGCGTATTCAATACTCCCAAGTAAAAAGGGAGTTGGAAAATTAGATTATTGATTAGGACTAATTAGGAAATATAGTTATTTTGGGAATCCACCTAATGAAATATAGCTTCCAATTCTTATAAAATTAATCAAAATTGAAGGGAAAATACATAATTACCCTTAGCAATTGAATTGTTAAAACACTACTACCACACTACGTTTACTCAGATACAAATAAACCAAGTTGCGGCGAGTGCAACAGAAACTGTACGGAACCCCTTCTCCTCACTGCTCTCTCTCTCTCCAACACTCTGTCTATATCAAACCATCAATTGTAACGTCTGAAAATTCCAACGTGAAACATAATGATGTTTTTTCATTTTTCCTGCAAAATCCCAAAAATGAAACGTTACCCAATCCACCCCTGGCCAACCAAATGCCCAACACCCAGAATCCAAATCATGGTTTTTCCACTTTTAATGGAGAAGTTTTTAGTCATTAAGGATATATTAGTACTTTTATATCAACTTTTAGTTATAATTATCATAGACTTAAAATGATGGTTGTAATTATATATATGGAGTATACATTTTGGTTATTTTTTCAAATTTCCTGGATGAATTCAAATTTTAGACCCAACACTTATTTTGTAGTAAGATTTAAGGCCAACCTATGTCAAAATAAATATATGGAGAATAAAACAAAGAAAGTAAATACTCCCTGCACTAATATTGCGGAATTAGGAATTTCCAAACGGGTGGGCCAGCTAACATCATAGTTTAAAATCTGATGATCAATTTTTTTTTTGGGGGTCAACCAAAGGTAGAAACCTTTATTAAACAAGCAGAGCACCTAGTTACAAAACACTGGGCGAAAGGCAAAAGATACAAACCAAAAATACTAGCAAAACAAAAAACAGAAAAGGCCCAAAAAAAAGTTGAGCCCAAATCAGGAAAAACCGAGAACAACCTAGAATTCTGCTGCAGCCGCTTCCGCAGAAAAACCTGTCTGGTCGGATTCCAGACTCCCGACGAAGCATCCCCACTCTAATCGCCTGGAGACCAGACTAGAATAGGTTTGAGAAGAAAGGGAAAACATAGCAGAAAAAACATAATGAAACAAAGAAGAAATTGCCACCGACCCAGTCAAAAGCCAGAGTCGGCCACAACAAAAAATGACGAAATTGCTACTACTCACACAAGTCGGTGAGAAAGGCTTCCAAGCAGAGAAATGCTCTCACAAAGGAGAGAAGAGTCATGTGATGATCAATTTTTTTGGTATATATTCAGCTACTAGTCTTTCTAGAAATAAAATATAAATAAATTCGTATAAACCAAGCTAGTTTCATGCCTTATTTTCAATAAGTTTTAACATACAAAATGCAACCAAAAGTAATCATATTATCACAATTTCACCAATCCCAACTGTGAAAATCCAAAAAATAAAATAAAATAATGCAAATTGGGGATTTAGACTGTGAAAAGATAATGAAAAAAAAAATGTAAATATGCATCGAACAGTACAAGAAGTTTAACATGATGATATGTAAACAATTAAAGCGAAAAAGCAGGATGAAAGAGAATAGCGAAATACAACCGATGAAAGACAAAGGGAAAATAAAAAATCTTAGCCATATTCGGTGTCATATTTTCTCTTTATATCGATGCCTCTTGCTATTCGGACTCTAGATACAGTCATTTAAAATTAACAATAATGTCATTTTGAAGTTGAAAGGAATTAGATTTAGAGAATAAGCGATACATGTTCACTCAATGAACATCAGAAACCAAATCTGTTAGCTATTTACCTCAAATACAAATATATTAGCTATTTACCTCAAATACAATGACAAGATTTGTATAAAAAAAAATACTTGCAATCCAGGGGAGGACGTTTTCTCGTCAAATCCTAATTAAGCATGGTCGTGTAGTAGAGGGAAGCCCTGCAGAGGCGACCTGAGAACACGTTGAAGGCGATGAACACCAGTGACTTGGGGTTCTGGTGATCCTGCATGTATGTGATCTCAGGTTACCCCCGTGGGACTCCTCTACCCTTTTGACATATGGCTTAAATGCATGTCTATTTGTACCATATAGCTCTCTAACTCCAAATCTGCCCACAATCATTGGATATTTCACATAAAGATATTCGATGGTTGTAATTCACCCCAATTTCTGCTATGTCATTCTTCTTAATTATTTTTTTAATAAAAATTCGATAATATATTAATCATTTTTTATATTTTAACGGGTTGTATGAAAAAGAAAAAAGCAATACACATCATTTCCTTTGATATGAGAAGAGCAATAACTGATTCAAAGTTATATTTTTATTGTGAAATTGAGAATATGTGTGCAGTGAAATATAAAGGAAATAGATTTAATATTTTCAAGGTTCGACAAGTGTCCCTACGTCCTCAGAGCAACATCACTACTTTTCCTGATTATCTGAAACAATAGGAGTACAAAGATAATTCTCAATTCTCACTATTTTTCTGTCTATCTCTCTAGCCATTCTTTTCTAGGAAAACTAATGAAAATGGCTTGAAAACTTTGAGTTTTAACAATAAGAACAAAATAAAGGGTAAAGTGAATAGTACCAGGATTGACTTTTAGTGAAAAAATGTGGTTTTTCGTTAAAATGAACAGTACCAAAAGCTTTTTGTTAAAGTTCCCTTCTTTTCTCTCCTCTATTTCTTTTCTTTCTTCCATATCTTATCTTCTACTCCTTGTGCTACTTCTCTTGGTTTTATAGGCAAATGGCCAACTATCTTTTCTTCATTCCGCCTCACATTTTCATTAGTCAATAATATTAAATACACAAGTGAGGTGATGAACCTACCAACTACCACTTGATGTCCAAAGCCTTCAAATGGGTACTGCTTCTATAGAGGGCATTCACACTGCTTTTACATCACTCCACATTGGATGCCCAAACGTCAAATCGGTTGCCACATTAAAACTTTGCTTCATTGAGTGTTGTTGGATTACTTTATTTCCATATGTAAATATAAATCCATTATGTGAGCGATCTGTATGTAGGCTAGAGAGATATTCAAATTTTGCTTGCCTAATAAGACCATAGCTTTTGGTGAGTTCTTTGGAATAGAATAAGCACATGTCTATAATTTCTTGAAGATATCAATAGATAAACTTTGTTTCATTTCAATACCCATTTGTTAATATTGTGCATCACAAGAAATGTAATACCTGATTCATTGTATTTTGCTACATACAATAAGGCATATACTTTGCTAAGATGTGGTACTTTTGTACCAAATATCAATTTATCATTTCCCTCATGAGAATGAATGATCTTTCTTAGTGCCTAAAAATTAATTAACCATTTGGGTGTTCAACTCATGATCTCCAAATCACATTGTTTTTAATACCATAAACCTTTCGGTGGATAAGAATTCGTTTTTGGCATATTGTTCGATCTACAGCTCAAGACAATATTCATTCTGACACTTTATAATTTTTCTAGAATCTTTAGGAGTCCCAATCTAATATCAACTCTTGCAAGAGATTTAGTATGTTGCAACAATGAAAGTACTCAATAAGGCAATTGATACCATCCATCGGTATTGAGTACATAATTTGTGCTTTATATTTTTAGGGCTTACCTTAAGCAATTTGAATCCTTCAAGGGTTTCCTACACTTCATGACACATTCTTATTTGAAATTTATACATGGCAATTTGTTTCTATGTATAGTTGAGGGAATACTTATGAAGATATGCTTTCGGCATTCCATAAGGCTTCATATCATATATAATTCTCCAGCGAAATGAACAATTTTCACAATGGGAAATCATGTTTACAGGAGCATATCACAATTTCAGGTTTCAACTAGGAACCATGTGCCCATATGTAACCTTCTGGGTTCAACATCATTTAGTGATTTGTACTATAGGTCCCTTTTTACGCGTGCATACTAAATTGCATTGGAATTGCCTTTTTCCATTTTGGCCAATAATTTTTTTCTTTTCGTCAACGAACAAAAGAACGCAGCTCAATATCAACACAACTCATTGATGAATCTAGTAACTACTGTAAAAACCAAAATTATCATTGGTTATCATCATCAATTTGTGATCTCATAATTCTCATGTGCATGTGCATGCATATTTCATTACTTTGGATATCCTTGCCTCTTCAGGGGATTTACATTATTTCTTCTAAGGCAGTCATCTCTTATCAGATGAATTGTTTGGAAAATTTGGATCATAATCTCATCTAGAGTGTTATAAAGCTTGAATTTTTAATCTCCACTTCCGTGGAGTTGAATCATTGGAACCTATACTTCTATCATGCTTCATGCTTGAAATATATTAAAGTTGTCATGTATAGATTGTACTTTTAGGTTGAATCCATGCAGCGAGCAACAGTTTAGTAATGCCAAGTCCATGGATAGTTTTATAACTTCAATCCATGTGGCATCATATAACTTGTTAATATATTTGGTAATTAAAAGTAATTGTGAAGATTATACTACCTTTTGTATATCATAATTAATGATACAAACTGGAGAGATAGAATAATAGCTGAAGTCGTTCTTGTCCTTTGGCCGTCATAGACTTAGGTAGAGTTTGTTGAGGATGTGAGTAGGATTCCCATCATTGAACTTTGGTCTTCCATTCACTTAGTCAGCTACTCATTCTCTCCTTTTGGACTTATAAGGTTTAACATTGATCCTTCAAGTCTTAGATAAACGATTAGATGACTCAAGCATGATAATAGAGAATTGCACATACTTGCGAATAATTACTCGACGATCATGAAGAGAAAGCTCGACCAGCTGCAGGAATTTGAAAGTCAGATTCAAAGTAACCACCAGAGGTTCGTGGCTTTATTTTGAAGGTACCCATTGCCTCCACCCTCCTGGGGTTCTGCCAAGTACTAAGGCTTCACATGATCAACCTTTGTGAAAGATCCTTTTTTTTTAATTGTTGTAGTTGTAACTCATGTATATGCATGTCTATGTATAAAAAAGTTCCCTCCCTTTTAGTTTTATACATGACTTTTATACATGCCTGAAACTTCTAGTTTAGTTTGTTAGATATAGGAATCTATGAAAACTTCTGGTTTCATTAATATAAGTCATGACTTTTTAAGCAAAGATGTTTCCTAATATCATATGCTTCCACATGAAATCTCGGGCTTCATGAATCCATGAAAGTATTTCTTGTCTAGGATGTTGATGGTAACAAAATTGAGCTTTGCTAAATTCAATCATTTTCTTATTCCAAAAGGAAGAAATTTAGGTATGACGAAACTTGCGATAATTAATTCAAACCATATAAACACATGTCCACACAAAAGTGTTAGAACTTCAAGTTCTTAACATTAATTATATTTTGAACTTCATGTTGAAACATTATTCATATGTACTCAAAATTTAATCTCGATATCGACATCATCAGAACCTTTGGGTTCATATTTTTGGAATTCTTGGCCAAACTTAATCTATGCATGGATTAAGGAACTTGTGGTCCTTATTTACATAAATCAAGGAATTTATGGCCCTCATTTATTAGTATGTGGACTGAGGCGCTTAATGGCCGTCATTTTTAATTTAGTTGAGGAAACGCTGTTGTCTCAATTTATTCAAAATCTTTAGGTTTTAATTTTAATCAAGGAACTTCGGGTCCAATCTTTTTTATATGATGGCGATCAAGGAACTTCAGGTCTGATTTTTTATATGATGGAACTTCAGGTTCTAATTTGATCAAGGAACTTCAGGTCCTAGTATATACTCATCAATACAAAATGTAGTACAAGAAATAAATTAAAGCAGAGGGAGGTGATTCATGCCACTATAAATAAAGTGCTTTTAAATAAGTAAAGATAGTGACAAGGGCTTTAATTCAGCATCATTCATGTGACATCCCACATCGCCCAGGGGAGTGATCCTTAAATGTATATTCCCATCCTACCTAGCACGAGGCCTTTTAGGAGCTCACTGGCTTCGGGTTCCGTAGGAACTTCGAAGTTAAGCGAGAAGGTGGCAAGAGCACTCCCAGGATGGGTGACCCACTGGGAAGTTGCTCGTGAGTTCCCAGAAACAAAACCGTGAGGGCGTGGTCGGGGCCCAAAACGGATAATATCGTGCTACGGTGGTGGAGAGGGCCCGGGAAGTGGTCTGCCCCCGGGCCGAGATGTGACAAATCACATAAATATCAAAACTTAATGATAATAATTGTTATTATAAGAAGGGCGACAGTGCCGCGCCATTCACAGACACACACACACACACATATATATTAATATATGAAGGGTGAGGGTGATCAATCCATATCATTCATATTAAAATATATATAGTATATGATGGGCGATTATATCGCACCAATCACATTAATAAAAAAATTAATAATAATAAGGAAAAAGTAAATATTAACTTATTATACTTTTGTTTTTCTTTTTAACTATGGTCATGTATCAACAGTAGTGTCTGAGAATTATAGGAAGATCAAATTGTTGGATCTGATCCAAATTTTAGTATGGTATCAATGAAGAAAACGTTTCCATCTGAGGTCAGGAAGTTTGAGTTTAAAAATCGTTAACCTGACTGCCAATTTTTCTGCGGATTTGAGGTTTATAGTAGTATTTCTAAGATTTGGAATGATTTAATCGTTGGATCTTTTTGAGATTCTGATATGTTACAAGAGAGAGGACAAGGAACAACTTTTATGAAGGAAATTTTTTGTTTTAGCACATGAAGTCAGAGTTTCAAAGCTCGTAAGATGATTGTTGGGTTTTTCTGCGAATTTCAAGTCTATGCCTTTTCTACTTCTGCAAATAATGATACAGAATCGTACAACAACATATATACTTGGTTTAAGAAAATTAATCGTACAAATGTATGAGGATAAAACAATAGGATTTCCTTATCTGTGAGATTTCAGCCAACAAAGGTGAGAGGTAGGTAGTGCTTCACCAGATTTATAACGTTGTGCCTTCCACTGACAACAGTTTCTCGTGCTGCCAACGTGTTGTGAAATTGAGGACATGTGTGTAATGGAATATAAAGTAAATAGACACAATATTTATGAGGTTCGGCACGTGTGCCTACGTCCTGGGGCAGCAGTAGTACTTTCCCTTATTATCTAAAATAATAGGAGTACAAAGATAATCCTCACTATTTTTCTCTCTATCACTACTACAAAAGTGGCTTATTGTGTCGGCAGTTGGTGTCAGTTTTATATAATATAGTGGCAGATAAAACATTTTCGACAGCTACTTTACATGGTGTCAGAATTATTGTCGGTTATAACCGACATAAACTGTCTATGTCGCTTATAACCGACATAGACTGTTAATGTCGCTTATAACCGACATAGTTTTTAATCTTTTTAAATGGTGGTGTCGTATTAAAAAAAATCGTCTCGCTTTCAACCAACATAAAGTTAATGTCGGTTAAAAAGAGAATGGTGTCGCTTCTAGCCGACATTAATAATTATTTTTAAATATTTTAAAACTTCCTATCGGTTGTAGCCGACAGGGTGGTGTTCTATATATATATCTTGCCCCGTGTCTTCTTCTTCTATTATTTTTATTATCTTCTCTTATGTTTAATTTTTGTTTACAATTTAATTTTGTAGGGATTTTATTTGAGTTGGTTGAGTACATAAAGAATTGATCGACGATGGAATTCTTCCATAATTCAGGTTTATATCACTAAATTTCTTAATTTTTAAATTGTATAATACACAAGTTTACTTATTTAAAAATTTTAATTTAAGTAATTAGATAAATTTGTAGTATTTATGTTAAATTAATAAATTGTTAGTCAAATTAATTGATTTTGTCACTTGAATTGTTATGAGAAAATGCAAATAAATAATATTTATAATTTTTGGAGGGAATTTTTGGGAGAAATTTAAAATTTTGCGGGAATGTTTAAATCGTGACAATTTTGGGGGGACTCTTGCCACCATTCTTAGGGGTGGTTTGGGAGTGAGGTGCTTAAAAAAAAAGCACCCATGAAAAAAAGCTGTGAGGGTTTTAGGTGTTTGGTAAACTGAAAAAAAAGGCTTATTTTAGAAGCTGCTGTGAGAATAAGCTGAAATCAAAGGAAAAAGCTGAAGATGCTATTTGCAGCTTTGGAAAACTGGTTTTTTTTCGAAGCACATGGAGCTACAGTGCTCCTTTAATGAAAAGACCCACTATCAGACTGCTTTTTTTTTTCAAAAGCACTTTTACAAAAAATTTTACCAAACACTCTGCTGATTTATTTCACAGCCGCTTATTCTCACAGCACAACCGTTTATTCTCACATCAGCTTTTTTTCAAAGCACAGCAATACCAAACCAGCCCTTAGTGCCGTCGGTTATATCCGATGGTAATAGTTCAATATTTTTATAAAAAAAGCTTGTTGTAGGTTTTAACCGACAGTAAAACAAATTTTCCAGAATAAAACCCCTCCCTCATTTCCTTGCACCGCTGCCTTCTCCCTTCCCCTTGTCCTTCTCCTCTCCTCCTTCTTTCCTTCTCCTTCTCTTCTCCCCTTCTCCTTCTTGCGTCAATCACCATGGATGAACAATTCGAGGAGCTTCTTTAGTTTGTAAGAGGAGAAGAGAAGGGGAGATGTCTTCGAATCCTCAAGCCTTCTCTTGTTGCTTTCCTTCATTTTCTTGAAGTACTTGTTAATGTTCTCCCACTTCTCTTTACACCTTTTTGCGTTTCGATTGTATCTAAGGTTCCTCATTCCTCCCAAGATTTCCTCCCAAAGCAGCCCTTTCTGACACACCCCGATCTAGAAGATCAAGGCGTGCTGGCCGTCACGTGAGCGTGACGTAACCAAAAGTGCGACACGGAAGCAAGATAACAGAAATATGAAGGAATTTAAACCAATCTCTAGCAGAACACCCTACTAGTATAATAGGGGATAAATATAAAGTAAAACACACAAATTCAGAGCGTAGGTCTAAGTGCAGTCAAGTAGGACCATAATTAAAGTACAACACCCGCAGGTGAGTCCTACATGCAGAACGTCTGTCAGAATGCCGAAAAGAAGACCTCGAGAGCCACCAACTGCTAACTAGAACCTGGAGGGGCGCAAAACAAAGATGAGTAGGTCAGTAAAACCAAAGATTTTCCAAAACATTTCATTTAAAACATTTCTAACCCCTCGCTGTAAAACCTGTATACTTTCCCAGAAAATAGTATATAGACATATATATACAGATATCATCAAAACTCAGCTCGTCATCCATCAATATACCATCTCAGAAAGGATATGCCATGCCATGCCAAAATATAAAATGAATGCATGGATATAAATCAGGTGAAATAATAAATCAACCGGAGACCCTATAGTGGTCCTGTACGGCTGATTATATAGCTCAATATCTCATCCAGCTGGAGTCACCAACTGTGACCTGTACGGCCCTGCCGGAGTCACCAACTGTGACCTGTACGGCACTACACTGCACATAAGTCGGAACTACCTATAGTAGTCTGTACGACTAAGATGGTGAAATAATACGCTCTAGTGCTTCTCTCAACAATCATCAGCGCGCATAACTAATGTCACCCACTAGTCAGAATCACATCTAGTGATTTGTACGACTAGCATGTCGGAACCCTCACATGGTCTGTACGACATCCACCTACTTGGATCCAAGGCGAGCGTGCGGTGTGGTGAACAATATAAGCACTAACACCTAGGGTGCAGGTTATGAGCTTCCAATGCCATTCACATAAAATAAATCGTATGAATAATGTAAAAACTCACCTGTGCGTCCACGGCGTCAATTCACATATATATGCATCAATTATCAACTCAAATATCTCATTATATGCATGCATGGCATTTAAAAACATATTTTCATATAAATGCATTTTCTGGGATAGGTGTCACCTATATGCGAAATAACTATAAAAACGTTAATTTAAACACATAACCAAACAATTCGAAATAACTTCTCATACGATGCTCAATTTGGGTATATGAATATACCACATCGACCTACTCGACGTCACGGACGTCGAGCAATTTTTAGAAACATTTTTTGAGGCTGCACGCTCCCCCACGCGCCAGGACAGGCACGGGGACACGCGCCCCCACGCGCACCATCTTCCTCAGCCAGTCGCCGGACTGAACTTTCCGGTGGCCGGTTTCCGACCAAACTTGTAACTCCTTGTTCTCCTTCGTTTCTCAACCATTTTCTTCGTATTTTATACCAAAATGAAGCCCCAAACATGTAGAATCACGATGGACAAGTTTCAAGGTCTAAAATTCACTAGATTTTACAATGTAATTCGATCCTTCTCTAATACAATACTCTCAATCACATTACTAAGGTATGGATATATTATGTCAAACCCCTAATGTGATTATTCCTTCTTATATGATTCTTTTGAGTCGTATAGGAACGCTTTGCTTTTAATACGCTCGATACTTCGGCCGAAGATTCCCGAATCATATCTTAGAGTATTCTTCCTCTCTTATCGAGGATTAGAGATTCCTTGTTGCGCATACACTTGCCTTCATGACTAAGTGGCTTAACCCCGACTATGCCGTTGACGCTCTGATAGAGTGACGTTTGACATAATCAAAGATTAAGTACTTAACCACAAGACAACGACGATGCCTCAGGTCAAATGACTACTTACATTATTCCAACCATTTGAGTTACTTGCTTGACATGTGAGTAGACCTCCATACAAGTACTCTCGTTCGATTGTGTTCATTGAACTCATTCCCTTAATGAGCACCTACATACTTGTCTTAGTGTCACAACACGAATGGGATGAGACTTTCCATCCTTCCATTTGAAGCAGACACAGTATGTACCGGTCTATGCATTGTTAGTATCCCTCCGACAATCCAATGACCAGGAACCTTTTTGGACATTTGGTTATGTGAAGAAGGTCTCTGTAGTCTAACATCATTAGATTACTTCTTCAATCGTTCCATTGTTCATGGATACACTATTTAAGACATATATCGTTTATTGAGATAGTCCTAATTCGTGTCTTTGCCATTTGATGTATAAGAATCATCTATACATCCATTCATTTGTCCTGAAAGGTTTCTTCCAAAGATTGACTTTCAGGGCATATTTCCAACAAAAATGATTCCTTGAAACATGTGGAGACAACGTGCTAATTCATCTTCAAGATCAAGTCTCATTTTCCTTGCTAAGAAGTTCCCCATCCCAGTTCAAGAATAAACCTGTGGAAAGATACTTCTTCAAAAGCAAAAGTATCTCATATCATCAGAGTCAAAGGCAAAGATATCTCATGGCATGTTTTTCCTTTAACCTTGCTCTTGCCTGTGAGACAAGGAGAAAGAAAGCAATCGGTCGGCACTTGGACAGATTGAACAAAGAAACAGACCATCACCTTTACCTCGTGCCTACCTGCCGTGCAGAAGAAACAAGCAGAGAAGAATGCTGCCTGCAGACTCAATCAACCCAGCAGAAGGAGTCTGAGTTGAAACCAAGAGCTCGAGAAGCTTCAACAACATATGGACGCATCAGTCGCCAAAGAGCACAGCCTCGCCGTACAAGGCCATCAAATCACCACCACCAATCAAGTCTCATTTTCCTTGCTAAGAAGTTCCCTAGCCCAGTTCGAGATCAAAGCTGTCGAAAGTCAACAAGATCATCTCTCCATAACCAGATTTGAGTTCTTAAACTCTACTCTGTCTGGTTTTTACTTTGCCATACTTGTCATATTTATTCGTTGTTTGTTTGTTTGCTTGTTTTCGTGTGAGTTTATGCCTGAAACATTGAGGACAATGTTTGATTTAAGTGTGGGGGGGGGGGTAACCAAGTTGTTTTGCATGAAATTCGTGGGAGTTTATCACCCATTACTGCTAGTGTTGTTCCTTGCTGTTTTTAAGTGTTTTTATGCTGTTTTGGAGTATTTTAGTGTGTGTTGACATAAAAATCCGAAAATTTGATAAAAATTTGAAAATTTTTGTTGAAAATGCTAATAAGAGTTGTTTTTGTGTTTTATTCGTGTCTTAGGGTACCTTCCAACACAATGATGAGGATTTGGTTTTTAATTGCATGACTGTTAAAGAGAGTTATAAACATGGATGGAAGTTTGATTTACTCTTTGGTGTATGCTTGGTTGTGGTTTTAATTTATGAATTCACATGCAATCATAAAGGAAAAATCAATTTTTGTAACATGCTTGAAGGAAGGAACTCAAATGAACGCTACAACCTTGTGAGATTTGAGCCTAAACGTTTATTTGGAGAATTAATAATCTGTGCACTATTGTTTTCTAAAGTCGTTGCATGATCTCATTATTCTTTGCTTGGTTGCTACTTAGAAGGCGTTTCATCATTTAGTTCCAAATGCTAGAACTAATGCCTATTTCATTCAAAGCATGCTATTGATTTGCATAATACATATTCAAGATGAAGTTGTGTAGTGACCACCATAGCCAAATTGCCATGCCCTATTTCATTATGTGTTTAAGTTTAACCCCGTTGAGCCTTGTGTAGCCTAAGTTCTTTGTTAACCCACACTATCCTCACTTAGCCTAGATTAGGACCATCCATACCCTTGTTCTTGAAGCATAGTAAAACATAATTTATAAGGAATTCCTTTTGTTGAACCTTTGCAGAAAAACAAGTGTGGGGGAAGTGATTCTTGTGTGTGTGTGTGTACGAAAGTCCTTAATAAGGACGGGTAGAAAAGAAAAAGAAAAAATAAAGAAACATTCGTGGAAATTAGAATGAAAAGAAGAAAAGTTATGAAAAATAGCTCTAAAGTGTTGTTTGTTGAAGAAAGGGTCCAAAACATGGAATTCGGCCCTAAGTGTTGCTTGAATCTTCCCGTTGTGTTTAAAAGTTAATTTATGCATTATTAAGTGAATTCCAAGCGTCTATTTCATTACTTTGCTTGCTATTGCTTTCAGAACGTTTGTTACCCCTATCCTTTCTTTGCTAGCCATTACCCTTAAACCCCGTTACAACCCTTAACTTCATCTTGAGTGTCATGCGTTTCAATATGTGGAGTTTGGAATTGGTATCAGCATATGGTGTCACTGATTCTTGCATCTAAGTAGTAGCATTCCATTCATGAGATCATATCTAAACATGCTTAATAACTCCAGAAAATTGCTTTCTTTGTTATACATATATGTGAGTGTTCGTTTTCATGTTTACATCAATCTTCTCACATATAACTAGTGTAGGGTGTGTAGTCAGAAAATGTGTGAAAATAGAGAGTATCTTGTAAGGAATTGAGCAAATTCTCTAAGGCATGTTACTACATTCAATACATCGTTTTAATTGGTTAAATGTGAACTAGTAAGTGGTGACTGTGATTAAGTATGTGTTCAAGTGTGAAGATAACTAAAATCTGTGGGAATAATGATTTTTAACATGTCATGTGCGTTGGAAATCCCTGAGGCAAACGTTGGAAGGTTTAGGTTGTGTTTTGTTTTCTTTATTTTGCTCGAGGACTAGCAAAAGCTAAGTGTGGGGGTATTTGATAAGCTCATATTTATATATATTTTACATAAAATTCACTTGTCTTTTCTTAGTTAGTTCCTTATATTTTTGAGCTATTTACTATGTTTTTGTGTTTTGTGTGATTTATCAAGCAAAGAAAAGAAAAGTAGCACAAGTGAGATATTAAGTAACAAATTCGTCAAAACTGCCTGTGCAGATTAGCTGACTTTAGAAGCATGTTACGAACAGCTCAAAATGAATGCGAAAATGAGCCTTCTATGCTTGGAAAGCTACGGATGTCTATTTTCTGGAACAATTTACGGATTGTTAATATTATTTTTCGAGAAGAAGTTATGGGCATTGTAACACTCAAAGGTTCAGAAAAGGGCTAAGCATATTTGGCTAATAAAATGAGAAAGTAAAGGCACTTGTTTTGTGTTTTGCTTTGTCATCAACACTCAGCAGCAAATGGGGTTATGATTGCACTCATTTGGCTCTGGAGCAACTGGAAATGCACAGCTAGAAAGGAAAGACACACACATGGGCAAAGAGAAAGGCATGGCATGGACAGTTGGCATGGGCAGAAAATGGGTTGATTTGTGGCTGAAATGATGAAGAACATGTGTGTGCAAATGCAAAGGAAAAACACACACACATGGGCAAAGGAAACACACACACATGGGCAAAGGAAACACACACACATAGGCAGAAAATGGGTTGATTTTTGGCTGAAATGATGGAGGTCATGTGTGTGCAAATGTAAAGGGAAACATGGACATCACACACCCATACAAACTGCACATGCAAGGAATTGAAGTGGTCATCTCCTTAGCCTATAAATACATCCACCATTCCCCTTCCTAAAAGAAATCTTGATCCATCAAAAGAGCTTCATTCACAAACACAATTTCCTTGCCGTGACCTCCATCCATTCATCTAGCCATACTACAACTCACCAATTCATACACTTTCATCTCTTAACCGTGCAAATCCATTCCATCCATATATCCATACACATCCTAGACACTTGTGCTACAACAAGGTGGTGAAAACAAAGGTCCTTGGCGTTTCAAGCTTGGAACTTTGGAGCGTTTTAGGTGTACTTCGTTCTTGCTTTCAATGTCTACTTTGTTATTTTCTAATTTTGTTGCAATTATGAGTGGCTAAACCCCTATTTAGTTAGGGGGAAGTTTGAAGCCATGAACATGCTTGAGATATGAATTGATTTCCTCCAATTGTGATTTGATAAGTTGTGATTGCAATTCAATTATCTATTTTATTCATAACTGATTCTTGTATGTTTATTAAGGATGCATACTTAGTTTTCATGCATGAATTAGATGCTACAATATAAATGAGTTTCAGCTAATCGTTACAAGTTTATATTCATAAGTAGTGAAGGTTGTTTATCACAATCGCGTTAATTGAATTCTTGGCAATTGTATCATGCAGTCATAGTTACAATTACCTCGTCAACACTTATGATTTTCATTGAACGTAATGATCTCTGATTGCATCTCTATTATGCATTCATATAGCGGACTTTTAGAGAATGATTTGGGTTGTTGAATGCATTCATCCAACTCAATGAGTAAAGGAAAATTTGAGGGTTAATTTGTGCATCACGGTTAATCTGGGGTGTTGAGCATCATAGTTTATTGAAAAGTAATTGGAAATCGATTCATGTACAAGTGTGTCATGTGTGAAGAACGGACCTCTAACTAATCCATCCATCATCGTATTCCTCAAATTTGTCTTACAATCTGCCTAGCTTTATAACTTGTTTGTTTGTTTCAAATTCATCAAAACCAAAATCCCCCTTTTACTTTGTTGTTTAAAAGTGTTAAATTTCTATTTCGTTAGTGTTTTTGAGTGTTTTGATTCAAACCAAAACACTAAATTCATCCAAAGTTGTGTTAGAGTCAAATCTGCCCAGTAAGTGTTTTTAGGCAATTTTGAGTGTTTTTAAGTTGTTTTGCGTCTTTAGAATCTGAAGTAAGGAACTCAAATTAACCCTACAACCCTGTGAGACTTGAGCCTAAAACGTTCTTTGGAGAGTTGTTAATTTGTGCATTTTTGTTCTCTAAAGTCGTTGCATGATCTCATTATTTCTTTGCTTGGTTGCTACTTACAATGCATTTTCATCATTATAGTTTCAAATATTAGAACTTATGCCCGTCTCATTCAAAGCACGACATTGATTTGCATAACACATATTTAAGATGAAGTTGTTTAGTGAACCAAAGCCAAAATAGCCGAATCCACCCTTGTCATTTGTTTTGTAGGATTAAACCCCGTTGAGCCTTGTTTAGCCTATTTTCTTTGTTAAACCACACCATCTCTACCTAACCTAGAATAGGACTATCCATACCCTTGTTCTTGAAGTATAGTGGAGCATAACTTAGAAAGAATTCATTTTGATCAACATTATTGCAGAAAACAAGTGTGGGAGAATTTGGATTTCAAAGTTGTGTTTTTGTGTGCCAAAGAAATTGGGGACGGCAGAGAGAAAAATTCGTGGAAAAAGAAAAAGAAAAGAAAAATAAATGCATGAGTTGCATGAATCTTCCCTTGTGTTTAAAAGTAGATTTCTGCATTTTAAAGAGAATTCTAAGTACCTAAATCATTACTTTGCTCACTATTGCTTTAAGAACATTTGTTTACCCTTACCTTTCTTTGTTAGCCAGCACCCTTAACCCCGTTACAACCCTTGACTTCCATCTTGAGTGTTGTGTGTTTCAATATGTGGAGTTTGAAATTGGTATGAGCATATGATATCATTGGTTCTCACTTCTAAGTAGTAGCATTCCATTCATGAGATCATATATATACATGAATTAATAATTCCAGAAATTGCTTCTTTGTTGAAAACATATGTGAGTATTAATTTTCATGTTACATCAATCTTCTCACATATACCTAGTATAGGGAGTGTAGTCAGAAATTCTTGTGTGAAAATAAGTGTGTATCTAGTAAGGAATTGAGGGAATTCTCTAAGGCATGTTACTACATTCTAAATGTTGTTTTAATTGATTAAATGTGAGCTAGTGAATGGTGACTATGATTAAGTATGCTCGAGGGCACGGATTGCTTAAATCTATGTGAGTGGTGATCTTTGGGATGTCATGTTTCATTGAAAATCCTTGAGGCAAATGTTGGAAGGTCTAGGTTATGTTTTGTTTGTTTCGTTTGTTTTGTTTTGCTCGAGGACTAGCAAAAGCTAAGTGTGGGGGAATTTGATAGGAGCATATTTATGCGACTCAGTTAGCTTGTTCTCATGCATTTATGTTGTTATTCCTTAGTTGTTTTAGTGTTTAAAGTCATTTTCGTGCAATTTCAGGTTCTAAGGACAAAGTATGCAATAAGGTACATTTTGGTGCATTTTGGAGCAGTTTTGGGCTTGGAATGGATAACACATGCATGGAGCAAAGTGGTTGGACGAAATTAAAGATCTAAAGAAGCTAGGAATGTGCCAAGGAGAGGAAGAAAATAAATAGAGGACCAAGGAAGACAAGGAAACCATCAAGAAAGAGGAAAGACTAGTCAAACTTGCCTTATCTTGTCTTTACCTTTTCTAATCTAAATTACCAAAGATTCAGTCACACGAAGGGTTTCTAAATACTTTGGAACATTTCATTACATATTCTACAAGTCCTAAACCTGCCTTAAAAGTCCAAGTCATATCATCCTTCACCATTTCTCTTCCTTGCCGTGCAAGGGAGCCATCCCTTTCCTATTTTCTGCCATAAATCACTCCAATTTCCACCCATGCCGTGCATCATCACCCTTGTCCCCTTCATTATTTCAGATTTCATGCATCATTACATTGAATCATTGCACTCAATTGCTACACCATTCCTTGTTGCCTCCATCATTTCAGATTCATGCATCATTACATTGAATTATTGCACTCAATTGCTACACCATTCCTTGTTGCCTCCATCATTTCAGATTCATGCATCATTACATTGAATCATTGCACTCAATTGCTACACCATTCCTTGTTCCCTCCATCATTTCAGATTCATGCATCATTACCTTGAATCATTGCACTCAATTGCTACACCATTCCTTGTTCCCTCCATCATTTCAGATTTCATGCATCATTACATTGAATCATTGCACTCAATTGCTACACCATTCCTTGTTCCCTCCATCATTTCAGATTTCATGCATCATTGCACTCAATTGCTACACCACTCCATGTTCCCCTCCATTGCCATGCACTTCCTCTATAAAAGGAAGTGTGTGTAACATAAATTTAGTTCAGTTTTTGCTTGATCATTCATCCCCATTTCAATACAACCTTCATCCAAACACATCCATTCATCTTTACATCCATTCCTCCATACAAACAAACCTTCAAACACTCACCAACACCTTGTGCCGTAGCAAATGAAGGGAAGGAAAGTGCTTGGACGTGCTTGCTGTCCAACTTGGATCGTTGGAGCGTTTAGGTGTTTTCTTTCTTTTGTTTCCAATGTTTAAATTCATTTTCTTTCGTTTTGTTGTGAACATGAGTGGCTAAACCCCTCTTAGCTAGGGGTGATTTCAAAGCCATGATTATGTGTGTAATATGATTTGATAAATTCCAGTTATGAACTCTTGAATTGTGAATGCAATTGGCTTAACTATTTGATTGATAACTTATTTGTATTTGTTGATTAAGGGTCGACACTTAATTGGCATGCATAAATCCGATGCTAGAATATAAGAAAGTTTCACATAATCGTTACAAACTTATATTCATAAGTAGTGGAGGTCGTTTATAAACGATCGCGTTAAGTTTAATTATAGCATGAGTGACATGATGTCATAGTTGCAAGTGCTTTGTCAATGCTTATGATTTTCATTAAACGTAATGATCTTTGATTGTATCTCTATTATGATGTCATGTAGAGAACTTTTGAAGAATGTTTTGGGTTGTCGAATGATGTCATCCAATCCAATAAAACAAGGAAAATCTAAGGGTTAACTAGTGATGTCACAGTTAATTTGGGGCATTGCCGTTCATAATTCAAAGAAAGTAGTAACTGGAAATTGAGTTGTTTGCATACATGTCATATGTGGAGAAAAAGCCTCTAGCTATCCCATCCATCATCTTATTTCTCAAATTCGTTTTACAATCTGTCTAGTTTTTCATACTTGTTTGTTTGTTTCAACTTCATCCAAATCAAAACCCCCCTTTTAGTTTCTTGTTTCAAAGTGTTTTAAATCTGTTTTAGTTTGTGTTTTTAAGTGTTTTGATTCAAGTAAAAGTCAATTTTCGTCCAAAGTCATTCCCAGTGTCTAGTTTAAGTTTATTTGGTTGTTTTAAGCTGTTTTGAGTATTTTAAGTTTACCTTAAGTCTTGTGAGTGTTGTTAAGTGTTTTTAAGTTTAGTTTTATGTTTTTGAGTAGGTTTAGAGGTTATTAGCAAGCCCTCCTAATCCCCGGTCCAGAACGATCCTTACTTATACTTATACTACAATTGTCGAAAGAAGGTTAAATTTGTGTGTTAAGATAAATTTTCGCATCATGGACCTCTGAGTTTAATTTCAATTTCTCATGTTTTCTTATTTTATTAAATTAGTTGTTGTTCTCACGAGTATATGGGCAAAAGCAAAATCGAATTCAGAGTCACGAAGATCGAGTTATAATTTTTGAAGTTTGAAGGGCAAAATTGTAATTTCCACTTGAGCAGCCTAGGAATCGAATGGGTGGATTGCATCAAACTCTACATATATTTTACATCAAATTCTCTCGTCTTTTCTTAGTTAGTTTCTTATATTTTTGAGTTATTTACTTTGTTTTTGTGTTTTATCGAATTTATCTAGCTAAGAAAATAAAAATAGCACAAGTGTGATTTTAAGTAATAAATTCGTCATTTCTACCTTGCTCACTTATTTTATTAACTTAAGAAAACATTTTGGCAGATAAAATGGAGCGGACAGAAAAAGAAATATAAGAGAGCTGTCAGTGGGGAATAAGGATATAAAGAAGGACATCAACTTGGCAGCTGTGAGGAAGAAAAGAAATAAAAAATTAAAAGGTAACAAGAAAGGGAGCTGCCCCTTGGCAGCTGGAAAGAAAAAGGAAGGAATAAAGGGGAATAAATAATAATAAGGAGTGCTGTCTCGGGCCTTTGCAGCTGGCAGCAAGGGAGATTGGGAGTGCAGGCTGGCGCAGAGAAATAGAGAGAATTAAAATAAAAGAGGGACAGCTGCCTTGTGCAGCTAGCGAGCGCAGGGTTAGGAAGGTGAGCTGCCAAGAGGCAGCGACAGGGAAGTCGGAGGAAAGACAGAGACGCGCGGACAAGAGGCAGCGCACTGGGCGTTTCAGGTTCTGGCGGACACGTCGTACCTTCCTTGGCTCCCAAACGGCGATTTCAGATTTTGATCCCAAACTTCGAAGCTGCATTGGGCTCTGGCGCCTTCTTCTTCTCCTTCCCAATTACAATCGTCGTAGCTTTAGCATTCAGAAACCGAGGAAGGAAAGAAGGCAGAGGCAACCAGCTGCCTCGGACAGAAGCACAGATCCTAGCACACTGCCTCATTTGGTTTTATTTTTCTTAAACTCATGTTTAATTTAATTTGTTTTTCAATTATATTAAACATGTGTAATTAATTTCTGTTTAGTTAGAGGGGAATTTGAAACCATGGATAAATGTTTATTATGATTTGATTTACTCCAGTTATGAATTTATGAATGTTGGATGTGGTTTATTTTTCTGTGTTGATTAAGAACTTGTTTATGTATGTGGGTTGAGGGTCGAGACTTAATTTGCATGCGTAGACTTGATGCTAGGATATAAGGGAATTTCACCTCATCGTCATGAACTTATATTCATGAGTAGTAAAAATCGCTAGTCACGATTGTGTTTAGTAAACCCTAGGTTGGATTAACATGCGTATTCCATAGTTATGAATGCCTAGTCGATGTTTATGATTTCCATTAAACTTAATGATCTTTGATATGTCTCTCTATCATGCGTATTCCATAGTTAGGGAACTTGATAAGAATAATTTGGTTATGATGCGTATTCCGTCCAATTCAATGGATATAGGGAAATCTGAAAGTTAATTTAAGCGGACCTAATTAACTTGGAGCGTTGTCATTTATTCGTTTGTTGAAATCATAATTGGGAATCAAATTGTATGCATATATTCATGTGTGGATAAGGAACCCTCTAACTAGTGTCTCATCATTTTAATTCTATAAAATATATTTTCTTAGAAGTTTGTTTTTAAGTTTCTGTTTTTAATTTACTTTTCATCAAAAATCAATCCTCCATTTATTTTAAAGTGCTAGATTTGTTAGAAATAAATTTAGTTTGTGTTTTCTAAAGTCTTGAATTATTTTGAGTCTTTTGATTTGTTTTAGATTATTTGTTAGTTTTATTTTGAGTTATTCTAGTTAAGTGTTTTGAGTCTAGTTTAGTGTTTTAAATTTTGTTTTTACGTTTTTAATTTAATTTTACTTTGGTTAGCATCCCTAGTTAATCCCCGGTTAGAACGATCCCTACTTACATCATTACTACACTTGTCACAAATAGGGTTTAAATTTGTGCGTTAACTTATTTTCGCATCAGGAATTGACAAATTGCATGACGTGATATGCAGTACCAGTGAGATACAAACCAGATTGCTCGAAATACTGGTTAGTAAGGTCAGCGACGGCATGTCTTTCGATCTTTCCCAGCACTTGCCACCAAGAAATAATCTGTTGCCAATTGTACAGGCCGAGTCAATCCCTATTCGGCTCAAACCAATTGCCTTGGAAAAAGAAGGATCGAATAGTAAGTCGGACGGATCCGACCATAGAGTGGAAGCAACACCCGTTGATATGACCGAGGTGCAGCAGATGATCGATTCGGCCATGAAAAAGGGCCAAAGTTGCCTAAATTTATCCATCTGTATCCAGCCTATGTGGAAAAGTTCGAATATCCTAAAGGTTTCAAAATTCCAGATTTTAGCCTGTTCGCCGGGGAATCATCCTTATCCTCGTTAGAACATGTGGCTCGTTTCACCGCGTAATGCGAAGATGTCAATAGTGACTTTCACAAGCTGCGACTTTTCAACTTTTCATTGACCGGTTCAGTATTTGCGTAGTATATCAACCTCCCACCGAATTTCATCCAGAGCTGGGAGGAGTTGGTCAAGAAATTTCAGGAGCAGTTTTATCGGCCAGGGATGGAAATGTCAGTGTCCTCATTAGTAAGGATGGCTCAAGCATCTGATGAGTCACCAATGGATTATCTTACCAGATTTAAATTAGCCAGGAATTGGTGCCGAGTACCTCTCCCCGAAGTCGAATTTGTTAGATTTGCTCTGAACGGTCTTGACGTAGAATACAAAAAGAAATTCTTGGGGGTAAACTTTCGGGATATGTATGAACTAGCCCAGCATGTCGAGCAATATGATTATTTGCTCCGCGAAAAAAAGATCTAGAAAGCTCCATCCCGAGGGACGATCTACAAAAATCCCACTGTTAGTTACGCATCGACCAAAGGTGAGGAGTCTCAATGCGTCAGCGTGGACGCATCTGAGATAGTAATAGATAAGCCATACGTTTGCAAGGCGTTGACTCAAATTGACTCTAAGGATGTCAAAACCCACTCAGCCACTGAAGAAATAACGAAAACGTCAAAAGTTTACACTTTTGATATTACAAAGGCCGATGTAATTTTTGATCAGTTGTTATTAGTGAGGATCATCAAACTTCGGCCTGGGCATAACATTCCCAAGGCCGAAGAGCTTAAAGGAAAGATATATTGCAAGTACCATAACTCAAGCAAACATACGACAAATAACTGCGTCGTGTTTCGAGATAATGTCCAAAGCTGGATTGATAATGGCAAACTCATATTTCGGGAGAAGAAAATGAGTGTTGATACCGACCCATTTCCCACGGCAACAGTAAATATGGTAGATGCTCGCCTACCTAGGGATAGAGAAGGTAGAGGTCGTTACAAAGGGAAAGAGAAGGTAGAGGTCGTTACAACGCAACGCTTTCTGAATCAGAATTCTCAACCACGTTTCAATGTTGATTTTCGTTCAAACAAACCACCTACAGCTCTCACGGGACCTGCTATTGTTAAGCCCATGACAGATTACAGCACTGATGACGAAGGTGGGTCGGCGGTTTTATGCAGAAAGTGTAAAGCAAATGCCAGCGTCGAGTTGAAGGAATAATCATCTCCGGCTATGATAGAACAACCTACAGCCGCAACACAGTGGAAGGTGCTCGACGCAGGTCAACATCAAGGGGTTTTTTATAGGCTCGGCCCTAAGACGCGGGTTGAAGAGAAACCTTCAGTCAGGCGACGCCTTGACTTTGATGCTCCGTTTTATGATGAAGATTATTACATACGCAATTCCAGCAGCTCGGAATCATCGCAGAGCCAGAAAACTTTCAAACCTCCCGAACCTCGAGACCAGCGTTGGTATACATATCACTCTTCAAAAGGCGTCTACACTGCACTGTCCAAATCCCAGAAACGTTGGCACCAACGAATAGACTGCATGGCTCGCCGACGAGCAGCCCAAGAAACTTCGGTCCCTAAATGGCGGCCGAAAGAAACAGTTGCAAATGATGATGAACGACCATCCCCAACTATTATGACAGAATTGGTTCAAGGGAAACGGCCGGTCAATCAAGATTTTGAAACCACATTTGAAGAGACTGATAAGCGGATCAAACTTCTTCTTCGGCTCGGGGAAATGAAGGCATGCCTCGAGCATTTCTAGCAGGAAGCTGAAAGCAAACTCCCCCCTCTAACCCCACAAGAACCTTTGATAAAAATTCAACGAAATTTACATCCACCATTCATCGTGGAGGCCTTGGAATATATGCGAGAATTTCATAAAAAGCATTCGGCTAACGATCTATATGGTTTGCCGAAAGCATGTCAAGATACAATTGATCTCGTCATAACTTGCCCGAATGCCGAGCGAATTATTCAAAAGACCTCAGACCCAGGGTTGAAAGCTAAGTTCCAACACATACGAGAAGCACGAGTCTTTGGCTTTGAAGTCGACCCATACACTGATATCGATACGGCAGACATTCCTTTGTCACTGAAGGACCTTCGGTATTTACGATACCACTTTGAAGTTTTTTCGACCGTTTCTCTCTTCGGCCTTACGACCGATGAAATAACACGAGTCGCACGGTTGGATGCCTATCTCGACACTAGGGATGCCCGTATAATGTACCAAGAGCAAGCTCGTATCCTGGCACCCATCCCAGGCACAATTACGATTTCAGACGAACCTGAGGCATCTAAACAGAACAACCAGACTTTCGAAGAGACACCGCAGGAACAAACCATCGAAGAAGAAGTGGATGAGTCTCTTAGTACAACTCCGACGGAAGCAGATGCCGCAGTCGGTGACCAGGGAAAAGAAGAGCCTGAAGAGGAAGATCGTAACCCGATGGGCCCGTCGATCCTGGATAACATGGAAATCCGTATGGTCCATGTTTTGCCTGCTGATTTTCAGCCACGCACATCTCAACCGAATTTCCTCGACGACGACGTAGTTACCGAAGAAATCGGTCACATTGATTTTGTAACTGTTGCCGAAGACGAGTCAACAACAAAAGAGGACAACCTCAAGGCAGCTTTGGCCGAATTCTTTCCTCGATCATCATCGGCTAAACTTCATCATTTGAAGCCATTGTATGTAACTGCCCATATCGAAGGGTATCCGGTCTCCAAAGTTTTTGTCGACTGTGGAGCCACCGTTAATATCATGCCTATAAACATCATGAAGACGTTACGACGCTCTAACGAAGAACTTATCCCCTCTGGGATCACAATGAGCAGTTTTGTTGGAGACAAATCCCAAACCAAATGGGTGCTTCCTTTAGCGGTAAACATCGCCGGTCGTAATCATATGATCGCCTTTTTCATCGTCGACTCCAAGACCGAGTATAATGCACTGCTTGGTCGAGACTGGATTCATCAAACCAGCTATATTCATTCATCATTATATCAAGTGCTCGTTTTTTGGGACTGCAAATCGGTCATTGTTCACTCGCCCGATAATCAGCCCTTTGAAGCTAACATGATCCAAACACGGTACTATGATGACCACGTCGGCTACATTACCCTACAAGGTTTCAATGATGAAGGATGGCCGACTCGGATTTCTATTCAGAAAGCTATCGAGGTTGCCGCCGAAAATGTCCACCAGGATTCGGCGAGACTCGGGTTAGCTGACTTCATCCCCAATCCCGATGTCTGACATCGATCGGGAAAAACGTGTTGGAAATGTGCCCTAAAACCAATCATGTGATGATACTTTACGAACATTTCACATGTTAAACTAATATAGTTTAATATCAAGGGCAAAGATTATTGTTTTAAGCCGTCTCATATAAATGTTATATGCTTAAACGATAAGTCCAAGGAATATGTAATTAAGAGAATGTAATTTAAACAAGTTAGATTTTTGAGACCATTCTTTTTCGTATACAAATCCTAAATGTTCCTGATCATAGGATTGCCAATTGGGCATTGACAGTCCGTTAAGATCAGTACGTGCTATGTCTTTTCTCAGGGAGAGTGACTGGTCTCCAGTCATTGGTGTGACGGACACCAAGACAAGCATGTAGGTGCTCAATAGCGAATGAGTCCACTGAACACGATCAACGAAGAGTTCTCATACTCATGTCACATGAGAATTCATGGTTGGGATAATGCAAAGTAGTCCTTTGACCTGAGGCATCATAGTTATCTTGTGGTTAAGTCCTTGATCTTTGATTATGTCAAAGTCACTCCATTTGAGGGTGTCCACGGCATGGTTGGGGTTAAGCCACTTAGCCATGGAGGCAAGTAAATGCGCAACAAGGGATCTCTAACCTTCGAACCGTTTGAGGGAGAATACTCTATGATATGATTAAGAATCTCTGGCCAGAGTATGAATGAGATTTAGGAAGTCGTTCCAAATCACATTCAAGGTAATCATATAAGGACACGAATCACATTGGATAGTAGACATGAATAAACTATCAAACCAAACAATGTGGTCAATAGTATTGTATTGGAGAAAGACCGTATTGCATTGTAATCCTAAACTGAATAGGTTCTCCACCTCTTCTGATTGGCTTGGGTAACCATGACATACTGCTAGGTGTCACTCATGGTTTGTGGAAGCCCTAAACGTGTATAAACACTAAAGGGAGAATTGAAAGTAAGTTTCATTTCACAATCGATTTGAAAGAGTTTTAATCGCCCACTGCCTTGCTAAAAGGAACCTAATGGATCGTACACCGTGTAAGGTAAACATTGAAGAAACAAAGGAGATGAGTAAGGATAATTAAATGGTTTAATTATTTATGGCAAAGATTGATTAATATGTTTATTAATCAAACGAATAAGTTCGTTAAAGACATCGGGTTAGTTTTGGGCTCTAAGGCCCAATGGGCTTTGAACGTCAAGCCCATTGACTTAAGTTGTATGACAACTTAATGACTAAATATTCACAAAGGCCCAAACAACCCAATAACACCCTAAGGCCGGCCATTTAGAGGAAGGGTAATGAACTTGCTTTAATTACAAGTTTGCCACTCCAATGAATAAAGGTATAAATATGACTTTATAGCCAAAATTCATTTAGGGTTTCTTTTGGGAAAATTGGAGAGAACACAAAGCTCTCATTTCTCTCTAAAGAGGCCGGCCCCCTTGGAGGGATTAGCTAGTAATCTTTCTCCTCCAAGGTCACTCATCTCTTCTTCACATCTTACCTTGGTGTGGAGACTTAGAGGTTCTTTATTTTGAGAACTTGGAGAAACCTATTCTTCCATCCAAATCCATGGATCTAAGAAGCAAGGAATGAAGGCCCTCTCCTTGGGTGATTAGCCTTTGCTTATGCAAAGAGGAATCTACAAAGGTATAATATTTCTCAACTCACTTTGTTTTTTAGTTGAGTCTTGGTTCACCAATCTACTAGGCTTTGAATTTCATGGTTAATGTTTTGTTTTTAAGTGCATACAAGCATGATTCCGCCTTTAATTGTTAATTGCATGCTAATAGATGTTGCTTAAAAGAACATGTTTTTCACAAAATTTCCTTCAAAACGTCGGGCCGCGGTTTCATATACTATGGAACGACTGCTGGCTCATTGGTATACTATCTCTAAGCAACCAAATTCAGGCGTTAACCTCATAGAGTTCCTCGCCGAAAGAGATAATGGTCTTGTCTTATCTCTTGACAAAATTCAAGCTGCCCCGGCCGAGCTGGAAGACAATCGGCCCCAAGGCAAGGACCCATTGTAAGAAATTAATGTTGGGACAACCGATGACCCACAGCCTTTATTTATTAGTGGTTTGCTCCCCCAACCTATGAAAGCCGAACTTTGTGCTCTGCTTGAAGATTTCAAAGATTGTTTTGCTTGGAGCTACCACGAGATGCCTGGCTTAGATCGCGCTCTCGTCGAACATGAGTTACGTATTAAACCTGGGTGTAAACCTTTCTGTCAACCACCTCGACGATTCTCGACCGAAGTGCAACTCGGCATCAAGGATGAACTTGTTCGTCTCTTGAAAGTAGGGTTCATTCGGACAGCTCGATACGTTGAATGGTTGGCAAATATCGTCCCTGTATTAAAGAAAAGTGGTGCATTGCGCATTTGTATCGACTTCAAAAATCTGAATCTGGCAACTCCCAAATATGAGTATACAATGCCGATTTCAGATTTATTAATCGATGCCACAGCGAACATTCGATTGTATCTTTTATGGATGGACATGCTGGGTACAACCAAATTTTCATTGCCGAAGTCGATGTGCACAAGACTGCTTTTTGCTGCCCGGGGGCACTCGGCACATACGAATGGGTTGTCATGCCATTCGGCCTCAAGAACGCCGGAGCCACATACCAACGAGCAATGAACACCATATTTCATGATTTAATTGGAACCATCGTCGAAGTCTGCATCGACGATGTTGTAATCAAGTCTAAACGCCGGCAGACACATCTGGATGATCTCCGACAAGCTTTCCTCCGCATGCCTCAACACAACCTCAAAATAAATCCTGCCAAATGTGCCTTCGGTGTGTCAGCCGGTATTTTTCTCGGTTTCCTCGTGCATCACCGTGGGATTGAAGTGGATGAAAATAAAGCACGCGCAATCATCAATGCCCCACCCCCGACGACGAAGAAACAACTACAGTCCTTACTCGGTAAGATAAATCTTCTCTGCCGATTTATAGCTAACTCGGAGGGTCAAATGAAAGCGTTCTCTACGCTTTTGAAACTCAAGGACTCAAATAAATTTGAGTGGAAAGACGAGCATCAGGCGGCATTTTCATAAATCCAAGTCTTCCTCACGACACCACCTATCCTCGTCCCACCTCGGCGCTGTAAGCCTCTTAAGATATATATTTTGGCGGCCGAAGAGTCCATCGGCTGCCTCCTCGCACAAGACAACGACGCCGAACGAGAGCAGGCTATTTTTTTATCTTAGTCGCAATCTCAACCAACCAGAGATCAATTATTCTGCCGTCAAGAAGCTTTGCCTCGCTTTATTTTTCGCCACATCAAAACTTAGGCATTACATGCTCCCGTCGGTCACCCAGGTCATTGCCCAGACTGACGTCATCCGCTACATGCTCACTCGGCCAATAGTAAAAGGCCGCATTGGGAAATGGATAATGGCGCTGTCCGAATTCAGCTTGCAATACGTGCCCCAGAAAACTGTCGAAATCGGCATGGTTGAAACGCGCGATAACTACTAGACGATGTACTTTGACGGCTCAAGTACTTCATCCTCGGCTAGCGTTGGAGTTATCATTCAATCCCCAAACCATGATCGTTGGTATTTTTCGCTCAAACTGGATTTTGATTGCACAAATAAACAGGCCGAATACGAAGCCCTTATCATCGGCCTAGAAATCCTTCACAACTTGCGGGCGTCCCGTGCCCTCATCCTCAGTGACTCCGAACTTGTGATTAACCAACTTAATGGTTCTTTTCGATGCATGAGTTGTACCCTGGCACCCTACCACATGGTTGCCAGCTATTTGGTCGAATCCTTCGACGGTATTACATTTGAACATATTTCCTGGATTCATAATACCGCTGCAGACGAGTTGGCTCAAATCACCTTCGGTGCACAACTCTTGGGGGGTAAGCTAGGCCGAGAAATACCCATGTTACGACAGCTATACCCGGCCTTGGTTAACCAGCAAATCCTCTGACGCGACAACGTTATACGCACAAGAGTCATGTCCTTACCTTCGTTGTTAGACCGACAAGACCTTATTGATGTTTGCGCTATCGAGGTGATACCAGATGACTGGTGAAGGCCCATTATGCGGTATCTTGACAACCCCAATGGCAAACACGATCGTAAGACAAGAGTTCATGCCACAAACTATGTCGTGTATCAAAATGAGTTATACCGAAAAGGTGAGGATGGTTTATTATTGCTATGTCTCGGCCCCTAAGAGGTTGCTCAGGCAATCACAGAGGTTCATGAAGGGATTTGCGGAGCTCATCAGTCTGGACGTAAAATGCGATGGCTGCTTCGACGGCACGGTTACTTTTGGCCAAGTATACTAAAGGATTGTATCGAGTTCGCAAGAGGGTGCATACAGTGTCAGATTCACGGTTCTATACAAAGGGTCCCGGCCGAATCATTACATTCGGTCACGAAACCATGGCCGTTTAGAGGATGGGCCATGAACGTAATCGGCAAAATCACACCATCTTCCGGGGCTGCCAAGCACGCATGGATACTGGTAGCAACCGACTGATGCGATGAAAGTTAAGCACTCAAATTAAACCCTCTTGTTGTCAAATTGTAGTATAAAAGCAAGTAGGGATCGTTCTAAACCGGGGATTATGAGGGCTTGCTAAAACCTCTAAACTAACTCAAAGACATAAAAACAAAGTTAAAAACGTTTGAATAGACTCAAAGGACTCAAAACAGATTCTAAAAATGCAAAACAACTTAAAAACACTCAAAATTGCCTAAAAACACTTACTGGGCAGATTCGACACTAACACAACTTGGGACGAAATTTGGGTTTTGACTTGATCAAAACACTCAAAAACACTAACGAAATAGAAATTTAACACTTTGAAACAACAAAGTAAAAGGGGGATTTTGGTTTTGACGAATTCGAAACAAACAAACAACTTATAAAATTAGACAGATTGTAAAGCGAATTTAAGAAATTAGATGATGGATGGATTAGTTAGAGGTCCGTTCTTCGCACATGACACACTTGTACATGAATTGATTTCCAATTGCTTTTCAATAAACTATGATGCTCAACACCCCAGATTAACCGTGATGCACAAATTAACCCTCAGATTTTCCTTTACTCATTGAATTGGATGAATGCATACGACAACCCAAATCATTCTCTAAAAGTCCCCTATATGAATGCATAATAGAGATACAATTAGAGATCATTACGTTCAATGAAAATCATAAGTGTTGACGAGGCAATTATAACTATGAATGCATGATACAATTGTCAAGAATTCAATTAACGTGATTGTGATAAACAACCTTCACTACTTATGAATATAAACTTGTAACGATTAGGTGAAACTCATTTATATTCTAGCATCTAATTCATCCATGAAAACTAAGTTTGCATCCTTAATAAACATACAAGAATCAGTTATGAATAAAATAGATAATTGAATTGCAATCACAACTTATCAAATCACAATTGGAGGAAATCAATTCATATCTCAAGCATGTTCATGGCTTCAAACTTCCCCCTAACTAAATAGGGGTTTAGCCACTCATAATTGCAACAAAATTAGAAAATAACAAAGTAGACATTGAAAGCAAGAATGAAGTACACCTAAAACACTCCAAAGTTCCAAGCTTGAAACGCCAAGGACCTTTGTTTTCAACACCTTGTTGTAGCACAAGTGTCTAGGATGTGTATGGATATATGGATGGAATGGATTTGCACGGCTAAGAGATGAAAGTGTATGGATTGGTGAGATGTAGTATGGCTAGATGAATGGATGGAGGTCACGACAAGGAAATTGTGTTTGTGAATGAAGCTCTTTTCATGGATCAAGATCTTCCTTAGGAAGGGGAATGGTGGATATATTTATAGGCTAAGGAGATGACCACTTCAATTCCTTGCATGTGCAGTTTGTATGGGTGTGTGATGTCCACGTTTCTGTTGGAAATGTGCCCTAAAACCAATCATTTGATGCTAGGATATAAGGAAGTTTCACCTAATCGTTATGAACTTATATTCATAAGTAGTAAAGGTTGTTGATCACAATCGTGTTAAGTAAATTCTCGGCATAAGTTTCATGCAATTCATAGTAACGAGTGCCTCGTCAATGCTTATGTTTTTCATAGAACTTAATGATTCTTGCGTGTATCTCTATTATGCAATTCATGTAGGGAACTTGTAGGGAATGTTTTGGGTTGTCGTATGCAATCATCCAACCCAATAGCTTGTGGAAAAACTGAGGGTTAATTAGTGCAATTCACGGTTAATTTAGGGCGTTGAGTATTCATAGTTTATCGAAATGCAATTGGAAATCATTTTGTATGCAAGTATAACATGTGTGGAGAAGAACCCTCTAGTTAGCCCATCATCCATAGTTTAACCCATCACCCATCAATTCACCTAAATTTGTCTAAGAATCTGTTTAAATTGTTCTTGCTTTGTTTTCCTTATTTTTGTCCAAAACCAAAATCCCCTTTATTTTATTAAGTCATATTAGTTAGTACTTGTTTTAGATTGTGTTTTTAAGTGTTTTAAGTCAAGATAAAATCAATTTTTGCCCAAACTTTGTGTTAGTGGCAGAAACTGCCTTAGAGTTGTTTTTAGGCAGTTTTGAGTCTTTATAATCTGTTTTGAGTCTTGTGACTTTGTTTTGAGTCCTGTAAGTTTAATTTCATGCTTTTAAGTTTGTTTTGAGTTCTTTGAGTCTAGTTTAGTGTTTTTAACTTTGTTTATATATTTTTAAGTCAGTTTAGAGGTTATTAGCAAGCCATCCTAATCCCCGGCCTAGAACGATCCCTACTTACATACTTTACTACATTTGATAAAAAGAGGGTTTAATTTGTGTGCTTATATATTTCGCATCAAATTTTTGGCGCCGTTGCCGGGGATTAGCAACTTTGCTAATCCCCCGTTGTTTCTTTTTCATGTCTTTTGTTTTAGTTACTGACTTTGTTTCTATTTGTGTCTTTTATTTTTACTTTTGATATTTGATTTAGTTTTGTTTCCTTGATTTCAGATACTAGAGAAGTAAGACATGGATTTTGCTACCATTCAAGCTCAATTGGCGAAACTTACTTCTCAATTGTCACAAAATGCCGAAAGGACCACAATGCAAAGTGTCACTACATGTGGTGTGTCCTATGGGCAAGGATATCCAACTCATCAATGTTCTCAATTCGTTGCGAATGAAGATGCTTGGGGTTATCAAGGCCATAGCCAATCATGGGACAACATGTTTTCCAATGCTTACAATTCGGATTGGAGAGATTATTCAGATTGCATGTGGGGAGAACCTCAACAATTCCAACAAGATGGTTATTGGCAGCAAGAATAAGAGTTCTATTCAAGACCTATGCAGCCACCACAACAATCTGCCCAATTCGATTCAGGTACGTCTTTGGATAATGATATGTTTAATAAATTACTCACCTCTTTGAACCAGGAAGTAGAAAATCGAAACACAGAGGTGCAAAATCAAGCCAAGAAGACGGGCGAATTAGAGAAGCAAATTGGGCAGATTATGGAGTTCACGGCACAAATTCAAGAGCAAAGTGAACTCTCCAACTCAACTATTGGAAATTTGAAGGAAGATTTTGAAATCCATGATGCTATCACTTTGGGAAGTGCTATGGAGGTTGGAGGTGAACCCAAGACATCCAAACCAAGCCAAAACATGGATGAACAGCTGCTGCTCGAAGAAGAGGAGAATAACAAGGCCACGGCAAGGGAAGAACCACCCTTGCCGCAACCCCATATCCCCTCTATGCCGTCCATTACAACCAAGGTAAGCCTAAATTCATTTTGTCCTGACCCCGTTTCACCAAATGTCCTTATTCCTTGCAGGATCATGCAATCCAAGGAAGAAGAGGGTGAGAAAGGCATCTTCGAAACCTTTCCAAAGAATCAAGAGCAAGAAGTGGATGGGGAATGTCTAGAATTCATCAAAGAAGATACACTTGAGACGAAAATTCCCAAAGAAGTTGGATTTTATGACACGGGAAAAGTCATAACTCTCAAAACACCAAATCTGGCCAAGTCCCATATCTTTGCAACCTTCGAAGATGTGGTGTTCATAATTAAGTTTGTGTTGGAGCAAGCAAGTAAGCCATCTTCTCCAACTTCGATTTTATTATATACTAACTTTCTGATTTTGATGATTCAGGCACCTACACTACAATTTAAACCATTGCCGGATCACGTCAAGTATCACCTTCCATTCAAGGATCAATTCCATGCTATGGGCCTTATCCAAGTTTAGAAGGAAGTTTCGTCCGGCTGGAAGACGTTAAAGCAAGCGCTTCTTGGGAGGCAACCCATGTATTCAAACGAGGAAGATTTTTGAATCGCTCCACAATCAGTTTTGCGTTTCTAAAAACCTTCCATTTTACTGCGTTTATTTTGCCTTGTTTGTCATTTTTATTTGTTGCTTGTTTGATTGTTTTTGGTGTGGATTTTTGTTTGAAACATTGATAGGTAAACAAAGTGCTTTTACATTGACTTTAGTAGAAAAGGAACATTTGGTAGAAAAATTAAAAGATGTGCATACAAACAAGAATGAGTCTTCATTGGTCAGGATGTGCCTCAACATTCGACGGAGCTCCAGAAAGACGAAGCACCAGAGATTGATTATCCGGAGCCTCAACACTTGGTGAAGCGCCAGAGGATGAAGGCAGAAGTTGCCTCTGGAGTAACGCCACAAACCTCTGATGATTAGTTTGAATCCGCACTTCGAACTCCTGCAGCTGATCAAGCTTCATCTTCATGCTTGTTGAGTAATTAGTTGCGAGCATGTGCAACTCCTTATTCTCATGCCTAAGCACTCTGACCTCTTGCCGAAGACTAGCCACTTCAGCCATCAACGACTCAACCTGACGAGATCGAGCAAAAAGACGCTGGCCCATGTTTGATACTGAGCCTGCACATCGGACGCTGTAGGCCAGAGAGTCCTGAACAGCCAGTTCGTCGGACCGCCTGGAAAGTATCCTAGTGTCTCTAGGAGTGAGAAGATTTCTGGCCACCACCGAAGCGGTTGTATCATTCATCATCATGGAATCCCCAACTGTAAGAGGACCATTTGGGGATACGAATGACGGCTGCCAAATGTTGGTTGGAGAAGATATGTCACTATCTTCCCCGACATTCAAGTTAAGGCGACGGTCAGAAGGGCAAGACATATTCGAAGGTGTGAAGAAAAATAAGAGGTCGGACAAATCAAGTTCTTAGAAGTACAAGTAGGGAGTTTCTACAAGCGAAAAATTCAAGTGTGCTCTGGAATGTGATGCGTGCCTCTCTTTAAAAATTAGCATTCGATGGAGCTTCAGAAATTGAAGAGGCAAGCTCAGAGATCGAAGAGACGTCTGCTTTCTCAAAAGATGGGCTGCTCAGAAACCAAGCGCCGATTCCAGATATCGAAGAGGCGCCATTCTTTTTCAGCCTCATCAGCACGTCAGATTTGAGGAAATCACGGGCAGTTTGTCGAAGCGCCGATTCCAACCATCTGCTTTTCCAGACGTGTCAACATCTGTCACATGCAGAGTCAGCTTTGAGGAAATCACGGGCAGTTTGTCGAAGGCGCCGATTCCAGATATCGAAGAAGCGCCAGTCTTTTTCCAGACGTGTCAACATCTGTCACATGCAGCGTCAACTTTGAGGAAATCACGGGCAGTTTATCGAAGCGCGGATTCCAGATATCGAAGAGGTGCCAGTCTTTTTCAGCCTCGTCAGCATCTGTCACATGCACACTCAACCTTGCAGAAATTACGAGCAATCTGTCGAAGATTTCTGGTGAAGTACAAAGCACGTGAAGTTTACTGTTCAATCATCCAACGGGTGCCGATAAGAGTGAAAGAATAGTACCGGTTATTAATTCCTATAAATGTCGTCATTCACCTTCCATAGCAAGGCAGACATACATAATCCTTCTTCATTTCCGAAAATGCATTCCCAACGAAGCCTCTCGAGTTACTCTGTATTTCTCATCCCTTGGGGTACCTCTGCAAACAAGTCATCAAGAGAAAAAGTATTTCATATCATGAAGGTTGAAAGCAAGAGTATCTCATATCATGCTTTCTCCCTGTCATTTTCCTTGTCTTTGTGACAAGGAGAAAACGAGCAATCAGCCAACACTTGGTGTCAATCTTCCGATCTAAGAACCGACTGCCTAAAACTCATTCCTGATTGCTTACCTAGCATTGCTCTCGAGTGCTCATCTTCAACTGCTGATGTACTTCCGAAGAAGATGCCACATCTGCTTGGAGAACAGATAAGGCAAGTGAAAATGATACCTTGAAGCATGCGGAGACAACGTGCTGATTCATCATCAAGATCAAGTCTCATTTTCCTTGCTAAGAAGTTCCCCAGCCCAGTTCAAGAATACACATGTGGAAAGATACTTCTTCAAAAGCAAAAGTATCTCATATCATCAGAGTCAAAGGCAAATATATCTCATGGCATGTTTTTCCTTTACCTTTGCTCTTGCCTGCGGGACAATGAGAAAGAAAGCAATCGGTCGGCACTTGGACAGATTGAACAAAGAAACAGGCCACCACCTCTACCTCGTGCCTACCTGCCGTGCAGAAGAAACAAGCAGAGAAGAATGCAGCCTGCAGACTCAATCAACCCGGCAGAAGGAGTCCGAGTTGAAACCAAGAGCTCGAGAAGCTTCAACAACATATGGACGCATCAGTCGCCAAAGAGCACAGCCTCGCCGTACAAAGCCATCAAATCACCACCACCAATCAAGTCTCATTTTCCTTGCTAAGAAATTCCCTAGGCCAGTTCGAGTTCAAAGCTGTGGAAAGTCAACAAGATCATCTCTCCATAACCAGATTTGCGTTCTTAAACTCTACTCTGTCTGGTTTTTACTTTGCCATACTTGTCATGTTTATTCGTTAATTGTTTGTTTTCTTGTTTTTGTGTGAGTTTATGCTTAAAACGTTGAGGACAATGTTTGATTTAAGTGTGGGGGGGGGGGGGGGGTAACCATTGTTTTGCATAAAATTCGTAGGAGTTTATCACCCATTACTTCTAAATGTTGTTCCTTGCTCTTTTAAGTGTTTTCAAGCTGTTTTGGAGTGTTTCAGTGTGTTTTGACATAAACATCCAAAAATCTCATAAAAATTTGAAAAATTGTTTTGAAAAACCCAAAAAGAGTTGTTTTTGTATGTTTATTTGTGTCTTAGGGTACCTTCCAACACAATGATGAGGATTTTGTTTTTAATTACATGACTGTTGTTGCGAAATATATAAGCACACAAATTAAACCCTCTTTTGACAATTGTAGCAAAGTATGTAAGTAGGGATCGTTCTAAACCGGGGATTAGGAGGGCTTGCTAAAACCTCTAAACTGACTCAAAAACATAAAAACAAAGTTAAAAAAAATGTAAACAAAAGACTTTAAAATAAGAAAGTAAAAGGGGGATTTGGGTTTGGTGAAGTTGAAAGTAAAACAAACAAACTAAAACTTAAATAGATTTTTAGCTAGGCAAATTGTAAAACGAATTTGAGAAATAAGATGATGGATGGATTAGTTAGAGGTCCGTTCTTCACACATGACACACTTGTACATGAATCTATTTCCAATTGCTTTTTAATAAACTATGATGCTCAACACCCCAGATTAACCGTGAACAGCACTTTTTTAATCTTCAAGTTTTCCTTAAATTATTGAATTGGACGGAAAACGCATACAACAATTCAACACATTCTCTAAAAGTCCCCTACGTGAAAAGCACAATAGAGATACAATTAAAGATCATTAAGTTTCATGAAAACTATAAGCATTGACGAGGCAATCGTAACTATGAAAAGCATGATACATTTGCCAAGAATTCAATTAACGCGATTGTGACAAGCAACCTTCACTACTCATGAATATAAACTTGTAACGATAAGGTGAAACTCATTTATATTCTAGCATCTAATTCATGTATGAAAACTAAGTATGCATCCTTAATAAACATACAAGAATTAGTTATGAAGCAAATAGATAATTGAATTGCAATCACAACTTATCAAATCACAATTGGAAGAAATCAATTCATATCACAAGCATGTTCATGGCTTCAAACTTCCCCCTAACTAAATAGGGGTTTAGTTCCTAATGTTCACAAAACAAAGTTAAATAGAATTATAGATTGAAAATAAAAGAAAGAAAACACCTAAACGTTCCAACGATCCATGTTGGATAGCAAGCACGTCCAAGAACTTTCCTTCTTCTTCTTTGCCGCAACACAAGGTTGGAGTGATGTTTTGAAGGGTTGGTTATATGGATGAATGGATGGGAAGGAGTTTAGAGATGTAGGGAGAGGCAAGGCAAGGCTTGGAGAATGGTTTATTTTCTTCATGATAAATGAGGTTGCTGCCATGGGTATTTATAGGGAGAGGATGGACTTGTTTTTTATGGTGGGTTAGGTCTTGAATCATCCACACACTTTCCTAATGGGTTAGGTATTGAATCATCCACACACTTTCCTAATGGGTTAGGTATTGAATCATCCACACACTTTCCTAATGGGTTAGGCATGGTTTTGAGTGGAGTTTTGGTCAATCCTTCTAGAAACCTATCCCTTCTTGCAACTTGTATTTGTTTCACCATATTTTTAGCATGTTCCTAGCTTCTTTTGACTTCAAATTCGTCCATCCATCTAGCTTGGATCATAAGCAATCCATCTTGGGCCCAAAAACACTCCAAACTACTCCAAATTGGCTCAAAATGCACCCTTAGCCCATAAAACCTACAAACACACGAATTTAGCTTTAAACACTATTATAAATACTAAATAATTACCAAAATGTAAGAAAACAAGCAAGCTAAGTCGCATAAATATGCTCCTATCAACTGTTTAAGAGAGTTATAAACATGGATGAACATTTGATTTACTCTTTGGTGTATGCTTGGTTGTGGTTATAATTTATGAATTCACATGAAATCATAAAGGAAAAATTAGTTTTTGTAACATGCTTGAAGGAAGGAACTCAAACAAACGCTACAACCTTGTGAGACTTGAGCCTAAACGCTATTTGGAGAGTTGATAATCTATGCATTATTGTTTTCTAAGTCGTTGCATGATCTCATTATTCTTTGCTTGGTTACTACTTAGAAGGCGTTTCATCATTTAGTTCCAAATGCTAGAACTCATGCCCATTTCATTCAAAGCATGTTATTGATTTGCATAACACATATTCAAGATGAAGTTGTGTAGTGAGCATCACCAAAGCCAAATTGCCGTGTATCCTATTTCATTATATGTTTAAGTTAACCCCATTGAGCCTTGTTAGCCTATTTTCTTTGTTAACCACATTATCCTCACCTAGCCTAGATTAGGACCATCCATACCCTTGTTCTTAAAGCATAGTAAAGCATGATTCAAATTGAATTCCTGTTGAGTAATGTTTGGCAGAAAACAAGTGTGGGGGAAGTGTTTCTCATGTGAGTTAGTGTGCCATAGGCACGGGTAGAAAGAAAAGAAAAGAAAAATTCGTGAAAAGAAAGAAAGAAAAAAGAAAAGTGTGAAAAGTATGAAAAACAGAGTTCTAAAGTATTGTTTGTTGAAGAAAGGGTCCAAAACATTGAATTCGGCCCTAAATGTTGATCAATCTTCCCTTTATGTCTAAAAGTTGATTTCTGCAATCTAAGTGAATTCTAAGTTTCAATTTCATTACTTTGCTTGCTATTGCTTTAAGAACGTTTGTTATCCCTATCCTTCATTTGTTAGCCAACACCCCAAGCCCCGTTACAACCCTTGACTTCAATCTTGAGTGTTATGTGTTTCAATTTGTGGAGTTTGAATTTGGTATGAGCATATGGTGTCACTGGTTCTCGCATCTAAGTAGTAGCATTCCATTCATGAGATCATATCTAAACATGCTTATTAACTCCAGAAATTGCTTTTTTGTGATACATATATGTGAGCATTCGTTTTCATATCTACATCAATCTTCTCACATATAACTAGTATAGGGTGTGTAGTTAGAAAATCTGAGTGAAAATTGAGTGCATATCTTGTGAGGAATTGAGTAAATTCTCTAAGGCATGTTACTACATCAAAAACATTGTTTTAATTGGTTAATTGTGAACAAGTAAGTGGTGACTATGATTAAGTATGTGCTTAAGTGTAAAGATGATTCAAATATGTGGGGATGATTTTTTTTTTTTTTAACATGTCATGTGCATTGGAAATCCCTGAGGCAATTGTTGGAAGGTTTAGGTTGTGTTTTATTTGTTTTGTTTCGTTTTATTTCTTTGTTTTGCTCGAGGACTAGCAAAAGCTAAGTGTGGGGGAATTTGATAGGAGCATATTTATGCGACTTAATTGTCTTGTTCTCGTGCGTTTACGTTGTGTTTCCTTAGTTATTTTAGTGTTTAAAGCCATTTTCATTTGTTTGTAGGTCTTAATAACAACCTTGGCAAGAAAAGTGCATTTTGGTGCATGTTGGATCAATATTGGGTTGAAATGGATTGCATGCATGAGGATGGACGTTTTGGGCATATGTGTGTGCATGTGTGTGTGTGCAATTGCAAGGATAAACAATGACAACTCATACACATGCAAACTCAAGGCAAGAGAGGGAGAGAACACATGCAAAGAAGCCCACATGCAAAGTGAAAACAAAACTCATGGCAAAGGGGAAGGAATTGTGTGTGTTTTGTGGTTGAAATGATGAAGCATGTGTGTGTAAATGTAAAGGGGAAAACATGGCAGCAAACACATGGCAAAGAAAGCAAACACATGGCAAAGAGAAGAACATTGAAGCATACACATACAAAACTCACGGCAAAGGGGAAGGAATTGTGTGTGTTTTGTGTTTGAAATGATGAAGCATGTGTGTGTATTTGTAAAGGGAAAAACATGGCAAAAAATGTGTGTGTTTTGTGGTTGAAATGATGAAGCATGTGTGTGTAAATGTAAAGGGGAAACATGCCAACACACACCCACACAAGCTCACATGCAAAGGAAATGGAGTGGTCCTCTCTCAAGCCTATAAATACCACCTCCCATATTCATCAAAAACATAACAGATTTTCTCCTTGCTTTGGCCGAAACTTCCCACCACCATTCTCTCTAATTTCAGCCAAAAACCACCCCTAGCCACACCACCCATCAATCCTAAACCTTTCCATACCATTCCCCATCCATTCTACACCATAAAAACCACCCAAAACCGTCCAAAACCTCTAGTGCCGCTGCTTGCAAGGAAGGAAAGAGAAGGAACATCTTGTGCCGTGCCTATGCCCAAGCCTTGGGAGTGTTGGAGTGTTTCTAGGTGTTTTCTATCTTTGATTTCAATGTTTAAATTAAGTTATCTTTATGTAATTGCGAGTATGAGGAACTAAACCCCCCTTGGCTAGGGGGGATTCAAAACCATGTTTATGCTTGCTATATGATTTGATTACTTCCAATTGCGTTTCATGAATTGTGAATTTAATTTACTTATCTCTATGAATTAAAACTAATTTGTGTATGTTGGTTGAGAGTGCACGCTTAATTTTCATGCATAAGTTTGATGCTAGGATATAAGGAAGTTTCACCTAATCGTTATGAACTTATATTCATAAGTAGTAAAGGTTGTTGATCACAATCGTGTTAAGTAAATTCTCGGCATAAGTTTCATGCAATTCATAGTAACGAGTGCCTCGTCAATGCTTATGTTTTTCATAGAACTTAATGATTCTTGCGTGTATCTCTATTATGCAATTCATGTAGGGAACTTGTAGGGAATGTTTTGGGTTGTCGTATGCAATCATCCAACCCAATAGCTTGTGGAAAAACTGAGGGTTAATTAGTGCAATTCACGGTTAATTTGGGGCGTTGAGTATTCATAGTTTATCGAAATGCAATTGGAAATCATTTTGTATGCAAGTATAACATGTGTGGAGAAGAACCCTCTAGTTAGCCCATCATCCATAGTTTAACCCATCACCCATCAATTCACCTAAATTTGTCTAAGAATCTGTTTAAATTGTTCTTGCTTTGTTTTCCTTATTTTTGTCCAAAACCAAAATCCCCTTTATTTTATTAAGTCATATTAGTTAGTACTTGTTTTAGATTGTGTTTTTAAGTGTTTTAAGTCAAGATAAAATCAATTTTCGTCAAAACTTTGTGTTAGTGGCAGAAACTGCCTTAGAGTTGTTTTTAGGTAGTTTTGAGTCTTTATAATCTGTTTTGAGTCTTGTGACTTTGTTTTGAGTCCTGTAAGTTTAATTTCATGCTTTTAAGTTTGTTTTGAGTTCTTTGAGTCTAGTTTAGTGTTTTTAACTTTGTTTATATATTTTTAAGTCAGTTTAGAGGTTATTAGCAAGCCATCCTAATCCCCGGCCTAGAACGATCCCTACTTACATACTTTACTACATTTGATAAAAAAAGGGTTTAATTTGTGTGCTTATATATTTCGCATCAGAGATGAGTAAGAATAATTAAATGGTTTAATTATTTATGGCAAGGATTAATTAATATGTTAATTAATGAAACGAATAAAGTTCGTTAAAAGACCTAGGGTTAGTTTTGGGCCTTAAGGCCCAATGGGATTCGAACGTCAAGCCCATTGACTTAAGTTGTATGACAACTTAATGACTAAATATTCACAAAGGCCCAAACAACCCAATAACACCCTATGGCCGGCCATATTGATAATGGAGTGGGTTTTGGACTTATTACAAGTTTGCCACTCCAATGAAGGTAGGTATAAATATGACTTTATAGCCTTTTCTTCATTAGGGTTTCTTTTTGGGAGAAAAGATGAGAACAAAAGCTCTCTTTGCTCTCTAAGAGGCCGGCCACCCTAGAGGAACATAGCTAGCAATCTTACTTCCTCTAGGTCACTCATTTCTTCATCAATCCTTCCTTGGTGTGGAGACTTAGAGGTTCTCAACTTTGAGAACTTGGAGAAACCAATTCTTACATCCAAATCCATGGAGCTAAGAAGCAAGGAATGAATGCCCTATCTCTTGGGTGATTATCCTTTGCTTATGCAAAGAGGAATCAACAAAGGTATAAATTTCTCAACTCACTTTGTTTTGAGTTGAGTCTTGGTTCACCCATCTACTAGGCTTTGAATTTCATGGGTAATGTTTTGTTTTTGAGTGCATACAAGCATGATTCCGCCTTTAAATGTTAATTGCATCCTATAGATGTTGCTCAAATAAACATGTTTTTCACAAAATTTCCTTCAGTTTCCCTTTACATTTGCACACACATGACCTCCATCATTTCAGCCACAAAACAAACACATTTTCTGCCATGTTTCTCCTTTACATTTACACACATGTTCTTCATCATTTTAGCCACAAATCAACCCATTTTCTGCCCATGCCAACTGTCCATGCCATGCCTTTCTCTTTGCCCATGTGTGTGTCTTTCCTTTGCCCATGTGTGTGTGTTTTTCCTTTGCATTTGCACACACATGTTCTTCATTATTTCAGCCAACAATCCACCCATTTTCTGCCCATGCCAAGCCCTCCATGCCGTGCCTTTCTTGTTGTGTGTGTGCTGTCCATGTAGAGTGTGTGTATGCCCTCCAACCTGTGCAGTTTGCGTGTGTGTAGCTGTCCATGTTTCTCTTTTACATGTGTCGTGCCTTCTCTTTGTAGCTGTGCATTTCCACTTGCTCCAAAGCCAAATGAGTGCAATCATAACCCCATTTGCTGCTGAGTGTTGATGACAAAGCAAAACACAAAACAAGTGCCTTTACTTTCTCATTTTATTAGCCAAAACTGCTTAGCCCTTTTCTGAATCTTTCAGTGTTACAGTACCCATAACTTCTTCTAGAAAAAAGATATTAACAATCCGTAAATTGTTCCAGAAAATAGACATCCGTAGCTTTCCAAGCAAATAAGGCTCATTTTCTCATTCATTCTGAGTTGTTCATAACATGCTTCCAAAGTCAGCTAATCTGCACAGGCAGTTTTGACGAATTTGTTACTTAATATCTCACTTGTGCTACTTTTCTTTTCTTTGCTTGATAAATCACACAAAACACAAAAACATAGTAAATAGCTCAAAAATATAAGGAACTAAGAAAAGACAAGTGAATTTTATGTAAAATATATATAAATATGAGCTTATCACCAACTACTTCACTAAGGGGGTCGAAGCAAAATCGTATGCCGAGCTAACGTCTAAAGAAGTTTGCGACTTTGTGGAAGAACACATTGTGACCAGATTCGGCATAGCATAAACGATCATAACTGACAATGGCATAATCTTTACAGCCGAGAGGTTTAAAGAGTATACGGCAAGTTTGAAAATTCGGCTTGAACAGTCTACACCGTATTATCCACAAGCAAATGGGCAGGCCGAGGCAAGTAACAAAGTGTTGATCGGCATTCTCGAAAAAACAATAAAAGAAAGGCCTGGCATGTGGCATTTAAAGTTGAATGAGGCTTTATGGGCATATCGAACATCGCTCCGATCGGCGACTGGGACAACCTCGTATGCATTAACCTACGGACACGACGCAATGTTACCAGTCGAGTTAAGCATAAATTCGTTGTGAATGATTGATACAAGTAGTTTGTGCAGCGCCGAATATAATCAGTCCATGAGACAGAAGTTAGAAGATTTAGAAGAAGCGCGACTTGACGCTTATAACCTGCTGGTGGCACAGAAACAGATTGCCGAACGAGCCTATAATAAAAAGGTTAGACAGAAAACATTTGGCGAAGGACAATTAGTTTGGCAAACGGTGTTGCCCATAGGAATCAAAGACACCAGGTTCGGCAAATGGTCGCCAAATTGGGAAGGGTCGTTCGTCATACATAAGGTTCTCGGCAAAGGCACATATCATCTTAGAGACCGGACTGGTTTAGTTCACAGATTACCAATCAATGAGAAGTTTTTAAAGAAGTACTATCCGGTTGATGTGAGAATTACTTGACACACAAATTAAACCCTCTTGTGACAATTGTAGTATAGATGTAAGTAGGGTATCGTTCTAAACCGGGGATTATGAGGGCTTGCTAAAACCTCTCAAAACTAATTTAAAAACATAAAAACAAAGTTAAAAAAAATGTAAACAAAAGACTTTTAAGACAAGAAAGTAAAAGGGGGGATTTGGTTCTTGTGAAGTGAAAGTAAAACAAATAACTAAAACTTAAAAACTATGGATGATGGGCTTTAGCTAGAGGGTTCTTCTCCACACATGTCTTGCTTGCATACAAAACGATTTCCAATTGTATTTCAATAACTTATTAATTCTTAATGCCCCAAGTTAATTAGGTACGCTTAAATTAACCCTCAGATTTTCCTACTTTTATTGAGTTGGATGATTGCATACGACAACCCAAAGCATTCCTCACAAGTTCCCTACATGAATTGCATAATAGAGATACAAGCAAGAATCATTAAGTTCTATGAAAATCATAAGCATTGACGAGGCATTCGTTACTATGGAATACGCATGAAACTTATGCCAAGAATTTACTTAACGCGATTGTGACTAGCAACCTTCACTACTTGTGAATATAAGTTCATGACGATTAGGTGAAACTCCCTTATATTCTAGCATCAAATTCATGCATGCAAACTAAGTGTCGACCCTCAATCAACATACACAAATCAGTTTTTATACGAACGGATAAGTAAATTGAATTCATAACTTATGAAACGCAATTAAAAGTAATCAAATCATATTGCAAGCATGGACATGTGTTTCGAATCCCCCCTAGCCAAGGGGGGTTTAGTTCCTCATTATTACAAAACAAAGATAAACAAATTTAAACATTGAAAAACAAAGGAAAGAAAGCACCTAAACGTTCCAACGATCCATGTTGGATAGCAAGCGCGTCCAAGGACTTTTCTCCTTCTCTTTGCCACAACAACAAGGTTGGAATGATGTTGAAGGGTTGGTTATTTGGAGGAATGGATGGGAAGGGGTTTAGATATGTAGGGAGAGGCAAGGGAAGGCTTGGAGAATGGTTAATTTCTGGATGATTTGAATGAGGTTGCTGCCATGGTATTTATAGGAAGAGGATGGACATGTTTAATGCAAAAATCTGGTGGAATGAAGTAGGTAAGGCATGGCAAGGTGGAGAATTGTTGGTGAGGGTAGGTTTTGAGTCATCCACTCACATGTCATGGTGAGTTAAGCATTGCATCATCGACTCACATGTCATGGTGATTTAAGCATTGCATCATCACTCAAATTTCTGGTGAAAGTGAATCAATGCCCACGGCATTGAAGAATTTCTTGGTTTTGAGTGAAGTTTTGGTCAATCCTTCTAGAAATTTATCCCTTCTTGCAACTTGTATTTGTTTCACCAGATTTTTAGCATGTTCATAGCCTCTTTTGTCTTCAAATTCGTCCATCCATCTAGCTTGGATCATAAGCAATCCATCTTGGGCCCAAAAACACTCCAAACTACTCCAAATTGGCTCAAAATGCACCCTTAGCCCATAAAACCTACAAACACACGAATTTAGCTTTAAACACTTTTATAAATACTAAATAATTACCAAAATGCAAGAAAACAAGCAAGCTAAGACGCATAAATATGCTCCTATCACCGGTCACATGGGAAATGCGAGAATAGAAATTCATTTCATTAAGATTAATAAAAGAATACATTGAGTAGGTCGATCAGGTTACATTCAAATAAATTCAGGGCGAAGAAGGGAGAAGAGTTTCAAGAACAGCCTTCGGCTCTAGCCATATCACTTCGCCCATTATGACTTCAGCTTGCCGATTCCGCTTGTCCATATTTAGCTGCTCAACTTCCTTGACTTTAGCCGTGTATTCGGTTAAACAAGATTTGCCGCCCGACTCAAGTCTTTCGCAAGATCAGAAGCAATTGCCGACCTTTGAGTTTGGAGTTCGGTAATTTGGCGGTCAATGTCGACCGGTTTCTCTTTTTTTTATTTCAAGGCTTCAATTTTTGGGTGAAGGGCGTCTCGAGCAGCAGTCGCAGCCTTCAGGACAGCTTCGGCATGGAGAGCCTTTTCAAAAACGGGAAAAAACTCTCAGGTTCACTCAAGGGTAGAAGTCGCTTGAGTGATGGCTTCAGTACTCAAGAGGCCTTCAACGGCGAGATCATTAAGACACTCACCCACGAACTCGAGACCCTTACGTTCAAGAATTTGTGAAGCTGAAAGAGAAAATAGTTCTTGTAGCTTAACAAGCACGTGGTTTTTGGCTGTCGATGAGGGCCCGGATGTGGTCGCGGAAGGGACAGCAGCCCCTGAAGTGGTCGAGAGAAGGGCGTTAAATTCGACTTCCCATGAAGGCTACATGAAAGGGAGTCGTCAGAATAAGCTAAATCTTCAGAAAATAAGAAGGGGGAAATGATAGAGCTGCCGAGAAGAGACTTCGGCCATGTCTGCTGGTTCGTTGCTCGAACCCAGAGAGCTCAATGGCCGAGCCCAATGTTTTAAGCAACTTCTCAATTCACGCGGCCGATGAAGGTTATCTACATTTGACGGCCACCAAGGTGGCCAAGAGATATAGATAACGCCTATCGGCGCATAAAATTTTTGGTGAAATGAAAACGCGGGCACTTGGCATTTAATATTTTTCTGGTTTAGAATTTTTAGGCAAGAGAGTGATTAAGAGATCAATAATAAGGGTGCTTACGTGGGCAGAAGTGGCTTCCTAGGGAGGGATGCCTAGGTTTTGATCCTGTGGATGAATTAGCGTATCCGCCGTTGCTTCAGCTTCAACGGCAGGACCCTTCCCACGATATGCCGCAGGGGGATCAACCTGGCCGATCGTTTCGACCGTAGGAGGTGGATTGGTTGGTCGAGGACGACTTTTCAACGGAATCTCATCACTCTTATCATCCTGGAATAAGGATTGTTAGAAACTCTAACATTAATTGAAAAATAAAATTGCCAACCACACAATTATACCTCCAAGATGATCGCTGATTGTCTTGGAATCTTGGGGGGTGTTTTCTTCAACACCGAAGTCATTTTCTCTAAGACAGGGGCAACGATTGGCTCAAGAGTTGTCATTTTCTCGAACAGTGGAGAAGTGGTTGGATCGGCCGGTGGCGGAGGAGTCGCTGGCTTGACCAGTCGAGTAGTTCTTGGCCCGGTCAAGACTGGAGGGTCAGGACGAGCTTCGGGCGCTTGACCTATCAGAGCCGGCTGCACGACCGTCGGGATGCGTACGGCTGGGGTGGAAGGAGAAGCATCGGGAGTGGCTATTCCCGTCGTTTGGCTACAGATAACATGAATTTCTCGTTGCCCTTTATTTGCCAATTTCTTGACGCGTTTTGTAGGACGAGAGACTGCGGCGGCCGTCTCAGTCTCTTGTCGGGGTCGTTTGCTCGGCTTGGAAGAAGGGATTGCCTTTTTCTTGGTTGCAATTACAGCCACCGCCTCTGCCTTTTTCGACGCTCGGCTGCCTGAGAATTGAAAACCAAGTCAATAACAATATGGATATATATCCAAATATATAAAGGAAGCTACATACCATGGGTAGCCTCTTTCGGCTAGGGAGCAGGAGCCTTGTGGGGACGATCGCCGAAGATCTTGTTAATGACATATTCGACCGGTGCGCTGAAGAAGCTATGAGTGTATTCTTCCAACCAATCGCCGAAGGTATCGGTGCTAAGAGATTCTGGAGTGAGCGGTCGAAGGCAGCATTTTTGGCATCGCTCATAGAACTCTTTTTTAGCGTCATGGCATTCCTTCTCTGAGGAACCAGGTTCGCGTCCTCGGCTTAGGACGGATCGTGATGAGAGAACCGGACAGCCTTGAAGATAGCCAAGCTACTGAGCGAGGAAATTGGGATGATACACTTCCCAACCCGCTCGGCGACCATCACAGCCGAGAGGCAGGTCACGGGTAAGCACGAAAGACCCCCAGGATTGACGAAGGTCAGCATCTTCATCCGCGCCCCACGCTGAGGTAGGAAGCCTGATTGACGAAGGGTATTCTCGACGATGACAGATCAAGAACTCGTCATTAGAAAGATCGTTGAGAGCAAAAAAGTATTTGAACACCTCTTCAGCTTGGTGAGGGGGTGCTGGCCGAGAAGCCAGCTGAGGGCCGAGCGCTTCCGTAGGCGAGAAATCGGCAATCTCTGGCCGAAAATAGGGGAAGTAGACCTGCAGCCAGAGTTGGAAGACCCAGAAGGGACCAGTCTGGTACGGGTCGACCTTATATAGGGTCGTTTCGGCCAAGCAGCGTAGGAGATGGGCGAGAATGGCCGGGCTGAGTGCCAGAGTGTAACCGCTAGCTAGGGCTTCGGCTACTGGCATGTTCTCGACCAGACACTTATTGGATTTGGTACAACAGATAAATTTGTTGTACCAATAGAAGAGATTAATAACCCGGAAATGAATCCAGCTCGATAAAGGAATAGGTTCAAAATTATAGTGAAAATAGGACTGGTCGAGTTGGAGTTTGATTAGGAGAAGAAGTCTTAATCTAAGTAGGTTTTTAACTCGACCTTGAAGGTATCCGGTGCTATAAATAGAGGAGGCTGTGCATCGTTCAAACCCCTTCAATTCAACACACAACTGCCCTGCGCAAAACTCTCTCAACAACTTAAGATTTTTATTTTCTCTTTTCGCTGACACATCTTCCGTTGGCATCAACAGCACTGTGAAAGCAACCGATGATATCTTCAGTCGGCATAGATAGCTCTGTCTTCGTAGAATCAGCCGATCTCGCAGCATCTTCTGTTGGCATCAACAGCACTGCGGCGAGGACGGTTAGTTACCTATCCAAGTCTCGGTCGAGAAGGATTTCCGAATCTTTATTGGTCGAGGTCATCTCATTAGCCTTCTCAGCGAGGTGAGGTGTTACAGTTTATTAGGCTCAGCGCATTGCACGCCGAGTTATTGTATGATTGGATACTCCCAAGTGGGATTTAGAGTTCGACATTCAGACGGCCGAACCACGTTCATTATTAAAACTCATATCTGCTTTGAGTATTTGTGCCCTTACGCTTTGGTGTCAATTCGGCGAGAGTTTACTCTGACGAATACCATCATAGTGACCGAATCCGACGACGACGATTTGTGAACTTCGTAAGAATAGTAGCCTTGTCTTCAGGTTCGAGAACCCAAGAGGCCGAGACGTGTTCCTTCCTCGGTCGCAATCGCAAGATGCAGAAGTCAGTCGCGCACCCAACGCAACATCAACAAATTTTACTCCTCGGTCGAGCTCGGCCGACTAGTTGGCACGCCCCGCATTCACCGAATGACGTTGTTAGCTTATAGATTACTCGGCATGCGCGCCACGTAGGCTTGGTAGTTTTTAGGGTCAACATCAATACAGCGATGGGAAGGAAGAGAACTCAAGCTTAGGTTCTCGGTGAAAGTTTTCGATGAGTTCGAGGTGAAACTCGGTAAGTTTAGCTTGAATTTTATTTCATCCCATTGCTAGTAGTGTTCTCTATCTTCCTGTTGAATTTGAGCTTGAAATTGAGGTTTTAACCTCTCTGTAAGTTTAACAGTTTCCGGTGACGGACTCTGGTTGAGTTCCGTCGAGCTCGAAGTCAATCACGGTCTAATTCTTAGTGGATTGGACTTTGATGAGGTTTATGAGCATTCTTGTGAAGTTTTGAACTGAAAATCATGGTTTCTTACCTCTGCATGCAATGTTCTTCGCATTTCCAGAAATTGGTGGAATTCTCCGATGCGTTATTGTCGAATCCGAGGTGATTCGACCCCGAATCATTCAAAGTCAGACTTAGGTAATTAATAGACTTATTTTCATGATTTTGTTTGAGTTTGGATGAAAAATCCATGAAATTCAAATGAAATTGAAGCTCTGCAATCTGGGTTTTATGCAGAATCTGGCAAACCTTCGGCGGCGAAACACAGCGATCACGACGCTCTCCGTTATTTAACGGTAACGACGATGGATTTCGTTAGATATAACAGATCTCTACTGGCAAGGTTATATTCTGTTAACCTTCAATTTGTAAACGGACGACCGGAGCGTGGCCTCGGTCAGTTTAACGTGTACTTGCCGATCGGCGGCGGTGAGTGCGGCAGCGCGTATGCCGGCGATGTCAATGACGATGGCGGCGTGTGCAGTAGTGCGTGAAGTGATGCGTGAGGACCCGAGACCTAACCCAAGGTTATTCAATGTCACGAATCACGTATGCACTTCGTTTGTACAAATTTGGAGCCGTTTATCACATTTGAGTTAAAGTTTTAGTGAACCTTAGAATTTACTTAGTATTGGTACGAGAGATTTTTCAATGTGACTGGCACACAAGGTAGTACACTACACGTGTCATTATACAAATGGTGGGATATGTGTATTAAAAAATTAATAACTTAAAAAATAAAATTTCCCACCACTTACGTAAAAATACGTAATGTACCATCCGTATTTCTGTCACAATGAAATTTTTTTGGTATTGGTGGTAAAGTAATGTTTTACAGGTGCGCTTGAGTAGCCTAGACAAAGGCAAAGTGAAACACACATAATTTCTGTAAGTGGATCCCCTTCAAAACTCACCTGCTTTTTTTTTACACTATTGATGAAATTAAATGCTTTTAAGTATTCTTGGATGAGACTTAAATAGAAATTGGTTAGATGACCATATAAATGATTTACTTATGTTGGTGATTTATTTTCATCACATGGTCTGTTATATATCGAGTATAGATATATGCGGCCATAGGATATTTGCATGTGATACAATATTTTTAATAGAGGTTATATATGCTAGTAGATGCTAGTTGTGCACAGGTAGACGCTCGTGTACTCATATGTGTTGTACTCTTACTAGCTCAATTGTAGAGAAGCTCGATTCTTCTCTTTGTGTAGCCAGATATGCCTAGATTCCGATTACATCCCTTTTTGTGTAAGCTCCTAGAATTGATTTTTTTAACAATTTTGTCAATTTATTTTGAGGGTATAATAGAGATTAGACAAACATAACTATACATTAAGACCTCGTAAAAGATTATTGAAGCGCTCAACATATATTTTGTTCGATCGTCAAAAGTTTACAATGATAATCATAATTTCGGCCAAAAAACTTCATTGGTCGAGCTCCTAATTGGTACCTACGGAGTTATGCTGTGTCTTGTCGATTTCTGCCAAGGCTTGTCGAGCGAGACATATTATCAAACGCAACATGGGGACCATAAGGTCACACACAAGAAATAAGAGAAGAAAGACAAAAGAAGAGAAATAAGTAAATTTACAAATAACTATACATAGGGTTGCACAAAAGAAATAGCACGTTGAATAATTTAGTATTTTTACTTATTCTTTTAGTTAATATACATTGAGATCATGACGCTATTAGAGTCATGAACAACCAATAACCCATGTTGAGTCCACTACTAAATAGAGGGAACCTAATCATTTATATCGAGCAAATTACAAGCTCCTGTATAAATTATATTTATTGGTTGGCAAATTCAACTATCAACTAATTAAATAATAAAAAAGTCCTTGCTGGCGCGTATCAAAAACTACCGACTACTTTCACCCCAAAAAAGAAAAAGAAAAAACTACCTACTATTTGTTTTCTTTTCCCCCCAAAATAATGCCTACTGTTTGGTTGTCGGAGTAGCAATGCGGAAGAGGATATATAACTCCACGTAATCGGATATCTGTATCCAATTATACGATAGCTCAGTGCACGTAATTGGGTTGCTTAGCTTAGATTTAGTTTTTCCTTTCCTCCAACCTCACAGTCACGAGAAGGTCTTAAGCATGGTCTAAAATATCGATATTATCGGCGATAATTCGCCGATAATATCGTTTTTGTGAGAGAGCGATATTTTTACACTTATCCACTTAATTATCGTCAATATATCGATATATTATTGATAATATTGCGATATTTTAGGACTAGTGCGAATCGGAGAAGAACGCCGGAGCTTCTACAGCTCCGGCCGATTGTAAAAGAGCACCCTAGACTCCGATCTAGGTATCAAAATGAAACACAAGACGAGAGGAATGTTTTATTCCTTCCGTTTGTCGTGAAATGGTCGGAGGTGTTCAAAAAGCTCCTCGACACTCACGGCCTCGCCGGAGCTGGGTGTGCCTTCCCCGGGTCAATCTCGTTCTAAAACCTTGTTAAAAAAACGAGATAAAACTTAGTATATCTCAACCACACAACATCCAAGATGAATTGAGGTAACCCGGGGCATACCTAACCGGAGAAGGATCAAGAGAACTCGTCGGAGAGTTCCTAGATTCTACTGTCTGCACCGAGAGAAAGGGAGAGAAAGACGAGGTTTAGATGGTGATAATGATGCCGTTGACGGAGTACTACGAAGGGTGTGCGGTGACTGGGTGTGTGTGTGTGTTCGACGAGAAGATGAGAGAACACAGAGAGACTCGGGGAAGAAGAGGAAAAGGAAGAGAGTGTGAGGGAGGGAAAGAGAAGAGAGAGAGAGAGATAGGCTTGGACCCGGGGAACAGCAAACAAAGGTGGGCCCCGTGGCACACCTATTAAGACTCAAAAACAATTTTAAAAGTAAAATAAACTCAAACTTAGTGAAAATACAATTTAAATTGGGGGTGGGTGTAACAATGACACACCCCGATCCTAGAATCAAGGCGTGCTGGCCGTCACGTGAGCGTGACGTAACCATAAGTGCGGTGCGGAAGCAAAGATAAGAGAATTACGAAAGAATAAAAACAACTACTAGCAAGAATAACCAAATAGCATGCTAGAGTGAGTTAAAGTGTGAACACATACATAAACAGAGCTTAAGCAATAGGTGCAGTCAAGTAGGACTATAATTAAAGTACAACACCCACAGGTGAGTCCTACATTAAAGGAGTCTGTCAGAATGCCGAAGCGAAACCTCGTGAGCCACCAACTGCTAACTAGAACCTGGAGGGGCGCAAAACAAAATTGAGTGGGTCAGTAAAACAAAGCTTTTTGAAAAACCTTTCATTTAAAACATTTCTAACCCCTCTCTGTACTTTCCCAGAAAATAGCATAATAGCATAATACTTTTCATAAATCTCAAATCATCAATCTTTCTTAAAAACCAGAAAGTATGCCATGTTAAAACTTTCAAAAACAGAATGAATGATGCATCAATGTAACAGGTGAAATGATGAATTAACCGGAGACCCTGCAGTTGGTCCTGTACGGTTAATTCTATAGCTCAACATCCAATCCAACCGGAGTCACCTCGGTGACCTGTACGGCACCACACTGCAGATAAGTCGGAACTACCTGAAGTAGTATGTACGACATGAATGGTGTAATAATACGCTCTAGTGCTTCTCTTATCAATCATCTGTGTACACAATCTAAGGTCACCTATCAGTCGGAACCCTCTCATGGTCTGTTCGACATGTCGGAACCCTCACATGGTATGTACGACATGCACCTACTTGGATCCAAGGTGAGCGTGCGGTGCGAGGTGAATAATATAAGCACTAACACCATGATTGCAGGTTATGAGCTATCAACATAATATACATCATCAATGCACATGAATAACATAAACTCACCTAATACTCACCTGTGCGTCCACAACACCAATTCACATATATATATGCATCAATTATCAATTCATATAACTCATATCATGCATGCATGGCATTTGAAAACGTATTTTCATTCAAACTCAATTTCTGGGAAAAATATCAATAGTATATAGGTATAAACAGAAATACTTCCCACTCACTGATAAGTCGAAGGGTCGTAACCCCCGTGACGTCCCTGGATGCGCTCGTCCTCGGGATAGGTATCACTTATATGCGAAATAACTATAAAAACGTTATTTTAAAGCATATAACCAACAATACGTAATAACTTCTCATATGGTGCTCAAATTGGGTATATGAATATACTACAGTGACCTACTCGACGTCACGGACGTCGACAAATTTTTAGAAAAAAATTTTGACGTGGCACGCGCCCCCACGCGCCAGGACAGGCACGGGTACAAGCGTGCCCACGCGCGTATTCTTCCTCGCGAGCTCGCCGGACTGAGTTTTCTGGTGGCCGGAAAACTGGGCAAATTTCAAATGCCTTGTTCTCCTTCGTTTCTCAACCATTTTCTTCGAATTTTATATCAAAATGAAGCCCTAAACATGTAGTTTCACGCTATACTACTTTAAGGCTCTAAAAATCACGAAATCTCACCGGAAAAATTCCAAGAAAATCGGCCAAAGTCGAACCCAGTGATCCCGACGTCCAAAACCTTCAAACGAAGCACTCCAAGCTTCCTTGGGACGTCACTAAGTTCACTACAAGCTTAGAATTCCCTGAAAATCGACATATAACGATTGCATGAATAGTGACATAAAATGGGGGTTCGGATTCCACGTGATTTCGAAGGTTTCACGTCCTAAAACTAACACCAATCGACTCAGGAGGTTAAAAGGATGAAGAATCATACCTTTTTGGCGTCGATCCGTGAAAGTTGGAGGGTTTTCTAGCTTGTCCGTACGTTCGAGAGGGAGAGAGTCTGAAACTGAGAAGAGAGAGCGAGAGGCACAGGGAAGAGGGAAGGAAAGGTGGTCCTGTGCGTGTGTGTGGTCCAACCAAAACCATACATACCAATTTTAATCCCTAACCACACAAAAATACAATCCAAATTAATTGAACTTAAATTATTTTCTCCAAACGTTTAGGGATGTATTTACTTAGTCCAATAATATGCCACATACACACATACCTTAACACCCGTCAAGGGTAATTCCGTCATTTCACGTCCTTAATAAGAAAATCTCGGGACGGGCTGTGACAAACAATCTACCATGCAATGTATAAAGTGTAAAATATATAATGAATTAGTACAATTCATTATATATGCAATGTACAGAGTTCCTATGAGGTTCAAAATATTGTACTAATTCATTATATATAAATGATTATGGTGTGTTTAAACTTCTTTCATTAATTACTACATATTTTCTACACTCACAATGTTTGCCAGTTCGCTATATAATCAACTTAAATCAGTTAAATTCATCATGCAATGCATTTCCTTCCAATTTTTTGTGATAATCTAATAAATAATTGACTAAATAAACATCCTGCAAAGTTTCAATAAAAATTTCCAAGTTTTTCTTACAATTTCCGTGGTTTTTATTCAATTTTTATCGATATCGATAATATCCCGATATTTCCATCGAAATTTCCGTGTTTTTGGACTACCAATATTTCCGATATCATCGATATTTTAAACCTTGATCGTAAGTGCGGCCACCATTGGTGATGGGTCCATGTGTTGTGTGAGAGGGGTAAGACACAAATAGGACTGAATGAACATAGAAAAATTAGGAGTAGGGTGGCGACGATTTTGTGTGTGTGAGGGCCGTATGGCCACTTGGTAAAGAATTTGTCCACCGCCACAGGTTGATGGTTTTTTCTATGTATACAAATTTTTTCAAAGGTTTGGTAGATCTTTTCTTGGACAATTACAACTTGCAGGTTGCTAACAACCAGGAAAACGTGTGAACCGATTTTCTTTTTCTAAGTCTTATGCATAAAATATGATAAAACTAATTTTTCTTTTAGAAAACTCCTGGATGTGTTTCTGAACAATTTCTTGGTGCTCGTGGAAAATAAATTTTCACACAAATCCTACAAAATTTTAAAACTGACAACTATATCACAATTTGCTTTATAGTTGTTCGTATCATAAAGAACATATATTATTTTTATCTATTAATTTAAATTCATGATATGAGATTTGATTTTCATCCTAAAAAATAAGTGACTTAATAGTAGAATAAATGATCATCGACTGTCCGATGATTGAGAGAAAAACTGACCGTGGTCAGGGACAATGATTGTATAAAATGAAAGAAAGAAAACGATGACTGATAGAAGGTCGGAAGTTTCTAGTTACTTTCAGGTGTTCATCTGATTCTAAAAGTTTCTTCGCTCGTTACGAATTAATGTGCCCCTGTCCTACACTGTTGTTAGTCTAGGTCTAACAAAAGTCAACATTGCTAGTGTGCCACGACACCTTGGTGAGGCCTTTTGTTTCTGTCCATTTGTTCCAACTCCCTGACTAACCCATCAACTTATGCCCACATGCACGGCAGTATTCTAATCTAATATCTACATTATTATAAAATATAAAATATAAAATAATGAAGGCGAAGTTGATTGAAGTGAAAGATTTTATTTAATACGACCGTCCACCAATTACAACCATTCTAAAGTCAAAATATCTCTCTACTCTATTATCATTCATCGCATATGCCACGTTTATTTTTTCTCAAAATCAACCTCAATCCAGTATGTATGAAAAATGACTCACATGACATCAATGAATCATTTATGTGAGCTAAAAACATCGTCACTGATTGGTAGTACTAAAATAGTGATAACTTGATGGTTAGTCATTTTGGAAATTTTGAGTAGAAATTTCATTGTCCCACATTAGTCATTCCTAAAAGGTTTCTTCACTTTATAAGGTTTTGTCTCTTATACATAGTGATTGGAGTAATGGACCATTGAGAATGAAATTGGACTCAACCTTAGGGTTGGGTTTGGGGTGTACTAATTAGTTGATAATTAAATTCTTTAATTAATTTTGAATTTAATTAAATTATTTTTTTAACAGACTCATCTAAGTCAATGAAAAAACGCAGAGAGCACAGCACCCCTCTGAAGTGATGTCTCCCAACAGTCATAGCCCATTCTCATACCTGTTGCGAACATGCATAATCCCACTATATACATCCATTTGCATGGCATTTAGAACACATAAAATATCAAATTCTTCTTCTACATTCATAAACCTTCTTACTGAGAGAACCACACATAAATTCACTAGAAGTCAGTTTTCCGGTGCTGGAATTCAAACTTGATCGTTGAATCCTGGTTAAGCAGACGTCCGTAGAACTACAAGCACTGAGTAGGGACGAAATTTCTGTTTCAAGGACATTGCGGTACGCAAGCCTCGATCTTCAATATTTCTATTTAATATTATTTCATTGTTCATGTTAATTAGTTGTTTACATTTATTATTTATTAGCATATATAAATTTATTACAGATTGTTGACGTTTATCCAACAAGTTAGACCGAAAAACAATAGCATAATTACATTTTACTTTATGATCCTACAAAAAAGAAACATTTTAGTTTATGAATTATTTTTGTTGATTTCTAAGAAACAAGGATCAAACGATTGCTAGTCTAAACTAAAAGGGTGAAATTCCTTTGAATAATTAGTCTAAGTAGAAAGTGACCAAAAACACCGATGTCTATGTCCATTATTGTGGTAAACAACCTGTCCTTGTTCATTCTTTATTGACATCCGAGGGCAGCGTTCATACGCGGGCGAGAAACACAGAAACAGGTATTATGTCATAGTACGCGCTTTACATATCTGTTTTTCTCATCCATATATATATGTTTATATATAAATACATGCACTAATTAAACTTAAACCCATCTGCATAATTTTGTAGCTCTGATCGCCTGACCTCCTCCACTGTAACATTATACTAACTAGTCCAAGTATTTTTCCGATTCTGCGATACATAGAAACCTCACCGGAAAGGGAAGAGGTTTACTGCAATTACCACTTATCTCTGATCCGTCGCTCTTTGATACAAACATAAACATGAAGAAGTCGCATCAAAGCAAACCCATATACATTTTCTGTTTAGTATTCTTTTTATGTTCCGCAACATCGATCACAGCTCAAGAAGTTGGTAAGCACAACAAATTACAGTACATACCTATATGTTCTTGTTCCGTTTGTTTCTTTCTTTCTTTCGTCTCAAGTTTATTCACAAGTGGATACACTCATATTGGTATTGCAGAAGATGAACGAGAGTTTGATTATCTTCAGGGAAGTGGAAAGGGACCGAAGCAGTGGGGAGCGATGAAGAAAGAATGGTCAGCCTGTAAGAATGGAGGCATGCAATCTCCTATTGATTTATCGAGTCACAGGGTCACGTTAGTCCCAAACTTGGGCAAGCTCAACATCTCTTACAATCCTTGTAATGCTACCGTAAAGAATAGAGGCCACGATATTTCGATTTACTGGGAGGGCAACGCTGGATCAATTCACATAAATGGTACTCAGTATTTGCTAAAACAATCTCACTGGCACTCCCCTTCCGAGCATTCCGTCAATGGCAGGAGGTACGACATGGAGCTCCACATGGTTCATCTAAGCTCCGATCCCAATGTCACAAACAAGATCGCTGTTGTTGGCGTCCTATACAAGATTGGTCGCCCTGACTCTTTCCTTTCTAAGGTACATACGTACTCCATAGATCAAAAAACAAATTCTCGATTGCTTATGTTGCAATAAACATGAATACATATGTTGTCAGATTGTAAATGCTGGTAAATTTTTTTTGCTTGAATGTTCGTCCAAATCTCAACATAACTGTTGTAGGTTATGAAAATTGAAAAGTACATTTGTCCTAACATGTTGCTAGTTGTGGATTGATTTCAGTTGACAGGGCATGTAAAGTCAATGATGAATCAGACGGAAGAGAGAAACATAGGGACAATTGATCCCCGAGAAATTAAAATCCATAAGAAAAACTATTACAGATACATGGGCTCACTCACTGTTCCTCCTTGCACTGAAGGCGTTACTTGGACCATCAATAAAAAGGTGATTAATTAACTGGCCCTCCTTAATAAAACCCTCAATATTCATATAAAGTTCATATACGAAGCTTCCTTTTTAATTTGGACCATCAATTTAATATGTGGCTATTTACCAGATTCATTTTACATATTTTCAACAGATCAGAACAGTCAATTTAGTATGTGGCTCTTTACCAAATTCATTTTACATATTTCCAACAGATAGGAACAGTCTCAAGGGATCAAGTAAAGCTATTTCGAGTCGCTGTGCATGATGTAAGTGTTTCCACATCTCTACTCTTTTTCGGAAAGCCCTCCCCAACCCAAAAATATCATATCTTTGCAGATCTAACTGTTAGATAATAAATGAATTAATCGTGCTTAGCCAAGTTTCACATATATATCTGATTTTCTTTTTTGTTTCTTTTTTGGATCAGTATGCAGAGATGAATGCAAGGCCAGTACAACCACTTAATCTTCGAGAGATCCAGGTCTTTGACAGAAGAACACGGAGCACAAATAACTGATGATATCTCAACTCCTATCAGAAGAGAGTTTCTCACCACATTTTTTAATGTACAATCGGAAATGTTTCCCATTGTTATTGCTCTCCCACTTGCTAAATATGTTGAGCAGAATCAATTGGTTATCATGATAGTCACGTCATGTATTATACGAGTAATGTAGACTTATCACAATTTTTTATCATATAATATATGTGATACATGTTGTACTAAATTAATATTAAATAAGATAAAATTATTAATTAATATAATATGTTTATATTTGTCACATCGTCTGATATTCAGATGTGGTGCAAAATGAGAGAGGATCCTCGCCGAATCCTCTTTGTGAAGGTCCCGGAGATCCTCCAATCACATCCGTTCATTTTACATCGTGCAGCCAGTTTTTGTCAGATACTGTTTATATTCAATTTTAAATAAAAATTTTACAATAATTTTTTACCGCACGATGTACGATGAATTAATGTGAATAGAGGATCCTCCTGGGTGCAAAATGATTGTATGACTAGTGTGGATGCAAATTTCCGTCTTCTTCTTCTTGGACGAAAATGCACCTACAAGGGGCCTTTGTCCGTGGAACCTCCGATGCCAAAGTTAGAATTTGAGGGAGAAAGTGTTTAGAGAAATTTGGAGAGTTTTGCAAGAGAATTAGACTTAGGTTTTTGGAGAAATGAGGTGATATTTATAGGGGTGTGGCCGACCCCTTTTGGAGAGATGGGAACCGGCCACATATGGTGGTTTTTAGGTGTAATTGCAAGATATTATGTCAAAATAATATCTTGCAATCAATTAGGAAATTAATCAATTAATTTAGGTAATTAATCCTATTTTGAATGAATAATTGAAGGTTACCTTGTGGGGAGGATTTGATGAGGATGGATGAAATAGATTTTGAATAAATACCAATTTTGATCACTTTTGACCTTGATTGTGCCATGATTGTCCATTGCTTGCGTGTAGAAGTTTCGGTGTGCCTCGAGGGTAATATTGTCTTTTTTCACCTAAAAGTACACGTGTCGCCTCCATAATTTTCTTGATTATTTTTCACTCCACAAATGCCCCCACACCTGCTGGGCTGCTCGCAGGAAAGGGCAGCAGGTGTAGAGATCTCCAGCTTTGATGCAAATTCTCACTTGGACTTGGAATTAAATTATTCTAGGAAAGGGAAATCAATCACCTCCAAAGCCTATTTAAGCCTACCTTAAGTAGGGGATTAAATCAACTTCGAAGGGCAATTATTTGTCCTTACAAGAGAGAAAACTAGAGGCTATTTGTTCCCCCTCCCCTAGCACTCTTCTTTGCTTGCCCATGCAAAAAACACCATCTTCCGTTGATTTCTTTGTCTTCTCTGCGCCACACCGATGTAAGAAAAACTTAATTCCCTTGTCTTCTTCTTGGGTGGTGCTGCAGCGGGGCAGCCGTCGGGATAGTGCAACACATCACCTAGCAAGGGCTAGGAGTCGGCTTGAAATTAGGCCAAGCAGGTGGTGTGGCAGGGGCCATTGCTTGTGCTGCTTAGCTTGACTGAAGCCAATGACTGGCTTGGCATGGGCCGAGGAAGTGGCGTGGCATGGGCCACAGTTTGCGTAACAGGAGGATTTGGACCACTAGGTCCGTGATGCTCGGCTACTGGTGATGTGCTACTTCAGTATTGAATCGTCTGGAATATTGAGAACAAAGTCTACCCCTGGTTCTTGGTGTTGGAAATGTGCCCTAAAGCCAATCATATGATGATACTTTACGAACATTTCACATGTTAAACTAATCTAGTTTACATATAAAGGGCAAACATTATTGTTTGAGCCGTCTCATATAAATGTTATATGCTTAAACAATAAATTCCAAGGAATATGTGATTGGGAAATGCAATCTAATGAAGTTAGATTCATGAGACCATTCTTTCGTAGACACATCCTAAACGTTCCTGATCATAGGATTGCCAATTGGGCATTGACAGTCCGATAAGATCAGTACGTACTATGCCTTCTCTCAGGGAGAGTGACTAGTCTCGAGTCATTGGTGTGTGTGACATCAAGACAAGTACGTAGGTGCTCAATAGAGAATGAGTTCACTGAACACGATCAACGAGGAGTTCTCATACTCATGTCACATGAGAACTCATGGTTGGGATAATGCAAATTAGTTCTTTGACCTGAGGCATCACAGTTGTCTTGTGGTTAAGTCCTTGATCTTTGATTATGTCAAAGTCACCCCATCGGGGTGTCCACGATATCATTGAGGTTAAGTCACTTAGTTATGGAGACAAGTGAATGTGCAACAAGGGATCTCTAACCTTCAAATGGTTTGAGGGAGAATACTCTATGATATGATTAAAATCTCTGGCCAGAGTATGAATGAGATTAGGGAATGCGTTCCAAATCACATTCAAGGTAATCATATAAGCAAACGAATCACATTGGATAGTAGACATGAATAAATAAACTATCAAACCAAACAATGTGGTCAAGAGTATTAGATTAGAGAAAGACCGTATTACATTTGTAATCCTAAACTGAATAGGTTCTCTACCTCTTCTGATTAGCTTGAGTAGCCATGATATGCTGCTAGGTGTCACTCATGGTTTGTGGAAGCCCTAAATGTGTGTAATCACTAAAGGGAGAATTGAAAGTAAGTTTCAATTCACAATCGATGTAAAATGGTTTTAATCGCCCACTGCCTCGCTAAAAGGAACCTAATGGATCGTACACCGTGTAAGGTAAAGATTGAAGAAACAAAGGAGATGAGTAAGAATAATTAAATGGTTTAATTATTTATGGCAATGATTAATTAATATGTTAATTAATCAAACGAATAAGTTCGTTAAAGACCTCGGGATAGTTTTGGACCTTAAGGCCCAATGGGCTTCGAACGTCAAAGTCCATTGACTTAAGTTGTATGACAACTTAATGAATAAAGATTCACAAAGGCCCAAAAGCCCATATCCCTTAAAGAGGCCGGCCATATATGTTAGAATTAGGGTTTTTTGGTTCTTTAGGTCATTTAAAGAAGTGACTATATAAAGAACTTTATAGCCTAAAATTCATAAGTGTTGTTTTTAGAGAAAATTGGTGAGAACACAAAGCTTCCATTTCTCTCTAAGAGGCCGGCCACCTTGGAGGGTGCATCTAGCAATCCCACTACTCCAAGGTCACTCATTTCTTCTTCAATCTAACCTTGGTGTAGAATCTTTAGAGGTTCTCTATTTTGGGAACTTGGAGAATCCAATTCTTTCAACCAAATCCATGGAGCTAAGAAGCAAGGAATGAAGGCCCTATCTCTTGGGTGATTATCCTTTGCATATGCAAAGAGGAATCTACAAAGGTAAATATTTCTCAACTAACAAATGTTGTTTTAAAGTTGAGTCAAGGTTCACCAATCTACTAGGCTTTGAATTTCATGGTTGATGTTTTTGTTTTTTGAGTGCATGCAAGCATGATTCCGCCTTTAATTTGTTAATTGCATGCTATTGATGTTGCTCAAATGAACATGTTTTTCACAAAATTTCCTTCAAGTGGTATCAGAGCCTAGGTCTAGTAGTTGGTGAATCATTTTGGGTTTTGTAGTTCATAGTTTTTTGATTTAAAAGTTGTAATATGTTACAAGCTTTATTCTTGTTTCTTTGAATGTAAATTTTTTTAGAAAATTTGCCATCTCAAATGTTGTAGATGTAGTTCATATGAGCATGAATTTTGGAGCTAAAATTTGGTGCCATATTTTTGGGGAAATTCGGCCAAATCCAAAGGGTGATTTTTTGGGTTCATGTTTGTCTTGTTAAAATGGTTTTAAAGTGACTTTTGGAACCCCTAAGTACCCTAGGATGTTAGCCCTCTTTTGAGTGGTGAAAATTTGAGTTTTGGTGAGTGAAAACATTCATGGAGCTATTATGAGTTTTCATGAGTGTTCTTCAATGTTCTTGAAGTTCTTGCCAAGAACAAAAAGTTTTGAAGTTTTGATTCAAAAGTTTTATGTTTTTACATAAAGTTTTGATTTAATTTTAGTGGGTGATGGTTAATGGTAAAGTATTTTTAATGGGAGACAAACTCTTTTAAAGATGTGACATAAATCATTTCTTACAAACTTTTCATTTCATCTTTACCTCACCTAACAAAACCCACTTACAAAAACTTTGTAAAAATCTTATTTTTTTAATCATGGCCGGCCACCCTAATAGAATAGGGTATTTTTGGGCCTTTTGTACAATTACATAAAGTTTTGATACTTTTGTGTATTTGCATTTTGGCCCAAAAGTTTACGTTTTTACGTTAAGGCCCAAAAACGCTAAAGGACAAATTGTTTTGCTCCTTTAATGAAGTTTTTTGTATTTGTTAAAATTTTTGGGTTCTAGTTGTAATTACATGAAGTAGTGGACTTTTGTGTTTTTACAAAGTGACCCCAAAAGTTTGTGTTTCGCAATATAGCCCAAAAAGTTGTGCTTATTGCATGATGGCCCAAAATTAAGTAGGGAACAAAAAATTGTTTTGTCTCTTTAAATGAGAATTGGATTTTCATTTCATTTAGCTCCATTTAAATCAATTTTATGGATACAAAAACAAAATGAAAATGTTGCATTCAATTTAATTAATTAAAGTGTTGATTAATTAAAGGGTGATTATGAACCTAAGCCTACGATAATTGAGCTATGTGAAAGGCCGTTTCAAATTTGTTTGAACCATGGGAATGTGTAGATTAATTTTGATTGTAATTTGATTTGATCAAATGTTGTAAAAGAGCATAAGCTCTTCTTTACTTTAAAGTAATTTGTTTTATGCAAATGTTGTAATGAGCATAAGCTCACCTTTACTTTAAAGTACTCATTTTCTTGTTTTATTTGATATGCATGAAAATGGAGTAGTTGGGTCCAACGCCCCTAGGAACAACACGCCTTAATGTGATTAAACGCGTAACTAAAATCAATCTTCATCCCTAGTCCGAGATTCAACACTAGGCTCGTGTTGAATCTAAACAAAGGTTCATAGTCATCCTAAGGCCCTAAGGCAACTATATAGTCCATCAAATGAATGCAAACCTTATGTTAGTAGTATCATATACTCTTGCTTTAAAAACCGTTTTATAAGTATAGTGGGAGTATTATATACAACTAAATTGAATCAAATGGACCAATAGTTGTAATAGGACCAAAATTGTTTTAATGAAGATTAAAATGAATACTTATATGTGATGAGACCTAAAACCCTCAAACAAACCATTATTAAGTTGACAAGCGTGAGAGTGCTTTGAACACTCTTTCGTGGCCTTCCACCATGGTAGGCTTCAATCGTTTGTGACTCATACACCGTATTCGTCCAGTTCTGGGGTTGCAAAGTATGTGCTTACATTCAGGAGAAGCCTATACACATATGATGAAGTGAAGGTAGGCAACGAGTGTGGTCAATATGATATTCTTCTGAGGCCATTCTTGAACCCCTACTTTAACTAGCATGGTGGGAATGACTTAACTAAGTGCAATGTGCCAATATGATATTCTTCTGAGGCATCATTCTCTAGAGGCCAAACTAGATGGGTACTTGCAAGAGGTTGTTGCAAATGAGTAAGCGTACTCTCTCATTATTATTAACGCTAGCCAATATGATTTTCTTCTGAGGTGGGCTTGGTAATAGTGAGTCTCCCATAACCTACTAAGAGTTTCCTCCAAAACTCTCGAATTCCAATGAGGGATATGGAATTTGCCAAAAATAGTGGGTGGTGCTATTTGATTTAAAGACCCGAATCAAATGGCTTAAAATCAATCAATTTATATTCGTTATGTATTTGTTTACCAATATATTTGCAAACGCTATCCAAAACTTGACAAAGAAAATCCGAATGTTTTAGTTTCCGGACTTGGTAACACAATCCCAAAGATTGTCTTAAATGGATTGTGCATGTACCTAAGAAGTCTCATCCTCACAATCTTCCTATTGATAATGTATCATTGGAAGAACATGTTAGAAATGTCTATCATGAAGAGGACAACACAAACAACCAATGCTTATTCCTTCGTTATATGAACAAAGGAACTTACGAAGATTAGCATAAAGACAAAGGACACTTTTAGTGTCATAGTTCTTCACTTACAAATTGTTGTATGAAGAAATAAGAGTTGCCTTGAACAACTCTTGAAAGTTTGTAATTATGTTTAGAACATAATGGTTGGTTGACAAAAATAGTCCATCAACATGGACTTATGATGATTTTGAATCATTGAGTGTTGAAGTGATAAACCACTTAACGAGACGGAAACTAAGCTAGGACTTCACCTTTATGTCCTTATCCTAATGGTTCACTAAGTTTATTGTAAACTATGTAGTGAACAATAACCACACACTCTCCAAAATGTTTGATGTGTATAACACAATTGAAAAAGGTTTCAAGAGAGATAGTGGGAGTTTAGGGACCATGACTATTGTAGTCAAAGGAGAAGTCAAATGAAGAAGATAAAATTAACTCCAAGGGAACAAACTTTCTTTATGAAAGGATGGACATTGGAAGGGGTATTTGCAAGAAATGTCTTGCAAGTGTCAAGAACACACCTTTCGAAGGTGTTGTAAAATGTTATTGAATAGTTCAAAACAGTTGGTTCTTCTACTTGAATGCTTGATTCCGTATTAGTAACTATGTTTTACAAATCGTTGTAAAAGTGTGGCTAATAAGAAGTAGAAGATTAATGAGAGAAGAGAAAGTACTTCACATTCGGAACGTGAATAAAATATAGATCTCTGCGAAAGCAGATGGTACTTACTTCCTCATATGAACTACCAAAGAAATTGGAAAAACCAAAGATTGTCTTTACATTCCAATTTTAAGGAACTTAATTCCGTCACTATAGTAGAGATGGATGAATGTTTTGTTTGACAAAACATTGTTCTTTATTAATCACTGATTGGATTATAGTAATCTAATTGATTGTCTCTATAGTAGAGATGATATGGTAGCGTTAACTGTTTAGAATATAATGATGCTTAAAACCCAAAAGGTTGCAAGATAGTGACTAATCCCAACTGAGTTGTGATACCTCTAAAACATAAATTACGAGTTGGTCATAGATGGATGCTTTGGATCGTTAGATCCGGATCCAATACCTTCTTGTCAAAATTGTATAGAGGCGAAATGTTCGAATCTTTATTCTTTTTGAAAGAAGAAAGAATCACAAAGTTATTGAGGTTAATTCACTTAGATGTTAGTGGCACTTGTCCACAACATAATACTACTCATGTTGTTTGACATTCACCGAAGATCACTCTCGGTTGGACTATAGTTTATTATGAATAAACACAAGTCCGAATACTTTGCAAAAGGTTTCAAAGAATTCAAGAAATGTAAGTTGATGAGTAAGACGTCTAAAGTACTTACCTCCTTAGATTTGATCTAAGGAAAGGTAACACTTTAGATGAGTTTCCTTGAAAGATATCAAGGAAATTAGCATCATAAGATAATGATTTTCTCCATTAGGAGAAGAACGAACTCGAATAAGATTTAGTTCGTTGGATGTTATCAATTACCCATATATATAGGATATATACTTCTAAAACAATATGATTGTCAATTAGAAGATCTTCCAAAATTTTCATAACTCCATAGGATGTAGTTGGAAAGAAAGACAAATCTTAATCATGTTAAGATTTGGGGTTGTGTGCTAATGAGCAATATTTGTTTAAAAATTATCTTGTGGATATCCTTAAATTAACCTTTGGATATCACTTCTATAAACCAACCAACAAATGTTGTTTGTTGAGTAGTTCATTGTAATCCTACAATGTGATTTGCCTTAGAGCAAATGAACCAGGAATAGAACTCAAAAGAATGGGTTATTTGAGAGACAAGATGATAATCAACAAATATAACAACCTAGTTCCTATACCACAAGCTCCAAGGTAGTCAAGAAGGATTTATAAACCGTCTCAGTTGAATGGTTTGAACTTTATGACTACATTGAGTTTATATACAATATATACTCAAGGAAATGGTAAAGTACCATTTGACCCGAAATAATGAAACCTTCATAGCTAATTGGTAGCTTAAGGTGACTACAATCAAAGAGAATGGTTGACTTTGAAGGAACCATTTTTGACGTAGTCTTAGTTTCAATTAATTCGAAGATAGCTAGCTACAACTAAATGTTGATTCAATGTTTGGACATAATATAGGTTTCCGAAACCATTATTAAGATAGTCCTAATAATATATGTCTAAAACTATGAATCACAAAACATGTAAGTTGTAGAGATCCAACCATCATGGATCTAAGCAAGCTAGTGGGAGCCATAAGCGTCTTATGAGAGAAAGATCAAAACGTTTGATTTCTCATAAAGATGTAAATGAATCTTTTGTTTACTAGGTTTACAAAAGATTAGTGGGAGTTAATCATATTCCTAAATTTAAATATATGTATGATATATTAATTTTGGAAATGAAGAGAATACTTCATTGTTAAAGTTATGACTTTAAACATTCTATAAAGATAGAATGTATATGGGAGACATAGTCTATATACATGGGATGGAAATCTATAATGATAGATTTTAGGATATAATTGGATTATATCATGCCCTAATAATAGATAAAATATGCTAAGAAGTTTCTCATATGATGATAAACTTCAATAAGGAGGACAACTCTAGTTATACTAAGTAGTTGCTCTTCTCAAATGGAATGTACCCTTTGACTCCCAAAGAAATAATGCATAAATAGAATCCTTTATGCATAGGCAGAAAGGTGATTTACGTATTTCATATTGTATGAAAACGTTGATATGAATTGTACCTAGATCGGTACAAGACGATATCAGTGCAAGCCCAGGATCAGAACCATGGCAACTGTCAAGTGAGTCCTTGAGTATTTAAGAAATACTAAAGGATAAATTCCTCAAAGATCGAGGAAGAATTAGAGTAACGTAATGGAAGCGTAAATGTATTAGATTATGAATCTAATCCATCATTGGATGTTTCTTCATTATGAATGAAGAGATAAACAAGTATCCCTTTATTATGACTAAAGAGATATTTGGATGGAAACATTAAAGTAATGACTTTAGTGTGTTCCATTATGAATGCAAAATATATTGCCATATAGAAGTTTACAACAATGTTGTTTGGATGGGAAAGTTCATTTATGAACTCTCTATTCGGTTCCAACCAGAAAGTGTATGACACTAATGGGGCGATAGCTCAAGCCAGGGAATCAAGGTCTCATCAAGATCCGAACTCATATAAGAGACTGAACCACATGATTGGGAATCATGTATAATGGTGACGTCGATATTCTCAAGGTTGCTTCTATGGATAACATATAGATATCCATTGCCTAGGCCTACTACTCAGCCATTTATGAAATGACTACAGAAGAGGAATCATAACAGATGAACAAGTTGATTGGCTCTAGTGCAAGTGGGAGATTGTTGGAAATGTGCCCTAAAGCCAATCATATGATGATACTTTACAGACATTTCACATGTTAAACTAATCTAGTTTACATATAAAGGGCAAACATTATTATTTGAGCCGTCTCATATAAATGTTATATGCTTAAACAATAAAGTCCAAGGAATATGTGATTGGGAGAATGCAATCTAATGAAGTTAGATTCATGAGACCATTCTTTCGTAGACACATCCTAAACGTTCCTGATCATAGGATTGCCAATTGGGCATTGACAGTCCGATAAGATCAGTACGTACTATGCCTTCTCTCAGGGAGAGTGACTAGTGTCGAGTCATTGGTGTGTGTGACATCAAGACAAGTACGTATGTGCTCAATAGAGAATGAGTTCACTGAACACGATCAACGAGGAGTTCTCATACTCATGTCACATGAGAACTCATGGTTGGGATAATGCAAATTAGTCCTTTGACCTGAGGCATCACAGTTGTCTTGTGGTTAAGTCCTTGATCTTTGATTATGTCAAAGTCACCCCATCGGGGTGTCCACGACATCATTGGGGTTAAGTCACTTAGTTATGGAGACAAGTGAATGTGCAACAAGGGATCTCTAACCTTCAAATGGTTTGAGGGAGAATACTCTATGATATGATTAAAATCTCTGGCCAGAGTATGAATGAGATTAGGGAATGCGTTCCAAATCACATTCAAGGTAATCATATAAGCAAACGAATCACATTGGATAGTAGACATGAATAAATAAACTATCAAACCAAACAATGTGGTCAAGAGTATTAGATTAGAGAAAGACCGTATTGCATTTGTAATCCTAAACTGAATAGGTTCTCTACCTCTTCTGATTAGCTTGAGTAGCCATGATATGCTGCTAGGTGTCACTCATGGTTTGTGGAAGCCCTAAACGTGTGTAATCACTAAAGGGAGAATTGAAAGTAAGTTTCAATTCACAATCGATGTAAAATGGTTTTAATCGCCCACTGCCTCGCTAAAAGGAACCTAATGGATCGTACACCGTGTAAGGTAAAGATTGAAGAAACAAAGGAGATGAGTAAGAATAATTAAATGGTTTAATTATTTATGGCAAGGATTAATTAATATGTTAATTAATCAAACGAATAAGTTCGTTAAAGACCTTGGGATAGTTTTGGACCTTAAGGCCCAATGGGCTTCGAACGTCAAAGCCCATTGACTTAAGTTGTATGACAACTTAATGAATAAAGATTCACAAAGGCCCAAAAGCCCATATCCCTTAAAGAGGCCGGCCATATATGTTAGAATTAGGGTTTTTTGGTTCTTTAGGTCATTTAAAGAAGTGACTATATAAAGAACTTTATAGCCTAAAATTCATAAGTGTTGTTTTTAGAGAAAATTGGTGAGAACACAAAGCTTCCATTTCTCTCTAAGAGGCCGGCCACCTTGGAGGGTGCATCTAGCAATCCCACTACTCCAAGGTCACTCATTTCTTCTTCAATCTAACCTTGGTGTAGAATCTTTAGAGGTTCTCTATTTTGGGAACTTGGAGAATCCAATTCTTTCAACCAAATCCATGGAGCTAAGAAGCAAGGAATGAAGGCCCTATCTCTTGGGTGATTATCCTTTGCATATGCAAAGAGGAATCTACAAAGGTAAATATTTCTCAACTAACAAATGTTGTTTTAAAGTTGAGTCAAGGTTCACCAATCTACTAGGCTTTGAATTTCATGGTTGATGTTTTTGTTTTTTGAGTGCATGCAAGCATGATTCCGCCTTTAATTTGTTAATTGCATGCTATTGATGTTGCTCAAATGAACATGTTTTTCACAAAATTTCCTTCACTTGGTAGCTGGGTTGGTGTGTCATTTTGGTAATCGTCTGCCCTAGTCGCATCGTTAGGTTGAGCTGCTGCGTGTGTCGGAATAGAAGTAATCTTTGTATCTGACAACCTATGTGGGATAGTTATGTCTGCTCGATCTTGTCAATGAAGGGTGACCAACTTATGTTGGTCATTTCTTGTCGGAGTGCCTCGTTAATAGCTTTGTTGAATTGGAAATCGCCTAATCGCTCGATCACGATCCTCTCTACTTCTTCTTGAATGTGCCTTTGTTGGGATAATGGATTTCTCGGATGTCCCTAGTAGTGACCTGTTGGTCTAGGTTGCTCTTCCCTGTGCTCGGTTTGTCTATGCCGCGGCTACGGCGCATGTGGTACGTTCCTGGCAGGTGAGCGAATTACTCACAGGCTACCGGTTGAACTTGAGCGGGATTGAGTGACTATTTCTATTCGTCCGTCGTGTTGCGTACTTCGATGTGAGGTGGATAATGCTCATTGCGGGCCTAGCCGCGAATGCACTTCGCCTAGAAGGTTACTCATTGTTGATTATCGGAGTGTGGCCCTAACCATGAATGTATGCTCGTCCATGGGCCTAACTGGGAGTGCACACTCCTTCGCGAGCTAAGACGAGAGTATAGGTTATCTTAGGGGCCCAGTCGGGAGTGTACACTGCCAGAATGCTCGGCTCGTGACTAGTCAAGTGGCTACTTGCCAGGACGCTACTGGAGAGGTTCGTCATATGCCCTTATCCTACTTTGGGACACCTCGTTTGGGGCACGCTGCATTTCGGTAAGCTGCAAACGCTGATTCACCAAGGTTGTCTGCTGTGTGAGGGCGCTTGTCAACTCTATGACTTGTCGAGACAAGTGTTGTTCGCCATTTGGGTTGGAAGATGTGTCTCCTTGAGTAAAGGAAGTGTAATGGACTCCAGACTCGAGATTTGAGTTGGGATATGTCAAATTTGTGGAGAAATGGGGCGAAAATACATTTGGTTCAATCGTCGGTCTAGAAATCTAAAGTCGGGATGATTGAACCGATCTTGGACCAGTTAGCATTGCTTGGTAGGCCACGGGAGTGGGTTGGGCCATGACAGTGGGCTGGACCTCGAATTGGATGGCTAAAGCGAGTAGGATCGTCGAAGCAGGTCAGCCTGCTGGCTTAGATTACCCCACTGGTGCGCATGGGATTTGGGCCTAGGCTCGGCTCAGGAGCGCGCTGGGCTGCTTCTCATGTTGCAGCTGCTTGGGCTTGCGTTGTTGCTCGCGCTGGGCCTGCTTCGGCTGCCTTGCAACGTGGGCTGCAGATTGGGACGTGCGCCAAGTGGACGAGGCTTGGGGCAGCAGCTTGGGATGATTCTAGCGCCCGGGTTTGCTGCTGCAAAGTGGCGTGGGCTTGAGCTTATGGTTGCCGTGCTCCTCCTTGCTCACCGTGGGCTTGCTACCATGAAGTTGGCCCAATCCCAACTGCCACAGTGGTCCCTGTGGCTGCCATGGTGGTGGTGCTCCTTGGTAGCAATGTTGATCCTCTTACCATTGTTTTGAGCCTCGTGGATCGTCGTGGTGGGGCTATGTCTCGTCCTCCATCATTTGATCCAAATCTTTGAACGTAGGAGGTTTCGTTCGTCGTGGTTTCCGAATTTCCTCACCTCTATTCAAAGAATTAAAAAAATTCTAGGAATAAGAAAGTATGAAAAATTTACGAATGAACAAGAAATGAGAAACTTTGAATGCGAAAGTCTTCTTCGAGCGTGTGAATCGAACTCTCAATGAAAGCACCAATTTATGGATGCAAATTTCCGCCTTCTTCTTCTTGGACTAAAATGCACCTGCAAAACAATTAACACCTTAGATCAAGGCCAAGAGCCTCACGCGCCCACGATGAATGGGGGGGGCTTTGGCCGAAGAACCTCCTATGCCAAAGTTAGAATTTGAGGGAGAAAGTGTTTAGAGAAATTTGGAGAGTTTTGCAAGAGAATTGGACTTAGGTTTTTGGAGAAATGAGGTGGTATAGGGGTGTGGCCGACCCCTTTTGGAGAGATGGGAACCGGCCACATATGGTGGTTTTTGGGTGTAATTGCAATATATTATGTCAAAATAATATCTTGCAATCAATTAGGAAATTAATTAATTAATTAGGAAATTAATCAATTAATTTAAGTAATTAATCCTATTTTGAATGAATAATTGAAGGTTACCTTGTGGGGAGGATTTGATGAGAATGGATGAAATAGGTTTTGAATAAATACCTATTTTGATCACTTTTGACCTTGATTGTGCCATGATTGTTTGCTGCTTGCGAGTAGAAGTTCCGGTGTGCCTCGAGGGTAATATTGTCCCTTTCACCCAAAAGTACACCTGTCGCCTCCATAATTTTCTTGATTATTTTTTACTCCACAACTAGCATTATTGTTTTGGGACGAGGATCCTTTCCGGATCCTCTTTGTGGGGATCCGGGGATCAATCAATTGCATCCGTTTATCGTATATCGTGCAGTTAGAAATCATTTTAAATTTTAAATTAAATATAAATAGTGCTTAACGAAAACTAACCGTACGATGTACGATGAATAGACATGATTGATTGATCCCTTGGATCCCCACAAAGAGGATCCGAAGAGGATCCTACTCGATTGTTTTGTACTATCATCCACTTTTTACTCTTGGGAGCATCACTACTGTGCCGCAGAATGCTAAGTGGCAATTAACTTTGCTGAACGTACATGGGTTTCATTTTAGTAGGGTAAAACAACAAACTGATGTTGATGTAGTGACAAACTCTCTACGTAGTTGATATGGTTAGGAATGACAATGGATCAAAGCACACTATCAGAAATTTTAGCTTGCCCTACCAAATATTGAGCGACGGAAACAATTTCATCAGTTAAACCTTCCTTGCACGATGAACATAGTTCTTAGGTGAAGAGACAATTTGTCGGATCAAATTTCAGCATCAAGTAGAAGTTTTAACTGACGAACAAATGTGTCGTCGTGGAAAAATGATTTAGCTGTGCATCAGGAAACTTTTCTCAAGGTGGTCAAAAGTCCGTTGGCCGCATGTCAAAAAAGTTCGCCACCTAAGTATTACTCGACGTGTGTTTTTAGTTACCTAACAGAGTATTTTGTCAGGTAAACCCTTAGTTGCAGTTTATAAGTCCATGCCTCCCTTCATTTTTCTCATCCATACATTTATTTTCCTCCGTCATCTCCTTCCATATATTAATGTGCCTAAACCCTCAACATAAGTTTATGAAAAAGCATCATTAGCAAACGCATGTCTATTGTGGCCTGGTCTAGGGAGTTCAAGAACATGGTGAGGTTACCACTGTAACATCGAAGGCGGAGGTGAACAAAAGTTATTCAGATTTCTTGCATGTGGAAGAACATAGAGAGGATACTTCTGTAATGGGTGAAACACCCTAAATCATAAGGCTGGGCTGACCAAGAAAAAAGGCTTAGCCATGTTTGTAAATCTCAAATGGCATTGGATTTAAAAGTGTTCCTAGTGAGTTCACAATCGAGCTTTATTTTAAACTTTTTATTTTTATTTTTTTTAATGCATTCCTGCTTGGTTAGGAATCACAGCATTTCTGCGTGGTCAAGACTTTGAGCATTTCTGTGTGGTCAGGAATCAGAGCATTTTTGCATGATTTATAAAGTTGTAATATATTTTTTAATGTACATAAAGATTGACAGGGAAACCGAGAGCAGAAGTCGTACAAGCACCACTCAGGTTCTCGACCCTTATCTTACCGGGTAGGAGAACGGCGGGAGGCTAGGAAGAAGTTCCTGGTGGTGGTGCTCGGGGGTAGACCCATGCCAACTATGGCAACGATATCGCGGATGAGATTTATGTAAGTATTCTTGCATAAATTAGTATTTTGTTTTTAATTACTATAATTATGATTTAAATTCCAATTGACTAACTTTGTATATTTTTTTTTTGTAGGCTTCAATGGTATAGAAAAAGGACGAGTATCTCGCCACTCCATTTTAGTAGCATCCTGACATGCCTATTGAGGGGCTGACACCTGACTCAGAGGTGTCTCTTTAGGTGCTGATGGATGGGGTTGGCCGAAGGAAAGGCAAGGAAGTTCGCGGCCGAAGAAAGGATCGATTCATGTTCTTCGTCGAGTTCCACTGCAGCGACCGAGACTGACTCTCAACTTCAGCAGGTGGGGAGGAGTTGGCACGCCAAAGGGAATTAGTCTGCCAGTAATTCATGGTCGTATCCCAGAGCTTATCAGCTTCTGGCATTATGATTCCATTGCCGCCATCCGAGCTTGTGTTGCCATCCTAATAGCCTCCCCAGCAGTCATCCTAGGAGCCCCCCCCGCGTCGTGTAGCTGTCCGATGAGCCGCCCCATCAATGATCAAGACCTCCTGTAGAACAAACAATTTTTTTTGGTTGGATATATTTAGTTTCAATTTTACAATTTTTTTTTGGGTTCTAATAAATTTTTTTTAATCTTTGTGTTTAATATTTTTTATCTACGTAAACTCTTTTTGCTCGACGGAGTGTTCGTCAGATTATCTCGTTGTATTATTTTAATATAAAATGACGACAAGGTACAGTTCATTGTTTGAAATCACCTCCGTCATGTTATTTTTGTCCTACACGACGAATGTATTCGTCGGGTAAGAATGAACTTAGCCAACAGACATTCATGTCTATGGGTAAAACTCTGTGCGACGATCTTGACCCTACGGAACTTGACCGACGATCCTCTGTCGTTCAAGTTTTTTGCAGACGAACTTAGTTCTATGCAGACGATGCTATTCCATCTCGTAATACATTTTTTCTATAGTGACGGTAATGAGAATGTCATTCCAATCCTCATCCCCGCCTTCATACCTATTTTAAATGGGAGCTTTCATGCAAAGGGTTTGGGCTAAATTTATTTTAACAAAAAATCATACTATAACTTTATTTAATGTAAAAAACTTAAATTTTAATAAAGAGGACAAAATAATTTAAATTTTAATGAATATGACACAATTATGATATATATATATATATATATAATAAAAAAACCTAACGCGCGTCCATCATATACATTGTTTATGATATTGAATAGCACTACATTGTTTATGAAATTTAAAGGTACTACACTATTTGTGAAACTAAGCGGTACTATACTATTTATAAAACTGAACACTATTTATGAAACTGACCGATACTACATTATTTGTGAAACTGAATGGTACTATATGAAACTTACCAGTACTACACTATTTATGAAACTGTATGACTATACTATTTTTTAAACTAAATGGTACTACACTATTTATTGGTCTTGATTCATAAAAAGTACCTAGTTCTTGGTTCGCTTTTATAAATAGTGTTTAGTTATTGGGTCCAGTTCCATAAATAGTGTATAGTAATTGGTATATTTCCATAAATAGTGTCTCATTCTTGGTCCAGTTTCATAAATAGTGTCTAATTCTTGGTCCAGTTCCATAAATAGTGTATAGTAATTGGTACAGTTTCATAAATAATGTCTCTTTTTTATTCAGTTTCATAAATAATGTATCTTTCTTGATCCAGTTTCATAAATAGTGTCTCTTTCTTGATCCAATTTTTTGGTTCAGTTTTAGAAATAGTGTCCTCTTCGGTTTCTCTGCATCCCCTGAGCAACAACCACCTTCATGATGGTATGTAAGTGAACAAAAATGTTGTAGTGCTTTGAAATTCACAACCACCTTCATATATAGATACCTAAATCAAACCCAACCTTGCTACAAAGTTCCAGAGCTTTGAAATTCATAGAAAAATGTTGGAATGTAAGTGAACAAAAATGTTGCAGTGGTGAAAATTTTCTTGAGAAAGTTCGAGATCACCCAACGGCAATGAACAAGAAATTCCATGATACCCAAAAAAAAAAATAGGAAACTTTAACGAAAAACTATTCACTTTAATGGAAAACCACATTTTTACACTAAAAAGTCAATCATGATACTATTCACTTTACCCTTTATTTTGTCCTTATCGTTAAAACTCTAAGTTTTCAAGCCATTTTCATTAGTTTTCCTAAAAAAAATACTAAAAACTTAAAAATAAAAAAAAATTACAAAATTGAAGTGGGTGAAAACCCAGAAAACCCCAATGTTTGAAGAAATTGATGTAAGTGCCTGGGAGTGCTAATTGAGCAGCTCATTGGCGAGGATCAAAGCTAGCGGCCTTTTGCCATTGAGTTGCACGTGCGCCAATAAGGTCCTTTTTTATTTATTTTTGGTTTTTTTTGTTCATATCATTAAATAAAGTTATATGATAACTTTTTGTTAAATTCAAAGTTTTTTAATCATTTTCATTAGTTTTCCTTTTTTAAATTAAGGATTCTCTCAAGCCCCACCCCTAAAGGGTACGGTTACAAAATATTAAAATTAAAATATTTTATTCAACTAAAAATTAATACCTTTCAAAATAATCAATAATAGTAAATCCAAACATAAAAGTGTTTCTCAATATTTTAAGTCCACAAAATATAGGAAATATAACATATTCCAATCTATAAGATGTGGTCACCATTTCACAATTGTATGGTCCTAAAATTCCAAAAATATATGAATCAATATCACCATGATAAAAGATAGTTATATATACTCCATATGGGGCAGGTTCGGATTGCATGTTAAGATACCATACACACTCCGCTCCGAACATCTTATCTGAAAATTTCCCCATTTCCGTTTTTTGTCCTTCAAACCCGACCAAATAAGATCGAAGCCCCACGAGTACTCAAATCCGTGGGGGAAATTGTCATCCCGAGATATGATCAATACTTGTTTGTGCTCCTTGTGCTTTTGTCATAGACCTTGATCTCTCGAAGGTTATGTGGTTGCAATGGCGTAGCCACCCACAAGGCTAAGATGAACTGTAGTTCAGGGGGATTTTCTTTAAGGATAGTGTTATCCATGCATTCATTTTTACTTCTCACACTCCCTTCTCAATTTTTGGTTGCTTGAATCGAATGAATTGAAGATGATCACTAATAAAAAATTAATAAGGCTGTGTTGGAGGTAAAAATGGGTTTGTGAATAGAACTATTCTTTTGTAAACTCATGCTTATAGCCTACTCAATTTCAATACATATTATTATTTAATGTATATTTAGTAGAGGATATGACACACCCCGACCGGATTCGAGACGTGTTGGCCGTCACGTGAGAGTGACGTAGCCATGAGCGCAAAGCGGAAGCGATAAAGAGTAAGAGAAATACTAACAATTCCAATTAAGAAAGGATACTAGTGAAAGTTTAAGTGTATAAATACATTTTCAGAGCAATAAGAAAGTCTAGTTGCAGTCAAGTAGGACAATTACTAAGATACAACACCAGAGGGTAAATCCTACTTTTTCGGGATCTGTTAGAACACTGTTGAATTCCTCGTGGCCACCAAACTCTGCTAACTAAAACCTGGAGGGGCGAAAAACAAAGTTGAGTGGGTCAGTAAAACACATTTACATGAAAACCTTATTTTCCTTTGAATATACTAACCCCTCGCCGTAAAACAAGTATAATTTTTCCCATAATTAATATATAAGAAGATACATAAATATATATGTGTAATTATATCATTTCAATCATGTTTCACATAATCATAAACATATGTATGCCATGCCACAATATAATAGAGTAAGCAAATCAGGTAAGAATAATTTCATAGAAATATAACATGTTAGCCGGAACCCCTGAGGTAGTCTATACGGCTGAATTTCATAGCTCAAAAGTCACTCTAGCCGGAGTCCCTACAATGACCTATACGGCAACATACTGCACAATAGTCGGAACCAAATGCAAGGGTCTGTACGATGATAATGGGTGTAATATAATTATGCTCAATACTCCTCTCACATAATAGCCGGGCGATAAATCGCTAGTCACCTACGAGTCGGAACCATAAATAAGGTCTGTACGACAAGACTGTGCACCTAAATTGGATCCAATGTGGTCATATAGTGCGGGAGGTGACATAATAAACAGGCCTGTATCATATCTCTGGCTAACTCACAATCACCCTAGGTGCAGTTTTATGAGCTCAACATTATTCAATCACATATCACATCATTGACAATTCACATAATCAAAACATAACTCAACTGAGCTTACCTGGGTCTCCACAATACCATGCGACAATATGCATAATTATGATAATGCATATACTAAAATAAAATATAGGCATTGGCATAGCATGGCATTTAAATCACATTTCCTTTAAATACTTTTTCTGGGAAAAACGTCAAGTGTATATATATATACTGAAAATAACTGCCCACTCACAGATATGTCGATGGGTCGTAGCCCCCGAGCCTCAATTGATTACGCACGTTCTGAGAATAGGTCTCACCTATAGGCGTAATAACCGAATAAACGTTATTTAACGCACATAACCAACAATAGGTAATAACTTCTCACATATTGCTCAATTTGGGTATATGAATATACCACAGTGACCTACACAACCTTAGGATCATCCCCAAATTTTTAGAATATTTTTCCTAACTCCCACGCACCGGCCAAGGCACGGCCAGACGCGCCCCCCACTCTCGGCCATGTGCCAGGCACACTGACGGTGTCAACTGACGCCGTCAAGTATATTCCGGAATATTCCGTTTATTCCTTAACAAAACTATACGGCGTGACCTAACGCTGTTAGAATATTCCGTTAAACTTAACGGAATATCCTCTCGTCTTCTACCCTCAGCTCCGGTGACCGTCGCCGTCGTCGGAAACTGGGAAATTTTTCATTTCCTTATATCTTCTTCGTTTTTAACCCAAAATTTATGAAACTTGAACCAGTTTAAAGATCTCACAACGAAGAACAAAACCATACCTGATTCGAGCTCTGAAACCACCGGAATCCCGCCGGAACAAGCTTCGATAATCCGGCAAACCTTAAAACTCGTCGTTCTCACGATTCCGACGTCCAATTTCTTCAAACGAAGTACTCCGAGCTTCGTAAGGGCTCCTTAAGATCCCTATGTGCTTTAAATGCCCTAAAAATCAACATTTTACGTGAGCATGAATAGTACCTCAAATCGGGTTTTGTGGTTCGACGTGAAATCGCAGGTAATCTTACCTGTAATTGGTACCTTTGAACTCGTGAGGACTTTAGGAACACAATGGTACCATTTTTCTTCTTCGATCTGTCACGTTTACAAGGGTTTCTGGTTGTGTCCGTACAAGAGAGGAAGAAAGGGAGAGTGTGAGTCTAAGAGAGAGACGGCATGGGAGTGAGAGAGAGAAAGTGAGGTGTAGTGTGTGGACCAAATCTCTCCAACCAATCAAAATTTTGTCTTTCTTAGTTCCTAAGTGGTTCCAAAAACTTAGGAAATCATAATTAAATCCAACTTAAATACAAGTCATACACCACACAACTTAACGTCCAAGGGTAAACTAGTAATGTCACGTCAACGGAAATTATTTTCTAGAACGGGCTGTCATAGGATAGGTAGTAAATAATACATTTTATGCTAAAAATTATAAATTAGTTCTATCTCCAGTCCCCCTTTATCCTACTCTATAAAGAAAAAAGATCATTTACCCTATGTAATTTAGCCTCTATGCTTCTTACTCAAGAAAAGAAAAATATTTTTTTTAAATCCACAATTAAATCCCTATCTCCGCAATTCCTTATTTTTCTTTGCGATTTTCTAATGAATGACACCTTTGACACGTTCTTAATCTCTTTATTTACTTATTCTTGATTTAATTAGTAGGTTAATTATTTATATGGTCCTTGAATTTATCGGGTAGGGTTCTGATTTTGAGAATAGTTTATTTTATATTGTTATTCTTTTATATTGATTATTATATAATTTATATAAACAGAAAAATAAACATATAATGCTATGGTACTATTTTCAGCTAGCCCCGTCCCGAGAAAAAAATCCTGACTCTACCTTTGTGTGGTTGTATTGGCCTTGCATCCGCCTCCGCATACTGCATCAATCAATTTAAAAACATGAAATAAGATTTGATTATTTCCCTTTTTTCTTTTTCTTTTGTTGGTGGGGTGGGGTTGAACCACTACTTCATGCACAGCCAATCGAAATAGCTTTTACTTGATCTCTTGAGACTGTATGTATCTGTGAAGAAATTAATCAAATATGGTAAAGGATTATTTAATTTCATGCAGAGAAAAATGGGGAGTATTAATTGATTATTAAAGGACTGTTTGATAATTATTTCATTTTCAGTTGTTAGTTTTTTTACGAAATGAATACGATAGCTTTATTTCAGAATTCAACGAGAGTACAAATCATGGTCAAGGTCGTCCCTAATAAGGGGTTCTTCAAACTATACATCTGAATCACCATCAAGTAAATTTAACTTGGTTAGGGGAAGTGCCATGCCATTACAAGTACGGGAACATATGAAAACGTGCACCCGCCAAACTCAGAAGCTAACACTTTAATATCAGAAATAATGAATTCGAGACTAATCGGTAGAAACACCATTACAGACCGAGACAGCTTCCATAGAATCTGTTTCCACTTGCAGTTGGACGCACCCCACCCTTTTCGCAAGCTTCAAACCTTCTCTTATTGCTAAGAGTTCCACCTGCTTGGTCGAAGAGCTGCCTAGAAGCCTCCAAGAACCAGCAGCTAAGAAGAGGCCGTCACCATCAAGAATCACCTCCCCCCCCCCAGCCCCATCGACTCTGTCAACCACCTTTGCAGCTCCGTCAACATTCAGTTTGAACCATCCGCCACTAGGGGCCACCCACTGCCGCTGTTTAGGACGATAGGGCTGACTCGGTTGAAGGTTGGTTGAATGATAATCTTGTAGCCACGCTGAACAACATCCATGGGGTCAACATGTAAACTTATTTCTTACTTCACAGCTAAAACATGATCAGTTAAGCCATTGAACCACAATCAACATGTAATGATATACAACACTATTAAACCCTAGTACAAATAAAGAAAACATACTTGCTGTTGAACACATCTTGCATGGGCACTAGGCTTAGCCTTCTCTTCTCTGGTGTTTGATACAATACAACCGTCAATGGGACTGGTTTTCTTCTTAAAATCACACCGAGAAGAGAGACCAAGAACCTCTTTTTATTTACTTGGAAAAACAATAACTGCTACCCCCCATTAGGGTTTCGGTTATTGCCGGTTACCTAGAGTTGTTAACCAACTCTAATTCAAACTTTATAACTTAATGTTTTTCCCTCCATTTATCTATATGGCCATATAATCTCTTATCTTGATGTCGGCATATATAAGTACACTAGGGTTTGATTATACTAATCCTATAAAATCTTACATTCTCCCACATGAGTGTATTCAAACCTGCGATCTATATTATGCTCAACAGTTAAGGAGTAATCACTTAGTCATGATAAGTGCAATAAATTTTTCCAAATAAGTACATATGCTTATCAACTGAGTCATAGACAACTTAATACAAATGTAAAGTATCAGTGTACTATAACCACAAATTGATCGTAATACAAACAAAAAGTTTGGAACATGAGGGACTTCTAATGAGAGTCTATTTGTATACCAAAATGACTCCCACATTTCTTGGTACTGAAGACACCGCAGATGTCTTGTTTATTTCAATCTCTGCAAGATTGACAAACATTATAGTTCTAGTTAGAATGAGCTTTTACGAACTGATCACATCGTCATGCAATTCAGTTCATAGTCTTAATAAGCACACCTTTAGTACAAGAAATCATAAAATATAGTCATAACTGTGAGAAGATTACCTTACTCCCACATTCAAATACTTTCCATGGATGATTGCAATCCCATATTAGGTAAGTGTCTGCGAAAGGCAGTGACATGTAATGCCTTTGTTAAAGGATCTGCAACCATATGAAATGTGCCAAGATGTTCAATATCCACAACTCCTTCTCTGATTTTGTATTGAAGCTTCAAGTATTTGATATCCATAAGTCTTGAAGCCTTTGATCGCTTATTGTTCTTGGCAAGAACACTACAGAAGTGTTATCACAGTATATCTTAATTGGTTTCTCAATACTGTGCAAAACTTCAATATAATGAATGAAATTCTTTAGCCATCCAGCTTGCCTTATAGCTTCAAAACACCCTATATATTCAGATTCCATTGTTAACACAGCTCTGGTGGTTTGTTTCTTACTCCTCCATGAAATAACATCTCCAGCCAATGTGACCACATAGCCACTTGTTGACATTCTGTCATCTACACAACCTCCCAAGTCTGCATCACTATAACCAACTTCTAAAACTCTAACTTGATGAAATACTAGCACATGATCTCAAGTTCTTTTTAAGTATCTGAGTACTTTCTTTCCTGCATTCCAATGAGCAATGCCAGGATTTTATTGAAACCTTCCCAATACACTGAGTGCAAATGCCAAGTCCGGTCTGGTACATACTTGAGCATACATAACACTCCCTACCAATGAGGCATATGGTTTCTCTTTCATCTGTTCAATGTCATGGATTGTAACTGGACATTGAGCAAGTGAAAGCTTGTCACCTTTAGCTATAGGAACATCACCACCATTACTGTTCTTCATGTTAAATCTCTTAAGCACTTGATCAATATCTGAGATAAACCCAAAGACTTCTGCAATCTATCTCTTGTGATTTCAATCCCCAAAACATAATGAGCCACACCTAAATCTTTCAAATCAAAGCTTTGAGAGAGCATTTGTTTTGTTTCATTTAATAACTGTACGCTGGAGCTAGCAAGAAGTATGTCATCAACATAGAGAACCATGAAAATAAAGTCTGATTTGGCTTGTTTCATATAAATGCAATTGTCAATCTTATTTTCTGAGAAACCAAATGAATTGACAACCTGATCAAACTTTTTATACCATTGCCTAGAAGCTTGTTTAAGTCCATAAATAGACTTGGTAAGCTTGCAGACCATATGTTCCTTCCCCCTTTCAATAAATCTTGGTGGTTACTTCATATTAATGTCTTCCAATAAGCTGCCATTAAGAAATGCAGTCTTGACATCCATTTGATGCAATTCCAAATCACAATGAGCTATTAATGCCATAATTACTCTAAACGAATCCTTTGTAGACACTAGTGAAAAGTTTTCAGTGTAGTCAACACCTTCTCTTTGTGTGAAACCTTTAGCAACAAGTCTAGCTTTGAATCTTTCAACATGTCCTTGTGCATCTCGTTTTGTTTTGAACACCCACTTGCAACCAATGGGTTTGATATCACTGGATCCTTCAACTAGACACCAAACTTCATTCTTTGCCATTGAATCCAGTTCATCTTTCATTGCAGCATCCCAAAGTGAAGCATTTTTACTTTCCATTGCTTCTTTATATGTAACAGGATCATCATCATCACCAACATCAAACTCCACTTCTTGCAGATAAGCAACATAGTCATTTGACAAAGCTAGTTTTCTCATTCTTGTGGATTTTCTTACAATTGGTATTACCTCATTTACATTATGTGCATTTTCAACTTCTGCAACATCATTTAACTCATCTAGGACTTCTGCATCATGCAAACTCCCTTCTGGTAGATTCACAAGCATTTGGTCTCCAATATTTAGACTATTGGGATTAAGTGGCAAAGAACATGAATTTGAAACTACAGCAGATTAAATTGGCAAGGTAATATGATTAATTGTAGGTAAAGAAATAGGATTCTCCTCATCTCTTTCTTCAAACACATATGAATTTCTAGAATGGGAATGTGGTGCTCCAAAATCTTCAATGAATTTGGCATTGCTGCTTTCAACCAATCTGGTATAAGAACTTGGACAATAAAACCTGTAGCCTTTCGATTTCTCAGCATATCCAACAAAAAAGCAACTGGTAGTCTTTAAATCCAATTTCTTTTCATTAGGATTATACAATCTTGCCTCGCATCTGCAACCCCAACTGTGAAAATGGTTAGAACTTGGTCTTCTACTATCCAAATTTCGAAATGAGGGACTTGACTGCCTTGGTTAGGACTCGAGTAAGTATGTAGTTTGTAGTTTTGATAGCTTCATCCAAAAGGAATAATGGTAACTGTGAATGAGATAACATGCTCCTGACCATGTCTTTCAAAGTTCTATTCCTTCTCTCAGCCACTCCATTTTGGAAAGGAGTTCCAGGAGTAGTGTAATGTCCAACAATTCCTTCTTGTTGCAGAAACAATGCAAAATAGCCCTTTTGTTGTCCTACTTCAGTGTATCTACCAAAATATTCTCCTCCACGATCGGATCTCACAATCTTAATTTGTTTGTTTAGTTGCTTTTCAACCTCAAGTTTGAAATTTTTAAAACAATTAAGTACTTGTGACTTTTCTGAAATAAAAAACAGATAAGTATATCTTGAAAAATCATCGATGAAGAGTACAAAATAGGAATTGCCACATAGTCTTTGTTGGAAATGGTCCACACACATATGTGTGTATGATCCCCAAGAGATCATTGCTTCTAGTAGCTTTCGATTTGTTTGTTGAATTAGTTGTTTTCCCTTTATAACAGTCTTTGCAAGTCTCAAGTTCATTTGGATTAATCTCTGACAATGCACCATCTTTCACGAGTCTCATCATTCTCTCTTTTGATATGTGCCCAAGTCTTCGATGCCAAAGCATAGAAGATGTTTCATTAGTGAGCAGCCTTTTAGATGCAGCATGATCAACATTAAGACAATCATGAAAGTAAGTACACTCAATTTGCCAAAGATCACCATTAAGAAATGCATATCCAAGGAGATTGTCAAACTGGTTATTTATTTTCATTACCAACATATGAAAAACCATCTCTTACAAACTGCGTTACAGAAAATAAATTCCTTCTCATAGAAGGTACATAAAGAACATTGTTTAAAACTAATACATAGCCAGAAGACAATCTCAACATTACTTTACCAACTGATTCAACAGTCAATTTATTTCCATTTCCAACATAGACATTGTAGATTTCCTTATTTGACTCCTTCAGCCTTTGAAATCCCTGTAAAGAGTTTTTTATATGTGTAGAACATCCAGTGTCAAACCACCAAGAATTTTGAGGTATAAAAATCATATTCGATTCAACTGTGACAAAAACATCAATGGTTTTCATACCTTTTTTAATGAGCCAACCTTTAAAGCCTGGACAGTTTTTCCTCAAGTGTTCAGTGGATTAACAATAATAACATTTCTTAAGATGTATTACATTTGGTCTGAGACCAGTGCTTGTGGAAGCACCATTAGTTTTAGCAGATACAATTGAGTGTTTTGCATTTTTCTTTGAGGGAAAGTGAGAACCTGCATTATGTGGCTTTGATCCTTTGTAGTTGCTCTTGTAAGGAATGATTGCTTTTCCCTTACCTTTCTAAGCTTGAACAACATTGACAGTCTCAATCTTAGTTCTCTTCATCCTCTCCTCCTCTTGACATTATATTGCAATGAGTTCATTGATGCTCCAGGTTTCCTTTTGAGTGTTATAGTTGACTTTGATTTATTCATAGTCACTTGAAAGTGAATGCAGTGCCATGTGCACCAGAAATTGGTCAGTGATGCCAATATCCAGTGCATTCAATTTGTTGGAAATGTTCACCAGTTTGAGAAGATGTTCCCTAACACTACCAACGCCATCATGCTTGGCATTGATAAATGCTGAGAGGTATGAACCAGTTTTTTCCTTATTAGATTTCTTAAAATTTTCCTCTACCTTATCCATATAAGCCTTGGCTAAGTCACATGTAGGAATGCCTCCTCTCACATGTTCTTCCATTGCATTCTGCATAATTAAGAGTGACATCTGATTTGCCCTATCCCATTTGGCAAACAGGTCCCTTTGAACTATTGTGCTGTCATCAGTAATTGCACTTGGTTGAGGCATCTTGAAAGCAATGTCAAATTTCAACATTCCCATGTGGATTTCAATTTGTTGCTTCCAAGTCTTAAAATTGTTTAAGACTACAACCTTTTGAGCAAGTAACTTATGTAAACTGCACACCTTTAGGCATGAACTTTTACAAAACTACAACCTTTTTATAAAGATTATACACTGATTTATAGCAAACCCAGCAGACCAATTCTTTGGAATTTAACTCTACTTGTTAAATGCTTGTAAATCATCCTTTTTTGCAGAAAATGAAACCTTAAATTCATGAGTATAAATATATCATTTTGATGATGTATTTAAGCAGTCATAATTGTTTCATATCAACAAGTAGTCTTTATCAACTTAAGATTATTCATAATGTTGATCTATTCATCAGATCAACTAACTTTATTCTCATGCATGGCTACTGAGTATAACAATGCAAACGCAAGATATCATAACATATGATAAGCAATAGTAGCGGAAACAAGAATCAACTTTCATAAAAAACGAGTTCAACGCTTTAACTGTTGGCTCTGATACCACATGTAAACTTATTTCTTACTTCACAGCCAAAACATGATCAATTAAGCCATTGAACTACAATCAACATGTAATGATATACAACACTATTAAACCCTAGTACGAATAAAGAAAACATACTTGTTGCCGAACACATCTTGCATGGGTACTAGGATTAGCCTTCTCTTCTCTAGTGTTTGATACAATACAACCTTCAATGGGACTGGTTTTCTTCTTAGAATCACACCAAGAAGAGAGACCAAGAACCTCTCTTTTATTTACTTCGAAAAGCAATAACTGCTACCTCCCATTAGGGTTTCGGTTATTGCCGGTTACCTAGAGTTGTTAACCAACTCTAATTCAAACTTTATAACTTAATGTTTTTCCCTCCATTTATCTATATGGCCATATAATCTCTTATCTTGATGTCGGCATATATAAGTACACTAGGGCTTGATTATACTTATCCTATAAAATCTTACACAACAGAGTTTCCGTCCCATACAAAAGTGTTCATTTCTGTCCATAATGCCCACAAAAGCATTAACACATCATCCATATCCACTCTCTTGTCCTCCACCATAGCAAGCAGCCACTCTTTAATTGGTTCATGGGGCTGCATTATCGCTCTGAGCCCCAACGGGGTAGCAAACCAAACCGCTCACGAAAAATTGCACTCACAGGGCACATGACTGACCGTCTATCCGGGCACATTACAGCAGGGGCAAGAATCCTTTAGTCTCACACATTTTTTTATTAGGTTGGATCTCGCCGGTGGGATATCCGGACACCGTCCTCCACCCACAAACCTTAACCTTTGGTGGCACGCATGCCCTCTATATTGCTTGCCACAAACCACGGTAAGCAATTTCGTCGTTCGAAGACAATGAAGTAGAAGCGACATTAGGTGAACAGCAGGTCCTCGCCACCTTATAGGCACTCTTCACTAAAGAAACAACTTTCTTATCGAAGTGCACCACATTAAACGATCAGGTGACCTTCGAAAACTTAAAAGGAATGGAGCAAATAATTCTCGCCTCCTCTTCCAAGAAAATTTGATACACAAGATCAGTTCTCCAACTCCTATTTTCTTGCACAATCAAGTCATTTACCAACAACCCACCCATATTGGGAGGACTAGGAGTAAGAATTTTGAAGGTGTTGAGCCGCGGAATCCACCTGTCTTTCCACACATGGACAGATTCTCCATCCACAATCGCCTATCTCAACCCCTTTTCCAGCACCGTGTGTGCTTTAAAAATGCTACACCAGCAATAGGAAGCTGACTAGCCTGCCTCCGCATCCCAAAACAACACTTCATGGAAATACTTGGCCTTCGGTACACGGGCCACCAGCGATTAAGGTTGATGCACTATACGCCACCCTTGCTTTGCGATGAGGCAAGATTGAACACATAAAGATCACGAAAATCGAGCCTCCCCCCCTCATTCTTCGGTCTGCACATTCTATCCCACGACATCCACTGTATTTTACGGGCTTTAATATCGCTTCTCCACCAGAATCTAGCCCTTAACTGTTGGAGTTCCTCACAGAATGACTTAGGAAGTAGGAAACTATTCATAGCATATGCCGATAAAGCTTGCCTAACTACCTTAATAAGTAATTCTCTTCCCACACTACTTAAAAGCTTACCATTCCAATCGTTTAATCTCTTTGTAACTTTCTCCTTAATGAAAGAAAAGGTTTACTTTTTATCTTTCCTAACGAAAGTAAGAAGCCCCAAGTAACGGTCATGTCTCTCTACACGCTGCACCCCCAAGAACGTGGCTGGTTGCACTTGGACCTCAAACGCCACATTGGCACTGAAAGCAACACTACTGTTATTGAAGTTAATCGCCTGACCCAAAGCTTGATAGTAAACATCTAAAATGTGTTGAATAACCCCACAATCCTCTACAGGAGCTCAAGTAAAAAGAAAACTATCATCCACAAATAACAAATGATGCAAACTGGGTGTAGTATCTGCTATACAAAGGCCATGTAGGGAGCCTTCACTCTCTTTCTTTGTTATCAAAGCCCATAAACCCTCAATACAAAGAAGAAAAAGGTACGGCGATAGAGGATCTCCTTGCCTTAATCCCCTTGAAGGCACTAATAACCTTTCACTCCCCATTTATCAAGAACGAAAACAATATGGATGTCACACAAGTCATAACAATCTGAACCCAGGCATATGTAAAGCCCAGCGGTTTGAACATAGCCTCCAAAAAACCCCACTTTACACGATTGTATGCTTTGCTCAAGTCCAACTTGAGGGCAATGAATCCCTCTCCTCCACTCTTTTTATTATGGAAAAAATGCCCAACCTCCATCACAAGCAGTGAATTATTAGAGATTAACCGCCCTGGAACGAAGGCACTTTGGAAATGAGAAACTAGAACAACCATAAAAGGCTTTAAACAATTTGCAATTACCTTAGGACATATCTCATAGAGAACATTGCACAAACTAATCGGGCAAAATTGTGCCGTATCATGTGGTTCCTTCACCTTTGGTATCAACACAACATGCGTAAAGCACACCTCCTTGGAAAGCCTTCCAGAATTAAAGAAGGATCGTACTACCTCTACAACATCCTCGCCCACCACATGCCAAAATTTCTGATAAAATAACGGGGGCATCCCGTCAGGTCCAGGGGACTTCAAATGATGCATCTGGAAGACGACGGTTTTGACTTCCTCAGCTGTAACTTGGGCAAGCAAAGCCTTATTAGCAACATTTGAAATTGACGATATGGTAGCTTCCAACACCGAATGTAAAGCATTTGGCAGGACACCCTGCGATTTAAAAATATTAGATAAATAGTTGAGTACCGTAGCTTCGATACCTTTGGGGGATTCCTGCCATTCTCCATAGTCATCCCGCAGTCCCTTTATAGCATTCTTTCTTCGTCTATTTGACACTTTCTTAGGAAACCATTTCGTATTTCGATCCCCCTTTCTTCAACCAAGTCGTGCGTAAACGCTGCCTCCTATACATTTCTTCGCTCAAAAGTAATGAATCAAGCTTTTCCATTAAGTCCGCTTTACACACTAGTGTAGCCTCCGTATATAGTTGCTCAAAAGCACTCCCAGTTTATCTCAAACGACCCCTATCGCCTTTTTAATATTCCCAAAAGTGCTACTTTGCCAATTTAACAAAGCCACCATAGTTGCCTTGAGTTTAGAGTAAACCTGGAAAATTTTCACCCTTACTAGCACAACTCGTACCTTCATTTACTGCAACTTCACAACCCTCTCGTTGCAATCTCGCCACTGTATTAGCCACACGAATCTCAACCAACAGTGTTTGCGCTAAGGGATGAGCATTAAGTGGTCCGATTTAGAAGGATTCAGATGTAATACATGTATGCTTGGAAAGAGGTCCCTTCAATCTCAAGTAGCAAACCCTCTATCCTAGCGGCACTTTACCCCATCCTCACTATTTTGACCCCAAGTATACTCGTTGCCAACAAAACCGAGGTCAACCAGATTGCATGAGTTAACTGTGTCTCTAACCAACACCATTTGTCGTTCACCTCATGAGTTTCTTTCTAATTGCTCATGCTAACTGAGCACATCATTAAAGTAGCCCACATAGTAGCGAATGTTGACTCCCAAGGTCCGACATCAAGGCCCAGGTCTTATATCTCTCTGTCATAACTGGACATCTGTAGATTCTAGTATGATGCTAAATCACACCATCTGGAAGGCCAACCTATGCGTCAATATGGAAGGTTGACAATGATAGAATGGACACTTGCATTTCTTCTTGCCAAAGAAAACAAAAACCTCTAAACCTTCCACTATTAGGCACACTGAAACATGCTCAAAATCTACACTCTGATGAACCAATTCCATCTTCAACTCACTACTCTTAGTCTCACATAAGAACACGACTAGGGGACGTTTTTGTTGGACTATGTCCAACAATGCCTAAACTGCAAAGGGTTTCCCCAGACCCTTGCAAATCCAACTTAGGAGATTTGTTGTGAATGGTGGAGTTACTCCATGGTAACACCTACCGCTAGACTGGAGCAAAATTTTTTCGTAAGAGACAAGTCATCCTCTCTAGTTAGGCCATCGACTTATCTCCATCTCTTAATACCAGTCTCAATAACGACCCCCAACCTCCTAGTGACTAAAGACACAAAGGCAGGGGGTGAGAACACCTTTAGATCCTGGATGCCCTCGACGGGCAGACTTTCAAACCTTCATTCCGTGTTGCCACCTGATTCCCCATAGGAATTAAGGTAATCCCGTCTTAAGAATGCTACTTCAAATTAAGCATAGAATCCCATTGGCCAATCAATCCCGATCCACGATCACCGTTCTAAATCCCCATTCGTACCAAATTAGTCATTCCTAGGTCAACTTTCCCAATCGCTTAATTCCTTGCCTCATCGGGTGCCCCGGTGTCTGAAACCTCTATAGCCTTCTCCTATCCAACCCTAATTCTAGAACCTGAACTTGCCAACTAGAGTTTGCAGACTGTGATATTGACCTATTACCAGCTCCAAGGACAGGTTTCCCCGCCTGAAGCCACACTCCATACGGGGTGAATTAAATTCATGGATCCTACCCCTTTTGAAGCAATCGCAATCCGCACCACAGTGGTCCAAGAGTCCATATAAGTAATAGTATGCAAAAAGGCGCTCATATTGGAATAAAACATCAATCATATCTCATCCCTCAATTGGAAGCAATTGAATGTGCAGTGTCTATCGCAAAGGTTTTAGAACATTCACTCTCACTTTAGTCCTCATGAATTCTCCATAACGAATGCCCTATCGACGACAATTAACTGCCACCAATCTTCCTATAGCCCAACCTATTTCCTCCCCCATCAACAGAATCATCAGCGATGGTGGAATGTTAGGAACCTGAATCCAGAATTCTTGTTCACACAACGGAACATCTGATGGAACTTCAACACCCTTAATTTCAGCAAGAAGCACTAAGGACTTATCGAAATACCATGGACTTCCTTGTAACCTCTGAAGATCCCCCGCCCTCTCGAAAACACACAAGAATCGCCCTCCACTCAGCACTATGATTTCCACATCGATATTGGGTTTCCAGAGATTCCACACCACACTTGTTACAGTGGAGGTGTTCTGCCAATGGACTGCTAATGACCACCTCCATTTCCTCCTCCTCTGACTGAAGTTTGTTGCGAAAAAACCCTAGCAACTTCTTTATTGAATCTGGAAAAACCCTAAACCTGATCAACTCTCTCTAGGCTAAAGAACTTTTTTTCTACTTTTTTACATTTGACATAGTTTTCAATTTTTCCTTTTAATTTAAAAACTAAAAAATGAAATGATTATCAAACTATCCTTGAATCACCTTTTTATTGATGGTCCAAATCACGCCTTTAGTGCAAGGATGGATGGTGAGTGAGCCCATGTATCTGCAATAGGTTTCCCAACGAATTTTAATGTTTCCAGGATTAGTAATGTCGATGATTCTTTCTCCCATTTGATCAGTCATTTATTCTGCATCCTTCATCATCTGAAATTAATTCACAACTTGCAATATGTTAGGATCATATGGTATCTCCATAACATTAGTTATGTAGACATGATTTGTTTGCAAGATCATTAGTGTGATACGGTTTTTAACCTTATGGTGTCTTTGGGGTAGTTCCCAACTTGCAAAATTTAATAATCGTCATAAGTATTATCTTTCTTGTTAGTTGGATGTGAGTACTCCATATGTAGTTAAAAATTTATATTCCAAGATTACATTTGACATGCCTTATGTTCGTTCTTATTGTTGTTAATAAAATTTGTTTGTTTTGAAACATATATATACACACACATAGGGTTAGGATTCGAAGACATACCTTTTTTGTGGGGCCCACTTTGTAATGTATTTCAACGATCCAACCATTTATCTTTTATGTTTTCCCTCAAATATCATCTTTACCAAAATTTACCTAAATCCGAAGTCATATGACCGTTGGATTAAATTTAGTATTTCTTTGTATAACTCTAGTCACCAATTTTCTTCACTACAAGTGTGTTAAAAGAGTCCAACCCCAGCCCATTAAAGATCCTACACAAATCTAGAGAACTCTAGTATATTCATGCACCAATACAGATTAACTAGACGTCACTCCTATGTTGGAAAACTTGCTCCAAAAGAAGGTGATTGAGTTACCAGAGTGAAAGCGGCCTAAAAAGATTTATCAACAACCCAATATACTGCAAGTAAAACCGCGTCGTCAGTCATCTAGTTGAAAAGTGCTTTGTGCTGAAAGATCTCATCATGAAGTTGGCTCAAGAAGGAATCATCGAGATAAATCTTCATGATGTGGTAGAGTCAAACCATACCACCGTCACTTTTGGCTCTTTCAACTCAACATCTTCACCTAGATCACTGGGGGCATGCTCCAAAACCATGCAAGTCAAGCCAAGCGTAGTTAAAAGATGGACTAATGTCACTCCGAAGAAACCACATAAGAAGCATACACCTTATCTACAAGTTGACCAATCAAAGAGGAGGTAAAGAAGCTCTTATCAACTTCTAAAGACGCAAGGAATGGTTGATTAAACTTTGATATGAAGATCGTCCATGCCCATCATGATGTACGATTTCTTCCTCGAAGACTTCTTCAAGGATCAATTGGTCTGGACTCCTTGCTATAAAGTTTGCAAGGGACACCTCTCCAAAACTGCTTGACAAAACCACAAAAAAGCTCCTTGCATGCATAAGCTGAAACTACACAAGGCATCAAATGCTCCTTACCTGTACGAGTTGAAACTGCATTAGGCCTAAACACGCTCTTTACCTGCACAAGAAAAAACTACAAACGGAACCAAATCCTTAACAAATACTCCTTGTTCGTACAATCTTAAAAGGCGACACAAGATGCTTCTTGCCCGAACAAGCCTAAAAGGCAACAAACATTTTTGGCCTGCATGAGCATAAACTGCATACGGCACACAAAAGAAACACTTGAACTACGTTATGACTTGATTCCTTTCTCGGAAGGGTACGTAGGCAGCTCAAACTTTCAACTTTGAGTTCAATCACATCAAAATAAAAAAAAATTTATAAAAATTGAAAAAATAAGGGTTCCGACCTTCGAGACAAAGAGGCAAGATCAAGACATCACTCTAAAACTAAGTCTTTGAAGTTCTTCCGTTGAATCATGAGCAAGACTTCCAACGTCTTCAATGCATCGGTGTCTGCCACGGACGAACAAGCAGCAAGTGCAATCACATAAGTGATGCAATCACAGAGGTTGTGCAGTCACAGGCTAGTGGTATGTCCTCGTCTTCACAAGTAGCGGATTGTTCTTACAATCAGCGGTGTATCCTCGTCTTCACAGACAATGGTAAGTCCTCGTCCTCACAGGCAGTAGTGTGTCCTTGTCGCTCGCAGCAAATGGCAGGAAACTATGTCGCAAAACTAGGGCCGAAGGCAACAACAAAACCCAAAACCAGGGAGTCACCGCCTACAGTTGGAAACTACGTTCGTAGACAGTATGCGGGCTCGAGAGTGTAGCGCAGCGATGACAAGTAACAGCGACAACTTTGCAGTGAGAAGCAGCATCACAGAACTAGCTCTGAAGGCCGCAACAAAACCAGTGGCAGCAAGCAGGCGCAGTGAGAAGTGCAGTAAAGTCACAAAACTAGCTCCGAAGGCTGCAACAAAACCCAAAAAAAAAAAAACAGCCACCTACGGTTGGAAATTGCCCTCGTAGACGACGTGAGGGCAGAACGTGCAGAAAGCAACGCAAAATCCAAAAATAGGTAGCCACCACTAACTGCACGAAACTTCAGGCATGGACAACATGCGGACTCGAATCGCAGAAGGCAAATATGGGTCAATGCAGAAATTCAAAAAGTATATTCACCAACAGAAAACGAATTATTAAAATTAGGAGCAATATATATAATGGCCTCCAAAGTGAAGAAGGCCCCAAACCTAGGGCACTGCCAAGAAGTCTGCGCTTCTTCGTCCCTTCCCTGACTCGATATAGGTTTCGATTAAGAGGAGGTAGGAGGTGGAGCTCGAGATGGTGTTTAAGGGAAGTGAAGATCGAGATTTAGAGCGGCTAGGGGAAGCTTTTTGCTGGAAATTGGGGATTAGGGTTCCTGAGAGTGATGGTGTTTTTGGCTGGGGCACAAAATATTTTTTTTTTATTTTAATTTTTGAAAGTTTCATATTTTGTTTAAAATTTGTTTTTATTCCACATATAATTCAATAAAGGATCCAAGCCAGCATGGCGTTCAGTTAGGTGAGGAGTGGGCCCTGCATATTCCACGTCAACATTTAATAGAAAAGTTGACAAAGGTTTGACATTGCAATGAATTCGTTAGTTGATGTATGACATTGATAGGTTTAAAACATGTGGTATGAGATTGTTGTCCGACTCAAAGTTGAGGTGTTGAAATGTAATTTACCCTTGCTTTTTTTATTGGGTAACGCAAATTTTTTTTTTTAATGTCCACACGATTTTTTATTTTTTATTTTCTAGTCTTTTATTTTTTATTGCCCATGTGGCCACACACCATGCTTTAACGGTGGTTTTGATGGAAAGGCTAACAGAAGTGTGAAAGTGTCACACAATCCTCATTTTAGGTATGAAATTGGGATGAGAAAAACATGATGTATGAAAGTTTGAAAATCACTATTGTGGATGCAAATTTTCGCCTCCTTTGTCTCGGACAAAATTGCACCTACAAAACAATTACACCTTAGGGTCAAGGCCAAAAGCCTCACGCGCCCACGATGAATTGGGGGGGGGCTTTGGCCGAAGAACCTCTGATGCCAAAGTTAGAATTTAGAGAGAAAATTGTTTATAGAGTATTTGGAATTTTAGCAAGAGATTTGAACTAGCTTTTTAGAAGAAATAGAGTCATATATATAGGGAATGGGGTGGCCGGCCCTTAGAGATGAATTTTGGGTGCATTTAGGTTATTTAATTAGCAATTAATATATTAATTAAGAATAAATATATTAATTGGCTAATTAACATTATAAAGGGAATGTTTTTGTGAGTTTTATGGTATTATTAGCTAATCAATCAAATAATGGTTGAATTGATTAGCTAATTAATATCACAAAAAGGCAAGTTATGGTGGAAAAAAAATGAGGGAAATGGCCGGCTCCCTTTGGAGAAGGGATATCCGGCCTTTAGGGTCATTTTCGTCTTCTTCTTCCAAAAATCTATGTGTCGCCTTGTGATTATTTTTGGCTCCACAAATGCCCCCACACCTGTTGAGCTGCTTGCAGAAAAAGGGCAACAGGTGTAGAGATCTTCTCACTTGAGGAAACTTTGAATTATTTCCTATTTTGATGTTGATTCTCTCTTTGAATAGGAAATAAGATCCTTCTAGGAAAAGGAAATAAATTCCTCTCAAAGCTTATTTAAGTCCACCTTAAGTGGATTATTAAATCAACTTTTAGAGAGAAACTCATTCTACCCCACAAGAGAGAGAGAGAGCTTAGAGGATATTTGTTCCCCCTCCTCTAGCAATCTTCTACATCTTGCTCGTGAAAAGGATCGTCTTTCGTTGCTTGCTTCATCTTCTCGCTGCTTCTAGGTAAGAAAAAATTTAATTTTCTTATCTTCTTGATTTTTTGGAAGCCTCGGGGCTTAAAATTTGGCTCGACAAGGGTCAAGGATTTGTGAGAGAGTGGCTTGGGAAGCCACGACAAGGTTATGTCGTGTAGGTCTACTTCTGTCTTGGGCGCGAGTGTGAGAGACAATTGGCCAGGCCGTGGGGCCTGGCAGCTTTGCTGGGCTCTTGCCACTTGCGTTTTTTGTAGAATTTTCAAGCATGTCTTCCTCGAGCTACAAGAATGACGATGGTGTACCATCGTTGTACCGTCAAGGTGGGTCTTTGAGCAAGGTTGGCTACTTCAAAGCTGCTCACTTCAAGATTAGCTCCGATGATTTGTTTAGAGATTTTCTTGAGGCGTATTGGCATGCCATTCCGTCGGGAGTGCATGTGAGGCGAGTTAAGGATGGTAGTAGCCGGGAACCATGCAGTGGAACTCGGAGAGCCATCAAGTTCCACCCCTACTATTTTTTGTTAGGGTTTACTTTCCCTATGCCGCGTTTTTTCCAAGAAGTTCTTTGCTCCATGAGATGTGTCGCAGCCCAATGTTCCCCGAACGCGATCCGTGTGATGGTGGGATTCCACAATCTAAGCCAATTCTTTGACTTAGATCTAAACATCAACGAATTTTTGTATTTCTTTGACATAGGTCACATTGACGGAGTTGGGCAACTGCGATCTCGTCATAAGCTTTTTGATAACTCGAGCAAGGGAGATCATGACTGGGCCAAATAGACTTTGGAGATAAGTGGAGAATGGGAATTTGATTCTTCCCCCGAGCTGTGTGTACCAACGGTCTTCATATCTGGTAAGCAAGCTGCTTAATCTTCTCGGTTGCTTTGCTTTAGTGCCAAGTTACTCTTAAATTTTCTGATTGTCTTCCGTTGTTTTTTTTTTGTAGATTCAGAATTTGGCTCAACTCCTAAGGTTTCTCCGGACATGAAGAAAGTACATGTCGATCTGGGTATCCCTTCCGAATATCGTGAGTGGCGTTGGCTGCTTAGTCCTCTTCGTAGGGAAAAAAGTGGGCTGCCCCTAAAATAGGAGATAAAACGAATCAAGGTAGATGCGATGGCTCGTCCTATCACTGTGATGGAGCCTGCTATCAATGAAGGTGGGAAAAAGAAACATTCCCGTCCTGCTCAAGAGATGCCTGCGGAAATAAAACTGAAGACTGCTCGCGGGGATTTTCTGGCTGCTCAAGAAATACATGTTGAGAAGAAACTGAAGATTGTTTCCGCTGCTCGCAAGGGTTCATCAACTGTTCCCAAGATTGTGATTGACTTGACTTACTCTAAGGGCGAGAAAGAAAGAACTGCTTGATTTGTGCCGGTAACGCCTATTGCTCTAAAGGCTGCTAGCTCGATTGCTGAAAGGATTGCCCAGCGCAGAAGTTCCTCCGTGCCTCCGGAACCAAAGTTTGTGCCAAAACGTTCGTTTAGAGCTAAGTCTGGCTCACCTTTGGAGAAGCTTGCTACTATGAAGAGTGACAAGGTGCCCCCCCTGCCTGCTAAAGTGGTGCCAAAACCTGCTTCTTCCACTGCTGCAACTAACTCGTCTGCTGATAAGAAGGAAACTGCTCGTTCAGGCAGGCTTGATGAATCCACCAAGGCTGTGTCTGGGGAAGTGGCTGAGGTTTGCGCGCTTTTGAAGCCAGATCTACTTAAGGACATGGATATATGTGCAAAGTTTGTTGATGGCGTCAAGGAGATTGTTGGTCCGAGTCTTTTCGCCAAGCACACCTCCGAGTATAGGAAGACTGCTCTGCTAGCCATGATGCAGAAAACAACAATTATGGCAGCCGAGTCTATGCTCCTTGACCAAGAGGATACAAAGGCTGCTAAAGAGATGGCAAGAACCATGGCTGCCGAAGCTTATTCCTCGGTCGAAAAAAAACAAGAAATTGGAATCTGAGCTTGCTGCTTTAAAGGGATCTAACATTTCTGCCCCCAGCTCTCTACAGCTAGGGGCCGCTCACCAAGAGATCATGGGTTTAAAGACTAGGCTTGATGCGATCCAAGTAAAGTACGAAAGTGCAGAGAAGGAAATCGAGGGTTACATACCTCAAATTCAAGATCTTAAGTGTTTCATCTCAGAATTCTGCTCCGCTGCTTATGCAAAGGATGAAGAATTGATCTTTGTTTACAACCAAGTGATCCATTTCAAAAAGGTTGTCGATATGCTTGAGCCTCAAGTGTTGGAACTTCAAAGTGCTTTGAAGATCAACGATAATCTGAAGAAAGAGATTGAGGAGTTGCAGCGGGTCTGTGCTTGCCTGCTTGAGGAGAATGAGCAGTTGAAGGGTGAGAAGGCTGGGTTCGAGGCTTCGCTTACTCAGAGTCAAGCTGATTTCTACCAGCTCAAGCTGATTTCTACAAGCTGGGTTATGTGGATCATCTCTATGGGCAACCGTCTGACTTTGAATTTTCCGGTAAAGACTTCGAGACCTTCTCTATTTCTCCAGAAGACTTGCTCGCTTTTACTTTTGAGTCTTCTATCGGTGAAGTAGTTAGAGAAGTTGGTGCCCAGGCTGGGGCAACCGATGGTAAAGCGCCAAATGATGCCGCTACTGAGAACATCAAGGTTGCTGAAGGTGTGGCGACCGAGTAGTCATGAGTTGTCCAAGCTATTGAAGAGTATTCTTCTAGGTAGCCTTTAGGATTTTCTTTGTTTTCCTTTGTTGCTTTTGCTTAAACTCCTTCGGTTTTTGCTAGTTGTTTATCAATTTTGCTATAAAATTTAATAAACTTGCTTCCTTTGCTTTCCCCATCTTCGCTTCTTTTTTGTCCATGCCCTAACCTTTAGACCTTATAGACCAGTGGCAGGCGTGCTACTTTTCTATAAGCAGACAGGCATGCATAGCCTACACAGCCGTAGGTGGTGGTGTAGAACTTTTGCAAAGCTGTCAGCCATAGGGTTGGCAGCCGGATGCCTTGCTTACAGAAGCAGACGAATCCGCGTAACCACTAGGCTGTTAACCTTGGCTTTTTCCAATTCTGTAGGTTGTGTAGCAAGTATCACAACACTTTAGGACTCAGTGTAGGTTGTTCTGTGCTTGGCTGAGGTGAAGCTTCATCGACTACGTAGCATGTCGGCAATGGATAAAGCTTCGTATATGCATGCTAGCTTGTTTAACCTTTCACAATAATGTGAGGTTGTATAAGCTTAGCGTGGTTTTACTGCTTGAAGGGCAGATCGTAGGCAGTCTTCCGAAAATCCGTAGGCTACCTTAGTGCACTCGGTAGCAGCTTTAGGTTTCCAGGGCAGCCGCCCGTTGGGTGTGCTACGTAATGTGCCTCATCCGTCTCTAGGGTCCGGTTCCCTGCGGATTAGGCCAATAGACCCATAATCCTTCAACTAGCTAAGCCTTGAAAAAGACCATTGTGGCTACTTCTAGGAATCCCGGCACAAGCCATCATGCACCTAGTTATACTAGGGCAGCCAGGCTCATCCACGTCTGGATATTCGGAGTGTTGAGTTTATCCTCCCGCCTTGGAGAGCATAGTTGGTCCCTCAAGGGGGGGGTACAATTCCTGCAGTAAGTCCCAAAGGGGGGTGTGATCTTCTTTTGAAGTGCAGGAAAAGATAAGTTGTTGTAGACATGTAATCGAGCCAAGTTACAAATTACTTCTGAATTCTTTATTGAAAAATGAACAAAATAAGCGAATAACTTGGCTGCAAAAGACTGCATGATGATTAGATAGTCCCTTGGCTTACGAGGTGGTGCCCGTTGAGCTGCTTCAGTCTTCGGGTCTTGATATAGTGGGAAGTCACACATGGTATTTCCTCAAATTGTAGGCGTTCCATTACTTCTCGATCTCTTTATCATTCATGGTAACAAGGGTGTAGCTACCCTTACCACCTACTCTGCTGATCTTGTAAGAACCTTCCTAGATGGGATCCATCTTTTTCGAGCCTTCTCTGCGGGCAGTGATGAAGGCCTTTCTTAGGACCAGATCTCCGGGTTGAAACTGCCTAATCTTGGCCCTTTTATTGTAGCTGGAAAGGAGCTGCTGCTGGTAGGCTGCCATGCGGGTGATGGTCTGTTCGCGCCTCTATTCTGCCAAATCTAAGTCTATGGCCATCTCTTTATTGAGCTGCTCAATGCTTGGCAGTAGAGTGTTGATGCTTGGCAAGATGATGTTGGGAGGAATGATTGCTTCCGAACCAAATGCTAAAGAGAAAGGAGTTTCACCGGTCGCTCGTCTTTTGGTGGTACGATATGCCCATAAACATCCGGGGAGCTCATCTGGCCATTTTCCCTTTTTATCGGTGAGAGATTTCTTGAGGCAGTCAAGGATTGTCTTGTTGGATGCTTTGGCCTGCCCATTGCCTTGAGGATATCTTGGCGTGGACATGTGTTGTTTGATGCCGTATTTTTGGAAGAACTTCTCCAAATCTTTTCCCATAAATTACGGGCCGTTGTCGGTGACGATGGACTAAAGGATGCCAAATCGGCAAATGATGTTTATGGAGCCAAAAATAATCACAAGGCGACACGTGGATTTTTTAGTAAAAGAGGACCAAACTACCCTTGAGGCACACCGGGATTCCTACACGCGAGCAGCTCAAAAATGCTCCAAAAAGGTAACAATTCAATATTCATCTCATCAAATCCCGTAACCTCCAAAATTATATTAATTGGTTAATTAATGGATTAATTACCTAATTAATCCATTAAACATCAATTAAAACATCCAAATAACCACAACATATAGCCCACTCAATCCCAAAACTAGTGATTGACCGGCCACCCCCTTTCTCCCTAGCTTTTCACACTTTTTTCCATTTTATTACCCTATTTACACAACTATTCAATTTTGTAACCTCCTATTTATTTCTTTTATACTTAATTAGCCAATAAATTGGCTAATTAAGCCAAAACTATAACCACCAAAACCCATTAGTGGTCGGCCACACCTTGGGAAAATTGGGCAAAGCCTAACCCTATAAATAGGCACCCATTCTCACCAAAAATCTATTTCAACACTTTGGCAAAAAATGCCAAAATTCTCTAAACACTATTTCTCTCTAAATTCTAACTTTGGCATCGGAGGTTCTTCGGCCAAAGCCTCCTCATTCATCATGGGCGCGTGAGGTTCTTGGCCTTAACCTAAGGTGTTAATTGTTTTGTAGGTGCAAAATTGTCCAAGATCAAGGAGGAAGAAATTTGCATCCACAATGTTCCTCCATATGAAGCGCTCTATGTCCGTCTGAGTTGTGGTCGTCATGGGTTATGCTTATACCCATTTGGTGAAGTAGTCGGTTGCCATGATCATCATGCATCTGCCCCCAGTAGCAGGCGGCATAGGCCCTACCAGGTCGATTGCCCATTGCATGAATGGCCAAAGACTCGTCTGCGGGTGTAGCTCACTGGCAGGCAGTGCTGGTACCGGTTTGTAGCGTTGGCAGCGGTCATACTTTTGTACTAACTCCTTAGCATCTTGGTGCATGGTAGGCCAGTAGTAGCCTGCGTTAAGAGCCTTCTGGGCTAAGGATCGGCCTCCAGAATGATTCACACAAACGCCTTCATGGATTGAGCTTATAACCTTCAAGTCTTCGAGAGGTGCTAGGCAGTGGAGATGTAGTCCGGTGTAGAATCTTCGGACAAGAATGCCATTCCATATATAGTAGCGTGCTGCCTTGATTTGGGGCTTCCTTGACTCCAATCTTTCGGTGGGTAGTGTGCCGTTGACCAAGTAGTCTGTAATAGAACTTTGCCATTTGGGAGTTACACTAACCTGTGACACTTTGGCTATCAGCTCCATCTCTATGCTTGGCTTGTCTAGATATTCCACCGGAATTGAGCGTTTAAATTGGTGGTCGAGGGCGGAGCCTAAACCAGCTAGTGCATCTGCATGGGCGTTGTCTGCCCGCTGAACTTGAGTGAGAGTGTAAGTCTGAAATGCCTCAAGCTGCTGGCGTACTTTCTCTAGGTATTGTGACATCCTTGGGTGTTTTGCCGTGTATTCCCTAGTAGCCTGGCTGGTGATTAGTTAGGAATCAGAATGAATTGCGAGTTTCTTCACCGCCAAGTCTTTTGCCATTCGGAGGCCTGCTAGTAGGGCCTCGTACTCTGCTTCTTTATAGTTGGATGCTCTGTCGACATGCAAATTCCAGAAGTCTTTATCGGATGGAGCAAGCATGGCTAAGGTGCTCTCGGCTACTTCTGGGGCGTCGTTGGGCCACTCTGTTGCGTCGCCTAGGCTAGGCGTGAATTCCGCTAAGAATTCTGCCAAGGCTTGGGCCTTTATCTCTGTGCGAGGTTGGAAAACTAAACCATATTGGCCAAGTTCCAATGCCCATTTCATCACTCATTGAGAAGCATCTAGACCATGTAATATTGATCGTAAGGGATACTGATTCATGACAATGACTGTATGAGCTTCAAAGTATGGCCTGAGCTTCTAAGCCGCAACAACTAATGCTAAAATTAATTTTTCGATATTCGGATATCTTGTTTCCGCATCGAGAAGAGCTTTAGAAGTGTAGAATACCAACAGTTGGGCCCCCAGCTTTTCTCGTATGAGGCCAGAGCTCACTGCTACTTCGGAGACTGCCAAATAAATGTATAAATCCTCCGCTACTTCCAGCTTGGATAGTAAGGGAGGTGATGTGAGATAATTCTTCAAGTCTTGGAAAGCTTTTTCGCATTCTTTATCCCATTTGTCTCTTTGTGCCCTCTTGATAACTTTGAAAATAGGCTTGCATCGATCGGTGGATCGTGAGAGGAAGCGGTTGAGGGCAACTACTCGTCCGGTCAAGCTTTGGATCTCCTTCAAGGTAGTTGGAGACTTCATCTCTAGGATTGCTCGGATTTGCTTGGGATGTGCTTCAATTCCTCATTGGGTTACTAAGTACCCTAGGAACTGGCCTGAAGATACTCCAAACGTGCATTTGGTAGGGTTGAGCTTCATCTTGTACTTTCTAAGGTTATTGAAAGTTTCTACCAAATTGCGAATATGATATGATCGCTGCTTGCCCTTTACCATGATATCGTCAACATAGAACTCCATGGTTACCCCAATTTGCTTTTTGAACATCATATTTACTAGCCTTTGGTAGGTGGCTCCTGCGTTTTTGAGGCCAAAGGGCATGACCTTGTAGTAGTAGGTGCCCCCGCTCTATCACGAACGCGGTTTTCTCCTTGTCGAGCTCATACATGGCTATTTGATTGTAGCTGGAGTATGTGTCTAAGAAGCTGAGCAGCTGGTTCCCAGAAGTTGAATTTACTAATAGATCGATCCGGGGGACAGGATAAGGGTCTTTTGGGCATGCTTTGTTGAGGTCAGTGTAGTCTACGCAAACCCTCCATTTTCCCTTCTCTTTCTTCATAACTAGTACGACATTAGCAAGTCGTGCCGAGTGTGCTACCTGTTCTATGAACCCGGCCTCCAATAGTTTGTCGATTTCTACCTCAATGATCGCTACTCATTCGGGTGCGAAATGTTTTCTCTTTTGGATTACGAGTTTGGCAGTAGGGACGACGTGCAGCTTGTGGCAGGCCACCTTGGGGTCAATACCGGGCATGTCGGATGGTGACCATGCGAAGATATCTCAATTTTCTCTAAGGAAAATTGTGAGTTCTTCCTTCTCGTATGGGCTTAGTCGTGAGCCAATTTTAGCCGTCTTTTCCGGCTGTTGGGGATCAAGAATGATGTCTTCGGTGTCCTCTTCGGGTTTCCATCCTATCTCATCTGCTTGGGCGCCATCTTCTTGATCCACCTGCTGTAATTGCTATTTGGTAGCCTCTTTGTCCTTTTGGACTTCGGTAACCTCTACGGGGGTAAACGTCTTCCTCTATGGGCTAGTTGGATAGATACTACTAGTGCATCATCGTGTCTGAAATCGACGCCTTCTGCATCCTACTTAGTGAAGCCAATAATGGGTCTAGGTGGGTATCGACTGCTTGGACTTATGAGATTAGTAAAGCCTGCTGGATCTTCCTCTTTTTGGAGTTATTAGTGGCCCCCAAGTGCTCGGATTCGGCGAAAATGCCATTGATTCGAATCATCTTGGTTGGTGGCTCCTCATCTCCGTCTGCATTCTTTTTTGGCTGCGCAGCTGGCTTGTCCAAGTACCTATCGACTTTGCCTTCTTTCACGAGCTTCTCTAGATAGTTCTTCCAAGTGTAGCAGTCGTCGGTTGTGTGACCAGGACCTCGGTGGAATGTGCAATACTTGGTGTGGTCCAACTTGGAAGTATCTCATTTTGATTGTTTCGGCAACTTGAACCATGGTTCGTTCTTGATGTAACAAAGGATTTGATGAATCGGAATTGAGAACTTAGAATACCTCTTGGTTATCTGGCCTTCTTTGGTCGTGGGTCGGTCCCTGCGCTTGGCCTCCTGCCTGCCCTATTGGGCTGCTTCTCATCCTCCTTCCTTTGAGCAGCTGTCGATTCTCTTCGAAGCTGCTCGGGCGCATTTTCTGCTCGTCGAGCCTCGTCCCAAAGTGCATGCTTATCTGCCAAGGCAAAAGAATCTGCTAGAGTTAGGTCTTTTTCATGATCATTTCTCCGAACAGTGGGTGGTCTGCTGGGAGTCCTTTTTGGAAGGCTGCACTTGCTATTGAGTCATCACATCTGACGATCTTTGCCTTCTCTGCTTTGAATCTTTTTACGTAGTCGCGAAGTGACTCCTTTGGGTTTTTCTTTACGTTAAACAAGTGATCAGACTTTTTCTTGATCGAGCAGTAAGACGAGTACTCTTTGGTGAAAACCAAGGAAAGATCATCAAAATTCTGGATGGACCGCGATGGCAAGGTATGAAACCAATCTTGTGCCTCCCCTTGTAGAGTGATGGTAAATATTTTGCACATAAGGGCATCATTATTCCGATAAAGGATCATCGCACTTCGGTAATGCTTCAAGTGTCTTTCTGGATCCCCATCTCCTTTGAAAGATGTGAAGTGCAGCATGCTAAACTTGCGTGGAGGCTCTGCCTGCTCGATCTCATCCGTGAAAGGTGACCTACTTATGTTGGTCATATCTCGCCTTAGTGCTTCATCAACCATTTCGTTGCGTCGGAAATCACCCATCCGTTCATTGAAAAGCCTTTCTACCTCTTCTTGGATTTTCCTTTGTTGGGGTAGCGGAGCCTTCGGCTGCCCCTGGTCTTTACCTGCCGGTCTAGGCTGCTCTTCTACACGCTCGGCTCGTCTATGTCGTGGCTACGGTGTATAAGATAGACTTCTAGCAGGCGAGGGATTTCTTTGCAAGCTACCAGTTGAACTAAAGCCGGATTAAACGATTGTTTCCTTCCGTTTGTCAAGTTGCCTGCTCCGATGTGAGGATACTCCTTGCGAGCCTAACCGCGAATGAATGCTTTGCCTGGAAGGCTGCCCATGTTGATTATCAAAGCATGGCCCTAGTCGAGAGTGCACACTTCTCCGCTCGCTAAGACGGGAGTATAAGCTATCTCGGGTGCCTAATCGAGAGTGTACACTGCCTGAATGCTCGATTGGTGGTTGGTTGAGTGGCTGCTTTCCAGGACGCTGCTTGAAAGGTTCCTCGTTTGCCCTTGTCCTACTTCGGGATACTTCATCTGCGGCACGTTGGATCTCGGTGCGTTGCAAAAGTTGATTCACCAAGGTTGTTTGTTGTGCAAGGGCGCTCGTCAATTCTATGACTTGTCGGGACAAGTTTTGTTCGCCATTCGGATTGGAAGAACTTGGATGGAATGCACCTCCTTGAACAATAGAATGGTGGTTGACTCCGAGTGCTAGATTTGAGTTGGGGAATGCCAAATCTACGGAGAAATGTGGTGAAAACGCCCCAGCCTCGATGATTGGTCCGGATGGTTGAGATAGTCTCGGGCCGACTTGGGCAGCTTGGGAAGCCATGAGAGCAGGCTGGGCTGCAGGAGAAGGCTGGATCACGGGAGCAGGCTGCTCAGTGCATGGTGCATGCGAATGTGAAGCTTGGGCTTAGGCCCGTGCAAACTTGGATGGCACGGCTTGAGCCATGGTGGAACCTCGTAGTGGTGGTGCCACTCTGTTTACGACCGTATTTTGCCTCGTGGATCTCCGCAATCCCATTTCTTGAGTATTAGAATTTTCACTTGTGGTATTTTCTAAATTTCTAGCCATTATATTTTTCTTATACGTTTTATCAAAGAACATTTGCAAGTAAAAAATTCTAATAATAAGAACGTATGAAAAATATTCAAATAGACTAGAAAATAGAGAAAAAACCTTTTTGTGCGAGAGTCTTCTACGAGTATGGATTTCAGCTCTCAATGAAAGCACCAATTTGTGGATGCAAATTTTCGCCTCCTTTGTCTCGGACAAAATTGCACCTACAAAACAATTACACCTTAGGGTCAAGGCCAAAAGGCTCACGCGCCCACGATGAATGGGGGGGGTTTTGGCCGAAGAACCTCTGATTCCAAAGTTAGAATTTAGAGAGAAAAGTGTTTAGAGAGTATTTGGAATTTTAGCAAGAGAGTTGAACTAGCTTTTTAGAAGAAATAGAGTCATGTATATAGGGAATGGGGTGGCCGGCCCTTAGAGATGAATTTTGGGTGCATTTAGGTGATTTAATTAGCAATTAATATATTAATTAAAAATAAATATATTAATTGGCTAATTAACATTATAAAGGGAATGTTTTTGTGAGTTTTATGGTATTATTAGCTAATCAATCAAATAATGGCTGAATTGATTAGCTAATTAACATCACAAAAAGGCAAGTTATGGTGGAAAAAAATAAGGGAAATGGCCGGCTCCCTTTGGAGAAGGGATATCCGGCCTTTAGGGTAATTTTGGGCTTAAATGATAATTTAATTGGTTGATTAATGAATTATTTAGGAATTAATTCATTAATTAGCCAATTAATCTCCATTTAAATGGAATAATTTAGAGGTTATGAAATAACCACCTAAAATGAGGATGGAAGAAATAACTTGGAATTGGTTACCTTTTCTGGGCATTTTTGACTAGGTTGAAGATGATTACCCGCTACACGCGCGTAGGAAACCTGATGCTCCTCAAGGGTATTTTCGTCTTCTTCTTCCAAAAATCCACGTGTCGCCTTGTGATTATTTTTGGCTCCACAACTATACTTGAGGATAATAAATTGAGAATTACCCTGAAGTTGAAGAAGAAAAGTATACAAACTAAGAAACTAGAAAAGATTGTGCAAGCATTGTCTATTGTCTTTGTCAGCAAGTCAACACGAAGTCTACTAATGGACAAGAATAGATTACACATTAGTTAAACACGTACAAACTGATTCCTAACCATTTGTGTTAGCGATGAAATATATTTGACAGGTACAATTTTTACAAAAGCGGGAGATGGAGAACCTTGTGACCATACGATATCCATTAAACTTAATTACCACCCTCAAATTGATTAATTAAACCCCAGCAACCAACACACATCGAGTTTTCTTGAGCCACCTCCTCTCCCATTCCCTCCCATTTTCTTCTCTTTTTATAGAGGCTGTACATGATGAACATCCATGAGCACCCAAGTTTCTCTCCCCAAAAACTAATTTATTGGTGTGAAAATTACGCACGGTGATGGCCACTTTCCCAAGTTAAAAATTGATCAAACAAATACATCGTCACGCCGCTTCTTCGGGTTGACTTCTGGATTTCCTTTTCTCATCATTGCCACAAATTCATCGTAATTAATTCGACCGTCCTGCAGAACATTATCCAGAAAATAAATATGTGAATTAGCACCACAATTAATTTCATATAACTTTCTGTATTCAATTAATCAAAACTCATGCATGAACAACTGTTGATATGGAACTTACATTATCAGCGTCAATTTCAGCAATGATTTCTCTGATATCCCTTCCATCATGCATGCCGTAATCGCGGAGGGCTTGCTCTAGTTCTTCCGTCGTGATATACCTGATAACCAGAATGCATTTTGGCAACATTGTTATAAATAAGATGTTGATGATGATGAGTTATAACCTTACTCATCACGTGTTATGTAATTGAAATTTAAGAGGATTATGAAAAAGAAAAAGAATAAACATCTATTATATGATCTCTACATACCCGCTGTTGTCGGCATCGAAGTGTTGGAAGGCAGTGTAGAGATGTTCTTCTCTATCCATCCGGTTCAGGTGCATTGTTGCTGTGATGAACTCATCATAGTCTATGGTTCCGTTGCCATCAGCATCAGCCTAATAAAAAGACATTAATCAGAACTTAATGTACTAGGAATTAACGTAGTTTATAAAACTAAATTACACGCATGTGTATGTCGATTGAACATGCACATGTAATGCATAAGAAAATAGTACTCACTGCTTCCATTAATTGTTGAGCTTCAAGTTCAGACAGCTTTGTCCCTTGCTTAGCAAGTCCTTGCTTCAGCTCTTCAAGTGTTATTGTTCCACTATTATCTGTATCTATGCCCTTGAACATCTCTTTTAGCCCTATGATTTCTTCCTCTGATAAGCAACCCGCAATTACCTATATAATATACATCAGTATGTTCATTTCAACAAAATTAAGTAACATGGTGAACACGCTTCTTCAACCCATCAGAACTTAAAACATCAAACGCAGATGCGTAGATATATGTTGCATTTATGGTGAAGTGAGCGATAGAGATAAAAGGATGAACGACATACCCGAAGCGCAACTTTCTTGAACTCGTTCATTGCTTTAAATTGTTTAAGCCTGCTGAGCACAGCGTTGTCTAGAGGAATGTCAGGTGCTTCGCCATCCTCCTTAATCCATGGATGATCTGTTGAAAACCATTACATTATATATGTAAAAGCATGTTAGAAATCATGTATGGGATGCATATACTAAGTAAAACTTGTATATGTAAACGTATGATTACTAAGAACTTGGAAGGCTGTCAATCTCTGTTTGGGGTCTGAATTCAACATCTTCCTCACAAGATCTTTCGCTTGAGTTGATATTGAAGGCCATGGGTCGCTTGAAAAGTCGAGGTGGCCTCGTGAGATGGCATTGAAGATCCCATATTCGGATTCTGTCAATCAATCAATTATTAAGTTTGTAATTTATAATAAATTCTTTCTTGCATACATAATTAGTTTCAATCTCTCAATTAATTGATAGACTGATTGATTAAATTATGTTATACCTGCCCAGAAGGGAGGAACACCACTGAGAAGAATATACAACATGACTCCAACACTCCAAATATCGACTTCTGGCCCATATCTCCTCTTCAACACTTCTGGTGCAATGTAATATGTAGTCCCCACAATATCCTTGAATACTTCTCCTGCACTCATCATCACATAGAATATTAATTTTTTTTTATTCGTCGATTGGAAGTTAATCTAATGATATTAGTGCTCAGTTCAAAACCCTATTATTTGGCTGATTGAAAAGAACAAACTAGAATTCCTATCTACCATTAACATTGAAGAATCAAATTAGGTTAAATTTACAGACATGATTATTAAGGCTAAAACCAAAGCTTGAAAATATGTATATGGTTTAACTGTTACCCAAATGGAATGAAATGAAGGGATATGGTTGTACTTAACTGCGTACCTTGTTTGTAAAAGACGGATAGACCAAAATCTGTAACCTTGACCGGAGAGTTTTCATCTTTATTGAGCATAAGGAAATTCTCAGGCTTGAGATCTCTGTGAATAACGCCCATGGAATGACACGTGTGCACGATCTGAACAATCGTCCTCAACAAGGCAGCGGCAGCGCGCTCCGTGTAATGTCCTTTTGAGATGATCCTGTCGAAAAGCTCTCCTCCTGCGCACAACTCCATGACCAAATGAACCGACTGCTTGTCCTCATAAGCTCCCTTGAGTTCCACAATGTTTGGCTGCCCCGTCAAATGATGCATGATCTGTACCTCCCTCCTCACATCCTCAATATCTTCCTTGTTCACCAGCTTCCGCTTGGCGATTGTCTTGCAGGCGAACTGCTCTCCCGTGGCCTTGCGCGTGCACAAGTGGGTAACACCGAACTGGCCCCGTCCCAGCTCCTTGCCAATGCTGTACGTGGTGTGGACGTCCTCCATGGAGCGGCCTAGGATGGGGCCTATAGGGCCCGGTTTGGCGGCCTTTCCTTGGTGAGTTGGGGGGGCGGAAGGTTTATGGTGATTAGCGTGGCTGGGGTTGGGGGCAGAATTGGCAGCCGTAGGGTTTTTGTCCTCGGCATTGTTGTTGTCACCCTTATTGTCGTCATTTGGGGCATCCTCGGTGTTGCATTGAGAGCAACAGTTGCCCATGGCGGAAGAAAGAGAGAGAAAGAGGGGGGGGGGGGGGGGGGGGGGGGGGGGGGGGGGGGGGGGGTAGGATGTTGGGTGTGGCCACGATAGGCAATGTCGGTTTAATTTTTGCGCTGAAGAAAGGGTAGGGGTAGAGAGAGAGAGAGAGAGGTGGCAAAGGAAACAAGGGCTACAGGTTGGACTGACAAGGGTAATGCAGAGGATGATGAGGGATTGTAGGAGTTTTGGTAAGTTTGGAAACTTGGAAAGGGGTTTGAAACAGTCTTGGGCGCGTCTCCTTGTCCTACGAGGGGGCCTCTCATTTTTCTATATTTCTCTGCATGCACACTACGTACTCTTCATGCATGGGGCTAAGAAATTTTTGGTTGTGACGGGAACATAAATGGTACGCCACGTGTTTCTATGTAAGTGATGGGAAATTTTAATTTTTAAGTTATTAACCTTTTAACACACATATCCCACCATTTATATGAAAACACATGGTGTACCATCTCGTGTGACGAGGAGTATGTAGCAACTCGCGGTTTGTTTTTCTTACTACTGTGTGATTTTTAACGATTTTTAAAACACATATTAACACATGCCCACGCTAACATACTGACGGATTACACGTGTTGACGTCTTATTCATCGCTTGCCTCTCCAGCTGGTCTAGCGGGTCCTTGTATTGGCCCAAGGCAAGGCCGGTCTTGAGATTTTGGAGGCCCTATGCTAGACTCAAACGGAGACCCTTACAAGGTCTAAATTTTGGTTGCTATATTTTCTTTTATATTTTATATTTTTTTTGTGTGTATAAATTGATATAAACACAAGAAAATAAATAAAAAAGAAGCATAGTTTGGTGGCTCTGTATCTGCATTCCTTATGTTTTTGAGTTCGAAACTCCTTACTTTTTAAATACAAAAAGCATGATGTGGTGGCTATGTACATATCATATCACCGTACATATATTATAATCAGAACAACTCATGCTCTTTATTATGAACTAGTTAAACAAATCACTGGTTATGATATTGTAACATCTTATAATGAACTGTTAGTTTTTTTATTACCTTTCTTCTCACTCCCTAAAGTGAGGATGATTCTAACCCCCACTTGGTTGATTGTCGTTAGATTAGTTAGAATTCGAGATTTGTGTCTTAAATCAATTAAACCAAATTAATTTAACGGTAATCAATAAGGGATAAGCATCACCTGCTCACCTCCACTTTAGTGTTGTGAGAAAAGTTGTATTATATTTAATATATATATATATATGACTAAATGGTCTTCAAATAGAATGAAAATTAGACGATCCTTAAAAGTTGACCAAAGAATAAATGAATGGCATGTATTCAATTCAATGATATCATATATGGAAAGGGGGTTTTAAAGATTTTATCTTCAAACTTTTAAGGATTTTAATTAATTATGATATTCCTAATCATAAATTTATATCATCAAAAGTTATCTTTTATAATGATAGAAATTAAACTACAAATATTAAAGAGAAAAGAAAAAAATTAATGTAGTTCAAAAAAGGCCCCAAAAAGGTTCTACTGGGACTCGAACCCTTACAAAAACAAATGTAAGTACCAGTACTTGACAATTCCCCTAAGGTAACATTGTGAAATATGTTCACACTCTTTTTATATGTAGTACATTATAAAGGTTATTAAAATTCAAGGGCCCCTAAAAATCGGGGGCCCTGTGCGGTCACACGCCTGGCACCCCCTCAGGGCCGGCCCTGGCCCAAGGATGGTAATTGAACTCTGTCAAACTGTCAACTACATGAGAAATTTTTAGTTGTGACGCGAACACGGATAATACATCACGTGTTTCTATGTAAGTGATGGAAATTTTTAATTTTTAAGTTATTAACCTTTTAACACACATATCTCACCATTTATATGAAGACACGTGGTGTACCACCTCGTGTGACGGTCAGACTGAAAAATATCTCCAACTACATGAAGGTAAAGGTCATTTACGTTTATTATGGTCAAAAAGTAGTTTGATGTGGTAAAAACTAACACACAAATTAAACCCTCCACGACATGGAGGGGTACATCATCCACGACATGCTCCTTAAAACTTCCATGCATTGGATCTATGAACGGAAGGGGATAGTGATCCTTCCTGATTGTGGTGTTGAGCTTCCTAAAGTCAATGTAAACTCTCCCACCAGCTTGGATTCGATTGGGCACCTGAACCAAAGAAGGTAACAACCTATTAGTTGAAATGGGAATTGGAATTGGAATAGGTGGCTCACCAATGTACTGCGATGAAGACTCAAAAGCAGCAACACTGTCAACAATTTCAGATGTGGTTCTCTCGGCCTTGGGTTCTTTGAGGGCAGTGGCTTGTCCCGTGTGATCCACTCCAATTCCCTTTTCAATCACATTAATGGAAAAACAAGAATGAACATCATTAGGATACTTAACAGATTCAGAAACATTAAAATTAATCATTTAGCCATCAAACTCCATAGTCAACTCTCCCTTGGCCACATCAATCTTGGTTTGGGCTGTTTTCATGAAAGGTCTTCCAAGTAAGATTGGCAATGGTGTAGAGTGGGCTGAATCCTCAATCTCAAGCACATAAAAATTTGCTGGAAAAATCAAATGGTCTACCTGTACCAAAACATCTTCCAAAACTCTTTTCGGATATGCATTAGATCGATCAGCCAATTGAATAATGACACCATCATTTTTAAGCTCTCCTAGATTCATAGATGCATAAATAGAATATGGCATGACATTAATGGAAGCACCTAAATCTAGCATAGCATGTTTAAACCTTGTATTACCAATAACACAAGCGATAGTGAAACTACCTGGATCTTTGCATTTAGGTGGCAGCTTTCGTTGCAAAACTGCAGAGACATTTTCACTTACTTGTACAAAGCTTCTTCAAAAACTTAGCGTACTTTGGAACTTGCTTTATAGCATCAAGAAGAGGGATATTGACTTGCACCTTCCTGGAAGTCTCTAGAATGTCTTTTTCATTCTCTTCTTTCCTAGATTGCATAAACCTGCCAGGGAAAGGCACATTTGGTGGAATAGAGTTAGAAGGAATAGAATTTGAACCAAACTTACCTGAATTGGATGGCTTGGGGGTCTTAGGGGCTGCGGCAAGGGGTGTTCTTCCCTTACCGTGACTCTGTCCAACTCTTCTTCTTCTTGCAGTAGCTTTTCGTCCTCTTTTTGGCTTTGTTTGGACGTTTTTGGGTTGGTTCCAATCTCCTTGCCACTTCTTAATGTGATAGCCTTAGCGGTTTCAAAGCCTCCCTTTGGATTGACAACGGTTGAACTAGGCAGTTTGCCTTGTTCTCTGAATTGTCCCATGAATTCTGTCATTTGCCCCATTTGATTTTTTAATTCGCCCATCTCCTTGGCTTGATTTTGTAGGCCCTGCGTTAATGAAGTTAGTACTTGAAGAATTTTATCGTTATCCATTAACGAACCTGAATTTGGTTGGGAAGGTTGTGGGGAAGATTGTGGTGGCTGCATAGGTCTTGAATAGAACTCCTCAGGTTGCTGCCAATATCCTTCTTGTTGAACTTGTTGAGGTTCCCTCCACATAAAATTTGAATGATCTCTCCCAACTAGGTTGTAAGTGTTGGAAAACAAGTCGTTCCTTGATTGATTATGACCTTGATAACCCTGAGCATGGACATTATCCCAACCTCCATTCTCAATTAATTGAGGATGGTGATTAGTTTGATATCCTTGCCTAGAGGACACACCAAATGTAGCCACACTTTGGATTGCAGTCCTTTCGATATACTGCGACAAAAGAGAAGTAAGATTCGTCATTTGAGCTTGAAGATTAGCAATTGCCATGTCTTGCTTCTCTAGCACCTGAAATCAAAGAAATAAAACTAAATCAAATATCAAAAGAAAAATAAACAAAAAACAGAGGGATTAGCAATTTTACTAATCCCCGGCAACGGCGCCAAAATTTGATGTGGTAAAAACTAACACACAAATTAAACCCTCTTTTAGATAATTGTAGTATGCGTAAGTAGGGATCGTTCTAGGCCGGGGATTAGGAGGGATGCTAATCTATACTAACTTGACTCAAAAACTGAAAACTAGACTCAAATACACAAAACTAAGCTAGACTGACTCAAATAACACAAAACAAGCACTAAGGGGTGTTTTGGACGAAAATTGAAGTAAATTGACACGAAATACTAAAGGGGGATTTGTTTGGACGAATTTTAAACTAAAACTAAGTAGGTTGTAGAAACAAAGTGAGTTTGGTACGAAAATTGGGTGAAAGGCTAACTAGAGGATTCTTCTCTACACATGAAACATACGCATACAAATCGATTTCCAGTTATTATTCCTATAAACCATGAACGACAATGCCCCAAATTAATCGTGAACAACACTAATTAACTCTCAGATTTTCCTAATTTCATTGAATTGGACTCAGTGACGCAATCAAATTATTCTTATCAAGTTCCCTATATGAACAACACGATAGAGATACATATCAAATATCATTAAGTTCTGTGAAAATCATAAGCATTGACAAGGCATTCATAACTATGAAAAGCATGATACTCCTGCCAGGAATTTACTTAACATAATTATGACTAGTGACTTTTACTACTTGTAAATATAAGTTCATAACAATTAGGTGAAATTCCCTTATATTCTAGCATCAAATCCCTGCATGCAAACTAAGTGTGCACCCTTAATCAACACACAAGAACAAGTTCTTAATAAAACAGATAAGTAAATTGCATTCACGGTTTATGAAACAATAACTGGATGTAATCAATTCATACGAAACATATGATCATGGCTTCGAATTCACCTTTAGCTAAAAAGAAATTTAGTTATGCATGTTCGTCATAACTAAATAAAAACAATCTAAATTAAACATTAAAATCAAATAAGGATAGAAAGAACTCTGAGACACTCCAACAATGGCAGATTCGGCTCCTCCTCTAGATGGCAGAATCGGCTCCTCTTCTCCTTGCAAGCACGGCTCAAAATCTCCATCTCTCCTCCAAAAACCTACGACACTCTCACCAATTTTCTCTCTAAAAACCCCCTAAAAGTTGCAGCAATAACTTGTATTTATAAGGCTAGGGCACGGCCTACTTTTTGGTGCAAAAGGATTTAGTTGTTTGCAGTGTTTTAGGACTCCTTAAATCAGATTAGAAGTGGTTGAATGTGATAAGGAATCCCCCTTGCAGCTGGAGATAAGGTAAGGTAGGATTAGAATATGATAAGATAAGATAAGATAAGATAAGGTTGAGATAAAACAGGACTGGATAAGATAAGGTAAGTTTGGATAAGGATAGGATTAGATAAGGTTTGTTAAGGATAAGGTTTCCCTTTAATTTTTGATTCCTTGTCTCCCAAGCCTCACTCTTAATTCCTCCAGATTGTAGCACATTTCTAGCATTATTTAAACACCAAAAAAGTCCATCCAAATGAAGGAAATTTTGTGAAAAACATGTTTATTTGAGCAACATCAATAGCATGCAATTAACAAATTAAAGGCGGAATCATGCTTACTTGCACTCAAAACAAAACATCAACCATGAAATTCAAAGCCTAGTAGATTGGTGAACCTTGACTCAACTTAAAACAACATTTGTTAGTTGAGAAATATTTACCTTTGTAGATTCCTCTTTGCATATGCAAAGGATAATCACCCAAGAGATAGGGCCTTCATTCCTTGCTTCTTAGCTCCATGGATTTGGTTGAAAGAATTGGATTCTCCAAGTTCCCAAAATAGAGAACCTCTAAAGATTCTACACCAAGGTTAGATTGAAGAAGAAATGAGTGACCTTGGAGTAGTGGGATTGCTAGATGCACCCTCCAAGGTGGCCGGCCTCTTAGAGAGAAATGGAAGCTTTGTGTTCTCACCAATTTTCTCTAAAACCAACACTTATGAATTTTAGGCTATAAAGTTCTTTATATAGTCACTTCTTTAAATGACCTAAAGAACCAAAAAACCCTAATTCTAACACATATGGCCGGCCTCTTTAAGGGATATGGGCTTTTGGGCCTTTGTGAATCTTTATTCATTAAGTTGTCATACAACTTAAGTCAATGGGCTTTGACGTTCGAAGCCCATTGGGCCTTAAGGTCCAAAACTATCCCGAGGTCTTTAACGAACTTATTCGTTTGATTAATTAACATATTAATTAATCCTTGCCATAAATAATTAAACCATTTAATTATTCTTACTCATCTCCTTTGTTTCTTCAATCTTTACCTTACACGGTGTACGATCCATTAGGTTCCTTTTAGCGAGGCAGTGGGCGATTAAAACCATTTTACATCGATTGTGAATTGAAACTTACTTTCAATTCTCCCTTTAGTGATTACACACGTTTAGGGCTTCCACAAACCATGAGTGACACCTAGCAGCATATCATGATTACCCAAGCTAATCAGAAGAGGTAGAGAACCTATTCAGTTAAGGATTACAAATGCAATACGGTCTTTCTCTAATCTAATACTCTTGACCACATTGTTTGGTTTGATAGTTTATTTATTCATGTCTACTATCCAATGTGATTCGTTTGCTTATATGATTACCTTGAATGTGATTTGGAACGCATTCCCTAATCTCATTCATACTCTGGCCAGAGATTTTAATCATATCATAGAGTATTCTCCCTCAAACCATTTGAAGGTTAGAGATCCCTTGTTGCACATTCACTTGTCTCCATAACTAAGTGGCTTAACCCCAATGATGTCGTGGACACCCCGATGGGGTGACTTTGACATAATCAAAGATCAAGGACTTAACCACAAGACAACTGTGATGCCTCAGGTCAAAAGACTAATTTGCATTATCCCAACCATGAGTTCTCATGTGACATGAGTATGAGAACTCCTCGTTGATCGTGTTCAGTGAACTCATTCTCTATTGAGCACCTACGTACTTGTCTTGATGTCACACACACCAATGACTCGAGACTAGTCACTCTCCCTGAGAGAAGGCATAGTATGTACTGATCTTATCGAACTGTCAATGCCCAATTGGCAATCCTATGATCAGGAACGTTTAGGATGTGTCTACCAAAGAATGGTCTCATGAATCTAACTTCATTAGATTGCATTCTCCCAATCACATATTCCTTGGACTTTATCGTTTAAGCATATAACATTTATATGAGACGGCTCAAACAATAATGTTTGCCCTTTATATGTAAACTAGATTAGTTTAACATGTGAAATGTTCGTAAAGTATCATCATATGATTGGCTTTAGGGCACATTTCCAACACCAAAGTGCTCCCCACGCATGTTATCCAATTCAAGTCCAAAACTGCTCCAAATTGCTCCATTTAGCCATTTATTGTCATCTTTGCCAATTGGACCTACAAACACACGAAAATAGCTTAAATTACTATAATAAACAGAAACTAACTCACTAAATGCAAAGAAACAAGCTAATAAAGTCGCATAAATATGCTCCTATCATAGTTAAGTAAAAAAGACCTAATTTCAACAAAGGGTAATACTAGGAGACTAAATTTCCTAAATCAAATCTCTAAACCAAATGAAGTGGCTGATGAGTTGGCTATGCCATGTCACTGACCTAGATTTTAAAAACTCTTAATTACTTATTAAAATTAAAAAAATATTAATGATAATTAATTTCGATTACTCGTTTGCATGTTGAACTACGTGGAACTCTTCTACTTCCTACTCTCTCCTCTCCCGATTGCTCTCCCTCCTTTCTCTCCATTGCCTCCTACCTCTAGTCCACCAACGACAAGAACTGACTGCCGAGGACAGTAAGATCATATCATCATTCGAATTCTTTTTCAAATATAACCCCTGATTTTCAAACCAAATTGTCTTTATAATAACTATGTGGATTCTTAAATGTCAGGTAGGAACAATTGCTAATAAGCAGAAGGGGTTTTTGAACTCTAATCCTTCAAGAAGATTAAAATTTAATAAAAATCTAGTGTTAGATTGAATATTGATTTTAGTCCCTTATTGTGTACTTAATTCAAATTCATATTATATTTTTATTTTTATATTTAATAGATAACTTATTTAATGTTATTACATTAATATTTAAATTTATTATTGTCACATCCCATCCCGGAGATGTGTGTTATTTATTTATCAACGGCATGAAATTACCTAAATACCCTTGGACGTTGAGAATTATTATGGGATGTTGTGGTTTAGACTTAAGATTGTGGACCAATTAGCTATATTCCTCTATAATTGGACCCAATTAGAACTAAGTGTTCTCTTAGTTGTGATTGGTGGCTTTTGGACCACACATACCCACCTACCTTCTCTCTCTCCCGTACTATCTCTATCTCTCAGACTCTCTCTCTCTCCCTCTCGGCATTTTTGTACGGACAACCCAGAAACCACCTTAAATCTTACAGATCGAAGCCAAGGTAAGTATTTTCGTGTTCCTTGTGACCTCATCAATCTATTGGTACAAGGTTTAGAAACTGAACCTTCGAAAAACTCCGTGAAACCTAACCTTCGATTTGTGCATTGTTCATGCACACGTAAAACCTTGTGTTTCAGGGAATTTTAAGCTCATAGAGAGCTTTTGGAGGTCCCAAAGAGGCTCGGGGTAGTTCGTTTGAAGAATTTGGACGTCGGGAAGCCTAGATACGAAGAGTTGCAGAAGTCACCGGATTTTCGAGCTTGCTCCGACGTGATTTCGTGAGATTTGAAGCTTCAAATAGGTATAACGCCATTCTTCTCATTCTAAGCTTTCATTTGGTTCAAATTTCGAAGAAAATGGTTGAAAAATGAGTGAGAATAGACAGTTAGAGGTTTCTCCCAATTTCCGGCGACGGCGACGGTTGCCAGAGTTCTGAGGTAGGAGACGTCAGAATATTCCGTCAAGTCTGACGGAATATTCCGACGCCGTCAGTTAGTTGGACGGTTACCGTTGGGTTTTAACTGAATATTCCGGGGAATATTCCTAACGGCAGTTAGGGAATCCTGACGGATTCCCTGCGCGTGGCGGCTCGTCTTGCCGTGCACTCGCCGGCGCGTGGCGGCGCGTGAGGGGTCCAAAAATTAATCTGAAAATTTGGGGATGATCCTGAGGTTGTGTAGGTCACTGTGGTATATTTATATACCCATTTTGAGCTATGTATGAGAAGTTATTAGCTAGTTTTTCCTATGTGCTTTAAAATAACGTTTTTATAGTTAATTCGCATATAGGTGAGACTTATCCCGAGGACGAGCGTATCCAAGGGCGACGTATATAAGTTAATTCGTATATAAGTATATAAAAATATCATATATGAATTATAAACTTATTTAATGTTATTACATTCCGGTTAGAAGATGCGACTACATGACAGAAGTCCAGGGCCGAAGGGGTAGAGGAAGACCTAGGAAAACTTTGGAAAAGACTATAAGAAAAGACTTAAAGTACTTGGATCTAACGGAGGACATGACACAGAACCAAGCGCAATGGCATTCTAGGATTTATATAGCCGACCCCACTTAGTGGGAAAAGGCTTTGTTGTTTATAATTTTGTCGGTTGCCGGGGTGAGTCGGCGAAGGAAGATGGTGGCGATGGTGGGGTTGGTACTCGATGACATGCGTTGTCGTGGTGGGGGTGTTTGGCTGCACGGGGTCCTCGGAGATGGAGCGTGGAGGTGCTGCATGGGGTTGTGGCGCTTGAGGACGTCGTTCCGTGCGAGGCCGGAAAAGCGGCAGACGTCGTAAGAGAAGATGAGGGTTGTGGAATCGAAGATGGAGGAAGGGTTTGGTGGGTGGGTGCAGAGGAGAGAATGGAGGGATAAGGGAGGAAGGGCTGGAGGTAGAAGACGACCAATTTTTTTTTTTGAATTTTTTTTTTTTTTTTGAATTTTTAAATTTCCATGTGGACTCTTTATTCACACGTGACGCCCAGTCATTGTCCACGTGAGTGCCATATCATCAATTAACAAAAGACTTAACAGTTTAACTAACAGATGTATGAGACTGTCCCAAAATTAACACTTTAGGTATGACTTTGAGACGAAAAAAACTTGATGTACCAATGTTGAAAACCACGAAACTTGATAGTAGTAAACTAAGATTTACCCTTAAAACTACTTTTTTTCTTGGTCAACAAAGGAGTATAAAGTAAGGAACAAAATTGTTAAGAAGGAACAAGATAGCATGGAAACCCTATTATGCATTAGTTTAGCAGCATCTGTATTTGTCAACATATATAGGACTGTAATGTACTTGAATATATAGCGAAAAACGGATAATCCCGAACCCTTAGACGTCCAAATCTTATAACAGAAAGAAACACAAGTGATTGAAGTTGAGGAAATACATATCAATAAGTAGGAATTGTTTGATCAGCCTTCTGAGCATACGCATGAATTCCGCCAGAAACATTGTATACTCTCTTAAAACCCTGAACGTCACAAATCAATATTAACAATCAAGACAACAAAACATAATTTAATCAATATAACCAGGCTGGAAACAATAAATATTATGGAGTTTTAACAAAACACTCCCGGTACAGTTCACTTTTAACGAAAAACCATATTTTTACCTTTAACTGGCATTATTCACTATACCTTTAAAAAAGGCTTTTCGTTAAAAAAGAAGTTTTTTTGGACTTTTCGTTAGTTTTCTTTAAATATTAACCAATACAGTACGTATATAAGTAGCATCTTTCCCGGATACTGCAGAAACAGCTTTCCACTTGTTTCAGGAAGATAAAATCAAAACGGTATAAAAAGGGAAAAAAAGGGTTTCGTTCTACTTTTTAGGGAAATACAACTACGGCCTGGTAGGAATGGCAACATACTCCTTTCTTTGGCCATTGCAGATTTTCCATGGCTCCTTCCTCCCTCCAGAATCCAGATCCTTCCCTTCTTTTCATTCCCCTTAACTTTCCAATATTGAAACGTCCTCTCTCCTCCTCCACAATCTCAACCCCTCTCTAATCCTTAACAAAAAAAAAATTAAAATATAGAAAGCCCAACCACCATATAACTTGCTGTGATTCAACATGATGTTTTTTTATCTAGAAGAAACGACAGAAATTTATTAAAACTAGCTATAACACCTTTCAAGTTGGACTACTTTACAACTATAGCTGAACCAAATTCATTTTACGGCTGCTAACACATCCATCACTATATAAGAAAGAGAATAATCCCTTAACTCATTTGAAACAGAAGCCCAGAGGCTGCCCAGTATTTTACTCTACCCTATAGTTCCTCTACTCCCACTCCCTTATAATCCTCAAAAATTATTCTATTACGCTCCAACCAAATGTTCCAAAAAACAGCCAACACCAAACAGCCCCACAAAGCTTTAGCTTTCCTCCCATTTCCTAAAGCCTCAAACTTGGTGCTTAGAAGCTCGAAACAACCCTTTGGAATAACCCAACTAGCTCTAACTTCCTTGAACAATTTCCTCCACAGCTGTATCGAGTAAGAACAATGGAGAAAAATATGATTAACACTCTCCTCCTCAGATTTACACAAACTGTAAGAAGCGCACTAGAGAGTATCTAGACTTGAACAACTTACATTGATGTAGCTACTAGAATTTTGAGAAAGAAAAGAAAATGCAAGAAGCACTGGGAGTATCTAGATCCCACAAGGAAATATAAAAATAAGTAAGAGGGAGTATCTGGATCCCACAGTGAAATGGAGTCATCTAATTTAGTAGGATTCCATTACAGTAAATAACATAGCAGAGAGAGCTGTACCTGTGTCTGCAACCACTTGGCAACCTGTAATGATCGCATGCCATGGTGACACTGCATTGTGGGACATGAAATGTCAACATATCGTACTGTGAAAACAAGGATTGAATATACAATGTCCAGTGGAAAGTAAGCACTATAGGCAGCACATCAACCAATACACAGTTACGTACACCCTTTGTTTTGAAAACTAAGAAATAACCCTCATACTTCAAAAAAAATTAAACCATAGAAACTGAACGTGAAAAACAATCTCCTTATAGGACCTTCTTTTCTCTTTCAAATGGAGGAATGGACTTGCAAAAAACTAAGGGGAATTCATATATAAGGTGTCATTTTTCATGAACTTGATTCTTTTCAAAAATCTCCCCCTCAAACCTCAAAATGGTTAAAAACCATCCCCTATATGTTCGTCACACACACACACAGAGATATACATATGTGGAAAAATAACACTAAGTTGGGTTCACTATGTTTCCTTCAAAGAATTTATAAAATTCTAAAACTTCTAGAGCGATTAGGAAATCTAAATTAGATAATATATTATACACAATACCGACTAGTTAATTTGATCTTTAATCTCATTATCAAATTATAATTTTTTAAACATAACCTAAGAAGAAATATAAGGAATTTTACTTCATTCCTGCTGAAGCCACAAAGATAAAAGTTTATTATCATATTTAGAAGTTATGGTATACCTACCGTGTTAACCCATGTTCGTGTTGTGCATTGGGTATAACACATATTACAGTATCACCATAGTGAATATAAGTTATTATACTGGGAAGATACCTAATCCAGAAACAAGATTAAGCACTATCCCCACAGTGCCGCAGCCAAATCTCCACCCACAAAAAGGTTGATATAAAACTTATATATATAGTTTCACGTTTGCAAAACTTTCAAAACAATTATATGTTAAGTTATTTTCAAACAAAAATATACAATATAAAGAGAAAACTGTTAGCGCCAAGGGTTTGTACCTACCATAACATAAGTATCCTTTTGAGGATCAAACTTTGTAGTTATTTCAGGTCCCCAGCTCCCAAATTGTCGAAGAGGAAGAACCTGGAAACCCAGCAAAGATGCTTGAGCTCTGTCAAACAAAGGTAGTATAAGTAAACAAAAGAGAAAAGTGCTTACTGACCAGAGTCAAAAGCTCCTCCCAAGTTGTATAAACTATATACATATACACACACACATTACAAGGAATTTCACTGTGTTAGAAAAAAATAAATAAATAATCTATGATAATTTTTGTGCTTTCTTACATTATCTAACAGGTATATACATGAAATTGAGAAAAAAATATACATTCATATTCTACAATATAAAAATTAGTAAAAAACGGTGAATCTTAGTACAAAAACACAAACGATGCGCCAAAAAGGAAAAAAGAGCTGCAATCTAAAGTTAACTTTATCAAACGATTTCTTAACATAAGGATATAAATAAAAACTGAGGCATTGACCACTCTGAAAGAGAACAAATAGAATTAAATTTGAGTTTAGAAGATGAAGCTTTGACGTATTAGAAATCCTATCATTTCTCTCCCTCCACATAGCACACCAAGGGATCAGATCCAAACATCGCCGCATTAATGCCTTGCCTTAGAACATTACAACCCAGAGTGGAAGCAAATTAACCACAGACTGAACCATAGTGTTTATCTAGTTAGAGAATACAATGGCAACAAAAATCTCTAGCAACTGAGTAGGTAAAGAAGTTAAGAAGTATGATCCACTGTCTCACCACTAGCTTTGCACATTAAAACGCACTAATACAGATATGAGATTTCCTCAAATTGAGCAAATTCATAAATACTGCAATTTTCTGCAGTTTTCCTCAGGTCCAGGTTACTGTTATAACTCATTTAAAATTTGAATTTCTCACTATAACATGATCGTAGATATGGATCAACCCACTACTCAAGCCTACCCCCAAATTCAGACACACATGAAAGCAACCATGTCATAATCAAGTGCATTTCATTCATTTCTAGAAATGAAAACAGAGCATTCATAAAAAATGATTCTCTAGACAAACAGAAGATAAAATATCAGAGCATACACTTCATCAGGTTCTCGAACATCAATTAATTGTGCCTCATCTAAGAAACTGGGATCTTGCATCTTCACATGAAGCTCCTCAGGTTTAATGTCTTGAAGTAATGATTCTTCCCTAACAGAATATGGTGCAAGTACAGAAATAGATTAGTACACTCAAGTGTGAGTCAGCAGCTTGACTGCATTGTCAAGTAAGAGATTAGTAAGAGACATGCTTTTAGGACGTACCTCTCGGAAAGTACTTGCAATAAATGCCATCCAAATTGTGTTTTGCACCTTACAACTTTGTTCAAAGATGCACTAAAAGCAGCCTCCTCAAACTCAGGTACCTGGCACATTTTTGCATCACACAACTGTGGAATCATATTGGTTCAAGAAACATAATACATAGCAGAAATTAATATTCAGTGTATTTTTCCTATCAACCGTTTCACTGGCATTAATTTCAGTTTCACATAGTAACACATCACCGTCCATAAATAATTCGAAAATCATTAAATTCATGTTCTAAAACAAAAGTCAAGGCAGGGTACTATCCATAAAGCAACATACAAAAACTAACAGTACTTTAGAGATTGATTAATTAACGATGGTTTCCACTAATACTAAGCTTCTTTGACTTTTGTATTTATAGTTTCCAATAATCGAAGGGCAAGCATAAAAGATCTAAAATGTAATACTTGCAGGTGCCAGCTAGCACAAATAGAAAGTCCCTTGGTGTTATATCGATGGACCAGGGATAAAATCTCATCTATGTGTGAGGGGGTACATGGGATGGGAGAGGGCTACCTCCATGATGACACCACAGGCCCATACCGCCTAGAGTGGACCAACAGAAGAAAGTGGTCGAAAACCTCTATCTTCTAATATGTATCAGATATATATGTTTTTTATTTTATATGAAATACACTTGGTGGTTATAAATATATGATGCTTCAATTTAGCATCAAACTGTTTCCTACATTTTTCATTTAGACTCTCTTTACGTGCAATATATTGCAAAAGAGCTAGTTGCCCTAATATAAATAACTCCTGTAAGTTCTGCAGGAAATTATTTAGGAGAAGATAAAACACACTTCCAAGCAGGAAAAAATAACAGAATCAGATGGTAATTTTTCTACTCAATTCTATCAATGCTCCCACGATGTATGCAGTACTCAGAAAACCACAATTAAACAAGAAAGTAATCTACAATGTCTCTGCTGTTATATAAAACATTAAGGACAAGTATTTATGTCATCAGTATACCATTTGCCCCTTTCTCACCCATCCAAGCATTCCCCCCTCTTCCTTGGATGGACATATTGAGTATTCCGTAGCAAGATCACTGAGATCCTCACCTGCATTAGCACAGCACAGCAGCGCAACAACCAAATTTAGAAGAGAATGTCAAACTTCAAATTTTGTTTCACGATTGTGATTAAATTTTGTACAGGAAAAAACTTAATATGATTGAAGGAATTAAGGCATTCAACAATACTTGAAATCTCAAAGTTTCTGAAAAAATCACAGATCAATTATAAACCAACAACATTAGCATTGACCCTTTTAGCAACCAAAACTCAAGAAAACTAACCTGCTGAAACTCTCTGCTGAAGATCCACAAGAAGTTTGAGGTTGTCTTCCTTAAGAAGCAAGTGCTGCACCAATATTTCCCTTCCAGTTCCAGAGCCGCTTTCGGCACTAAACGAAGCTGAAAGAAATACAACTTAGAACTCTTCCACAAGGAAATGCAGTGCCTGTATCATTAAGGGAGTGTGTGTGTGTGTGTGTGTCGTTTTCACTTACCCGGAACTGGAAGCATGTTCAATCCGTTCAATCAACTCAATTCTAATTTTCATTTCCTTGGTGGGGATAATAGAGGATTCAATGGCATTACTATTCAGTATGTTGATTACCAAGTTTTCTAAGCAACAAGAAATTTCAATACTTTCCATTTTTCTCAAACAACCAATGAACAACAAAATCTAAAACAAACTACCCAACATTGCATTTGAAGAAGGAAATAAATTCAAATTTATTTACGAATGGTTTGGTCACCTCACCTGTGCTCTTGGGAGGAAAGGGAGTACCCATCAGGCGCAGCGGAAGCCGCCTCTCGCGGGAAGAAGCGGGTTTGCAGGAGGTGTGAGAGAGAAAAGTAGGGTGACAGAGCGGTGCAAAAGTGGAGATTGTGGGGAGATTGGAAGGAGAAGAGAGGTGGAGGTTGGGAGAGAGAAGAGCATTCAGAGCTGGAGGCGCTGTTGCTATTGGCCTCAGATTACAAGAAGCTCTGAACATTTTTCGCCCTTCCCTTTTCAAATTTGATAGATTAGGACTGAGGGAGATTTGGTTTCAGAGAGTAGTGGTGTTCAAACTTCACTCACAATCCTTGTACATAAACTGCGGGCTGGGGTTGGTGCGACTCTGTAACATCTCCCTTTGTTAAAGAATATATAAACTCAAATCGATTCGTTGGACCAAATGGAGAAAATAAAATCGAATTTGGACAAAACACAATTTTTTTTTTTTTTTTTTTTTTTTGCTTTAATGCCAAAAATGATTCCTCTGTTATAGTCATTTGACCAATCTAATCCATGTTTTAAATTGGCCAATTTAATCCTCATGCTTATCTTCTTTAGTCAATTAAGAATATTTTACCTAATCTCGGTCAAAAAAAATTATAAAAATATTATAACCTGTTTTATTTTATTTTTAAATATTTTAAATTAAATACATAATATTATAAATAAGTTTATAACTATTTATGAATTTTTAACTCAGATTGGATAGAATGTCCTTAATTGGCTAAAAGAGATAAATACCATGGCTGAATTGGCCAAGTTGAAAACGAGGGGATGGAATTGGCACAATGACCATTTTGACATTTAAGCCATTATTTTCTTCCAGCATTTCATTTTCCTTGTTTATTTGGCGGCCCATATGGTAAGGCTTGGAAGGAGAACATAAATTTGGAATTTGGACAATACTTGCAATTTTGTTAACATTTACTAATTCTCTTAATTGTGTATTAATGGATTGTATGCACAGTGCAATATGTTTACTTACATGGAATGAATTTGTGAGGAATGTGTATCATTTTCTTCACATGTTTACGTACGAAATCAAACTCCGGTCTCTTCCCAGCCCAGTGTTCTCCCTTGAAATCCTAGTTTTACTTACCTTGCATCCTCCAGGTCATGAATGCGCACATCGGGAACTTTACTTGATAGGAAAAAAATCACAATCAACCTTTCTTGTTCTCTCTCTTCGGATATGACGGATCTTCGTCTCTATAGCTTGTGAATGAAGTTTCATGAATGGACAAATATAGGCCAATTTCCAAACAAGGACTAAATCCTTCTGTATCTTCCTCTTTATCTTTCTTAACCATGATGAGACCGATCCCTTGCATTTTGGCTTGAGTCTCAATATGCTGATATCGAATTTGCTCTCCTATTTCTTCTCCTATTTGTTACGTTGTAATTACGGCTTTTGTTGCTATTTTTCTGATCCGTTACCTACTTTTCTGATGCGTTACCTAGTTTTTCAGGTGATGTTCTAAAATTTAAATCCAAACCAACGCCGAACCAAATGACTATTTAGTGACCCATCATTCAGCTTCGTGGAATAGCAACCACACAAACCAAGCCAAAATATCAGATTTCCCGTTTTGTATGAACCAGCTGTGGCAGTTTCTTACTAAGGATTTTTTTTTTCCCTCTTTTAATATCAGATCCTTCTTATTGAAGTTAGTGCAACAAAATTGACATACCTGAAAATGTCGATGCGAGGGAAGATACCACAGCAGAAGATATCTTGAGAAGATGCAGCAATGATATATATATGTTGAAAGCCATGTTGACAACAACAAATGGTAAAGGAAGGAATGGAGCACCATCACATCCTGTAACCAGCCAAATATCAATGTAATCAAATAAGTTACTCCAGTGGTTTAGATTACTCAGTATAACAAAGGAGGACACAACGATATCTTAATACTGTGTGGCCCTAACGAACCCATATTGGTGTTTTATATTCTCGGAAGCAGACAACAAATTCTTTGCATAAAATGGAAATATTACACTTGTCTTTTCTTATATTGAGGTAAGTAGCATTGTCATATATGGAAGACAATGAAACTGACGGATATATCGTTCTATGCAAAATACGACATATGTACATACTATGCCGTAGATAATTTCTCTTCTATTTTTTTGATATGATATTTAGCATGAGAAATTAAATGAATTTAAGTAAGTTTTGAAGAGAAGGCAACAGATAATATCTTACCGGTTGATAGGGTACCCATGTTTAGAAAGCACGCTGCACTTTTTTAAGAAGACAACACACAAAGGTGAACTCACTTGGGGACACCAAAAGTCTGAATTTGAAGTCACTGCTTGATAGTTGATACTTACCTGGAAAGCAGATCCAAAGGAATTTACAACAAATAGTTCTAGATAACTTCCCTGTAACAGATTGAATGTAATAACAATTCTACAGATCAAAAGAACCCAAAAGAATCACAACTTTAATATAGCATAATTTCATTATGTACCCATAAATTGTTCAGCTTCTCTTAATCTCATTAGAACATAAATAAATGAATTTGTTTGATCTCTAACCCGATTACTTTAGAACGTTTGGAATAACATCACATTCCAATAAGTCAATTTAGTGTGTGGTTTTACCCTCAATTAGCGTCCTTATTAAAAAGCATCAAAATTAGAATTAAAATAACCGCTAAATCGTGATGATATGTTTCTAACTGTTAAAGGATTTCAGCATATTACCTAACCTTGAGAGTTTGTTTTAAGTGATTTTTGGCATATGCGACCTCATACTATATTAAAAAAAGTGTGAAAGTGTGACAATTGGATCGTTGAAATTAGTTTGGTAGACTGCATATCCCGTCAACACAATAGATTCAACAAACACTTAGAGTTTATTCTATACTTCTATTAAGTGGATGTAAGAATTTGTGGTAACTACTAGTGTAAATATTTTAAATTGATGATCGGGTTTGTTCATTGTATTCTTCTAGGGTCGAGGAGTGTAGTTACAAAAAAAATCATTAAAATCAGAGCTAAAATAACCGTTAAATCATGATGATACGTTTCTAACCGTCGAAGAATTTCATCCCGTTACCTAATCCCGGAAACTTGAATTTGGGTGATTTTTGTTATATGTCATCTCAGAGTATATATCAATTGTATCGGTTAGATTGTTGAAATTAATTACATAGATTGCAAAAATCATCTAAGGAATTGAAAATGCAAAAATGTCCCTTATTTTTGCCCAATGAAACTGTAAACCCTAAATCATAAAATATACCTTGCTTGACGAAACTTGAAGGTTTGGCCTGCAAAAGGTGGCATTTTACGTGCCATTTTTTTTTTCTCTTGGCACGAATACTTTGCCCGTCAATGTATTTTCGTCGTGCAAAGGTCGCTGATAAAACCAAAACGTTGACCACTTTTGTCCAACCAAATTTTTAAATCCGTCGATAAAGTTACTTTGTCTGACAAAACTTGTTTCGTTGGGCAAATAGTACTTTTTGGTAGTGACACATCCCGACCCGGAATGTCCACTAGGACCCCAAACCGGGCCGTGCTGGCTGACACCTGGAAGGTGACGAAGCCATAAAGTGTGATAATGTATAAAATGTGAATAAATTAAAACCTAAGAGTGCCTAAGTACAATAGTGCGCGGTGAGCGGATCTGGACCCATTTCACGTGTGATACAGAGCATAGGTATAGTACAGTAAGGTGAGATAATGATTATACCATCATAAAAAGACATATGTGCTGAAAAGTTCCACGAATCCTCGTCGATACGGAACTCTGCTGCTAGAACCTGGAGGGGTACAAAAATAGAAAATGTGAGTGAGTGAAACAAAACTTTTCAAACCAATTCCAACTACCAAAAGTAGTAGCCCATCGCCGTAATACCTGTATAATTTCCCAGAAAATAACAGACGTGACTATAAATCAAAACTATAACCAAAATAATAGTCTTACAGTTATGCCACGTCAAATATCTCAACAAGAATAAGTAACCCAGGTGGAATAAACCAATGTGAAATGGCATGTTAGCCGAATCCACCTATCAAGTACGGTTGAATCAATATCTCATCACATACTAGCCGGAGTCACCTCATGTGACCTGATAAGCTCATATTTATACATATTTTACATCAAATTCTCTCGTCTTTTCTTAGTTAGTTTCTTATATTTTTGAGTTATTTACTTTGTTTTTGTGTTTTATCGAATTTATCTAGCTAAGAAAATAAAATTAGCACAAGTGTGATTTTAAGTAATAAATTCGTCTTTTCTACCTTGCTCACTTATTTTATTGTTGTAACTTAAGAAAACGTTTTGGCAGAAAATAAAAGAAAGGCAGCACATGCTGCTAGTGGGAAGAAATAATTAGAGGATGGCCGGCATTTGAGGGAGAGCACTGGGGTGTGCACTGAGAAGCAGACAGAAAAGCTGAAATAATAAAAGAATAAGGGCAGGCGCAAATAAATAAACAAACAGAAAGTAGGAGAAGGGGGAGCACTTCGTTGGAAGGACAGTGAGGATAACGTGGGGAGTCGGTCTTTTGCGGAAAGAATAAGTGGGGGGAGCTGTCAGCGAGAGAGGAAGCTGGGACAGAGATGGCACGCGGAACTGGAGAATAAAAGCTGCTTTGGCAGCGTGACTTGGAGGGGACGAATGGAGCTGCTCTCCAAGAGCAGCTGCCTAGGTGACGAAAACAGGAGGATGACGCAACATGAGCAGAGGTAGGCTGCCCTTGGCAGCTGTGCAAGAAAGCGGGAGGGAGAAGGCAAGCTGCCTTGTGCAGCGAGCGAGCGCAAGGTTAGGAAGGTGAGCTGCCAAAAGGCAGCGACAGGGAAGTCGGAGGAAAGACAGAGACGCGCGGACAAGAGGCAGCGCACTGGGCGTTTCAGGTTCTGGCGGACACGTCGTACCTTCCTTGGCTCCCAAACGGCGATTTCAGATTTTGATCCCAAACTTCGAAGCTGCATTGGGCTCTGGCGCCTTCTTCTTCTCCTTCCCAATTACAATCGTCGTAGCTTTAGCATTCAGAAACCGAGGAAGGAAAGAAGGCAGAGGCAACCAGCTGCCTCGGACAGAAGCACAGATCCTAGCACACTGCCTCATTTGGTTTTATTTTTCTTAAACTCATGTTTAATTTAATTTGTTTTTCAATTATATTAAACATGTGTAATTAATTTCTGTTTAGTTAGAGGGAAATTTGAAACCATGAATATTTGTTTATTATAATTTGATTTACTCCAGTTATGAATTCTTGAACGTTGGATGTGGTTTATTTTTCTGTGTTGATTAATAACTTGTTTATGTATGTGGGTTAAGGGTCGACACTTAATTTGCATGCTTAGACTTGATGCTAGGATATAAGGGAATTTCACCTAATCGTTATGAACTTATATCCATGAGTAGTAAAAATCGCTAGTCACGATTGTGTTTAGTAAACCCTAGGTTGGATTAACATGCGTATTCCATAGTTATGAATGCCTAGTCGATGTTTATGATTTCCATTAAACTTAATGATCTTTGATATGTCTCTCTATCATGCGTATTCCATAGTTAGGGAACTTGATAAAAATAATTTGGTTGTGATGCGTATTCCGTCCAATTCAATGGATATAGGGAAATCTGAAAGTTAATTTAAGCGGACCTAATTAACTTGGAGCGTTGTCATTTATTCGTTTGTTGAAATCATAATTGGGAATCAAATTGTATGCATATATTCATGTGTGGATAAGGAACCCTCTAACTAGTGTCTCATCATTTTAATTCTATAAAATATATTTTCTTAGAAGTTTGTTTTTAAGTTTCTGTTTTTAATTTACTTTTCATCAAAAATCAATCCTCCATTTATTTTAAAGTGCTAGATTTGTTAGAAATAAATTTAGTTTGTGTTTTCTAAAGTCTTGAATTATTTTGAGTCTTTTGATTTGTTTTAGATTATTTGTTAGTTTTATTTTGAGTTATTCTAGTTAAGTGTTTTGAGTCTAGTTTAGTGTTTTAAATTTTGTTTTTACGTTTTTAATTTAATTTTACTTTGGTTAGCATCCCTAGTTAATCCCCGGTTAGAACGATCCATACTTACATCATTACTACAATTGTCACAAATAGGGTTTAAATTTGTGCGTTAACTTATTTTCGCATCATGACCTGTACGACTTATCCATTTCTCACCTGAGGTCCGCGCTGAAGGAAATTTTGTGAAAAACATGTTCATTTGAGCAACATCTATAGCATGCAATTAATAATTAAAGGCGGAATCATGCTTGTATGCACTCAAAACAAAACATTACCCATGAAATTCAAAGCCTAGTAGAAGGGTGAACCAAGACTCAACTCAAAACAAAGTAAGTTGAGAAACTTTATACCTTTGAAGATTCCTCTTTGCATAAGCAAAGGCTAATCACCCAAGGAGAGGGCCTTCATTCCTTGCTTCTTAGTTCCATCGATTTCTTGGAGGAGGATGGTAGAAAGGAATCTCCAAGTTCTCAAAATAGAGAACCTCAAATTTTTCCACACCAAGGAGAGACATGAAGAAGAGATGAGTGACATTGGAGGATGAGAGATTGCTAGCTAATTGATGCGAAAAATAACTAACGCACAAATTAAACCCTATTTGTGACAATTGTAGTAATGATGTAAGTAGGGATCGTTCTAACCGGGGATTAACTAGGGATGCTAACCAAAGTAAAATTAAATTAAAAACGTAAAAACAAAATTTAAAACACTAAACTAGAATTAAAATACTTAACTAGAATCACTCAAAATAAAACTAACAAATAAACTAAAACAAATCAAAAGACTCAAAATAATTCAAGACTCAAGAAAACACAAACTAAATTGATTTCTAACAAATCTAACACTTTAAAATAAATGGGGGATTGATTTTTGACGAGAAGTAAATTAAACTTAAATAAATTACAGAATTGACAAAAACATGAAATTAAGGTGAATGGATGGGCGACGGACTGGCTAGAGGATTCTTCTCCACACATGACACATATGCAACCTAAATTGATTTTCAGTTGTTCTTTCAATAAATTGTAAATCTCAACGCCCCAAATTAACCGTGAATTGCACTAATTAACCCTCAGTTTTTCCACAAGTTATTGGGTTGGATGATTGCATACGACAACCCAAAACATTCCCTACAAGTTCCCTACATGAATTGCATAATAGAGATACAAGCAAGAATCATTAAGTTCTATGAAAAACATAAGCATTGACGAGGCACTCGTTACTATGATTTGCATGAAACTTATGCCAAGAATTTACTTAACGTGATTGTGACTAGCAACCTTCACTACTTGTGAATATAAATTCATAACGATTAGGTGAAACTCCCTTATATTCTAGCGTCAAATTCATGCATGAAAATTAAGCGTGCACTCTCAACCAACATACACAAATCAGTTTTTAATCAAACAGTTAAGCAAATTAAATTCACAACTCAGAAATCACAACTGAAGGTAATCAATTCATATTACAAATATATCCATGGCTTTGAATTAACCTCTAGCCAAACAGAAATTAATTACACATGTTTAATATAATTGAAAAGAAAATTAAATTAAACATGAGTTTAAGAAAAATAAAACCAAATGAGGATGCGCAAGGATCTGTGCTTTTGTCCGAGGCACCTGCCTGCCTTCCTCTTCTCTGCGCGTCAGTGTCTTCTCAGCTGCCAAGGGCAGCTTTCCTCACTGCGCTGCTACTGTCCTTAAGGTCGCGCAGCTTCTCCCCTGTCAGTCCTCCCGCTACTCTCTCGCCAGCTGCTCTTCTTGGCAGCTCACTCCAAGCTGCTGATAAGCTCATATTTATACATATTTTACATCAAATTCTCTCGTCTTTTCTTAGTTAGTTCCTTATATTTTTGAGCTATTTACGTTATTTTTGTGTTTTATCGAATTTATCTAACTAAGAAAATAAAAATAGCACTAATGAGATTTTAAGTAATAAATTCGTTAAAACAACCTTACCCATTATATTTGGTTAATAAATTTGTTCCCTTTTATTTGAAAGCAGAAAAATAGAAGACTAAGGAAAACAGTGGGCAGCAGCTGGCGAGAAGGTGGGACGGAAAGCAAGCTGGAGTGCATGATGGAAAGAAATGGGGAAAACAAATAGAATAAAGAAAGGGGGAATGTAAAGCTGGCGTGGGGAAAGCCTCGGGCAGGTGTGAAGAGGCAGTCGCAGGAAATGAGTGGAAAGCTGACGGCTGAAAGAATAAAATAAGAAAACATGGAGGCAGCTAAGAGCACTGAGGAAAAGAATAAAAGAGCCGTCAGCAGAAAAGCTTGAGGGGGGGAGCACGCTGCCTTTGGCAGCGTGAAGGAAAGAGGAGTGAAGAACCGTGAGACGCGCAGCTGAACAGCAGAAGAGAAGACAGACACTGCTGCCTTTGGCAGCGGAAGCAAGAAACGGACGCGTGGAGCTGTTCTCCACGGGCAGTCATCACAGGAGGTCAGCACGGAGGTGAGGAGGAAGCTGCTTTGCAGCTGGAAGGGCAGGAGACGCGCAGACTGTGCAGGCACGGACAGCTGCCTTGCGCAGCTAAGGAGAAGGGCACGCGGAAATTGCGACGCTGCCATTGGCAGCGTACGGACAAAAGAGAAACTGTGCAGGAACGAGATAGACACGGAGACACAGAGAAGCAAAGCTGCCTTCTCAATTTGGTTTAATCCTCCAAACTTATGTTTATTTTATGGTTTAATTTATGAATAATGTGTAATTAATTTCTGTTTAGTTAGAGGGAAATTTGAAACCATGAATATTTGTTTATTATAATTTGATTTACTCCAGTTATGAATTCTTGAACGTTGGATGTGGTTTATTTTTCTGTGTTGATTAATAACTTGTTTATGTATGTGGGTTAAGGGTCGACACTTAATTTGCATGCTTAGACTTGATGCTAGGATATAAGGGAATTTCACCTAATCGTTATGAACTTATATCCATGAGTAGTAAAAATCGCTAGTCACGATTGTGTTTAGTAAACCCTAGGTTGGATTAACATGCGTATTCCATAGTTATGAATGCCTAGTCAATGCTTATGATTTCCATTGAACTTAATGATTTTTTATATGTCTCTCTATCATGCGTATTCCATAGTTAGGGAACTTGATAAAAATAATTTGGTTGTGATGCGTATCCCGTCCAATTCAATGAATCTAGGGAAATCTGAAGGTTAATTTAAGCGGACCTAATTAACTTGGAGCATTGTCATTTATTCGTTTGTTGAAGTCATAATTGGGAATCAAATTATATGCATTTGTTCATGTGTGGATAAGGACCCCTCTAACTAACGTTTCGTCATTTTATTTCTATAAAATATATTTTCTTTGAAGTTTGTTTTTAAAGTTTCTGTTTTAAATTAAATTTCGTCAAAAATCAATTCCCCAATTATTTTAAAGTGTTAGATTTGTTAGAAATAAATTTAGTTTGTGTTTTCTTGAGTCTTGAATTATTTTGAGTCTTTGAATTTGTTTTGGTTTATTTGTTAGTTTTATTTTGAGTGATTCTAGTTAAGTGTTTTGATTTTAGTTTAGTGTTTTAAATTTTGTTTTTACGTTTTTAATTTAATTTTACTTTGGTTAGCATCCCTAGTTAATCCCCGGCCTAGAACGATCCCTACTTACATCATTACTACAATTGTCACAAATAGGGTTTTAATTTGTGCGTTAGTTTATTTTCGCACCAAATTTTTGGCGCCGTTGCCGGGGATTAGCAAATTTGCTAATCCTTTGTTTGTGTTTTATGTTTTTGTTTGTGTTTATTTTTGTGTTTTGTCTTTTACTTTTGATTTTTGATTTAGTTTATTTCTTTGAAAAAAATAATAATAATAAACATCACATAATAAAAAATAAAAAAAACAAAGATAAATAAAATTATACATTGAAAAAAAAAAAAAAAACATAAACATTCATATAAATAAAACACAAAAATATTTACATATATAGATATATATAATTAAAAAAAAATGCATAAATATTTTACAATAACTTGTAAACTAATTTCGTTCATTGGTCGTTGGTAGGTGGTGCCTCGGAGGTCGACGGAGCCCCAGAAAGACGAAGCGCCAGAGTTGGATCATTCGGAGCCTCAATACTTGGTGCAGCTCCCGAGGACGAAGGCAACATAAACCTCGGGAGTAACGCCATAAACCGTTGATGATCACTATGAATCCGCACTTCGGACTCCTGCAGCTGATCAAGCTTCCTCTTCATGCTTGTTGAGTAATTAGTTGCAAGCATGTGCAACTCCTTATTCTCATGCCTAAGCACTCTGACTTCTTGCCGAAGACTAGCCACTTCAGCCATCAACGACTCAACCTGACGAGTTCGTGCAAGAAGGCGCTGGCCCATGTTTGATACTGAGCCTGCACTTCGGACGCTGTAGGCCATAGAGTCCTGAACAGCCAGTTCGTCGGACCGCCTGGAAAGTATCCTAGTGTCTCTAGGAGTGAGCAGATTTCTGGCCACCACCGAAGCGGTTGTTTCATTCATCATCATGGAATCCCCAACTGTAAGAGGACCATTTGGGGATATGAAGGACGGCTGCCAAATGTTGGTTGGAGAAGACATATCACTATCTTCCCCAACATTCAAGTTAAGGCGACGGTCAGAAGGGCAAGACATTTTCTGAAGGTGTTGAGAATGAAGAGTCGAACTGATCAAGATTAAAAACAAGTGCAAGAGTGAGTGTTTACAGGAGGGAGTGTTTACAGGAGGGAGCTCAAGTATGTTGTGGAACAATATTAGCGCCCTTATAAGAAGAAGAAATCGATGAGGCATCACTCAGCAATCAAAGTGGCGCCCTCTCGCAAATCGAAGAGCCGGGCTCCTTTCTCAAAAGCCGGATTCTTTTCTCAAAAGCGGTGTCTCCGTCTCAAAAGTCGGACGCCGTTCTCAAAAGATGGAGCAGTCAGGAATCACGAGGCGAGCAGCTTTCCCAGATTTGTCGTCACTCGTCACGCGCGCTGTCAGCTTTGCGCAAATTACGGGTAGCTTTTTCAGAAAGCGCGTAACCTGTACTGTTCATCCATTCACCGGCTGCCGACAGGGGTAAAGGAACAGTTTCGGTTGTGAAGAATCACCTATAAACGTCTACCTTCGCCATCCATTGCAAAGGCAAACCCTCTCTGCAGTTCTTCATCTCCGAAAATGCCTTTCCAACAAACCCTCTCGAGTTGCTCTGTGTTTCTCATTCCCTGGGATACCTTTGCAAACAAGTCATCAAGAGCTAGAGTATTTCATATCATGAAGGTTGAAAGCAAGAGTATCTCATATCATGCTTTCTCCCTGTCCTTTTCCTTGTCTTTGTGATAAGGAGAAAGCGAGCAATCAGCCAGCACTCGGTGTCAATCTTCCGATCTAAGAATCGACTGCCTGGAAATCCTTCCTGATTGCTTACCTAGCATTGCTTACCTAGCATTGCTCTCGAGTGCTCATCTTCAACCGCTGATGTACTTCCGAAGAAGACGCCACATCTGCCTGGAGAACAGATAAGGCAAGTGAAAATGATTACTTGAAGCATGTGGAGACAAGGTGCTGCTTCATCTTCAAGATCAAGTCTCATTTTCCTTGCTAAGAAGTTCCCCAGCCCAGTTCAAGCATACACCTGTGGAACGATACTTCTTCAAAAGCAAAAGTATCCCATATCATCAGAGTCAAAGGCAAAGATATCTCATGGCATGCTTTTCCTTTACCCTTGCTCTTGGCTACGGGACAAGGTGAAAGAAGGCAATCGGTCGGCACTTGGACAGATTGAACAAAGAATCAGACCACCACTTCTACCTCGTGCCTACCTGCCATGCAGAAGAAACAAAAAGAGAAGAATGTAGCCTGCAGACTCAATCAACCCGGCAGAAGGAGTCCGAGTTGAAACCAAGAGCTCGAGAAGCTTCAACAACATATGGACGCATCAGTCACCACCACCAATCAAGTCTCATTTTCCTTGCTAAGAAGTTCCGAGGCCAGTTCAAGTTCAAAGCTGTGGAAAGTCAACGAGCACGACCAATTATCACTTATTAGTTTTATTCATTGTCTTTTATCGTCATTTTCAATTTTTCGTTTGCATTTTCTACATTTTCTTGTGTTACTTAACTGAATTATTTCTTTTCTTTGCAGGAACTTTTGGTTATTTCCACCCTTGAAGTTGATTGCAGAATTTTAGCTTGGGGGTCATCGCTTGATTTTACTGCAAATTAGGGAAGTTTTCAGTCTTATTGCTTTATTTTGTTTCTTTATATTTATTTATTTTATTTTTATTTGCATTTTATTATATTTTCTGACATTGGGGACAATGTCTAGTTTAAGTGTGGGGGTAAAGAGTATAAAAATGACCAAATTGAAAATTTTTGTACCTTCGACTTTGAACTGGTTTCATTTGTTTCCATGTTATTGCTTTGTGTTTTCTTAATTAAGTTGTTGTTTTAAAAATAAAAATAAAAAATCGGAAAATTTAAAAAAAATCCAAAAATATTTCCTTGTTTTCCTTATTGTTTTGAATTATATTTTTGTTAGTTTCCCGACCCAATGATATAATTGGATAAAATTTGAACCATGATGATCAAGAACTTAGTTAACATGTGTTGTATGAAATTTCTAATTCTCGTGTTAGTTTGTACATATTTGATCATCTTTGAAAAAACTAAACGCACATAGCCTTGTTGATGTGAAACTAAAACATGATTTAAAGCTCCATATGTGAATTTAGTGACCATATACATCCTATGTGAGTTTTTGAGCCTATTGAAAGTGTGTGCATTTTTCATACACTCTTATTCTTTCATGTGTGATGAACTTATGTGAGATATTTCTCTAGAACTTGCATAACGATCTTTCGAAATATTTGTCATTGATTGCATGAACTTGAAAATGATAGAGGCATTAGGTTTACCACCATGGCCCAAATAACCTTGTTTCCCAAAGAAAAATGATATCATTAGATTGCCAATTTGAGCCGTATTTGTGAGCCTTTTATTTCTTATCACCAGATATGTCTACCCTTATGCCTGAAATTTTTTTCCTTACCCTTTCCAAGCGAGCTAATGAGCAATGCGAGATTGTCTTATGAGAAATGTTTGTGAAGTACTTTGAAGGTGTTTGGCAAAAGAATAAGTGTGGGGGTATTTCAGGTTTGTATTTAAAAAAATATATATATATATATATATATATATATATATAAAAAGAAAAAAAAATGAAAAAAAGAGAAGAAAAGAAAAAAGAAAAAGAAAGATTGTATACAAAGAAAATAAAAAGTTTTTAAAGTTTCAGTTTAAGGGTGTGGTTGGAGGTATCAGAAGAATCGTTGGAGAGCTTGAGTTCTTATAAATCTAAATAAAAGAATTGCTTGCAATGTAGCTTGGAATTTGTGTTTACCTATTCTTTCATTTCAATAACCCTCTCCCTAAACCTCATTACATCCAATAAAAGTCCTCTTGATTTAAGTTTTGCAATTATGATTGTGGAGATGAGATCTTTATGCAAGCTTATGGTAGAAATTTCACATTTGATTCTTTGAGCGAAACACATTAAAACTAAACACATATGTGATTGAGTGTATATCCCGTGAGAAGGTTACTAGTTTGCATATGATGATTTTAAAAATAAAAACTTGAAATTGCATTAGCATGGCTATCTCACACACTACACGTCAAGGATGATTCAAAGATTACTGCTAATATTTGAATTAGGAAAATGAACTTGGATTAGCTTGTTTGGTGTTAGCTATGGTTCTTGATGTTTTGTGTTCTCGAATGAAATTCGATGAGGGTCACATAGGGGGAAGCTAATAATTTTCATGTTATTACTTTTTCTGTTTTCTCTGTTTTGCTCGAGGACTAGCAAAAGCTAAGTGTGAGGTTATTTGATAAGCTCATATTTATACATATTTTACATCAAATTCTCTCGTCTTTTCTTAGTTAGTTCCTTATATTTTTGAGCTATTTACGTTATTTTTGTGTTTTATCGAATTTATCTAGCTAAGAAAATAAAAATAGCACTAATGAGATTTTAAGTAATAAATTCGTTAAAACAACCTTACCCATTATATTTGGTTAATAAATTTGTTCCCTTTTATTTGAAAGCAGAAAAATAGAAGACTAAGGAAAACAGTGGGCAGCAGCTGGCGAGAAGGTGGGACGGAAAGCAAGCTGGAGTGCATGATGGAAAGAAATGGGGAAAACAAATAGAATAAAGAAAGGGGGAATGTAAAGCTGGCGTGGGGAAAGCCTCGGGCAGGTGTGAAGAGGCAGTCGCAGGAAATGAGTGGAAAGCTGACGGCTGAAAGAATAAAATAAGAAAACATGGAGGCAGCTAAGAGCACTGAGGAAAAGAATAAAAGAGCCGTCAGCAGAAAAGCTTGAGGGGGGGGAGCACGTTGCCTTTGGCAGCGTGAAGGAAAGAGGAGTGAAGAACCGTGAGACGCGCAGCTGAACAGCAGAAGAGAAGACAGACACTGCTGCCTTTGGCAGCGGAAGCAAGAAACGGACGCGTGGAGCTGTTCTCCACGGGCAGTCAGCACAGGAGGTCAGCACGGAGGTGAGGAGGAAGCTGCTTTGCAGCTGGAAGGGCAGGAGACGCGCAGACTGTGCAGGCACGGACAGCTGCCTTGCGCAGCTAAGGAGAAGGGCACGCGGAAATTGCGACGCTGCCATTGGCAGCGTACGGACAAAAGAGAAACTGTGCAGGAACGAGATAGACACGGAGACACAGAGAAGCAAAGCTGCCTTCTCAATTTGGTTTAATCCTCCAAACTTATGTTTATTTTATGGTTTAATTTATGAATAATGTGTAATTAATTTCTGTTTAGTTAGAGGGAAATTTGAAACCATGAATATTTGTTTATTATAATTTGATTTACTCCAGTTATGAATTCTTGAACGTTGGATGTGGTTTATTTTTCTGTGTTGATTAATAACTTGTTTATGTATGTGGGTTAAGGGTCGACACTTAATTTGCATTTCTCCTTTTTCTTTGTTTTTTCAGTGCGTCCTTCTTTCTGCCCTTTTATATTTTTTTCTTGCTTTTTCCGCAGTGCTCTCTGCCCACTGTCTTCTCTTTATAGTTGCCTAAGGCAACTTCCTTTCTTTTTCTTTTCCTTTGTTTTCTGTCAGTTGCCTCGCCACTTCCTTTGTTTTCTGCCAAAATGTTTTCTTAAGTTACAACAATAAAATAAGTGAGCAAGGTAGAAATGACGAATTTATTACTTAAAATCACACTTGTGCTATTTTTATTTTCTTAGCTAGATAAATTCTATAAAACACAAAAACAAAGTAAATAGCACAAAAATATAAGGAAATAACTAATAAAAGACAAGAGAATTTGATGTAAAATATGTATAAATATGAGCTTATCACTAATCTCCTCCAAGGGGGCCGGCCTCTTAGAGAGAAAAGGGAGAGACATGTTCTCTCCAATTTTCTCCAAAAGAAACCCTAATGAAGAAAAGGCTATAAAGTCATATTTATACCTACCTTCATTGGAGTGGCAAACTTGTAATAAGTCCAAAACTCACTCCTTTATCAATATGGCCGACCATAGGGTGTTATTGGGCTGTTTGGGCCTTTGTGAATATTTAGTCATTAAGTTGTCATACAACTTAAGTCAATGGGCTTGACGTTCGAAGCCCATTGCCTTGAGGCCCAAAACTAACCGAGGTCTTTAACGAACTTTATTCGTTTGATTAATTAACATATTAATTAATCCTTGCCATAAATAATTAAACCATTTAATTATCCTTACTCATCTCCGTTGTTTCTTCAATCTCTACCTTACACGGTGTACAATCCATTATGTTCCTTTTAGCGAGGCAGTGGGCGATTAGAACTCTTTCAAATCGATTGTGAATTGAAACTTACTTTCAATTCTCCCTTTAGTGACTATACACGTTTAGGGCTTCCACAAACCATGAGTGACACCTAGCAGTATGTCATGGTTACCCAAGCTAATCAGAAGAGGTGGAGAACCTATTCAGTTTAGGATTACAATGCAATACGGTATTTCTCTAATACAATACTCTTGACCACATTGTTTGGTTTGATAGTTTATTCATCTCTACTATCCAATGTGATTCTCTTACTTATATGATTACCTTGAATGTGATTTGGAACGATTTCCTAAATCTCATTCATACTCTGGCCATAGATTCTTAATCATATCATAGAGTATTCTCCCTCAAATGGTTTGAAGGTTAGAGATCCCTTGTTGCGCATTCACTTGCCTCCATGGTTAAGTGGCTTAACCCTAACTATGTCGTGAACACCCTCTGATAGAGTGACTTTGACATAGTCAAAGATCAAGGACCTAACCACAAGACAACTATGATGCCTCAGGTCAAAGGACTACTTTGCATTATCCCAACCATGAGTTCTCATGTGACATGAGTATGAGAACTCATCGTTGATCGTGTTCAGTGGACTTATTCTCTATTGAGCACCTACATGCTTGTCTTGGTGTCAATCACACCAATGACTCAAGACCAGTCACTCCCCCTGAGAGAAGACACAGCACGTACTGATCTTAACGGATTGTCAATGCCCAATTGGCAATCCTATGATCAGGAACGTTTAGGATATGTATACGAAAGAGAATGGTCTCATGAATCTAACTTGTTTAAATTACATTCTCCTAATTACATATTCCTTGGACTTATCGTTTAAGCATATAACATTTATATGAGACGGCTTAAAACAATAATTTTTGCCCTTGATATTAAACTAGATTAGTTTAACATGTGAAATGTCCGTAAAGTATCATCATATGATTGGTTTTAGGGCACATTTCCAACAATCTCTCACTTGCACTAGGGCCAATCAACTTGGTCATCAATGATGATACCTCTTCTGTAGTCATTTCAAAAATGGCTGAGTAGTAGGCCTAGACAATGGATATCTATATGTTATCCATAGAAGCAACCTTTAGAATAACGACGTCACCATTATACATGATTCTTAATCATGTGGTTTAGTCTCTCATTTGAGTTCGGATCATGATGAGACCTTGATTCCCTGGCTTGAGCTATCGCCCCATTAATGTCGTAGTGTCAGTACACTAGAGACACTTTCTGGTTGGAACCGAATAGAGAGTTCATGAATGAACTTTCTCATCCAAACAACATTGTTGTAAGCTTCTATATGGCAATATATTTGCATTCACAATGGAACACACTAAAGTCATTACTTTTAATGTTTCCATCCAAATATCTCTTTAGTCATAATAAAAAGATATCTGATTATCTCTTCATTCATAATGAAGAAACATCCAATGATGGATTAGATTCATAATCTAATACATTTACGCTTCCATTACGTTACTCTAATTCTTCCTCATTCTTGAGGAATCTATCCTTTATTATTTCTCAAATACTTAAGGATTCACTTGACAGTTGCCATGGTTCTGATCCTGGGCTTGCATTGATATCGTCTTGTATCGATCTTGGTACAACTCATATCAACGTTTTTCATACAATATGAAATACATAAATCACCTTTATGCGTATGCATAAAGGATTCTATTTACGTATTATTTCTTTGGGAGTCAAATGGTACGTTCCCTTTGAGAAGAGCTACCTCCTAGTCTCACTAGAGTTGTTCTTCTGATTGAAGTTTATCATCATATGAGAAACTTCCTAGCATCTTTTGTCTATTATTAGGGCTTGATACAATCCAATTATATCCTGAAATCTATCATTATAGATTTATATCCCATGTTTATAGACTATGTCTCCCATATACATTCTATCGTTATAGAATGTTTAAAGTCATAACTTTAACGAAGAAGTATTCTTTTCATTTCCAAAATTAATATATTATATATGTATATATATATATATTCAAATTTAGGAACATGATTAACTCCCACTAATCTTTTGTAAACCTAGTAAACAAAAGATTCATTTACATCTTTATGAGAAATCAAACGATTTGATCTTTTCTCTCATAAGACGCTTATAGCTCCCACTAGCTTGCTAAGATTCATGATGGATGGATCTCTACAACTTACATGTCTTGTGATTCATAGTTTTAGACATATATTATCAAGACTATCTTAATAATGGTTTCGGAAACCCATATTATGTCTAAACATTGAATCACCGTTTAGTTGTAGCTAGCAATCTTCGAATTAATTGAAACCAAGACTACGTCAAAGATGGTTTCTTCAAAGTCAACCAATCTCTTTGATTGTAGTCACCTTAAGCTACCATTTAGCTATAAAGGTTTCATTGTTCCGGTCAAATGGTACTTTACCATTTCCTTGAGTATATGTTGTATATACACTCAATGTAGTCATAAGGATTTTCATTCTTATTTCTTTCGAATTAAGAAGTGTAACTCTATGACATAATCATAAAGTTCAAACCATTCAACCGAGACAGTTTATAAATCCTTCTCGACTACCTTGGAGCTTGTGGTATAGGAACTAGGTTGTTATATTTGTTGATCACTATCTTGTCTCTCAAAGAACCCATTCTTTGAGTTCTATCCCTTATTCATTTGCTCTATCTTAGGCAAATCCTAGTGTAGGATTACAATGAACTACCCAACAAACAACATTTGTTAGTTGGTTTATAGAAGTGATATCCAAATGTTAATTTAAGGATACCCACAAGATAATTCTTTAAACAAATATTGCTTATTAGCACACAACCCCAAATCTTAACATGATTAAGACTTGTCTTTCTTTCCAACTACATCCTATGGAGTCATGAAAATTTTGGAAGATCTTCTAATTGACAATCATATTGTCTTAGAAGTATATATCCTATATATATGGGTAATTGATAACATCCAACGAACTAAATCTTATTCGAGTTCGGTCTTCTCTTAATGGAGAAATCCATTACCATATGATGCTTCTTTCCTTGATATCTTTCAAGGAAACTGTTCTAAAGTGTTACCTTTCCTTGGATCAAATCTAAAGAGGTAAATACTTTAGACATCTTACTCATCAACTTACATTTCTTGAATTCTTTGAAACATTTTGCAAAGTATTACGACTTGTGTTTATTCAAAATAAATGATAGTCTAACCGAGAGAGATCTTCGGTGAATGTCATACAACATGAGTAGTATTATGTTGTGGACATGTGCCACTAACATCTAAGTGAATTAACCTCAACAACTTTGTGATTCTTTCTTCCTTTCCAAAAGAATAAAGATTCAAACATTTTGCCTCTATACAATTTTAACAAGAATGCATTGGATCCGGATCTAACGATCCGAAGCATCCATCTATGACCAACTCGTAATTTATGTTTCAGAGGTATCACAACTCAGTTGGGATTAGTCACTACCTTGCAACCTTTTGGGTTTTAAGCATCGTTATATTCTAAACAGTTAACACTACCATATCATCTCTACTATAGAGATAATCAATTACATTACAATAATCTAATCATTCATTAATAAAGAACAATGTTTTGTCAAACAAAACATTCATCCATCTCTTATAGTGACGGAATTAAGTTCCTTAAAATTGGAATGTAAAGACAATCTTTGGTTTTAACAATTTCTTTGGTAGTTCATATGAGGAAGTAAGTACGATCTGCTTTCGCAGAGATCTACATTTGATTCACGTTCCGAATGTGAAGTACTTTCTCTTTTCTCATTAATCTTCTACTTCTTATTAGCCACACTTTTACAACGATTGTAAAACATAGTTACTAATACGGAATCAAGCATTCAAGTAGAAGAACCAACTGTTTTGAACTTTTCAAGAACAATTTACAACACCTTCGAAAGGTGTGTTCTTGACACTTGCAAGACATTTCTTGCAAATACCCCTTCCAATGTCCATCCTTTCATAAAGAAAGTTTGTTCCCTTGGAGTTATTTCCCCTTCTTCATTTGACTTCTCCTTTGACTACAATAGTCATGGTCTCTAAACTCCCAATATCTCTCTTGAAACTTGTTTCAATTGTGTTATACACATCAAACAATTTGGAGAGCATGTGGTTATTGTTCACTATATAGTTTACAATAAACTTAGTGAACCATTTGGATAGGGACACAAAGGTGAAGTCCTTGCCTAGTTTCCGTCTCTAGAAGTGGTTTAACACTTCAACACTCAATGATTCAAAATCATCATAAGTCCATGTTGATGTACTATTTTTGTCAACTAACCATTATGTTCTAAACATAATTACAAACTTTCAAGAGTTGTTCAAGGCAACTCTCATTTCTTCATACAACAATTTGTAAGTGAAGAAGCATGGCACATAAAGTGTCCATGCCCTTGTGCTTACTTCTCAAGTTCCTTGTTCATGTAACAAAGAAACAAGCACTAATGTTTGCATTAGCTTAGGGTTGTTCAAAGCAACTCTTATTTCTTCATACAACAATTTGTAATTGAAGAATTATGACATTAAAAGTGTTGTCTTCTTTATGATAGACTTATCTAACATGTTCTTCCAATGATACATTATCAATAGGAAGATTGTGAGGATGAGACTACTTAGGTACATATATAAGCCATTATAGACAATCTATGGGATTGTAGTACCAAGTCCGGAAACTAAAGCTTTCGGCCTTTTCTTTGTCAAATTTTGGATAGTGTTTGCAAATATATTGGTAAATAAATACATAACGAATATAAATTGATTGATTTTAAGCCATTTGATCCGGGTCTTTAAATCAAATAGCACCACCCACTATTTTTGGCAAATTCCATATCCCTCATCGGAATTTGAAAGTTTTGGAGGAAACTCTTAGTAGGGTATGGGAGACTCATCATTACCAAGCCCACCTCACAATGATATGATGTTGGCTAGCATCAATAATAATGAGAGAGTAAGCTTACTCATTTGCATCTCTTGCAAGTACCCATCTTATTTGGCCTCTAGAGAATGAAGCCTCACAATGATATGATGTTGGCTCCATTGCACTTAGTTAAGTCATTCCCACCATGCAAGTTCGAGTAGGGGTTCAAGAACAACCTCACAATGATATGATGTTGATCATTCTCGTTGCCTACCTTCACAACATCATGTATGCATATAGAACTCCTCCTGAGTGTAAGCACGCACTTTGTACTCCCCCATGATAGGGTGAAGTCGGTGTACGAGTCACAAACGATCGGAGCCTACCACGGTAGAAGGCCACGAAAGAGTGTTCAAAGCACTCTCACGCTTATCAACTTAATAATGGTTTGGTTGAGGGTTTTAGGTCTCATCACATATAAGCATGCATTTTAATCTTATTAAAACAATTTGGTCCTATTACAACTATTGGTCCATGTGATTGATTTAGTTGTATATAATACTCCCACTATGCTTGTAAAACGGTTTTTAAAGCAAGAGTACATGGTACTACTAACATAAGGTTTGCATTCATTGATGAACTATATAGTTGCCTTAGGGCCTTAGGATGACTATGAACCTTTGATTAGATCCAACACGAGCCTAGTGTTGAATCTTGGTCTAGGGATGGTGATTGATTTTAGTTACGCGTTTAATCATATTAAGGCGTGTTTTTCCTATTGGGCGTTGGACCCAACTACTCCAATTTCATGCATATCAAATAAAACAAGAAAATGAGTACTTCAAAGTAAAGAAGAGCTTATGCTCTTTTACAACATTTGATCAAAACAAATTACTTTCAAGTAAAGAAGAGCTTATGCTCTTTTACAATATTTGATCATATCAAATTACAACCAAAATCTAATCTACACATTCCCATGGTTCAAACAAATTTGAGACGGCCTTTCACATAGCTCAATTATCATAGGCTTAGGTTCATAATTACCCTTTAATTAATTAACGCTTTAACTAATTAAACTTGAATGCAACATTGTCATTTGGTTTTTGTATCCATAGAATTGATTTAAATGGAGCTAAGTGAAATGAAAATCCAATTCTCATTTAAAGAGACAAAACCATTTTGTTCTCAACCTAATTTGGGCCGAAAAGCAATAACCTCAACTTTTTGGGCTATATTGTAAAACATAAACTTTTGAGGTCACTTTGTAAAAACACAAAAATCCACTACTTCATGTAATTACAACTAGAACCCAAAAAATTCAACAAATTCAAAAACTTCATTAAAGGAACAAAACAATTTGTCCTTCAGTGATTTTGGGCCTTTACGTAAAAACGTAAACTTTTGGGTCAAACTACAAATACACAAAAGTATCAAAACTTTATGTAATTGCATAAAAGCCCCAAAAGTACCATACTTGTAAGGTGGCCGGTTTTGGAGTAGTGTGAGTGATGGTGTGTGAGTTGATTTTTGATGAAAAGCAAAGTCATAAAGTCATGCAAGTTGAACAAGTGGGTGATGGGTTGGTGTGTAAGAGAAGTACCCATTATGTACAAAATTCAAAAACATTTTCAAATTTCAAATTTTCAAATTTCAATCACTTTTCAAAATTTGAAAAAATCACACCAACCAACACAAAACAAAGACTTTATGAAATCAACCAAAAAACTTTGAATCAAAACACCAAACTTTTTGTTCTTGGTAAGAACATCAAGAACAATGAAGAACATCCATGAAAACCCATAAGAGTTCCATGAACATTTTCACTCAATAAAACTCAAATTTTCACTACTCAAAATGGGGTTAACATCCTAGGGTACTTAGGGATTCCAAAAGTCACCTTAAAACACTTTTAACAAGACAAACATGAACCCAAAAAATCACCCTTTGGATTTGGCCGAATTTCCCCAAAAACATGGCACCAAATTTTAGCTCCAAAATTCATGCTCATATGAACTACATCTACAACATTTGAGATGGAAAATTTTCTAACAAAATTTACATTCAAAGAAGCAAGAATAAAGCTTGTAACAATTACAACATTCAAATCAAAGACTATGAACTACAAAACCCAAAAGGATTCACCAACTACTAGACCTAGGCTCTGATACCACTTGAAGGAAATTTTGTGAAAAACATGTTCATTTGAGCAACATCTATAGCATGCAATTAATAATTAAAGGCGGAATCATGCTTGTATGCACTTAAAACAAAACATTACCCATGAAATTCAAAGCCTAGTAGAAGGGTGAACCAAGACTCAACTCAAAACAAAATAAGTTGAGAAACTTTATACCTTTGAAGATTTCTCTTTGCATAAGCAAATGTTAATCACCCAAGGAGAGGGCCTTCATTCCTTGCTTCTTAGTTCCATCGATTTCTTGGAGGAGGATGGTAGAAAGGAATCTCCAAGTTCTCAAAATAGAGAACCTCTAATTTTCCCACACCAAGGAGAGACATGAAGAAGAGATGAGTGACCTTGGAGGATGAGAGATTGCTAGCTAATCTCCTCCAAGGGGGCCGGCCTCTTAGAGAGAAAATGGAGAGACATGTTCTCTCCAATTTTCTCCAAAAGAAACCCTAATGAAGAAAAGGCTATAAAGTCATATTTATACCTACCTTCATTGGAGTGGCAAACTTGTAATAAGTTCAAAACCCACTCCTTTATCAATATGGCCGACCATAGGGTGTTATTGGGCTGTTTGGGCCTTTGTGAATATTTAGTCATTAAGTTGTCATACAACTTAAGTCAATGGGCTTGACGTTCGAAGCCCATTGCCTTGAGGCCCAAAACTAACCCGAGGTCTTTAACGAACATTATTCGTTTGATTAATTAACATATTAATTAATCCTTGCCATAAATAATTAAACCATTTAATTATCTTTACTCATCTCCGTTGTTTCTTCAATCTCTACCTTACACGGTGTACGATCTATTAGGTTCCTTTTAGCGAGGCAGTGGGCGATTAGAACTCTTTCAAATCGATTGTGAATTGAAACTTACTTTCAATTCTCCCTTTAGTGATTATACACGTTTAGGACTTCCACAAACCATGAGTGACACCTAGCAGTATGTCATGGTTACCCAAGCTAATCAGAAGAGGTGGAGAACCTATTCAGTTTAGGATTACAATGCAATACGGTATTTCTCTAATACAATACTCTTGACCACATTGTTTGGTTTGATAGTTTATTCATGTCTACTATCCAATGTGATTCTCTTACTTATATGATTACCTTGAATGTGATTTGGAACGATTTCCTAAATCTCATTCATACTCTGGCCAGAGATTCTTAATCATATCATAGAGTATTCTCCCTCAAACGGTTTGAAGGTTAGAGATCCCTTGTTGCGCATTCACTTGCCTCCATGGTTAAGTGGCTTAACCCCAACTATGTTGTGGACACCCTCTGATGGAGTGACTTTGACATAGTCAAAGATCAAGGACCTAACCACAAGACAACTATGATGCCTCAGGTCAAATGACTACTTTGCATTATCCCAACCATGAGTTCTCATGTGACATGAGTATGAGAACTCATCGTTGATCGTGTTCAGTGGACTTATTCTCTACTGAGCACCTACATGCTTGTCTTGGTGTCAATCACACCAATGACTCGAGACCAGTCACTCCCCCTGAGAGAAGACACAACACGTACTGATCTTAACGGATTGTCAATGCCCAATTGGCAATCCTATGATCAGGAACGTTTAGGATATGTATACGAAAGAGAATGGTCTCATGAATCTAACTTGTTTACATTACATTCTCCTAATTACATATTTTGTGGACTTATCGTTTAAGCATATAACATTTATATGAGACGGCTTAAAACAATAATCTTTGCCCTTAATATTAAACTAGATTAGTTTAACACGTGAAATGTCCGTAAAGTATCATCATATGATTGGTTTTAGGGCACATTTCCAACACGCGCTACGACTCCCTAGCGCACATATGGAGACATGACGAACCATTGTCGCATATGACCAATTATCAAATCACATCTCAGAGTTCTGACCGATAAAAATACATAATTTACATAAAACACACCCCTAAGATTTGATCCGGAAGATCTGCATTACGGATTTCCTATCCATTACTTCCAAAGATCCACATTATACTTCTAGAATACCATCCTAAAATTTCATTACGATCCAATGGTCGAATCTCCGCCAATTGCCCAAAACCAAGTGGCGGTTAACATTTATTTTACGAACTTACAAATCCAATTCGGGAAGCTCCGTACTTCGGATTCCCAATCCATAAATTCCTATGATCCTTAAATATTACGTATTATAATGTATCCAAGTTTGGTGACGATCCAACGGTCGGATCGTCGATTCATATTTTGGCCAAACCAAGTATTGTAACAAAATTTGATTCAAACGATCAACCTATGACATTCAGATATCAAAACTAAATTCAGGGCATTTAATTTAGCTTAAAAGTAGCATCGACAATCTCCTGGCCACGCACTGCCGCACGTGGCGGTTGGCCGCCCCGACTCGCTGGAAAATCCAACTATTTCCAAAAATTACCAAAATTTACAGGAATGAAGATCTCAATGAGTAGAGTAACTTTTATACCTATGACCAAGTCCAATTTGGCCGAGAAAAGCTCCAATTTTGCTCAAACTTGCCAGAACCCTAGAAAATGGTGTGCTTCAATTCGACCTCCATGCTCACTCCAATGCCTCCACAAGTGCTTGGGCTTTGTTCTTGAGGTTGAGGGGAGTTTATTTGTAGTGGTAATTGGAGGAGGTAACTTCCAATCATGGCGGAATGAAACCTAACCCGTGCGCCCCCTTTTTGCACGATTTTTCCCAAAATTCACCAATTTCCACCCAATTTTCACATGTAAATGGAAGAGGAATCGGTTGGCCTCGTGGTAAAGGTCATTTTGACACTAACCTTGTCGTCCAAGGTGGCCGGAGATGGGAGAATCCACCGGGTCGGGTCACAGGTTGAGGGAAACCCGGTTTCCCCTTTTTCTTTTCTCCCTCATTTCTCCTCCTTGCTCTCTTCTCTGGTTGGTCCCTCACTTCTCTCCTCTTCCTGATTGGGCAGCAGCCCTTCCCTTATCCTCCTTTCTTCTTCTCCCCCCATTCCTCTTCTTTTTCTTCCCCCTTTCCGTCACACAGACACACTCACACACATACACATGTCCTCCTAATTTAGCATACATTAATATAATATAAATAGAATAGTTATTTCTTCAAAATACTTTCGGTTCGTAATTCCAAATTCAATTATGCTTGCGCTCACTCGTTCATATCGTCGAGTACTTCAAGAATACGTTAAAAGAATATTTAGTACGTCTCACTACACATTGGTCAATGAAAGTCAACACCTTCACCTCTAGGGCATTTTCACAAATTCACATTTTTGAAATTACAAAAACCATAATTTTTAGGGACGGGCTGTCACAGGTAGTGTTGAAATTGGGCACTTAGTAATTTATTACTTGTAAAAAATTTCAGGTACTGAAAATACAACTTACATAGTGTATCATTTTACGTGTTATTGCAACTGATTGGCACGTTTCACATCTACAGTAAATTAATAAAATAAAATAAATCTTGTTATTGACTCTCTAAAATAGTCAGTATGCACTTTTATAAGAGACAAAAACATGAAGAAAGAGTATCAAATGATTTTTTTTTAAAGTGTCAAAAATAACTTTGAACGTAAATTAACGTATTGCAATTTGAATTAAATAATAACTCACCCTGACCATATTCCAAGTATACCAAAAAATTGCTCGGTTGAAAGCTCTATAGAAAGTATGGTTATCTTGGAAGACGGATCCCATCCGGATCCATTATGTGGGGATCCTAGGGATCCCCACATCTCAATCGTTCATCGTATATCGTGTGGTCAGTTTTCATTAGACACTATTTGTGTTTAATTTAAAATAATAAAAGTAAAATGATTTCTGACCGCACGATTCACAATGTACAACTTAGATGTGAGGATCCCTAGGATCCCCACATAATGGATCCGGAGGGGATCCATGTCCGTTATCTTGACCCCTTCTTTTTCTTAATTTTGTTTGTATAAAGTAATTAAATATAGAGGTGGGAGATTTCTAAATTTGTAAGGAGTGGAAGAAAGAATGTGCATAGAGAGCGAGTGGAGTGGTTATTGACTCAATATGGTCGGTTCTCGTGCTCGCAAGTAAGGTTGTGCCTTGATTTAGAAAAATAATTAAAAAATATATATTTTATATTTAATGAAAATCATGTATCCAACAAGTTTAACTTTAGGAAGTAGCTTCAATGCTATGTAACACTCATTTTTATAGGTGTTTTAATCGTTAAATTTGATTTTCATAATTGTTAAACTTTTTATTTTCAATCTAAACTATTCATTTTATGTATTCATTTTCTATACTATAAATATTAACTATCATTGAAGAAAAATTGTTAACTTTAAGTTTAAAGTCAATAATATGGCTGAGAGATAAAACATTGTAACAGGTAAGAAATTTTTATCAACAAATATGATCTCATCCTCATCCAGCGCCCACAAGTTCAGTTATAAATAATAGCACATTTCTTACCGTTTGGCTCATTCCTCCATTATCTCGAACTTTTGGGTAAAAACCTAAAATTTTTAACTTAAAAATATTTAGATTTTGATAAATATGTAGACTATCTGATAATTTTTTTTTCTTATAGTAACTCCTTTTAAAAAAAATAAATTATGTAGACTATCTTGATTTATTATATGAACATTTTAACCTAAAAATATTTAGATTCCGATAAATATTGAAAAATCACTAAACCAACACCATGAAACTGTTGAGTGCATAAAGTTATATTTATATGCCCTCTTTTACTTAGGTTTTTGACTTGACTTAAAATCTCTATGCATCACAAGATATTTTGTTGTTTGTATTGTATTTCAGGACGAAAGTAAGGGCTCGGAGAAATCATCTTATTTTGAATATTGGCCCAAGATCCGCCAGAAAAGGCCTTTGCAAAACAGCCAACTTGCGAGCTTTGCCCCGAAGTGTTCATAATGAATTAGAAAATAGGCCATATATGGTTGGAAAGCCCTGGAAGTCTTCTTTTTGATGGCCTTTACAACTTGTGATTTGGAAGTTTCGACAAGAAGTTATGACAGAATAAAGAGGAGCTGTTCAGTTACAAATTCTGATAACAGCTAGTTTTTAGTTACTCCAATACTAAAAGCTGGTTGTTATGAGTTATAAATGAGAGTCAATTCAAGGATGTAAATGTGTTAGATTTTAGATAAGTCCTAAGCCTTTTAATAGGAGACAAATACTCAACAGAAGGAGGAGAATCTGGGGAGAGAACAAGAGTCTTCAGCCTTGAGCTGTTTTCTAGGTTCTAGCTTTCCTGACATTTTATGTATTTTGTTTTTATGGATACTTAGGGCTGCTTTGAAGCCCTAGACATGATTGTATTAATGTTATGATGTAGTTTTTAGTTTATCAATTTCATTTGCAAGCTAGATTCAGTTTTATGTTTCAATCATTTTAAGCACATATTTTCAAGCTTAGCTACCTTGTTTATGTTTGCTTTCTGTTGAGAATAATAAGGATTACTGCCATATCTTCTTTCATTCATTATCAACATGTGGTTAGGTTCAAAACTAATCATGTAAATTGATTCCATGAAGTTCTAGGATAAATGACATGTTCTAGGGTTCATGTGATGTTCATAATGTTCTTCGTTCTTAATGAGTTTCTAGGTGCTAAATCTGAGTATATGCCATGCTAGGCTGCACTTACAAATATAAGTTTTATGTATATGACATGCATCTAACATGCAAAGTAAGAGAGGATTCATACAATCTAGTTATATGCCATGCTAGATATGTGAACATCTTAGTTGTGCATTTGAAAGGGATAAGTTAAAAGATCATATCACTGATTCAGGAATGTTTAGGGGAATGCCTTTGTTCATTTGAAGTCAAATTTATGTCCTAAAAACGTTTCTAATCTATTCCATGTCTTAGGTTAGTTTTTAGATAGTTCTAATTTTTCCCTTTTCTTTCTGTCTTTATTTCTTTTCCAAAATTACTCAAACCCCCCATTTTAAGTCATAGGAGTCTTTAACTAATGCTAATTTGTAAAAGGTTTTACTAAGTCATAGGAGTCTTTAACTAATGCTAATTTGTGAAAGGTTTTACTAAGTTGTTTCTCAGTCCCTGTGGTTCGACACCCTTACTTGTGCCACTATACTATCCTTATATTTGCACTCAAAAGGAACTTCAACAGAAACTCATGGAACGCTATGAAAGAATATGAAACACATAAAAGAATTTTTCTTAATTACTTTAGCCGTTCGATTTAAATTTGGATTGTTAGATATTTTTTTTACCGTTGGATTTGATCATATTAGATCTTAGCCATTGGATTCAATGAATTTATAAATATAAAATTGAAAACAAAATACACGTATATGGTGGGCCAGCCCCACTAACCCAGGGAGAATGCTAGCCTAAATTTGCCTCATAAATGAGTTTTGAGTTAAAACTCATATTTGTTGATAGGAGCATATTTATTCAACTTTGTTATCTTATTTCTTTGTATTTGCTTAGTTAATTTCCATTTATTGTAGTAATTTAAGTTATTTTCGTATTATTGTAGGTCCGGTTGGTAAAGATGACAATAAATAGCCAAATGGAGCAATTTGGAGCAGTTTTGGACTTGGATTGGATATCATATGGGCTGGACATTTTTGGTGTTTAAATGGTGTTAAACATGTGCTAAAATCTGGATAAATTAAAGTTGAGGCTTGTAAGGTAAGGAATTACACAAGAAAGAGGAATCCTAATTGAAGAGGAATATTATCTTATCCTATCTTATCCAACATTATCTTATCTTATCTCCAGCTGCAAAGAGAAATCCTAATCACATTCCAACACTCTTCCTGATTCTTAGAGTTCTAAAATAATTTAAAACGCCAAAACCTCCTTGGATTCAGTTGTTTCCCTTATATATATGAAATTCCTGCAACGATTTTGGGTGTGCCGCGCTTAACATTCATCCATTGAAGTTGCTGGAATTTTCAGAGTTCTTTCTATTTTTGTTTTAAGTTTCAATGTTTATTTTAGATTGCTTTTAGTTATGATGAACATGTGTAACTAAGTTTCTTTTTAGCTAGAGGTGAATTCGAAGTCATGATCATATGTTTTATATAAACTGATTACATTCAATTATTGTTTCATAAAACATGAATGTGATTTATTTATCTCTTTATAGAGAACTTATTCTTGTATGTTTATTAAGGATGCATACTTAGTTTGCATGCAGGGATTTGATGCTAGAATATAAGGGAATTTCACCTAATAGTTATGAACTTATATTTGTAAGTAGTAAAAGTCACTAGTCATGATTGAGTTAAGTAAATTCTTGGTAGGAGTATCATGCTTTTCATAGTTACGAATGTTTTGTCAATGCTTATGATTTTCACAGAACTTAATGATCTTTGAGATGTATCTCTATCATGCTTTTCATAGTTAGGGAACTTGGGAAGAATAATTTGGTTGCGTCGCTGAGTCCAATTCAATGAACTTAGGAAAATCTGAGAGTTAATTGGTGATGTTCACAGTTAATTTGGGGCATTGTCATTCATGGTTTATAGGAAGAATAATTGGAAATCGATTTGTATGCATATGTTTCATGTGTGGAGAAGAATCCTTTAGCTATCATTTCATCCATATTTCATTCACAACTTAATTTACTTGCTGCCATTTACTTTTGTTTTAATCAAACTTGTCCAAAATCCCTCCAGTCATTGTTTTGTTGTTAGTTTAACTTAGTTTTCAGTTTTATAAGTTTAATTTGTGTTGTCCCTTCTAATCCCCGGAATAGAACAATCCCTACTTACTCATACTACGATTGCATAATTTACAGGGTTTAATTTGTGTGTTAATTTCTACCACATCATTTGTCCAAAGGGTTGGAGCAAGTTGAGGTAAGTTTATAACCTAAAATTTAAGTTTTACTCCAAAGGTTGAAGTAGGTCTAATGGTTCAGTCTCTGTGAAGAGTGGGTTTTGATTTGAATTATGAGAGGCCTTCCTCTAGTTCCTCTGCAGCTTTTTCTACACTTTGGAAAGCTTTATGGAAGGCTAAGGTTCCAAATCCAATTAAAATTTACTTATGGAAATTATGCAATGACATTCTCCCTACTAGATCGAATTTGGTAACTAAACTAGATATGTCTATTTTGCAGTTTCGTTTTTGGAGTCGGCGCTGCCGCTGCATGTGGCCAAAAGGTTGTCCATTCGCCAAGGCAGTTTTGTTCTCGTCCTCACTTCTAAGCAAGGTTATACCACATTGCTTGTACTTGGCAGCTATCAGGTTTGTATTTTATTTGGCGTGCTCGTAAAAGATCCGGCAGTTGTGGGCCGTCTAGCTGGTTCGTATTTATTAGTCTATTTGAATGCTCAGCCCGACTCGATTGCAAAACCAATCTCTTCTCCTTCTCGGTGGCTCCCTCCAAGTCCAAACCAATGGTTACAAGTTCACATTGACCGATACTTTCACGCTGCTACTGGTCAAGGGGAACCCTCAATGGCGATGAAAGCCCGCCAACGGAAAATTATTTCATTTACATAAGACATTTGGGGCATAGGTAGGGCGGTAGGATACTAGTAATTTGAAACTCGGAAACGAAAATTGTTTCAACCCAAACATGAGAACGATAACTAAAACCAAAACTAGGATCGCATACCTAACTCTGCCCTAACTATTTGAATAAGACTTCCCAAAAGCATTTACAAGACAATACTTTGTTAATAGAATCAGGGTTACTTACTCGTTGCAACACAAACTCAAGTGCTGGATTAATTTTTGTAGCGTGCAGCAGATCGACCATCTACCAGTAAAAGACCTACTTAAACACCACACACAACGGATTGCATCATGCCTAGCCGCACTATTTAGTCATCATCTTCACTCTCTCTTTTCCATTCTTTGTCTTCAAATAAGTCTTCAGGTGGGTCATAGACGATCATATCAGGAAATAGCTCCAAGAAGTCATCTTTCACCTTCTCCCTCAGTTCTGGGTACGGGAGGAGGCCCTTCAATATTACTCTAAACGGCAGTGAGATTGGAGGATCAGGTGATTGTCTCATTTCACCATATATCTCCATTGCCTCCAAGGGCAAACCACTATCTAGGAAAGCCCTCACGATGTCCCCGAAAGTATGCTGATCAAATTGAACTTCCTCTCTCTTCAGATCTCCCCAAACCTTCTTTGCTTCATCCACCTTTTTGTTTCTTGCAAGCATCATAATCATGTCCCTGTAAAAGAACATGTCCGGTCTATACCAAATCTCTTTACGAACCACATCATATATCTGGAAAAATAAAAACATTATGTATTAGTAAAAGAAAACATTGCAGGATAGCCAATCAACATGCATATTTCCTTCCTCACCCACCCCAGCCAAAAAGAGTAAAATGCTCCTTTCCTTTCAGAAGAAATATGCATGTGCACTTGTTGATGCAATATAAGAAACTCAACTAAACGGAAAATAAAGGACCAAATAACTCTAAACAGGTCCTATGGTTGATCGACCCCAAAGTGTTCCCGGATTGCATGCATACATCCGTAAGTAACTTAGTGCAACACGGCAAATTTCATTGAGAGGAATCAGCAAAGATCCACAAAATTTTCCAGTATCTTTGAAGTCGCTATCAAAGGTTTGTTTTTGTATGGTAACTTTACTTTTTCTCCAACCCCTTTGTAGCCTGAACTTACATACACAAATTTACAATCCCTGCTCATAGTTGCAGGTCCTTTCGAGCTCACCTTTTTTTTCATTTTATTCTGTCCTACCTTTCACGTGGGCAAATCTAGATACAAAATGCATGCTTGTGAGAAGCTGTTAATTTATTTTTGGATGACTAAGAACAAAGCCTAGTACAAGCAGCCAAAGTTGCACGACAAACTAGCAGGTTTCCGTGCATATATGAACATATTAGAAACTTAAAATGCAAGACAATACATGCTACAATAGAAACTGAGAAACCCCACACCTCATGAAAACTCTTAATTTTCTGCAAGCAATAAAAAAAGGGGGAGAGCAGGGAGCTTCTTGCACTGGAGCTCTTACTGTGACTTCCTTTTTGAGAAGGTAGATAAAGGATTTAATTTTCCTTTGCTGCACCCTTCCAAGGGTGTGCGGGTTTAGAACCATCACCCTCTTGTTCTCCAAGAAATGGTGCGGCTCTACTGATTTAGAAAAGGTGGGGCCCTGATATAAGACCCTAGCCACACTTTCCTTTTCCTTATTCCTCTTATTCTATTGAGTCTAAGGAAGAAAGAAGAAAAGTAAAAATATGGGAGATCACCCCCCCCCCCAACCCACCAAAATTTATAGGCCCTAATGAGTCCAACTAATGTGCATCTAATTTATAGGCCCTAAAGGAGGATCTGATATCATTTAGCCTTTCCAGTATCATCTCATGGTCTAGCTAAGACTTGATTAGTTACAGTCATACCCTACCACAATGTTGTAATTGACCAGAATAAATAATTAAATATAAGTGATTACACTTAGAAGATAGTGCAAACTTGTAAATTTCTAATTAACCAATAAAAGTGTTCTCGACAAGGTATAAATTTCTAATTAACCAATAAAAGTGTTCTCGACAAGGTGTATTCCATTTCAACTTTTATTCAACTGAACCAAACACTACTTTAGATAGTAGCAGATTAGCAATACTGCAGATGAATCACAGTGAAAGAAATCACAAAATCCTGCTCCTGAAGATGGAAAACTAAGAATTTGTACGTGTAGCGGTGCACATTAGCCAGACTATCCTATGCCAAAAGAGAATTCATACCTCCAAGATGGTTAGGTAACTGTGAATTGTTTCTCAATATGCATTGGCCTCCAAGGCTCCAACAAATAAGAGCCCAAACAATTCATAAATTTAACATTTCCATCCTGAATTTTCTAGAAAATCAAACAAAGCAACATTTTTTTTAAAACCCTAACATGCAGAACCATAATATAATGATAATGACAACAAAAATTCAGACAAAAATTTAAGAGAGAAAAAGAAGAAGTAAAGAAAACAAACCTTGATAGAGAGAAAGACCTGGTCTTGTCTCTGGAACTCGGCGAGAACAGCGAGGAGATCGGACTTGAGCAAGCGGGAGACATGGGAGCGTATGAAGTGGTCAAGGCGGAGAGGTTGAGAGCGGAGCCTCTTGAGCTCCTTAGCCACCATGAGACCTTCCTTCCCCATCTCTTTCTTGCGCCTCCATATGGAGAGACTAGGGCTTGATGCCGACGCCTTTGACCCCCCAGAGAAATAACGTTGCAAGCAAGTGTTTTGGAGCAACAAATGCACTGAAAAATCGAGATAGGGGGGTGAGGGTGAGAGTGCAGGGTTTGTAGGTGAGCTTCTTCGTACAAGATTTTGAACCAGGCGTAACATTACATTCAGGTTGCACGGTCGATGGAGTGCATTACATTCTGAAGACTCTGGAGATGGCATCAGAATTTCCCGCCAGAAGAAAGCATTTAAGAAACAACATTTCTACACTTGAGAAAGCAAAAAACCAACAGTCAGCACATCAACACTTTTTTCTTATAGGATTTCTTCCAAACAAAGTTTACAAATACTAACTTGATTTCACAAATCTTAGCCGAAACACAGACAAACACTATAGCAACAATGCCTGAGACCATATGAGAAGTAATCTCTAACCAAACGATAAGGTGACTTCTTCTTCCGCAAAGACATGGAAATGCTGATTGAAACTAGCCATCATACATAATTAATAAAAGAGGAGTGCAGCAAACCAAGCAAAGATGGGTAAAGAAAGAAATAGCACAACAATTTAACACAAATTTCACAATAAATAAAAGGAATATACTAAACTGGTTCAAATCCAATGCCTAACAGGAAAAATGGTTACGCTGTTAAAATATATTAATAGCTGTTCATCATTAGACCAAGCAAAAATAGTTATTTCTCTTGAAAAAGTAAACATCCACAAGCACACAGTTTTCAGAAAAAATACTCTTAACACCTATGATATGGTTTATTTGAATTACGTCAGACGCTGCACGGATATAGGATAAGGTTAAAGAAACTTATCAATGTACAAATCAGATAAATAAATAGGATATCAATATCTCTGGAAATTAAATGGTTTGTTTAAGAATTATATGCCTTGGGTGTTTCTTTTCGGAGTGTTATCTCTGTTTCTCTCTTTCATTCGGATGTGTTTTTTTTTTCTTCTTCTGTTATCTCCCCCATTAATCATCTTTTAAGTCTAAATCTTATGAAATTTCCAAAGAACTTAGTTCCTAGTACCACATCCATTGGTCTAACAAATAAACACTTGGGCAATGATCAAAGCAATTAATGGATTCAACGAATTGATATGCTGATAAGTCTAGTAAAGAATTCTTTTCCAAGTAAAGATAACATTATAAAGGCCAATTATCAAATTTCAGATTTAAAATTTTTTGCCTTCTAAAGATTAATGAATCACGTCGAAGTCAAATGAGCGTTATAACGAATAAATTGGAAATGCGATGCGACCAAAACTGTCATTGGGTGGAAACGGAACAGGAGAACAAGAGATGTATACCAACCTTTAGAAGATATGAAAAGTGGGCCACTCTTGAACACCTGCTGGATCATCTGATATGTTAGAAGGCATGAAAATATTTCCCACCCACCAAGCACAATGTGAAACTACTTTGCAAAATTAAGCACAAGGGATGCCAAGGAACACCGAAACATGATCAGGTTACATTGATAACTGACAGACTGCGATTTCGAGAATCTGAAAGTTAAGAACACATTCAAATATAAAGATATTGATTTCACTTTAAAATATCTAAGTTTCCATCAATTCCCTCAAAACTTGGGAACGTTTGGGTTTGTTCGGATGAAGGGAAATTGCACTGCAGTTTCATTCCAAACTTGTACATCCTGTTTTGTACACGATTGGTATCATCTTAATGAAATTCTTGTTCGGTTGTTCCATAACAGAAAAGAAACATTCTAAATCCAAATCAACAGCAGTCGAAAATAAAATAGGCAATTAAACTCGGGCTAAGCACAACTTCATTAATTTCGACAAGTGCATTGCCACACCAACAAGTATGGGAACCATTGCGTCGAATTTACTTGCCTTTTAATTTCCTTTCTTGTACACTTTGCTCCAACAATCAGAACAGAACATGGAAACAAAATCAATCTAATGCAATCGAATTTCACAGCATTTGCGACGAACATTCCACCACCCGTGATTTAACGAAAACCAAAATCTTAAAAAAAAAAAAAAAAGTGGAAAATCGCATTTCACAACATCAGTTTGGCGGCTTCCCACGAAAGGCAGCTAAAACGAATTTAAACAAATATTCAAAAATAAAATAAATAAATCGACTCTACTAATTTAAGCAACAAAAGGAGAGGGGAGGAAGAAAGAGTACCGTGTTAGAAGCAGCAGGTCGAAGGGGGCGCTCAAAAGCAGCTAAAGAAGCGGACATTTTGGGCGATTAACATCGAAATCGCGGAGAGCAGCAGCCAGCATTTCAATAGTCCTCACCGCCCATTGAGCGAACTCGGGCGAGACGGCGTAGATCGGCGAGCGAGCTGAGCTGAGATATCAACGCGATCTGAAACCAAAAGCCCTTTCTCTCTCTCTAGTGTTGGCAACTCTGCACAGAAATAGAGAGACTGGGAGAGAGAGGCTTTTCTAGGGTTTAAGATTTAGAGAGAGAGAGAGAGAGAAGGTTGGAGTTTAGAAAGAAGGAGGAGCAACAGCCATAGTTACTGCGCTCTCTGTGTGCCCCGCGGCTAAGATGTAAAAACAGGGAAGAGAATGACAAGGAAAGCAACCAAGAAGGTGCACTTCTGAATCTCTAATTTTTTTTTTTTAACTAACGCTATTATCTCTAGGGGTGAGAGTTGCAATGAATTAGTAATAACGTGGTTTAAATTCATTTTTGACAAGGATAATATAAAATTTAAAATTTCTCATTTATAAGTGAAGAATAACACCATATTATTAAGTGGCTCTGAATCTCTATTTTTTTTTTTAATTTTTTTTTATTGGTTGGGTTAGATTTAATTAGTAATTAAATAATAATAAATGGATTAGGTAGCGAGCGGCAGTGTCCGTGGTAGTATTTTTATTGGGGAGGGAGGATTGTGTTTGCTTTTTCACCTACTTGGTTGAAGCTGATGTTGGACGAGGAGGAGAAGGGAGAGGGAGTGGTCGTCTGCAGTCGAGGTTAAGTCTCAGTGGAGAAATCAGACCAATGGGAGGGAAGGGAAGGAGGGGTACAAAACAAACCAAGCTGGCAGCGGAGACGGAGGGAATCTAGGCTAAGAAATTCTCTCTCATCATAATCTTAACAAAAAGAGAATAAAAAGACAATTTTGTCTTTTACTATAAAATAAAATCATGGGCAGTAAAGTAAATTCACATAAACTAAATTTTATTGTTTTTTTTTTCAAAGTCTCACCCAAGAGTGATGCTAACATCCTCTAAATTTGAAAAATAAAATATTTAAAAAAAAAAGAAAAGAAAAAAACCTTCTCTCTCTAATCCACATTTCTTTTTTTCCCTTTCTCCTTTCCATTTTAAAATAAAAATAAAATAAAATTTTCACACACAAAGTGTGGGGCATATGCTAGTATATAATAATCTAATTCGTCAAAAGAGTCGCATTACATAACCACCATGAGGTAGCTCAATAGTTTGGGACAAATTTTAGACCATTATTTGATACTGCACGTCATAGTTCGATTTCTAACGCTGGTGAATCACGCAATGGTGACTCTAGAAGGCTAAAATGCTCTGTACTCTTCCAACCTCTAGAATGGTGGATTGTCGTGGCAAAGCCACTAACTGATCCATTTTAAAAAAATAAAATAAAAGAGTCGTGTTACTTCCACTTGGTCACAACCACTGTATGAGACTTAGACTTCACACTTTCCATCACTATGATTGTACTTTGTACATACCCCTAAAAATCATGGCATGTGTTTGCTTTCTTTTTTTCAATATTCCATGTGTACTGATATTTTTTTTAAGGTAAAAGCAATTTCACCCGTTTTACCAAAGCAATTTCACCCGTTTTACCAAAGCAATAGTAGGGAAAGGATAATTGCTATTGCTATTAAATCGGAAAAGACTTACGAATTCATTGCAATGTCAGACCTACGTTAAATTTTCTGTTAATTTAGCCGTTAAATGACGATGTGGCAAATGCAAGCCCCATATGTATTCTAATATGGATGTCAAGCTTGAACCACATGGACAAAAAACAATAAAAAGATGTGATTATTTATAAATGTTTGAAATGCCCACCTTCGTCTCCACTGTCACTCAGCCACCCTCGATTCCTACCTTCAACCACTCCTCCCGCGCCCTGTCACTCATGTCGCAGAAAATGAAAATCTTCCCATCTCTTCCCACAATTTCTCAGTAACCAAACACACCATAACTCTTGAAATTTTTTAAGGGAAAAACATTAAAAAAAGAAAAAGAAAAGAAAAACCCATTCATTGCAACGTCGACTAAGGAATGTAGGACTTGTACTCGCCGAAGCCGCCTCCGAAAACCAAGCTGTTGTGGCAAATGTGCAAGCAATTGACCTGGCAAAGTCGCCTTTGAGCTTGTAAGCTGCCTTGTCGTAGGCCAAAACAACTTCGTCTATCGTGTCAAAAGTTCTAAGCAAGAGCCTGGTGTGATTCTTCATTGACGGCGGTTATTGGTGATGCTGCTCAAAGAACCTGTCTAAAAACACTTGGTTCATGGAGAGGTGAAAAAACCATTGTCGTAGGAACTGGATTGGTTTTGGAAAGAGAGAAAGTTGTAGGAGGAGGAGGAGGTAGAAGGGAACAAAGTGAGGAAAGGGGAGGAGAAATGAGGATTTGTGGGGGCGGTGGGGTGATTGTAAAGACGAAGGTGGGGATGTACGGCCCAAAGTGAAAAATTATTTTCTTATTTTATAATATTTTTTATTAGTTTTAAATATTTATAAATAATAACAAATTTGTATTAGTTTTTTGTCCACAGGGCTTAAAGTTGACATTCATATTAGCAAAAATATGGGCCCTACCTACATTTGACACGTAATCATTTACTGCCAAATTTGCATAAAATTTAACAAAAGACTGACATTACAACGAATCCGTAAGTTGATGATGTTGGAAGCATGCCCTTAAAGCCACTCATTTGATGTAATAGCTATAATCATCGTAGTACACAATTATAAATGCATATCAAAATAAAAATAAAATTGATTGCTTAAAGAATACCAATTGTTTAAGAATATGAAAGGACCAATTGGTTAATGCAGGAGACGAAAAAAATTGACCAACTGCAGCAAACAAACAGAACCACAACGCCTAGCTTCCATGCCAAAATAAAACAAAAATCCCTCGAACAAACTCAAGCAATTCAACTCACCCTAAAACAAAACCCAAAAAGTTGTCATTTGCTTCTAAACAAATTAGCTTCCGCAACAAACTGGTTGTCAATGATGCGATCACATCTTGCATTTAACATTTTTAAATCTAAATTAGCTTCATTCCACAATTCTTAATTTCAAGTACAGAGACCGTTCAATCAATATGAACCTTAAAACAATATGAAACTCACAATTAGACACCCAAATACTCAACTGAGTGGAAATCAAAATCAAACCAATATCACACAAAACATGAATCAATTCACGAAAAAAAAATGTATAAAAATTATAATTATCTATTCTAAAGTTGGATTTCCAATTGCACTATTCATCTTGGCTTTGAATGAGGGCTTTGGTTTTGAATTAATAACCGTTTTGTCATTCAATACTCTATTCTAAAGTTGGTGATGGTGGCAATGTAGCTACAGTGCAATTAAAAGGGGGATTTGGCTTTATTTACAAAATTTCCATCACTCATGGTTTATGCCAAATAGATTTTGCAACGACAGTGCAATTGAGAAGGGCACCCTGTTCTGGTCAAGGACACTGGTACTGCATAATCGGTGATTCGATTAGCTACTACATACAACACTAAATTGTTAGCATTGAATTGAATAACACTAAGAAACTATTTGATAATTCACTAAATTGCAGTACTGGATTTAAGTGAGTCTACACACTAAACTAATGTGTTTGATAACAAGACCAATTCTTTGGTATTAGACAGAGTATTACAATGGTCAAATTCACCTACCCAATTAGTACATTCTACGATCCAACCTTCACAATATCAGCGATTCGAAATAGGTTTTGATTACCGAATACCTGAAATAATGCATACCAAAAAACAATCGAAGAATAGAGGAATCTGAGCAAAATTTACCTTTGAATCAGAAGCCCAAAAATTGCTATATTTCCTAAGAAATTTTTGCAGCGGAAAGTCAATGAGGTCAAAGTAAGGGAGTGGAAATTGAATCATAAGAAGAAATGTGGAGTCTTGATTTCTTGATTGCTCTGGGAAATCAAAATTGATGAATGATGAACCTCAATGGACCAGAGAGAGAACCTGCGAGGCGAGAAAAGTCACAAATGTTGGGGGTTTCTTTTTTTTTTCATTTTGGGGTTTTCTTATTATGAATTTTCTTTTATTTTTAAATTTGTTTATTTTAATAATTCTTTTTGGGTATATGGGTGTTTGAGCATACAAAGTTGGGCCTTTTTGTATTGGGTTGGTGGGTTGGTCTAATTCATGTTTTTCATTCTTTTTCGTTTTTTTTCCTCAATAATTACTCTATTCTAAATGTGAGAATGGTGCCACTCAGTACTAAGGTCAAGTGGTATTCTTCTTTGCTTAGAAGTAAGAGGTCTTAGGTTTGAATATTGTTGATGGCGAATTCGATACCAAGTTAGGTTGTCCATTGTGTGGTTGCCAAACTCCCCATCCCCTTAGTATAAAAAAATATCGATGTACTCAACAAATGTTGGAAAGGTGCAACTTAGAGCATTTCCAATGGGAGTTCCTAATTAGGGACTCCCACCACCATTTTTGAGTACTCATTTAAAGATTTAAAGAGAATTTTTGTGTCCTAAATGAATATTGTCTTCAATGAGAGAGTCTTTATCCCTAAATTTCAGGTTTTTACAATATTATGTGATATTTTGATTAGGTGCAAATTGTTTGTTTTTGTGTTAACTTTTTTTAATTAATTTAACATTATGTTGTCATAAATATTTTTGTGAACATTTTGACCAAAAAATTTAAATTCTGACACCAAATTTTTTTCTTAAAAAAAAAACCTAACTAGAATGTCTTCATTATTGGATTACGTCATGCCTATGCCATAGCTTCGTTATTAGATTATGTCATGCTTGTGTTATGATCAATTATTTCTGATCTAGATAAGATTTTAACTCTTTGCAATCATTTGATTAGATTTTTTTTATCTCAATCTCATCCGTTGGATTGTTATCTATCTTTTTTATCCTCTCACTATACAAGTGAGGTCTTTATCTCTTTCACATTCATGCTATTTTCTGCATAGGAACTTGGTGTTCACCATGGTCGCGCAACGACCATTCTTGAGGATGTGGCATCGTTCGATACTTGATATGGCATGCTAACTTTGGAATGCCATGTTCCCATAACAATCTCAACGTACTTTACTCTTCACCTTTATTTAAGGATATACTAGAGTACATGCTCCAAGGGTTCTATTTTATTAACGGAAAAGAATACAGTCAGGGATACTATCTTGTAGATGGTACCTATTCGAAGTGGACCACCGTTCAATCAATCACACAGCCTATTGAGGAAAAGAAAAAAATATTTTGCCATCGAACAAGAGGCTTACTGCAAGGATGTTGAGCGAGCGTTCTACATCCTTCAGGCTTGTTTTGCAATTGTTAAGGGACATGCGCGAAAATGGCATTTGAATATGATATCTGAAATTATGCAAGCTTGCATTATTCTTCATAATATCATCATGGAGGGCGAGCATGATGAAGATGGCATTGATGATGATCATGTTCACGAGTCTAAAGTCTAGTGGAAGTTCTTCATTATCTATGGGTTATTCTGTGAACAGTGCCCCAGTTAAAATTGAACAACATCGTTCAATTATTTATGAATATATGTGTCGTCACAACCCTATCACAAATCTAGTTGACCACATTGCTTGTCACGTTCCAATCTCGACATACGTCCAAGATCGACACGTGACATCACCAAATACCCGTATCTCTAACACACCCCCGCCTCCTGAAAATGACAAAACACAACTTAAGATCCAACTACGCAATAATTCTTCATAGACTTTATGGCTGCATCTAACATCCTCGTTAGACTGCCTACGTACCCTAAATAGGGATCAAGCCATTCGTAGTTCATTATTTCACTACACTTGAATATTCATCACATAATATCGTTATGTCCCAACAATATACCAAAATACATATCATGCAATATTTCAAAGAACAATATCGTTATATCATGCAATATTTCAAAGAACAATATCGTTATATTCTCTAGCCATATTTATCAACAAGTCTAATCATAACAATAACAATGATATCCAACATAACAATCTCACATGACGATTAACATTTCCACTTCATCCATCACATAACTCATCATGTTTCCCACATAAAATCACAATTCATAGCGTGTAACATATTAAAGAATTAACAATGCACAATATTATTCTTTAGAAACATTGATCAACTAAAATAATCATAATAACAACACTCATATCCCGCGTCATTCCACAATCCCGTCAATTAATCAATTCATGAATCAAAGATGCATGATCATAGCATTTAATTACGTTAATCAAACAATGCGATAACATATCATTTCATGAATTTAACTAAGGAACTCTATATAATTCCCTATTTGGATTATGAGCAATAACATGGTAAATCCATTTTATATTCACAAGGTCTATTATGGGTAATTCTCATTCACTCGAATCTAGGGTTCTATGTCACAGCCTGTCCCGAGATTTTCTTATCGAGGACGTGAAATGACAAGATTACCCTTAGCGTTACTAAGGTAAGTGTTGTGACATGTTTTGATTTTGTTCTAATTCCTAAGTTTTGGAAAATAATTTAAATGAGATTAAAAATGTTGGAAGGTTTGTGTGGTTAGGGAATTAGGATCAAATTGGATGGTGAGGATTTGGTTGGACCACACGCAGGACCTCTCCCTCTCTCCTTCCCCGTATCACTCTCTCTCTCTCCTCCCTCACGATTTCCTCTTTCTCTCTCACTCTCGAAGTGTACGGACGAGACCAAAACCATCCAAAACTCAGTGGATCGAAGCAACCAAGGTAAGATTCTTCATCCTTTTGTCATTCTGAGTTGAATGGTACTAGTTTTAGGAAGTGAAACCCTCGAAATCATGTGAAACCCGGACCTCCATTTTATGTCACTATTCATGCAAACGTAAAATGTCGATTTTCAGGGAATTCTAAACTTGGAGTGAGCTTAGTGAGGTCCCAAGGAAGCTCGGAGTGTTTCGTTTGAAGGATTTGGACGTCGGGATCACGTGGTTCATCTTTGGCCGGTTTTCTTGGAATTTTTCCGATGAGATTTCTTGGTTTTTAGAGCTTTAAAGTAGTATAGCGTGAAACTACATGTTGAGGGCTTCATTTTGATATAAAATATGAAGGAAATGGTTGAGAAACGAAGGAGAACAAGGCATTTGAAAAATGCCCAGTTTTCCGGCCACCGGAAAAACCAGTCCGGCGAGCTCGCGAGGAAGAAGGTGCGCGTGGGCGCGCGTGTGCCCGTGCTTGCCCTAGCGCGTGGGGGCGCGTGGCACATCAAAAAAAATAATCTAAAAATATGTCGACGTCCGTGACGTCGAGTAGATCACTGTGGTATATTCATATACCCAAATTGAGCACCGTATGAGAAAGTTATTACGAATTGTTGGTTAGGTGCTTTAAATAACGTTTTATAGTTATTTCGCATATAGGTGAAAATGTGAATTGACGATCCGACCGTTGGATCGTCACCAAACTTTGATACATTGTAATACGTAATATTTGAGGATTATAGGAACTTACGGATTGGGAATCCGATTTACGGATCTTCCGGAATTGGAGTTGTAAGGTCATAAAATAGAATGTTAACCGTCACTTGGTTTTGGAATCGACGGAGATCCGACCGTTGGATGGTAATGAAATTTTAGGATGTTGTCCTAGAGGTATATTGTGGACCTCTGGAAGTTATGGATTTGAAATCTGAGTTACAGATCTTCCGGATCGAACTGCGTAGTGACGTATTTTATATAAGTTATATATTCTATCGATATGATTTCTGAAGTTGGATTTGATTATTGTTCTAGGCGCCGATCGTCATGACGCCTTGATGTGTTGTGCTAGGGAGTTGTAGGGCGAACTCCAGGTGAGTGGGCAGTACTTTCTATTTATACCTATATACTATGAATTTTCCCAGAAATTGAGTTTTAATGAAAGTGTTTTTTCTAAAATGCCATGCATGCATATTATGAGATATATGAATTGATAATCGATGCATGATATGAAATATATGAATTGATAATTGATGCATATATATATGTGAATTGGTGCTGTGGACGCACAGGTAAGTATCAGGTGAGTTTTATATTATTCATGTGAATCATTGATGATGTATATTATGTTGATAGCTCATAACCTGCAATCATGGTGTTAGTGCTTATATTATTCACCTCGCACCACACGCTCACCTTGGATCCAAGTAGGTGCATGTCGTACAGACCATGAGAGGGTTCCGACATGTCGTACAGACCATGAGAGGGTTCCGACTGATAGGTGACCTTAGATTATGTGCACAGATGATTGATGAGAGAAGCACTAGAGCGTATTATTACACCATTCATGTCGTACAGACTACTTCAGGTAGTTCCGACTTATCTGCAGTGTAGTGCCGTACAGGTCACCGAGGTGACTCCGGTTGGATTGGATGTTGAGCTATAGAATTAACCGTACAAGACCAACTGCAGGGTCTCCGGTTAATTCATTATTTCACCTGTTACATGATGCATCATTCATTCTGTTTTTTAGAGTTTTTAACATGGCATACTTTCTGGTTTTCGAGAAAAATTGATGATTTGAGATTATGAAAAGTATTATGCTATTATGCTATTTTCTGGGAAAGTATACAGGTTTTACAGAGAGGGGTTAGAAATGTTTTAAACGAAAGATTTTCGAAAAGCTTTGTTTTACTGACCCACTCAATTTTGTTTTGCGCCCCTCCAGGTTCTAGATAGCAGAGCTTTGGTGGCCACGAGGAATCCAACGGTGTTCTGACAGAATTCGCAAAAGTAGGACTCACCCTCGGGTGTTTCATCTTAGTAATTGTATTTTAAAGCTTCCGAACTGTGTAAATGGTTACGTCACTCTCACGTGATGGCCAGCATGCCCTTCTTCGGGACGGGGTGTGTCAGTTGGTATCAGAGCCTAGGTTGCAATTATGGACATCTTGAGAATTCCCTAGTGTCTTCTGTCAGAACTTTACCGCCTCGTGGATAGCCGCTTTGTTCAGACGAACTTAGTTTCCCCGATTTAACTTAGTTATGGGAACTACTAATGTGATTCAGTCTATTACCCAAAGGATTCCTCTTGAGAATGGTTATAAGTTGAATCTGAATCACTTCATGGAAATGAAAGACCGGAGGGAGCAGATCGATGGCTTAATCATTTGGAAAAGGCGTTTCAGATTCTGTAAGTTAAGGGAATCTTTCTTTTGGAAAGGTAGGTCGAGATGACTACCTGGTTTCTGAGTATTGAAATTGCATCCTGGTAGAGATAGGAGTCTTATACGATGTTACCGGAGGAAATAGATGAATGAGAATTGTTTAAAGAGTTGTTTAAGAAAAGGTTTATTCCTCCGGCATATATGGACGGTAAGAAACAAAAGTTTATAATTTGAGAAAAGGAAAAGAATGAGAAACAAAGGAAAGATGACCAAGGTAAAGGTCATGTGTCTCAAGAACCTCACAAGACTTAGAGCTTCAAGATGTAGGGTTAATTCTAGTTCTGCCAGCAAAGATTTTAGTACCATTGGTCAGATGCAAGGTGGTAGATTTACTGGAGATCCTAGATTACAGAGGCGATGTGACTCTGGTAGAGGGAATGTACCTTTGTGCCATAAGTGCAATAGCATACACTTTGGAGAGTGTAGGCAAGAAAGCAGATGATGCTTTACATGTGGACAAATGGAATATAGAGCTACAAGATGCTTTGAATCATTCGGACTTGATTATGGATACGTTAGATATTTTGATCACTTTGCCAGAGTTCATTGGTCATGATGCGGAAATTTGATGTTTTGGACGATGTTGCCAAAGAGAGTAATGTTGGAGCACGATCGAGGCGTATATATGTATTTTCCATGTGAGGAGTAAAATGATAATATTGCACCCTTAAGAATTGTTGCCTACTTACCGAGACGATAGTGAGTTATCGTTATTACGGTTTGCAGACCGTAATACCCATAACTTATTTGTTGGATTCGTTAAGCAAGTAAACAGGTAGGTCATTCTATGTCGGTTATGACTATTCAGGGTATCCAGTGATGGTAGAAGAAGTAGTTATGCCAGTGAATCTTATCCCGTTAGACATTGTGGATTTTGATGTGATTTTAGGGGCAGATTGGTTGCATTATAATCGTGCCCATATCGATTGTTACGGGAAATCAGTTACTTTCCTTCGTCCTGGACTACCAGAGGTTACTTTTGTGGGTGAAAGAAGTGGGGTGAGACATGGTGTTATTTCTGTTGTGAGAGCAAAAAGATTGTTATCAAAAGGTTGCCAAGGATACCTAGCTCATGTGGTGTTGCAGGATCGTACTCCTAGTATTGTGGATGGCGTACGAGTGGTAGACATTTTCCTAATGTGTTTCCGGAATGATTTACATGGATTGCCATCAGACAGAGACGTGGTGTTCACTATTGAATTGTCTCCAAGTACAGACTTTATGTTATAGATTGGTTCCTACAGAGTTAAAGGAATTGAAAATTCAGTCACAGGAATTGGTTGATAAAGGTTTCAGTCAACCTAATACGTTACTTTGGAAAACCCCAGCTTTGTTTATAAGGAAGAAATACGGGACTTAAGAATATGTATGGATATTAGGTAATTGAATCGGGTAACGAGTAAGAACCGTTATCCATTGCCGCGCACTGATGATTGTTTGATCAGCTTAGAGGTGCCTATGTGTTTTCAAGGAAAGAGTTGAGGTCTGGTATACTCTTAAGTGAAAGTAAAGCATGCTAGTCAGCTTGAGTTGGTGTTGCAATGTTTGAGGGAACATTGGTAGTATGCAAAGTTTGACAAATGTCAATTTTGGACGAATCAAGTGATATTTTTGGGACTTGTGATATCTGCACAAGGTATTCAAGTAGATCCTCAATGAGTGACAACTGGGGAGAATTAGGAGCAACCTCGAACCGTCACTGAGGTACTAAGTTTTCTTGGTCTAGCAAGCTACTATAGACGTTTGTAAAGGGTTTTTCAGTCATTGTTTTGCCATTGACGAGTTCGACTAGAAAAGCGGTTAGGTTTGAATGGGATGAAAATTGTGAGCAAAGTTTCAGCAACTGAAGCATTATATCACTCATACACTTGTTTTAGCACTCCCAGATGATAAAGGTAATTATGAGGTCTACAATGATGCATCCTTGAATGGTTTGGGATGCGTCTTGATGCAGCATAACCAAGTGATCGCCTATGCTTCTCGACAGTTGAAGATTCATGAAAGGAATTATCCTACTCACGATCTTGAGTTGGCAACCATTGTCTTTGCTTTGTAGATTTGAGAGCTACTGGAGTAAAGTTGGAAATGGAAGAGCAAAGATAAGCTTTTCTAGCTAGTTTCCAAGTCAGGCCAGTTTTGGTGGAACGTGTACTCGCAGCTCAGTTGGTTGATGAGGAGATTCAGGAATTGATTCAATTGAGGAGTGAAGGGAAAAAGAAAGACCTCAAGATTCGGGAATCAGATGGCATGCTTATGCAAGATAACCGGATGTATGTGCCGAATAACGAGGAATTAAAGAAAGAAATTTTGGATGAAGCACATTGTTCGGCTTATTCGATGCACCCAAGAGGAACCAAGATGTATCATACCATTCGCCCATTTTATTATTGGCCGGGTATGAAAAGGGAGACTGCTGAGTACGTAAGTAGGTGTATTGTTTGCCAGCAAGTCAAAGCAGAAAGGAAGAAGCCTTTTGGTCGGATGCAGCCACTTCCCGTTCCTCAGTGGAAATGGGAAAATATCACTATGGATTTTGTGTATAAGCTTCCCCGTACTCATAATGGATTTGATGGCGTTTGGGTGATTGTAGATCGACTTACCAAGTCAGCACACTTCATTCCAGTGAGGGAAAAGTATCATCTGAACAAATTGGCTAAGTTGTTCATCACAAAGATTGTGAAGTATCATGGCGTTCCAGTGAACATTATTTCTGATCGAGATCCAAGATTTACTTCTAAGTCTTGGATAGCTTTTCAGGAAGTTCTGGGTACGAAGTTGCTTTACAGTACTGCTTATCATCCTCAGACAGATGGACAATCAGAGATGACTATTCAGACGTTGGAGGATATGATGAGATCTTCAGTGTTGCAGTTTGGTGATTCTTGGCATGATCGCCTAGATTTGATGGAATTTTCCTACAACAATAGCTTTCATTCGAGCATTGGTATGTCACCATTTGAGGCACTCTATGGTAGAGCTTGTCGTACGCCTTTGTGTTGGTCAGAGGTTGGTGAAAGAGTGCTAGAGGGCCCAGAGATTGTGGATGAGACTACTCAGAATGTTCAGGTGATTAAGGCTAACCTAAAAGCGGCCCAAGATCGACAAAAGAGAATAGCAGATAGACATGCTACTGATCGAGTTTATGAGGTGGGTAATTTGGTATTCCTGAAGTTGTCACCTTGGAGAGGTGTGGTACGGTTTGGAAAGAGAGGCAAGCTAAGTCCTAGGTACATAGGACCTTATGAGATCACCGAGAGGATTGGTGAAGTTGCTTACAGATTGGAATTGCCTCCGGAGTTATCAAAGATACATAATGTGTTCCATGTTTCCATGCTTCGATATTATGTATCAGATCCTTCACATGTGATTCCTCCTCAACCTTTGGAGATTAATCCGGATTTGACGTATGATGAGGAACCTATCACTATCTTGGATTGGAAAGACAAGGTTCTAAGGAATAAGACGATGAGTTTGGTGAAAGTATTGTGGAAGAACCACTCAGTGGAAGAAGCTACTTGGGAGACAGAAGATCGAATGAGAGAGATGTATCCGAGGTTGTTCTATGAGTATTGAGTGACTTGGTTGGTTGAATGAATTTCGAGGACGAAATCTATAAGGAGGGAAGATTGTCACAGCCCGTCCCGAGATTTTCTTATCGAGGATGTGAAATGACAAGATTACCCTTAGCGTTACTAAGGTAAGTGTTGTGACATGTTTTGATTTTGTTCTAATTCCTAAGTTTTGGAAAATAATTTAAATGAGATTAAAAATGTTGGAAGGTTTGTGTGGTTAGGGAATTAGGATCAAATTGGATGGTGAGGATTTGGTTGGACCACACGCAGGACATCTCCCTCTCTCCTTCCCCGTATCACTCTCTCTCTCCTCCCTCACGATTTCCTCTTTCTTTCTCACTCTCGAAGTGTACGGACGAGACCAAAACCATCCAAAACTCAGTGGATCGAAGCAACCAAGGTAAGATTCTTCATCCTTTTGTCATTCTGAGTTGAATGGTACTAGTTTTAGGAAGTGAAACCCTCGAAATCACGTGAAACCCGGACCTCCATTTTATGTCACTATTCATGCAAACGCAAAATGTCGATTTTCAGGGAATTCTAAACTTGGACTGAGCTTAGTGAGGTCCCAAGGAAGCTCGGAGTGTTTCGTTTGAAGGATTTGGACGTCGGGATCACGTGGTTCATCTTTGGCCGGTTTTCTTGGAATTTTTCCGGTGAGATTTCTTGGTTTTTAGAGCTTTAAAGTAGTATAGCGTGAAACTACATGTTGAGGGCTTCATTTTGATATAAAATACGTAGGAAATGGTTGAGAAACGAAGGAGAACAAGGCATTTGAAAAATGCCCAGTTTTCCGGCCACCGGAAAAACCAGTCCGGCGAGCTCGCGAGGAAGAAGGTGCGCGTGGGCTCGCGTGTGCCTGTGCTTGCCCTTGCGCGTGGGGGCGCGTGGCACATCAAAAAAAATAATCTAAAAATATGTCGACGTCCGTGACATCGAGTAGATCACTGTGGTATATTCATATACCCAAATTGAGCACCGTATGAGAAAGTTATTACGAATTGTTGGTTAGGTGCTTTAAATAACGTTTTATAGTTATTTCGCATATAGGTGAAAATGTGAATTGACGATCCGACCGTTGGATCGTCACCAAACTTTGATACATTATAATACGTAATATTTGAGGATTATAGGAACTTACGGATTGGGAATCCGATTTACGGATCTTCCGGAATTGGAGTTGTAAGTTCATAAAATAGAATGTTAACCGTCACTTGGTTTTGGAATTGACGGAGATCCGACCGTTAGATGGTAATGAAATTTTAGGATGTTGTCCTAGAGGTATATTGTGGACCTCTGGAAGTTATGGATTTGAAATCTGAGTTACAGATCTTCCGGATCGAACTGCGTAGTGACGTATTTTATATAAGTTATATATTCTATCGATATGATTTGTGAAGTTGGATTTGATTATTGTTCTAGGCGCCGATCGTCATGACGCCTTGATGTGTTGTGTTAGGGAGTTGTAGGGCGAACTCCAGGTGAGTGGGCAGTACTTTCTATTTATACCTATATACTATGAATTTTCCCAGAAATTGAGTTTTAATGAAAGTGTTTTTCTAAAATGCCATGCATGCATATTATGAGATATATGAATTGATAATCGATGCATGATATGAAATATATGAATTGATAATTGATGCATATATATATGTGAATTGGTGCTGTGGACGCACAGGTAAGTATCAGGTGAGTTTTATATTATTCATGTGAATCATTGATGATGTATATTATGTTGATAGCTCATAACCTGCAATCATGGTGTTAGTGCTTATATTATTCACCTCGCACCACACGCTCACATTGGATCCAAGTAGGTGCATGTCGTACAGACCATGAGAGGGTTCCGACATGTCGTACAGACCATGAGAGGGTTCCGACTGATAGGTGACCTTAGATTATGTGCACAGATGATTGATGAGAGAAGCACTAGAGCGTATTATTACACCATTCATGACCAACTGCAGTGTAGTGCCGTACAGGTCACCGAGGTGACTCCGGTTGGATTGGATGTTGAGCTATATAATTAACCGTACATGACCAACTGCAGGGTCTCCGGTTAATTCATTATTTCACCTGTTACATGATGCATCATTCATTCTGTTTTTTAGAGTTTTTAACATGGCATACTTTCTGGTTTTCGAGAAAAATTGATGATTTGAGATTATGAAAAGTATTATGCTATTATGCTATTTTCTGGGAAAGTATACAGGTTTTACAGAGCGGGGTTAGAAATGTTTTAAACGAAAGATTTTCGAAAAGCTTTATTTTACTGACCCACTCAATTTTGTTTTGCGCCCCTCCAGGTTCTAGATAGCAGAGCTTTGGTGGCCACGAGGAATCCAACGGTGTTCTGACAGAATTCGCAAAAGTAGGACTCACCCTCGGGTGTTTCATCTTAGTAATTGTATTTTAAAGCTTCCGAACTGTGTAAATGGTTACGTCACTCTCACGTGATGGCCAGCATGCCCTTCTTCGGGACGGGGTGTGTCATTCTAGACTAGCCTTATGGGAATGAGCAAGAGCAATGATTCCGGACCACTCAACAGAATCTAACAACACCAGTTTTCGGACCGCTCAACGGAACCAAAATATCAAGCTGTTTCTCATAATCTACCCAGACTTGTCATATGTAAAATCAGTGCCTACATCATGGAAATGGTGCACCGGCCAAACGGAACTGGAATAAGTTGCGGAGCTCGGGTGAGTGACAATATTACAAGTATGTGATAATCAATAAAAAGAAAGACCATTGATCATATTTTATAAACCTCAAATATAAGTTCGTAAATATGAAAACATAATCAAGTCTCTAACAACTCCGAAGGAGTCACCCAGACATCCAACGACTTTTCCCATTCAAACCACCAAGATTCTCAAAAACCATCGTTCATATGTACATTAAAAACTAGGGCTAGAGGGACGCAGTTCGGCCGAAGCCAACATAAATAACCAAACAGGAAGTGGCCCCCCAAAGCGCATTAACCAAGCAGAGTCACCCTTGAAAAAGTAACCAAGTAGGCAATGACCCCTTAACGCGGATTAACTAAGCAGAGTCACTCTTACAGCTGTTAGGAAGTGATCACCCAATGTGGATTAACTAAACATGATCACTCCTAAGCATACATGGCCATAAGGATAGCCCAATGCGGATTAACCAAGCGCGATCCATATATAGTATGGTCCCCCAACGCGAATTAACCAAGCATGACCACTAGTGACCCCTTAATGCGAATTAACCAAGTAGGGTCAAGATAATTAGGTAGGTAGTGATCCCCCAACGCTGATAAACCAAGCAGAGTCACACTCACAGAATTGTTAGGCAGTGATCACCCAACGCAGATTAACCAAGCATGATCACCTCTAAGTATAAATGGCCATAAGGATCGCCCAATGCGGATTAACCAAGCACGATCCATATATGGTATGGTCCCCCAATGCGGATTAATCAAGCATGACCACTAGTGACCCCCCAATGCGGATTAACCAAGCAGGGTCATAGTCCCCTACTAGCCCTTAATTTACAAAACATTTCAATATGCAATTCGAATCACTTTTCACAAATAATACCAATCCATGAATCAAATCACATTTAATAAAAATAGATCGATGGCCAATTATAAAAGAATCACATTTTAACATAAAACACATTTATAAAACCATGTCATATCCACAAACGATATTAATATAAGGAATCGGGTAATCATCATATCACATATATTAAAGTCACTCACCAAGACAAATCTGCAAAGCTTCACTGAATCTCTAGTAATACTAATTTTAGTAATTTAAATGGTTCAAGACCTGTTGACCAAACGTCAACGGTGGGGTCCACACCCTAGCAATTTAATCCGGAAGATCTGCACATCATAATCTAGATCCGTAACTTCCTAAGATCCACATTATGCTCAAAGAACAACATATTAAAATCTCATCGCGATCCAACGGTCGGATCTCCACCAATTGCTAGAATTAGGTGGCAGTTAACAATTACTTTTACTAACTTAGAAATCTAATTCGGGAAGATCCGTACGTCGGATTTCCGATCCGTCAATTCCAATTATCCTCAAATATTATGTTCTATAACGCATTAGGGTTTAGTGACAATCCAACGGTCGGATTGGCGATTCATATTTTGATCAAGTAATGTATTGTAATGAAACTAACTTCAAAGTTCAAACAATCAAATTACGTCATACGGATATCAATTATGGAGTTAGGGCATCTAATTGAACTTAGGAAGACATCATTGGCCCACTGGCCCCGTGCCGCCCCGACTCGCCGAAAAATTCAACTATTTTCAAAAATTACCAAATTTTACAAGCAAGTACATCTCAGTAAGGGGAGCAATTTTCATACATGTGGTCAAGTCCAATTCAGCCGAAAAGTGTCCCAATTTCATCAAAACCCGCTGGAAAGCCTAAAGAGGGTGTACTTCGATTCTTCACCTTCGGTGCTCCGCCGCCCCTATAGTTGTTTGGGATTTGTTCCTTGGGTTGAGGGGAGTCTATTGCTGATGGTTGTTGGCTGTATTATTGTGACAGCCCGTCCCGAGATCTATTTCTTGATGGCGTGAAATGTCGATTCTACCCTTTTTATACTTGAGTTGTGTGTGTGTATAAACTAAGGTTTTGGACCAATAAGTTCTATCCCTTATTATTTGGACCCAATTAGAACTAAGGTTCAAATTGTTTTGGTTTTGGCTGTTGTTAGTGACCCAAAACTGGACCACACACACCCACACATACTCTCTCTCTCTCCCGTTGACCCTCTCTCTATTCCCTCTCGGTTTTTCTCCATTTTTGTACAATACGTACGGACAAACCTCAAACTTGATCATTTCGTTGCAGATCGAAGTTTTTGAAGTCACCTTTGTATTCCTGGTGAGCTCAGGAACACATATATACCATTTTTAGAACATCGGAGCTTGTAAAACCCGAGAAACCATAATCTCCGATTTGAGCATTGTTCATGCACTCGTGATTTCAAAGTTTTTAGAAGATTTTAAGCTGTTAGTGAGCTTTAGGACATCTTCACGGAGCTCGGAGAAGAAAAACTAAGTGAATTGGACGTCGGGAAGTTGAGTTTGGCGAGTTTCAAATTTGACCGAATTATCGAGGGTTCTCCGGTGAAATCCCGTGGATTTTAGGGCTTTAAAGTGGTAAGGTTTTGTTCCTCTCATCCTAAGCTTCAAATTGGTATAAATTTTGTGAATTTTGGTTGAGAATCGAAAACAATATGAAGGTTTGATTGTTTTTCCAGAAACCGGCGCCGACGACGATCTCCGGCGATCCAAGGAAGACGAATGAGAATATTCCGTCAAGTCTGACGAAATATTCTAACGGCGTCAAGTAACGCCGTTAACTTCTGTTAAGATTTAACGGAATAGTCCACGAAATATTCCTAACGGTAGTTAAGCTTCAGTTAGGGTTTGGTCGCCCGTGGGGGCGCGTCTGGCCGTGCCTCGGCTGGCGCGTGGGAGGTCGGAATTTTTTTCTAAAAATATGGGGATGTTCCTGAGGTTGAGTAGGTATCAGTGGTATATTTAAATACCCCATTTGAGCATTATATGAGAAGTTATTTCCTAATTTTGTGTATGTGCTTTAAATAACGTGTATTCAGTTATTTCGCATATAGGTGAGACCTATCCTGAGGACGAGCGCCATCAATTGAGGCTTGGGGGTTACGACCCTTCGACATATCAGTGAGTGGGCTTTTGGTTTTTCAATATACCTATGTACTTGACATTTTTCCCAGAAAATGAATTTGAATGATTATACGTTTTGAAATGCCATGCAAAGTATCTGCCTATTTTATTTATGCATTAGTTGTTGCATAGAATTATGATTGGTGCTAAGGACGCACAGGTGCCATGTAAGTTCATAAATTAAAGATGTGGGATTACTTTAGTTATGCGAGTTATGATGAGATGTGATGAGAGCTCATAAACTTGCACCCGGTGTTAGTGCTCCCGCCCAGAGTTAGGGCACAGTCCTTCACGTGATGTTCACCTCCCGCACTGTATGCTCACCTTGGATCCAAGTTAGGTGCACAGGCTTGTTGTACATGCCACTTTAGGTGGTTCCGACTCGTAGGTGACCCGCGATTATTCCCACAGCCTTCACGTGATCGTAGCACTAGAGCATATTTATTTTACACCTAGTCTTGTCGTGCAGACCACTTTAGGTGGCCCTGACTCGTGTGCAGGATTTGATTTGATATGATTGGGATTGGTTATGAGCTATATATATATTCAGCCGTGCAGTTTGAGTTAGATGGATTTGGCTGATGCGATATTTGTCATTGATATATTTTGCCTGGATTACTTATAGCATTGCATTGAGATACTTTGGCATGGTATACTTCTATGGATTTTATTTTGAGTATGATTTCTGATACAACTTATTATTACTATTATTTTCTGGGAAATTATACAGGTTTTATGGCGAGGGGTTAGAACTTTTGAGAAATGAAATGATTTTGAAAAGCTTTGTTTTTGCCCACTCACACTTTCTGTTTTGCGCCCCTCCAGGTTTTAGGTAGAAGTGTTTGGTGGATCACGAGGATTTCGGCGGAGATTCTGACAGAATATCATTAATGTAGGATCACCTTTGGGTGTTGTAAATTAGTACTTGTCCTGCTTGACTGCACTTAGGATATTTATGCTATGGTTGTGTATTTCACACTTAATCTCGCACTAGCACTTGTTTTGCTAGTAGTTTGGTTTTTATTCCTTCACATTCCTTATATCTCTATTGCTTTCGCACTGTGCACTTGGCTACGTCACCCTCACGTGACGGCCAGCACGCCCTGATTTAGGTCGGGGTGTGTCAATTACCTTCATAAATAGTGGATCACGGTTCTTCGTGAACCCGAGCCAAATTTTGTCAGTTTTTGGGTATGTTGGGTAGAGGGAGGATCATGGAACGTTTTCCAGGTGTTAGATCGCCTCACTTCGTCGGAGAAATGGCGAGAAAGCCGTCGGAATTCGTCAAACCCGTCGGGTCAGGTCTAAAAAGGGAACCGGTGAGCCTCCCCTCTCTCCCTTCCCCTTTTTTTTTTTTTCCCATTGGCCAACCTCCCCCTCCTTACTCTCCTTTCTCTTCTTCCCTTTCCATCATAGCCATCGTCTAGAGGCAAGGACTTTGACTTTCGTTTACCATCGTCTAGAGGAACGTATGACTTATTCTTTTAGCGTATCCTTGTAGTACTTGTTGGTGCGAATGCATAGGCGAAAGCCGTTTGCGAGTTCGGATGATAACGGTATAGTTACGGACTTTTGAATTTGGTTATTTATATTTCAGTTGTAAATTAATTTAACTCCTTCAAGGAAGTAGCCCAATCAAAATTTAGGCACAAAGGACCAATCACATAAAGGGAAGGAAAGCCTTCAGCTAATTAGAAAAGAAAAGCAAAAAAAAAAAAGGAGAAAGCTCCCAGCTTCCTCGTCACCCACACCTCCGTGACCTCCCATTTTCCATGGCCGATTCCGGCCAACTCCGGTGGAGTTTTTCGACACCACCACCACCTTCTTGAAGCTCTTATTCCCCTCTACAAAACCCAAATAAGAACCACCTTGATTAACCACTGTATGAGGCGGTTTGAGACCACGAAAGTCGACAGTTCTCGCGGTGCTCCGGACACCATTTTCAATTTTCCGGCGAATCGGAAAAGCAATGGCCGATGCCACCACTTGGGCTTTGTAGCCCATCATCCCAGGAGAAAATCCCAACCAACCTTGACCCTATTAGACCACCGTAGACGACAAATTGACGCCGGGAAGCTTTAGGCACCCGCCGACTTTGTGGGCAAAATTGACTATCTTCCGTCCACTTTTGGACTTCGTGGAAGGTATGAAAGTTGGTCCTCTATTTGAGATCTTCATTTCTGTGAATTTTGGTAATTTTTAGAAATAGTTGAATTTTCCGGCAAGTCGGGGTGGCCAACCGCCACATGTGGCGGCGCGTGGGCCGAGGGGTCCCCTGACCTTCCTAGGCTAAATTTGAATACCTTGGTTCCATTTGTGAAGTCTGATTGACAAAATTCCGTCTTTTGAACTTAGTCCCATTATGGTCCACCACTTGATTATTACAGCAATCGATGATCCAACCGTTGGATCGTCATTAAATTTTAATACATTATAGTACATAATATTTTAGGATATTAGAAACTTACAGATTGGGAATTTGACCTACGGATCTTCCCAAATTGGAATTGTAAGTTTGTAAAATAAAACGTTGACCACCACTTGAATTGGCAATTGGAGGAGATCCAACCGTTGGATCGTAATGAAACTTTAGTATGATGTTTTAGAAGCACAATGTGGATCTTTGGAAGTTACGGACCAGAAATCTGAGACGCGGATCTTCTAGATCGAGTTATGTAGGGTTGTGGACCTTACCGTCGATCTTTGACTAACGATTGACTTTTGGTCAATGGGTCCCAAATCATTCTAGAACGTCCTTGGGGATATGTTTTATGTAAGTTACGTGTTTTATCGATGAGAACTCTAAGATGTGATTTGATAGTTGTTAAAGGCGACGATGGTTCGTGATGTCTCGATTTTCGTGCTAGGGAGTCGCAGTGCAGACCTCAGGTGAGTGGATCTTTTCCTTTTATCGTATATAGATATGATTGATAATTCCACAAATGCTTTTAAATTGTTCTATGCATTTTATGCCATGTTATACATATATATATTTATATATATATATTTTAAAACACTATGGTATGGTTGAGTTTTAGATTGCATTATGGTGTATCTATATGCATATTTTCGTCATATAATTACTGTGAATGCTTTGAAGTAATAAGTTGACCTACGAATGGCTTGATCCCGTTTGAGGGTACGTAGGCAGTCTAACAAGACTGTTAGATACAGCCATAAAACAATCCAAATTTAACATGGTACTTGGTTTCTTTAAGGAAAGAAGTTATAATGGTTAACAGCGTAGAGATTAACCATGATTTTATTCTGGTCTATCCCTGGGTTTAGTTTTGATTAAGAATGTTGGGACGTTAAAATGGTTATGCCAAATGACGCTGCGGATGCCCCGTTAAGCTTCAAGTGAGTGCATGTTGATGACAATGATTTCAATTTGTATGGTTATGTTTTTATGCATTTAATGCTCATTATCCTGCACCTCGGTGTTAGTGCTCCTCCCGATGACAGAGCCTAGCCTTCACGTGATTGTAGCACTTGAGCGTATTTATTTATACCCAGCCTGTCGTATAGACCACATTATGTGGTTTCGAATGGTGTGCAGGAATTGGTAGATGAGCTATATAGGCAACTCCGACATAGTCGTACAGGTTGCAATGAATAGGCAACTCCGACACTGTCGTACAGGTTGTTTATGAGTCGTACAGGTCACTACAGGTGACTCCGACTTAGGTGCTAGCATTGATTGATGAGATATGAATGAGTCGTACTGGTCACAATAGGCGACTCCTACTTATGTGCTAGCATTGATTGATGCGATATGGAAGAGTCGTACTGGTCACTATAGGTGACTCTGACTTAGGTGCTAGCATTGATTGATGAGATATGGAAGAGTCGTACATGTTCTAGCATTGATTGATGAGATATGGATGTGTTGTACAGGTCACTATAGGTGACTCCGACTTATGTGCTAGCATTGATTGATGAGATATGGATGAGTCGTACAAGTCACTATAGGTGACTCCGACTTATGTGCTAGCATTGGTTGATGAGATATGGAAAAGTCGTACTGTCACTATAGGTGACTCTGACTTAGGTGCTAGCATGGATTGATGAGATATGGAAGAGTCGTACATGTCTTATGTGCTAGCATTGATTGATGAGATATGGATGTGTCGTACAGGTCACTATAGGTGACTTCGACTTATGTGCTAGCATTGATTTATTGAGCACATGATTATTTATATCGTTCATGAGATGATGTGCCGTGGTATATTAATGGATTTACTATTGATATACTTTTGATTTTACATTGATATGTGGTATGATTTTTTTTAGACTGTACAGGTGTTACAGCGAGGGGTTATAACGATTTAGAAGGTTTTTATTAAAATTTTATTTCCAGGGCCACTCACCCTTGCTTTGTTTCCACCCTCCAGGTTTTTAGCTGAGCTTTCTTATCGACGAGGATTCGGGGCAAATTTTGGTATTGGAGATTATCTTCAATGGTATGATTCTCAATCCACTCTACTGTACTTTACTTATACTCTGACATCACGTGTGAAATGAGTTCATTTCCGCTCACAGCGCACTCTCGTATTTAGACACTTTTAGATTTAAATTTATTCATATTTTTCCCACATCACTATACTTTATGGCTTTGTCACCCTCTTGGTGTAGGCCAGCACAACTCGATTTGGAGTCCAAGTGGACTTTCCGGGTCGGGGTGTGTCAGTTGGTATCAGAGCATAAGTTTGGGTAGTATTGCATCCATCACACACGTGATGTAAGCATTCTTGGTTCTTGTGTCTAAGGTTCGAATCTTGCCACCTTGTCGAATACGGAAAAATATGCTAGCTTTTCCTAAGTTTTGGATAGTTATGTTGTCTTCTCGACATTTTAGAAGATCATTTTGGCAATGTCCTTACAATTAAAACAAAGATTTTCCTTGTGGAGGAAAGGTGTAGATTTGAGGCAAGTTGATGGTCTAAGTTAATGTATTGATAACCGTGTATCACCGGAGATTTTACCAAATAATTCTATCATTATTCTTTCGCCGTTAGTATTGATCCTTTTGAGATTGGAAGTCTCAGCTAGTCTTGATTTACTGTTGATATACTTTTGATTTTACATTGATACGTGGTATGATTTTTTTTTAAACTGTACATGTGTTACAGCGAGGGGTTATAACAACTTATAAGGTTTTTATTAAAATTTTATTTCCAATGCCACTCACCCTTGCTTTGTTTCCACCCTCCAGATTTTTTAGTTGAGCTTTCTTATCGACGAGGATTCGGGGCAAATTTTGGTATTGGAGATTATCTTCAATGGTATGATTCTTAATTCACTCTACTGTACTTTACTTATGCTTTGACATCACATGTGAAATGAGTTCATTTCCGCTCACAGCGCACTCTCGTATTTAGACACTTTTAGATTTAAATTTATTCACATTTTTCCCACATCACTATACTTTATGGCTTCGTCACCCTCTTGGTGTCGGCCAATACAACTCGATTTGGAGTCCAAGTGGACTTTCCGGGTTGGGGTGTGTCACATATCCTTTTCTTTTATTAGAATTTGAAAATCATATCTGAATATAAGGAAAATGGAAGATAAGATAACTTTAGCGTACTTTTAATTAAACGAAATACATTGATTTAAGACCTAACTAACAAAACATTAGCTTAATACTTAGATTATAAGAAATACATTATAACATATTTTAAGATGACGGTGATAACGGTGTTGCAGGGTGGTAGTCATCATCAAAGTTTATAGTACGAGCTGTCTATTTTCTTTTATTTTCTTTTTTGGTATGAAATCCACACCTTTAAATCTGAACTCATATGAGAAGTATCGGCCAACATTGTCTTCAAGCCCGCCATTTTGTCAAAACATTCTTTGAATTCTCTCATCTGTTTTTTATCCCCCTCTTTTGCTTTTCATTTTTGTATTTAGCATTTTTGTTAGCCATAGGCCTATGATAGAGGTTTTGGGTTTTAGGAACAGTCTCTAATTCATCGTCATCCCCGACAATATATGGAGACGCTTGAGATGGGGAGGATTGGGAACCATCTTTGTTCGGCCACTTCGCTAAAGTTTTTGTAATCTTCGAACAATGATCCATGCAAAAAGGATGGCCTACCTTCTCATGATACATTTTTTTTTCATCATTTATCTATGCATGATTAAAAATAAAAAAAAGGTTTGAGTTAGTTCACAAAAAAATGAAACAAGTAATTTGTGCAAGTAGCTAATAAAAATATAATTTAATCAAAATATCACCTTATAGAAATCACTTATCCCACTTCTAGGTCTTTGACATCTTCATGACATACTCATTGAATTTGGTACACTTTGGATTGATTGTATTATACCATCGAGATCTAAGACTTTTAGCACCTCATTTTTCTCCTTTGCCGGCCATGATCTCGTTGAATACCTTGAAAACACGTTCCCAAAATTTCATCCCAAAATTTCATTAAAGCTTGGTAATTCCCAATAATAGGATCTTCACTAATCACTATAAAAGCACGACATAGGGCAACATCTTCTTCAATAGAGTAATTTCCACCCTTGATTTGAGCATCACTTGAACCCGCCATTGATGAATAAAATAAATCAACAAACTAAGCAAAATAAATTATATAGAATGAGTGAATTGAGCATACAAGATGAGTTGTGTTAAGTTTTGATTAAATAATTTGGTATTTATAGGGATGAGAGAACAACATGAGAGTAACAACTATTTAATTGGAGCCGTTGATCTTTCAACGGTAAAAAAATTTAATTACAACTTGTCGTTGATCTTTCAACATAGAAAAGGTGGCGTTTGAAATAAAAGAGAGAGTAGCAATGGTTATTCAATTGGAGTTGTTGATCATTCAACTATTAAAAAAATTTAAAAGTAAGAATCAATCTAGACCCTCCATTTTAAATAGTTGACAAGAAAAAAAAAAGACAAAGCTCATGTGACTGGGACCCACACCTGCAATTGGTGTGAACTATTGTCGGCTACTAAAACTCCACTCGTTCGTCAACAACAAGGGGAATCATGCTGCATAGCAGCACTCAGTTTGGTGGGCCACATTTTCCAATTAAATTGTACAATGGGTCCGCCATTTCAATCTCTATACAGTTCCTATATGTGGGTACATATACCAAGTATCTGGTGAGTCCTTATACTTGAAGGATTCACGTTCCAACCTATTGGAGATTCATTTTGTCCCTATATTTGTTTTATACTCACTTTATACGGTGGTGTCCCTATTTAGGGACTCCACTGGAGATGCTTTTAGTACTACAATCTATTGGTATTCCTCTTCACTTGTAAGTAAGAGGTCTTAGGTTCGATTCTCATCAAAGATGGATTTAAACCACATTAGACTTGGCATACTCCCCCACCCCTCAGTGTAGATAATATTGTTTCTTAAAAAAAAAAGGAGCAGTGGCACTGTAGCTTAACTAGAGTAATGCCTTTGCATGTAAATATGGGTTATATTGTGGGTTTGGGCCTTACATTGACTATGGTGTGGATTTGTGGATTTGTGGATTTCGCCATATGGTGTTCCTTGGCTAGAGTAATAATGCCCTTGCTCATTTAGGCTTGTACTAGGCATGACACAGTTAGTTGTTGGTCATTTAAACATATTTGGTTTCTTTTTTGGGTTCACGATTTCATTAGTGGGCAAGTTCTTTTTCATCAAATAATGGGTTGAATGATATAATATGTAAGCACACTTAGTTATATTGTTGTTGAAACAAATGTATTTCTTTTTTAATATTGCTTTAATTTTATTTTGAGGAGAGAATAAACAAGATTTCCTTTTCTTTTTTTTTTCTTGCACAAATATATGATATTAAAACTTTTACTATATTTCTTTATTCACATGACAAATTTCTTAACAGGCCACATAGCGTGGCATAAATACTTGTACTTCATAAATCTCATTCATATGCTTTGGCCAAAGACTCCTGAATCATATCTCAAAGTATTCTCCTTCCACCATGTAAGGTTAGAGATCTGTTGTTGTACATTCACATGCTTACATGTTAGGTAGCTTAACCCTCATAATGCCATGGACATCCTCAATGCAATGCCTTTAACATAGTCAAAGATCAAGGACTTAACCAATAGACAACTATGATATCTCAGGTCAAATGACTACTTTGCGTTATTACAACTTACGAGTTCTTACATGACATGTATGTTGGAACTCTATGTTGATCGTTGTTTTGTGTACTCAATACCCTTTTAAGCACATATGTATTTGTCTTAATATCTAACACTTAATGACTTGAGACTAATCATACTCCCGCTTAAGTTAACATAACACACACTAACTTAGCGAACCGATGCCTGATGCGAAATATATAAGCACACACAAATTAAACCCTATTGATGACAATTGTAGTAATGATGCAAGTAGGGATCGTTCTAGACCGGGGATTAACTAGGGATGCTAATCAACACAAATAAGACTCAAAAACACTAAACTAGACTCTATAGACTCAAAACTAACTTAAAACACTAAAAACAACAAGAAACAATAAAAAAGACTCAATTCTAGACCTAACAAGTGATTTGGACGAAAATATAACTTCAAAGACTCAAAAGACTTAAAAGAAACACGTTTTGACTCTAAAAACAAGATTTAAAAGCAAGGGGGTTGATTTGGACGAATTTAACTTTTAAAACAAAAACTTTGAAAACAAACTTAAGAAAAACGATTTGATGTAGATTAAGATGGTGAAAGGCTAGTTAGAAGGTTCCTTCTCCACACATGAAACATATGCATACGACTTGATTTCCAATTACTCTTTCAACAAACCATGAATGACAATGCCCCAAACTAACTAGATTGACCAATTAATTCTCAGATTTCCCTAGATTCATTGAATTGAATGGGATACGCATTACAACCAAATTATTCTTATCAAGGACCCTAACTATGGAATACGCATGATAGAGACACATATCAAAGATCATTAAGTTCAATGGAAATCATAAGCATTGATGAGGCATTCATAACTATGGGATACGCATGTTACTCTTGCCTAGGATTTACTTAACACAATCGTGACTAGCGACTTTTACTACTTATGAATATAAGTTAATAACGATTAGGTGAAATTCCCTTATACTCTAGCATCAAATTCATGCATGCAAACTAAGTGTCGACCCTCAATCAACATACATAAACATGTTATCAATCAAATAGATAAGTAAACCACATTCACGATTTATGAAATCATAACTGGAGGAAATCAAATCATATAAAACATATGATCATGGCTTTGAATTCCCCTCTAACTATAAAGAAATTAGTTCCTCATGTTCGCAAATAAACAAAGATAAATTAAATTAAACATTAAAAACAAAGATAGAAAACACCTAGAAACGCTTCGACAATCCAACGTCTTGAATGGCATGCACGGTTCCAGATTTCTTCCTTCTTTTCCTTGCAAACTCACGGCACAAGAGGTATGAGTGGTGAATGGTGTAGTGAAAATCTGGTAGAGGGTGGTGAATGAAGGGTGCGGCAAAGGCTTGTATTTATAGGCTGAAAATCCCATCTCCTAGGTAGCAAAGGACAAGGTTTTAAAGGCCTAATCTACATAGGATAATAACATACAATCCTATAAGGAAAACAAGTCAAAAACCCCAAGGGAGTGGGAGATAAGGTGCGGCACCAATCTAGGAGAGGATAAGGCTTCTAGAAATCTGAAATTCCAAGGGAAATAAGGTATAGGGTGCGGCACAAAGCTAGGGTTCTAGAAAGACAATGCAAGGCAGATTTTTAGGCTTCTAGAAAGGTTCTAGGCGCCATTTTTGTAGGATAAGATTAGGTCTTCTAGAAATCTGATTTTAAGCATCCTAATCTAGTTATAAACCTTCCTAAGTGGCTGAAATGTGGATAGTTTAGGATTAGGATAAGATAGGATAGGATAAGGTTTGTTTGGATAAGATAAGCTAAGATAAGGTTATGGATGAGGTTTTGGATAAGATCCTTATCTTGAGCTGATCTTTTGGCTTTAATTCTTCTTCTTCATGTAGGAAACCTTGCTTGAGTAGGAAACTTCATTCGTCTAGGAATCCATCTTCAATTAGGACTCCTACATTGATTAGGAATCCTTCTTGTAAGCCATTTCCTACGTCAACTAGGAAACTTTGTATCTTCAATTCTTCAACTTTGAAACGCCTTCCTAGCTTCATCAATCCCTCAAATTCGTCCATCCTTTGTGCTTCATGTGCATGAACTCCATTTTAGCCCAATTTCGCTCCAAAATGCTCCAAATTGCATCTTTTTGCTCACTTTGTCTCTAAAACCTGAAAACACATGAAAATAGCTTAAAAGACTAACTTAACTAAGAAAACACAACATAAATGCATAAGAACTAACTAACTAAGGCGCATAAATATGCTCCTATCAATGCCCAATTGACAATCCTATGATTAGGACCGTTTTAGGAATGAACATAGAGAAAGGTCTCGTTGACCTAACTTAATTAGATCACTTCTTTCTTAGATTGAATACATTCCATGGATTCTGTTATTGATAAACACATGTTACACTATATAGTGATTAACAATAAGCTTTGTTTTTCCATTAAACAAATAAGAGTTTACATTATAAGTATTCCAATAGCCATTACATCAAATGAGTGGTTTTAAGGGCATACTTCCAACATCATCAACTTTCATTGTAATGTCAGGCTTCGATAAATATTATGCCAATTTGGCCGTAAATGATTACGTGTCAAATGTAGGGCCCATATTTTTGCTTATATGAATGTCAACTTTAAGCCCCGTGGACAAAAACTAATACAAAGTTGTTATTATTTATAAATATTTAAAACTAATAAAAATATTATAAATAAGAAAATAATTTTTCACTTTGGACCGTACATCCCTACCTTCGTCTTTACAGCCACCCCACCACCACCACAAATCCTCATTTCTCCTTCTATTTCCACACTTTGTTCCCTTCTACCTCCTCCCCCTCCTACGACTTTCTCTCTTTCCAAAACCAGTCTAGTTCCTACAACAATAGTTGTTCCACCTCTCCAGGAACCAAGTGTTTTTAGACAGGTTCTTTGAGCAGCATCACCAATAACCGCCGTCAACGAAGAATCACACTAGGCTCTGGCTCAGAACTTTTGACACGACAAAGGAAGTTGTTTTGGCCTACGACAAGTCAATTGCATGGCATTTCAAAACGTATAATCATTCAAATTCATTTTCTGGGAAAAATGTCAAGTACATAGGTATATACAGAAAACCAAAAGCCCACTCACTGATATGTCGAAGGGTCGTAGCCCCCGAGCCTCGATTGATGGCGCTTGTCCTCAGGATAAGTCTCACCTATATGCGAAATAACTGAATACACGTTATTTAAAGCACATACACAAAATTAGGAAATAACTTCTCATATAATGCTCAAATGGGGTATTTGAATATACCACTGAGACCTACTCAACCTCAGGAACATCCCCATATTTATAGAAAAACACGTTTTTTTAATGTTTTTCCCTTAAAAAATTTCAGGAGTTATGGTGTGTTTGGTTACTGAGAAATTGTGGGAAGAGATGGGAAGATTTTCATTTTCTGCGACATGAGTGACAGGGCGCGGGAGGAGTGGTTGAAGGTAGGGATTGATGTGGTGTGGTCAAAGGTAGGAATCGAGGGTGGCTGAGTGACAGTGGAGACGAAGGTGGGCATTCCAAACATTTATAAATAATCACATCTTTTTATTGTTTTTTGTCCATGTGGTTCAAGCTTGACATCCATATTAGAATACATATGGGGCTTGCATTTGCCACATCGTCATTTAACAGCTAAATTAACAGAAAATTTAACGTAGGTCTGATGATAGGAGCATATTTATACGACTTAGTTAGCTTGTTCTTGTGCATTTATGTTGTTATGTCTTAGTTAATTATGTATTTTAAGCTATTTTCGTGTGTTTGTAGGTCCTAATAACAAAGTTGGCAAGAAAGTGCATTTTGGAGCATTTTGAAGCATTTTTGGGCCAAGATTGGATTGCATGCACATGGAGACATGATGATTGACGTTTTTGAAGATTAGAAGGCTGGAAATCAGCATGTGTGTGTGCAAATGTGTTGATTTTGGGCTGAAATGGTGAAGAGCATGTGTGTGCAAATGCAAAGAGGAACACACACATGCAAAGACACTCATTACCACAACATCCATCCACTACACTCATTACATCCACTCATTACCACAACACTCATCCACTACACCCATTACATCCACTCGTTACCACAACTCCATACACTCCTCTCCCTGAAGGAAATTTTTTTGTCCTAGCTAAGAACAAGTATGAACATTTGAATACACATGCAAGCTATTAACACTTTAAAGTAGGCATGCATCCAAAAACAATTCATAAAACCCATGACTTTCAAAGCCTAGTATATGGTGAACCAAAAGACTCTTTAACAATATTAAAGAGAAGGAAGAATTTAGAGTTTCATTACCCTTGAAGCTCATCCTTGTTTACACAAGGGATTCACCCAAGTGGGGGGCCTTCAAGTCACCTCCAAGCTCCTTGGATATTGCTTGTGAATTTCCTTCCTTTGTGTGCTCCTTTGCTCCTTGAGGTTGTGAGGAAAGGATCTCCAAAAACACCAAAAGTATAGTGTCTCTAAGTCTCTTCACCAAGGATGTATCTTGTGAAGATGAGATGGATGACTTAGAGAGATTTTAGATGCTAGTAAAAATCCTCTAAGTGGCCGGCCTCTATGTAGAAAAATGAGAGAAAAATGTTTCACCCAATTTCTTTTAGAAAACCCCTAATGAGAAACAAAGCTATAAAGATGACTTTATACTTCATCTCTTAGGTTAGTGGCAAACTTGCAATTAAGCAAAAATTCCCACTACCCTTGCTATGGCCGGCCTCCTTTTGTTATTGGGCTAAATGCCCATATTTGTTTTGGTTGTCATACAACTTAAACATAATGGGCCTAGTGGACCAAAACCATTTTGGACCCCGAAGCCCAAACTAACTTAAAAGCCCAATACGAACCTTTCGTAAAATTAATTAACTAATTAATTAATCTTGACCATGCTTCAATTAAACCATTTAATTGCTTATCCATTTCATTTAATTTCTTCACATACATCCTTACTCGGTGTACGATCCATTAGGTTCCAATTAGCAAGGCAGTGGGCGATGTTACTCTTAACGATCGATTGTGAATTGAAACCACATTTCAATTCTCCCTTAATGATTAGTGTTTGCTAATCATTTAGGGCTTCCACAAACCATGAGTGACACCTAGCAGTATGTCATGGTTACCCAAGCTAATTAGAAGTGGTTGGAGAACCTATCCAGTTACAACTACAATGCAATACGGTCATTCTCTAATACAATACTCTTAATCACATTGTTTGAGTGGTAGTTTGTTTCATGTCTACTATCCAATGTGATACTTTCCTATATGATTCCCTTGAATATGATTTGGAACAAACTTCCTAAGTCATATTCATTTGCTTTGGCCAAAGACTTTAGAATCATATCTTAGAGTATTCTCCTTCCACCATGGAAGGTTAGAGATCCCTTGTTGTGCATTCATATGCCTACATGACTAGATAGCTTGATCCCAACAATGCCGTGGACACTCCGAGGGAATGCCGTTGACATGATTAAAGATCAAGGACCTAACCATTAGACATCTATGATGCCTCAGGTCAAAGGACTACTTTGCATATTGTAACTTTAGAGTTCATACATGACATGTATGTTCGAACTCTCTTTTGATCGTAGTTCAGTGTACTCGATTACTCTTTCGAGCACCTATGTGTTTGTCTTAGTGTCCAACACCAAATGACTTGAGACTAGTCATACTCACGCTTGAGTCAACATAACACATACTAACCTTAGCGGATTGTCAATGCCCAATTGGCAATCCTATGGCTAGGAACTTTTTAGGAATGAACATAAGAGAAAGGTCTCGTTAATCAAACTCATTTAGATCACTTATCTCTTAGACCAAATACATTCCTTGGATTCCCTTATTGCTTAAACACATGATACAATAAATAGTGATTAACAATAAGCTTTGCCCTCCATTAAACATATAAAAGTTTAATACATTAAGTATTCCAAAAAGCTATTACATCAAATGAGTGGCTTTGTGGGCATACTTCCAACAATCTCCCACTTGCACTCAAAGCCATCCTCTCATGTATCTAATACCCATCTTATCCATATGACGATCAAGTTGGATTTGAGACATTGGCTTTGTCAGTGGATTTGCTACGTTATCGGCTGAAGCAACTTTGAGGATGTTGACTTTCCCCTCGGCATCATATCTTCTAATGATATTAAAGCACCTGTCAAAATGCTTGTTCTTTTGATGTGCCCTGGGTTCCTTGGCTTGAGCTATCGCCCCACTATTATCACAGTACAAAGTTACTGGTGATGTAATGGTTGGAACCACTCCAAGTTCAGTAATGAACTTCTTCATCCAGAACGCTTCTTTGCCGGCTTCAGCTGCAGCGACATATTCAGCCTCTGTCGTGGAATCAGCAATTACACTTTGCTTCTTGCTTTTCCAACTGACAGCCCCATCATTCAGAGTGAATACATATCCGGAGTTGGAACTTCTATCATCGACGTCAGATTGGAAATCTGCGTCTGTATAGCCTTCCACTCGCAACTCTGCCGCTCCTCCATATACGAGAAACATGTCCTTAGTTCTTCTTAAGTACTTAAGGACCATCTTGACAGCTGCCCAGTGTTCTAATCCTGGGTTAGATTGATATCGACTAGTAATGCTCACAGCATATGCGATATCAGGCCTTGTGCATATCATGGCATACATGAGACTTCCTATGGCGGAAGCATAAGGAATCCTACTCATATGCCCTATCTCTTCAGGAGTCTTAGGTTTCATGGACTTAGAAAGGTGAATTCCATGTCTTACAGGAAGAAAGCCTTTCTTAGATTGTTCCATCTCGAACCTACTTAGCACCTTATCAATGTACATAGATTGGGATAATCCAATTAATTTTCTGGATCTATCACGATAGAGCTTTATCCCAAGTACATAAGATGCATCTCCTAAATCTTTCATGTGGAAGGTTTTGGACAACCACACTTTTACAGAAGAAAGTATTGCAGTGTCATTCCCGAATAGTAATATGTCATCTACATATAACACTAGGAATACAACTGCATCCCCAACGACATTTTGATAAACACAATTGTCGTCTTCGTTTTGAGTAAAACCAAACGTTTTGATTTCAGTGTCGAAACGAATGTTCCAGCTCCTGGAGGCTTGCTTAAGTCCATAAATGGACCTTTGAAGCTTGCATACCTTAGTCTTTTCAGACTTGGACACGAAACCTTCGGGTTGAGTCATATAGAGCTCTTCCTCTAGGTAGCTGTTCAGAAAGGCCGTCTTCACGTCCATTTGCCAGATCTCATAATCATGGTACGCAGCTATAGCAAGTAAAATCCGAATGGACTTAATCATGGCTACAGGAGAGAAAGTTTCTTCATAGTCAATCCCTTCTCTTTGCCTGTAACCCTTGGCTACTAGTCTAGCCTTATAAGTCTCCACGTTCCCATCAACGCCTATCTTCCTCTTGAAGACCCATTTGTTTCCAACAGGTACAATACCTTCTGGAGGGTCTACAAGAGTCCAGACCTGATTTTGATACATGGAATCCATCTCGGATTTCATGGCCTCTTGCAATCTCTTTGAATCAATGTCGGACATTGCTTCAGTGTAGTCTCTAGGGTCTTCCTTTGTTTCATTGTCACCTAGAAGGTACAATTCATCAAAGTCATTGTCGAAGCCATACCTCTTAGGTGGCTTACTAACCCGTTCAGATCTACGTTGAGCTAGGGGTTCAGGACCAGGGTTGTCAACTTGTCGAGTGCTTGTTTGTGGTTCATCATTAATCTCATTAATTTCCTTCAATTCTATCGTTTTCTCGCTACTTCCATTGAGAACGAATTCGTCCTCAAGGAACATAGCAGTTCTGGCGACAAAGACTTTCTTGTCGTCAGGGTTATAGAATTCGTATCCCAAAGTCTGTTTGGAATACCCCACAAAATAGCACTTAACAGATCTTGCTTCAAGCTTGTCAGCTTCAAGCCTTTTAACGTAAGTTGGACAACCCCAAATCCTAATATGATTAAGATTTGTGCTTTTACCATGCCATATCTCATATGGCGTTTGTGAAACTGATTTGGAAGGTACTCTATTAAGCAAGTAAGTTGCTGTATATAGAGCGTATCCCCAGAATGTTACTTGTAGATTGGCAGAACTCATCATAGAACGAACCATGTTCATCAAGGTTCGATTTCTCCGTTCAGAAACTCCGTTATGCTGAGGAGTTCCTGGTGGAGTCCACTGTGATACTATTCCACACTCTTTGAGATAATCTAGGAACTCGTTACTCAGATATTCATCCCCTCGATCCGATCTTAGGGTCTTTATCTGTTTCCCAGTTTGCTTCTCAACTTCATTCTTGAATTCTTTGAACTTTTCAAAGGATTCTGACTTGTACTTCATAAGATACACATAGCCAAACCGAGAGTGATCGTCGGTGAATGTGATATAGTAGGAAAAGCCTCCTCTCGACGTAGTAGACATAGGTCCACATACGTCAGTGTGGATTAACCCTAGAATTTCAGTGGCACGCTCTCCTTTTCCAGTAAATGGAGATTTGGTCATCTTCCCTTTCAAGCAACATTCACAAGTACCCATCTGGTCATTACCTAATGGGCGGATATATCCGTCTTTCGACATCTTGCGAATCTTATCAAGGTTCACATGTCCAAGTTTAAGATGCCACATCTTTTCTTGGTTAACTTCTTCTCTAGCCCTTTTGGGTTTTGAGGTATTCCCGCTTTCAATACAGTGCATCCCATTATTCGTCTCTAGGTGAAAAAGTCTCTCTATCATATTACCATGAGAGATAATACGACCGTTCAAGTATAAAGTGCAACTCATTTTGTCAAACAATACTGAGTGCCCATCTCGTAAAAGTTTTGAGATGGAAATCAAATTCTTTATACATGAAGGAAAATATAAACAATTTTTAAGTTCCAGGACTTCCCCAGAGGGTAGTTTAAGCATGTAGGTGCCTATTGCTTTTGCAGAGATTTTAGTGCCGTTCCCAACTCGCACAACCATCTCCCCATTGCGCAGTGACCTGCTCCCTGCTAATCCCTGCAACGTATTGCAGATATGTTGACTAGCGCCTGAATCAAATATCCAGGAATTGGAGCTCACTGTAAAAGCACTCTCTATGACAGAAATAGTCTCTTCAAAAGTTCGTGTCATAAGGCTCGCAATGCGCACCCTGTATTTCTTCTTCCAACGTTCATCCTTTCCACAATGAAAGCATGTTCCTTTGGATTTCTTTGCCTTCTTCTTATGCAACCTTTTCCTTATCATTGCATTCTCACTCCCACTGTCCCTTTTGAAACCTTTTTCAAATTTACAGCACATGTCAATCATCTCTTTCAAAGAATGATCAAATCTATTCACTTTATAGTTTACAATAAACTTAGTGAAATCATCCGAGAGAGATGCAAGGAAAAAGTCTTGGGCCATTTTCCCATCGATGGAAGTTCCTAAACTTTTAAGATCTTTAAATATCTTTTCCATCTTTTGTCCATGTTTGTGGACCGATGCCCCCTTTGCCATCTTGGCATTCATTAGACTACAAACATTTGAGAATCGTACATTACTAGTCTCAATGTCATGCATCTTATGCAAACTTCCAACCATGGCACAAGAAGTGTCCATGTGCTTATGTAGCTTCATAAGCTCCTCATTAAGTGAAGTGAGGATTAAGCTTTTGGCTTGTAAGTCATCCTCATAGTGTCTAACATAGTTTTGACACTCCTCATTTGAAGCTAGTTTCGTAGGAGGTACATGAGGAGGGGATTGCTTAAGCACATACAATATGTCTTTCACCTTTGAGACATTCTCAATGTGGCGATACCAAGCAAGGAAACGTTGGCCCTTAAGGCCCTCTTTGTCAAGTATAATGGTGGGTATAATTTTAGGCATGTCGTTCACTACATAACATAACAGAAATCGTATTAGATTGTTTGTTTAAAACTATTTGATTGGGTCTTTGAATCAAATAGTACCACCCACTATTTTTGGCAAATTCCACATCTCTCAATAGAATTCGAGAGTTATATTGAACTCTTAGTGGGTTATGAGAGACTCACCATTACCAAGCCCACCTCAGAAGAATATCATATTGGCTAGCAAAAATAATGATGAGAGAATAACGCATTATTCATTTACAACTTTTGTAATTACCCATCTAGTTTGGCCTCTAGAGAATGATGCCTCAGAAGAATATCATATTGGCACCATTGCACTTAGTTAAGTCATTCCCACCATGCTAGTTCAAGTAGGGGTTCAAGAATGGCCTCAGAAGAATATCATATTGGCCATACTCGTTGCCTACTTTTCACTTCATCATATGTTTATGGGCTTCTCCTGAATGTAAGCACATACTTTGCATACCCCAGAACTGGACGAATACGGTGTATGAGTCACAAACGATTGAAGCCCACCATGGTGGAAGGCCTACGAAGAGATATTCAAAACATCTCTCGCTTATCAACTTAATATTTGTTTTGAGGGAGTAGTTTTGGGCTACATCAAAACATTTTAATCACATTAAAAAAACTTGGGCCTATCACAACCATTGGTCCAAGTTAATATGAATTAGTAGCATATAATACTCCCACTGTTTCGTTGAAACAAGCGAGATTATATGGAACTACTAACGAATGCATTGCATCCTCATATGGACTATATAGTCATATTAGGTCTTAGGATGATTATGAACCGTTTAATTTGATCCAACACGAGCCTTGTGTTGGACCTTGGGTTTAAGGTAGATAGTTGTTGATTTTAGTTACGCGTTTAATCTAATTAAACCGTTATTTCCTATTGGGCGTTGGACCCAACTATTCCATTTTGCATACATATAAACAAAAAGGAATACATGAAATAATAATAAGGGCTTATGCCCTTTTACAACACAAATCAAATGATGGACTTATGTCCATTTACAACAAATTGAATTAATCAAATTACATTCAAATCTACATTACCAAACCCAAACATTCATAATGTAAAGCGGCCAATCACATAGCTCAATTATCGAGGCCTTTGGTTCATAATCACCATTTTCTTAATCAATCACATTAACTAAGAAAACAACTTTAAACAATTGGTTTTTGGATCCATAGAATTGATTTAAATGGAACTAAATGAAATGAAAATCCAATTCTCATTAAAGAGACAAAACAATTTTGTTCTCATTTTATTTGGGCCAAAAGGAAACTATGACCACAACTTTTGGGCCATAATGCAAACACAAAAAACTTTTGGGGTCACTTTGTAAAAACACAATAGTCCCCAACTTCATGTAATTACAACTAGATCCCAAAATTTTATTAATGTAAAAACATCATTAAATGATCAAAACAATTTGTCCTTTAGAGTTTTTGGGCCTTAACGTAAAAACGTAAACTTTTGGGCCAAAATGCAAATACACAAAAGTATCAAAACTTTATGTAATTGCATAAAAGACCCAAAAATACCCTACTTGTTAGGGTGGCCGGGCAAAGGTACAAGTGAAATTTTGAAATTTTTGAAAAAGTTTTTGCAAGTTGATTAAAGCACTTAAGCAAGTGGATTAGTTGGTGAAGAAAGTCTTTGCAAACTTTAAAGACTTGTAAGAAAATGTAAGAAAATGTTTTGTAAACAATAATGACATTTTCCTTTCTTCACCCTTAAGTTATAATACAAAATTAATAAACCAAAACTTTATGAAATACATAAAACTTTTAAATCAAAACTTCAAAACTTTATGTTCTTGGCAAGAACTTCAAGAACATTGAAGAACACCATGAAAACTCATAATAGTTCCATGAATGTTTTTCACTCACCAAAACTCAATTTTTCACCACTCAAAAGAGGGCTAATATCCTAGGGTACTTAGGGGTTCCAAAAGTCACTTTAAAACCATTTTAACAAGACAAACATGAACCCAAAAAATCACCCTATGGATTTGGCCGAATTTCCCAAAACACATGGCACCAAATTTTAGTTCCAATATTCATGCTTAAATGAAATACATCTACAACATTTGAGATGCTAAATTTTCTAGCAAAATTTATATATTCAAAAGCAAGAACAAAGCTTGTAACATTTACAACATTTAAATCACAAAATATGAAAGTCACAAAACCCAAAAGGATTCACCATAAACTAGGCCTAGGCTCTGATACCATTTGAAGGAAAAAATTTTGTCCTAACTAAGAACAAGTATAAACATTTGAATACACATGCAAGCTATTAACACTTTAAAGTAGGCATGCATCCAAAAACAATTCATAAAACCCATGACTTTCAAAGCCTAGTATATGGTGAACCAAAAGACTCTTTAACAATATTAAAGAGAAGGAAGAATTTAGAGTTTCATTACCCTTGAAGCTCATCCTTGTTTACACAAGGGATTCACCCAAGTGGGGGGCCTTCAAGTCACCTCCAAGCTCCTTGGATATTGCTTGTGAATTTCCTTCCTTTGTGTGCTCCTTTGCTCCTTGAGGTTGTGAGGAAAGGATCTCCAAAAACACCAAAAGTATAGTGTCTCTAAGTCTCTTCACCAAGGATGTATCTTGTGAAGATGAGATGGATGACTTAGAGAGATTTTAGATGCTAGTAAAAATCCTCTAAGTGGCCGGCCTCTATGTAGAAAAATGAGAGAAAAATGTTTCACCCAATTTCTTTTAGAAAACCCCTAATGAGAAACAAAGCTATAAAGATGACTTTATACTTCATCTCTTAGGTTAGTGGCAAACTTGCAATTAAGCAAAAATTCCCACTACCCTTGCTATGGCCGGCCTCCTTTTGTTATTGGGCTAAATGCCCATATTTGTTTTGGTTGTCATACAACTTAAACATAATGGGCCTAGTGGACCAAAACCATTTTGGACCCCGAAGCCCAAACTAACTTAAAAGCCCAATACGAACCTTTCGTAAAATTAATTAACTAATTAATTAATCTTGACCATTCTTCAATTAAACCATTTAATTGCTTATCCATTTCATTTAATTTCTTCACATACATCCTTACTCGGTGTACGATCCATTAGGTTCCAATTAGCAAGGCAGTGGGCGATGTTACTCTTAACGATCGATTGTGAATTGAAACCACATTTCAATTCTCCCTTAATGATTAGTGTTTGCTAATCATTTAGGGCTTCCACAAACCATGAGTGACACCTAGCAGTATGTCATGGTTACCCAAGCTAATTAGAAATGGTTGGAGAACCTATCCAGTTACAACTACAATGCAATACGGTCATTCTCTAATACAATACTCTTAATCACATTGTTTGAGTGGTAGTTTGTTTCATGTCTACTATCCAATGTGATACTTTCCTATATGATTCCCTTGAATATGATTTGGAACAAACTTCCTAAGTCATATTCATTTGCTTTGGCCAAAGACTTTAGAATCATATCTTAGAGTATTCTCCTTCCATCATGGAAGGTTAGAGATCCCTTGTTGTGCATTCATATGCCTACATGACTAGATAGCTTGATCCCAACAATGCCGTGGACACTCCGAGGGAATGCCGTTGACATGATTAAAGATCAAGGACCTAACCATTAGACATCTATGATGCCTCAGGTCAAAGGACTACTTTGCATATTGTAACTTTAGAGTTCATACATGACATGTATGTTCGAACTCTCTTTTGATCGTAGTTCAGTGTACTCGATTACTCTTTCGAGCACCTATGTGTTTGTCTTAGTGTCCAACACCAAATGACTTGAGACTAGTCATACTCACGCTTGAGTCAACATAACACATACTAACCTTAGCGGATTGTCAATGCCCAATTGGCAATCCTATGGCTAGGAACTTTTTAGGAATGAACATAAGAGAAAAGTCTCGTTAATCAAACTCATTTAGATCACTTATCTCTTAGACCAAATACATTCCTTGGATTCCCTTATTGCTTAAACACATGATACAATAAATAGTGATTAACAATAAGCTTTGCCCTCCATTAAACATATAAAAGTTTAATACATTAAGTATTCCAAAAAGCTATTACATCAAATGAGTGGCTTTGTGGGCATACTTCCAACACTCCCTAGCCTATAAATACATCCACCCTTCACCATAACTAGGGAGATCCATCAAAAGACACTACATTCACATCTCACAACTCCATACACTTACACTTTCATTTCCCTTTCCTTGCCGTGACCTCCATCCAACCTAAACACATTCAGCCATTCCCTTCCATATATCCATATGCATCCATCAAACCACACCTTGTGCCGCAACAAAGAGAAGAATGAGGACCCTTGGACGTGCTTGCCATTCAAGTTGGATTGTTGGAGCGTTTTTAAGTGTTTTCATTCTTTGTTTTCAATGTCTAAATTTGTTTATCTTTGCTTTGTGAGTATGAGGAACTAAACCCCCCTTAGCTAGGGGGAATTCGAAACCATGTTCATGCTTGCAATATGATTTGATTACTTTCAGTTGTGATTCATAAGTTGTGAATTCAATTTACTTATCCATTTGAATTAAAACTGATTTGTGTGTGTTGGTTGAGAGTGCACGCTTAATTTTCATGCATAAATTTGATGCTAGGATATAAGGGAGTTTCACCTAATCGTTATGAACTTATTTTCACAAGTAGTGAAGGTTGCTCGTCACAACCGTGTTAAGTAAATTCTTGGCATAAGTTTCATGCAATTCATAGTTACAAGTGTTTCGTCAATGCTTATGATTTTCATAGAACTTAATGATTCTTGCTTGTATCTCTATTATGCAATTCATGTAGGGAACTTGTGGGGAATGCTTTGGGTTGTTGTATGCAATCATCCAATTCAATGAAATTAGGAAAATCTGAGGGTTAATTAGTGCATTTCACAGTTAATTTGGGGCGTTGAGAATTCGTAGTTTATTGAAAAGCAACTGGAAATCATTTTGTTTGCAAGTGTGTCATGTGTGGAGAAGAACCTCCTAGCTAGCCTTCCATCCACTCAATTTACTCAAATTCGTGCAGATTTCATTAGTTCTTTAATTTACTTGTTTTGTTTTCAAATTCATCAAAACCAAAACCCCCTTTACCTTGTTGAGTCATATTAGTTAGAAACTGATTTAGTTTGTGTTTTTAAGTGTTTTGAACCAAGTTAAAACCAAAATTCGTCCAAAAGTGTGTTTAGAGTCCAAATCTGCCCAGTTTGTGTTTTTAGGCAGATTTGAGCGTTTTTAGCTTGTTTTGAGTTCTTTGAGTTTGTTTTGAATTCTTTAAGTCTAGTTTAGCGTTTTTAACCTTGTTTATATGTTTTTAAGTCAGTTTAGAGGCTATTAGCAAGCCCTCCTAATCCCCGGCCTAGAACGATCCCTACTTACATTCTTTACTACAATTGACAACAAGAGGGTTTAATTTGTGTGCTTATATATTTCGCATCATCTGACATTGCAATGAATTCTTGAGTCTTTTCCGATTTAATAGCAATAACAATTATCCTTTCCCTACTATTGCTTTGGTAAAACGGGTGAAATTGCTTTTACCTTAAAAAAAAATATCAGTTCACATGGAATATTGAAAAAAAGAAAGCAAACACATGCCATGATTTTTAGGGGTATGTACAAAGTACAATCATAGTGATGGAGAGTGTGAAGTCCAAGTCTCATACAGTGGCTGTGACCAAGTGGAAGTAACAAGACTCTTTTATTTTATTTTTTTAAAATGGATCAGTTAGTGGCTTTGCCACAACAATCCACCATTCTAGAGGTTGGAAGAGCACAGAGCATTTTAGCCTTCTTGAGCCACCATTGCGTGATTCACCAGCGTTAGAAATCGAACCATGACGTGCAATATCAAATAATGGTCTAAAATTTGTCCCAAACTATTGAGCTACCTCATGGTGGTTATGTAATGCGACTCTTTCAACGAATTAGATTACTATATACTAGTATATGCCCCACACTTTGTGTGTGAAATTTTTATTTTAAAATGGAAAGGAGAAAGGGGAAAAAAAGAAATGTGGATTAGATAGATAATGTTTTTTTCTTTTCTTTTTTTTTTGGTAAAATTGGGGGTCAAAAGACTCAAGAAAAACAACTAACTATTAACAAAACGAGTATGAGGAAACCCAACAGCATCCTCAAAGATCAACCTATCCACAAAAGGAGGAGGCTCATAAAAAACATGAAGACCAATGTCAAACTTATGGCCTAAATCTGCCATACCATCAGCTACTCTATTCTTCTCACGATAAACATGTGAAACCGAGCATATCCAATCCCTGCGCAATAACTCCCGGCAAGCAGTAATGAGATAAGCAAGAGGGTGCATAGAGGAATTAAAATCCATTATTAAGGTAACAGCCACAACAGAGTCCAATTCAACAAGCACTTTTCTATAACCCAATCTCCAAGCAAGAGTCAGGCCATGAAAAAGACCCCATAACTCAGCATTAAGCACACTCCCCACACCAATATTTATAGTGAAACCAGCAATCCACACACCTGCAGCAGCAAGTAGAATCCCACTAGCACTAGAGCACCCCTTGCCACTCTTCCTACTGCCATCCACATTCAACTTGACATAATTAGGAGGAGGAGGATCCCAGGCTAAAAAAATCCTATTCTTCACAAGCTTAGCACCAAAATTTTGCACCTCAAACCACTATTTGGCATCTTTAAAAATGAGAATCTGAGGTTGACTTGGGAAAATGAAATCAGACACAAAAATGCTTAAATTCCTCCATTTCCATAACCACCAACAAGCAAAGGCAAAAACACCCTACCAAGGCAGATTATGGCAGAGCAATCTTCTCGAAAAAAGATTCACTCTCATCCAATCATGAAAGTCAATACCAACCGAGGACAGAACAATTGAATGCATACCCAATTGATTCCACACTAACTTTGCACGATCACATTGTCGAAGAATATGATCAATAGATTCAACACAACCATCACAAAAGTCACAATAGGAATTATCAGTCATACCTCTCTTAGCTCTCTGTTCATTGCAAAGCAATCTCCCATGCAGAGTCAGCCATAAAAAATGAAGCACTCGAGGAGGTAGCTTAAGCTTCCATATATCACTCCAACTCCAATCGACAAAATCTTCATCATCAATACTTGCAAGATAAGCTGATTTAACACTAAAATTTCCATCATTTGAATGCTTCCAAATAATACAATCACTATCTCCATCGTTGAGACCAATAGGAATCGCATAAATCTTCCAAACATATTCCTCCGGAAGAACAGCTCTCAAGGCAGAAACATTCCAACAATTACCATAGCAAAAGTTTATAACCTTTATAGCTTTAGCAGAAACATCCAAAGGAATCAAGGCCTTATTAGCGAGAATGCCATCATCAAGCCAGTCATCAAACCAAAAACTAATATTAGCACCTGAGCCAACCCTCCAAATAAGACCATTTTTCAACAATTGACCACCATAAACCACAGCCCTCCAAGAGTTAGAAGCTACCCTACCAATTGGCCATTTGAGAATATCGGAATTCACCTCACTTAAGTACTTACCTCTGAAAGTACTAGCCCAAAGACCATCATCTCATTGTAACAAACGCCAACTGGACTTGGCCCAAAGAGCAGCATTCATGTACTTCATTCTCTTAAGACCCAAACCACCTTTGTTCTTCGGAAGACAAACAGAACTCCATCTAACCAAACAAGTTTTACTTTTGACTTTAGAAGAACCCCACAAAAATTTCCTATTCAAACCATCAATTAAATCACAAGTGCTAATTAGGAGCTTGGCTGTCTGCATCACATAAACTGGAATAGCTGAAGTAACCGCTTGAATAAGAGTAGTTTTTCCAGCAAGAGATAAAGTGTTGGCTTTCCAAGCAGAGAGTCTACTATGAACCTTGTTAACAACCTCCATATAGGTGCTGGAATTAATTCTAGAATGAATTAAAGGCACACCTAGATACTTTCCCAAGTCCTGAACAATTGGAGAGCCACAAATTTCACTAATTAGATCAGCAACACTGCTGTCCACATTAGAAAAGCAAAAAATTTGAGACTTCTCAAAGCTAATTTGTTGCCCAGACAAACAACAAAAAATGTCCAAACAATGTTTAACCACTTTAGCTTGAGAAATAGAAGCCTCGCTAAAGAGAATAATATCATCTGCAAAAAACAAATGCGAAATGGCAGGCCCCTTTTTAGCCACTTTGACAGGCTTCCAATATTTATTAGAGACAACTTCACTGATAAGATGCCCCAACTTCTCCACACATAACACAAAAAGATATGGAAAGAGAGGATCACCCTACCTAACACCTCTCTCCGGCCTAAAATTGGTTGAGCATTCCCCATTAACTACAATCTTGTAATCCACTTTACTTACACAATCCATAATAAGCTTGACAATCAAATCATCAATACCCACTTCAACAAGCACTTCCCTTATAAAATCCCATCTAAGTCTGTCATAGGCTTTAGACAAATCAATTTTCCAAGCCATATAGCCTCTGGCCCCTCCAATGATGGAAAAAGTATGCAAAACTTCCTGAGCAATTATAATGTTATCAGTAATATGTCTTCCAGGGATGAAACTAACCTGATTAGGACTGATAACAAATTTCATAATAGGTCTCAATTAGTTAACAAGAATTTTGGTCACCACCTTATACAAAGTAGAACACAAACTTATAGGACGAAATTGGGAAATATCTTGAGGGCCATCAACCTTAGGAACAAGAGTGATTAAGATACTACCAAGACCATCTGGAATAGAGCCCTTCTTAAAACACTCAGTAATAAGACAAAGGATGTATGAGCTACATAACTCCAAAAAATTCTGAAAAAATGCAGCAGGGTAACCATCTGGCCCAGGAGCCTTAAAAGCACCAATAGAAAACAAACTATCTTTAACTTCTTGAAGAGACACATCTTCTTTTAAAGCACCAAGCAAAGACTGATCGACATAAGGGAAAAGATTAGGCATCACACCATTAAAAGTCCCATCAAAAGAATCAGCAAATAAAGAACAAAAGTGATGCACAGCAATCTGCTTGAGATCCTCCTTATCCTCCACCCACACGCCATCATTATTCAACAAACCTTCAATTTTGTTCCTTCTCCTTCTAATGATGGTAGAAAGATGAAAGAACCTTGTATTCCTATCTCCATCTTGAAGCCATTTAACTCTTGATTTTTGCTTCCAAAAATTTCCTCCTGCTCAAGAAGATTATTATATTCCTTAGATAAGGAAGTATTCAACCTCAACAAAAAAGGCCATCAATTATTACATAGAGCCTTTTGAACACCCTCAATTCGAGAAAGTAACCTTCTTCTCTTCCACTCAAGTTGACCAAAAATATTTTTATTCCACCATCTCAGCTTACCAGAAAGAAAACCAAGTTTCTTATTTATACCAACATCTTGGGACTTCCAATTAGACTCCAAATAATGCTTGAAACTCCATGCTTCATCCACATAGCCTCAAATCTAAACGGTTTAAACTCTGGATTGGGAATATGCTTGCTTTCCAAAGTGATGAGCACATGAGTATGATCAGAAATAGTTTTTGCAAGGTGTTTGATATGGGCTTCAGGAAACATCTCCCTCCAACCAATATCACAAATTGCCCTATCAAGCCTTTCAAAGATTCTTACACCATTTTTATTAACACCATCCCAAGTGAAAAAAAGACCCGAAAATCCCAAATCCACCATAAAAGTAGCATCAAACCAATCCTTAAAACCACCCAAACTAACGCTTCCAGAGCCCCCCTTCTTGTTATCACAGGCCAACAACTCATTAAAGTCTCCAGCAAGAAGCCAAGGAAGATCACATCTAGACCTAAAATTATAGAAAAATTCCCATAAGGCATTTCTCTTTTTTATATCAAGGTTGCCATAAATAGCAGAAAAATACCAACTACGCTTACAATCATAAAATACTTGAACAGTAAGAGCTTGCTCACAAGCTTCAACAAACTTCACCTTAACTTTAGTCTCATTCCATAAAAGCCAAATACCCCCAAAAAAACCCGTAGCATCCACAATCTCACAACTACGGAAACTGAAATTTCGAATAATCTCTTTCGCTTTATCCCCACTGATACGGGGTTCCACAACAACAAACAAATCTATTTTATATTGCATCACCAACTTCTTCACAGTAGTGGCAGCCATATCTCTCCCAGCTCCTCTGATATTCCAATTTAAAATATTCATAACAACTACTATAGAGGAAGGGGCCCAATCAGGTAAATCAAGAAGAAAAGAATGGTCCTTCCCCAACATGGGAATTAGGACCATCCTTAGAAATCATATCATCCATAAGTAACGAACTGCCACCCACCAAATCATCTTGACCTTGCATATGCAAATCATTACCAATAGTCATGTCCATCTCACCACAATTACTTTGAGCATGGATATTAGGTGGTTCATGACCGTTAAATGAAGCCTGAAAACCAATTGAGCGACTAGCAACAAGTCTCTGCCAATCCTCACTGTGAAACCAATCAGTTGAAACAGATTCACCAAATTCAAAATGAGGACGAATCACACTAGAATTTTCCACATTAGTGCTCTTCATAAAACCAGTCTCCTTTTGAGTATCACCTTTATGCACAAAATTAGAAATATCGGCCAGAGGAGCTCTATTAGAAATAATGGTCTTCTTGACTTTAAGAGTCTAAACTTTAGTGCTAGCAGCATCTCCTCCAACATTGGAACCAATATTGGCCTTGAAAACTGAAGGAGAATTATCTTCTTTCGATAACACAGAAAAACGAGACCCAGTAGCCCCTTTATAACTACCAGAAGCTACTTCCCCACTCATTTTCTTACCCTTCTCTTTGTTTGAACAATCATCCAAGGTCCCAAAACAGATTCCTTAACAGAACCATCAACACTAGTATTGCAAACCTTAGTATCAGAATTAACAGTACAACCATCACTTGCACCAATCTCATTTCCACCAATACCAACATTCATACCATTTACATCACTAGAAACATCACCAACCACCTCATTAGTGACAATACAACTATCTCTTATATGACCATACACTCCACATTTCAAGCAAATATCAGGAAGACCCTCAGACTCTAAGTTGAACTAGGCACCATTCAATTGCACATAAGCCTCCAAAGGTTTAGTTAGATCCAATTCAACACAAATTCGAGCAAATTTTCCTCTAGCCCAAGCCAAGGTCAGTGCATCAATTTTCAGAACTTTACCAAGAAAAGAACCAATTCGTTTCAGAGCCCAAACATCAAGAAATTCAGCTTGAATTCCTGAAATTCTAACCCAAACAGCAGTCTTAGTAATTTTGGAAGAATTAGCATTAAACCCAGGTTTCCATTTATGAATTACAAGGTACTGACCCAAAATAACCCAAGGTCCTCCAGTAAGAACAAATTCCAAATCCCCCTTCTTCTCAAAAGTTGCAACAAAATAGCCATTAATTAAATCAACAAGCTTATAACCAACATTCAGACCCCATTTTCCTTTTAGACGATTATACAAAACAGCAATTGAGAGAGGCTTACCCAACAACTTGACAATTAATGACTTCTCCCAGGGCTCGCACATCTTTTTCATTGCTCGTTCAGAAAATTGAAAGCTAGGGCCACGTTCACCCCTTGTAACTGCACAATCCAACTCATCATCAAGATCGCACTTGAAATTATCCAAATCCAGAGCATGTAATCCATTCTGAACATTCAGAAGTTTGTCTCTCCAACTCAATTTGACACCGCTGACAACAATCACTGGCCTGGTGACCTCCATCGTAGCTTGTTGATCATCATCATTACAAACAGTCGCAATCTCATGCTCAACGCGATTTCGCTTCAAAAACCCTCGAATTAGTAGACTTAAACTCGAAAACAGCAGTCCCCGGCAGTCCGGAGATTGCCAATCCACCACTACCATCTACCAGATCCACCTTGCCGCTGCAAAGCACAAAACAAAACTCACCTGGAGGAAGAAAAAGGAAGAAACCGACAAGGCGCGTTCAAATTTCACTATGTTTTGCTTATACTTTTGAACCTATTTTTAATGACTGCTCGTCAAAGATATTTTCTTTGTTTATTTTTCAAATTTAGAGGATGTTAGCATCACTCTTGGGTGAGACTTTGAAAAAAAAAACAATAAAATTTAGTTTATGTGAATTTACTTTACTGCCCATGATTTTATTTTATAGTAAAAGACAAAATTGTCTTTTTATTCTCTTTTTGTTAAGATTAGGATGAGAGAGAATTTCTCAGCCTAGATTCCCTCCGTCTCCGCTGCCAGCTTGGTTTGTTTTGTACCCCTCCTTCCCTTCCCTCCCATTGGTCTGATTTCTCCACTGAGACTTAACCTCGACTGCAGACGACCACTCCCTCTCCCTCCTCCTCCTCGTCCAACATCAGCTTCAACCAAGTAGGTGAAAAAGCAAACACAATCCTCCCTCCCCAATAAAAATACTACCACGGACACTGCCGCTCGCTACCTAATCCATTTATTATTATTTAATTACTAATTAAATCTAACCCAACCAATAAAAAAAAATAAAAAAAAAAAATTAAAAAAAAAAATAGAGATTCAGAGCCACTTAATAATATGGTGTTATTCTTCACTTATAAATGAGAAATTTTAAATTTTATATTATCCTTGTCAAAAATGAATTTAAACCACGTTATTACTAATTCATTGCAACTCTCACCCCTAGAGATAATAGCGTTAGTTAAAAAAAAAAAATTAGAGATTCAGAAGTGCACCTTCTTGGTTGCTTTCCTTGTCATTCTCTTCCCTGTTTTTACATCTTAGCCGCGGGGCACACAGAGAGCGCAGTAACTATGGCTGTTGCTCCTCCTTCTTTCTAAACTCCAACCTTCTCTCTCTCTCTCTCTCTAAATCTTAAACCCTAGAAAAGCCTCTCTCTCCCAGTCTCTCTATTTCTGTGCAGAGTTGCCAACACTAGAGAGAGAGAAAGGGCTTTTGGTTTCAGATCGCGTTGATATCTCAGCTCAGCTCGCTCGCCGATCTACGCCGTCTCGCCCGAGTTCGCTCAATGGGCGGTGAGGACTATTGAAATGCTGGCTGCTGCTCTCCGCGATTTCGATGTTAATCGCCCAAAATGTCCGCTTCTTTAGCTGCTTTTGAGCGCCCCCTTCGACCTGCTGCTTCTAACACGGTACTCTTTCTTCCTCCCCTCTCCTTTTGTTGCTTAAATTAGTAGAGTCGATTTATTTATTTTATTTTTGAATATTTGTTTAAATTCGTTTTAGCTGCCTTTCGTGGGAAGCCGCCAAACTGATGTTGTGAAATGCGATTTTCCACTTTTTTTTTTTTTTTTAAGATTTTGGTTTTCGTTAAATCACGGGTGGTGGAATGTTCGTCGCAAATGCTGTGAAATTCGATTGCATTAGATTGATTTTGTTTCCATGTTCTGTTCTGATTGTTGGAGCAAAGTGTACAAGAAAGGAAATTAAAAGGCAAGTAAATTCGACGCAATGGTTCCCATACTTGTTGGTGTGGCAATGCACTTGTCGAAATTAATGAAGTTGTGCTTAGCCCGAGTTTAATTGCCTATTTTATTTTCGACTGCTGTTGATTTGGATTTAGAATGTTTCTTTTCTGTTATGGAACAACCGAACAAGAATTTCATTAAGATGATACCAATCGTGTACAAAACAGGATGTACAAGTTTGGAATGAAACTGCAGTGCAATTTCCCTTCATCCGAACAAACCCAAACGTTCCCAAGTTTTGAGGGAATTGATGGAAACTTAGATATTTTAAAGTGAAATCAATATCTTTATATTTGAATGTGTTCTTAACTTTCAGATTCTCGAAATCGCAGTCTGTCAGTTATCAATGTAACCTGATCATGTTTCGGTGTTCCTTGGCATCCCTTGTGCTTAATTTTGCAAAGTAGTTTCACATTGTGCTTGGTGGGTGGGAAATATTTTCATGCCTTCTAACATATCAGATGATCCAGCAGGTGTTCAAGAGTGGCCCACTTTTCATATCTTCTAAAGGTTGGTATACATCTCTTGTTCTCCTGTTCCGTTTCCACCCAATGACAGTTTTGGTCGCATCGCATTTCCAATTTATTCGTTATAACGCTCATTTGACTTCGACGTGATTCATTAATCTTTAGAAGGCAAAAAATTTTAAATCTGAAATTTGATAATTGGCCTTTATAATGTTATCTTTACTTGGAAAAGAATTCTTTACTAGACTTATCAGCATATCAATTCGTTGAATCCATTAATTGCTTTGATCATTGCCCAAGTGTTTATTTGTTAGACCAATGGATGTGGTACTAGGAACTAAGTTCTTTGGAAATTTCATAAGATTTAGACTTAAAAGATGATTAATGGGGGAGATAACAGAAGAAGAAAAAAAAAACACATCCGAATGAAAGAGAGAAACAGAGATAACACTCCGAAAAGAAACACCCAAGGCATATAATTCTTAAACAAACCATTTAATTTCCAGAGATATTGATATCCTATTTATTTATCTGATTTGTACATTGATAAGTTTCTTTAACCTTATCCTATATCCGTGCAGCGTCTGACGTAATTCAAATAAACCATATCATAGGTGTTAAGAGTATTTTTTCTGAAAACTGTGTGCTTGTGGATTTTTACTTTTTCAAGAGAAATAACTATTTTTGCTTGGTCTAATTATGAACAGCTATTAATATATTTTAAATAATTAAAAGAGAGGAAAAGGAGTTTTTCCAAGGAGTTTTTATTTTGTTTAATTTGAATAATGAAAACCTTCCAAACCAGTTTATGTTGCAGCCTCTGTGTTAGAGATCTTGGGGACAACTGAAGATTTTGCTTCTTTCCTCTCAAACTGATATGTTAAGAGTATCTTGGTATTCGTGTTTGATTTTGTCAACTAGAATTTGAACTTTAAAATTTTTCTATCATGCATTTCATAGTTTTTTCAGAATCACGTCTTCTGCACTCATTATTTATATATTCAGTTCTTATGTATTAACTTTGCAGGAATAGGCTGGAAGTCTTGGAAGAAGCGGTGGTTTATCCTCACACGGACTTCTTTGGTTTTCTTTAAAAATGATCCTGTTAGTATTCATCAGTAATCTTTACCTCTTTTTTGGTTATACCATTATGTTTTGTCTTCCTTTTAATTTCCTCTTCTTTTTCTATGATTGGCCTCATTATTTTGCATGAATTCAATGTTGTTATCGGAAAAAATTTGTTGGTCACTGAATTGACGTGTTGTATTGGTGCTAAAAATGGTGGACTTGAGACATGCAGTTTTGATGGTTTATTTGTCGGAAAGGGTTCACACCTAGCTTCCCTGTATGTTTGAAAGACACTAATATTTTACTATGTCAAGAGCTATTGAAACTTCTTCTATTGCCTTATGAAATGGGATGAATCCCTGTTCAGTCCTTCATATTGTGATCTTGATGATATGTGAAATTATTGTAGCTGCTTCTCTTCCTTTAATGTATATGTTATTAAGGAAACCAACGAAAATGCATGGTTTCCCATCATTCCTCCTTCCTCAATTAAAATGTCACATTGTGAATACAATTTCAATTTATAAGGGTCTGTATTTCAAGTGTTTGCTGGTTGGTTATGTGTTGGAGTTCCCAGAACAACCTGCTAATTGCTAGCTTATTTGCTGAGCAGAACTCTTGAAAACTGAGGCAGGACCTTATTGATTTTGTGTGTGTGTGTTTGTCTCTGTCTCTGTCTCTCTCTCTCATACATACCCGACAGTTGAACAACTGTGAAGTGCATGTTATTTTTTATTTCGTTTTTAGTAATGAATGTTGTTTTAAATCTTTGTACAGAGTGCACTTCCACAAAGAGGTGGTGAAGTAAATTTGACTTTGGGGGGCATTGACTTGAACAATTCTGGGAGGTATGCATGACCATGCTGATTGTTTGTTTTATTATTATCTGCAATCTGACTAATAAATGCAACTGGTTTCATGTAGTGTTGTTGTAAGAGAAGATAAAAAGCTGCTGACGGTTTTATTTCCTGATGGACGTGATGGGCGGGCCTTCACTCTTAAGGTGACTTTTTTGTGATATTTTTGTTCAAGACTTATTCGAATATATAGTATAATTGCATAGCTTCTGTTGATGTTTATGTACATTGCATAGCTTCTGCTGATATTTATGTACATAATAATTCGATTAATTTTCGTAATCATAGGCTGAGACATCAGAAGACTTGTATGAGTGGAAGACAGCCCTTGAACTTGCCCTTGCACAAGCTCCAAGTGCTGCCCTTGTCATGGGACACAATGGGATTTTCCGTAATGACACAAATGATACGCTTGAAGGGTCCTTCCATCAATGTTTGTACTTTTTCGTCATTACACATTCAATGTCTCATGATTTCATCTATCTTGAGCTAGTATATTTATATATAATTTTGGGCTTTCAGGGAGGGATAAACGGCCTGTTAAATCTTTGGTTGTTGGAAGACCAATTCTGCTTGCGCTAGAAGATATTGATGGAGGTCCTTCCTTCCTCGAGAAAGCTCTTCGGTTCCTGGAAAAGTTTGGTAAGTTGTGATCCTGTTAATATTGACAAGAGCTCAAACTGTACGGAAAAATTCCTTGCAAATGTGTGTAGCCCTTGTTAATCCAGTTAATATTTACCTTAGAACCCCTATGTTTTCTAGTTAAGATTTACCGTAGAACCCCTACGTTTTTGTTAATCCAGTTAATATTTACCGTAGAACCCTTATATTTTCTAGACAAACATACGGAATAACCCTTGTTCATCCATCGTGTTTCTCTTGTTCATGTATCTTGTATCCAATATCAGATTTTCCAAAAAGTCAACTATGTATTTTGAGTATCAGATGTGTTTGTAATTCTTTTGTGGGCGCATAATTGGATACTTCATACCCGTGCTTTACAGATGCAATTTGTAAAGATAGATATAAATAAAAAGGTGGACCAGAGTTGCATAAATCACAGGTTTTATGTTCAAACCATGATTGGGTTCGCTTAGGCTTTAGCACATATTTGTGTTTTTCTTTAATAAATCTATTAACTATTTAAAAAATAGTTAATGAGTATGGACTTTTAATTGTATTTTTAGCACAAATGAGTATACATTTGGTATGCAAATAAATTCTTTATTTGCAATAATGGGCGACCCAATCTCCTATTCTGTTTTAGTTTTTAATCTCTATTAGGCAAAATATTATTTAATGTTTTGGAGTTGCAGGAACTCTGAAAACTCGAAGAAGACGAAGAGGAACAGTATTGTGGAATCCTCTCCTTTTTTGCTTTTACCAATACCAAGAAATAATATGAAAAAAGTTTAGAGAAAATAATGTATTAAATCTGAACTATTAACTGTGGCTTCAGCTTGGAAAAATAATGTATAAAGTTTGATAAATCCATTTATAATTAGAATAAATATCGGTTTATATAAGTAAAAAATATGCAAAATTATTTACCATAAGAAAATCAATCTAGATTGAACTTTAAAATGAACCCATAATACCGTACCAACTGAGTATGACCCTAGCTTACTCCGTCTCCATAAACTATCTTACGTCGTACCCTTTCCCATTTTATTTACTGACTGGATGCTTTGTCTCTTTGTCAGTGCATTACACTCATATCTGAGTATGATTAGAATATTGTTGTGATATTGGCTATGCAGAAGTCAAGATACTCCTTCACATACCAGTGTGGAGACATCATCAGTACAAACTGTTAATCCTAATTGCCTATGAAACTATTTGGAAGCACAAGTCTGGGAATTTACTCATTAAGTCATTATATTGGGAGATATACCAAAAGAAAGATAGTGTAAAAACATATTTTTGAGCATTATACTATACAGTTTTATAATCTGTAATTTATTTGTCTAATAGGTACGAAAGCTGAAGGAATTTTGCGACAGTCTGCGGATGTTGAGGAGGTAGAACGTAGAGTACAAGATTATGAGCAAGGTATCCATTTTATTCAAGTTGAAAATATCTGCTTCATTCAATTTGGTGATTGCTTTGAATGGCTTTAGTGGATCGTAAAATACATAATAGATCCTGTTGTGCCTATAGCTCATGCCCTCAATTTTCTTGGAAGTATACATTGATTTCCAGCTTAGTGTCCTAACTGTTTTTGATGTTTGAAGGCAAGACTGAATTTGATCCGGACGAGGACGCTCATGTTGTTGGTGATTGTGTCAAGGTACTTTCCCAAAATTTGTTTGGTGTCATTTGCTATCCAGTATGAATAATGCTTTATTTCAATATTTACTCAATCTGTTTGATCTACAGCATGTTCTGAGAGAACTGCCTTCATCTCCAGTACCAGCATCTTGCTGCACTGCATTGCTAGAGGCTTATAGTAAGTTTAGCTTTATGTTATGCCTTATGAATTCATAAATTAATTAATGGGCTCTTTGTTTATCTGGGGAGTTAAGTAACTGGAAAATTTGTGAGATTGTACAACCACATACTGCATAGAAAAGATTGACCATCAATCTCCTGCGCAGTTATCCTTTTGGACATATTAAATAATACTTTTATGCACGATTCAGAGATTTGTACCAAGTCTCCATGTCAAATTTTCTGTCAACTGATAGTTTCATCAAGTTTCTGGATTTATTTGCACAAATTGATCAATTTATATTGTTGTAATGGAATAAAAAAATTTACTGTTTGCTTTGTGTTCTCTTTAACTAGAAATTGATCGAAAGGAAGCTCGGATTAATGCAATGCGCTCTTCAATATTGGAGACATTTCCTGAGCCAAACCGCCGTTTATTACAGAGGTAACCTTCTCGTACATGATGTGAGATGTCTTCTTCCGTTCTACGTTCTGAGTCCTACTCATAATGTTTGAGACACCTACTTCTGTAGTGCTCTTGTACTTAATGCATGAGTTTTAAGGGAACGAGATATCTCATATGTTGGCAAGGAAGGCATGCACAATAGTTTGAAAGGTGATGCATAAAACAATATATGAAGCAGGGATGAAGATGTTAGGGTCAGTTGAAATATCCATAGTGATATTGAGGATTCAAGGATATATTCATTGAAATATGGTTAAAAATTATGAATACAACAGATACTTGTTTTACAAGTTGGAAATTTTGAATGAAACATTAGGAAATGTTAATCTAATTAGTAGAACGTCATTTAAACATGTAAATTGTATAGCATACTGTTCATAAATTATATGACATGTAAAATCAAAAGCGTTCGCATTCTGAGCATGAATTTGTACAATTTTTTTGTTATCTATTTTATTTTAGATTTATTTCAAGTTGTCTTTGGTATGTCTGAAATGTATTAACTTCAATAATTTTAATAATAGTTCTGTGTTGAATTACCAAAATAGTCCTAGTCTGTAGAATATTATAAATAACCATATAGAGATCTGGCTATAATGTGGACCTGAGGACCTTGAAAAATAGGCTTAAATGTTAAAATGGTCCCTGTCTTTTAGTCATTGGGTCAATTTAGGCCCTGTGTTTTCAACTTGGCCAATTTGGTCCTTGTGTTTATCTCCGTTAGCCAATTAAGGACATTTCCATCTAATTTGTGTAATTTTTTTATTTATAAATTATTATAAACATTTATAAAATTATAATTTAGTTGATTTAAAAATTTAAAAATGAAATAAAATAAAAAATTAAAAGAAAAATTATTCTCCTTCCAACTCTCCAACCTCCTCCCTAACATTACCCCCTCTCTTTTCTATGTCACAACCTTAATCATTTTTCAGATTGGAAGTTTTATTTCTTATATGTGTCATTTCTCATTGATTTGCATTTTTTTGTAAAGAGAAAGGGTAATTATTGCTCATATGATTTTTCTTATGAATTTTTTTAAAAGAGATTGAATGAAATGCCCTTAATTGGCTCACAAAGACAAACACAAGGACTAAATTAGCCAAATCGAAAACATGGGGACTAAATTGGCCATATGACTATAACACAGGGACCATTTTGACATTTAAGCCTGAAAAATATGTTACAAAGAAGTTTGACATGATGTGATTGAAAATATATTAAACAATGTTATGGCCCTAGTTACTGATGTTTCAGTAGTGGAAGTAATATGGGCATGTAGATTGCAACAAAGTCCATCCCAATATTAAAATCTTATTCCCTTCTATTTCAGTATCCGGTGCTTCAAATCTTGGCATATTGGTGAAATGTTGGACTGATGTTTCGACATATTTATCCATATAAAAGTTAATGTTTTCTTACTAGACAGTTTATGCAAGAGCCTCTGTTGAATGTTAGGTTGTTACTTTGGGAAACAAAATTTTAGCCACTTTGAGTATATCATATTGTAGAGACCACTCTTTCCCATGGACATGCATTCTGTTAACGATTATGCTAAACAATCATATTGGTCTATAACTTGCTTTTCTCCTTTTCTTTTTGCAGAATTTTGAAGATGATGCATACCATATCTTCTCACTCTCATGAGAATCGGATGACTCCATCTGCAGTTGCTGCATGCATGGCACCCTTGCTCTTACGCCCTCTATTAGCTGGTGAATGTGAGCTGGATGATGACTTTGATATTAATGGTGATAATTCAACCCAACTTATTGCTGCTGCAAATGCTGCTAATAATGCTCAAGCTATCATCACAACTCTTTTGGAGGAGTATGAAAACGTTTTTGATGTAAGACACTGCATAGTTGGTTTATACATTGTGTTCTTGCTATTTCATAAGGTGGATCCTGGATTTATAATTCTCATTCTTTCAAACTGTATAACTTCACTTATTCCAATCAACTATAGTATTCAGCGCAACGTGTTAGGATATCTACTCTCCTTTGAACATCCCTTTTGCTGTGGAATGGGGGTACCATGGGCTTAGTGAAGATTGGTTGAACTAATGAAGGAGATGAGTTTGGTACTGGTACAAGTCATAGGTGCACGGTCATAACAACCCAGACTTCGTTTTTCCTCGGAACTATATCTTGAATAAGTTGATAGAATCATTGTAGTAAGTTTGTGTGGTGTTAGGTTGATAATCTTGTTTGATGTTAAATCCATTTATATATCCAAGTGTGTTCTAGGGAGCACTAGAGAAACTTAAGCTATTCAATGGTGGTTTAGGCTGGGGTGGGGGTCGTGTAGAGTGATTAGGAGCATGAAAGATTTTATGTTAAGCCTCCTTTGAGACACCAGATTGGACATACTAGTATTTTGGATGGGACTTAATGATATGGTAAATGCATTGGCTTATCTTTGCTTGATCTAGAACAAGATCCAGTCTTTATGAGTAATGGATTACCTGCTTATTGACATGTTAGTACTATATCATAGGTAAGGTCTGATATGTTGTATCCATGACATGGTGAGAGTGCCTGCTTGAGATGACATCCAACTCTAAAGTGTCTTTATGAATGATAGAAAAAATTGGATGCAGTTCTAGTTGTTGAAGAATTGGTTTGAGGTGTATCGGCTGAAGAAGGAAGGTTTTGTAGTTAAATTTGCCTTCCTCCTTGTCTAATGTTATGTGTCTAGTCAGAGATAAATGCTTATGGGGGTTCAACTGCAATTCTTGCATTTTGCAGTATAAGATAGGAGTTTCATTATTGGGATTCGTGGGTGCCATGCTATTTTATCCTTTGAGAGAGATATCAATATCTATTTTTGTAGGATCCTTTTATACCTCACTCTGAAAAGCACTCAAATAATTTACTTCATTTTACTTTAACTGTTTGAACGTTTTGTTTTTTTGGATGTTTCTTTGGGCTGCATGGCTAGTTGTCAATTCGATGACATCTCTAGTAAGTTTAATACGAACTACATGATATATTGTTTAAACACGAATTGAAATGAAACGCGTCATTCATGAATGATGAAACTTTTGCTGACACTGATTCTTATGGTCTTCCTTTACATGCTATTTACAAAGTCTCGAAATCTTAAGTTCATGTTAGATTTTTCAATTATGCAAAGTGGTCTTTACGTGTTGGGCTCTTGTTTCAGGATGAAAATCTTCTAAGGTGTTCCATCTCTGCTGATTCTCGAATTGAGAATAGTGGGAGTGAAGATTCATCTGATGATGAAAATCTTGATCTGAAAAACAATGGTTACCATGACGCAGAAAATGAAGTTGATCTAGAAACAGATGATGATCCGGATAGAGTACATAGTGGAAAGTTGAGTGAAAGCAGTGGTTATGCTGGCAGTGACCTCTATGATTATAAGGTTCTCTCCCTCCGTTTCTCTCTCACTCACTCACTCACTCCACAGTGCTTGTGTTATGCTCTGATTTGTGTATGGTTTTAAGAATTTTTTATGTGTGTGTGTGTATATATATATTAATGAAGGGATTAGAGTCTTTCTCCTGTACGACATTAGTAGGTTATGCCTTCCTATGCCACTGATTGCGTTGACTTTCACATAATTGACTCCAGCAATTGCTGTGGGGTCCTCTATGACTTATATGATGTCGTACAAAAAGTTATATTTCATTAGTTTGATACAATCACCTGGAAGATTTTTGTAACATTACGTTGGTTCCAACATGATACTGCTAATAGATCTGTGTCACTGTTACCCCTTTTGTTTATTTATTTATTTATATTTTTTTTTCCATAACCTTGGTCTTTGATTAGCTCTTAGGTCTTTAGGAGTCGAAGGGACGTACTAAGTCAATTAACTTATATGGAAGTTCCTGATTTTGCCTATTTGATCTGATTTTCTTCTCTGTTGAAATGTTCAACTGCGTGAGTTATAATATTTCTGATTGACATGTAAATTGGTGTCCTCAAACAGGCGTTCAGGGTTGATGATTCAGATGTTGGATCACCTAAAGGAAATCATGCGTCAGCTCAGAGTTCAAGTTCATATGTTCCTCAACCCATCAGAGATCCAAATGTTGGAGTCGTGGAAAGAGGAAGCAAACCAAAAAAAGAAAATGAAAATTTAATTAGTGAGACAGAAACACCAAGTGCGTCACCTGCTGGAGATTCTTACAGATCAATGGGAGAGATTCTGTCAGTAGTGGATCCAGGGCATCCTTTACTGGTGCCTGGACTTGATTCAGGAACTGCGAAGACAGTGGCTAAAGTTACAGGCTCCAATCATAATGCAAAGCGATCGGCATTTTGGGGAAGAAGCAATGTGAGTTGTCATTTTTTGTTATCTTTTTGTTATCTTAAGTTGATTTTCGGGTTAACCCAGTTAACAAGCAGCAGATAAATTATATGTTAATCAGTGAAGAAGCGGTTTCATTTAGCTGACGTTCAATAATCAAACTTGATAGCTCTTTCTTTTTTTAAAGTCAAATTAACTCTGCATGAGAGAGAGATGTGGATCCCCTAATGTTTTAGACAAAAAAGAGAGATGGATCTTTTTCTATTGGGTTTAATTCTTTGCATTGAGTACAGACAATGATTTATTGGATACCTCCTGAAACTGTATGGCTTCATTATCATGAAGCTTGTGCATATTTATTAGTTTGTTGACTTTTAATGTCCTCTTCTTTTCTTATTTTCAAGGTGAATTTGCCGTCTAGATATTATTTTTAGGTTTTAGTTGGTATTTGACGTGATAGCCTTATATTTGAGCATACCCTTTGTTTTAGGAGATAATAGCTTAGCCGGCATTTACAGTTTTGTTTTAAAATCCAGTGACATCTGATATTCTTCATTAATTGTTGTACAGGCAAGAAAGACACCGTCAATGGAATCAGTTGATTCTTCTGGAGAGGAAGAGTAAGTTACTCATAATATGCATTTGTAGTTTTGTACTTTGTTTTAGCAACAGGCTTAATGCTCATGAAATATATGGACATGCTACCTTTTGTTTAAAGCTTTACAACTTTCATGTAGCTGTTAAGAAATCTGATATGTGCTGTAAGTTATATGGTACTTTTAGTAAGTGAAATAATTTGGTTGTTTTTTTAGGCTTTCAATTCAGAGGCTTGAGATTGCGAAAAACGACTTGCAGCACAGGATTGCGAAAGAGGTAGCTATACTTCTGCTTGACTTATTGTAATGTCAAATCATAGAAACTGGTACTTTTACTAACCGGATTAGACACTCATGTTATAGGCAAGAGGAAATGCAATATTACAAGCTAGTTTGGAGAGAAGGAAGCAAGCTTTACATGAGCGCCGCTTGGCACTGGAACAAGATGTATGTCCATGAAAAAATTCCAGATTAATTTTCTTCCTCCATCCCCGTTTATTTAAGGACCTGACTAGATAATAGAAGGAAGGGAACAACAAAAGAATGTGTGAATATATTTTTGCCTGCATTCGGTGTGTTGTGGGGTTTACTCCTGTTTGACACTGGGAGGGTTTGCTTCTGAATTTCCTTTACATGAGTGCAAATGAAAGACAACCCTTTTTTGACTTTTTAAACTGATACACTTTTGTAGTGGTAATGATACCTCATAACTACACCTCTGTTCTGTGGCTTACAAAGGCAATTAGACAGAGCAAAATTGCTGGTTCTGTTCAGTTGCATAGGCGACTGGCTAACATTCGTGTACAACACTTTCTATTTTATTTTTTGACAAGTAACATAATAAATTACAGGTTTTGTGTTTTCATTTTCTCAATCATTTTATATTTGACAAGTAAGGGTGCCACTTGATTGAGTTACACAATTATACTTGATGTTAAAACCTCCTCACTGTTTTTATAGTGGAAAACCTGCTTACTGTTGATCAAAGGAAAATAAAATCTCCTTACTACTCTATTATTAGTTTCTAGATTGTCAATGTGGGAGCTAGATCTTAACGTGTGAACGTGTATAGTATTTAATGACATCTATTGGTAGTACTTTGTATCTTACAAGTAATTTTCCTCTTTGCTTTTTGGCTGCGTATAAGATCTTCGATTAACTATCTGGAAATGATAATATAGGTTTCAAGATTGCAAGAGCAGCTACAAGCTGAACGAGATCTTAGAGCAGCATTAGAGGTTGGTTTGAGCATGTCTTCTGGACAGTTGGCCAGTTCACGTGGCATGGATTCTAAGGTTTGTGTAGATTGTAAAGGATTAGTTTTATTTTAATTCTTTTTCATATCATTTATCCAAGCCAGATTCTTATGATTAAATTCTGGTTTGAAGACACGGGCTGAGCTTGAGGAGATAGCTCTTGCTGAAGCAGATGTGGCCAGGTTGAAGCAGAAAGTTGCAGAACTTCACCATCAACTTAATCAACAGCGACAGCATCATTATGGTTCTCTCTCTGATGCTTGTGACCGTTATCAAAATGGCCAAAATCATAATTCCCAACAGTGAGTGTGCAGAACCCATCTCTTTCTCAAAAGAATAAAAAAAAAGAAAAAAACGTAATCATCTTATATGATTGAATTTTTCTCTAAAAAAGTAAAAATTGGGAAATGATTTTTTCACACCCATTTGAGTCTTTGACGTGCACTCTGCTAAATTCTGTCCCCTGATTCTCTTGATTTATCCAATCCAGAAAGAAGACAAGGTGTAGAAATCAGTCCCCAAAAAATCGGGGGTTGAAAAGGGGAGTGCAGAAATCAGTCCCCTAAAATTCGGGTTGCTTTAGTTAACCCAAGGCTTCTTAACATTGCAGAGTACATTGCTATATGATTGAGGGATTCATCAATGCAATTTGCAGAGCTTTAATACTACTAGGAATTTGTTTGGTTCAGGTCAAGAAGTTCTTATGATTTTAAATTGTTTACTTTCTGCAGGAGGTTTCTTCAGCAAGATTTTGATGCAACCCTTGCCTTCTGTAATCATGAAAGGAAACAAAGGAATGAGGTGAGGTGTTATGTTTTTCTATCTTCGATAGTTCATGCTTCATATTGGGAAGCATTCCTACTTGGATATTTTCGAGTGATTTGCAAAATGTTGTTTACTTGGCGTTGCTCTTCCTTTATATAGTTACTCTACCTATGTCCCTCACATTTTTATTTCAATTTTGTCCTTAACAATCCAGTACTCCTTGACTATATTACAACAGGAGAGTTTGCTGGGGGAAGATTGGAGGACTATCAAGGGCCAAATTTTAGCATCTGGCAGCAGTGTAAGGCAGCCTTCTAGGAAGCAATTCATGGATCCGGCTAGCATAAGTGAATCAAAAAGTACTGATGCATCGAAAAGTTTGTCTGTTGATGAGCTTTCTGCTGTTGATTCTGTGTCCATGCCATCGACTTCAAGAGCACCAGAGGCAAGCGTTTCTATTTTTCTGCGACTGTCATTTCTAGTTTGTGGTTGAGCTTCTCTCTAAAAATTAAAATTTTGCTATTTAGTATCTTTGAAACCTTATCTTGTATTAACTCTGGAATGGTTCCCGCCAAATTCAAACAATTGTAACGTATTGAAGTTGTGACTATGGTTCCAGGTGGTGGATTATCCAAGGCATCCATCAACAGCATCTTCTGCCTTGGTAGAATTAACAACTCGTCTTGATTTCTTCAAGGAAAGACGTTCTCAGCTGATGGAACAGCTTCATAATCTTGATTTAAATTATGGCACGACATCTTTGCAAGACTCTGTTTATAGACCATCGTCCCCACCGTGGAATTGACTGGCGGAGGAAATTGAGTTGGAAGAAGAATGCCGGATGCCTTCTTGTATATTCTTTGATAATGTTTGCATATAAATAGTCATGTGGTGCTCTTGTTCGATATTGAAAGTTGCTCGTTTTTCATTTCTTAGTGAGAGGAAGTGAACGGAATTTCGGTGAGGAGTGTTTTCTCTGTGTTATATGTATTGATGATTCCTTTTGTTGTTGACAAGGACCCTGTAACTGTAAACAAATCTGTCTTCTGTTGTTGTGTCCATAGGTGGGGGTAATGTTATTGAACAATAATATTTTTAGTCAGCTACTTTTTGAGGTCACTTCACATATTTCTTACTGCATTACTTGTTTTTAGTCTTAGTTTTCTATTACAAATCCAAGGGTCTTTCTATATGGCATTACTTTCTCCTGACTCATTTGATCGACAGACCACTGCTGCGATTATTCTCGAATCGGATATGAAATCGGAAATCTTGTTAGGTGGCTGTTTGGGCGGGGTTAGCCGGGGCTAGCCGGGGCTAGGCGAGGTTAGGAGAGACTAGGAGGAGCAAGGCGGGCTGCGCGGGGCTGGGAGAGGCCATGTGAAGGAGAGCCGGAATCTGAAATTTTTTAGTGCAGAGTTGACGGACGGGCCCAAAATCGTGGAGAAAATGATGAGTTGGCTCTTTAATATAATGCTTGACGTCGTCGTTTTATACTTCTTTCGTTTGCTGACTTTTTTTTTCTCACTTCAAAGGCCCACCATCTTCCTCTGTTAATTTTTTTTTATTATTATCCCATTCTTATCCTTTTAGGGGGCGTTTGTTTGCCCTCACTAAGTGAGACTGGACTGGACTGGACTAGCTGTTAGTCCAATACTGTGTTTGTTCCATGTTGGGACTAACATTAATGAGACTAAGGCCCTGTTTGGCACACCGTATAAGGTACCGGATAGTACTAATAATACGGAGTACGGTGTTTGGTTCCCGTTTGGATTAAATAGGCACCGGATTATATAATCCGGCCCAACCTAATTAGTACTGCTGATACCCGCTTAGTTATACTTTCCAAAAGGACGGTATTATTTAGTCGGGTAGAAGACACAGCCTCTCTCGTTCTCTCCGCCTCTCTTGCATTGCTTGCTCTCTCATCTGAACCCAGGTTCTCATCCTCCCTTCTGCTCCGCCCTCTTCCTTCTATTTTCTTCTTCTTCTCTCTCCGTTCTGCCCTCCTCCTATTTTTGTGCAATTTTCATATCTCAAAAAAAAAAAAAATTGATCTGTATATATATATTTTTTTTGCTTGTGCGCCCATCTCCCCTGCCAGAAGAACACTACCCACCTGGTTTGTTTGCCTGGTATGGGTCGAATCATTTGAAAATAAATCAATTTGGTTGGGTTTTTGCAAGAATTGCAAAGATCTTGAGTTAGGTATGTTGAAAATTTGAACCCAGGTGAACAAATTAGTTGGGTGATTTTTCCCAACTTTTTGAACTTTTTGAACTTTTTGGTGAATTGGGTTATTATCTCTGTTAATCTGCTAAATTGGTTTACTTTTTGGTTGGCGTGGGTTATTACCTCATGAATTTCTGTCCTGTTTTTTTTTATCCTCGAGCATTTTGGTGAATTGGGTTATTATCTCGGTTGAATCTTTTGAGTATGAGTACGGGAAACAAGTTCACGCTCAAGTCTGGAAGGCGTTGAATACTGTCCACTCTTCTTTGCGTTTATCCGATTATGGCTTGAGATGCTGCACTCCTAGGTTGGATACTGTCTCATGGACATCTATGGTTGCAGGTTGTATTCAAGATCTGGATATGCTATAATAATATTTTTGTGTTTCTTATCGAATAGAGTACCAAACCAAACACAGTATAAATAATACGGCCATTAGTTCGATACTGCACCAAATACCCGACTAATTTAGTCAGTACTATCCGGTGGCTATTTATCCTATCCGACAGAAATAGTCAGTACAGTCCGAGCTGCCAAACGAGGCCTAAAGGGGGCTAGCATGGACAAAACCCTTCACTAAGAGGTCTTAGCGAGACCCCCCAATAACCATGGGACTAGCTAAGACTATCCTCTCTCGTCCTCGTCATGCTCAACAACCACTCCCGATAGACTCCTCGTCATCTCCGGTCACCTAGATCATAATAAAATATTAATAATTTATATATTAAATAATATAATATTAGAATTTGTTATTATCCAGCTTCTTAGTCCAACACTGCACCAAACGCTTCACTAAGTTAGTCCAGTTTAGTCTAGTCTAAGCCAGTCCAGCTTAGTCCTTGAAGCTAGTCCAGTCCGAGATAGTCCGGCGCAACAAACGCCCCCTTAGTGCCTTACCCGTTTTCCACTAGATTATTAACCTAAAACTCCCACCTCATGTAATATATACTAGCATTTGACTACACATTTTGTGTGTATGAATACATTTTTTTAGAAAATGAGGAGAGAGGGAGAGAGGGAGAGAGGGAGAGAGAGAGAGAACGTGGGGAGTGAGAGGTTTTTGTTTTTGGTTTTTTATTTTTTTTACTTTTTTATTTTTATAGAAATATTAGAAGTATTTTAACATCACCTGTAGGTGAGGCTTTAATAAAAAACAGTAAAATTTGGACCTATGAAATTACATTATTGCCCATCATTTTGTTTGTTTGATAGAAGACTAATTTGTCTTTTCATCCTCTTTTGGTTGACAAAGAGGGTTTTTATTAATTTGTAGAGATAAATATGGTTTTTTTAAGATTTATTATATATAAGTATATGTTGTTTTTTATTTTGTGCCATATTAATGTATTTGTATATATAATGTAGTAATTTAATTAATTTATATGAAAATTATTCAAATTCGCTTAGTCCGCCCCAGCACACCGCCCGATTAGTGCCTAGCATCTTTTAGAACCATGGTCATGTCTGCTGGAGATAGTTTAGCTCACAATGTTGCTAACATCTCGAGCTTCGCTTCCTAACGCCTTTGCTAACCCATACACAAACAATCAAGTCCCTGATGCTTCAATCGTCCCAGGGAACAACAACGCTCTAACTGTTGGATCCCCTCCCACCATGGATCAGATATAGGTGATTTTCTAACATTAGCTTCTTTGTTGATGAACTACAGAGGACCAATAAGGCTTCTCAGACGGGGAACCACTCAAACTTTGTTGACATCGAGAGGCGAATAAAGCCTTTGGAGAACTCTAGCAGGACTACTCTACAAACCCAAGTCCTTGTATTTGGATTTGGGAACTTGAGTACTATAACTCCGGATGGACATCTAATCGCGTCAACATCCATTCAGGCTCTAGCTGGGATTATTGATCCGAACGCGTGCGCAAAACAACGTGATGGCCAGATTATCAATCATACCTCTGTGGGCGTGACCCAAACCCGACGCACCTCTGATCCCTTGGACACTACAAGAGCCCCACCATCTTAACTTCGATGATCCAGATTCGTCAGAAGAGCAAGAGTGGCACAGATTACTAAATCGCGATGTTTTTAGGGATGCTCCGAGAGACACTCAAAATCGCCTCCTCAGCAAGGTTGTCGCTAAAGTTAGAGATCCTATTGTTGGAAATATGCCCTGAAAGTCAATCTTTGGAAGAAACCTTTCAGGACAATAAATAGATGTATAGATGACTCTTATACATCAAATGGCAAAGATACTGATTAGGACTATCTCAATGAACGATATATGTCCAAAATAGTGAATCCATGGACAATGGATCGATTGAAGAAGTAATCTAATGATGTTAGATTACAGAGACCTTCTTCACATAACCATCATGTCCAAAAGGTTCCTGGTCATAGGATTGTCGGAGGGAAACTGACAATGCATAGACCGGTACATACTATGTCCGCTTCGATTGGAAGGATGGAAAGTCTCATCCCATTCGTGTAGTGACACTAAGACAAGTATGTAGGTGCTCATTAAGGGAATGAGTTCATTGAACACAATCGAACGAGAATACTTGCATGGAGGTCTACTCACATGTCAAGCAAGTAACTCTAATGGTTGGAATAATGTAAGTAGTCCTTTGACCTGAGGCATCGTTGTTGTCTTGTGGTTAAGTACTTGATCTTTGATTATGTCAAAGTCACCCCATTCGCGGGTGTCCACGGCATAGTTGGGGTTAAGCCACTTAGTCATGAAGGCAAGTGAATGCGCAACAAGGAATCTCTAATCCTCGTTAAGAGAGGAAGAATACTCTAAGTTATGATTCGAGAATCTTCGGCCGAAGTATCGAGCGTAAATAAGGAAAGCGTTCCTATACGACTCAATTGAATCATATAAGAAGGAATAATCACATTAGGGGTTTGGCATAATATATCCATACCCTAGTGATGTGATTGAGAGTATTGTTTTAGAGAAGGATCGAATTACATTGTAATTCCAACTGAATAGGTTCTCCGAACAACTTCTACATTTGCTTGGGTAGCCATGATATATGGTTAGATGTCACTCATGGTTTGTGAGTTCTTCTAGATGATTAAATGTAATCGTCAAAGAAGAAGGTGAATTAAAAGTAAGTTTTAATTCACTAAGTGATTGGATTAACAATAATCAATTGGATTGGTGCCAATCACCTCACTGCCTTGCTAATTAGAACCTAAAATGATTGTACACCGATACACTCTTGTAGTGATATAACTATTGGATGATGGAAATAATTAATTGGATTAATTAAGTGTTGTGATTAATTATAAAGTCTAATGAAATCATAAAAGCGATATAAGATCGTTTTGGGCTTAAAGAAACGTTCGGGTTTAATTGGGCCCATTTGACCTAAACCCATTGGGCTTTTATTCAAGTATTGGATGACTTGAAATAAATAAAAGCCCAAAGCCCAAACAACACTAAAGGGGGCCGGCCATATAGAGTGAAAGAGGGAGAGAAAGGTCAAATGTTGACTTGTTTCTTTTTGGCTATAAAAGGAACTTTATAGAGATATTTTTCATTAGGGTTTTTTGAAGTGTTTAAAGAACAAAAGAGAAAAAGAAATATCTCTCTAACACTCTCAAAGGGACGGCCACCTTAGGGGGAATTTAACTAATCATTTTTTTCACCCCTTTGGTTATTCCTTCATCCTTCTCACTACACTAGTGGGTGAGGATCTTTAGAGGTTTTCAATCTTGGAAACTTGAAGAGAACCTAGGAGCACTCATTCTAACAAAGTGGAGGAGGCAAGGAGGGAGGCTAGGCTCAAGGAGTTCAAGGAACAAAGGGCTTGGAGGTGGTCCATCATTGGTCTAAAATCTAGATTAAGAGGTATAGATCTACTCCTAAACTTTGTTCTTAACTTAAATGTTTTTGATGCATCATATATAAACCTATGAACCTTGAAGGGGATTTGCATGACTATAGCTTTGATATTATGTGATAACATGCTTCCGTTGCTTTCGTATATAAATTTTTAATTGTATATGCATGCTAGTCATTTGAAATCCCATATGAAACCTCATAAATTTCCCTTCAAGTGGTATCAGAGCCAAAGGTTTATATTTGATGTGTCCTTTTGGATTTTATGCATATGGGTTTTAATTTAATGTTTGACATATTATTTCTTCATTCAAAGTATGTTTATCTTTTGTTTTTCAAATGTTGAAAAATGTGAATCAAATGTTGAAAAAGATATGCATGCAAAAGGTGTTTTGGATGCATGAATGAAGATTGAGTTTTTGAACAAATTTGACTTGTTATTGCTTCATTTAAAATATGTTTATCTTTTGTTTTTCAATAGTTGAAAAATGTGAATCAATAGTTGAGAAAGATATGTATGCAAAAAGTGTTTTGTATGCATGAATGAAGAATAAGTTTTGAACAAAATTTGGGGTTTTGTTCCATAGGGTAGGCACGGTTTTTGGGTGGTTTTTGGGTTGTGTTTGTGTTTTATTGTAAACCACTCACACATCCTTTTAAAGCTAGAAAGAAGAGTTCTTGTCACTTTTGTTTTTGGGTTTAAAAAATCACCAAGAATATACAAATCTTGAAAATGTGTTCATGGTTTTGTTCTTGGTGTTCATGGTTTGTTTTTGGTGAAAATGGTTTTATTTGGTTTTCATGCATTGTTTTGTGGTTTTGAATGATGTTCATACCATCCATAACCATATCCTAAATTTATTAAATCCTAGACTTGACTAGGAGATTTCCATCAACCCTTTTTCACTAAAGTCTTTGATGCAAAACCAAGTGACAATCAAAATTTAATTTTTTTCTACTTTGCATTGAATTAAAGCATATGGGTGAGACTTCCCATCCCCCTAGTGGATTTATCCACTTGTGGGGCTATTTTGTAATCTTTGAAAAGTTGATATTTACTTTCAAGTATTTACGGTTTTACCCCTAACTTTTCATATTTGCATAATAGGCCCCATCTATCTAAAAAGTTAAAATATTTGATTTTAATTTTATTGGTTGTTTAAACTCATAATATTATTGTCACAGCCCGTCCCGAGATTTTCATATCGGGAGTGTGAAATGACGGAAGTACCCTTGACGTTACTAAGGTGTGTGTGTGATATGTTTTGGATACTTCATATTTTTTTCCTAAACTATTGGAAATATCATTTAAATTGGGTAAAAATATTAAAAGGTTGGATTGTTTGTGTGGTTAGGGAATTAGGAAAGAAAAATGGATGGTGTGGATTGAATGTGGACCACCTAAACCCTCACACTCTCCCTCTCTCTCCCGTAACTCTCTCTCTCTCTCCTCCATCTCGACTCTCTCTCTCTCTCTCTCACCCATTTGGTATGGCCTCACCCAAAACCCTCCAAAACTCGGTGGATCGAAGCTATTAAGGTATGGTTCTTCATCCTTGAGATGTTTTGAGTTGATTGGTACTGGTTTTAGGACGTGAAACCTTCGATTTCACGTGAACCCGAAACTCCCATTTTTGGTCACTGTTCATGCACACGTGAAATGTTGTGTTTCAGGGAATTCTAAGCTTATAGTGAGCTTAGTGAGGTCCTAAGGAAGCTCGGAGTGCTTCGTTTGAAGGATTTGGACGTCGGGATCACGAGGTTTGGTTTTGGCCGGTTTTGCTTGAATTTTTCCGGTGAGATTTAGTTGTTTTTAGAGCCTTAAACTAGTCTATTGTGATTCTACATGTTTGGGGCTTCATTTTGGTATAAAATACGGAGAAAATGGTTGAGAAACGAAGGAGAACGAGACGTTCAAAGTTTGGCCGGAAACCGACCGCCGGAAAATCCAGTCCGGCGAGCCCGAGGTAGGGGATGATGCGCGTGGGGCGCGTGTCCCCGTGCCTGTCCTGGCGCGTGGGGCCTCCAAAATTTTTTCTAAAAATTACTCGACGTCCGTGACGTCGAGTAGGTCGACGTGGTATATTCATATACCCAAATTGAGCATCGTATGAGAAGTTATTTCGAATTATTGGTTATGTGTTTAAATTAACGTTTTTATAGTTGTTTCGCATATAGGTGACACCTATCCCGAGCACGAGCGCATCCAGGGACGTCACGAGGGTTACGACCCATCGACTTATCAGTGAGTGGGCAGTTTTGATTTCGTATTACCTATATACAACTGTTTTTCCCAGAAAATGCGTTTTTATGAAAGTTATGAATTTATTTGCCATGCATGCAATTGTTGAGATATTTAGTTTGATAATTGATGCATATATATATGTGAATTGACGCGGTGGACGCACAGGTGAGTTTATTATTATTCAACTGAGTTATTTTATATGAATTGCATTGAAAGCTCATAACCTGCACTTAGGTGTTAGTGCTTATATTTATTCAAGTAGATGGATGTCGTACAGACCATGTGAGGGTTCCGACATGCTAGTCATATAGATCACTAGATGTGATTCCGACTAGTGGGTGACCTTAGTTATGCGCGCTGATGATTGATGAGAGAAGCACTGGAGCGTATTTATCACTGTTCTAAAAATCCCCGCCTAGCGCCGCCTAGGCCCCGCCTAGAGCCGCCTAGGCCCCGCCTAGGCGCTAGGCCCCAGCCCACCGCCCCGATTAATGCCTAGGCCCCAACCCACCGCCTAGACCACCTAGGCACCAGCCTAGCCCGCCTAGGCACCCGCCTAGACCCGCCTAGGTTGCAACTCACTTATACAGAAAATACATAACTTTCATTTTGCATTTTGTTTTTTTCCAATAAATTGTAAGAGACTTGTTGCATACTTGAATGAACAAACATTATATCCTTATTTCACATGTTTTCATTATGTTCCAATACTTCATGATATATATGCATTCTATTTTGTAGTTTATGATGAAATTATATATATTTCAAGTAGAAGCATACACTTATTTACCTGAAATATGATAGATTTACTTAAATCCGCCTAGGCGCCCGCCTAGCCGCCTAGGCGCTAGGCCCCAGCCCGCCGCCCGACTAGCGCCTAGCGAATTTTAGAACCTTGGTATTTATACACCTTTCATCGTACAGACTACTATATGTAGTTCCGAGTGAGGTGCAGAGTTGGACCGTACAGGTCACCGAGGTGACTCCGGTTGGATTGGATGTTGAGCTTTAGAATCAGCCGTACAGGACCATTGTAGGGTCTTCGGTTGATTTATTATTTCACCTGATTTATATTGATGCATTCATATTATGTTTTGGCATATGGCATGGCTTGGCATATTCTTTCTGGAAAGCGTTGAAGGATTGCGATTTGAGCTTTTGATGATATATACATGTTTATATACTATTTTCTGGGAAAGTATACAGGTTTTTTACGGTGAGGGGTTAGAAATGTTTTAAATGAAATGTTTTGGAAAATCTTTGGTTTTACTGACCCACTCATTTTGTTTTTCACCCCTCCAGGTTCTAGTTAGCGGTTGGTGGCTCTCGAGGTCTTTTTTTTCCGGCATTCTGACAGACACTCTTCATGTAGGACTCACCTGCGGGTGATGTACTTTTATTTTAGTCCTACTTGACTGCACTGAAACCTATGCTCTGAATTTATGTGTTTATCTTAAGTCATCCTTTTATTCTAGTAGGTGGTTCTACTAGTGATTGGTTTAAATTCCTTCGTATTCTGTTATATCTTGCTTCCGTGTCGCACTTTTGGTTACGTCACGCTCACGTGACGGCCAGCACGCCTTGATCCTCTGGATCGGGGTGTGTCAGTTTGGTATCAGAGCTAAGGTTGCAGTCCTGTATAATTGTTAATGCTTTAATGATCTTTTGATGTTTTCTGTCAGAATTATGCCGCCTCGTAGAGAGCGTAGGGAGTCCCGCCGTACTTCTGACCCTAATTTTTCGGATATCGTTCAGTTGGGGGAAGCAATGGCCCAGGCTTTTCAGAATGTGATTCGTCCTCCTCCCCCACCTCAGAGGACACCCCTGGAGACCATGTACAATTTGAAACTGGATCGTTTTATGGGTAATGAAGGTCACGAGGGGGCAGAGAAATGGCTGGACCATATTGAAAAGACGTTTCAGGTGATGCAAAGTCAGGGAAATCTTCCTGATAATAGATGGGTTGAGACCATTACTTGGTTTTTGGGCCGAGAGCCGGCAGCTTGGTGGGTAAACCAGACTAAGTTTATGGCACTTGAGAGGGCAGCTTATTGGGCAGTGTTTAAAGAGAATTTTATGAAGAGATTTGTCCCTCCAGAGTATATTGATCGCAAGAAGCAAGAGTTCACCAGGTTGAAGCAAAAAGATATGTCCGCTCATGAGTACTACAGAAAGTTTACTGATTTATCTCGTTATGACCCTGATACAGCTGGTAATCAGGTAGAGATGCTTCGACGTTTCAAGTTGGGAACTAAGAAAAAGTGGCAGACTTTTGCCAGTGCACTTCCCTGCCCCGATTATCATGAGTTTTTCGAGATTTTGGTTAGAATGGAGGACTCCGATAATCTTCCCAGTGAGAGTGAGGATGACGAGGACAAGAATGATGGTCAGAAGAAGGATGATAAAGGTAAGGGTATCTCTATTCCGGGACCTCGCAAGACGCAGAATTTTAAGAAGAGTGGAGCGAGTTCGAGTTCTTTTAGTGGTGGATATAGTATTACTGGCCCGAGGATAGGTGGTGGTAGATTTTCTGGTGGGCCTAGATTTCAGAGGCAGAGGGATTCTGGTGGTGCTGGTGGTTCCGGCGCTCCGTGGTGCCGCCGTTGTAATTTTCATCATCATGGTGAGTGTATGAGAGGTAGTGGTGCTTGTTTTACTTGTGGACAAATGGGACATCGGGCTTCTCAGTGTCCTCAGGGTCAGCAGAGACCGCAGTAGACCACTATGCCACCTCCAGCACCGATTCAGCAGAGCTTTGGACCAGGCGGTTATGGCCAGTCGAGTCGTGGTGGTGCCTACCACTACCAGGGGGATGCTGCTCCGTATGCTCCCGGACCTTATCAGTATCCCCAGGAGCCTTATCCTCAGGCATGGTACTCTCAGGACTTTGGAGGTTATTCTTCTTATTCTTCTATGCCAGCTGGTGGATCTCAGTGGCATCAGGGAGGTCAGTCCCGTCAGGGGGAAGTTGCTACTGGTGGTGCAGGATCATCTAGGTCGTCCAATCAGCCAGGCCAGGGACGTACTTCGCAGGGGCGAGGTAATCAAGGCAGTAGAGGTCGTGGTGGACGACAGCAAGCTCAGGGGCGTGTTAATCACATCTCACTGCAAGAGGCTCAGAACCATCCAGACTTGATCATGGGTACGTTAAATGTTCTCGGTCATTTTGCTAAGGTCTTGATTGATTGTGGTGCTACGCATTCTGTGATTTCTCATACGTTTGCTCAAATGACCCAACCTCATGTTGGAAATGTGCCCTAAAGCCATTCATATGATGATACTTTACGGATATTTCACATGTTAAACTAATCTAGTTTACATATAAAAGGCAAACATTATTGTTTGAGACGTCTCATATAAATGTTATATGCTTAAACGATAAAGTCCAAGGAATATGTGATTGGGAGAATGCAATCTAATGAAGTTAGATTAATGAGACCATTCTTTCGTAGACACATCCTAAACGTTCCTGATCATAGGATTGCCAATTGGGCATTGACAGTCCGTTAAGATCAGTACGTGCTATGTCTTCTCTCAGGGAGAGTGACTAGTCTCGAGTCATTGGTGTGTGTGACATCAAGACAAGTACGTAGGTGCTCAATAGAGAATGAGTTCACTGAACACGATCAACGAGGAGTTCTCATACTCATGTCACATGAGAACTCATGTTTGGGATAATGCAAATTAGTCCTTTGACCTGAGGCATCACAGTTGTTGTCTTGTGGTTAAGTCCTTGATCTTTGATTATGTCAAAGTCACCCCATCGGGGTGTCCACGACATCATTGGGGTTAAGCCACTTAATTATGGAGACAAGTGAATGTGCAACAAGGGATCTCTAACCTTCAATTGGCTTGAGGGAGAATACTCTATGATATGATTAAAATCTCTGGCCAGAGTATGAATGAGATTAGGGAATGCGTTCCAAATCACATTCAAGGTAATCATAAAATGCAAATGATTCACATTGGATAGTAGACATGAATAAATAAACTATCAAACCAAACAATGTGGTCAAGAGTATTAGATTAGAGAAAGACCGTATTGCATTTGTAATCCTAAACTGAATAGGTTCTCTACCTCTTCTGATTAGCTTGGGTAGCCATGATATGCTGCTAGGGGTCACTCATGGTTTGTGGAAGCCCTAAACGTGTGTAATCACTAAAGGGAGAATTGAAAGTAAGTTTCAATTCACAATCGATGTAAAATGGTTTTAATCGCCCACTGCCTCGCTAAAAGGAACCTAATGTGTCGTACACCAAATAAGGTGGAGATTGAAGAAACAAAGGAGATGAATTAAATGGTTTAATTATTTATGGCAATGATTAATTAATATGTTAATTAATCAAACGAATAAGTTCGTTAAAGACCTCGGGATAGTTTTGGACCTTAAGGCCCAATGGGCTTCGAACGTCAAAGCCCATTGACTTAAGTTGTATGACAACTTAATGAATAAAGATTCACAAAGGCCCAAAAGCCCAAATCCATTAGAGTGGCCATTTAGTGATGAATTAGGGTTTTTTGGTTCTTTAGGTCATTTAAAGAAGTGACTATATAAAGAACTTTATAACCTAAAATTTATAAGTTGTTGATTTTAGAGAAAATTGGTGAGAACACAAAGCTTCCATTTCTCTCTAAGAGGCCAACCACCTTGGGGGATATTGTCTAGCAATTCTATTTCCTCAAGGTCACTCATTTCCTCTCCAATCCAACCTTGGTGTAGAATCTTTAGAGGTTCTCAATTTTGGGAACTTGGAGAACCTATTCTTCTAACCAAATCCATGGAGCTAAGAAGCAAGGAATGAAGGCCCTATCTCTTGGGTGATTATCCTTTGCATATGCAAAGAGGAATCTACAAAGGTAAATATTTCTCAACTAACAAATTGTTGTTTTTAAGTTGAGTCAAGGTTCACCAATCTACTAGGCTTTGAATTTCATGGTAGATGTTTTGTTTTTGAATGCATGAAAGCATGATTCCGCCTTTAATTGTTAATTGCATGCTATATGATGTTATTCAAATGAACATATTTTTCTAAAAATTTCCTTCAAGTGGTATCAAGAGCCTAGGTCTAGTAGTTGGTGAATCATTTTGGGTTTTGTAGTTCATAGTTTTTTGATTTAAAAGTTGTAATATGTTACAAGCTTTATTCTTGTTTCTTTGAATGTAAATTTTGTTAGAAAATTTGCCATCTCAAATGTTGTAGATGTAGTTCATATGAGCATGAATTTTGGAGATAAAATTTGGTGCCATGTTTTTTGGGAAATTCGGCCAAATCCAAGGGGTGATTTTTTGGGTTCATGTTTGTCTTGTTAAAATGGTTTTAAAGTGACTTTTGGAACCCCTAAGTACCCTAGGATGTTAACCCTCTTTTGAGTGATGAAAATTTGAGTTTTGGTGAGTGAAAACATTCATGGAGCTATTATGAGTTTTCATGAGTGTTCTTCAATGTTCTTGAAGTTCTTGCCAAGAACAAAAAGTTTTGAAGTTTTGATTCAAAATGTTTTATGTTTTTACATAAAGTTTTGGTTTAATTTTAGTGGGTGATTTTAGTGGGTGATGATTATTTGTAAAGTATTATTAATGGTTTTAATGGTAGACAAACTTTTTTAAAAGTTTGACATAAATTCAATTAATGGCTATAATGGTAGACAAACTTTTTAAAAGGTTTAACATAAATTCAAAATATTTCATCTTTACCTCACCTAATAAAACCCACTTACAAAAACTTTGTAAAAATCATATTTTTTCTATCATGGCCGGCCACCCTAATTAAATAGGGTCTTTTTGGGTCTTTTATTCAATTACATAAAGTTTTGATACTTTTGTGTATTTGCACTTTGGCCCAAAAGTTTACGTTTTTACGTTAAGGCCCAAAAACGTTAAAGGACAAATTGTTTTGCTCCTTTAATGAAGTTTTTTGTATTTGTTGAAATTTTTGGGTTCTAGTTGTAATTACATGAAGTAGTGGACTTTTGTGTTTTTACAAAGTGACCCCAAAAGTTTGTGTTTCGCAATATAGCCCAAAAAGTTGTGGTTATTGCATGATGGCCCAAATTAAGTAGGAAACAAAAATTGTTTTGTCTCTTTAAATGAGAATTGGATTTTCATTTTATTTAGCTCCATTTAAATCAATTTTATGGATACAAAAACCAAATGAAAATGTTGCATTCAATTTAATTAGTTAAAATGTTAATTAATTAAAGGGTGATTATGAACCTGACCCTATATCTCTAACTCCTTATAGAATGGCTCCTGCTGAGTTAAGAGAATTGAAAATTCAGTTGCAAGAATTACTTGATAAAGGTTTCATTCAACCTAGTTCGTCACCTTGGGGAGCCCCAGTATTATCTGTGAGGAAGAAAGATGGAACTCTGAGATTATGCATTGATTATAGGCAATTGAACCGGGTAACGATTAAAAACCGTTATCCATTGCCTCGTATTGATGATTTGTTTGATCAGCTGAAAGGTGCGTGTGTATTTTCTAAGATCGATTTGAGATCTGGTTATTATCAGCTGAAGATTAAAGATGAAGATGTACCTAAGACGGCTTTCCGAACCCGTTACGAACATTATGAATTTTTGGTTATGCCGTTTGGGTTGACTAATGCACCTGCAGCTTTCATGAGGTTGATGAATGAGGTATTCCAGCAATATCTTGATAAATTCGTTATTGTTTTTATTGATGATATTCTGGTATACTCTAAATCTAAAGCAGATCATATCCGACATCTTAACTTAGTATTAAAGAAATTGAGGGAGCATCAGTTGTATGCTAAGTTCAGTAAATGTCAGTTTTGGTTGTCTGAAGTGGCATTTTTGGGGCATGTTGTATCGGCTCAAGGAATTCAAGTTGATGCATATATATATGTGAATTGACGCGGTGGACGCACATGTGAGTTTTATTATTATTCAGCTGAGTTATTTTATATGAATTGCATTGAAAGCTCATAACCTGCACTTAGGTGTTAGTGCTTATATTTATTCATCACACCGCACGCTCGTCTTGGATCCAAGTAGGTGGATGTCGTACAGACCATGTGAGGGTTCCGACATGCTAGTCGTATAGATCACTAGATGTGATTCCGACTAGTGGGTGACCTTAGTTATGCGCGCTGATGATTGATGAGAGAAGCACTAGAGCGTATTTATACACCTTTCATCGTACAGACTACTATATGTAGTTCCGAGTGACGTGCAGAGTTGGACCGTACAGGTCACCGAGGTGACTCCGGTTGGATTGGATGTTGAGCTTTAGAATTAGCCGTACATGACCATTGTAGGGTCTCCGGTTGATTTATTATTTCACCTGATTTATATTGATGCATTCATATTATATTTTGTCATATGGCATGGCTTGGCATATTCTTTCTGGAAAGCGTTGAAGGATTGCGATTTGAGCTTTTGATGATATATACATGTTTATATACTATTTTCTGGGAAAGTATACAGGTTTTTTACGGTGAGGGGTTAGAAATGTTTTAAATGAAATGTTTTGGAAAATCTTTGGTTTTACTGACCCACTCATTTTGTTTTTCGCCCCTCCAGGTTCTAGTTAGCGGTTGGTGGCTCTCGAGGTCTTTTTTTTCCGGCATTCTGACAGACACTCTTCATGTAGGACTCACCTGCGGGTGATGTACTTTTATTTTAGTCCTACTTGACTGCACTGAAACCTATGCTCTGAATTTATGTGTTTATCTTAACGCATCCTTTTATTCTAGTAGGTGGTTCTACTAGTGATTGGTTTAAATTCCTTCGTATTCTGTTATATCTTGCTTCCGTGTCGCACTTTTGGTTACGTCACGCTCACGTGACGGCCAGCACGCCTTGATCCTCTGGATCGGGGTGTGTCAATTATTATGCCCATATGCACTAAATCTAAATGTTTATATTGCATTCCATATGATTATTTAATGTAATTAAGTCGTTAGAAAAATTGGTGACTATGGACTTATGCCTTAAACGATAATTGAGCTATGAGATAAGGCGCTAAACTCAAATTGTTTGAACCTTGGGAATGTGTTTTAATTACTGTTTTAATTGGACCTTGTCACGTTGGACATTAATCTATCTCTCCCTCCTAGTATATGTAATTTGTAGGAATTTGTACAAATCGGTTTGTAATTCTTATTACTTCTTAATCTCTTTTAGGTAGTTGATTCCCTCTAGTGCTAGACTAGAGTTTCTTTAGCTATTGGTAAGGAGACATAACTAAAAGAGGGTTTTGACATGAGATTAAAGATTAAATTGGTCCAACGCCCTAATTAGCAATGAATGATTGTCTTTCATTTCTAATGGCTCAATGAAAATGTTTTAATTGGATTGAAAAGCACGTAATTAAATTGACACAACCTCCCCGAGTTTATATTCAACAATGTTGGCTCATTGTTGCAATAACCAAATAAGTCCATGGTCATCCAAGAGCCTAAGATAACTATAAAGTCCAATTTCAAAGGAATGCAAAAACCTTAGTAGTAGTAGTTACTTCCAATATTTGAAAAATTCGTTTTTGATATTGATTTGTTTTTCTTAAAACAAATAGTGGGAGTATCATACGCTACTAAACTATAATGAATACAATTAGTAGTTATATATATCTCCAATATTTTGAAAAATGTTTTGATATTGATTTGTTTTATGAAAACGAATAGTGGGGATATTATATGCTACTAATTTCATTAACTTTGGACTAGTAGTTGTAATAGGACATTATTTATTTGAATGTGATTAAATAAATAAAAATGATGAGACCTTAAAATCCCTCAACCAAAATACAATATTAAGTTGAAAGCGTAAGAGTGCTTTGAACACTTTTTCGTGGCCTTCCACCGTGGTAGGCTCCAATCGTTTATGACTTGTACACCGCCTTCACCCTATCATGGGGGAGTGCAAAGTGCATGCTTATACTCAGGAGGAGTTTATTTAAAACATTTGATGAGGTTAAGGTAGACAACGAGTGTGGCCAACATCGTATCATCGTGAGGTCATACTTGAACCCCTTTCTAAACCGGCATGGTGGGACAAAACTTAACTAAGAGAAAAGGTGCCAACATCGTATCATCGTGAGGCATTTTTTTCTAGAGGCCAAAAAGATGGGTAATCACAAGAGGTTGTTGTGAATGGGTAAGTGTACCCTCTCATTATTGTTTTTGCTAGCCGACATCGTATCATCGTGAGGTGGGCTTGGTAATAGTGAGCCTCCCATAACCCGCTAGGAGCTTTCTTTGAAATCTCCCGGATTCCATCTTGAGGGATATGGAATTTGCCAAAAATGGTGGGTGGTGTCATTCGGTTTAAAGACCCGAATCGTTTGACTTAATCAACAATCAAACTAATTATTTTATTGTTTATGTATTTAGATATGGTTGGAAGCACACTCGCAAAAATACTCGACAAACATTGCCTAGAAGGGCACAATTTCCCATCATGGTATCGTAATGTCAAGATTCTCCTAACATTGGAGAAGATTGTTTACGTGCTAGACAAGGCTCCACCTCACATACCTCTCGGCTTTGAGGCCACTAAGGATGAACGTGCTAAGTATGACAAGCACGTTGAGGATGACACACAAGCCAAGTGCTATCTGTTGGCTTCCATGAATGAGGAGCTACAGAGACAGCACAAGGGCATGGACAGTGCATCTTCCATAATACTCCATCTTACGGAGTTATATGGTGAAGGGACGCGCAACCGTCGCTTTAGCACTGTCTGTGAACTTGTGAAGACCAAGATGGTCAAGGGGGCTCCAGTGCATCAACATGTACTAAAGATGATAGGATTCATTGAACAATTGGAGAACCTAGGTACTCCACTTGAAGGGGAATTGGCCCAGGACTTCGTATTGGCTTCTCTTTCTGATTCATTCTCGCAGTTCGTTATGAACTACAATATGAATAAGATGGATAGTACTCTCTCTGAGTTACTAAACATGTTAGTAACTGCCGAGAAGACTATGAAGAAAGAGAACGTTGTAGGGACTGCTGCAGCAGCCTACAACAAGCCATCCTCTTCCAAGGCCAAGCCGCAAGGCAAAGGCAAAGGGAAGGAGAAGAAGTCTCCCACTCCTAAGCCGCAAGGAGGAGTGAGTAAAAAGAAGGCAAAGGAGCCCAAGGGGACTTGCCACCATTGTGGAAAGGAGGGGCATTGGAAGAGGAATTGTAGGTTATACCTAGCAACTCTTAAGGACAAGCCACAAGGTATGGTTTATGTTCTTATCTTCAATTCTAATTGTTAGATCTTCTAAATATTTATATTTGATATAAAGGGCTAATCACTTGTATAAATTGTATATATAGGTGGAGGAGCCAAGTAGAAGAGGAACAAGCAAGGAAAATGTGGAGAAGGGTTCGGCCACTATGTTTTTTGCTTACTACTTAGGAAGTTTGTTAGGCATTTAAAGATTGTCTTTAAACTTTCTTATTTTGTTAAGAACTTAATGTGGCTTCATATGATGGAAGACCACTATTAGTGCCTAAATGTATAAAGGTATTTATATTAGTCTCTAAATGTATAGAGCTAATACATTTTGTATTAAACATTATGAATGTTTGAATCATCGTATTAATGTAATGTGATGAATGCCTTCTAATATATTATTTCCTTAAAAGTAGTGTTATGAATTGAATATTGTCTTGTTGTATCCTAGATGAGATACAAGATTTATATCACTTATTATAATGTGATAACCAAACTTTAGACTTATCAATTATGGATAGATCTCACATGTAGGACATAGAAGGATACAATGAATCTTTAGATTTGGTTCAAATTGTCTACCTATGAGTTCTATATGAATTGACAAAGGTCTAGAAAATCCTTTCTTGAAGAAAAGGAAGATCACATTATAATGATATAAGTAATAAGAAAAACGTTTCTTATATGGTTATCACTTGAACCACAATAATCAAGATCACTCTTGATTCAATTAGTAGTTTTGAACAACTAATTGGGCATTCTTTAAATTGTTTTAAATGTCAAATTGTGTTAGTGATTAAACCAAGAAAGAAGTGTCTAAATCTATAAAATGTTTAAAGACTTTAGTCACTTAATAACAAGACATTAACTTAGTGAAGATTGAAACAAATAAGTGATGCGAAAATAAATTGACGCACAAATTTAAACCCTATTTGTGACAGTTGTAGTAATGATGTAAGTAGGGATCGTTCTAGGCCGGGGATTAACTAGGGATGCTAACCCAAGTAAAATTAAATTAAAAACGTAAAAACAAAATTTAAAACACTAAACTAGACTCAAGACACTTAAATAGAATAACTCAAAATAAAACTAACAAATAAACTAAATAAATCAAAAGACTCAAAACAACTCAAGACTTAAGAAAACACAAACTAAAATGATTTCTAATAAATCTAACACTTTAAAATAAAATGGGGGATTGATTTTGATGAAAAGTAAATTAAACTTAAATAAATTACAAAATTGACAAAAACATAAAATTAAGGTAAAATGATAAATGACGGACTGGCTAGAGGATTATTCTCCACGCATGCCACAAATGCAACCTAAATTGATTTTCAGTTGTTCTTTCAATAAATTGTAAATTCTCAACGCCCCAAATTAACCATGAATTGCATAAATTAATTCTCAGATTTTCCTTAAGTTAATGGATTGGATGATTGCATACGACAACCCAAAACATTCCCCACAAGTTCCCTACATGAATTGCATAATAGAGAAACAAGCAAGAATCATTACGTTCTATGAAAATCATAAGCATTGACGAGGCACTCATTACTATGAATTGCATGAAACTTATGCCAAGAATTTACTTAACACGATTGTGGTCAACAACCTTTACTACTTGTGAATATAAGTTCATAACGATTAGGTGAAATTCACTTATATTCTAGCATCAAATTCATGCATGTAAATTAAGTATGCATCCTTAATCGACAAACAAAAATAAGTTATCAATCAAGCAGTTAAGCAAATTAAATCACAACTCAGAAATCACAACTGAAGATAATCAATTCAAATTACAACTATATCCATGGTTTTGAATTAAACTCTAGCCAAAATAAAATTAGTTATACATTATTTAAATTAAAACAGAAATTAAACTTGAGTTTGGGAACGAATTAACCGATAGAAATGTGCAAGGATCTGTGCATTTATTTTCCTCGGTGCTGCCCAAGTCAGCACTGCATCGTGCTGACTCCCCGTGCTGACTTCGTTCCTTCCACGTCCCGTACTGATTTCCCGCGCCTCTCCTGCTTCCGCAGCTGCCCAGCAGCCTTGCTGCTTCTCTGCGTTCCTCTAGCTATCTGCCCAGTCACGCTGCCAAATGGCAGCAAAACAAAACCTCCTCCGCAGCTCACTGCTTCAGCTGCCCGCGCTGACCTGCCTCCCCCGTTGCGCAGCGTTGCTTCCCCACGAGGCCCTGCGTATTCAAGCTGCCAAGGCAGCTCCTATCCTCTTCGATCCGTGCGTCTCAGTCTGTCCTGCTGCCTCGCAAGGCAGCTTGCTGCCTTCGTCTGTCTCCCCAAGTCCGCGTCTCAGGCCTCGCTGCTGCGTCGCTGCCTTCTAGCTGCCAGGAAGGCAGCTCTCTTCCTTCCTCCAAACTGCCCAGTACTCGCTGCACAAGGCAGCTGACTTCCCTTCTGTTTCTCTCTTTCCTATCCCCCCTCTGCTCCTCCTTACTGTTTTTCTGTGCAGCTGCTGCAAGGCAGCAACTCCTTGCTTCCCCGTATTCAAGCTGCCAAGGCAGCTTCTATCCTCTTCTGCGCTGACTGCACGCTGCACCAAGCAGCCCGAGACCTTCAGCTGCCAAAGGCAGCTCTCTGACCTCTCTCACTTCAACCCCCAAACCTTCTTTCCTTCTCCCCCCCTCTCTTTCTGCGATGCTGTCCTCCTTTTAAAACGTGAGAACCTCCCCCGTGCTCATTCTTTCTTGTCTCCCCGCACGCCTCCACTGCTTTCTGCAGTGCGCCCCATCCTCTATTTTATTTCCTGTCAGTTTCTTTTTTTATGCTTTTCTCCTTTATTTGATCCCCATGCGTTGCTTTCTGCCAAAACCCCACTCAATTAACATCATATATATATATAAATATAAATATATATATAATATATATATATATATATATATATATTTATAATACTATCTTATTTTTATTAACCAAAAATAGTGGGCAAGACAGTTTTGACGATTTTATCACTTAAAATCTCACTTGTGCAATATTTATTTTATTTACTAGATAAATACTAAAAAACACAAAAACAAAGTAAATAGCTCAAAAATATAAGAAACTAACTAAGAAAAGACGAGAGAATTTGATGTAAAATATGTATAAATATAATCCGATCAAATACCCCCACACTTAGCTTTTGCTAGTCCTCGAGCAAAACAGAGAAAACAGAAAAAGTAATAACATGAAAATTATTAGTTTTCCCCTATATTACCCTCATAGAATTTCATTTGAGAACATAATTATCAAGAGCCATAGCTAACATCAACAAGCAATTCAAGTTCATTTTTTTTTTTCTTATTCAAATATTAGCAGTAATCTTTGAAACATCCTTGAAGTGTAGTGTGTGAGATAGCCATGCTAATGCAATTTCAAGTTTTTATTTTAAAAATCACCATATGCAAACTAGCGACCTTCTCACTGGATGTACACTCAATCGCACATGTGTTTAGTTTTAATGTGTTTCGCTCAAAGAAACGAATGTGAAAGTTCTACCATAAGCTTGCATAAAGATCACTTCTCCACAGTCATAATTGCAAAACTTACATCAAGAGGACTTTTATTGGATGTAATGAGGCTTAGGGATAAGGTTATTGAAACGAAAGAATAGGAAAACACAAGTTCCAAGCTACATTGCAAGCAATTATTTTCTTTAGATTTATAAGAACTCAAGCTTTCCAGCTATTCTTCCAGTCACCTCCAACCACAAACTTAAACTGAAACTTTAAAAACTTTTTATTTTCTTTGTATACAATCTTTTTTTTTTTTCTTTTTCTTTTCTTCTTTTCTTATTTTCTTTTTTTTTTTTTTTTTTTTTTTAATACAAACATGAAATACCCCCACACTTATTCTTTTGCCAAACACCTTCAAAGTACTTCACAAACGTTTCTCATAAGACAATCTTGCATTGCTCGCTTGGAAAGGGTAAGGAAAAATATTTATTTCAGGCATAAGGGTAGACATATCTGGTGATAAGAAATAAAAGGTTCACATATACGGCACAAATTGGCAATCTAATGATATCATTTTTCTTTGGGAAACAAGGTTATTTGGGCCATGGTGGTAAACCTAATGCCTCTATCATTTTCAAGTTCATGCAATCAAAGACAAATATTTCGAAAGATCGTTATGCAAGTTCTAGAGAATTATCTCACATAAGTTCATCACACATAAAAAAAATAGGAGTGTATGAAAAATGCACACACTTTCAATAGGCTCAAAAACTCACATAGGATGTATATGGTCACTAAATTCACATATGGAGCTTTAAATCATGCTTTAATTTCACATCAACAAGGCTATGTGCGTTTAGTTTTTCAAAGATGATCAAATATGTACAAACTAACACAAGAATAAGGAATTTCACACAACACATGTTAACTAAGTTCTTGATAATCATGATTCAAATTTGATCCAATTATATCACTGGGTCGGGAAACTAACAAAAATCTAATTCAAAACAATAAGGAAAACAAGGAAATATTTTTGGATTTTTTAAATTTTCCGATCTTTTTTTTTTTTTTTTTTTAAATAAAACAAAACTAATTAAGAAAACAAAGCAATAACATGGAAACAAATGAAACCAGTTCAAAGTCGAAGGTACAAATTTTTTTTAATTTAGTCATTTTTATACTATTTACCCCCACACTTAAACTAGACATTGTCCCCAATGTCAGAGAATATAATAAAATGCAAATAACAAATAAAAATAAAGTAGATAAATATAAAGAAACAAAATAAAGCAATAGGACTGAAAACTTCCCTAATTTGCAGAAAATCAAGCGATGACCCCCAAGCTAAAATTCTGCAATCAACTTCAAGGGTGGAAATAACCAAAAGTTCCTGCAAAGAAAAGAAATAAGTCAGTTAAGCACGCAAGAAAATATAAAAAACAAACAAACGAAAAATTGCAAATGAAAATAAAAGATAATGAACAAAACTAATAAAGTGATCATTGGTCCTGTTTGGTGACTTTCCACAGCTTTGAACTTGAACTGGCCTCGGAACTTCTTAGCAAGGAAAATGAGACTTGATTGGTGGTGTTGTTGAAGCTTCTCGAGCTCTTGGTTTCAACTCAGACTCCTTCTGCCGGGTTGATTGAGTCTGCAGGCTACATTCTTCTCTTTTTGTTCTTCTGCATGGCAGGTAGGCACGAGGAATAGGTGGTGGTCTGCTTCTTTGTTCAATCTGTCCAAGTGCCGACCGATTGCCTTTCTTTCACCTTGCCCCGTAGCCAAGAGCAAGGGTAAAGGAAAAGCATGCCATGAGAAATCTTTGCCTCTGACTCTGATGATATGGGATACTTTTGCTTTTGAAGAAGTATCGTTCCACAGGTGTATGCTTGAACTGGGCTGGGGAACTTCTTAGCAAGGAAAATGAGACTTGATCTTGAAGATGAAGCAGCACCTTGTCTCCACATGCTTCAAGTAACATTTTCACTTGCCTTGGCTGTTCTCCAGGCAGATGTGGCGACTTCTTCGGAAGTACATCAGTGGTTGAAGAAGAGCACTCGAGAGCAATGCTAGGTAAGCAATCAGGAAGGATTTCCAGGCAGTCGGTTCTTAGATTGGAAGATTGACACCGAGTGCTGGCTGATTGCCCGCTTTCTCCTTGCCACAAAGACAAGGACAAGGACAGGAAGAAAGCGTGATATGAGATACTCTTGCTTTCAACCTTCATGATATGAAATACTCTAGCTCTAGATGTCTTATTTGTAAAGGTATCCCAGGGAATGAGAAACACAGAGAAACTCGAGAGGGTTTGATGGAAAGGCATTTTCGGAGATGAAAAATTTCGGAGATGAAGAAGTGTTGAGAGAGTTTGCCTTTGCAATGGATGAGAAGGTAGACGTTTATAGAATTTTTCTTCACAACCGAAACTATTCCTTTACCCTGTCGGCAGCCGGTGGATGGATGAACAGTACAGGTCACGCGCTTTCTGAAAAAGTCACCCGTAATTTGCGCAAAGCTGACAGTGCGCGTGACGAGTGACGACAAAATTGGAAAAGCTGTTCGCCTCGTGATTCCTGACCGCTCCGACTTTTGATAAAGACGCCCGACTTTTGAGAGAGCGGCGTCCGACTTTTGAGAAAGGAACCGACTTTTGAGACGGAGTCCGACTTTTGAGAACGGCGACGCCGCTTTTGAGAAAAGAATCCGGCTTTTGAGAAAGGAGCCCGGCTATTCGATTTGCGAGAGGGCGCCTCTTCGACTGCTGAGTGATGCCTCAACGATTTCTTCTTCTTATAAGAACGCTCATTTTTGTTCCACAACACACTTAAGCTCCCCCTGTAAACACTCCCTCCTGCAAACACTTCCTCCTGTAAACACTCCCTCTTGCACTTCTTTTAATCTTGATCATTCCGACTCTTCATTCTCAACACCTTCAAATATGTCTTGCCCTTCTGACCGTCGCCTTAACTTGAATGTTGGGGAAAATAGTGATATATCTTCTCCAACCAACATTTGGCAGCCGTCCTTCATATCCCCGAATGGTCCTCTTACAGTTGGGGATTCCATGATGATGAACGAAACAACCGCATCGGTGGTGGCCCGAAATCTGCTCACTCCTAGAGACACTAGGATACTTTCTAGGCGGTCCGACGAACTGGCTGTTCAGGACTCCATGGCCTACAGCGTCCGATGCGCAGGCTCCGTATCAAACATGGGCCAGCGCCTTCTTGCACGAACCCGTCAGGTGGAGTCGTTGATGGCTGAAGTGGCTAGTCTTCGGCAGGAGGTCAGAGTGCTTAGGCATGAGAACAGGGATTTGCACATGCTTGCAACCAATTACTCAACCAGCATGAAGAGGAAGCTGGATCAGATGCAGGAGTCCGAAGTGCGGATTCAGAGTGATCATCAACGGTTTATGGCGTTACTCCCGAGGTTTGTGTTGCCTTCGTCCTCGGGAGCAGCACCAAGTATTGAGGCTCTGAATGATCCAGCTCTGGCGCTTCGTCTTTCAGGGGCTCCGTCGACCTCCGAGGCACCACCAACCAATGACCAATGAACGAAATTAAATTACAAGTTATTGTAAAAAAAATTTACGCATTTAAGTTTTTTTTTTTTTTTTTATTTTTTTTATTTATATGAATGTTTATGTTTTTAAGTTTTTTATTTTATTTTTTATTTTATTTTTTATTTTTTATGTATTTTTAACAACTTAAATAAGAAAACACAACAATAAGTAAAACAAAGTAAAAAGACTAAGTTTAACTTTCTAAACAAAAATCACAACTAACTAAACAAAACAAAATGAAATCAACGTAAAAAGAAATCAACGTAAAATAAATTCATACAAGAGCCAACAAACAATGAAAGAACTAAATACAGTAAAATAAATTCAGTAAAGAGAAGGGATTAGGAATGCAAATCTGATTGTGGGTGATTCCTAGGCCTCCCTTCATTATTCAAATGCATGGGCTTATCATTGAACGGACGGTGGTACTTGAAATGATCCGACAACGGTCTAAGTTCTAATGACGGTGCCTGAATCATCAAAATTAGAAACAAGTTAGTATAAATTAAAATTAAAAATGGAGAAGATGGCTTACAGTCACATTCAAACTCAATTACAAACACCACGTCTTTGAACGTTTCCGGGACTTTGAACTTGGCCAGGTTTACTATGATGGTTGTGGCTTGTCCCGTGTCATCAAACTCAACTGCTTTAGGCTTGATTGTCTCATGCACAGCCTCTTGGATGTATTCTTGAAATTCTCCGGCCACCTCATTTTCTGGAATAATTCTTCTTGGTGTACAAGTCTCTTTGAACGTTTCAATACCATCGGGAACTTGATTTGGTACACCAAGAATTTGGATATCACATTGCACCTTGGGAAGATCTTCCACAACATATTTTTCATTCACTTCTTCCTTGGGATTTAAAAACCTGCAAGGAAAAAGGACATTTGGTGGAACGATGTCAGAATGAATTGAACTTAGAACCTCCTCACCTGAGTTGGATGACATAAGGACTTGGGGGGTTTGCGATAAGAATTCTTCTAAACTGCCCAAGTCGTCATCCTCATCTTCTTCTTGAATTGGCAATTCATCCATGTTCGGGGTCTGTTTGGATGGTTCAGGAACAACTTCATCCTCCATATCACTTCCCAAAGTGATGGCTTCATTAATTTCCATTTCTCCCTCTGAATTTGCAAAGTTTGAGTTGGAGAGTTCACTTTGATCTCGGATCTGTGCCATGAATTCCATAATCTGCCCAACATGCATATCCAATTCGTCCACTCTTCTGACTCGGTCTTGCATCTCCTGGTTTTGATTTTCTACTCCCTGATTCAAAGAGGTGAGTAAATTATTAAGTGTATCATTATGCAAGGATGTACCTGAATTGAATTGGGTTGATTGTTGTGGTGGATGTGACGGTTCATATGGCCACTGATAGAACTCTTCCGATGGCGGCAATTGTCTTTCTTTTTGTGAACCCTGTACCCAAGAAATTAATTCTTCAAGCATTTGATTATAATCCACGGGCATACTCTGATTCGATTGGAATTGTTGTGGGGGATGCTGTGGTGGCTGCATAGGTCTTGAATAGAACGCGTCTTCTTGCTGCCAATATCCACCTTGTTGAACCTGTTGAGGTTCTCCCCACCTATGATCTGAATAATTTCTCCAATCCGAATTGCAAGCGTTGGAAAACATGTTGCCCCTTGATTGGTTATGGCCCTGATATCCCCAAACATCTTCATTGGCAGAAAATTGAGGACTTTGATATCCTTGCCTATAGGGCACATCAAGTGTAGGGACACTTGGCATTGTGGTCCGTTCGTCATTATGAGTTAATTGAGCAGTGAGCTGTGCCAATAGATCTTGAATGCTAGTAGAATCCAGGTCTTGCTCCATTTGTACCTCAATTCAAAGAAAACTAAATCAAATATCAAAAGTAAAAGACATAAACACAAATAAACATAAGCAAAAAAAACAAAAATAAAAGGATTAGCAAATTTTGCTAATCCCCGGCAACGGCGCCAAAAATTTGATGCGAAAATAAATTGACGCACAAATTTAAACCCTATTTGTGACAGTTGTAGTAATGATGTAAGTAGGGATCGTTCTAGGCCGGGGATTAACTAGGGATGCTAACCCAAGTAAAATTAAATTAAAAACGTAAAAACAAAATTTAAAACACTAAACTAGACTCAAGACACTTAAATAGAATAACTCAAAATAAAACTAACAAATAAACTAAATAAATCAAAAGACTCAAAACAACTCAAGACTTAAGAAAACACAAACTAAAATGATTTCTAATAAATCTAACACTTTAAAATAAAATGGGGGATTGATTTTGATGAAAAGTAAATTAAACTTAAATAAATTACAAAATTGACAAAAACATAAAATTAAGGTAAAATGATAAATGACGGACTGGCTAGAGGATTATTCTCCACGCATGCCACAAATGCAACCTAAATTGATTTTCAGTTGTTCTTTCAATAAATTGTAAATTCTCAACGCCCCAAATTAACCATGAATTGCATAAATTAATTCTCAGATTTTCCTTAAGTTAATGGATTGGATGATTGCATACGACAACCCAAAACATTCCCCACAAGTTCCCTACATGAATTGCATAATAGAGAAACAAGCAAGAATCATTACGTTCTATGAAAATCATAAGCATTGACGAGGCACTCATTACTATGAATTGCATGAAACTTATGCCAAGAATTTACTTAACACGATTGTGGTCAACAACCTTTACTACTTGTGAATATAAGTTCATAACGATTAGGTGAAATTCACTTATATTCTAGCATCAAATTCATGCATGTAAATTAAGTATGCATCCTTAATCGACAAACAAAAATAAGTTATCAATCAAGCAGTTAAGCAAATTAAATCACAACTCAGAAATCACAACTGAAGATAATCAATTCAAATTACAACTATATCCATGGTTTTGAATTAAACTCTAGCCAAAATAAAATTAGTTATACATTATTTAAATTAAAACAGAAATTAAACTTGAGTTTGGGAACGAATTAACCGATAGAAATGTGCAAGGATCTGTGCATTTATTTTCCTCGGTGCTGCCCAAGTCAGCACTGCATCGTGCTGACTCCCCGTGCTGACTTCGTTCCTTCCACGTCCCGTACTGATTTCCCGCGCCTCTCCTGCTTCCGCAGCTGCCCAGCAGCCTTGCTGCTTCTCTGCGTTCCTCTAGCTATCTGCCCAGTCACGCTGCCAAATGGCAGCAAAACAAAACCTCCTCCGCAGCTCACTGCTTCAGCTGCCCGCGCTGACCTGCCTCCCCCGTTGCGCAGCGTTGCTTCCCCACGAGGCCCTGCGTATTCAAGCTGCCAAGGCAGCTCCTATCCTCTTCGATCCGTGCGTCTCAGTCTGTCCTGCTGCCTCGCAAGGCAGCTTGCTGCCTTCGTCTGTCTCCCCAAGTCCGCGTCTCAGGCCTCGCTGCTGCGTCGCTGCCTTCTAGCTGCCAGGAAGGCAGCTCTCTTCCTTCCTCCAAACTGCCCAGTACTCGCTGCACAAGGCAGCTGACTTCCCTTCTGTTTCTCTCTTTCCTATCCCCCATCTGCTCCTCCTTACTGTTTTTCTGTGCAGCTGCTGCAAGGCAGCAACTCCTTGCTTCCCCGTATTCAAGCTGCCAAGGCAGCTTCTATCCTCTTCTGCGCTGACTGCACGCTGCACCAAGCAGCCCGAGACCTTCAGCTGCCAAAGGCAGCTCTCTGACCTCTCTCACTTCAACCCCCAAACCTTCTTTCCTTCTCCCCCCCTCTCTTTCTGCGATGCTGTCCTCCTTTTAAAACGTGAGAACCTCCCCCGTGCTCATTCTTTCTTGTCTCCCCGCACGCCTCCACTGCTTTCTGCAGTGCGCCCCATCCTCTATTTTATTTCCTGTCAGTTTCTTTTTTTATGCTTTTCTCCTTTATTTGATCCCCATGCGTTGCTTTCTGCCAAAACCCCACTCAATTAACATCATATATATATATAAATATAAATATATATATAATATATATATATATATATATATATATTTATAATACTATCTTATTTTTATTAACCAAAAATAGTGGGCAAGACAGTTTTGACGATTTTATCACTTAAAATCTCACTTGTGCAATATTTATTTTATTTACTAGATAAATACTAAAAAACACAAAAACAAAGTAAATAGCTCAAAAATATAAGAAACTAACTAAGAAAAGACGAGAGAATTTGATGTAAAATATGTATAAATATAATCCGATCAATAAGCTTGAAAGGTTTTTAAGCTACTACACAATGTCTTCTACCCGAATACTCCACGTTTATACATTTTTGAATGTATAAAATAATTTCTCATTAAAGTCATGAGAAATAGTGGGAGGTGTGAAAATGGATATAAACTTGAATGTGATTGGTTTATAGTTGTCTAAAGAATAATAGTACTTGACTATTATTAAGAGTTTGTAATTTTAATTGTTAAAAGACTCAAGCTCTTCAAACGTTAAAATTCTATGTTGTGTGACATTCTAAAGAATAGTCTTTGAATGTTGGTTTCGTCAACCTAGCATAAAATGGTTATATGTTGGGAGTTGTCCATCATTCTCTTTTATGAGAACAAGCTAATAACAATAAGCATATGGACAAATTGATGAAACAAAAGGGAATAGTTTCAAAATGAGTCACAACATAAGTTTTAACAACAAGACAATGCAAATTCAACATCTCATGTAACTATAACTCTCAATGTAGTTTTGATAAAGAATTATATCAACCACCTAGAAGGAATGGTTGAGTTTCTATATCCTTAGTAGGAGCCATGCTTCCACTAAAGACTTGGATAATTCTTATATGACTACATTAAAGGTCTTAGTATGACTAAAACTTGAAGTATGGTGTATGACACCATATGATTTAAATGAGTAGACTTGATAAAGCAAGTTACACATTTCAAATGGAATTACTTGAGAAGGAATTCTTTTGTGTATGATTCGTTTAAATAACTTGTGTTAGCTAGTGTTGTTGATAGTCTCAAAATTGTTGAGACATCATCAATAAGCTAATGGATCTCAATGATTGTCAATGGATCCAAGACAAGTTGGTGGGAGCAATATGCATTCAAATCAAGAAAATATAAGTGTTAAGATTTTTTGAATGAATGCTAAGTTACAACAAGGCCAGTGGGAGTGATGTCATAATTTGAGCAACAAGATATGAATAAAGTCTATTTGATAGACTTGATAAAACATAGATGTTACTCGAAAAATGACAAAACGTGAGACGGTCAATTTTAAAGTATAGACTTGAAATTGGACTTATTGATATAGCAAGACTATCTCAATGATGTTATATGGGAATTAAATCTCAAATGTTGTAGATTTAAGAAAGCATTTTCCTATATGATAGAAAATCAATTTCATAACCCTTATAATGAATGTGTCACAAAGTCACAAAAGTGACACATGTATGGACTTGTGAAGTAGATATCCTAAAGAGAAGAACCATAGGGGTTGTCACTTTAAGATATTACTATATCCCAGGATCAGAACCAAAGCAACTGATAGAGTATTATTGCCTTTAAGAAAGGAACATCAGAGTGGGACTCTGGAAGCGTGCATTCACTTAGGTTATTAACCAAAGTGAAAATAACTCATTTTAACAAATGGAACTTCATAGTGGATGAAGTACTAATCATATGAATGTATTGTAAGTATTGTACTACAATGGTCTCAAGGTTGGAGCAAAGTTTGTATAAAGTATACAAACGAAATATATGACGATATATTGTTTTAGAAACTGCTTCAAAATGTGTTTTGAATGAAATAGGTTCTTTTAGAACCAATGATTGAATCCAAACCATAAGGTCGTTAGTAGGATACTACGACGTAATGGGGCGATAACTCAAGCCATGGAATCAAGGTCTCATCAAAGTATTCGAACATAAGAAAGAGACATCGTCAAATGTTTTGGAAACATTTGATAAGTGAATCCCTTTTAAAATAAAAGGGATTAATACATAACCAAGTTAACCTACGAGCATAAGCTCTCTCAACTAGCATGTATAAGATACACTAGTGATTAACTTTAGTGCAAGTGGGAGATTATTGGAAATATGCCCTGAAAGTCAATCTTTGGAAGAAACCTTTCAAGACAATAAATAGATGTATAGATGACTCTTATACATCAAATGGCAAAGATACTGATTAGGACTATCTCAATGAACGATATATGTCCTAAATAGTGAATCCATGGACAATGGATCGATTGAAGAAGTAATCTAATGATGTTAGATTACAGAGACCTTCTTCACATAACCATCATGTCTAAAAGGTTCCTAGTCATAGGAATGTCTGAGGGAAACTGACAATGCATAGACCGGTACATACTATGTCCGCTTCGATTGGAATGATGGAAAGTCTCATCCCATTCGTGTAGTGACGCTAAGACAAGTATGTAGGTGCTCATTAAGGGAATGAGTTCACTGAACACAATCGAACGAGAATACTTGCATGGAGGTCTACTCACATGTCAAGCAAGTAACTCTAATGGTTGGAATAATGTAAGTAGTCCTTTGACCTGAGGCATCGTCGTTGTCTTGTGGTTAAGTACTTGATCTTTGATTATGTCAAAGTCACCCCATTCGCGGGTGTCCACGACATAGTTGGGGTTAAGCCACTTAGTCATGAAGGCAAGTGAATGCGCAACAAGGAATCTCTAATCCTCGTTAAGAGAGGAAGAATACTCTAAGATATGATTCGGGAATCTTCGGCCGAAGTATCGAGCGTAAATAAGGAAAGCGTTCCTATACGACTCAATTGAATCATATAAGAAGGAATAATCACATTAGGGGTTTGACATAATATATCCATACCCTAGTGATGTGATTGAGAGTATTGTTTTAGAGAAGGATCGAATTACATTGTAATTCCAACTGAATAGGTTCTCCGAACAACTTCTACATTAGCTTGGGTAGCCATGATATATGGTTAGATGTCACTCATGGTTTGTGAGTTCTTCTAGATGATTAAATGTAATCGTCAAAGAAGAAGGTGAATTAAAAGTAAGTTTTAATTCACTAAGTGATTGGATTAACAATAATCAATTGGATTGGTGCCAATCACCTCACTGCCTTGCTAATTAGAACCTAAAATGATTGTACACCGATACACTCTTGTAGTGATACAACTATTGGATGATGGAAATAATTAATTGGATTAATTAAGTGTTGTGATTAATTATAAAGTCTAATGAAATCATAAAAGCGATATAAGATCGTTTTGGGCTTAAAGAAACGTTCGGGTTTAATTGGGCCCATTGGACCTAAACCCATTGGGCTTTTATTCAAGCATTGGATGACTTGAAATAAATAAAAGCCCAAAGCCCAAACAACACTAAAGGGGGCCGGCCATATAGAGTGAAAGATGGAGATAAAGGTCAAATGTTGACTTGTTTCTTTTTGGCTATAAAAGGAACTTTATAGAGATATTTTTCATTAGGGTTTTTTGAAGTGTTTAAAGAACAAAAGAGAAAAAGAAATATCTCTCTAACACTCTCAAAGGGACGGCCACCTTAGGGGGAATTTAACTAATCATCTTTTTCACCCCTTTGGTTATTCCTTCATCCTTCTCACTACACTAGTGGGTGATGATCTTTAGAGGTTTTCAATCTTGGAAACTTGAAGAGAACCTAGGAGCACTCATTCTAACAAAGTGGATGAGGCAAGGAGGGAGGCTAGGCTCAAGGAGTTCAAGGAACAAAGGGCTTGGAGGTGGTCCATCCTTGGTCTAAAATCTAGATCAAGAGGTATAGATCTACTCCGAAACTTTGTTCTTAACTTAAATGTTTTTGATGCATCATATATAAACCTATGAACCTTGAAGGGGATTTTCATGACTATAGCTTTGATATTATGTGATAACATGCTTCCGTTGCTTTCGTATATAAATTTTTAATTGTATATGCATGCTAGTCATTTGAAATCCCATATGAAATCTCATAAATTTCCCTTCACCTATTTCTTCAACAATCGAATTTGCACCTTCTCTAGAGAAGTTCGCTCAACCCATGTTTAAGTACTTCAACAAAGATTCTGGCCCGAACTACCACGTCATTTATTGTCAGAATGTTATGGCTCTATACAACAATAAGAACGCATGGATGTGCAAGATGTTCCCATCTACCTTGGAGGGATGTGCAAGATAGTTCTCAAAATTGCCGGCCCGCATAGTTCTTATAATTGCCAACCCACTTCCTTGATAGTTACGACCTTACTAACATCTTCCCTATTACTTACTATGTTTATTGTGATGTCCGCAATGTCATGAGGCCATTTTTCAACATGAGCACTCAAACTATGAATGAGATTTTTAGAGCATACCTAAAACGATCTTGTGTGGAATTGGTTGAGATCGAAAAGCTGGATGACAGACTCGCCACAATGGATTTCAAGCAAGGGCTCGTCCACTTGCCTCTCTCCCAAAAGAATAAGAAAAAGTACGATTACGATACCCTAGTAGAATGCTTTAATATTGTTGATGGTATCACTAACTAGGATGATAGAGCTCGAAAGAAAAACTCTGACACAATTCATGAAAGAAGGTCCGTTCAGAGAAAAGATGATCGAGACACCCCACCTCATTTCCTCTTCAGAATGACAAGAGAGGACGCAAGGATAAGCCAGCTCTTCCCAAGCTAAAATAGTACATTGCTTTAAACATTACCATCAACAATGCCCTTCATATCATCAAGGATAAACTCTTCCTAAAAAAGCCTAAACTTAATTGACTAGTACGTCCAACTAGTCAGAGTCTACGCATATCAGTCTCACAACAACAATCCCCAAACATGAACACATTCACATATCAGTTCATTGTGCAAACAATAATGACAAAGCAATTATGAATTAAAGTATGCTGGATTGACTATTCAAACTCACCAGTCAACTATGTACATATTCGTTAGTTAACTAAACACAAACCTATCAATCAAACTTAGTTTACTAGAAGTTATCCTAGTCAATAACAATTCAATTCATTACTCATAATATGTAGTGTAAACTTAGTCGCAAACACATATCAAATAGCAACCCATAGGATGCATGTAACAAATGCTAATAAACAAGATACATGGACAAGTTCAAGTAACAAAGAACATAAGAAATTTTTGACCTAAAAAACCCACCTCTGAGTTTAAAAAATTGGGGACTCCATCGAGTCTAATCCACTAGTGCAAATAAGATTCATACAAGGTCAAGCTCATTTTCTAGATCTAATCTATGAAGCAGCTTTACCTTTGTATAAACTTACTTTGCAAGAGATGGAGACATCTTTAATCTTCATAAGAGGCCAGCTACATCCCTTGAGCTCATCTTCTTATGGCACCGAGACCAAAATGATTCATGTAGAATGATATGATGATGATGATATGAGATGTCGATTCAAATGACAAGTCAGTTTCTCCAGTCAAACAGTTGAAGCAAGAAAACTGATGTGAATCCAACCTAGGTCTATATGAAGATTTGAAACTTTAAAATCTAGACTATGAACATTGCAAACCTTTTTCAGAGATAATGTGAGTGAGTTAGCATAAGATTAAAGACATGAAAAAAGATATGCAACTTGGGTTTCTAGTAAAGGACAAGAGAGGAAACTTCAAGCTTTTACAACACTCTCTAAACTCTAAACCCTCTAACCAACCACGAACTATGTAAATGATATGTAGCCGTGGATTAAAAAAAATAAAAAATCAATTTCTTCAACCAAGCATTAAGGATTGAAGAAACTAACTGAGAATCCTCCCTATAAAGGTCTATTAAAAAAGATTTTGAAATAAGATTGAGATCAAAGATCGGAGAAAGCATTTTTATGAATAATTTTAAGAATATTCAATGAAGAACTTTTATCCAGAAAATGATTTGCTCCTTCTAGGGTTTCTAGGCTAGAGAGGAAAAAGAAAGACACTATCACTTTGAAGATGAAGTTGGAAATCCCAAAAAAACAAAATCCCAAAAAACAAAAGACCACCACACAAGGCTTTTATCAAAAATATTTTTTTTGTTTTGGTTAAGTTGGAGTACGACAAGGACATGTGTCAAATGAAAAGCAATCTAATAAGATCAATGGTGAAAAACTTACACTCGGGTAAAAGGTGTCAGTCAACCCGTCTACCTTAAATTGTGTGCCCAACTCACATGAAAACAATGAGCAATTTTGACAGGACAACTTCACTAGTCAAAATGTTTAAGAAATTTAAAAGTAAAATGCATATGCATGTACAAACCTTACTTGAGTTGAGGCAACACCATTTGCACTTTGATCTTTCATAACCCAAACTTTAGACTCAAGTATCCTAAGGTCTCATCTAAGGAAAATAGATCTAAAGAGCATGTGTGGTACATAATTACAAGATTTACAAGGAAAGCCAAAAACAACTAACTCTAGATACTTCACAAAGTATAATTATATTCTCAATGATAGATTGAGAACCCCGAGTCATAAACTAGTATTTGAAACAAAATAAAACAAAACAAAATCAGAAACAAAATAAAAGAAACAAACGGCAACAAAGGGGAATATAAGCAATTTTGCTTATCCCCAGCAACAACTCCAAAATTTGATGTAACTAATGCTAGGGGTGGGTTGGAAAAACCGAAAACTGAAAAAAACTGGACCAAAAACCGAACTGAGACTGAAAAAACCGAACCGAATCTGGTTTGTTTGGTTTCGGTTTTTGGGGTTCGGAAATCGAACCGAACCGAAGTTCTATTATTTTATTAATTAATAATTCTATCTGAGAACGACGTCCTTTACCCCTCGAAGTGCAACCCTACGCGTCCTAATTCCTCTTTCCCATTTTCCCAGTTCGACTTCTCGCAGCCCCCTGAGCCTCGTCTCTTAGACTCTCTCTCGATCTTCAATCACTTTCTCAAAGACTCAAATTCTCTGTCTCTCATTCCTAGCGGCGACCCGCGACGGCGCGACCCTTCTCAATTCTCACTCTCAAACTCTCTGCAAAAGGTTAGTCTCACACTCTCACTTCTTGTAATTTAGATTAATGCATGTAGAATTGGAGAATACCCATGTTTCAGAAATTGTAATATTTGATTAATAATTCTTTGTCTTGATTGAAGATTTTGATGGTTTTCTGGGATTTTGAGAACCTGTTTGTGGGTATTGCTTTGAATTTTAGATGTATATATACACAATAAAACTATTGGTGGTTACTGTTATCTGATTTCATGCTCTGCACTCTTGTTTTAAGTTCATCCAAATCATTCCTCCAAATTATACTCACGGGAAAGGTTTACAGTTTACACTATGTATTTTGGAATCCTATAGGAATCTGTAACTGGTCTTTTATTATGTAATTAGGTGGACCAATATGCAGAACCATAATTACAGTAAAAACATATTCCTCCGATCACAATATTACCCACCAACAACAATTTTATCTTATTTTTAGCAGATTTGATCTTCCAAGATAGAATTAAGATATAAAATGAATGATGGTTTGTATTGAGGGCATTAAACGTGAAGTAATCACAAAGATATGAAATGTAGAGAGGTGTGAATAGATGAGGGTTTTCTTTTATGTTCTTTCCTTGTTGGTTATACATTTTGATTTTGATTTGATGTTAAAGTTATTAACTGCATCAGAATGAATGGTTGGTTTGGCATAAACCAAGTCATTAACTGCATTAGAATGAATGGAAAATCGGAGATAGGGACATGACTGGTTGGTTTTTCCTCTTCATGTAAAACTGTGCTTGTTGTGTCTATCTGGTAGATATGTTAAACCGGAGTGCCTTCGAGTCAGATTTTGTTGGGGGGGTTTAATGTTAAGTGGAATTTACATATCATTTGATATATGCTTGATTTCATTTGGTTTATCACGGTATACACCTCATAGGTCTGTTATGTCTTATTCTTGCTGCATTTTTGTATCATTGGCCTTGAAAAATGATCACATAAGATTAAGTCATAATTTTTTAACTTTTATACCAATAACCGAATATGCACCAATTGGAATCTGCACCAATTTACTTTTGTATAAGTTTGTAGTACTAACTACTATCCTCTTATTATTTTGTGCGAATTAGATGAAGTCAAAGGCGTCAAAGGTCTCAAGGGCCTCAAGCTCAAGTTCAAACTCAATGAGATAAAAATCAAATAGCCCTCAGGATCAAACGAACTTTGAATGTTTATTTTAATTGTCTTTGATTCTATTAGAAATTTGGAATGCTTATTTTATCTATGTTGAAATGGGACTTTGATTTTATTTATACTCCTCTAGATGTATTACAAAATGGCTGCAAATTGTTTTCTTTCAATTTTTTTTTTTTTGCTATGGGAAAAGAAAAAAAATAAAAAAACCGAACCGGCCCGAAACCGAATTGAGAAAAACTGAACCGAACACAAACCGACAGAAAACCGAACAGAACAGTAATTTTGGTTCGGTTTCCGATTTTGGCAAAAAACCGAACGGAACCGAACCGAACCCACCCCTAACTAATGCACAAATTAAACCCTACAAAAGATGTGATTGTAGTACGAATAAGTAGGGATCGTTCTATTTCGAATATTAGAAGGGATGCTAATCAACACAAACTAAACAAAAAACAAAAAACTAAGTTAAACTAACAACAAAACAATGAATGAGAGATTTTGAACGAATTTAATTGAACTAAACTGAAATGAAAATAAATGGCAGCAAGTAAATTAAGCTGTGAGCGAGACATGGATGAAAGGCTAGCTAAAGGATTATTCTCCACACATGAAACATATGCACACAAATTAATTTTCAGTTATTCTTCCTATAAACTGTGAATGACAATGCAACAAATTAACCGTGAACAACACTAATTAACTCTCAGATTTTCCTAAGCTCATTGAATTTGATCGTCGCACAACTTAAATTGTTCTTCTCAAATTTTGTAACTATGAACAGACGATAGAAATACATCTCAAAAATCATTAAGTTATGTGAAAATCATAAGCATTAATGACAAAGCATTCGTAACTATGAACATCGTGATATTCTTTCAAAATATTTACTTAACTCAATTATGACTAGTGACTTTTACTACTTATGAATATAAGTCCATAACAATCAGGTGAAATTTCCCTATATTCTAGAATCAAATCCCTGCATGCAAACTAGTGACTTTTAGTACTAGCGAATACAAGTTCATAACGATTATGTGAAATTCACTTAATAAACATACAAGAATGAGTTATCTACAAACTTGTTAAGTAAATCTCCTTCATATTTTTTATGAAACAATAACTTGATGCAATCAATTCATATAAAACTTATGCTCATGGCTTCGAATTTACCTCTAGCTAAAAAGAAACTTAATTACACATGTTCATCATAATTGAAAAACAATCTATAAGAAACATTGAAACTTAAAACAAAGATAGAAAAAAATCTAAATTTCCAGCAACTTTAATGGATGAATAAATAATGGGTGTGGCAAACTTGTGAAATAGGTTGCATGACACTTTATAAAGCACGACAGAATCCAAGGAAGAAAGGGATGAGGGCGTTTAAATTATTTAGACTCTAAGCAAACAGTTGGAGATTGTTTAAATTTGATTAACTCTTCTTAGAAGTTGGAGATAAGATAAGATAAAATACACATCAACTGCCTTATCTCTTGATAGTGTTTCACTCCAACTAGGACTTCTCTTCCTTGTGCAATTCCTTGTCTTCCAAGCCTTAACTTTAAATCCTTTTAGTACATGTTAAACACCATTTAAACTCCAAAAATGTCCAGCTCTTGTACAATCCAGCATATCCAATCCAAGTCCAAAACTGCTCCTATTCCCTGAACCATTTATTGTCAACTTTATCCACTAGACCTAAAATAAAATGAAAATAACTTAAATCAATATAACATATGGACATTAACTAAGTAAATGCAAAGAAATAAGATAACAAAGTCGCATAAATATGCTCCTATCGAGATCCAATATTGACACACCCCAACCCGAAATGTCCACTAGGACTCCGAATTGAGTTGTGTTGGCCGACACCGGGAAGGTGACGAAGCCATAAAGTGCAGTGATATGGAAAATGTGAGTAAATCTAAACCTAAAAGTGCCTAAATACCAGAGTGCGCTGGTGATATGGTATACACCCACTTCACACGTGTCGTCAGAGCACTAGTAAGGTACAGTAGTGTGGGTAAAGATCATACCCTTAGAGGTAGCCACTTATACTAAGATTCGCCAAGAATCCTTGTCGATACAAACTTTCAGCAGCTAAAACCTGGAGGGGCGCAAACAGAAAATGTGAGTGGGCAAAAACAAAGTTTTTGAAAACATCTTTCTCTTTAGAAATATAATTACCCCTCACCGTAAATCCCGTATAATTTCCCAGAAAATAATACTACATACGTATATAGAAATCATTCTCGAAAGCATTGGAAACAAAGTAGATGCCATGCCAACTATCGCAACAATAAATATGTAAGCCATGTGAAATAAATCAATGTAAAATGATATGTTAGCCGGAGTCACCTAATGGGACCTGTACGGTTGAACCTATAACTCATAATTTATTCCTGCACATGAGTTAGAACCACCTAATGTGGTATGTACGACAGGGCTAGGTGTAAATATGTACGCTCAGGTGCTACGATCACGTGAAGGCTGTGTGAATAATCGCGGGTCACCTACGAGTCAGAACCACCTAATGTGGTCTGTATGACAGGACTGTGCACCAAACTTGGATCCAAGGTGAGTGTGCGGTGCGGGAGGTGAACATCACATGAAAGACTGTGCCCTGGCCATGGGCGGGAGTGATAAGCTCATATTTATATATATTTTACATCAAATTCTCTCGTCTTTTCTTGGTTAGTTTCTCATATTTTTGTGCTATTTACTTTGTTTTTGTGTTTTATCGAATTTATTTAGCTAAAGAAAATAAAAATAGCACAAGTGTAATTTTAAGCAATAAATTCGTCATTTTTATATTGCTCACTTATTTTATTAACTTAAGAAAATGTTTTGTCAGAAAATAAAAGAAATGCACACAGGCTGCTAGTGAGAAATGGAAGAAGTGGAGCACTGAAGTAGTGAATAAATAAATAAAAGAAAAGTGGTTCCTGCAATGGGTCAACACGTGGATCCAAACTCACAAATGGAACTTGTTGGCTACTCAATTAATAAGGGTAGTGCTGGTAAAGAAATAAGAATTAAATAGAGAAGTAGTGGAGGTCACTAAGTCATCAGGTGGGGGATGGTGCGGAGCAAAGAAAGAAAAAAAAAAGAATAATGGGGGGAGTGCTGCACTTAGCAGCATCGCAGAAAACTCGAAGAGAAAAGAATGAAATAATAAAAGGAGGGCAGGCTGCTTGGAACAGGGGGGGAGCTGCTCTGGAGGAGAGAGCTGGGAGAGACTGACAAAACAGAAAGCAGTAAAGCTGCCTTGAGGCAGCGAGGATTAGCAGCAGTCAGCAAGGTGGAGGACACGAGAGGAGACGTGCGCGCGAGGAAGCAGGAAACGAAGACAGGTGGCGCACGCAGGAAGCCAACGGGAGAGGACTGACTTGAGGCAGCTGGGGAATAAAAAAAACTGTGCAGAAAGCTGCCTGCCTGGCAGCTAGTGGGGAGAGCAGGTAGAAGCACAGAAAACTGTGCGAGGTCAGACAGAGAGAAACAGGGAGTTTGGCAGGAGCTTGCGGGCAGCGTCAGAAGTGAAGGTTGCTGCTTGGCAGCTGCCAAACAGAAACTGCACGGGGACAGAGGAAGAAATTCCTCATTCGGTTAATTCGCTCCTAACTCATGTTTTACTTTCACTTTAATTTCTGTTTTAATAATGTGTAACTAATTTGTTTTGGCTAGAGGTTAATTCGAAGCCATGGATATATTTGTAATTTGAATTGATTACCTTCAGTTGTGATTTCTGAGTTGTGATTTAATTTGCTTAACTGCTTGATTGATAACTTATTTTTGTATGTCGATTAAGGATGCATACTTAATTTAAATGCATGAATTTGATGCTAGAATATAAGTGAATTTCACCTAATCGTTATGAACTTATATTCACAAGTAGTGAAGGTCGCTTATAAACGATCGCGTTAGGTAAATTCTTGGCACAAGTTTCATGCAATTCATAGTAACGAGTGCCTCGTCAATGCTTATGATTTTCATAGAACTTAATGATTCTTGCTTGTATCTCTATTATGCAATTCATGTAGGGAACTTGTGGGGAATGTTTTGGGTTGTCGTATGCAATCATCCAATCCATTAACTTAAGGAAAATCTGAAGGTTAATTTAAGCGGACCTAATTAACTTGGGGCGTTGAGAATTTACAATTTATTGAAAGAACAACTGAAAATCAATTTAGGTTGCATATGTGTCATGTGTGGAGAATAATCCTCTAGCCAGTCCGTCGTCCATCCATTCACCTTAATTTCATGTTTTTGTCAATTCTGTAATTTATTTAAGTTTAATTTACTTTTCATCAAAAATCAATCCCCCATTTATTTTAAAGTGTTAGGTTTGTTAGAAATTAATTTAGTTTGTGTTTTCTTGAGTTTTGAATTATTTTGAGTCTTTTGATTTGTTTTAGTTTATTTGTTAGTTTTATTTTGAGTGTTTCTATTTAAGTGTTTTGAGTCTAGTTTAGTGTTTTAAATTTTGTTTTTACGTTTTTAATTTAATTTTACTTTGATTAGCATCCCTAGTTAATCCCCGGCCTAGAACGATCCCTACTTACATCATTACTACAACTGTCACAAATAGGGTTTAAATTTGTGCGTTAATTTATTTTCGCATCAAATTTTTGGCGCCGTTGCCGGGGATTAGCAAATTTGCTAATCCTTTTATTTTTGTTTTTGCTTATGTTTATTTGTGTTTGTCTATGTTACTTTTGATATTTGATTTATTTTTCTTTCTTTGAATTGAGGTACAAATGGAGCAAGACCTGGATTCTACTAGCATTCAAGATCTATTGGCACAGCTCACTGCTCAATTAACTCATAATGCCGAACGGACCACAATGCCAAGTGGCCCTACATTTGATATGCCCTATGAGCAAGGATTTCAAACTCATCAATATCCCCAATTTTCTGCAAATGAAGATGTTTGGGGATATCAAGGCTATAACCAATCAAGGGGCAACATGTTTTCCAACGCTTATAATTCGGATTGGAGAGATTATTCAGATTACATGTGGGGAGAACCTCAACAATTTCAACAAAGTGGATATTGGCAGCAAGACGAATTCTATTCAAGACCTATGCAGCTACCACAGCATCCCCCACAGCAATTCCAATCAAATCAAAGTATGCCCGTGGATTATAATCAAAGGCTTGATGAATTAATTTCTTTGGTGCAGGGCTCACAAAACGAAGAACAATTACAGCCATCAGAGGAGTACTATCAATGGCCATGTGCACCACCACATCCACCACAACAATCTCCCCAATTCAATTCAGGTACATCCTTGGATAATGATACACTTAATAATTTACTCACCTCTTTGAATCAGGGAGTAGAAAATCAAAACCAGGAGATGCAAGACCGAGTCAGAAGAGTGGACGAATTGGAGGAGCAAGTTGGGCAGATTTTGGAAATCATGGCACAAATTCAAGATCAAAGAGAACTCTCCAACTCCACATTTGCAAATTCAAGGGGAGAAATGGAAATCGATGAAGCCATCACTTTGGGAAGTGATATGGAGGATGAAGTTGTTCCAGAACCATCCAAACATGGCCCGGACATGGATGAATTGCCGCTTCAAGAAGAAGATGAGGATGACGACTTGGGCAGTTTAGAAGAATTCTTGTCGCAAACCCCTCAAGTCCTTATGCCATCCAACTCAGGTGAGGAGGTTCTAAGTTCAATTCATTCTAACATCGTTCCACCAAATGTCCTTTTTCCTTGCAGGTTTTTAAATCCCAAGGAAGAAGTGAATGAAAAATACGTTGTGGAAGATATTCCAGAAAAGGAGGTGGTCGAAGAATTTGTTGAACTTATCAAAGAGGATGTAGTTGAGACAACCAATGCCAAAGAAATTGAGTTTGATAACAAGGGCCATGTCACAATCATCACATGCAATCTGGCTATATGCAAAGTTCCTGAAACGTTCAAAGACGTGGTGTTTGTGATTGAGTTTGAACGTGATTGTAAGCCATCTTCTCCATTTTTAATTTTAATTTATACTAACTTGTTTCTAATTTTGATGATTCAGGCACCGTCATTAGAACTTAGACCGTTGTCGGATCATTTCAAGTACCACCGTCCGTTCAATGATAAGCCCATGCATTTGAATAATGAAGGGAGGCCTAGGAATCACCCACAATCAGATTTGCATTCCTAATCCCTTCTCTTTACTGCTTTCATTTTGTTTTGTTTATTTAGTTGTGATTTTTGTTTAGAAGATAAACATAGTCTTTTTACTTTGATTTACTTATTTTACATTGATATTTAAAAAAAAAAATGAAAATGAAAAAAAATATATATATAAAAAAAAAATATATATAATAATAATAAACATTACATAATTTAAAAAAAAAAAAAAAAAAAAACAAAAAAAAACAAAACAAAAATACTTATATTTATAATTAAATAAACTTAAATGCATAAATATTTTACAATAACTTGTAAACTAAAAGCTTTCATTGGTCGTTGGTAGGTGGTGCCTCGGAGGTCGACGGAGCCCCTGAAAGACGAAGCGCCAGAGCTGGATCATTCAGAGCCTCAATACTTGGTGCTGCTCCCGAGGACGAAGGCAACACAAACCTCGGGAGTAACGTCATAAAGCGTTGATGATCACTCTGAATCCGCACTTCGGACTCCTACATCTGATCCAGCTTCCTCTTCATGCTGGTTGAGTAATTGGTTGCAAGCATGTGCAAATCCCTGTTCTCATGCCTAAGCACTCTGACCTCTTGCCGAAGACTAGCCACTTCAGCCATCAACGACTCCACCTGACGAGTTCGTGCAAGAAGGCGCTGGCCCATGTTTGATACTGAGCCTGCGCATCGGACGCTGTAGGTCATAGAGTCCTGAACAGCCAGTTCGTCGGACCGCCTGGAAAGTATCCTAGTGTCTCTAGGAGTGAGCAGATTTCTGGCCACCACCGATGCGGTTGTTTCGTTCATCATCATGGAATCCCCAACTGTAAGAGGACCATTCGGGGATATGAAGGACGGCTGCCAAATGTTGGTTGGAGAAGATATATCACTATCTTCCCCAACATTCAAGTTAAGGCGACGGTCAGAGGGGCAAGACATATTTGAAGGTGTTGAGAATGAAGAGTCGGACTGATCAAGATTAAAAGAAATGCAAGGAGGAAGTGTTTACAGGAGGGAGTGTTTACAGGGGGAGCTTAAGTGTGTTGTGGAACAAAAATGAGCGTTCTTATAAGAAGAAGAAATCGTTGAGGCATCACTCAGCAGTCGAAGAGGTGCCCTCTCGCAAATCGAAGAGCCGGATTCCTTTCTCAAAAGCGGCGTCTCCGTCTCAAAAGTCGGACTCCGTCTCAAAAGTCGGTTCCTTTCTCAAAAGTCGGACGCCGCTCTCTCAAAAGTCGGGCGTCTTTCTCAAAAGCCGGAGCGGTCAGGAATCACGAGGCGAGCAGCTTTCCAAATTTTGTCGTCACTCGTCACGCGCGCTGTCAGCTTTGCGCAAATTACGGGTTGCTTTTTCAGAAAGCGCGTGACCTGTACTGTTCATCCATCCACCGGCTGCCGACAGGGGTAAAAGAATAGTTTCGGTTGTGAAGAAAAGACCTATAAACGTCTACCTTCGCATCCATTGCAAAGGCAAACTCTCTCAGCACTTCTTCATCTCCGAAATTTTTCATCTCCGAAAATGCCTTTCCAACAAACCCTCTCGAGTTTCTCTGTGTTTCTCATTCCCTGGGATACCTTTGCAAATAAATCATCTAGAGCTAGAGTATTTCATATCATGAAGGTTGAAAGCAAGAGTATCTCATATCACGCTTTCTCCCTGTCATTGTCCTTGTCTTTGTGATAAGGAGAAAGCGGGCAATCAGCCAGCATTCGGTGTCAATCTTCCGATCTAAGAACCGACTGCCTGGAAATCCTTCCTGATTGCTTACCTAGCATTGCTCTCGAGTGCTCTTCTTCAACCACTGATGTACTTCCGAAGAAGTCGCCACATCTGCCTGGAGAACAGCCAAGGCAAGTGAAAATGTTACTTGAAGCATGTGGAGACAAGGTGCTGCTTCATCTTCAAGATCAAGTCTCATTTTCCTTGCTAAGAAGTTCCCCAGCCCAGTTCAAGCATACACCTGTGGAACGATACTTCTTCAAAAGCAAAAGTATCCCATATCATCAGAGTCAGAGGCAAAGATATCTCATGGCATGCTTTTCCTTTACCCTTGCTCGTGGCTACGGGACAAGGTGAAAGAAAGGCAATCGGTCGGCACTTGGACAGATTGAACAAAGAAGCACACCACCACCTCTACCTCGTGCCTACCTGCCATGCAGAAGAACAAAAAGAGAAGAATGTAGCCTGCAGACTCAATCAACCCGGCAGAAGGAGTCCGAGTTGAAACCAAGAGCTCGAGAAGCTTCAACAACACCACCAATCAAGTCTCATTTTCCTTGCTAAGAAGTTCCGAGGCCAGTTCAAGTTCAAAGCTGTGGAAAGTCACCAAACAGGACCAATGATCACTTTTTAGTTTTATTATTATCTTTTATTTTCATTTTCAATTTTTCGTTTGTTTGTTTTTTCTTGCGTGCTTAACTGACTTATTTCTTTTCTTTGCAGGAACTTTTGGTTATTTCCACCCTTGAAGTTGATTGCAAAATTTTAGCTTGGGGGGTCATCGCTTGATTTTTTCTGCAAATTAGGGAAGTTTTCAGTCCTATTGCTTTATTTTGTTTCTTTATATTTATTTTATTTTTATTTGCATTTTATTATATTTTCTGACATTGGGGACAATGTCTAGTTTAAGTGCGGGGGTAAAGAGTTTAAAAAAAATGACCAAATTGAAAATTTTTGTACCTTCGACTTTGAACTGGTTTCATTTGTTTCCATGTTATTGCTTTGTATTTTCTTAATTAAGTTGTGGTTTAAAAAAAAAAAAAAAAAAATTCGAAAATTTAAAAAAAAAAATCCAAAAATATTTCCTTGTTTTCCTTATTGTTTTGAATTAGATTTTTGTTAGTTCCCCGACCCAATGATATAATCGGATAAAGTTTGAACCATGATCATCAAGAACTTAGTTAACATGTGTTTTGTGAAATTCCTTATTCTTGTGTTAGTTTTGTACATATTTGATTATCCTTGAAAAACTAAATGCACATAGCCTTGTTAATGTGAAACTAAAGCATGATTTAAAGCTCCATATGTGAATTTAGTGACCATATACATCCTATGTGAGTTTTTGAGCCTATTGAAAGTGTGTGCATTTTTCATACACTCCAATTTTTTCATGTGTGATGAACTTATGTGAGATACTTCTCTAGAACTTGCATAACGATCTTTCGAAATTTTTGTCATTGATTGCATGAACTTGAAAATGATAGAGGCATTAGGTTTACCACCATGGCCCAAATAACCTTGTTTCCCAAAGAAAAATGATATCATTAGATTGCCAATTTGAGCCGTATTTGTGAGCCTTTTATTTCTTATCACCAGATATGTCTACCCTTATGCCTGAAATAAATATTTTTCCTTACCCTTTCCAAGCGAGCAATGCGAGATTGTCTTATGAGAAATGTTTGTGAAGTACTTTGGAGGGTGTTTGGCAAAAGAATAAGTGTGGGGGTTTTTCATATTTGTTTCTGTTTTAAAAAAAAAAAAAAAAAAAAAAAAAAAAAGAAAAGAAAAGGAAAAGAAAAAGAAAGATTGTATACAAAGAAAATAAAAAGTTTTTAAAGTTTCAGTTTATGGGTGTGGTTGGAGGTGCTGGAAGAATCGTTGAAAATGTTGAGTTCTTATAAATCTAAAGAAAAAAATCGCTTGCAATGCAGCTTGGAACTTGTGTTTGCCTATTCTTTCATTTCAATAACCCTATCCCTAAGCTTCATTACATCCAATAAAAGTCCTCTTGATTTAAGTTTTGCAATTATGACTGTGGAGAAGTGATCTTTATGCAAGCTTATGGTAGAACTTTCACATTTGTTTCTTTGAGCGAAACACATTAAAACTAAACACATGTGTGATTGAGTGCATATTCCGTGAGAAGGTCGCTAGTTTGCAGATGGTGATTTTTAAAAAATAAAAATTTGAAATTGCATGAGCATGGCTATCTCACACACTACACTTCAAGGATGTTTCAAAGATTACTGCTAATATTTGAGTAAGGAAAATGAACTTGAATTGCTTATTGGTGTTAGCTATGGTTCTTGTTGATTTGTGTTCTCGAATGAAATTCTATGAGGGTCACATAGGGGGAAACTAATAATTTTCATGTTATTACTTTTTCTGTTTTCGTTTGTTTTGCTCGAGGACTAGCAAAAGCTAAGTGTGGGGGTATTTGATAAGCTCATATTTATATATATTTTACATCAAATTCTCTCGTCTTTTCTTGGTTAGTTTCTCATATTTTTGTGCTATTTACTTTGTTTTTGTGTTTTATCGAATTTATTTAGCTAAAGAAAATAAAAATAGCACAAGTGTAATTTTAAGCAATAAATTCGTCATTTTTATATTGCTCACTTATTTTATTAACTTAAGAAAATGTTTTGTCAGAAAATAAAAGAAATGCACACAGGCTGCTAGTGAGAAATGGAAGAAGTGGAGCACTGAAGTAGTGAATAAATAAATAAAAGAAAAGTGGTTCCTGCAATGGGTCAACACGTGGATCCAAACTCACAAATGGAACTTGTTGGCTACTCAATTAATAAGGGTAGTGCTGGTAAAGAAATAAGAATTAAATAGAGAAGTAGTGGAGGTCACTAAGTCATCAGGTGGGGGATGGTGCGAAGCAAAGAAAGAAAAAAAAAAGAATAATGGGGGGAGTGCTGCACTTAGCAGCATCGCAGAAAAGTCGAAGAGAAAAGAATGAAATAATAAAAGGAGGGCAGGCTGCTTGGAACAGGGGGGGGAGCTGCTCTGGAAGAGAGAGCTGGGAGAGACTGACAAAACAGAAAGCAGTAAAGCTGCCTTGAGGCAGCGAGGATTAGCAGCAGTCAGCAAGGTGGAGGACACGGGAGGAGACGTGCGCGCGAGGAAGCAGGAAACGAAGACAGGTGGCGCACGCAGGAAGCCAACGGGAGAGGACTGACTTGAGGCAGCTGGGGAATAAAAAAAACTGTGCAGAAAGCTGCCTGCCTGGCAGCTAGTGGGGAGAGCAGGTAGAAGCACAGAAAACTGTGCGAGGTCAGACAGAGAGAAACAGGGAGTTTGGCAGGAGCTTGCGGGCAGCGTCAGAAGTGAAGGTTGCTGCTTGGCAGCTGCCAAACAGAAACTGCACGGGGACAGAGGAAGAAATTCCTCATTCGGTTAATTCGCTCCTAACTCATGTTTTACTTTCACTTTAATTTCTGTTTTAATAATGTGTAACTAATTTGTTTTGGCTAGAGGTTAATTCGAAGCCATGGATATATTTGTAATTTGAATTGATTACCTTCAGTTGTGATTTCTGAGTTGTGATTTAATTTGCTTAACTGCTTGATTGATAACTTATTTTTGTATGTCGATTAAGGATGCATACTTAATTTAAATGCATGAATTTGATGCTAGAATATAAGTGAATTTCACCTAATCGTTATGAACTTATATTCACAAGTAGTGAAGGTCGCTTATAAACGATCGCGTTAGGTAAATTCTTGGCACAAGTTTCATGCAATTCATAGTAACGAGTGCCTCGTCAATGCTTATGATTTTCATAGAACTTAATGATTCTTGCTTGTATCTCTATTATGCAATTCATGTAGGGAACTTGTGGGGAATGTTTTGGGTTGTCGTATGCAATCATCCAATCCATTAACTTAAGGAAAATCTGAAGGTTAATTTAAGCGGACCTAATTAACTTGGGGCGTTGAGAATTTACAATTTATTGAAAGAACAACTGAAAATCAATTTAGGTTGCATATGTGTCATGTGTGGAGAATAATCCTCTAGCCAGTCCGTCGTCCATCCATTCACCTTAATTTCATGTTTTTGTCAATTCTGTAATTTATTTAAGTTTAATTTACTTTTCATCAAAAATCAATCCCCCATTTATTTTAAAGTGTTAGGTTTGTTAGAAATTAATTTAGTTTGTGTTTTCTTGAGTTTTGAATTATTTTGAGTCTTTTGATTTGTTTTAGTTTATTTGTTAGTTTTATTTTGAGTGTTTCTATTTAAGTGTTTTGAGTCTAGTTTAGTGTTTTAAATTTTGTTTTTACGTTTTTAATTTAATTTTACTTTGATTAGCATCCCTAGTTAATCCCCGGCCTAGAACGATCCCTACTTACATCATTACTACAACTGTCACAAATAGGGTTTAAATTTGTGCGTTAATTTATTTTCGCATCAGGGAGCACTAACACCGGGGTGCAGGATAATGAACACTAAATGCGTCCAGGCATAACCATATACATCACAACCACTAACATCATAATGTACTCACCTGTAGCTTACCTGGGCCTCCGCAACATCATGCAACATTATGCATAACTACACTAATGCATATACTAAAATATAACGCAAGTATGACATGGCATTTCAATTACATTTCATTTAAAACAATTTCTGGGAAAAACGTAAAGCATACATACGTATATATAGGAAACCAAGAGCCCACTCACCTGGAGTCCGCGCTACAACTCCCTAGCATGAATATCGAGATGTCTCGAACGATCGTCGCCTAGAGCAAATATCAAATCACATCTCAGAATCCTTACTGATAGAACACGTAATTTACATAAAACACATCCCCAAGGACGATCTAGAATGATTTGAGACCCATTGAATCGAACTTCCCTTGAGGCCTAGAACAATGCCCAGTCAGTGGTTGGAGAGTCAGAGTAGATTTGAGGACGAATCAAGAACACCCAAATTCTAGGGTTCTGACGGGTTTTAGCGAAATTGGAGCTCTTCCCGACCAAATTGGTCTTGGTCTCAGGTATAAAACTTACTCTACTCATTGAGATCTTCATTTCTGTAAAATTTGAGAATTTTTGGAAATGGTTGGATTTTCAGGTGAGTCGGGGTGGCCAACCGCCACCTGCGGTGGCACGTGCGGTGGCGCGTGGACCTTCCTAGCCTAAATTTGAATACCCTGATTTATTGTAACATCCCACATCGCTCAGGGGATTGGATCCTCTAAGCCTTATATGTATATTCCCATCTCTACCTAGCACGAGGCCTTTTGGGAGTTCACTGGTTTTGGGTTCCATCGGAACTCCGAAGTTAAGCGAGTTCGCGCGAGAGCAATCCCATGATGGGTGACCCACTGGGAAGTTCTCGTGTGAGTTCCCAGAAACAAAACTGTGAGGGCGTGGTTGGGGCCCAAAGCGGACAATATTGTGCTACGGTGGAGTCGAGGCCTGGAAGTGGTGGGGGCCCGGGCCGGGATGTGACAAATATGATCAAATCTAACGATAAAAAAGAAGAAGATCTAACTACCCAAAATGAAACTCAATGTTTAAAACAATTAAAAAAATTATTTAAATAAAAATTCATCCAAAAACTCTATAAATACATATGTATTTGTTCAAACATCCACACTATATTCACTTTTCTCATACAATTGGCCTATTGAGCTTCTAGGATCCCGAACGCTCTCTCCATCTTTCCTATACGACTCTTGTTTTTGCAAAAATAATTTCTTCATTGCATTATCGGGATGAGAATAACTTTTCACAAATGTAAGCCAACTAGGATAAATAACGTAGTAACCTAGCTCATGTCTATTACCATTTATCTTGTACCTCTATTCGGGTGTCCATCCATTGACGACGTCATCGAATACATGAGAAGACCAAAGAACATTGATATCGTTGTTTGATCCAAGAACATTGACACATGTTTCATGGAGTCGATTTAGTGATTTTTTAATATTAATTAGAATCTAATTTTTTTGGGTTAAAATGTTCATAAAAATAAATTATTGGTGTATATATATGTCACAGCCCGTCCTGAAAGATGGTGTGAAATGTTTAATTTACCCTTAAACGTTTGTGGTGTTGTGTGGTTTAAGTTGTGTTGTCGACCAATTATTTTCTTTCCTAAGTACTTGGACCCAATTAGAACTTAAGGTTTTAGTTGTTTTTGGTTTGGTTGGCCAAACCTGGACCACACACAAACACACCCTCACTATCACCCTCCCATTGACTCTCTCTCTCGGATTTTATCCATTTTCCGTACAACGTAAGGACAACCTTCAAACCTTCACTTCTAGTAACGGATCGAGGTTGTAGTTGGCACCTTTGAACTCCTAGTAAGCTCATGAGTTGTTCTATACCATTTTTGGTACGTGAAACCCTCGAAAACCCGAGAACCCAAGAACCCCGATTTGGAGTACTATTCATGCACTCGTGATTGTGAAGTTTTCAAGGAGTTTTAAGGTTATAGGAAGCCTTAAAACACCTTCATGAAGCTCGGGGAAGAAAGTTGGAGTGTTTTGGAAGTCGGGAAGTCCCAGTTCGAGAGTTTCAAATTTTGACCGGATTACCGAGGTTTTTCCGACGAGATTCCGTGGATTTTAGGGCTTTAAATTGGAAAGTTTTTGTTCTACTCGTTGTAAGCTTCAATTTGGTATAGATTTCGTGAATTTTGGATGAGAAATGAAGAAGATATGAAGGTTTGATTATTTTTCCAGTTTCCGGCGAGCCAAGGTAGAAGGAGGAGAATATTCCGTCAAAGTTGACGGAATATTCTGACGCCGTCAGGTAAACATAACGGCATATTCTGATTTTTAATAGAATATTCCCTAACGCCGTTAGGGAATCCGTTTGGTGTGACAGGCACGTGCCTGCGTGTGGGCCGTGCGTCTGGCCGGCGCGTGAGGGCGCGTGGGGTCATGAAATTTTTTTTCTAAAAATTTAGGGATGTTCCTGAGGTTGAGTAGGTCATGGTGGTATATTCAAATACCCCATTTGAGCATTGTATGAGAAATTATTTCCTCGTTTTGTGTATGTGCTTTAAATAACGTTTATTCCGTTATTTCACATATAGGTGAGACCTATCCTGAGGACGAGCGCCATCAATCGAGGCTCGGGGGCTACGACCCTTCGATATATCAATGAGTGGGCTTTTGGTTTTCTGTATATACCTATATACTTTAGATTTTTCCCAGAAAATGAATTTGAATGATTATACGTTTTGAAATGCCATGCAAAGTATCTGCCTATTTTATTTATGCATTAGTAGTTGCATATATTTATGATTGGTGCTGCGGACGCACTGGTAAGTGCCAGGTAAGTTCATAAATTAAATATATGAGATTGTTTCAATTATGCGAGATATGATGTGATGTATTGAGAGCTCATAAACCTGCACCCCGGTGTTAGTGCTCTCGCCCAGAGTTAGGGCACAGTCCTTCACGCGATGTTCACCTCCCGCACCATATGCTCACCTGGGATCCAAGTTAGGTGCACATGCTTGTTGTATAGACCATTTTAGGTGGTTCCGACTCGTAGGTGACCCGTGATCATTCGCACAGTCTTCACGTGATCGTAGCACTAGAGCATATTTATTTTACACCTAGTCTTGTCGTACATACCACTTTAGGTGGTTCCGACTCGTGTGCATGATTTGATATAGTTGAGATTGGTTATGAGCTATAGACTCAGCCGTACATATTGAGTTAGAGGGATTCAGCTGATGCGATATCTGACATTGATATATTTTGTCTGGATTACTTATGGCATTGCATTGAGATACTTTGGCATGGTATACTTCAATGGATTTTCATCTTGAATATGATTTCTGATATAGCATATGTTATTATTTTTTATGGGAAATTATACAGGTTTTACGACGAGGGGTTAGAACTTTTGAGAAATGAAATGATTTTGAAAAGCTTTGTTTTTGCCCACTCACACTTTCTGTTTTGCGCCCCTCCAGGTTTTAGGTAGAAGTGCTTTGGTGGCTCACGTGGATTTCAACGGTGGTTCTGACAGAACATCATAAATGTAGGGTCACCCTTAGGTGTTGTACAACTAGTACTTATCCTGTTTGACTGCACTTAGGATATTTATACTCTGGTTGTGTATTTCACACTTAATCTCGCACTAGCACTTTATCTTAGCTAGTACTGCTAGTAGTTTGGTTTTTTTTTTCACTTGTATTCCCTTATATCTTTATTGCTCCCGCACTGTGCACATGGCTACGTCACCCTCACGTGACGGCCAGCACACCCTAATTTAGGTCAGGGTGTGTCAATATATATATATATATATATATATATTATTTCTAAAAGTTATTTTAAAAATAATATAGCCTGAATTCATTTGTTAATAATATCGGGCTAAAATTTTTAACCCAATACTATTGTAGAAAAAAAAACTGTTTTTAAGTTCAAACCTATACTTTATGGGTTAAAAAATTTTAGATTTTAATTTAAGGGTTGGAGATGGTCTGATGAAGCAGTTTCTTTTCATGTGTGCATTTTTTATTATTTAAGAAGCATTGGTAGGATTAGGAAAAAGAGTAAATCCTTACCTCTGAGTCCTTTGCCTTTTGGACCATTGCTAAAAGCGTTGTTTAGGTCTATAGTAAGGCACTAATACAACATGTATGAAAGATGCTAGAAATTTCATGAACCGTGGTTTTATATTAATAATATGAACACTTAAGGAATAATTCTAGATAAATTCTCATTAAGACTCAAGTAAGATATATCATTATTACTAAGATCCTACTTAACTGAGAAGAAAAGGAGAAGTATAGTTCCCCTTCTTTTTCCCAAAAGCAACTGTTAATTTAGCATCATTAAGACCATTTAGGATTTACTCTGATACAACCTTCCCAGCAATTACTCTTGGTTTACTCTTTAGATTTTGGGGTCTTAGATTCCTTAATCATTCCTTATACAGATCAGGACTTTCTCCTGTCTGTATTTCCAGAAAGATTAGCAATGCGTATTAAGCAGTATATCAAAAGAGGTGAAGAACTCTTAGTCAGGATCAACTCAGTTCTACCAGAATGGGAAGAAAAAGAACCAGTCTTTATGCAAGGCAAAGCAGATCCTTTCAAGGTCGTAGAAAGAAAAGCTCGAACTGGTTATATTCCAGCCTTCCATCTTATTAGCATTGAAGGATATACGCATGGTTTGTTACTGAGGTGATTCTGAAAAAAGCTGGTATAAAAAGTTTTTTTTTTGTGTTTTGTAAACATTCAGCTTCAGTTTTTTTTCACAGTTTTGGGTGAAAAAAAAGCCAAAAACAAGAAGCTGTAAAACCCAGCTTTGAAAAACCGGTTTTTTTTCACATCTGTTTTACATAAAAGTTTAACAAACACTATAATACTGCTTTTTTTTTTTCAAAAGCATTTTTACAAAAAAGTTTACCAAACACTCTACAACTTTATTTCATAGCCGCTTATTCTCACTGCACAGCAAAAACAGCATTTTTTCAAAGCACATCAATACCAAACCAGCCCATAGTTGTGAGGTTGTTCCAAAAACAAACAAAATTATGTTGCATGTAATTATTATTATTATTATTATTTTTTGACAGAAATACGATATTAGATTTTCATTACAAACAACGCAACACGAGTACAAAATAAGAACAAACTAAGGATAACGTGCATATTGGGCCTCGATAAAACCTTGCCGGAACTTTCAACTCAGTCTAAAGAAAAAGAGCGTCCCGCACCACAAAGGACCTATCCTCAAATGTCAATACAAAAGCAAATTACAAGATATCCTAAGCAAATCAGGATCTTCCACCCACAAATTAGCTAGCATACATCATTTGGGGAGCGTCAATCGTGCGGCAAAGCGACCATGGCGACCATGTAATTATTAGATTGCCCATGTTTTTTATTTTTGCTTAATTTTGACGAGAGAGTCAGAATGTAATTTCGTGAAGTTTAACAGTCTTATTAATAGAGATTTTAGATTAATATGTAATTTGGGTTATTAAATACCGGAATTCCCGACTCCGCAATACAGAGGAAAAAAGGAGAAATAAAACAAAGTATATAACTGGACAGCCAAATGAAGACAACATTGATGAGGACAAAACGTCGGCGTTCAATGGCTCGCCGCATGAAACCAAAGCCGGTAAAAGCCAAATAAAGAGAAAATGCAAAAATGAAGAAAGAAAATAGAAAAAACAAAACGAAAAAGAAGAAAAAAAAAGAAAAAGAAATTGCGTCTCTCTAACCTCATACCGTTTTGGGACCCAAAAACCACAAATCCAAAAGAAACCAAACCACACCCCCCTCTCTCTCTCTCTCTCACCAAACCCTAAACGCGAAGACTTTCAAATTCGCAATCCGATTCTCTAATCCTTCGAATCACTGCGTGGATCCGCGGTGGAGAGGTGCATTTCTCTTCCATCATTAACCTTCCTTTGTTTTTTTCCTTAATTTTTCAATCTATTTCCGTATTTTTTCGTGGAAGATTTTAGAGCTGTTTGATGTAAGTCCGATATGGGGTTTTGTTTTATAGGATCTGATGTCGTCGTTCTTCTCTCGCAAAATTTTATGTATTTTATGTATACGTTGAATGTTCTCTTCTTTCTTTGCGGTGGGAAAATCTCTTGCAATTTTTTTTTCTGAAATTTTTTTTTGCTCTATTCAGGAAAGGGAAATAGAAATAGAAATGGAAAGGGTATTGATACGCAGCTATTGGTTTTGAAAGCCATTTTTAAAATTTAGGTTTTGGTTTGTGTTTATTCTTTATTCCAAAATTTTCCAGAAACTAAACATGGGTTTTATTTTATTATTATTATTATTATTATTATTATTATTATTTCTGAGTCGTCGATGAATATTATGTGGTTGTATGAAATTAGTATTTCATGTCCTAAATTTCTAACTTCGGTTCAAGAATGTTGTTGGGTTGCTTTAATCTGCACACCCGGTTTTACGAATAAATATGTGAGATGATTTTGTGACCTGGGGTAGTTGTCTTACAAGAAACAAGAGTTTTTTGCGGGAGCAGGGGAATCCTTTCTCATGGTTAGAAGAAACGTAGAATGCGGTTGCGGTCTTTAATGGGTCATACTATGTGCTGGATGGGTTGGTAGTCTTTCGGAAGAGCATTATAAACTGCTAATTGTATTATTGGGTTTGTAAGGTAGTTGGTTTTGACAATAAATAGTTGTTGTGTTGTGACTGATCACTGTCCTTTCATGATTTTGTTTTGCTTCACACGGGACACTTTGTATAATTCTCACCTAAGTTGTTTTTGGTAGCATTATTCATGGTGTGTGTATAATTAATCAAGTTTGCCACTTAGTTTTTATTCTCTTTTTATTTTTTAAGGCATGACTATTCCGTGACGGCATGTTTGATTAAACTGAGTGGATAACTTGTTGAGTTATCAAAAGGCTCGCCTCAGGGCGCGCCTCTAAGGCTGGGCGTCAGTGTTCCCGCCTCTGTTTTGAGGGAGTGGGCGGAAGGCTTTGCCAGAGTGCGTTTGGGCGGCGGAGGCATGCCTCAGGGCGTCCGGGGCATTCATCTAGGCGTTTTTTTCCTTCAAAATCCAGGTTTTCTGAAATGTTTTCTGCCGTTCTAGTTTCAACAAAGAAGGAGAGACTTTCTCTCTCCAAATCCCATAAATTTCCATAATAATTGCTCCACTCAGCCTTTATTTCATTTTAAATACCCTATAAATACTCCACTCAACCCTTTATTTTCCTTTAAATTCTCATAATTATTGCTTTATATAATTTTAAATACCCTATACTACTCCACTCAACCTTTATTTCCTTTCAAATTACTTATAATTGCAACATTCAGCCTTTATAAATTTTCCAATAATTGTGACCATTCATCCTTATTTTCCTTGAAGTTCTCTATAATTGCTTACAATAAAATAAATTATAACATTTTGAGACTATATGACATAGTTTCCAAGTACAACTAGACTTAGTAATAAAGAAGATGACATTATCTTGATTTAGTTATAGTTATATTTGTTTTTACAAAGTATTATATTGTTATAAATATTGTTATATATATATATATATATATTAAAATTTTAGGTTCTGTGAGGCTTCGCCTCACTCCTCTTGCCTCGCACCTAGGCTGGGCTATCCATTGGACGCCTCGGCCACGCCCCTGCCTTTTAATACATTTGTTCACAATGATTGGTCTTGTGGATGCTTAGTATGAAATCTTTTCAGCTAAATATGTTGCTCTAACAATAGGAATTTATGGTGTGCTATTCATGCCATATTTCAATGGTCTTGATTTCATTCTATTGAGGGACAAAATTTAGTTGATTTGTTTCTCAACAACTGATGCAGCTTAATTTTTTTATGCAGATTTAATGCTGTATTCAGTTAATCAAACATATTTGATGGATGATGATTCCACAGATGGATAAAATGTCTGCTCCTTCATCAAGGGAGCGTGCCCAACGTCTATATGACAAGGTATATCCTTTTGTTCTTGCCCTTTTGGGAAAAATTATGCTGTTTCTTCCTATATGTTCAAACTGCAACTACAACTTGCTTGATAGAAAATGTTAAATGGGAATCCATATTTGATGCGATTTCACATTCGTATTTTTACCTTTCAGATTCTTGAGTTGGAGAATAGGCGTCGGAGGTCTGCCCAAGCACGAATTCCATCAGATCCCAATGCCTGGCAACAGATGCGTGAGAATTATGAAGCAATAATTCTTGAGGACCATGCTTTCTCCGAGCAGCACAATATCGAGTATGCTTTGTGGCAGTTACATTACAAGCGCATTGAGGAATTGCGAGCACACTTCAGTGCTGCTACAGCTTCTGCAGGTTCAAACACATCTCAGGGTGTGAAGGGGCCAATTCGGCCAGATCGAGTTACAAAAATAAGACTGCAGTTTAAAACATTCCTTTCAGAAGCAACTGGATTTTATCATGATTTAATAGTGAAGATCCGAGCAAAATATGGGCTTCCTCTTGGTTATTTCTCTGAAGATTCTGAAAACCAGATTGTTATGGACAAGGATGGAAAGAAAGGTCTAATATCGTGCCACAGATGCTTGATATATTTGGGTGACCTTGCACGCTACAAAGGATTGTATGGGGAAGGGGACTCAAAAACTCGTGAGTACGCTGCAGCCTCAAGTTACTACATGCAAGCTGCATCTCTCTGGCCATCCAGTGGGAACCCCCATCACCAGGTATTCGTTTTTTAATATTTTTCTTCGTAAATTTTTCTCTGGATGTCTGTTTATCATTATGTTGACCGTTCATTCTGAAATGCTTCAGCTTGCTATATTGGCTTCCTATTCGGGGGATGAGTTGGTGGCTGTTTATCGATATTTTCGTAGCCTGGCGGTGGATAGTCCCTTTTCAACCGCAAGAGATAACTTGATTGTTGCATTTGAGAAGGTATTGTGTATTTAGGGGGGTGTATTCAATTAGGATTTTGAGGGATTTTAATTCTTTTAATGAATTTAGGGGTATTCAATCAGGATTTTAAGTGATTCTCTGAAATTCAAGGTGTATTCAATTAGAATTTTAAGATAGTTTATTAAAATCCTTAGAAATCCGGGTGTATTCAATTAGGATTTTAAAGAAGTTTATAACATTCCAGGTGTATTCAATTAGAAATTGATTTTAAAGAATTTCATAAAGTTGAGGAATTAGAGGGAATTAGAGAGATTTCGTAGTGTATTTTAAACATCCACAAATCTCACATGTTCTCATGAGATTTCAAGGGAATTGAATCAAAATTTTATATGGAATCTCTACAAATCAATTAAATTCCATAAAAATCCATGGATTTATAAATCCATTAAAGTCTCTCAAATTCTCAATTGAATACACATGACCTAATTAAATTTATTAACTATATATTTTGATATTGTCTTGAAATGTTGATGAATTTTTAATTATATAGATCTTCCAATATAATTCTTTCCAATGTTTAAGCCATACTTAGAAAGCATTAGTTCTAATTTTTGTGCACTGAGAATGATAGAGGTTACTAATGGCTGTCATGTATTTGTTCTAATTCTTTTCCGAGTATAAATTTTTCACGCTAGTTTCTGCTCTATTGTCTGATATGCTGTGTTTAAAACGTTTTTATTATTTATTTTTTCTTTTAGAATCGTCAGAGTTACTCTCAACTGTCTGGGAACACTAATGCTTCTGCAGTCAAAGAGTTGCCTGCACGGTTGGCAGGCAAAGGTAGAGGGAAGGGGGAAATAATACCTGCATCTAAAGATAACAATTCCAAAGTAAGCCTTGTTAAGGAAAGAGCATCCAGTACTCAGGAGACCTATAAGGCTTTTTGCATCTGGTTTGTCCGTCTGAATGGCATTCTTTTCACGCGTACTAGGTATTTTTTGTTTTTGTTGAAGTTTATTAGTTTGGAGTTTTGTTGAAATATATCAGTCTGAAGTTTATTAGTTTGAAGTTTATTACAAAATTGTTTAGAAGATTAACCTCCTTATTATGATGTTCTTTCTTTAGCCTGGAGACATTTGCAGAAGTTCTATCTGTGGTAAGCAGTGGCTTATGTGAGCTTCTGTCTAATGGAGCAGAAGATGTGCTGAATTTTGGTGCAGATGCTGTTGAGAATGGACTTGCTATTGTTAGACTTATCTCCATATTGATATTCACAACTCATAATGTGAAAAAGGAAAGTGAAGGTCAGACATATGCAGAAATTGTGCAACGTGCTGTCCTACTGCGGAATGCATTTACTGCTGTTTTTGAGTTGGCGGGGCACATCTTAGAGAGATGCATGCAGTTGTGTGATCCGTCTTCAAGTTTCCTGTTACCAGGTATTCTTGTTTTTGTAGAATGGTTGGCATGTTGTCCTGATGTTGCAGCTGGAAGTGATGCAGACGAAAAACAGTCCTCTGTTAGATCCAAATTCTGGAATGTTTGCATATCCTTCTTCAATAATCTCTTGTCGACTGGGCCAATGTCGATAGATGATGAAGATGAGACTTGCTTTAATAACATGAGCAGATATGAAGAAGGTGAAACTGAAAATCGTCTTGCTTTGTTGGAGGATTTTGAGTTGAGAGGATTTATTCCACTAATTCCAGCACAAACAATATTGGACTTCTCGAGGAAGCATTCTTTTGGAAGTGATGGCCATAAGGAAAAAGGGGCCCGTGTTAAAAGGATTCTGGCAGCAGGCAAAGCTCTTGCAAATGTGGTTAAGGTTGACCAGAAAGCAGTATATTTTGATTCGAAGTTAAAGAAATTTGTCATAGGCTTTGAACCTCAAGTGATAAATGATATCGTTCCTACCTCCTATCGACATATGGCTACTGAAGATGATAATCTGCAAGAAAATCAAGCAGAGAGCACAATCAATTTGGGAGCTGTATATCCAAAGACAGAGTTATCCATGGAAGGGGACGAGGAAGATGAAGTAATAGTATTTAAGCCAGTAGTGGCTGAGAAGCGACCTGATGCCGCAAGCACTACGTGGACAGCGTATGACGGCCTACAGACTGGTAAAAATGCTTCTGCAGGTGATCAAACAGTTAATGGAACTTATGGTTCTGCCACTTTGGATAATCTACACCATCAAAATGCTCTTAGGGCTGATTCACAAATACCTGTATCTTTTGCTAATGGTATACGCCAGCACTGGCAGCCAATCCAGTCACATGCTTCCAAGTTTTCAGTGGAAACTGGTTTTGGTGTTGGTTCACAACTACCTGCATCAATTGCCAATACTATCCCCCAGAATTTACAACCAATTCAATCAAATGCTTTGAAGCCGGCAATGGAGGAAGAAATATCTAGCTTAAGGAGTATGGGATTTATGGGAAATGGGCATGCACTAAAATCAGAGCCTGTGGCAGTTTCTGTTCCATACCAACTCCCAGTGAATGGTAGTGCTAGTGGTATGTTTTACAGCCACATGAAAGCTTCAGAAGCTTTTTTGCCATATAAAATTGATGCAATTGCTGACGGGTTGACTGTAAAGACATCATCAGCTCTGCCTACAGGTATCCGAAAAAGTCCAGTAAGTCGACCTGTTAGGCACCTTGGTCCACCACCCGGTTTTAGCCACGTTCCTCCTAAAAATGCAAACGAATCAATTTATGGTTCAGATTCAATGAGTGAGAGTCTAGTTATGGATGATTACAGCTGGTTGGATGGATATCAGATGCCATCTTCAACAAAAATAAATGGGCTGAATAATTATGTTAATTACTCATCTCATTCCAATCCCCATAGCTTCACAAACAGCAATGGCTTAAGTGGAGCAGTGAACTTCCCCTTTCCTGGTAAACAGGGTACACCTATGCAACTACCAGTGGAAAACCAGAAAAGCTGGCAAGATTTCCAGAGGCTTGATGACCTCAAGCTACACCATGAAATGCAGCTGCAGCAACAGCAACAACTTGTAAATGGAAATCAGCACCCAAATCCACAGCCTGAGCAATGTCAAGGACAGTCTCTCTGGACGGACCGCCATTTTGTGTGAAGTCGGTATGGTTATGATGGTAAGAATGTTCTTCTGTTCCTGCTGGTATTACAACTGTTGCCTATCTGTTCTTCATGTAGTGTGTGCCCTTATTGTTGTTAAGGTTCCTGAGGATGATCCGGTGAATATCTGCATTGCCCTTTGCTATGGAATTCAAACTCCAACTTTGAAGCTTTGTCAATGTTAATTTTGTGTTGGAGCATTGGTGGCCTTGGCTTCTTGCTGGCAGTAACAACTACACAGGTATGTGTTTGTGAAATGTTATTGTTCATAAATTACTTTTCCTCCCGAACTGATATGTTTTATTTTATGGTTTGTGTATTCTGTTGGTCAAAGTGTAATACAAATAGGTATCTCGGTTTCTAACATTCAAAGTCTATATTAAGTAAGAAATCCATACCTGCAGATACTTCCCATCTCTTGCTTATAATATGCTAGGAGATTCTTTCTATGAAGTGTCTATAATGTACCTAGCCCGTGTCTCCTATTAGTTGCAACCTTCTCCATTCCATAGACCATATATGGCCTAAATTTGTTGTTAACTTTGTTGGTTGTTGATTACCTCGGCGTCTCAAAGAAAATGATTTGAGTGTTCAGATCGTGCTACCCTGCACTACACTTTGCTTGCACTCCGCCAGGAACATATATCATAAGATTCTGTTCACAGAGATGCTGGCTTCACCAATACTATCCTTGAAATGGTTGTTCATAGCGTTTTGGAAGTATAAAAATCTTTAGTTACTCATCCAGAAGTAATGATTCTGATGTTTTAATGCTTAAAAACAACCTTCCAATCATTTAATTGCGAGGATACTTTGAAGGTTGAGGTCTGTTTACTTATTCTGGGTATTGATTTTGTGTTTGTGTTTTGTTCAAGACAGATTTTGCCAAAACTCTCCAGCTCGGAGGATGAGAAATATGGATACATGTTTCTTGCTGCGGAGTTCATAAGAAGTAAATGCCTTGTCAGGTAACTTGGGGATGGATAGAAGGTGTTAATAAGATCATATGTTGGTTTTGGGGGGTATGCATGCCTCCGGCAACTGGTGGAATAAAAACTCTGTACCGGCTAGCTTGCTCTCTAAGGAAGTGTGGAAGCATATATTGCTGTTGGATATCGGTAATCATCAGGTGGGAGATGATAGTATGTAATTCTACTTGAGTTTGCTTTCGGAGAGCTCGAGTTGGTGCACAGGTTATTGGGAATGAATGATATACTAGAATGGATATGGATGTGAAAGGGGATATGCGGTAGATATTATAGTTACATATAAAATATTTGCGCTGTGGAGTGATGTGGTGAATGGTGTCCCAATTTGGTACCCGATGTTTTTATTGAGCTTTTCTAGCAAACAACTAATATGGTGAGTGGAATATGCAGCCCTCTATTATGAAGTCGGGGCTTACTTGAACGTGATATATTTGAATAAAATAAATTATGTGAACAATTTGGAAATGTTGAATATCCGGTTTTGTTGGTTTCGTTTCCTGTATTTGGGATGCCTGATGTCTGTTGACATCAATCCTCTTATTTCTAGGCCTACTTTTTATTTTGTAGGTCATGTTTACTGATGGTGATGGTTGTTGCGAGTCGTTTACAAAACCCTTGTACGTGTCTGTGCAATGTTGATGGAAGAGGATTCTAATTATCTTCCCAGATTTGGCTGCAATTTTTATATGCATTTAATATGATCATTATCTTAACATGCATTTACATGTGTCTATCAGATAGTAATTGTATTAAATACGAAACAAACAATGAGCAATCTAGAGCATTAACATACAGTACAAGGATACTTGAGGCTCTTCAAATCTAGAGGAATGGTTTCGGAATTCTAGTGTCTAGTTTAATATGGTGATTTATATTCCGAAACCATTTTCATTGCTGTCTGCTGGTTAAAACAAAATTATTAAATATTTCCTCTTTCATACGCGGGATGCCTAAATAAGTTAAAACTTATCGCTAAATTGAATTAATAGTTTCCGTAGTAATAGGGTAATTGGAAGATAGCTTTGTGGGGAAATTTTCAAATTTATACTCGTGTTGAAGTTCGTTAAGATTCAAGCCAAACATTAACGTTACCGTTAATTCTCCGTTAACATTGTCCACCCTAGACTTGACATTCGTGTCGTGTTTCCTGTGTTCGTGACGTTTTCGTGTTATACCCGATATCTTAACGGGTCGTGTCGTGTAACACCCGTTAAAATAAACGGGTAAAATGACCTGACCTGAAATCGATTGGATAATATTAACAGGTAATATGACCCGACCAGTTACTCGTTAAGGAAAATATATTTTAAACCAATAAATAATCTAATGAAAAACATAATACTAAATAAGTATATACATACCATATTATCACATTCAAAACATAAAAACGCATTTGTCTTTCAAGTATTACATATTTACATACCCAAAATAAGAGCATAATAATAATAAAAAAAACATTAGAACATTACAAAATATCAAATGTTCAAAAGATTTGCAAAATTAAGGGAGTTGTGTTTCAAGGTTTGGAACCTTGCACATTTTCTTACAATCAAACTCTTCAATTTTCATCAATCACCATGGAAACAGTATTGGAACTTTGGCTTGATATATTGTCTTCAAGAGTTATATTCATGATATTTCAGTGAGGCTTTCTACATTATCACCCTCTTCTCATTTATCCTATGGTTATTGTTTAAGTAAAGTGTTTAATAGTTTTTTAATTAATGTAGAAGTGTGAAAAATATAGAAAAAATATATAAACGCTCGTAATGACAAGCTGTGACAGCCTGTCCCGAGATATTTTTCTTGATGGCGTGAAATGTCGATTCTACCCTTTTTATTCTTGAGGTGTGTGTGTATAACCTAAGGTTTTGGACCAATAAGTTCTATCCCTTATTATTTGGAACCAATTAGAACTAAGGTTCAAATTGTTTTGGTTTTGGTTGTTGTTAGTGACCCAAAACTGGACCACACACACACACACACACTCTCTCTCTCTTCCCTCTCGGTTTTTCCCTATTTTCGTACAATACGTACGGACAAACCTCAAACCTGATCATTTCGTTGCAGATCAAAGTTTTTGAAATCACCTTTGTGTTCCTGGTGAGCTTAGGAACACATCTATACCATTTTTAGAACGTGAGAGCTTGTAAAACCCGAGAAACCATAATCTCCGATTTGAGCATTGTTCATGCAATCGTGAATGTGAAGTTTTTAGGAGATTTCAAGTTGCTAGTGAGCTTTAGGACATCGTCACGAAGCTCGAGAAGAAAAATGAAGTGAATTGGATGTCAGGAAGTCCCAGTTCGTGAGTTTCAAATTTTGGCCGGATTATCGAGGGTTCTCCGGCGAGATTCCGTGGAATTTAGGGCTTTAAATTGGTAAGGTTTTGTTCTTCTCATCTTAAGCTTCAATTTGGTTCAAATTTCATGGAATTTGGTGAAGAAATGAAGTTTTAAAATTCCCAGTTTCCGGTGAGTGCAACGGTGGCCGGCGCCGGACTCCGGCGAGCCAAGGAAGAAAGAGGAGAATATTCCGTCAAAGTTGACAGAATATTCTGACGCCGTCAGGTAACTTTAACGGCATATTCTGATTTTTGACGGAATATTCCCTAACGCCATTAGGGAATCCATTTGGTGTGCCAGGCACGTGCCTGCGCGTTGGCCAGACGTCTGGCTGTGCCTTGGCCGGCGCGTCGTTGGTCAGAAATTTTTTCTAAAAATATGGGGATGTTCCTAAGGTTGAGTAGATCATGGTAGTATATTCAAATACCCCATTTTAGCAATGTATGAGAAGTTATTTCCCAGTTTTGTGTATGTGCTTTAAATAACGTTTATTCAGTTATTTCGCATATAGGTGAGACCTATCCTGAGGACGAGCGCCATCAATCGAGGCTCGGGGGTTACGACCCTTCGACATATCAGTGAGTGGGTTTTTGGTTTTCCGTATATACCTATATACCTATATACTTGAGTTTTTCCCAGAAAATGACATTGAATGATTATACGTTTTGAAATGCCATGCAAAGTATCTGCCTATTTTATTATGCATTAGTAGTTGCATATATTTATGATTGGTGTTGTGGACGCACAGGTAAGTGCCAGGTAAGTTCATAAATTACCGGTTGAGGTTACTTCAGTTATGTGAGATATGATGTGATGTATTGAGAGCTCATAAACCTGCACCCTGGTGTTCGTGCTCCCGCCCAGAGTTAGGGCACATTCCTTCATGTGATGTTCACCTCTCGCACCATATGCTCACCTTGGATCCAAGTTAGCTGCACAGACTTGTCGTACATACCACTTTAGGTGGTTCCGACTCGTAGGTGACCTGCGATTATTCGCACAGCCTTCACGTGATCGTAGCACTAGAGCATATTTACTTTACACCTAGTCTTGTCGTACATACCACTTTAGGTGGTTCTGACTCGTGTGCAGGATTTGATTTGATTTGATATGATTGAGATTGGTTATGAGCTATATATATATATATATATATTCAGTCTTGCAGTTTGAGTTAAAGGGAGTTGGCTGATGCAATATTTGACTTTGCTATATTTTGCCTGGATTACTGATAACATTGCATTGAGATACTTTGGCATGATATACTTCTATGGATTTTCATCTTGAGTATAATTTTTGATACGGCTTATTATTACTATTATTTTCTGGGAAATTATACAGGTTTTACGACGAGGGGTTAGAAATTTTGAGAAATGAAATGATTTGAAAAGCTTCGTTTTTTCCACTCACACTTTCTGTTTTGTGCCCCTCCAGGTTTTAGGTAGAAGTGCTTGGTGGATCACGAGGATTTCAACGGTGGTTCTGACAAAACATCATTAATGTAGGATCACCCTTGGGTGTTGTATAATTAGTACTTGTCCTGCTTGACTGCACTTAGGCTAATTATGCTCTGGTTGTGTATTTCACCTTTAACCTCGCACTTACACCTTATCTCATCTAGTACTCTAGTTGATTTGGTTTTTGTTTATTCGTAATTCCTTATATATCTATTGCTTCCGCACTGTGCACCTGGCTACGTCACCCTCATGTGACGGCCAGCATGCCCTGATTTAGGTCGGGGTGTGTCACAAGCTTTACAACTTTCGTGAAGGGCATAACTTTGAAATGTGCCACTATAATCATATAAATAATAGATCAAAATTTAACCGTCGATTGTTGTTTACATTTATGCTTCATTTTTCTCACCAAATTTTGTTTTTTCAGATTTTGTTTTTTGAAAACATGATCTATTGGAGGATACAGGAAGATGAACGGTTCAGATCGTTGATATTATGTTCAGAGTTTTACCGTTAGTGAAAATATTGCTTGGTGTTTATAAAGTCTTTACAAACTATATAACATCGACTCATATTTCAATTAACTGTAAATATCGGGACGTGATATCAAAAATTCGAACCGTTCATCTTCCTACATCCCCAGAAGATCATGTTTTCAAAAAAGAAAATTTAAAAAATGAAATTCAATATAAAGAATAATGCCTAAACAACAATCGACGGTTAAATACAAATTTAAGGTTTATGGATTATAGTGTCGGATTTCGAAGTTGACCCTTTCATGAAAGTTGTAAAGCTTGTCATTATGAGTGATTGTGTGTATATATATATATATATATATATATATTTTACATTTCTTACACTTCTACAATAATTATTATTAATTTTATTACTTTTACACTCAAATAAAAAATACTATTCATGACGGTTTGGAGGGTTTTAAAAATCTAAACGATAATATAAGTGTAACCATTGTCTACTCATGGAGGAATGATGAATCACGAGTGTTTATATATTCTTTCACATTTTTCATACTGGCAGGGATGTCTTATTGCCTATACTATTACTATACTAGTTGACTTTAATTTTGGACAACATGTTAAATAAAATTTATCCTATTAATGATAATAAAAAACTCTCATAATAAAAATAAATAAATGAATAAAACTTAATTTTTTTTAACTTATATAGAATAATATACAAAAAAATATATTTAATATAGAATATACCAATATATACAATATGGCTATTGTATTTTATAATAATTTTTTTAGTAATTAAACTTTAAAATTATAATTTATTTTTCTTAACGGGTTACCCACGTGTATACCCGTTAATGACCCGATTAGTTATCATGTTGATCCGAAACCCGTTATTTTCGTGTCGTGTAAGAAACTGCCGGATCTAGTCCACCCCAACCCACCCGTCTTTTTTCAGATAGTTTATAGTCCACTTGGGTTCTGCCTCTCCCTACCTGCTTTACTGCATCCCATCTCTCTCTCTCTCTCTCTCTCTCTCTCTCTGTCTCTCTATCTCTCTGTCTTCCGGACTTCAGACCTGCTTCCTCCTCTCTCTCTCTCTAGCATTTCAGCTTCCCTTCTGTTCTTGCTATTGTTGATGAATAAACCTCCAGACATTGAAAACTGGTTTCTATTTCGAATCACTCCTCACCAACATTCAAGCCAATATCACTACTATCTGTTAACCAACTCCGATTATCCGTTTTCAATCAGATAGCAAAATTGTTTCCAAAAATTTTAGCTATAATATCGCCTATTAAATCCAGTTTTATTTTTATTTTTATTTTATTTTATAGAATTACCAAATAAGCAATTCGATTAAAGTTTCCACATAAGAAAGGGATAACTAAAATTTTCAATGTTAATTAGATTGTAGTGCTACAAGAAAAAAAAAATATAGTAGCTTTGAATGGAAAGAATTCATAGCCTCGGATGAATGAGCTTTTTTTTTTTTTTTTTTTTTTTTTCCCTTTTGGTTATGAAGGTTGGATGGAGAGTTGACGAAAATGTTAGTTTTAGGCTCGAATGTTCTAAAAATTGCTAAGCGCTAGTCGGGCGACGGGCAGGGGCCTAGCGCCTAGGTGGATTTATGTAAATTTATTATATATCTTGTAAATAAGTGCCTATTTACACCTAAAAAAACTATACTTGTATGGATAATAAAAGAATGATAAAATGAAAAAATAGAAGTAGAAGAATACACAAGTTATATACATCCAAAAAGTTCAATATTTAAAAAACAGTAAGCATATAATCATAATGAGGAGGATTTGGATGATAGACTAAATTATTCTTGTTCATGAATGATGATCCTTGCATTGGATTGGATATAGACTAAATTATTTAACCTTGTTGTATCTAGTTTATTTCTTTTCTTTGTATGTATCCCTTCAAAAGTGCTCCAATTCGTTTCACTATTGGATGAACTTGTAGTAAATCTATCATTTGCAAATTAGGTACACCATTTCCATAAGTATGCCACCATGAAACCAAAAAAGAAAAAGGCACACAATTAATAAAAAGTATAAAAAAAACCGCCTAGGTGCCGCCCAGCTCTCCGCCTAGGAGCCGCCTAGGACCGCCTAGCCCGCCTAGGCGCCCCTAGGACCGCCTAGCTCCAGACCAATTTTTTGAAACGATTTGCCCAAAATCGGGGCAGGCCTTCACCGCATAGCGCCTAGGCGGCCGCCTAGGCTGATTTTTAGAACACTGCTTATCACCATGGGGACTATTATTCTAATTTAACCAAAACTTATTTGGTAATGGGTTAAGATTGAGGACATTTACTTTTTTTACACATTTTGGTGCTCAATTTGTACGGTTTATCCCATAACTTCTTTTAACGATCCGAACCATATATTGTTTCAATTCATCACTCATAGATCATCATTGGAAAAAAAAAATAACACAAATCCAAAATCATTAAAACATTCGTTTGGAGTGAAGAAAATGAACAAATACGCTTATGCAAAAAAAAAAAAAAAAACACTAAAATGACTATCATTTTAATCTAATGGTCATATAGTTTTGGATTTGGGTGATTTTTGGTTGACATGAACTTTGAGGGAAAATCTAAAAGATGAACGTTTGGATCATTAAAGTATATTATGGAGCGTGTCTATAAAACGAGTGAAAAAAATTAGTGTCTTCTGATCCATTGTAATAATTATTTCATATTTGAAGAAAAAATGAAAACAAAAGAGAGAAAAACCAACTAATAAAATTACCATTTTTGAATGATTGAACCACGCGCTCTCTCCCTTTCTCCCAAAAAACCCTACCTCTAAGAGCCCCTTGGCCGTAGGCCCCTTGGTCAAGCTTAGAGTCGGTGGCAGCCTAGTACGATAGTACCCACCCCCTTCTAGCCCTCCTCCCCCTTACCCTTTTTTTCCCATCCTCTGATTCCTCCCTTCCCTTATCCTTCCCTATTTTGGTTTCCACCCCTCCCTTCGACTCCCCCTCTATTTTCCCTTCCTTCCCCCATCATTCCTTAGGGATTTGCTTCCCCCTTTTCCTACACCAAACCACTACTGATGGTGGTCTTGGATTATCTTTTAATGCCTTTAGCTTTCGGCTGCCATCACTTTGAGCGTTTTGCATCTCAATTTGCTCTAAGTTTGTCTCAGATCTTTTTCTTATGCCTTCTTCCTCTCCAAAAATTGCTCCTCAACTTGAATCCTCCACCATCTGCCCATGCTACTCATTTCATCGAGTGCCTCCTCCAAGAATTACCTCCGCTGGCGCACTTCGGTGGTTGGGAGCATTTATAATGCTAAGTGCACTATTTGGTAGGATTATGGCACGAGTAGCTTGCCTACCACCATTTTCCGTTCATCATGTTGGTTCTTTGGTCTTTCTCCCAAGTGGTGGCGACGACTTTGCAGTGTTGGTGCGGCTGTTTGGGTGGAGGTGGCTACTTTACATTTTCAAATCTAGGTTTTTTTTTGTTGGAATGTTGCTATGGGCTGCTTAGCTAAGGCCTATTTCATTGTAATTTTCTTTTGTGGAGTTGGATTTTTGCTTGGCTATCTTGGACTCTCTCTTGTATTGTCCTTACCTTGTCATAATTTTCTCTTTCAATGAGTTTTACTTTGTTGAACAAAAAAAAAAAAAAAAAAAAAAAACCCGACCGGGAGAACGATGTTTGCATTTTTTGTTGTGTTTTTTTTTTTTTGAAAAACGATATTATAACACTAAAGAGAGGTTGGTGTGCTTAGCCTCACATTAGACTATCAATAATGTGATTCAAATTCGCCTTTGGCGGGAATCGAACCTAAGACCTCTCACTTACAAGTGAATAGGAATACCACTTTTTATTGTTTGTGAAGATGGAACTTGAACATCTCCAAATAGACGATGACTATGTATAGAGCTTACGTGTTCTTTTTTTAGTACAACGATATAATTTACACTAATGGGAGGAGGAGTTTGGCTAAGCTACACAATGGGCAACCTAATTTGGTTTTGAATTCGCCATTTACGAAATTCAAACCTACGACCTCTCACCTACAAGTGAAAAAGAATATCACCATACCGTAGTACTAAGTGGCTAGAGCTTACGTGTTCTAGAAAGATAATATTCCATTTCCACATTTGTGTTAAATGGTTTTGTTTCACCAAACTAAAATATCAAACACATAATTAAATTAACCATATCCTTATCAAACTTCATTCACAAAATTAGGTAAAATGACAAACTAAGAATTTGCAAAATTAGGGGAATATTAGTAATTGTTCCGCTGTAATTTTTCATTAGCTTCAATTTTGATATATATATATGGTTTTAAGGTCCTACCACAATTTATTTTTACGTTGTTTTTCTTTCCAGACATAGGAAAAAAAACCCTTTGCAAAAATGAGAAGAATACAATGAACCAGACAATACAATGTATCATTTGAAATTCATTCACAAAAAGAATTATGTGAAATTCAGTTTCTCTTATGCACCTAGGAATATTTTAGCCAACGGATTTGGCCATAAATATTAATTAAATTTTCTAAACTGGAAATCTTTCATTTACCTTTACATCATTTTAATTTAGAGTAAACTGTCATTTAACCCCCTAAACTATCACGTGAGTTTCAATTTCCCCCCTGAACTATTTTTTCAGCCAATTGACCCCCTAAACTATATTAAAGTGGCCAATTAACCCCCTACCGTTAAATATCTTTAACTCCATCCAATTTTCTGTTAGAAAGTGTCATGTGCTTGGCACATGACCACCTTTTTACATTTTATGTCTAAATCTTTAGAAAGAAAACATATAAAATAAATATTAAAAAAAAAACATACAAACCCTAAACTTAATCATTCAAAATAATAGAAAAGGTAAGACTTTTTATATTAACACCCCATAAAATGTTGAATGCACCTCATATTAAAATTTAATATTAAATGACTTATTTACTCCACTATGCAATGACAATTTTGACCTTATTAGGTTTAAAAAAAAAATTTATAAATACACCCCAAATCACTTTTAGCGTATTATTTATCTTCTCAACTATCAAAACCCTCTCATCCTCCATTGTTGAACAAAACCCTAACCAATGAAACTACAAACATGTTGATTGAAAAAAATTGTTTTTGACGAATGAAACACGAAATCGATGTTTCTGAAGCTTCACATGAGGTAAGACTTCACATTTTTCATTGTTTTAGTGATTTCGATGACATCGATAATTATTTAATCATGCGTTTGTTGCATTATTTAAACTTATATATTCATATTCATCTTTTAGGGTTCATATTGAAAAATAATGCAGCAAACGCAAGATTAAATAATTATCGATGTCATCGAAATCACTAAAACAATGAAAAATGTGAAGTCTTACCTCATGTAAAGCTTCAGAAACATCGATTTCGTGTTTCATTCATCAAAAATAATTTTTCTCAATCAACATGTTTGTAGTTTCATTGGTTAGGATTTTGTTCAACAATGGAGGATGAAAGGGTTTTGATAGTTGAGAAGATAAATAATACGCTAAAAGTGATTTGAGGTGTATTTATAATTTTTTTTTTTTAAACCTAATAAGGTCAAAATTGTCATTGCATAGTAGAGTAAATAAGTCATTTAATATTAAATTTTAATATGGGGTGTATTCAACATTTTGTGGGGTGTTAATATAAAAAGCCTTACCTTTTCTATTATTTTGAATGATTAAGTTTAGGGTTTGTATGTTTTTTTTTTTTTTAATATTTATTTTATATGTTTTCTTTCTAAAGATTTAGACATAAAATGTAAAAAGGTGGTCATGTGCCAAGCACATGACACTTTCTAACAAAAAATTGGATGGAGTTAAAGATATTTAACGGTAGGGGGTTAATTGGCCACTTTAATATAGTTTAGGGGGTCAATTGGCTGAAAAAATAGTTCAGGAGGGAAATTGAAACTCACGTGATAGTTTAGGGGGTTAAATGACAGTTTACTCTTTTAATTTATTAGGGGTTGTTTGGTAAAAATGATTAGAAGAGGATTAGACATGAAATTTTTTTGTTCCCTTTTAAACCTCTCAATTCCTTATAATTCTCCCATTTTGAGAGGATTCTCCTTGACTAATCATTCTCCTACCTCCAATTTGATTAAAATACATTAAAATAGTGCCGCACTTATTTCAATTCAATTATGTACACGAGCTATATCTTAAATATAAAAAAAAAAAGGAAAAGAGATAAAATCTGAGAGGGTAAATTTCTGAAAAAGCCCCACCCTGCGAGGCTGTGACATGTTGTCCTCGTGCCCCGACCCAAAATAAGAAAACCGAGAAGCTTGTGGTCTCGAAATACTCTATTTCTAATCTAATGTCTAATCTAATAATTCTATCGTTTGAAAAAATAAAAAAATAAAAAAATAAAAAAAATCATATCTCCAAATCTAGGCAATTACTTTCACCACTCGCCCTATAAAAACCAGGTACTCACGGGCTCGCCATCTCCAACTCTCTCTCTCTCTCTCTCTCGCCATGCAACAGTGATTAATTTAGTCACATTACTCACCACAACACGCAGATTTAAGTCCTTCAATCCAATCCAATCCAATCCGGTCCAGTCCAATCCGTAACTCTAAAATGGCAGCCGCCGCCGCCATTTCCGTCCTTCTCCAACTGCTCGTAGGACTCTATAGTCCAGTCCATGCCAATCCCATAAAAAACATAGTTGTTCTAGTGATGGAGAACAGGTCGTTCGACCACATGCTAGGGTGGATGAAGAAAATCAACCCAGAAATCAACGGAGTAGACGGCTCCGAGTCCAACCCTCTCTCCACCACCGACCCCAACTCCAAGCGCTTCTTCTTCAAGAACGAGTCTATCTATGTGGACCCTGATCCTGGTCACTCCTTCCAAGCCATCCGAGAGCAGATATTCGGGTCGGATAACACGGCGGCCGACTCGCCTCCCATGAATGGGTTTGCTCAGCAGGCTTACTCCATGGACAACACCACCGCCATGTCTCAGGACGTTATGAATGGATTCGATCCTGATATGGTTGCTATCTACAAAACTCTTGTTTCTGAATTTGCAGTCTTTGACAGGTAGGTAACTACGTACCAATTTTTTTTTAATGATTTCAGCACATTTGTTTTCTTTGCATGCACATGTTTATTTTTTATATTTAAATTGAATAAATAAAAAATCAAAAGCAAAAGTAAACAGGGATTTGATGAATTCTCTGCTGGATCAGGATCCTCTCCTGACCTTAAAAAACTGAACCTGTTGAGCAGACGATCGTGATCGTTGAAATTTGATCAAATGACTACAAACATGAGGTCTTCTAAAAGTTATAATAATTGTAGCCGTTTGATCAAATTTCAACGGTCACGATTTTTTAAGTTCAGGAGAGGATCTTGATCCATTCTCTGCTAAATAATTCATACATTATTCTCATTATTAATGGTAAAAAATATTAAAAGAGAAAGCCGTTGAGAGAATTGAATATGTGTGTTAAAAAATTAATAACTTAAAAAATACAATTTTTCACCACTTATATAAAAACACGTGATGTTCCATTTGTGTTCCGCTCACAATGAAAGGGAGATGCCAAAATCCTACATGGATTGACATTCTTCACTTTGCTGTTAAATTTGAAAGCAAAGTCAAAAATTTTATTTTATTTTGATGCTGGATTCACATTTGTTTTTTCATTATCAATTATTTGATTATTAAAATCTGGATTATATAAATAATAATAAAACATTTTACTTTGACATAGCAGTTGGGAATAAGAAACTTTACAAAATGTTATTTTAACACATAAGCTATTAAAATGAAATTTGACATTTTAATTTGGAGTAATGCTAGATAAATTAACTTTCACACAGAAATGCTTCCCTTTATCTTTACTTTTTCATATTTCTGAACAGTAAATCTTTACCTTTTCATATTTTGTGAACAATAAAATTCAGAAAATTTGAAGTATTATATTTTGTTTTCAGAATGTAAATTTCTTTGGCGTTGATGACATTTTGCGATAAAAACAAGACAACTAACGTGTTGTGAAAATTTCAAATCCATCAAATCCATTTTGTTCCACTTTTGTAGTTTGCCATGCAAATAATTGCGGTTAACACTTGTAGTTTGTTAGTAAACCTAACATTCGTGTCGTATTTTTCGTATTCATATCGTTTTTATGACATATCCGATATCTTAACGGATCGTGTCGTGTAACACTCGTTAAAGTAAATGGGTAATATGACCCAACCCAAAATTGACCTGTTAATATTATTAGGTAAAATGACCTAACTCGTTATCTGTTAAAGAAAATATATTTTAAATTAATAAATAATGAAAATAAAAAACATAATTTGACCCCAAAAAATTGAAAACATAATACTAAATTTGTCTATGTATATCACATTGTCATATAAATATTACTTCAAAACATAAAAACAACATTTGTCTTTTAAACATTACATACCCCAAAATAAGAGTCTAATGAAAAAATATCAGTACATTACTATAAGATACCAAATGCATATGCAAAACCTTGCACGTTTTTTACAATAAAACCCTTCAATTTTCATCAATCACCAAAGGAAATGAGATTGGTTTATTTGGAACTCCCTTAAAAATACTATTCATAAGGGTTTGTATGGTTTTAAAAATTCAAACGACGATGTACCCATCCTCAAAGTGTCTATGCGAACACGAGCGTTTGTATATTATTTCACATTTTTTCGCATTTGTAAATTAATTATTTTAGTTTTTTAGGGAATTGTTATTAACACTCCAAAAATCTCATTCTACACTCCTCATAAGTATATTTTTCTTTCTAATTATAAAAAGTTTGGAGTGCCAAATGAGATTTTTGGAGTGCCAATAACAATTCCCTTTTTTAAACGTGTTTGGTATTTTTAAATTACTTGATATTTTTATTTTTAATGTGTTTTATAATTTTTTAATCTCAGTCATTGCTTCTAGTATACTAAATTTTTTTAAATTTATATAGAATAATAATACAACAATACATATTTTAATATAGAATATATATATATACACACATATACACTATGACTATTGTATTTTATAATAAGTTTTTTTTTAAAGTAGATTTAAAAAATTAAAATCATCAAAATAACATTTTTCTTAACGTGTCGAAACGGGTTACCTGCGTGTCACTCTTGTGTAAACCTGTTAAGGACCCGTTATTAACTGGTTCTTATCATGTGACCCGATAACGATCCGATTAGTTATCGTGTCGACTCGAAACTTGTTACTTTCGTGTCGTTTAATTGTCTTGTTAACGGGTCGTATAAGAAAGTGCCAGGTGTATTTGTTAGATTATGATTTTTGAGAACACTGTTTTCACTATTTTGCTTTTTATTTTTAATTTTTTTTAACATTAAGAGTATTTGTTTATACATTTGAGGTATTGTGTTCAAATATTTTTTATTATAATTTATTATACATTCTCTTAACGTTTGTAAAAAAAAAAAAAAAAAAAAAAAAAAAACACTATAGAAAACGTTTATGTAACACACGGTGATGGATCTAGGATTTCAAGATCGGGGGTCCCAACATAAAAGCTAAAAAAAATTTATTAAACTAATTTGGTTCCATATCATTATTTTCTACAGAATTTGGTTCATTGAATAAATCAAGATTAATCTCAAAGGTAATAAAACCAACAAATTCTCCTTGGCAACATAACGCAATTAGTGACTCTACAACGATAAAATTTGTTAATGTAAGATATATATATTATTAATTGGGAGTTGGGACCAGAGTCTAGGATTAAAAAACTTATATGAATTTGGAAGAAATAAAATTAGGCAGCTAAAGGCAGTGGAACAACAAATGGTGGTGGGGAATAGGGTAACTTGGGTTTAAAGTTGGAAGGTTGCGACGATTGGGGCTGAGAGTTCTTAAATATAGTTTGGGGATACTGGAAAAGATTGGGGTTCTCGAGCTCTGTAGAGAAAACAGAGATATTTTAGTTTTTAAATTTCTTATAATGAGCTGGTTCAAAGACGTTGTCGTTTTGGCTAGGTCTTTTAAAACAAAAAATTAAAACCTCTTCTTCTTCTTCTTCTTTGTTATAAGCACGGTTGCTTGCACATCCATGGAGGCAACAAGCCTCTCCACTGCACCTGCCCAAATTGTTGGAGGGTCCCAAAGGTCGATCAAAAGTGTTTATTCGGGCTTCCAAAGGGTCCCGAGACCCTTTGGGTCCCTATATGGATACGCCAGTGTAACACATTGGCGTAAGATCTAATTCATGTGCCAAATAATCATTTTGTGCATGTATTATTTGCCACTCTGAAGTTTTATACTATGTTTGGATGAGGGAAATAAACTTGGAATTTGGATAAAAATCAGAATTTGTATGTCATTCCCTAATTTATATGATTGAGAGCTTAAAAATAACAAATTCCGTGTTTAATTCCATTGTTCTTTTAGGTTAACCAAACAAGAAAATTTCCAAATTCTAGAAAATAAAATCCCGTCAATTCAATTTCCATTACTTTAAAATTCTTTAGTAATCTTAAATTTATTCATCCAAACATAGTGTTACTGTTTTACTTTACATTGTCGGCTGTCCCAAGCAATTAACATAAGAATTTTGTTAAGGTGGTTCGCCTCACTGCCAACCTCAACACAGCCGAATCGGCTCTACGTGCATTCAGGGACATCAGCTGGTGCAACAAGCAACATCCCAGCCCTTCTCGCCAAGGGTTACCCTCAAAGAACCATCTTCCAGAACCTCGATGACGCCGGAATATCCTTCGGGATATACTACCAAAACATTCCATCTACATTGTTCTACAGGAACTTGAGGAAGCTCAAGTACATATTCAAGTTCCATCGGTACAAAACCTTCAAGAGACATGCAAACGAAGGGAAACTACCCGGGTACACCGTCATAGAACAGAGGTACTTTGACATCAAGAGTGCACCTGCAAATGACGATCATCCCTCCCATGACGTGTACCACGGGCAAATGTTTGTAAAGGAGGTGTACGAGACACTAAGAGCAAGCCCTCAGTGGAACGACACCCTATTCATCATCACGTATGATGAACATGGGGGTTTCTATGATCATGTGCCTACACCGGTTCGTGGAGTCCCCAGCCCTGACAGGATCGTGGGGCCGGAACCTTTCTTCTTTCAGTTTGACCGGTTGGGAGTTAGGGTTCCAACGATCATGGTCTCACCATGGATAGAGAAGGGTACAGGTGAGTACTGCTGCTTCTTGATTAATTTCAAATTTTCAGCTAATTAAATGATTGACATGTGATTTTCTGCTTATGTTCATATTATTCTGAGTTTTAATGTTGGCGAGTCAGCATTTGGAGTTCATAGAAAGATATAACACATTGGTAAAGTAATTCAAAATATCAACCAAATAGTTCAAAATATCAACACATGAAATTGTTCAAGTTGGTCATAGAATGTGTCTTTTTAGTATCTAAAGTTTTTTTTTTAGATTATACACTTGGAGGGAACGAAACCTATATCTATCATAATCCTTGTCCTAATCCCACCTCTTGTCACCACTAGAGTTCATATTACACGAGGGGGCGTTTGTTTCACTGGACTAAGACAAGATTGAGTTATTTAACAATTATCCCAACATGAACTAAACATGGGAATTTGATTGATTAACAATTGGATAAATTGAGATTATACATATTTGTTGCGGGCTTATTTAAAGCCATTTAAAATGAGGGATCTAAACAGAACGAAGACAGGCCAAACAAATTCAAGCTAATCCCCGCAATTAGTTCAAGTCAAGTCAATCCTATGTATCAAACGTGTGTCATGTTATATTATACATTATATTATTATAAGCCACCAGTCGATAACATAAGTTAGAAGTAAAAAGTAACAATCAAATGGCACAAACCTCAGTTTGTGGGTACAGCTGTTCCATGTTCATATTTGCATTGCTTCCAGAATTTGGTGCCCATTTCACATTGCCTTTTTGTATGGGATGGGTCGTCTACATCGTCAACGAACAACAAACTACTTTGGTTGATAACTTAATCAGCTATATATATGTGTCTGTGAGGAACTAATACTCACAAGCTTTGGTATCTAGGAAGTATATCTGCATGCTAAATTTTATACAACTCTTATGGTTAGTAGCTTATTTTTTGCATTGATGATGATGACTGCAGTCGTTCATGGTCCTAATGGATCTCCATTTCTGACTTCGGAATTTGAACACTCGTCTATTCCCGCAACAGTCAAGAAGATCTTCAACCTAACTGCACCCTTCCTAACAAAGAGGGATGAATGGGCTGGTACCTTTGAAGGCATTGTCCAAACACGGACAGAACCCCGAACTGATTGCCCAGGTAAGTCACATTTTACTAACAAAACAGGAAAATATTACATGTAACGTTGATGCATGAATCCTGCATGGCGAATGGATTTCTAATATGTACATCTCAATTGTCTGAATTTTGACTAGAGCAACTGCCAACACCAGTCGCCATCAGAAAGAGTGAGCCTAACGAAGATGCCAAGCTTACAGAATTTCAGCAGGAGATGATACAACTCGCGGCAGTTCTAAAAGGAGACAACATATTTACAAGTTACCCCCAAAAGACAGGGAAGGCGATGACGGTCAAGGATGGGAAGAAATACGCAGATGATGCAGTTAAAGGATTCTTTGAAGCGGGGCTTTATGCTAAGAGAATGGGAGTTAATGAGGAGCAGATTGTCCAGATGAAACCCTCCCTTACTTCGAGATCGTCCAGAACTTCACCAGAACACCCATAGAAATCTGGCAGTGGATCCTCGGGTGCATATGTAAAAGAGCAATCATATATTTATCTAGTTGTACAAATCCAAGGAAAGAAATGAAATAATCAAATGAAGTTTGAGCATTTCATGATATTCTGTATTTCAATTTATTTTGCCCATCTCGAATTCCAAGTTCTTAAACCGTATCTTGATATCTGGGAGAAAAAAAATAAAAATCCCCCCTCAAACTGTACTGAGGAGTTTGAAGAGACAATTTGGACCTTAAGAGCTGAAACAGGTCTTTGGAAAGAGATTTTGTGCAGATATCTGCAATTTGATATTGAGTGCAGATAAAATGGACTGAGATGGCCTTCGATAACACCTTTTCTCGAATGTAGTGGTAGTTGATCTCTACATGCTTTGTTCTAGCATGAGATGAAGGATTTTTGGCAAGAGAGATAGCTGATTGATTATCACACCAGAGTTGAGGAGTACATGGAAGATGGAAACCAATATCAGCAAGTAATTGGCATATCCATGTAATTTCAGCTGCAGTATTAGTTAGAGATCGATACTCTGCCTCTGTTGAAGAACGAGCCACTGTTGGTTGCTTCTTAGCACTCCAACTGATGATAGATGAACCCAGAAAAATCAATAACCACCAATTGATCTTCGATCAAGTGTGCAACCTGCCCTGTCAGCATCTGAGAAGGCTTTGAGAGATGGATGATGCGGTGAAAGTTAAGCACTCAAATTAAACCCTCTTGTTGTCAAATTGTAGTATAAATGCAAGTAGGGATCGTTCTAAACCGGGGATTAGGAGGGCTTGCTAAAACCTCTAAACTAACTCAAAAACATAAAAACAAAGTTAAAACGTTTGAATAGACTCACAAGACTCAAAACAACTTAAAAACACTTAAAACTACCTAAAAACACAAACTAGGCAGTTTCTGACTCTAACACAACTTTGGACTAATTTAGTGTTTTGGCTTGAATCAAAACACTCAAAAACACAAACAAAACAGAAATTTAACACTTTGAAACAAGAAAGTAAAAAGGGGGATTTTGGTTTTGATGAATTTGAAACAAACAAACAAACAAGTTATAAAACTAGGCAGATTGTAAGACAAATTTGAGGAATACGATGATGGATGGATTAGTTAGAGGTCCGTTCTTCACACATGACATACTTGTACATGAATCGATTTCCAATTGCTTTTCAATAAACTATGATGCTCAACACCCCAAATTAACCGTGATGCACAAATTAACCCTCAGATTTTCCTTTACTCATTGAATTGGATGAATGCATGCGACAACCCAAATCATTCTCTAAAAGTCCCCTATATGAATGCATAATAGAGATACAATCATAGATCATTACGTTCAATGAAAATCATAAGTGTTGACGAGGCAATTATAACTATGAATGCATGATACAATTGCCAAGAATTCAATTAACGCGATTGTGATAAACAACCTTCACTACTCATGAATATAAACTTGTAACGATTAGGTGAAACTCATTTATATTCTAGCATCTAATTCATGCATGAAAACTAAGTATGCATCCTTAATAAACATACAAGAATCAGTTATGAATAAAATAGATAATTGAATTGCAATCACAACTTATCAAATCACAATTGGAAGAAATCAATTCAAATCTCAAGCATGTTCATGGCTTCAAACTTCCCCCTAACTAAATAGGGGTTTAGCCACTCATAATTGCAACAAAATTAGAAAATAACAAAGTAGACATTGAAAGCAAGAACGAAGTACACCTAAAACGCTCCAAAGTTCCAAGCTTGAAACGCCAACGACCTTCGTTTCCACCACCTTGTTGCAGCTCAAGTGTCTAGGATGTGTATGGATACATGGAAAGGTTAGGAATGTATTTAGGATTGGTGAATGTCTCGGCCAAGGGAAGGAAAATGTATTTGTGTTTGTGAAATGTGGGATTTATGAATGTATGGATGGAATGGTGCTCACGGCATGGAAATGGAAGTGTATGGAGATGTGTTTGAATGTATGGATGAAATGGAATGGAGCTCACGGCATGGAATGGAAGTGTATGGAGATGTAGCAATTGTGGATCAAGATGGTGTGTTTTGGAAGGGGGATTGTGGATGTATTTATAGGCTAGGGAGAGGACCACTCCATTTCCTTTGCATGTGCAGATTGCATGGGTGTGTGCTGTCCATGTTTCTCCTTTCCTTTTGCACACACATGCTTCATCATTTCAGCCACCAATCCACCCATTTTCTGCCCATGTTTCTCCTTTCCTTTGCATGTGGGTGTGCCTTCTCTTTCTAGCTGTGCATTTCCACTTGCTCCAAAGCCAAATGAGTGCAATCATAACCCCATTTGCTGCTGAGTGTTGATGACAAAGCAAAACACAAAACAAGTGCCTTTACTTTCTCATTTTATTAGCCAAATCTGCTTAGCCCTTTTCTGAACCTTTCAGTATTACAATGCCCATAACTTCTTCTAGAAAAATGATATTTCAATCCGTAAATTGCTCCAGAAAATAGACATCCGTAGCTTTCCAAGAATATAAGGCTCATTCTCTCATTCATTCTGAGTTGTTCGTAACATGCTTCCAAAGTCAGCTAATTTGCACAGGCAATTTTGACGAATTTGTTACTTAATATCCCACTTGTGCTACTTTTCTTTTCTTTGCTTGATAAATCACACAAAACACAAAAACATAGTAAATAACTCAAAAATATAAGGAACTAACTAAGAAAAGACAAGTGAATTTTATGTAAAATATATATAAATATGAGCTTATCAATGGAACAGAGATAGATTTTGTAAACCAAAGACCAATGATCCTTTTGACCGCTTGAAAATGAGACTGCCTTGGACTGTGCATGAATTGACAAACAAGGTTGACTGCAAATGATAAATCTGGCCGAGTCCAAGTGAGATATTGTAATGCACCAACCAAAGATCGATATTCTGCAGGATTGTCAAGCAATGGAGAAGAATGATCCAACTTGGATGTACTGAGTGGGGTAGCACATGGTTTTGCTCCAGCCATATTAGCCTTTTTTAAAAAATCCAAGATATACTTGGTTTGTGAAATAAAGATGCCTTTGGAGGATCGCTTGACTTCAATTCCCAAAAAATAATGAAGTGCACCAAGGTCTTTAATGGGAAAGAGAGAGCTAAGTTGAGAAATAACATGCTTGCAAGCTGCTGCAGATGGCCCTGTGACAATAATGTCATCAACGTATACCAGAACAAAGACCATAGGATCCATTTTGACAAACAATGAATGATTTGATTTAGAACCAGTGAAGCCAAGGGTGTGCAATGCTCCATGGAGTTTTTCATACCAGGCTCGGGGATCCTGTTTAAGACCATATAAGGATTTATGCAATTGAAAAACATGAATAAGATGAATAACATCTTCCAAAACCAAGCGGCTGTTGCATATAAACAGATTCAGACAATGTCCCATGTAGAGATGCATTGCTTACATTTAGTTGACTGAGACTCCAATCAAATTGGGCATTAAGAGTGAGTAGGAGTCGAATTGTCACAAGCTTGGCTACTGGACTAAAAGTCTCAGTATAATCCAGTCCTTCTTGCTAATGAAAACCTTTGGCAACTAAGCAAGCTTTGTATCTATTTATGGTACCATCAGGTTTTCTTTTAATCCTAAAAACCCACTTACATCCCACAATGTTTTGATGAGCAATTTTGGGTACTAAAGACTAAGTACCAGTTTGTTGCAAGGCAAAAAACTCCTCCTGCATTGCCTTAACCCAATGTGGATATTTGGAAGCTTGGAGATATGTAGTGGGAACAAATTCATTGGAAATATGAGAAGGGAGAGGGTGTTTGGTTGCAGAAAGGACTTTTGGTTTGTAAATACCAGATTTGAACCTGGTTTGCATAGGGTGAGTATTAGTAGGAACTGAGTGAGATGTAGGTATAGGGGTTGTTGGAGAAGAGCTACTTGGCAATATAGAAGATGGATATGACGGTATAGAGGAATGGATCTGTGGTTAAGTGAATGTGAGGTGAGTGGGAATGGTATTAAGAGATGAAACTGCTACTGGGGAAAGAGAGCATTGTGAAGCTGCAAGATTGTGAAAGGGAAAACTGCCTTCATCAAATATTACATTTCGTGAGATGTATAACTTGTTGGTAGTGAGATCCAAACATTTGTAACCTTTGTAATTGAGACTGTAACCAAGGAACACACAGAGCTTGCTTTTGGGATCCAATTTAGACTCGGAGTAAGGTTGCAGCCATGGAAAACAACTACACCCAAAAACCTTCAAAGTGGCATAGTTAGGTGATTTGTGGAAGAGACGTTCCCATGGAGATAATTTGGATACAGTAGGTAATCTGTTTATTAGAAACACAACAGTTGAAAAAGCATGATCCCAATAGGTGTGAGGGACCTTAGAAACTGTTAAGAGTGTTCTGTCAGTCTCAACTATGTGTCTGTGTTTGCGTTTAGCACAACCACTTTGTTGATGAGTGTGAGTACAACTGAGTTGATGACTGATACCATTCTTAACAAGGAAATTAGAGAATTGAGTGCTAAGATATTCCCACCAGAATCTGATTTGAGAGCAACAATTTTAGTATGCAACAAGTTCTCAACAAGACTTTTGAACTTAACAAAAGTAGGCAATACATAAGATTTATATTGCAAAGGATAAAGCCAACAATATTTTGTAAAAGCATCTACAAAGATGACATAGTATCTGAAATTGTTCACAGAAGTGACATATGTTGGCCCCTAAACATCTGTGTGAAGTAGCTCCAAAGGTTTACTGGTATGACAAGGTATAGAAGCAAATGGTAATCTGGAACTTTTGCTTAAGGCACAACCATTACAGAAAGACTTATTGGAACCACTAGAAAATGAAATACAAGACTTAGTAGACAACTTATTGAGAATTTTCATCGAAGGATGGCCAAATCTTTGGTGCCAAATATATCTGGATGCGTTAATAGAAGCAGCAAACACATTGTGATTGTGGATCACATAACTGGAAGGCTGTGGTTGAAATGGATAGAAGCCATCTCTCATAGGACCTTTAAAGAGCATCTTCCCCGAAGAAATATCATTCACAACGAAGTGAAAAGGATAAAGATACATAGAACACCAATTATCAACAAGAAACTGATTCACAAAAACATATTTTGTTTCAAATCAGGAACATGTAACACATTTCGAAGTTGAAAATTATGATGAGGAGTATGTAATGTAGAAGAACTAAAGTGGAGAATAGGCAAACCTTTGACATCTCCAATGTCTATGAGTAATATTCATTCTTTCAGTCAATACAAATCATATTTCTCTTTCTAAACTCTTTCTTTCTAAGATCTCTGTGTTCATCCTTCTTCATCTTCCTTCTTGATTTTCTCTTCAATTCCCAAACATTTCAATGTAGTTAACATGGTATCAGAGCCACCAGGTGAAGGAAATTTTGTGAAAAACATGTTCATTTGAACAACATCTATGGCATGGAATTAACAATTAAAGGCAAAATCATGCTTGTATGCACTCAAAAACAAAACATTATGATGCGTAAAATAACTAAACACACAAATTAAACCCTCTTTTGACAATTGTAGTAAAGTATGTAAGTAGGGATCGTTCTGGACCGGGGATTAGGAGGGATTGCTAAACACTTGAAAACTGACTTAGAAACGTAAAAACAAAGTTTAAAACACTAAATTAGACTCAAAGAATGCAAAACTAAAGTTTTAAAATACTAAAACAAACCAAAAACTCAAAACAGCAACCAAAAGACTCAAAACTGCCTTAAAAACACTTTCTGGGCAGTTTTGAGCACAAAGCACCAAATTGGACGAATTTGGGTTTTAACTTGTACCAAAACACTTTCTAACTAATCTAGGACTTCAAAATAAATGGGGATTTGATTTGGACGAAAATAAACTAACAAAACAGATTGCAAAGTAAAAACAGATTTGAAAACGATTTTGGGGTTTTAAATGGATGATGGATTAGTTAGAGGCTCTTTCTCCAGTTACTAATCCTTTGGCCACATCAATCTTGGTTTGAGCCGTTTTCATGAAAGGTCGTCCAAGTAAGAGCGGTGATGGTGAAGAATGGCCTGAATCTTCCATATCAAGCACATAGAAATCTGCAGGAAAAATCAAGTGGTCTACCTGCACCAAAACATCCTCCAACACTCCTTTTGGATATGCATTAGATCGATCGGCTAATTGGATAATCACACCATCATGTTTAAGTGCTCCTAGATTCATAGATGCATAAACAGAATATGGCATGACATTAATTGATGCACCTAAATCTAACATAGCATGCTCAAACCTTGTATTACCAAGTACGCAAGGAATTGTGAAACTACCCGGATCTTTACATTTAGGTGGTAGCTTTCTTTGCAAGATTGCGGAGACATTCTCGCTTACATGTACCACTTCTTTCTCCCGGACACGTTTCCTTGTTGTGCAAAGCTTCTTTAAAAACTTGGCATACTTTGGGATTTGCTTGATTGCATCCAAAAGGGGAATGTTGACATGCACCTTTCTAAATGTCTCTAGAACATCTTTTTCCTCCTCTTCATTCTTGGCTTGCATGAACCTACTAGGAAAGGGTACATTCGAAGGAATAACATTAGTAGAAACTGAATTTGACACATTCTTACCTTTGTTGGACAAATTGGACAATTTAGGAGCAATAGAAGCTTGCGGCAAAGGTGTCTCCACCTTTGCCGTTGGTGGGCTTGATTCCTCCTCTTCCATTTGCAAAATTTCATCCTCTTTATGACCTGTTTTTTATGAAGAACCTGCCCCAACCTCCTTACCACTTCTTAGGGTGATTGCTTTGGCTGATTCAAACCCTCCATTTGGATTTGGAATGGTACAACTAGGAAGCTTTCCTTGGTCTCTAATCTGCCCAACAAACTCCGCAATCTGCCCCATTTGCTTTTCCAATTGATCCACCCTAATGTTCGTGTTGTGCATTGCTTGGGTTTGATCGTCTTGCCCCTGAGATAACTTGGTTAGTATCTTAAGAAGTGCATCATTATCTAGAGACGTACCTGAAGCATTTGGGGCAGATTGTGGTTGGACTTGAAGGGGTGCGTATGGTTTGGTGTAGAAACCCGGGGGTTGTTGTCTAAAGACTCCTTGTGGTTGGGGTGGTTGTGGCTCCCTCCACTTGAAATTTGGGTGGTCTCTCTAACCGGAATTGTAGGTATTGGAATATGGATCGTTTCTTGGTTGATTTTGGCTTTGAAACCCAATAGCATTAGCGCTCTCCCATCCACCATTCTCAATGAGTTGAGGACATGTTTCAGAAGCATGTCCTTGGATAGAACATACGCCACACACCATTTGTCCTTGAATCTTCATTCCCCCGGCCATCTGAGAAACAATGGAAGTAAGATTAGCTAACTGAGATTGAATATTGGATGTGGAACTTACCTCATGCACTTGTTGCCGTGGGGGTCCTCTTTGGCCTACACCCTCGTATTGTTGAGCGTTCAACGCTCGACTAGCAATCAAGATTTTTGCAGCCATGGGTGTTTTGTCCACCAATGCTCCACCCGCCGAGGCATCGAGCATTTGACGTTCTAGTGGTAAGAGCCCTTCGTAGAAGTATTGCAAAAGCAACTCCTCCTTCATCTGATGCTGTGGACAAGAAGCAACAAGTGATTTAAATCGTTCATAATATGTAGGAAAAGACTCACCTTCCTCTTGCCGAATACCACTTATCTTTTTACGAAGAAGGATGATTCGAGAAGTTGGGAAGAACTTCTCCAAAAATGCCCTCTTCATACTCTCCCAAGACGTAACTGTTCCGGGAGCCAACTCGTATAACCAATCCTTGGCTTTGTCCATCAAAGAGAATGGAAAAGCCTTCATCTTCAAAATACTTCCGTCAACGTTAACCGGAGTCATACTTGAGCAAACCACCTCAAACTCTTTCAAATGCTTGTTAGGGTCCTCCATGGACAGCCCATGGAACTTTGGGATGTGGTGCAGTAAACTAGACTTCAATTCGAACTCATCGGTCTTGCCTTGAGCTGCCATGGGATATTGGATGCATAAAGGTGCGGCATTATCCAATCCCGAAGCCGAGAGCTCCTTGATTGTGCGGTTGTCGGCTGCCATGATTGGTGCTTCCTAAAAAATCCCAGCCGTGCCCCTCTCTTCTTCTTCTAAAACTTGTTCTTCAAGGTCAGGTTCAGGGCTAGGTGGGTTGGACTCTTGTTGGTTCCTCCTTCTTCTCAAAGTTCGCTCAAAATCGTCGTCAAAGTCCAAAATATGCTCACGAACAGGTTGGGAACTTCGAGTCATGCACTAGTACCTAAAAACAAAGAAACAAAACAAATAAGCAACTAAGATAGAAAACAAACGAAAATAAATAAAAAGAAACAACAAGGGATTAGCAAAGTTGCTAATCCCCGGCAACGGCGCCAAAATTTGATGCGTAAAATAACTAAACACACAAATTAAACCCTCTTTTGACAATTGTAGTAAAGTATGTAAGTAGGGATCGTTCTGGACCGGGGATTAGGAGGGATTGCTAAACACTTGAAAACTGACTTAGAAACGTAAAAACAAACTTTAAAACACTAAATTAGACTCAAAGAATGCAAAACTAAAGTTTTAAAACACTAAAACAAACCAAAAACTCAAAACAGCAACCAAAAGACTCAAAACTGCCTTAAAAACACTTTCTGGGCAGTTTTGAGCACAAAGCACCAAATTGGACGAATTTGGGTTTTAACTTGTACCAAAACACTTTCTAACTAATCTAGGACTTCAAAATAAATGGGGATTTGATTTGGACGAAAATAAACTAACAAAACAGATTGCAAAGTAAAAACAGATTTGAAAACGATTTTGGGGTTTTAAATGGATGATGGATTAGTTAGAGGCTCTTTCTCCACACATGACAAGTATGCAAACGACTCGATTTCCAGTTATTCCTTCATTGAATTATGAATGACAATGCCCCAAATTAACCGTGACATCACTAGTTAATTCTCAAGTTTTCCTTGTGTTATCGGATTGGATGACATCATTCGACAACCCGAAGCATTCCTCAAAAGTTCCCTACATGACATCATAATAAAGATACAATCAAAGATCATCACATTCAATGAAAACTATAAGCATTGACAAAGCACTTGCAACTATGACATCATGTCACTCATGCTAGGAATTGAACTTAACGCGATCGTGACTAGCGACCTTCACTACATATGAATATAAGTGTGTGACGATTATATGAAACAACCTTATATTCTAGCATCATATTCATGCAAGCCAATTAAGTGTCGACCCCTAATTAACAAACACAAATAAGTTATTACTCGCACAGTTAAGCCAATTACATTCACGATTCAAGAATTCATAACTGGAATTTATCAAATCAAATTGCACACATAGTCATGGCTTCGAAATCACCCCTAACCAATAGGGGTTTAGTGATAAGCTCATATTTATATATATTTTACATCAAATTCTCTCGTCTTTTCTTAGTTAGTTCCTTATATTTTTGAGCTATTTACATTGATTTTGTGTTTTATATGATTTGTCAAGCAAATAAAAGAAAAATAGCACAAGTGAGATTTTATGTAACAAATTCGTCAAAACTGCCTGTGCAGATCAGCCCATTTTGGAAGCAATTTGCGAACGGCCCAAAATGAACTAGAGAATGAGCCTTATATTCTTGGAAAGCTACAGATGTCTATTTTCTGGAGCATTTTGCGGATTGTTAAGATCATTCTTCTAGAAGAAGTTATGGGCATTTTAGTAAGGGAAGGTCAAGAGAGCACATGGAGAAGGATGACCCACGGCATGGATGATGGATGATTATGTTTTGCAAGTGTGCTAGCTTGTTTAATCATGAAATACAAGTGTGCTAGCTGTTTTGCAAGTGTCCTAGTTGATTCATCATGAGAAGACCAAGAGGAATCCAAGGCATGGACCAAGGAGGATGAATGCAAGTTGTTTCATCATGAAATTTCTGCAATGAAGCATGTGTGCTAGCTGTTTTTGATGATTAATTCTTACTTTGTATTTGTTTATTAAAATCACTTGAGTGGCTCCTTACCTTTGTGCACCTATAAATAAAGTCTTCTTGCAAGGCTTAGACTTACCAATTCACACAACAATCCCATTTCACACACCCTAAACTATCCTAACCGCAACCTCCCTTCTTTCCTCCACAAAATCTGCCCATAAACCTATCCTAGCCATCATAAACACCACCATACATCCCCCTATCCACTCTGCCATACAACCAAACCTTCAAACCACATCCACTCCTTGTGCCATAGCAAAGGAAGGGAAGGAAAGTGCTTGGACGTGCATACCACTCAACGAGGACCGTTGGAGCGTTTAGGTGTTTTCTTTCTTTCATTTTCAATGTATAAATCTATTTACCTTTGTTTTATGATTATGAGGAACTAAACCCCCCTTTTGCTAGGGGGGAATTCAAAGCCATGATTACATTTGCATTATGAATTAATTACTTTTGGTTGTGATTTAATAATTTGTGATTTCAATTTGCTTAACTATTTGATTGATAACTTATTTATGTATGTTGATTAAGAGTGCACGCTTAGTTTTCATGCATAAGTTTGATGCTAGAATATAAGGGAATTTCACCTAATCGTTATGAACTTATATTCAAGAGTAGTGAAGGTTGCTATCCACAATCGAGTTAAGTGAATTCTTGGCAAGAGTATCATGCTTTTCATAGTTACGAATGCCTCGTCAATACTTATAGTTCTCTTGAATCTTAATGATCTTTGATTGTATCTATATTGTGCTTTTCACGTATGGAACTTTTGAAGAATGTTTTGAATTGTTATATGTGCTTTCCCATTCAATTCATTAAACTAAGGAGAACTTGAAGGTTAAAAAAGTGCTATCACGGTTAACCCGGAGTATTGAGTTTCATAAGTTATCGAAAGAACAACTAAAAATTAGTTTATATACAAGTGTATCATGTGTGGAGGAAACCCCTCTAGCTAATCCATCATCCATTCAAACAACCATATTTTGTGCTTAAATCTATCTAGTTTTCAATTTGTTTATTTTCAAGTTATTCTCATCAAGATCAAATCCTCCTTTTTCAATTTTTGTCTTTTGACTTGAATTTACCTTATTTGATTTCTTTTGAGTTCTTTGAGTAATTTAGTTTAGAGTTGGTTAATTTTCATAGCTTGAATCTTTTAAATTCATTCGTGATTTTGTTTATTTATTAATTTTATTTTAAGTTATTCTAGTTTATTTGGAATCATTTGAATCTAGTTAAATGTTTTGATTTTTGATTTGTGTTTTTAAAGTTTTATTTAGTGCTTCTAAATTCATTTTATATAGATTAGCAATCCCTCCTAATCCCCGGTTTAAGAACGATCCCTACTTGCATATATACTACAATTGTCAACAAGAGGGTTTAATTTGTGTGCTAGTTTATTTTCGCATCATTTAGCCACTCATGTTCATAGCAAAACGAAAGGAAAAGAAATTAAACATTGAAATCATAAAACGAATTACACCTAGAATGCACCAACGATGAAGCTTGAGCATCCAAGAGTCCTTCCTTCTTTCTCCTTGCTGCAACGCACAAGTGGTTGGGTTTTGGGGATTATGGATGGTGTAGAAGTATGGATTGAGGGTTAGGATGAGTGTATGGGGCGGCTAGGGATGTTTTTTAGGCAGAAACTAGGGTGAATGGTGAAGTATGGATGTGTTTAGGAGTGGTGGATGATTTCTGGCGTGAATGGCTAGTTTGTGGCTGCCAAAGAGAGTTTATTTAAAGGGATTTCAGGAATTAAAAACCCTAACTTATTTAGGTAAACAGAAATTAAGTCTAAGGTTTCTAGAATTAGGAAACAAAATCAGAAACTTAAGGGAAATTAGCTAAAAGGTGCGGCTAGGGTATGAAACACAAAAGGAATGTGTTTAAATTCAGAAAATAGGAAAGATTCACTCTCCCTTGCACGGCAAGGAAGAGGAAAGGTCAAGGGAATGCGGCTGTGATGTAGGAAAGGTTTTGGGAAAGGTTTGATGTCCTAAAACTAAAGGGGAAGTGGATTCCTTGTGCGGCAAGGTAAGGAACTTGGTGGGAAAGGTGAGGCTGAATCCTAAGGACTAAGGGAAAGGGTTTTTCAAAGTCCTAAGGGGAAAAGGAAAGCTTTTTACATGGTTTAAGGATAGGGAAACATAGCAAGGGGATTTGTTGCAACAAGGGAGACAAGGAGGGGACACAAAGGGGACAAGGCGCCACATTTGTAGGGATGCTTCAATTTCTGTCTTTCTTTGTCTTCCAAGCTTCCAAACTGATTTCTTATGTCTTCTAACACCTTTCTAGCCTCATTTGATCTTCAATTTCATCCATTCTCCTTGCTCCATGCATATGCAATCCATTCCAAGCCCATTTTTGCTCTTAAAAGCTCCAAAATGCACCTTTTTGCATACTTTGACCATAAAACCTGAAATTGCACGAAAATGACTTTAAACACTAAACTATCTAAGGAAAAACAACATAAATGCATGAGAACAAGCCAATTAAGTCGCATAAAAATGCTCCTATCACATTACCCATGAAATTCAAAGCCTAGTAGAAGGGTGAACCAAGACTCAACTCAAAACAAAGTGAGTTGAGAAACTTTATACCTTTGAAGCACCTCTTTGCTTAGCAAAGGTTAATCACCCATGGCCTTCTTTCCTTTGTCACCTTACTCTTTGGCTCCATGGATGTGGATGGAGGAACTTTGCTTCTTGGCTCCATGCCTTCTTGGATATGGATGGAATAATTGGTTTCTCCAAAAGTCCCCAAAGTTGGAGACCTCTAAGCTCCGACACCAAGGATGGTTGAGGAAGAAGATGAGGGGCCATGGAAGAGTTAGATGCTAGTAAACTCTCCCATGGTGGCCGGCTATTCTAGAGAGAAAAGAGAGAGAGTTCTTCTCACTTTTCATCCTTAGAAAACCCTAATGAGAATGGAGCAAAGATACCCCTTCTATGCTTTCAACTTTTGTATGCATTTTCGACCAAAAGGCCCTTCCTCTCTCTATGGCCGGTTTTCCCAAGCCTTTGGGATGTTTTGGGCTTCTTGAATTTTGTTTGTTAAGTTGTCATACAACTTAAGCTAATGGGCTTGACTATTCGAAGCCCAATTTGGGCTTTAAGGCCCAAAACTAACTCAAGGTTTAAAATGAACTTATTCGTTTGATTAATTAATATATTAATTAATTCTTGCCATAAACAATTAAACCATTTAATTGTCCTTACTCATCTCCATCAAATCCTTCAAGCATTACCTTACACGGTGTACGATCCATAGGTTCCTTTTAGCGAGGCAGTGGGCGATTAGAACTCTTTCAAATTGATTGTGAATTGAAACTTACTTTCAATTCTCTCTTTAGTGATTATACACGTTTAGGGTTTCCACAAACCATGAGTGACAACTAGCAGTATGTCATGGTTACCCAAGCTAATCAGAAGAGGTGGAGAACCTATTCAGTTTAGGATTACAATGCAATACGGTCTTTCTCTAATACAATACTCTTGACCACATAGTTTATTCATGTCTACTATCCAATGTGATTCATTTACTTATATGATTACCTTGAATGTGATTTGGAATGACTTCCTAAATCTCATTCATACTCTGGCCAGAGATTCTTAATCATATCATAGAGTATTCTCCTTCAAACGGTTTGAAGGTTAGAGATCCCTTGTTGCGCATTCACTTGCCTCCATGGCTAAGTGGCTTAACCCCAACTATGTCGTGGACACCCTCGGATGGAGTGACTTTGACATAGTAAAAAATCAAGGACCTAACCACAAGACAACTATGATGCCTCAGGTCAAATGACTACTTTGCATTATCCCAACCATGAGTTCTCATGTGACATGAGTATGAGAACTCCTTGTTGATCGCGTTCAATGAACTCATTCTCTATTGAGCACCTACGTACTTGTCTTGGTGTCAGTCACACCAATGACCCGAGACCAGTCACTCTCCCTAAGAGAAGACATAGCACGTACTGATCTTAACGAACTGTCAATGCCCAATTGGCAATCTTATGATCAGGAACGTTTAGGATATGTATACGAAAGAGAATGGTCTCATGAATCTAACTTATTTAGATCGCATTCTCCCAATTACATACTCCTTGGACTTATCGTTTAAGCGTATAACATTTATATGAGACGGCTTCAAACAATAATCTTTGCCCTTTAAATTAAACTATATTAGTTTAACATGTGAAATGTCCGTAAAGTATCATCATATGATTGTTTTAGGGCACATTTCCAACACCAGGCTCACGCAATGGATTCTGGTGGTTCCATTTTTTTTATTAGATTTCATCTTCTAGTTTTATTTTCTCTTCAGATTTTCTTCAGAAATTCCGTCAAGTTCTTCGGTGTTTCCGCGATCATCCTGTAACTTCTAGGTTGATTTTCAGTTCTTGAATTTTTCGATCTTGAATCTGGGAATTTTCGTTCTCTCCGATCCCAGAATCATATTCTGCAGCCGTGAAAACGCAGCTGAATCTTTCTCTGCGTTGGTCCGTCAGATTTGGGCAAAAATGCCTAAGCTTAGTTCATATCATTTGATTCCATTGCTACTAGCTTTTCTAGAGCTTTCTTGCCAAGAAAGAAACAATGGACGGTGGCAATGATGAAAATCCTTTATCGTCAGACTTTTCTTGCCGAGAAAATCCTGAATTTTTGTATGATGAGGTGCCTGTTGAAAACCCAGACGACAAAATCAACAACTTAATCCATATAGAGATCGAATTTGGGTTCCAGATAGATGAAGCTTTTATCATTCCCAACTGGGTTTCAGAAGTTCGATCAGAATCTATCACATGGTCTCTCAACAGAACAGCAGCATTTCGGTGTTCGTCACATGTCTATCGCTATGCCTATTGTGGAAGAAAGTTTAGACTTTTGTGTCGTCTAAGTGTTTGCCGAAATGCCTAGCTCAAAAGTCTCATGTGAAGGTTAAGTTTTTTTAGCAAGGTGATATATTTGGAGTTTTGGTATGATTTCATTATGAATTCTTGGTTCAATTTCACTTTCTTGAGGATTTGTCCATATGAATTCTTGGTTCATTCTAAATTTTGCAAAATATGGAATTGTTCTTTCTGGTTAATTTTTGAAGTAGTGTACTCTAATTTTTTTTTTTTCCATTTTGCTTGGGAAGTGAAAGTTGTGGCACGAAGCCATTAGTAATTGAAATCTATGTACTTTCTCTGTCGCTTCTTCCGATTTTCTGGATTCATGATTGGGTTAGTGAAGCAAGTAGATATTCGTGGTAATTTCGAACACTAGGTGTTCGACGATTTGCTTCAACCATGTCTTGTTGTCTGTACTTCATTTGCTTCTTCATTATTGTGTGATTCTTGAGACTTTTAGTGATTATAGAGAAGAGAAAATTGACTGGAGATATGGGTGTCTTTTACTTGGAAGAAATGAAAATGGATGTGGATATCATGGAAATAGTAGAATTAGATGTTGAATTCGAATCAATGAGTCAGGCCCTTAAAAGCCATCCAAGTATTCATACAGAATGAATAATTATTCTTTGTATCCGATCAGTTGCACAATTGGTTTTGGGTGCTCAAGCTATACCACTATAGATTTCCAAGCCTCTTTGGAAGTGAAGTTAATCTCTAACAGAACACAAAACAGTCTATAATATCAAGTCTAACAAGCTTAGTTGCAGCATGTATTTACTGTAAGTCCGGTTATGCGATGAAGTTTGAAGAAGTTGTTAACGATAAATCACACGAAGGGTAATTCCGTGATGTGAATAGGTAAAACCCACGAAGGGTAGAAGAAATTGTTAATGGTAAATCCCACGAATGGTAATCCTACATAGATGTTGATTTTTTGTTGTTGAATTTGTGAATGCCGATGCCATTGTTCAAAGAGGTTGTTTTTTAATAAAATCCACAAAGGGAGATCCCGTGGTGCTATAGTTAAGGCTGATGCCACACTATAGTTTGTTAATTTTCTGTTTTTATAAATATTAAAGATTGAAGCCAAGTTCAATGAGATTGTTGACGGGAAATCCCACGAAGGGTAAACCCGCAAGAAATTGTTATAACCGGCATGAGGGTGTGTTACAACTTTATAAGAAGTTGTTCGTTGTGAAGCTCCTATCAAAGGTAGAGAAATATTAGACTTTTGGATGTGTGGACAATCACTTATGTTTGCAAAGGGTTCGGCTATTGGACAAGATGCCGTGAACAAGGCTAAAACATTTGATGAAAAGCATCGGTTGACAACAAGTGCATCAGAGAAGGTTATTTCCTTTGACAGGAAAGTGGGGCTTACAGAGAAATTAACAGTAGGCATTTATGTGGTTAATGAGAAAGTGAAGTTTGTTGATCAGAGGCTTCATGTCTCAGATAAAATAATGGCAGCAATATTTGCAATAGAGAGAAAATTGAATGATACGGGGTCAGCTGTCAAAACAAGTAGGTATGTGACCGCTGGAGCAGCTTGGCTAAATGGTGCTTTTGGTAAGGGGGCAAGGGCAGGACAAGTTGCAGTTACAAAAACCAGAGGAAAGTTCTATATGGCTGTCTCAAACTTGCAAGATTGCAGATGGTTCAACTCTGTGTTCTGTTTTCTGGTTTCATAGCAGTAATTGCATATGTTCTTCCAATCTCAAACTGGGTTTCCCAGTTAAGATTGAAGGGGAGTATTAAGGGTACAAGTCAGTAATATAGTTAGAAATATAGTTAGCAAGTTTGTTAGTATTTGGTTAGAGTTGTTAAGCTTACTAGTATAAAAACAGTGTGTGTAATTGTGTAATATTCATTCTTCAGTCAATACAAATCATATTTCTCTCTCTCTAAGGTCTATGTGTTCATCCCTCTTCATCTTCCTTCTTGATTTTCTCTTCAATTCCCAAACATTTCAATGTAGTTAACAATACTATCCTTAACAAACTCAACCACTCGTTAATATGTCCAACCTAGGAATGTTTGCAGTAGCCTCCTTAACCATTTTCACGAGCCTTACCTGTGTACAAGATCAGTGAAACATTTATTAACTGGATGACTGATGAATGACCAGTACATCTAATGGCATAACAAGCATGCGAACTCCAGTTATCAGAATTGTTCGGGCAAAGATTTCTCTAGAGAAGGCTCCTCGGACCTTAGCACAGCTTCCTAAGGGATTGTCACTTTAGATGTGTAGTCGGGCTATTTCTTGTTGATTTGCTACAATAAGAGAACAAAATTAGTTTTGAAAGGTGCCTTTGTGGGGCCTTAGGTGTAGGCCTTGAGGCTCGAAATCAAAACTAACTAAGTGCTAGGCGTGCCACTACTATCTCAGTATAGTAGATATAAAACAAGTGTGTTTTAAGTTAATTACTTGCGCCCCAAGTTACTCAAACTTCTTGCTATCAAAGGATTGTCATGGATGGGTTAAGTCCACATTAAGTTCTTTTTCTTGCCTTCTGAAAAATGACTTTTAGTTCATAGTCTTGTATGTTCGAATGAAAGGAGTCCAGAGCCCCTTAAGTTACTTGTTTGGTTCTAGATTACATTTAATGAAAACATATCCATCAAGCTAACCAGATCTAGATGTAAGTGGGAGTCTTAAAATAGAAAAATAGGTGGAAATAACTTGAATACATGTTGGAGAATGCATTAAGCAATAGATCTAGTAATTCAGAAAACAAACAAAGAGCTACGGGCAAGATTTCACCTTGTCTGGCAAGGTTGAACTTCTTGCAGTCACTTCTCTTTGAATTTACAGGGTTTGTATGCTAAAAAGGGATGGATAGCAAACAAGTTTACACGAGGGAATCGATACTACAACACTAAGGGAGGTAGCATAGCTTTTATTCTAGACAAGAGATAGCTTTTTCAGAGAACTATCACTAAAAAGGACTGAATCTGGATTGATTTCAGCTTTTGGATGCAAATCTAGCTTGAGAGCAGAGTTTGTATGTTTGTTTGTTTGGTTGGTTGAATGTCATTGACTCTGGGGCTTGTCTTTCCTTTTATAGACAATTTGGCCCAACTGCTGTAGCTTTGCTCTTGCCCGAAAACACTTGGAGGGTAGTGAGTCATAAACTTTTTACTAACAATGCCAATGGAAAGTATTCTTTGGCTGGTAGTAGGTTAGTCTCCATCACTTGTCATTTCAATTATAGATACGTGGCTTGTATCATGACTGAAAATGCTTCAATTTGCTCTTGGGCTTGATGCTGGGCTTTGGGCAAATGTCCCTTTTAGTTGGCATCCTTAGGTTTTACTTCATTAAGGCCCAATATTCAAATATTAACCCAAACAATACCCATTTTAATAATCGTTGAGTATGCAAATCGAGGCGTTAATGATGATTAAACAGCCGCCACATGCCTTTACTCGAGACTTGCACCATTCAAAGCAACCGTACGTTTTAACAAAACCTTTGCACTAACCCACGAATTCCAACGTTAATTAACTGCATTACTATATAATCTTCAGTTAACCCCTCGACCAAATACCTTAGCAACTCCAAACCTTTGAATTTCCAAGTTTCCCAGATTTTCTCATAACTCTCGTACTCTTTGCTCATTCTTGCTTCTTGCCTTCAAATTTCTTCTATAATTTCTAAAATCATCCAATGGCACCCAAGGTTGCCCGGACTCAATCTTCCTGCGAATCAGGTGAAGGCCTCGCCACTATGCGCTGCTTGCTTAACGGCTTTCATCGCCTTCGGGCTGGCCTTCATACCTCACTTTTCTTTGAAAAGGGAGGAGTGCACTCTTTAGGACCTGCATGGACTTCTCAGGTCCCCATTGCCGTGGAAAATAACATGCCCAAGGAGAATTGGTTCACCCCAAACCCATTTTTGGTCGAAGCTGACATTTCTTCCTCTAAATGGTTTACCCATTGACGAGGATTTCCTTTGATGAATGATGAAGCTTGGGTGAAGTGGGTAAATGAGCTCAAGCCCACCTTCAAGAAGAAATGGATGAACAACGGCATATACGAGCTAATTATGCTATCTAAGACTACTGTAATTGCCAAGCCTGAACTGTTGACCACGACACTCCTCTTCTGGAATTCGGGCATCAATACTTTTGACTTCAGGATGGGCCCCATGTCCCTGACCATTCTCGACATGGCTCAAGTCTTTGGGCTAAGGCCCTCGGGTAGAGTTGTAGATGTCACTCATGACTGGTCTCCCCCTTCTTGTTGGAAGTATGCCCACAAAGCCACTCATTTGATGTAATAGCTTTTGGAATACTTATTGTATTAAACTATTATATGTTTAATGAAGGGCAAAGCTTATTGTTAATCACTATTTATTGTATCATGTGTTTAAGCAATAAGGGAATCCAAGGAATGTATTTGATCTAAGAGATAAATGATTTAAGTAAGTTAGATTAACGAGACCTTTCTCTTAAGTTCATTCCTAAAACGTTCCCAGCCATAGGATTGACAATTGGGCATTGACAATCCGCTACGGTTAGTATGTGTTATGTCAACTCAAGCGTGAGTATGACTAGTCTCAAGTCATTTAGTGTTGGACACTAAGACAAACACATAGGTGCTCGAAAGAGTAATCGAGTACACTGAACAACGATAAAAAAAGAGTTCGAACATACATGTCATGTAAGAACTCGATAGTTGCAATATGCAAAGTAGTCCTTTGACCTGAGGCATCATAGATGTCTAATGGTTAGGTCCTTGATCTTTGATCATGTCAAAGGCATTCCATTGAGAGTGTCCACGACATTGTTGGGGTCAAGCTATCTAGTCATGTAGGCATATGAATGCACGACAAGGGATCTCTAACCTTCCATGGTAGAAGGAGAATACTCTAAGATATGATTCGAGAGTCTTTGGCCAAAGCATATGAATATGACTTAGGAAGTTTGTTCCAAATCATATTTAATTGAATCATATAGAGAAGTATCACATTGAATAGTAGACATGAAACAAACTATCACTCAAACAATGTGATTAAGAGTATTGTATTAGAGAATGACCGTATTGCGTTGTAGTTGTAACTGGATAGGTTCTCCAACCACTTCTACTTAGCTTGGGTAACCATGACATGCTGCTAGGTGTCACTCATGGTTTGTGGAAGCCCTGAAGATTAGCAGACACTAATCTTAATCAAATGGAGAATTGAAAGGTAGTTTCAATTCATAATCGATCGTTAAGAGTAACAATCGCCCACTGCCTCGCTAATTGGAACCTAATGGATCGTACACCGAGTAAGGATGAAAGTGAAGAAATATAAATGAAATGGATATGTAATTAAATGGTTTAATTGAAAAATGGTGAAGATTAATTAATTAGTTAATTAATTTTACGAAAGGTTCGTATTGGGCTTTTAAGTTGGTTTTGGGTTTCGGGGCCCAAAAGTGTTTTGGTCCACAAAGCTCATTATGTTTAAGTTGTATGATAATTAAAAAAAAAAGGGCAATAAGCCCAATCACTTAAAAGAAGCCGGCCATAGTGAGGGGAGTGTGAAGTTTTGCTTAATTGCAAGTTTGCCACTCACCTAAGAAAAGAGATATAAAAGCATCTTTATAGCTTTTTCTCATTAGGGTTTCTTGAGACAAAAGATGAGAAACACTTTCTCTCTTTTTCTCCAATAGAGGCCGGCCACTTAGAGAGGAAATAGCTAGCAATCTTTTGTTCTCTAAGTCATCCATTTCATCTTCACACCTCATCCTTGGTGTGGAGACTTAGAGACACCAAAACTTTGGTGTTTTTGGAGATCCTTTCCTCACATCCTCAAGGAGCAAAGGAGCCTCAAAAGGAAGAAAAATCACAAGGAAAATCCAAGGAGCTAGGAGGTGACTTGAAGGCCCTCCACTTGGGTGAATCCCTTGTGTAAACAAGGATGAGGTTCAAGGGTAATGAATCTCTAAATCCTTCCTTCTCTTTAATGTTGTTAAAGAGTCTCTTGGTTCACCATTCACTAGGCTTTGAAAGTCATGGGTTTTAGAATTATTTTTGAATGCATGCCTACTTTAATGTGTTAATAGTTTGCATATGTGTTCAAATATTCTCACATGTTCTTAGCTAGGACAAAAATTTTCCTTCAAGTGGTATCAGAGCCTAGGTCTAGTTTATGGTGAATCCTTTTGGGTTTTGTGTTTTTCATGGTTTGTGATTTAAATGTTGTAAATGTTACAAGCTTTATTCTTGCTTTTGAATATAAATTTTGCTTGAAAATTTAGCATTTCAAATGTTGTATATGTAGTTCATTTAAGCATGAATATTGGAACTAAAATTTGGTGCCATGTATGTTGGGAAATTCGGCCAAATCCAAAAGGTGAATGTTGGGTTCTTGTTTGTCTTGTTAAAAGAGTTTTAAATTGACTTTTGGAACCCCTAAGTACCCTAGGATGTTAACCTCTTTTGTGTAGTGAAAAATTGAGTTTTATTGTGTGAAAACATTCATGGAGCTCTTATGAGTTTTCATGTGTGTTCTTCAATGTTCTTGAGTTTCTTACCAAGAAAAAAAAGGTTTGGAGTTTTGATTCAAAATGTTTGGTGTTTTTCATAAAGTTTTGGTTTATAATTAATTGGTGATGGATGATTTATGTCTTTATTGTTAGACAAAACATTTTCTTACAACCTATACCAATCACCTTTTCCTCACCTACCTATCCACTTGCACAAAACATTTTCAAATTTTGAATTTTTCACCAAAACCTTTCCCCCCCCTCCTTTTTCACTACCAAAACCGGCCACCCCATAATGGAGGTACTTTTGGGGCCTTTTATGCAATTACATAAAGTCTTGATACTTTTGTGTATTTGTACTTTGGCCCAAAAGTTTACTTTTTTACGTTAAGGCCCAAAAACGCTAAAGGACAAATTGTTTTGCTCCTTTAATGAAGTTTTTGCTATTGTTGAAATTTTTGGGTTCTAGTTGTAATTACATGAAGTTGTGGACTCTTGTGTTTTTACAAAGTGACCCCAAAAGTTTATGTTTTAACCTTATGGCAATAGTTGAGGTCATTGTTTTTCGGCCCAAATAAGATGAGAACAAAATGGTTTTGTCTCTTTAATGAGAATTGGATTTTCATTTCATTTAGTTCCATTTAAATCAATTCTATGAATCCGAAAACCAATTGTTTAAGTTGCTTTCTTAGTTAATATGATTGATTAAAGAAAAGGGTGATTATGAACCAAAGGCCTCGATAATTGAGCTATGTGATTGGCCGCTTTACATTATGAATGTTTGGGTTAAGTAGTTTAGATTTGAATGTAATTTGATTAGTTCTAATTTGTTGTAAAAGGGCATAAGTCCTTCTAATGTGTTGTAAAAGGGCATAAGCCCTTCTCTTTATTTCATGTATTCCTTTTTGTTTATATGTATGTAAATTGGAATAGTTGGGTCCAACGCCCAATAGGAAATAACGGTTTAATTAGATTAAACACGTAACTAAAATCAACAACTATCTACCTTAAACCCAAGGTCCAACACAAGGCTCGTGTTGGATCAAATCAAACGGTTCACAATCATCCTAAGACCTAATATGACTATATAGTCCATATGAGGATGCAATGCATTCGTTAGTAGTTCCATATAGTCTCGCTTGTTTCATCAAAATAGTGGGAGTATTATATACTACTAATTCATATTAACTTGGACCAATGGTTGTGATAGGCCTAAGTTCTTTTAATAAGATTAAAATAAAATTGATGTAGCCCAACACTACTCCCTCAACAAAACGAATATTAAGTTGATAAGCGAGAGATGCTTTGAACATCTCTTCGTAGGCCTTCCACCATGATGGGCTCCAATCGTTTGTGACTCCTACACCGACTTCACCCTATCATGGGGAAGTTCAAAGTATGTGCTTACATTCAAGAGGAGTCCATATGTACATACATGATGTGGTGAGTTAGGCAACGAGGATGGCCGACATCATATCATTGTGAGGCTATTCTTGAACCCCTACACGAACTAGCATGGTGGGAATAACTTAACTAAGTGCAATGGTGCCAACATCATATCATTGTGAGGCATCATTCTCTAGAGGCCAAACTAGATGGGTAATTACAAGAGTTGTAAATGACTAAAGCGTTATTCTCTCATCGTTATTTTTGCTAACCAACATCGTATCATCATGAGGTGGGCTTGGTAATGGTGAGCCTCCCATACCCCGCTAAGAGTTCAACATAACTCTCGAATTCCATTGAGGGATGTGGAATTTGCCAAAAATAGTGGATGGTACTATTGATTTAAGACCCAATCAAGTAGTTTTAAAATCAACAATCTAATACGATTTCTGTTATATTATGTAGTTAACGACATGCCTAAAATTACACCCACCATTATACTTGACAAAAGGGGCCTTAGGGGCCAACGTTTCCTTGCTTGGTATCGCCACATTGAGAATGTCTCAAAGGTGAAAGACATATTGTATGTGCTTAAGCAATCCCCTCCTCATGTACCTCCTACGAAACTAGCTTCAAATGAGGAGTGTCAAAATTATGATAGACACTATGAGGATGACTTACAAGCCAAATGCTTAATCCTCACTTCACTTAGTGGGGAGCTTAAGAAGCTACATGAGCACATGGACACTTCTTGTGCCATGGTTGATAGTTTGCATAAGATGCTTGACATTGAGACTAGTAACGTACGATTCTCAAATGTTTGTAATCTATTGAATGCCAAAATGGGAAAGGGGGCATCGGTCCAAAAACATGGACAAAAGATGGAAAGGATCTTTCAAGATCTTGAAAGTTTAGGAACTTCCATCGATGGGAAAATGGCCCAAGACTTTTTCCTTGCATCTCTCTCGGATGATTTCACTAAGTTTATTGTAAACTATAAAGTGAATAGATTTGATCATACTTTTACCGAGATGATTGACATGTGCTGTAAGTTTGAACAAGGTTTCAAAAAGGACAGTGGGAGTGAGAATGCAATCACAAGGAAAAGGTTGCATAAGAAGAAGGCAAGAAAATCCAAAGGAACATGCTTTCATTGTGGAAAGGATGAATGTTGGAAGAAGAAATACAGGGTGCGCATTGCGAGCCTTATGACACGAACTTTTGAAGGGACTATTTCTGTCATAGAGAGTGCTTTTACAATGAGCTCCAATTCCTAGATATTTGATTCAGGCGCTAGTCAACATATCTGTAATTCGTTGCAGGGACTAACAGGGAGCAGGACATTGCGCAATGAGGAGATGATTGTGCGAGTTGGGAACGGCACTAAGATCTCTGCTAAAGCAATAGGCACCCACATGCTTAAACTGCCCTCTGGGGAAGTCTTGGAACTTAAAAATTGTTTATATTTTCCTTCATGTATAAAGAATTTGATTTCTATCTCTAAGATTTTACGAGATGGGCACTCAGTATTGTTTGACAAAATGAGTTGCACTTTATACCTGAACGGTCATATTATCTCTCATGATAATATGATAGAGGGACTTTTTCACCTAGAGACAAGTAGTGGGATGCACTGTATTGAAAGTGGGAATACCTCAAAACCCAAAAGGGTTAGAGAAGAAGTTAACCGAGAAAAGATGTGGCATCTTAAACTTGGACATGTGAACCTTGATAAGATTCGCAAGATGTCGAAAGACGGATATTTCCGCCCGTTAGGTAATGACCAAATGGGTACTTGTGAATGTTGCTTAAAAGAGAAGATGACCAAATCTCCATTCACTGGGAAATGAGAGCGTGCCACTGAAATTCTAGGGTTAATCCACACTGACTTATGTGGACCTATGTCTACTACGTCGAGATGGGGCTTCTCCTACTATATCACATTCATCGACGATCACTCTAGGTTTGGCTATGTGTATCTTATGAAGTACAAGTCAGAATCCTTTGAAAGGTTCAAAGAATTCAAGAATGAAGTTGAGAAGCAAACTGGGAAACAGATAAAGATCCTAAGATCAGATCGAGGGGGAGAGTATCTAAGTAACGAGTTCCTAGATTATCTCAAAGAGTGTGGAATAATATCACAGTGGACTCCACCGGGAACTCCACAACTTAATGGAGTTTCTGAAAGGAGAAATCGAACCTTAATGAACATGGTTCGTTCTATGATGAGTTCCGCCGATCTACCAGTAACATTCTGGGGATACGCTCTATATACAGCAGCTTACTTGTTTAATAAAGTACCTTCCAAGTCAGTTTCACAGACGCTTTATGAGATATGGTATGGAAGAAAGCCAAGTCTTAATCACATTAAGATTTGGGGTTGTGAAGCATATGTCAAGAAGCTTGACGCTACTAAGCTTGAAGCGAGATCAGTTAGGTGCTATTTTGTGGGATATCCTAGAGAAACTATGGGATATGAGCTCTACCATCCTGACGACCAAAAGGTTTTTGTCGCCAGAACTGCTAAGTTTCTAGAGGACGAATTTGTTCTCAAAGGAACTATAAGTAGAACGATGGAAATTAATGAGATTAATGATGAACCACAAACAAGCACTAGACAAGTTGACAACCCTGTTCCTGAACCCCTAGCTCCACGTAGATCTGAAAGGGTTAGCAAGCCACCTAAGAGGTATGGCTTAGATAATGACTTTGGGGAATTGCACCTTCTAGGTGACAATGACACAAATGAACACCCTAGAGACTACACTGAAGCAATGTCCGACATTGATTCAAAGAGATGGCAAGAGGCCATGAAATCCGAGATGGATTCCATGTATCAAAATCAGGTCTGGACTCTTGTAGACCTTCCAGAAGGTATAGTACCTGTTGGAAACAAATGGGTCTTCAAGAGGAAGATAGGCGTTGATGGGAACGTGGAGACTTATAAGGCTAGACTAGTAGCCAAGGGTTATAGGCAACGAGAAGGGATTGACTATGAAGAAACCTTCACTCCTGTAGCCATGATTAAGTCCATTCGGATTTTGCTTGCTATAGCTGCGTACCATGATTATGAGATATGGCAAATGGACGTGAAGACAGCCTTTCTGAACGACTACCTAGATGAAGAGCTTTATATGACTCAAACCGAAGGTTTCGTGTCCAAGTCTGAAAAGACTAAGGTATGCAAGCTTTAGAGGTCCATTTATGGACTTAAGCAAGCCTCCAGGAGCTGGAACATTCATTTTGATACTGAAATCAAATCGTTTGGTTTTACTCAAAATGAAGACGACAATTGTGTTTATCAAAAAGTCGTTGAGGATGCAGTTGTATTCCTAGTGTTATATGTAGATAACATATTACTATTCGGGAATGACACTGCAATACTTTCTTCTGTAAAAGTGTGGTTGTCCAAAACCTTCCACATGAAAGATTTGGGAGATGCATCTTATGTACTTGGTATAAAGCTCTATCGTGATAGATCCAGAAAATTAATTGGATTATCCCAATTTATGTACATAGATAAGGTGCTAAGTAGGTTCCAGATGGAACAATCTAAGAAAGGTCTTCTTCCTGTAAGACATGGAATTCACCTTTCTAAGTCCATGGGACCTAAAACTCCTGAAGAGATACGGCAAATGAGTGCTATTCATTATGCTTCCGCCATAGGAAGTCTCATGTATGCCATGATATGCACAAGGCCTGATATCGCGTATGCTGTGAGCATTACTAGTCGATATCAATCTAACCCAGGATCAGAACACTGGGCAGCTGTCAAGACGGTCCTTAAGTACTTAAGAAGAACTAAGGACATGTTCCTCGTTTATGAAGGAGCAACAGAGTTGCGAGTGGAAGCCTATACAGACGCAGATTTCCAATATGACGTAGATGATAGAAGTTCCAACTCCGGATATGTATTCACTCTAAATGATGGGGCTGTCAGCTGGAAAAGCAAGAAACAAGATGTAATTGCTGATTCCACGACAGAGGCTAAATATGTCACTGCAGCTGAAGCCGGCAAATAAGCGTCCTGGATGAAGAAGTTCATTACTGAACTTGGAGTGGTTCCAACCATTACATCACCAGTAACTTTGTACTGTGATAATAGTGGGGCGATAGCTCAAGCCAAATAACCCAGGGCTCATCAAAAGAACAAGCATTATGACAGGCGCTTTAATATCATTAGAAGATATGCTGCCGAAGGGAAAGTCAACATCCTCAAGGTTGCCTCAGCCGATAACGTAGCAGATCCACTGACAAAGCCAATGTCTCAAATCCAACTTGACCGCCATATGGAAAGGATGGGTATTAGATACATGGGAAGGTGGCTTTGAGTGCAAGTAGGAGATTGTTGGAAGTATGCCCACAAAGCCACTCATTTGATGTAATAGCTTTTGGAATACTTATTGTATTAAACTATTATATGTTTAATGAAGGGCAAAGCTTATTGTTAATCACTATTTATTGTATCATGTGTTTAAGCAATAAGGGAATCCAAGGAATGTATTTGATCTAAGAGATAAATGATTTAAGTAAGTTAGATTAACGAGACCTTTCTCTTATGTTCATTCCTAAAACGTTCCTAGCCATAGGATTGACAATTGGGCATTGACAATCCGCTAAGGTTAGTATGTGTTATGTCAACTCAAGCGTGAGTATGACTAGTCTCAAGTCGTTTAGTGTTGGACACTAAGACAAACACATAGGTGCTCGAAAGAGTAATCGAGTACACTGAACAACGATCAAAAAACAGTTCGAAGATACATGTCATGTAAGAACTCGATAGTTGCAATATGAAAAGTAGTCCTTTGACCTGAGGCATCATAGATGTCTAATGGTTAGGTCATTGATCTTTGATCATGTCAAAGGCATTCAATTGAGAGTGTCCACGACATTGTTGGGGTCAAGCTATCTAGTCATGTAGGCATATGAATGCACGACAAGGGATCTCTAACCTTCCATGGTAGAAGGAGAATACTCTAAGATAAGATTCGAGAGTCTTTGGCCAAAGCATATGAATATGACTTAGGAAGTTTGTTCCAAATCATATTTAATTGAATCATATAGAGAAGTATCACATTGGATAGTAGACATGAAACAAACTATCACTCAAACAATGTGATTAAGAGTATTGTATTAGAGAAGGACCGTATTGCGTTGTAGTTGTAACTGGATAGGTTCTCGAACCACTTCTACTTAGCTTGGGTAACCATGACATGCTGCTAGGTGTCACTCATGGTTTGTGGAAGCCCTGAAGATTAGCATACACTAATCTTAATCAAAGGGAGAATTGAAATGTAGTTTCAATTGATAATCGATTGTTAAGAGTAACAATCGCCCACTGCCTCGCTAATTGGAACCTAATGGATCGTACACCGAGTAAGGATGAAGGTGAAGAAATATAAATGAAATGGATATGCAATTAAATGGTTTAATTGAAAAATGGTCAAGATTAATTAATTAGTTAATTAATTTTACGAAAGGTTCGTATTGGGCTTTTAAGTTGGTTTTGGGTTTCGGGGCCCAAAAGTGTTTTGGTCCACAAAGCCCATTATGTTTAAGTTGTATGACAACTAAAACAAAATGGGCAATAAGCCCAATCACTTAAAAGAGGCCGGCCATAGTGAGGGGAGTGTGAAGTTTTGCTTAATTGCAAGTTTGCCACTCACCTAAGAAAAGAGATATAAAAGCATCTTTATAGCTTTTTCTCATTAGGGTTTCTTGAGACAAAAGATGAGAAACACTTTCTCTCTTTTTCTCCAATAGAGGCCGGCCACTTAGAGAGGAAATAGCTAGCAATCTTTTCTTCTCTAAGTCATCCATTTCATCTTCACACCTCATCCTTGGTGTGGAGACTTAGAGACACCAAAACTTTGGTGTTTTTGGAGATCCTTTCCTCACATCCTCAAGGAGCAAATGAGCATCAAAAGGAAGAAAAATCACAAGGAAGATCCAAGAAGCTAGGAGGTGACTTGAAGGCCCTCCACTTGGGTGAATCCCTTGTGTAAACAAGGATGAGCTTCAAGGGTAATGAATCTCTAAATCCTTCCTTCTCTTTAATGTTGTTAAAGAGTCTCTTGGTTCACCATTCACTAGGCTTTGAAAGTCATGGGTTTTAGAATTGTTTTTTAATGCATGCCTACTTTAATGTGTTAATAGTTTTCATATGTGTTCAAATATTCTCACATGTTCTTAGCTAGGACAAAATTTTTCCTTCACTTCTCGCCCGATTGCTAAGAGCTTGGGCACATCTGATCCCTTAACTCAGCTAGACTACAACTCTTCTACCTTCAAGAGTTATGGGACTTCCTTCACGGGTTTTATCCTGTTTGTCAAGAAGAAATTTGGCCCGACGTCCTCCAATGCTAACATAGATCAGAAGCATATGTATTTTCTATTATACTGGCTCAACAAGCATGTCTTCCCTAACAAATCCAAAGAAGTAAAAGTTGAGTGGATCCCTTCGGTGGAAGCTTTTCATAATTTTGATGACATGGCCAAAAGGGGCCTCTTTCTCTTTACTCATCTCTACCATTTCATCTTTGAAATAACCAAGGGTAAACCATTTGAATCCAACCTCAATGGACCAACCTGGATGGTTCAGTTGTGGTTGCAGTGGTTCTTCCCTGAACTTCGAGCATCAAATCTAGAATTCCCAGAAGGTGTTGCTCCTGCCCACATCTTAGCTGAGGCTTCTCCCACTAACCATTCTACATTTGTCTGCCTTTACTTCTTCAGAGTCTGCAGGACACAGGCAGACTTGGAGTGGGGAGCTTCAGTGTAACATCCCACATCAACCAACGGAGAAGGGGTGATGTGCCTTATATGTACATGCTCATTTCCCTATAGCACGAGGCCTTTTTTGGGAACTCACTGGCTTCGGGTTCCATTGGAACTTCGAAGTTAAGCGAGTTTTGGCGAGAGCAATCCTAGGATGGGTGACCCATTGGGAAGTTCTTGTGTGAGTTCGCAGAAACAAAACCGTGAGGGTGTGGCCGGGGCCCAAAGCGGACAATATCGTGTTACGGCGGAGTCGAGATTGGGATGTGACATAATGGTATTAGAGCCACTCTACCATGTGGTGCGAGTGTGTCGACGAAGATGTCAGGCCCCTAAGGGTATTGGATTGTAACATCCCACATTGACCAACGGAGAGATGGTGATGTGCCTTATATGTACATGCTCCCCTCCCTATAGCACGAGGCCTTTTGGGAACTCACTGGCTTCAGGTTCCATCAAAACTCCGACGTTAAGCGAGTTCAGACAAGAGCAATCCTAGGATGGGTGACACATTGGGAAGTTCTCGTGTGAGTTCCCAGAAACCAAATCGTGAGAGCGTGGTCGGGGCCCAAAGCAGACAATATCTGGCTACGAAGGAGTCGAGACTGGGATGTGACATTCAGTTCTTAGAAGGTATCCTTGGTTCTTCGACCAAGCTTTTCAAGATGCATTCGGAGAAGACGCCAGCCCCTTTTGCAAAGAAAAATTTATCAGCTACATCCAGTCAAAGGGATCTGGCATGAGGAGTCCACATCGATCGCTATGAGTGCGGGCTGGAAGTTTACCACCCCAATTTCTGAGCTAGGCGGTTGGGGTTTAGACAAGCCAACCCAGTGCCCTTCTTCGACTATGTTCATTGCGGCACCTCATATCGTCTCCGTTCACCATAAGAAGCCATCTTTGGAGCTGCCCGACGCAGTCTGGATATTATGAGCAAAATTGCCCGAAAGCCTATGGCTTTAAACTTTGAATGTACCTTATCATTCTCTTTTTGGTGGGAAGCAAAATGGACCAAGAAGTATGGAGGGGATTTGCGTGAAGCCCATGACCACCTATTCGGGCAACTCTCAATTAAATCATATCCCAGCTCAAGTGAGCTCGAGAATTAGAAAGAGATGATTCACCAGAAGAACCAACTTTTCCTAATAGGTACCTTTTATTCTTTTAACTTTGTATTTATGACATTTTTATCATCCCTCCCTCTTCTAATATCTTTCTTGGTTATTTTGAACTTGTAGCTCAAGGTAACACTGAAGAAGTGGATGTCGGGCTAAATGAAGAGGCTTAGGACGCCTTTGTCCTCCAAGAAGCTGCAGCCGAGGCTGCGAGGCAAGGCGTTGGAAATGGAGACATCTTTGAACTTTTTGGAGAGTCAGAGGCTGAGGCCAAGCCTGAAGTGGAGGTTCGGGCTACTTGGCGGACAAGAACAACCGTGGTAGAGACTTCGGAGTCCTAGCCCGACGAGTGACCTCGAGTTCAACTCTCCATATCAGGTTTGCGGGTAACTCCCACGAAGAAAAGAACTCGGGCTCAGTCCTCTAAATCCTCCAAGTCTTTTGCTCCTATAGCTGAGGCGGGTAGGAAAAAACAGAAAGCTTCCAGTAAGTGAACCTTGTTTCTCCTATTTAGTTGCATTTTGAAATTCTTCTGGAGTGTGAACTGATATTTTCTCTTTTATCTTGTCACCAGGGCCTCAAGTAAAAAGAAGCCCACTTTTGAATCAAGGGAAGAGCCATTGGGTGTGGAGATGCACCAGAAGGCTAAGAATCTTCTTGATACCACCCTTGAAAAGCTGGAGGTATGACCTGCATCTCAAGTCACTCATTCGAAGTTTTTGTTTTTGTTTTCTCTTTTTTATTTTTTTTAATTTTTTTTATTATTATTGACTCTTTGCCCGATTGCCTGAAATAGGGTATAAGAGAGGAAATGAACTCTCCGCCCGAGGCTTCTTCACCCCCAGCCCGAACGGCACACGTTTCTCCTCCTCGGGAAAAATCTTCCAAGATATACTTTTCTCACCCTTGGCTTAAAATTTGTAACTTTATTACTTTGGAAGCTAATGCTTGACTTTTGCTTCTTTGTAGGCCAAGGTTGGGGAACCTGGGTCTTCGATCGAGCAAGGCTCAACTCCCAAGTCTTCCATTCCTTCTCCTGCATTGGTGGTGACTCCAACTTCTCAATTTAATCCAAGTACTAGGGAGATACTACACTTTGTAGAGGATAACAGCAACTCAGTGAGTATTATATCTTGATATTTTACGCTTAAAGCCCTCTCATTCTCTTATACTTATCTTCTTTTTATTCTTCCCAGTCTTCCCCAGTGCAAGAGTCTCATCTATCAGCAGCAACTGCATTTTGGGACCCTATAGGTGACTAACCCGGGGGTTTTTCCTAAAACAGCAGCAACTTTAGAGGAGTTTCCTCCTCCTATTCAAGATTCTGCTCAGGTATAGAAGTACTTTTACTTTTATTTTATTTTCTTCATAAGCTAGTAACTGACATTTGCCCTATTTCCTTGATATTTATAGGTCTCCAGTGAGGGCTCAGGCATCATCCATTCTTCTCAAGTAAGTGAAAATGATCCCTTTCAACCATCAATGGAAACAACTCCTCATCCACCTTCTTCAAAGGCTCCAGGCTCAACTCAGGTATATCAATTCCTTCTCTAGCTCTCTCTAATCTTGTTCCAAGGCTTCATTCTTGACTTCTTTTTTTTTTTTTTCTAACAGGGTTCTGGAGAAGGTTCGGGCAAATCTCCTCCGCTCTTGGTGCGTAAGGCAGATCTTCCAAGGCCTACCTCGGCTTCTGGGGTCATGGGAATTCCCATTCCTCGGCCAAAGAAGAAAGTCAAAATTGCTGCTACCACTTCCATTCCTGCTCCTGCTCTTGAGATCATTCCTTCTCTGCCAACTGAGGTTGCCTCTTCTCTTACTGCTGAAGATGTTGGAGAGATGGCCCCACCTTTGACATCTACTCATTCAGCAACATTCTTTCGAGTCTCCTCTTCTCCAAAATGCTCGTCAAATCTTCAAGGATTGGATGAAGAGAGACTTCACTGCTTCCTTCAGTCTCAAGATCATTCATCATGCTGAGAAGGCCCTCACCGAGCTTTACAAAGCTCAGTTATTATCAAAGGCTCAGTACAAGTCTTTTCTCAATTTCTTTTAGAATCTCTAGGCACTGAGGGATCAACATCAAAAGGCGGAGCGGGCATCCAATAGAGTTAAATGCTTCCAAGAAAAACACACGAAGACCTCAGCCACACTTCAACAATTGGTGGAGGAATGATCGGTTATGGAAGATATGATCGCAGTGGTTGATTATGAGATTCAGAGATTGGAGGAGCAGCTTTCTTCGCTGAAGGCCGAGAAGATGACCTTAACCAACCATTTTTTCAAGAAAGTAGAAGAGATGGAGAAGATTTCTCAGGAAGTTGACGACTCAAAAACCCAACTTGCTAATAGCAACATGTATCTAGGAGAACCAGGCAGAATTTTCACCATTATGCAAACCTACTATTCTAGAATAGCTGCCTTGGCCGAAGATGCAAAGTTGTTAAGCTAGGATCTTTTGTAATCTTTTTTATGAAATGAAATGTGTAACATCCCACATCACCTAGGGAAGTGGATCCTCTAAGCCTTATATGTACATGGCCATCTCCATTAGCACGAGGCCTTTTGAGAGTTCACTGGCTTCGGGTTCCATCAGAACTCCGAAGTTAAGCGAGTTTAGCTCTGATACCAAATTTGTCACATCCCAACCCAGGCTCCACCACATCCCGGGCTCGACTCCGCCATAACACGGTTTTGTTTCTGGGAACTCACACGAGAAGTGGGTCACCCATCATAGGATTGCTCTCGGGCGAACTCGCTTAACTTCGGAGTTCCGATGAACTCCGAAGCCAATGAGCTCCCAAAAGGCCTCGTGCTAATGAGAGATGGGAATATACATATAAGGCTTACAGGATCCTCACCCCTGGCGATGTGGGATGTTACAAAATGAATCTTTTTTTTCATCTTTATCTTGTCTTACCTTCCTTTGAATTTTAACTGTAGTAACCTAACTCCAACCCTTCTTAACTTGCTTAAATCTCCTCAATATAACAATCTTTTTCATCCCATAAAGTTGGACGATATTTCTTTAAAAACTTAGCATTAACTGGATCTATTTGCAAGTTCCCCTCCAAATCTTCCAAGTAAAATCCTCCCTTCTCAAACACTTGGTTGATAATGAAAGGACCTTCCCAAGTAGGGCTCCACTTCCCAAAGCCCCTAACTTGAGCTCCTAAGGGCAAAATTGCCTTCGACACTAATTCTCCTTCCTTGAAGGTCTTCAATTTCACTTTCTTGTTGTATGCTCGGGCAACAGCTCTCTTCCTTTCTTGAATTTTATTTAAAGCTTCAATTCTGGCTACATCTAGATCTTCAACTCCTTGACACATAGCTTGAATGTATTCTTCACTGTGTAGCTCAAACTGGTTTTGAATTCTAACAGAACTTACATTAATCTTCATGGGGAGTACTGGCGTCTTGCCCAAAGGTTAGGGCGTAAGGAGTAGTTCCAATTCCTACCCTCTTGGAGGTTCTATAAGCCCATAAAGTGTCTCCTAACTTCTCATGCCATTTCTCTGGACTATCTACCACCATTCTCTAAATAATATTTACCAAGACCTTGTTGCTGGCTTTTGCTTGACCATTTAATTGGGGGTAGTAAGGACTAGATTAGATCATCTTTATCTTGAACTTACTTGCAAATTCTTCTACTTATTTTGAAATAAAAGATGGCCCGCAGTCTGTAACAATTGTCTCGGGCACCCCATATCTGTGTAAGATCTTCGTTTCAATGAACTTTTTGACAACAATTGAGGTGATAGTTTTCACAGCTAAAGCTTCCACCCATTTGGTGAAGTAATTCGTGGCCATTATTATGAATGTGTGTCCTTTGCTAGAAGCTGGGAAAATTTGCCCGATGAAGTCCATTGCCCATTCTCTGAAGGGCCAAGGTTTGACCACAGGGTTCAAGGGTACTGAGGGCACATGTTGGAGATGTTTATGTCTTTCACACTCCTCACATCCTCGGCATAGGCCTTGCAGTCTTTCTCTATGTCAGGCCAGAAGTAACCATATCTCTTAAGCAACCACCTTATCTTAGTTCCAGCTTCATGTGCACCACAGATTCCTTCATGTACTTCAGCCATCACTCTCATTGACTCTTCTTGGCCTAAGCATTTTAACAAAAGTCCATCTGGAGTTTTTCTTAGTAGGTTCCCTTCCCACAACACATATCTAGTTGCTTGTTGCCTATTCTTCTTACTTGTAGGGAAATAATGATCTTTCAAGTATTAAGTAATAGATGATCTCCAGTCTTCTACCTCTGGCTCCTTAGTCATTACATCTAGGCTGAATACTTTATCAAGGATAGAAGGGAGATTTCTTCTTTGCGCTTCCACCTCTACCTCGAATCTTCTTTCTTGGATATGTGCTCTAGAAGCCAAATGCGCCATCTCATTAGCCATTACATTTGACTCTCTGGAAATATAGCTGACTGATATTTCAGTGCCCCAATAGCTTAACAATTGAGTGGCTGCAAAGTAATAACCGGCCATGGTGATATGCTTGCACTTGTATTCTCCATTCAACTGATTGACCACTAGCTCTGTGTTGGAAGTATGCCCACAAAGCCACTCATTTGATGTAATAGCTTTTTGGAATACTTAATATGTTAAACTTTTATATGTTTAACGGAAGGGCAATACTTATTGTTAATCACTATTTATTGAATCATGTGTTTAATCAATAAGAGAATCCAAGGGATGTATTTGACATAAGAGATAAGTGATCTAATGAGTTAGATTAAGGAGACCTTTCTCTTATGTTCATTCCTAAAACGTTCATAGCCATAGGATTGCCAATTGGGCATTGACAATCCAATAAGGTTAGTATGTGTTATGTTGACTCAAACGTGAGTATGAACTAGTCTCAAGTCATTTGGTGTTGGACACTAAGACAAACACATAGGTGCTCGAAAGAGTAATCGAGTACACTGAACTGCGATTAATGAGAGTTCAAACATACATGTCATGTACGAACTCTAAGGTTACAATATGCAAAGTAGTCCTTAGACCTGAGGCATCATAGATGTCTAATGGTTAGGTCCTTGATCTTTGATCATGACAAAGGCATTCCCTCGGATTGTCCACGGCATTGTTGGGGTCATGTGATCTAGTCATGTAGGCATATGAATGCACAACAAGGGATCTCTAACCTTCCATGGTGGAAGGAGTATACTCTAAAATATGATTCTAAAGTCTTTGGCCAAAGCAAATGAATATGACTAAGGAAGATGTTCCAAATCATATTCAAGGGAATCATATAAGAAAGTATCACATTGGATAGTAGACATGAAACAAACTATCACTTAAAACAATGTGGTTAAGAGTATTGTATTAGAGAAGGACCGTATTGCATTGTAATTGTAACTGGATAGGTTCTCCAACCAATTCTACTTAGCTTGGGTAACCATGACATACTGCTAGGTGTCACTCATGGTTTGTGGAAGCCCTATTGATTAGCAAACACTAATCATCAAAAAGGGAGAATTGAAATGTGGTTTCAATTCACAATCGATAGTTAAGAGTAACATCGCCCACTGCCTCGCTAATTGGAACCTAATGGATCGCACACCAAATAAGGATATATGTGAAGCAATTAAATGAAATGGATAAGCAATTAAATGGTTTAATTGAAGAATGGTCAAGATTAATTAATTAGTTAATTAATTATACGAAATGTTCGTATTGGGCTTTTAAGTTGGTTTTAGGGCTTCGGGGCCCAAAAGTGTTTTGGTCCACAAGGCCCATTATGTTTAAGTTGTATGACAACTAAAACAAAATGGGCAATAAGCCCAATAACCATATAGGCCAACCATTTAGGGTGAGGGTATGCAAGTTTGCTTAATTGCAAGTTTGCCACTCACCTAAGAAATGAAGTATAAATTCATCTTTATAGCTTTGTTTTCAATTAGGGTTTTCTAAGCTACTTGGGGATAGTTATCTAGCAAATTTACTTCCCTAAGTGATCCATTTTCATTCTCACAAATTACATCCTTGGTGAAGAGACATAGAGACATCAAACTTTTGGTGTTTTGGAGAACTAATCCTCAAATCCTCAAAGAAGCAAAGGAGCACCAAAAAGGAGGGAAATCACAAGGAAGATCCAAGGAGCAAGGAGGTGACTTGAAGGCCCTCCACTTGGGTGAATCCCTTGTGTAATCAAGGATGAGCTTCAAGGGTAAAGAATCTCTAAATTCTTCATATTCTTTAATGTTGTTAAAGAGTCTTTTGATTCACCATATACTAGGCTTTGAAAGTCATGGGTTTCATGAATTGTTTTTGGATGCATGCCTACTTTAAAGAGTTAATTGTTAGCATATGTATTCAAATGTTCATACATGTTCTTAGCTAGGACAAAATTTTTCCTTCAAGTGGTATCAAGAGCCTAGGTCTAGTGTATGGTGGATCCTTTTGGGTTTTGTGATTTTCATGTTTTATGATTTAAATGTTGTAAATGTTACAAGCTTTGTTCTTGCTTTGAATATAAATTTTGCTATAAAATTTTGCTATAAAATTTTGCATCTCAAATGTTGTAGATGTATTTCATTTAAGCATGAATATTGGAACTAAAATTTGGTGCCATGTATTTTGAGTTTTCATAAGTGTTCTTCAATGTTCTTGGATTTCTTGCCAAGAACAAAAAGTTTTGAAGTTTTGATTCAAAAAGTTTTATGTTTTTACATAAAGTTTTGATTTAATTTTAGTGGGTGATGGTTAATGATTAAGTAATTTTAATGGGAGACAAACTTTGTTTTAAAGAATGACATAAATCATTTCTTACAAAATTTTATTTCATCTTTACCTCACCTAACATAACCCACTTACAAAACTTTGTATAAAATTTGAATTTTATCACTAAAAACCACTTATGGCCGGCCACCCTATTAAATAGGGTATTTTTGGGTGTTTTGTGCACTTACATAAAGTTTTGATACTTTTGTGTATTTGCATTTTGGCCCAAAAGTTTACGTTTTTACGTTAAGGTCCAAAAACTTTAAAGGACAAATTGTTTTGCTCCTTTAATGATGTTTTTGACATTATTAAAAATGTTTGGGTTCTAAGTTGTAATTACATGAAGTTGTGGACTCTTGTGTTTTTACAAAGTGACCCCAAAAGTTTTTGTTTTTAGAAAATGGCCCAAATTAGATGAAAACAAAATGGTTTGTCTCTTTAAATGAGAATTGGATTTTCATTTTATTTAGTTTCATTTAAATCAATTCTATGGATCCAAAAACCAATTGTTTTAAAATTGTTTTCTTAATTAAATGTGTTTGATTAAGAGAAGGGTGATTATGAACCAAATGCCTCGATAATTGAGCTATGTGATTGGCCGCTTTACATTATGAATGTTTGGGCTTGGTAGTGTAGATTTGAATGTAATTTGATTAATTCAATTTGTTGTAAATGGACATAAGTCCATCATTTGTGTTGTAAAAGGGCATAAGCCCTTATTATTATTTCATGTATTCCTTTTGTTTAAATGTATGCAAAATGGAATAGTTGGGTCCAACGCCCAATAGGAAATAACGGTTTAATTGGATTAAACGCGTAACTAAAATCAACAACTACATACCTTAGACCCAAGGTCCAACACAAGGCTCGTGTTGGATCAAATCAAACGGTTCATAATCATCCTAAAACCTAATATGACTATATAGTCCATATGAGGATGCAAAGCATTCGTTAGTAGTTCCATATAGTCTCGCTTGTTTCAACGAAACAGTGGGAGTATTATATACTACTAATTCATATAAACTTGGACCAATGGTTGTGATAGGCCCAAGTTCTTTTAATGTGATTAAAATGTTTTGATGTAGCCCAACGCTATTCCCTCAAACAAATATTTAAGTTGATAAGCGAGAGATGTTTAGAATATCTCTTCGTAGGCCTTCCACCGTGGTGGGTTCCAAGCGTTTGTGACTCATGCACCGGCTTCACCCTATCATGGGGGAGTACAAAGCATGTGCTTATATCCAGGAGGAATCCATATACATATGATGAGGTGAGTGTAGGCAACGAGGATAGCCAACATCGTATCATCGTGAGGCTATTCTTGAACCCCTTCACGAACTAAGCATGGTGGGAATAACTTAAACTAAGTGCAATGGTGCCAACATCGTATCATCGTGAGGCAACATTCTCTAGAGGCCAAACGAGATGGGTAATTACAAACGGTTGTAAATGAATAATGCGTTATTCTCTCATCATTATTTTTGCTAGCCAACATCGTATCATCGTGAGGTGGGCTTGGTAATGGTGAGTCTCCCATAACCCACTAAGAGTTCAATATAACTCTCGAATTCTATTGAGGGATGTGGAATTTGCCAAAAATGGTGGGTGATACTATTTGATTAAAAGACCCAATCAAAATAGTTTTAAACAACAATGCTAATTCGATTTCTGTTATATTATGTAGTGAACGACATGCCTAAAATTATACCCACCATTATACTTGACAAAAAGGGCCTAAAAGGCCAACGTTTCCTTGCTTGGTATCGCCACATTGAGAATGTCTCAAAGGTGAAAGACATATTGTATGTACTTAAGCAATCCCCTCCTCATGTACCTCCTACGAAACTAGCTTCAAAGGAGGAGTGTCAAAATTATGTTAGACACTATGAGGATGACTTACAAGCCAAATGCTTAATCCTCACTTCACTTAGTGAGGAGCTTATGAAGCTACATAAGCACATGGACACTTCTTGTGCCATGGTTGAAAGCTTGCATAAGATGCATGACATTGAGACTAGTAATGTATGATTCTCAAATGTTTGTAGTCTAATGAATGCCAAAATGGCAAAGGGGACATCGGTCCATAAACATGGACAAAAGATGGAAAGGATCTTTAAAGATCTTCAAAGTTTAGGAACTTCCATCGATGGGAAAATGGCCCAAGACTTTTTCCTTGCATCTCTCTCGGATGATTTCACTAAGTTTATCGTAAACTATAAAGTGAATAGATTCGATCATTCTTTGAAAGAGATGATTGACATGTGCTGTAAATTTGAAAAAGGTTTCAAAAAGGACAGTGGGAGTGAGAATGCAATGATAAGGAAAAGGTTGCGTAAGAAGAAGGCAAAGAAATCCAAAGGAACATGCTTTCATTGTGGAAAGGATGAACGTTGGAAGAAGAAATACAGGGTGCGCATTGCGAGCCTTATGACACGAACTTTTGAAGAGACTATTTCTGTCATAGAGAGTGCTTTTACAGTGAGATCCAATTCCTGGATATTTGATTCAGGCGCTAGTCAACATATCTGTAATACGTTGCAGGGACTAACAGGGAGCAGATCACTGCGCAATGAGGAGATGGTTGTGCGAGTTGGGAACGGCACTAAAATCTCTGCAAAAGCAATAGGCACCTATATGCTTAACCTACCCTCTGGGGAAGTCCTGGAACTTAAAAATTGTTTATATTTTCCTTCATGTATAAAGAATTTGATTTCCATCTCTAAGCTTTTACGAGATGGGCACTCAGTGTTGTTTGACAAAATGAGTTGCACTTTATACTTGAACGGTCGTATTATCTCTCATGGTAATATGATAGAGGGACTTTTTCACCTAGAGACGAATAGTGGGATGCACTGTATTGAAAGCGGGAATACCTCAAAACCCAAAAGGGCTAGAGAAGAAGTAAACCAAGAAAAGATGTGGCATATGAAACTTGGACATGTGAACCTTGATAAGATTCGCAAGATGTCGAAAGACGGATATTTCCACCCATTAGGTAATGACCGGATGGGTACTTGTGAATGTTGCTTGAAAGGGAAGATGACCAAATCTCCATTTACTGGAAAAGGAGAGCGTGCCACTGAAATTCTAGGGTTAATCCACACTGACGTATGTGGACCTATGTCTACTACGTCGAGAGAAGGCTTCTCATACTATATCACATTCACCGACGATCACTCTCGGTTTGGCTATGTATATCTTATGAAGTACAAGTCAGAATCCTTTGAAAGGTTCAAAGAATTCAAGAATGAAGTTGAGAAGCAAACTGGGAAACAGATAAAAATCCTAAGATCAGATCGAGGGGGTGAATATCTGAGTAATGAGTTCCTAGATTATCTCAAAGAGTGTGGAATAATATCACAGTGGACTCCACCGGGAACTCCACAACTTAATGGAGTTTCTGAAAGGAGAAATCGAACCTTGATGAACATGGTTCGTTCTATGATGAGTTCCGCTGATCTACCAGTAACATTCTGGGGATACGCTCTATATACAGCAGCTTACTTGCTTAATAGAGTACCTTCCAAATCAGTTTCACAAACACCCTATGAGATATGGCATGGAAGAAAGCCAAGTCTTAATCATATTAAGATTTGGGGTTGTGAAGCATATGTCAAGAAGCTTGAGGCTACTAAGCTTGAAGCAAGATCAGTAAGATGCTATTTTGTGGGATATCCTAAAGAAACTATGGGATATGAGTTCTACCATCCTGACGACCAGAAAGTCTTTGTCGCCAGAACTGCTAAGTTTCTAGAGGATGAATTTGTTCTCAAAGGAACTATAAGCAAACAGATGGAAATTAATGAGATTAATAATGAACCACAAACAAGCACTCGACATATTGACAACCCTGTTCCTGAACCCCTAGCTCCACGTAGATCTGAACGGGTTAGTAAGCCACCTATGAGGTTTGGCTTAAATAATGACTTTGATGAATTGTACCTTCTAGGTGACAATGAAACAAAGGAGGACCCTAGAGACTACACTGAAGCAATGTCCGACATTGATTCAAAGAGATGGCAAGAGGCCATGAAATCCGAGATGGATTCCATGTATCAAAATCAGGTCTGGACTCTTGTAGACCCTCCAGAAGGTATTGTACCTGTTGGAAACAAATGGGTCTTCAAGACGAAGATAGGCGTTGATGGGAACGTGGAGACTTATAAGGCTAGACTAGTAGCCAAGGGATACGGGCAAATAGAAGGGATTGACTATGAAGAAACCTTCTCTCATGTAGCCATGATTAAGTCCATTCGGATTTTGCTTGCTATAGCTGCGTACCATGATTATGAAATCTGGCAAATGGACGTGAAGACGGCCTTTCTGAACGGCTACCTACAGGAAGAGCTCTATATGACTCAACCCGAAGGTTTCGTGTCCGAGTCTGAAGAGACTAAGGTATGCAAGCTTCAAATGTCCATTTATGGACTTAAGCAAGCCTCCAGGAGCTGGAACATTCGTTTCGATACTGAAATCAAAACGTTTGGTTTTACTCAAAACGAAGACGACAATTGTGTTTATCAAAAAGTCGTTGGGGATGCAGTAGTATTCCTAGTGTTATATGTAGATGACATATTACTATTCGGGAATGACACTGCAGTACTTTCTTCTGTAAAAGTGTGGTTGTCTAAAACCTTCCACATGAAAGATTTAGGAGATGCATCTTATGTACTTGGGATAAAGCTCTATCGTGATAGATCCAGAAAATTAATTGGATTATCCCAATCGATGTACATTGATAAGGTGCTAAGTAGGTTCCAGATGGAACAATCTAAGAAAGGTTTTCTTCCTATGAGACATGGAATTCACCTTTCTAAGTCCATGGGACCTAAGACTCCTAAAGAGATACGGCTAATGAATGAAATTCCTTATGCTTCCGCCATAGGGAGTCTCATGTATGCCATGATATGCACAAGGCCTGATATCGCATATGCTGTGAGCATTACTAGTCGATATCAATCTAACCCAGGATCAGAACACTGGGCAGCTGTCAAGACGGTCCTTAAGTACTTAAGAAGAACTAAGGACATGTTCCTCGTTTATGGAGGAGCGGCAGAGTTGCGAGTGGAAGCCTATACAGACGCAGATTTCCAATCTGATGTCGATGATAGAAGTTCCAACTCCGGATATGTATTCACTCTGAATGGTGGGGCTGTCAGTTGGAAAAGCAAGAAACAAAGTGTAATTGCTGATTCCACGACAGAGGCTGAATATGTCGCTACAGCTGAAGCCAGCAAAGAAGCGTTCTGGATGAAAAAGTTCATTACTGAACTTGGAGTGGTTCCAACCATCACATCACCAGTAACTTTGTACTGTGATAATAGTGGGGCGATAGCTCAAACCAAGGAACCCAGGGCTCATCAAAAGAACAAGCATTTTGATAGGCGCTTTAATATCATAAGATGATATGCTACCGAGGGGAAAGTCAACATCCTCAAAGTTGCTTCAGCCGATAACGTAGCAGATCCACTGACAAAGCCAATGACTCAAATCCAGCTTGATCGTCATATGGATAAAATGGGTATTAGATACATGGGAGGATGGCTTTGAGTGCAAGTGGGAGATTGTTGGAAGTATGCCCACAAAGCCACTCATTTGATGTAATAGCTTTTTGGAATACTTAATATGTTAAACTTTTATATGTTTAACGGAAGGGCAATACTTATTGTTAATCACTATTTATTGAATCATGTGTTTAATCAATAAGAGAATCCAAGGGATGTATTTGACATAAGAGATAAGTGATCTAATGAGTTAGATTAAGGAGACCTTTCTCTTATGTTCATTCCTAAAACGTTCCTAGCCATAGGATTGCCAATTGGGCATTGACAATCCAATAAGGTTAGTATGTGTTATGTTGACTCAAACGTGAGTATGAACTAGTCTCAAGTCATTTGGTGTTGGACACTAAGACAAACACATAGGTGCTCGAAAGAGTAATCGAGTACACTGAACTGCGATTAATGAGAGTTCAAACATACATGTCATGTACGAACTCTAAGGTTACAATATGCAAAGTAGTCCTTAGACCTGAGGCATCATAGATGTCTAATGGTTAGGTCCTTGATCTTTGATCATGACAAAGACATTCCCTCGGATTGTCCACGGCATTGTTGGGGTCATGTGATCTAGTCATGTAGGCATATGAATGCACAACAAGGGATCTCTAACCTTCCATGGTGGAAGGAGTATACTCTAAAATATGATTCTAAAGTCTTTGGCCAAAGCAAATGAATATGACTAAGGAAGATGTTCCAAATCATATTCAAGGGAATCATATAAGAAAGTATCACATTGGATAGTAGACATGAAACAAACTATCACTTAAAACAATGTGGTTAAGAGTATTGTATTAGAGAAGGACCGTATTGCATTGTAATTGTAACTGGATAGGTTCTCCAACCAATTCTACTTAGCTTGGGTAACCATGACATACTGCTAGGTGTCACTCATGGTTTGTGGAAGCCCTATTGATTAGCAAACACTAATCATCAAAAAGGGAGAATTGAAATGTGGTTTCAATTCACAATCGATAGTTAAGAGTAACATCGCCCACTGCCTCGCTAATTGGAACCTAATGGATCGCACACCAAATAAGGATATATGTGAAGCAATTAAATGAAATGGATAAGCAATTAAATGGTTTAATTGAAGAATGGTCAAGATTAATTAATTAGTTAATTAATTATACGAAATGTTCGTATTGGGCTTTTAAGTTGGTTTTAGGGCTTCGGGCCCCAAAAGTGTTTTGGTCCACAAGGCCCATTATGTTTAAGTTGTATGACAACTAAAACAAAATGGGCAATAAGCCCAATAACCATATAGGCCAACCATTTAGGGTGAGGGTATGCAAGTTTGCTTAATTGCAAGTTTGCCACTCACCTAAGAAAGGAAGTATAAATTCATCTTTATAGCTTTGTTTTCAATTAGGGTTTTCTAAGCTACTTGGGGATAGTTATCTAGCAAATTTACTTCCCTAAGTGATCCATTTTCATTCTCACAAATTACATCCTTGGTGAAGAGACATAGAGACATCAAACTTTTGGTGTTTTGGAGAACTAATCCTCAAATCCTCAAAGAAGCAAAGGAGCACCAAAAAAGGAGGGAAATCACAAGGAAGATCCAAGGAGCAAGGAGGTGACTTGAAGGCCCTCCACTTGGGTGAATCCCTTGTGTAATCAAGGATGAGCTTCAAGGGTAAAGAATCTCTAAATTCTTCATATTCTTTAATGTTGTTAAAGAGTCTTTTGATTCACCATATACTAGGCTTTGAAAGTCATGGGTTTCATGAATTGTTTTTGGATGCATGCCTACTTTAAAGAGTTAATTGTTAGCATATGTATTCAAATGTTCATACATGTTCTTAGCTAGGACAAAATTTTTCCTTCACTCTGAACCACCAAAGACCTTAACTTCAGTTGCCCCCAACTCCATCAAGATCTCTAAGCCAATTATCAATGCTTCATACTCTGCCTGATTATTGGTAGTGTCTTGATAATCCAGGAGAAATGAATAATAATGGTGAACACCCTTAGGATCAATGATGACAATCCCAGCCCCAACAACATTTTGAGTGCAAGATCCATCAATATACAATCTCCAAGGAGTGATCCAGAGACTAGCTATCCTCTTTATTTCTTACTGGATCCACTATTCTTTGCCCGAGAAGGCTTTACTTGGGGGGATCCACAGACTAGCCGTCTCTAGAGTTCCTGAACTGTTGATAAGTTCATCATGCGATTCTTGGTGCTCGGCAAAGAATTATGCAATTCCTTGTTCCTTGATCGCTCTTTGAGGCACATATTGAAGACTGAACTCTGATAGTGTTATAATCCATTTTCCAATCCTTCCAGTTAGCATTGGTTTTGACAGTATGTATTTGATCACATCAGTCTTGGCAATAATGTGGATGCGGCAAGGCAACATGTAATGCCTTAACTTGCAGACAGTGAAGTATAGGGCCAAACACAACCTCTCCACTGGGGTAGGCCTGGCAAACGGGTCGTGTCTGTCGTGTTCGTGTCGTTTTCGTGTAACACCTGTTATCTTAACGGGTCGTGTCGTGTCACACCTGTTATCTTAACGGGTCCTTAACAGGTCGGGTCACTTTACCCAACGGATAAAGTGACCCGACCGGTTATGAACCGTTAAGAAAAATATATTTTTTTCTTAAATTTGAACATACCACACATTACCACATAAATATTACTTCAAAACATTAAAACATATTTGTCATTTAAGTACTACATCTATACTCGAAAATAAGAGCCTAATAAAAAACAAGTTTGACGGTTGGATCGTTAAAATTAGTTTCATAGAATTTGTATCCCATCAAAACGATAGATTCACTAACACTTAGAGTTTATTTATACTTTCATTAAGTATAACATAAGATTTTGTGGTATCCACTTGTGTAAATATTTTAAATTGACGATCAAAATCATTCATTGTATTCGTATAGGGTCAAGGAGTGTAGTTGTAAAAAATCATCAAAATCGAAGTTAAAATAACCGTTAAATCGTGATTTTTTGTTTTAGAACCGTCGAAAAGTTTTGTCTCATTACTTGATCTCTGAATGTTTGTTTTTTGTGATTTTTGGCGTATGCGATCTCGAAGCATATACAAACAAGTTTGACGGTTGGATCGTTAAAATTAGTTTCATAGAATTTTTATCCCATCAAAACGATAGATTCACTAACACTTAGAGTTTATTTATACTTTCATTAAGTATAACATAAGATTTTGTGGTATCCACTTGTGTAAATATTTTAAATTGACGATCAAATTCGTTCATTGTATTCGTATAGGGTCAAGGAGTGTAGTTGTAAAAAATCATCAAAATCGAAGTTAAAATAACCGTTGAATCGTGATTTTTTGTTTTATAACTGTCGAAACGTTTTGTCTCATTTCTTGATCTCTGAATGTTTGTTTTTCGTGATTTTTGGCGTATGCGATCTCGAAGCATATACAAACAAGTTTGACGATTGGATCGTTAAAATTAGTTTCATAGAATTCGTATCTCATCAAAACGATAGATTCACTAACACTTAGAATTTATTTATACTTTCATTAACTATAACATAAGATTTTGTGGTATCCACTTGTGTAAATATTTTAAATTGACGATCGAATTCATTCATTGTATTCGTTTAGGGTCAAGGAGTGTAGTTGTAAAAAATCATCAAAATCGGAGTTAAAATAACCGTTAAATCGTGATTTTTTGTTTTATAACCGTCGAAAAGTTTTGTCTCATTACTTGATCTCTGAATGTTTGTTTTTTGTGATATTTGGTGTATGCGATCTCGAAGCATATACAAACAAGTTTGACGGTTGGATCGTTAAAATTAGTTTCATAGAATTCGTATCCCATCAAAACGATAGATTCACTAACACTTAGAGTTTATTTATACTTTCATTAAGTATAACATAAGATTTTGTGGTATCCACTTGTGTAAATATTTTAAATTGACGATCAAATTCGTTCATTGTATTCGTATAGGGTCAAGGAGTGTAGTTGTAAAAAATCATCAAAATCGGTGTTAAAATAACTGTTAAATCGTGATTTTTTGTTTTATAACCATCGAAAAGTTTTGTCTCATTTCTTGATCTCTAAATGTTTGTTTTTTGTGATTTTTGGCGTATGCGATCTCGAAGCATATACAAACAAATTTGACGGTTGGATCGTTAAAATTAGTTTCATAGAATTCGTATCCCATCAAAACGATAGATTCACTAACACTTAGAGTTTATTTATACTTTCATTAAGTATAACATAAGATTTTGTGGTATCCACTTGTGTAAATATTTTAAATTGACAATCAAATTCATTCATTGTATTCGTATAGGGTCAAGAAGTGTAGTTGTAAAAAATCATCAAAATTGGAGTTAAAATAACCGTTAAATCGTGATTTTTTGTTTTATAACCGTTGAAAAGTTTTGTCTCATTACTTGATCTCTAAATGTTTGTTTTTTGTGATTTTTGGCGGATGCGATCTCGAATCATATACAAACAAGTTTGACGGTTGGATCGTTTAAATTAGTTTCATAGAATTCGTATCTCATCAAAACGGTAGATTCACTAACACTTAGAGTTTATTTATACTTTCATTAAGTATAACATAAGATTTTGTGGTATCCACTAGTGTAAATATTTTAAATTGAAAATTGAATTCATTCATTGTATTCATATAGGGTCAACAAGTGTAGCTGTAAAAAAATCATCAAAATCGGAGTTAAAATAACCGTTAAATCGTGATTTTTTGTTTTATAACCGTCGAAAAGTTTTGTCCCGTTACTTGATCTCTGAATGTTTGTTTTTTGCAATTTTTTGCTGATGCGATCTCGAAGCACATAGAAACAAGTTTAACGGTTGGATTGTTGAAATTAGTTTCGTGTATCCCATCAAGTTCAATGGTGTGTGTATATATATATATATTTTTATTATGTGGATTTAAATCTATTTATTTTGTACGTATAATTATTATAGTTTTTAGGGGTCTAAAATTTAATTTAAAACTTAATATATATATATATATATATAATTATTATAGTTAATATTTTGGGGGTATAATTATTATTGTATGTATAATTATTATAGTTAATTTAATATATATATATATATATATATATAATTATTATAGTTTTAAACTTTTTTGGGGTATAAAATTGTTAAATTAATATATATAATTATTATAGTATTTTTTAGGGTTATAAAATTGTTAAATTAATATTCTGCTTATCGTGTATCGTGTTACCCACGTGTATACCCGAACCAACCCGTTATCTTAACAGGTGCTTATCGGGTTACCCGATAACACCCGATTCGCTATCGTGTCGACCCGAATACCTGTTAATTTCGTGTCGTGTCGTGTCGGGTTATCGGGTCATGTCAGGAATTGCCAAGCCTACACTGGGGTATATCTTATTTCTACCTCAGTAAGGATTCTACTGAGGTAGTAAATTGCTTGCTCTTTCCCACCTTATTATTTTAAGCCAACAAGCTTCACATTGACTTTTCAGAGGCATAAATATAAAGCTTTAAAGGCTTCCCTCTTTGAGGTGGCATAAGCACTAGTGGAGAGGTCAAGTAAGCCTTTATCTTGTCAAAGGCTTCTTGGTGTGGTGGGCCCCACTCAAACTCTTCTTTGTCTTTCAATCTTAACAGAGGAGTTAGCGGCTGAATCTTACCCACCAAGTTAGCAATGAATCTCCTCAAGAAGTTAATTTTCCCTAGTAGCCTCTGTAGTTGTACCTTATTAGTAGGAGGAAGTGATTCCATTATTGCCCGAGCTTTATTTTTGTCAACCTCCACCCCTTTTTTATGAATGAGGAATCAGAAAAAGTTGCCTGATCTTACCCCAAAAACACATTTCTTAGGATTCATTTTCAACTTATGGATCCTCATTCTTGTTAAGGCTTGTCTGAGGTCTACTAGGTGCTATTCTTCAGTTTTAAACTTCACCACGATGTCATCAATGTATACTTCCATGCTATGGCCAATCAAATCATGAAAAATGGCATTCATAACTCTCTGATAGGTTACGCCAACATTTTTAAGCTCGAATGACATTACCAAATATTCATATGCTCCAACATGGCATGGGCACCTAGAAGTTGTTTTATGTATATCTTCTTTAGCCATTTTTATCTGATTATAACCAGATCCATGAAAGATAGGACTTTATGTTTTGCAACTACATCTATGGATAGGTTAGCCATGGGCATGGGATACTCATCTTTAGGTGTGGCTCCATTAATGTTTCTATAGTCAACACAACATCGAATTGCATTAGTTATAGCTTTTAATAGCAGTACAATGTTGGCCAATCACTCAGCATACTTGGCAGGTCTAATAAATCCATCCTTTACCAACCTTTCAATCTCTTCTTTGACTTTTTCTTCGATCTTTTTTGACATTCTTCGTGGTGCTTGCTTCACAAGTTTATATCCCTCCTTAATAGTACTAAGGTTGAATCTAAACCTAGCATCTTAGTGTAATGCCAAGCAAAACAGTCTTTAAACTCGTGCAAAAGATTAACTATCTTTGCCCGATCTCCAACTTCCAACAGGCCACTGATCTGTATAAGCCTTGGATATTCCTTAGTTTCTAAACCAATGGTCTCTAAAGGGTCTTGTATTTCTAGTGGTGGCTTGTCTGGTTCTGCACACAAAAATTCGACTAGCTGAAGACTCTCGGGTATATCCTCTGGCCAATCCAAGTCATATATACATTCAGCCATTTGTATGGCTGCTTTAAACTCCTTTCCAAAAAACTCTTCTTCACCCCTGTTCTGGCTACTTGAAGCTTTTTCCTTCCATTTCTCTTCTTATTTGGTTGAGCTCTCCCTTTCTTGTTTTTTTTTTCTCTTTCTCTATCTCTCATACACCAACTATCTTTTGATTAAGGACCTGACTGCAACTACTTGGTCCTTTCTTATTTGTTCTGACATTACTGGTTGGGTAGCCGTTTCAGGAGCTTTTGGGCCATCACCTTAGTTGGGCAGCCGTTCTCATCAGCTCCTAAGCATTGGAGAATCCCAACACTAGGATTATAGAAACTAGCTTTTGCAACATTGGCTGTATGAGGGAATGGCCGTGACTCGGCCTCTACCATTTCCCAAAATCCTGGTCCCATAGTCCCTTCCTTGTGGTAAACAGCTACTTGATGATGCAAGGTGGATGGTCTAGAGAGACTCTGATGAATCCAATCTCTACCAAGCAAAGCTCCATAAGTAGAACTATTGTCCACCACAAAGAAAGCTAACATGATTTGCTTGGAACCCAGGTTAACCTCCAAAGGCAATATCCTATGAGTTCTGGTAATGGCTCCAGAAATGCTAGAGACTGTCAAGTCAGTAAGAATAAGATCTTCTTCACTTCTTCCTAACTTCTTCATTTGTTTTAATGGTATTACATTGATCGCAGCTCCTCCATCAATCAAAACCCTCTTGAAGGGTACTTTCTCCAAATGAGCAGTTACACTTATGGGCTTGAAATGGTTAGCTAGGGACAAACTTGGGTAGCTGAAGACCATTTTATCTGAATATACCCTTTCAGGCTCTTTCTTTGCAAGCTCGGGTAAGCCTGTTTTGCCTAATTCTCCTCTTCCTACTTCTTCAACACTAACATGTGCCATCATAAGTTATGTTGTCAAGTAATCACCTTCCATCATGGCAAGTTAATCAGGCTTGGCGCAAAGCATGGCAGATAAAACATATGTCATGTTTACGTGGAAGTTGCTAGGTTAAGATAAATCCTCTTTCTTGCCCTCAATGTGGTCTATGAATTCATCTAACCAAGCTTGTGCTTCTTTTGGCAACATTAGCTCAGGCAACTTTTCTTCCCAAGTTATACCAAAGTCCTGCACCTACTCTGAGACTTCACAAAGAGTATCAACCAACAAAGGTGAGGGCATTCTCCTTTCAGGCGAGATAGTTCCAAAACATATTGGTTTTGGACTCCATTTTGGGGTTGGCATCATTACCATATCCTCTTGATCTCTCCTCAAGATTCTACATTTTCCTGGATGAGGGCTTTGTGGCACATGATATCCTTATCCTTTAGTCTTGCTATTAGCTCTCTCTCTACCTCTTTTTTGCTTCTCTAGTGAAGTTGATTTCTTCCCCCATGAGATACTTTTTCAAACTTCACATTTTCAGAGGTTTCTGATGTAACAGGAACTTTTAGTGAGTTCATATGAGCTTTGTGTTGCCTCTGGACTCTCCTAATCATAGAAGCTCCTATTTCCTTAACAGCCCTCCCATCCTTTCTAACTATGTACCATTTCTGCCCGAATCGGGCAAAATCCTTCTTAGTGATTGGGGATACTATATTCTTTGTTCTTCCCTTCATCCTGACATCACTACCTTCATATCTTGGCTGGGGAGGCCTAACCTGCACCCATTTTGGTATTTTGGCTTCTTTATCTTCCACTTCTTCCAAGGTTTCATGATTGTTGAATACCTCGGACAAGTTTTTTGGTTCAAAATCCCCTCCTAATCTTTGGAAAAGATTCTTGGAGGTCTATTTCTCAGCTGCCCGCATGATGCTTCTGCGGGCTTCTTGTTCTTCTCTTCTTCTGATTAGCTCTTGATCAATAATAGCTCTTGTCGCTGGTACTTCTAGCTCACATTTACATTGGCACTTACTACATAACACTAACCCTTTAACTATGGCTGCTTTGGGTTTCTCAGGCAACTTGATAGCTCATTCTGTAGGCCTGTCAACTTGCCTAATTTCTGCTTTCACTTCCCAAGTAGCTTTTCCTTTCCCTTTTTTCAGCCCAAGTCAGGTTGATCATGTTTATTGGGGCTTCTGGGAAGGGATCCGTATCAATCATCATATTAGCATGGGGTTTCTCTAAGAGCAACTTCCCCTTGACTATGAGGTCTTGTAACCTATCCATGAACTGGACATAGTTAGTTATATAATGGTTGAAGGAATAGTGTAGCTTGCAATACTTATTTCCTCTTAATTCTTCTGGCTTAGGCATCTTCTTGGTGCTATCGGGCACTATTACTATTGCCCGCACCAACTCTTCATATATTTCTGAGGCCTTGGTTAAATAAAAAAAATAGCTTTGGTATTTAGGGGGTTTCATAAGGATAAATCCACCATCATTCATCACCACCTTTTGATTCGTGACTGCATGGACTAAACCCTTTACTGTTAAAGGTTTGAAATAGGTGTTCATCTCTATTGCACACATCTCAATTCCTTCTCTTCCATAACCAATACTCTCTTCTGGATCTGCTTCTTCATACTTTACTTAGTGAATCGCAGCTTCATTTTTGTAGAAATGAGGCATCTTAGATGAGTGATTCACTTGTTGTTCCTCAATCAACAGCTTGTCATACTTTGTGGCAGCAATAACCAATTCTTGCAGCTCATTGAACTGTACATCATAAAATGTTTTCCTCAAAGGTAGCCTCAATGCCTTATGAGCAATGGATATAAGTTGGGCATGATTGATAGCGAATTGCACCTCATCCTTGTCTTTCTAAACCTCATCATGAAATCTTCTATAGACTCATGCTTTTATTGCTTCACCTTTACTAGATCATTGATAGTCATCTCGGGATCCACCCTATAAAACTGTTCATGAAAAGCCATCTCCAACGAGTTCCCAAACAATCTTAACTTATAGTTAGGATTATCTTTAAACACCACACAATGGTTAGAGAACTTGAAAATGTGATCTCTAGAGGACACACTGCCATCTTCTCCATTAAAAGTGGGAAATGTGGGCATCTTGAAGTTGAGGGGAAAAAAATTATGCTCATCAATATACTCGGGATATGGCTTCTGGTAGGTGATCCTAAACAGTAGGCTTCTTAGTTCAGCTAACTCTTCTCCGAGTTGCTGGTTGGCTGTATTATTAGGTGGGGTATGTGGAGGTTCCCACTTTGGGCTACGATCATTGCCCGAGAAAGTTTTGTTTTTTAGTTTAGGCTTCCTCCATCTGGCCCCTTATCCCTTATTAGCCAATGGTGGTGGCCTATAAGGGGGAGGTTTGTCCACAGTTGTGAACTCACCCTTCCAATTGGATTCTCCGATTAATTGGGGCATCCCATACTTCTTTCTTTCTTACCCGCTCTGCCCCCTACTATGTAGTGAAAATAATAGGGGGCCAGGCAAGTCTGTTTCGAGGATCTCTTCCAATACTGGCTGATTAACTCCAGATTCTTCCTTGTTTTTCCTTTTATCTTTCTTTTCCTCAAGCAAAGGAAATAAGGGAATAACTGGTTCTTTCTCAGGGCTAGCCTCTCTCATCATTTCCCTGGCATAACCATTTTTTGGAGTAGAGTACTCCAGATCTAGTCGTCTCTGCAAACTTCCTGTTAAGGAGCAAAGTCTGCTCACTTCTCCTCTGGCCTCCAGAGAGATCTTCTCCATACTTTTCAACACTTGCATCATGGTGGCTTGCAAGTCTTCATTTGTCACCTTCCCTCCTAACTTCTCAGATGAAGTCGTGCTTCCCATAATAGCTGGTCCTTGTAAGGAGGGGAAATTTTCTGGATGATCTGTCATGCTTGATTTTGGTAGACACTGGGGTGGCCCGAATTCTGTGTTCCACCTGAAGATTTTCCCCTTCCTTTTCCTTCTTGGCATACAAGACTAGAAGAGTATCCCACCGGGCATTCCAAAACTATGTTCGGGCAAAGATTTCTCTGGAGAAGGCTCATTGGACCTTAGCACAACTCCCTAAGGGATTGTCACTTTGGATAGTCGGGCTCTTGTTTGTTGATTTGCTACAAGAAGAGAACAAAATTAGTTCTGAAATGTGCCTTTATGGGGCCTTAAGTGTAGGCCTTGAGGGTCGCAATCAAAACTAACTAAGTGCTAGGCGTGCCACTACTATCTCAGTATAGCAGATGTAGAACAAGTGTTTTAAGTTGATTACTTGCGCCCCAAGTTACTCAAACTTCTTGATATCAAAGGATTGTCATGGATGGGTTAAGTCCACATTAAGCTCTTTTTCTTGCCTTGTGAACATGGACTTTTAGTTCATAGTCTTGTATGTTCGAATGAAGGGAGTCCAGAGCCCCTTAAGTTACTTGTTTGGTTCCAAATTACATTTAATGAAAACATATCCATCAAGCTAACCATATCCAGATGCAAATGAGACTCTTAAAATAGAAAAACAGATGGAAATAATCTGAATACATGTTGGAGAATGCATTAAGCAATAGATCTACTAATTCAGAAAACAAACAAAAAGCTTCAGGCAAGATTTCACCTTGTCTGGCAAGGTTGAACTTCTTGCAGTCTGTTTTCATTGAATTTATAGGGTTTGTATGCTAAAAATGGATGGATGGTAAACAAGTTTACACGAGGGAATCCATACTACAACACTAAGGGAGGTAGCAGAGCTTTTATTCTAGACAAGAGATAGTTTTTTCAGAGAACTATCACTAAAAAGGATTAATCTGGGTTGATTTCAACTTTTGGATGCAAATCTGGTTTGAGAGCAGAGTTTGTATGTTTGTTTGTTTGGTTGGTTGAGTGTCCTTGACTGTGGGGCCTGTCTTTCCTTTTATAGACAATTTGGCCCAACTACTGTAGCTTTTGCCCTTGCCCGAAAGCACTTGGAGAGTAGTGAGTCATCAACTTTTTACCAACAATGCCACTGGAAAGTGTTTTTTGGCTGGTAGTAAGTTAGTCTCCATGACTTGTCATTTCAATTATAGATATGTGGCTTGTATCATGGTTGAAAAGGCTTCAATTTGCTCATGGGCTTGATGTTGGGCTTTGAGAAAATCTCCTTTTTAGTTGGCATCATTGAATTTTCCTTCATTAAGGCCCAATATTCAAATATTAACCCAAACAAGAATGATAACAAACATCAGAACCACGCTAAAGGGCATGTTGCTTAAGAATGATCTCGGAAATAGCTGGAATTAATGCATATGGAAAATGTCATAAAAATTGTGCACGACTTCTCCCTTTATTTTCTCTAATTCCATTGACCCGATTTTTCCCTAGCAATATATTTCTTTGCACAAAAAGCTGAAATGTTCCAAGTGTATGAAAGCAGACAGTAGATATGTCTTAGACTTCGATAAAGCTAATTAATGCAGTCATGCATTCAACTGACGAAATCTTCGTTGAAATCATTTCCTTTTTTGCCAACTGATGGCAGCATTCACCACACCAGATCCAGTGAACATATGCTAAGGCAGGCCTTTTGAATTAGTGATAGACTTACCACACTTTCAGGAACTCCCAGAGGGGGCAATGAGAGGTTTCTTGGTGGAGGACCACTGAGATATGATATCTTGTCAAAACGCCATTCTCCAATCTTTCCATAAGTCAGTTCTCCCTGATCGTTGAGAGAGAAAAACCTCCAGAGAAATAAATACTAAGGAAGCAGAATGTTCTCGTTAAAGAAAGAAAATAAAAGTCGTGGCACCACTATATTAATCGTAGAAATAATATGCGAAAGGATAGACCCTGTGAGAGAGATACTTTTAAATTACAGTCGCTTCAGTAAGTATAATGGATGATGAACCTCTTCCCGACTTCCAAATCCCATGGAGGCTGCAAGCTTAAACAAAAGCATATAAGTTAAAAAAAAAATAAATAAAAAATAATAATTGAAGCATATTGAATCAATAGTTATCATTCAAACCTGCAACATAAAGTCTTCTCGAAGAATGTGCCGCACACCATGCAAAGCAGATGCTACAGCATATTCATACGGGCATATGTTATAGCGGCCGGTTACCGCGATTATTATCCATAATTGTTTATGCTTATACTTGTATAACTATTTACTTGTTCGGTATTTGTCTAAACTATTATACTTATATCCATAACCGTTTATAAATGGTTAACAATACCCATAACTACGTGCTCATGTAACCGTTTACCCATTTATCATTTTTTAACCTGTTTATCCTCTTTTTTTTTTTTTTTTTTTTTGCCATTTACCCCTTTTCACCCTTCTATATGTTTTTTAACAACTTGAAAATTACAAAAGAAAAATTTGTCATAATTTTCTTTTTTTGACAATTAAACACCGTTATAAATACATTCATCATACATTTCCGCATTTTAATTTTTTAAGTCCTTATACCATTCCAATAATTGAAATAATAGTTCACGGACGATATTTTTAACTGTTACCAATGAAGGTAATATAATATTTGCTAAGTATTCTTGGGTTACGAAAACTGTTTAGAAGACAACATTCTTGGGTTATCTAACCCAAAATGTATTAACATAATATATATAATTAGCTACAGAAATCATGCACTAATAGTTAACAGCATTGATCTAAGTTATGTCCTGTTGGAAGTATGCCCACAAAGCCACTCATTTGATGTAATAGCTTTTTGGAATACTTAATATGTTAAACTTTGATACGTTTAACGGAAGGGCAATACTTATTGTTAATCACTATTTATAGTATCATGTGTTTAACCAATAAGAGAATCCAAGGGATGTATTTGACATAAGAGATAAGTGATCTAATGAGTTAGATTAAGGAGACCTTTCTCTTATGTTCATTCCTAAAACGTTCCTAACCATAGGATTGCCAATTGGGCATTGACAATCCGCTAAGGTTAGTATGTGTTATGTTGACTCAAATGTGAGTATGAACTAGTCTCAAGTCATTTGGTGTTGGACACTAAGACAAACACATAGGTGCTCGAAAGAGTAATCGAGTACACTGAACTGCGATTAATGAGAGTTCAAACATACATGTCATGTACGAACTCTAAGGTTACAATATGCAAAGTAGTCCTTAGACCTGAGGCATCATAGATGTCTAATGGTTAGGTCCTTGATCTTTGATCATGACAAAGGCATTCCCTCGGATTGTCCACGGCATTGTTGGGGTCATGTGATCTAGTCATGTAGGCATATGAATGCACAACAAGGGATCTCTAACCTTCCATGGTGGAAGGAGTATACTCTAAAATATGATTCTAAAGTCTTTGGCCAAAGCAAATGAATATGACTAAGGAAGATGTTCCAAATCATATTCAAGGGAATCATATAAGAAAGTATCACATTGGATAGTAGACATGAAACAAACTATCACTTAAAACAATGTGGTTAAGAGTATTGTATTAGAGAAGGACCGTATTGCATTGTAATTGTAACTGGATAGGTTCTCCAACCAATTCTACTTAGCTTGGGTAACCATGACATACTGCTAGGTGTCACTCATGGTTTGTGGAAGCCCTATTGATTAGCAAACACTAATCATCAAAAAGGGAGAATTGAAATGTGGTTTCAATTCACAATCGATAGTTAAGAGTAACATCGCCCACTGCCTCGCTAATTGGAACCTAATGGATCGCACACCAAATAAGGATATATGTGAAGCAATTAAATGAAATGGATAAGCAATTAAATGGTTTAATTGAAGAATGGTCAAGATTAATTAATTAGTTAATTAATTATACGAAATGTTCGTATTGGGCTTTTAAGTTGGTTTTAGGGCTTCGGGGCCCAAAAGTGTTTTGGTCCACAAGGCCCATTATGTTTAAGTTGTATGACAACTAAAACAAAATGGGCAATAAGCCCAATAACCATATAGGCCAACCATTTAGGGTGAGGGTATGCAAGTTTGCTTAATTGCAAGTTTGCCACTCACCTAAGAAATGAAGTATAAATTCATCTTTATAGCTTTGTTTTCAATTAGGGTTTTCTAAGCTACTTGGGGATAGTTATCTAGCAAATTTACTTCCCTAAGTGATCCAATTTTCATTCTCACAAATTACATCATTGGTGAAGAGACATAGAGACATCAAACTTTTGGTGTTTTGGAGAACTAATCCTCAAATCCTCAAAGAAGCAAAGGAGCACAAAAAGGAGGGAAATCACAAGGAAGATCCAAGGAGCAAGGAGGTGACTTGAAGGCCCTCCACTTGGGTGAATCCCTTGTGTAATCAAGGATGAGCTTCAAGGGTAAAGAATCTCTAAATTCTTCATATTCTTTAATGTTGTTAAAGAGTCTTTTGGTTCACCATATACTAGGCTTTGAAAGTCATGGGTTTCATGAATTGTTTTTGGATGCATGCCTACTTTAAAGAGTTAATTGTTAGCATATGTATTCAAATGTTCATACATGTTCTTAGCTAGGACAAAATTTTTCCTTCAAGTGGTATCAGAGCCTAGGTCTAGTGTATGGTGGATCCTTTTGGGTTTTGTGATTTTCATGTTTTATGATTTAAATGTTGTAAATGTTACAAGCTTTGTTCTTGCTTTGAATATAAATTTTGCTAGAAAATTTAGCATCTCAAATGTTGTAGATGTATTTCATTTAAGCATGAATATTGGAACTAAAAATTTGGTGCCATGTATTTTGAGTTTTCATAAGTGTTCTTCAATGCTCTTGGAGTTCTTGCCAAGAACAAAAAGTTTTGAAGTTTTGATTCAAAAAGTTTTATGTTTTTACATAAAGTTTTGATTTAATTTTAGTGGGTGATGGTTAATGATTAAGTAATTTTAATGGGAGACAAACTTTGTTTTAAAGAATGACATAAATCATTTCTTACAAAATTTTATTTCATCTTTACCTCACCTAACATAACCCACTTACAAAACTTTGTATAAAATTTGAATTTTACCAATAAAAACCACTTATGTCTGGCCACCCTATTAAATAGGGTATTTTTGGGTGTTTTGTGCACTTACATAAAGTTTTGATACTTTTGTGTATTTGCATTTTGGCCCAAAAGTTTACGTTTTTACGTTAAGGTCCAAAAACTTTAAAGGACAAATTGTTTTGCTCCTTTAATGATGTTTTTGACATTATTAAAAATGTTTGGGTTCTAAGTTGTAATTACATGAAGTTGTGGACTCTTGTGTTTTTACAAAGTGACCCCAAAAGTTTTTGTTTTTAGAAAATGGCCCAAATTAGATGAGAACAAAATGGTTTGTCTCTTTAAATGAGAATTGGATTTTCATTTTATTTAGTTTCATTTAAATCAATTCTATGGATCCAAAAACCAATTGTTTTAAAGTTGTTTTCTTAATTAAATGTGTTTGATTAAGAGAAGGATGATTATGAACCAAATGCCTCGATAATTGAGCTATGTGATTGGCCGCTTTACATTATGAATGTTTGGGCTTGGTAGTGTAGATTTGAATGTAATTTGATTAATTCAATTTGTTGTAAATGGACATAAGTCCATCATTTGTGTTGTAAAAGGGCATAAGCCCTTATTATTATTTCATGTATTCCTTTTGTTTAAATGTATGCAAAATGGAATAGTTGGGTCCAACGCCCAATAGGAAATAACGGTTTAATTGGATTAAACGCGTAACTAAAATCAACAACTACATACCTTAGACCCAAGGTCCAACACAAGGCTCGTGTTGGATCAAATCAAACGGTTCATAATCATCCTAAAACCTAATATGACTATATAGTCCATATGAGGATGCAAGGCATTCGTTAGTAGTTCCATATAGTCTCGCTTGTTTCAACGAAACAGTGGGAGTATTATATACTACTAATTCATATAAACTTGGACCAATGGTTGTGATAGGCCCAAGTTCTTTTAATGTGATTAAAATGTTTTGATGTAGCCCAACGCTATTCCCTCAAACAAATATTTAAGTTGATAAGCGAGAGATGTTTAGAATATCTCTTCGTAGGCCTTCCACCGTGGTGGGTTCCAAGCGTTTGTGACTCATGCACCGGCTTCACCCTATCATGGGGGAGTACAAAGCATGTGCTTATATCCAGGAGGAATCCATATACATATGATGAGGTGAGTGTAGGCAACGAGGATAGCCAACATCGTATCATCGTGAGGCTATTCTTGAACCCCTTCACGAACTAAGCATGGTGGGAATAACTTAAACTAAGTGCAATGGTGCCAACATCGTATCATCGTGAGGCAACATGCTCTAGAGGCCAAACGAGATGGGTAATTACAAAAGGTTGTAAATGAATAATGCGTTATTCTCTCATCATTATTTTTGCTAGCCAACATCGTATCATCGTGAGGTGGGCTTGGTAATGGTGAGTCTCCCATAACCCACTAAGAGTTCAATATAACTCTCGAATTCTATTGAGGGATGTGGAATTTGCCAAAAATGGTGGGTGATACTATTTGATTAAAAGACCCAATCAAAATAGTTTTAAACAACAATGCTAATTCGATTTCTGTTATGTTATGTAGTGAACGACATGCCTAAAATTATACCCACCATTATACTTGACAAAAAGGGCCTAAAGGGCCAACGTTTCCTTGCTTGGTATCGCCACATTGAGAATGTCTCAAAGGTGAAAGACATATTGTATGTGCTTAAGCAATCCCCTCCTCATGTACCTCCTACGAAACTGGCTTCAAAGGAGGAGTGTCAAAATTATGTTAGACACTATGAGGATGACTTACAAGCCAAATGCTTAATCCTCACTTCACTTAGTGAGGAACTTATGAAGCTACATAAGCACATGGACACTTCTTGTGCCATGGTTGAAAGTTTGCATAAGATGCATGACATTGAGACTAGTAATGTACGATTCTCAAATATTTGTAGTCTAATGAATGCCAAAATGGCAAAGGGGACATCGGTCCATAAACATGGACAAAAGATGGAAAGGATCTTTCAAGATCTTCAAAGTTTAGGAACTTCCATCGATGGGAAAATGGCTCAAGACTTTTTCCTTGCATCTCTCTCGGATGATTTCACTAAGTTTATCGTAAACTATAAAGTGAATAGATTCGATCATTCTTTGAAAGAGATGATTGACATGTGCTGTAAATTTGAAAAAGGTTTCAAAAAGGACAGTGGGAGTGAGAATGCAATGATAAGGAAAAGGTTGCGTAAGAAGAAGGCAAAGAAATCCAAAGGAACATGCTTTCATTGTGGAAATGATGAACGTTGGAAGAAGAAATACAGGGTGCGCATTGCGAGCCTTATGACAAGGACTTTTGAAGAGACTATTTCTGTCATAGAGAGTGCTTTTACAGTGGGCTCCAATTCCTGGATATTTGATTCAGGCGCTAGTCAACATATCTGTAATACGTTGCAGGGACTAACAGGGAGCAGGTCACTGCGCAATGAGGAGATGGTTGTGCGAGTTGGGAACGGCACTAAAATCTCTGCAAAAGCAATAGGCACCTATATGCTTAACCTACCCTCTGGGGAAGTCCTGGAACTTAAAAATTGTTTATATTTTCCTTCATGTATAAAGAATTTGATTTCCATCTCTAAGCTTTTACAAGATGGGCACTCAGTGTTGTTTGACAAAATGAGTTGCACTTTATACTTGAACGGTCGTATTATCTCTCATGGTAATATGATAGAGGGACTTTTTCACCTAGAGACGAATAGTGGGATGCACTGTATTGAAAGCGGGAATACCTCAAAACCCAAAAGGGCTAGAGAAGAAGTTAACCAAGAAAAGATGTGGCATCTTAAACTTGGACATGTGAACCTTGATAAGATTCGCAAGATGTCGAAAGACGGATATTTCCACCCATTAGGTAATGACCGGATGGGTACTTGTGAATGTTGCTTGAAAGGGAAGATGACCAAATCTCCATTTACTGGAAAAGGAGAGCGTGCCACTGAAATTCTAGGGTTAATCCACACTGACGTATGTGGACCTATGTCTACTACGTCGAGAGAAGGCTTCTCATACTATATCACATTCACCGACGATCACTCTCGGTTTGGCTATGTATATCTTATGAAGTACAAGTCAGAATCCTTTGAAAGGTTCAAAGAATTCAAGAATGAAGTTGAGAAGCAAACTGGGAAACAGATAAAAATCCTAAGATCGGATCGAGGGGGTGAATATCTGAGTAATGAGTTCCTAGATTATCTCAAAGAGTGTGGAATAATATCACAGTGGACTCCACCGGGAACTCCACAACTTAATGGAGTTTCTGAAAGGAGAAATCGAACCTTGATGAACATGGTTCGTTCTATGATGAGTTCCGCTGATCTACCAGTAACATTCTGGGGATACGCTCTATATACAGCAGCTTACTTGCTTAATAAAGTACCTTCCAAATCAGTTTCACAAACACCCTATGAGATATGGCATGGAAGAAAGCCAAGTCTTAATCATATTAAGATTTGGGGTTGTGAAGCATATGTCAAGAAGCTTGAGGCTACTAAGCTTGAAGCGAGATCAGTAAGATGCTATTTTGTGGGATATCCTAAAGAAACTATGGGATATGAGTTCTACCATCCTGACGACCAGAAAGTCTTTGTCGCCAGAACTGCTAAGTTTCTAGAGGACGAATTTGTTCTCAAAGGAACTATAAGCAAACAGATGGAAATTAATGAGATTAATAATGAACCACAAACAAGCACTCGACATATTGACAACCCTGTTCCTGAACCCCTAGCTCCACGTAGATCTGAACGGGTTAGTAAGCCACCTATGAGGTTTGGCTTAAATAATGACTTTGATGAATTGTACCTTCTAGGTGACAATGAAACAAAGGAGGACCCTAGGAACTACACTGAAGCAATGTCCGACATTGATTCAAAGAGATGGCAAGAGGCCATGAAATCCGATTCGAATTTTGCTTGCTATAGCTGCGTACCATGATTATGAAATCTGGCAAATGGACGTGAAGACAGCTTTTCTGAACGGCTACCTACAGGAAGAGCTCTATATGACTCAACCCCAAGGTTTCGTGTCCGAGTCTGAAGAGACTAAGGCATGCAAACTTCAAAGGTCCATTTATGGACTTAAGCAAGCCTCGAGGAGCTGGAACATTCGTTTCGATACTGAAATCAAAACGTTTGGTTTTACTCAAAACGAAGACGACAATTGTTTTTATCAAAAAGTCGTTGGGGATGCAGTAGTATTCCTAGTGTTATATGTAGATGACATATTACTATTCGGGAATGACACTGCAGTACTTTCTTCTGTAAAAGTGTGGTTGTCTAAAACCTTCCACATGAAAGATTTAGGAGATGCATCTTATGTACTTGGGATAAAGCTCTATCGTGATAGATCCAGAAAATTAATTGGATTATCCCAATCTATGTACATTGATAAGGTGCTAAGTAGGTTCCAAATGGAAAAATCTAAGAAAGGTTTTCTTCCCGTGAGACATGGAATTCACCTTTCTAAGTCCATGGGACCTAAGACTCCTGAAGAGATATGGCTAATGAATGAAATTCCTTATGCTTCCGCCATAGGGAGTCTCATGTATGCCATGATATGCACAAGGCCTGATATTGCATATGCTGTGAGCATTACTAGTCGATATCAATCTAACCCAGGATCAGAACACTGGGCAGCTGTCAAGGCGGTCCTTAAGTACTTAAGAAGAACTAAGGACATGTTCCTCGTTTATGGAGGAGCAGCAGAGTTGCGAGTGGAAGCCTATACAGACGCAGATTTCCAATCTGACGTCGATGATAGAAGTTCCAACTCCGGATATGTATTCACTCTGAATGGTGGGGCTGTCAGTTGGAAAAGCAAGAAACAAAGTGTAATTGCTGATTCCACGACAGAGGCTGAATATGTCGCTACAGCTGAAGCCGGCAAAGAAGCGTTCTGGATGAAAAAGTTCATTACTGAACTTGGAGTGGTTCCAACCATCACATCACCAGTAACTTTGTACTGTGATAATAGTAGGGCGATAGCTCAAGCCAAGGAACCCAGGGCTCATCAAAAGAACAAGCATTTTGATAGGCGCTTTAATATCATTAGATGATATGCTGCCGAGGGGAAAGTCAACATCCTCAAAGTTGCTTCAGCCGATAACGTAGCAGATCCACTGACAAAGCCAATGACTCAAATCCAGCTTGATCGTCATATGGATAAGATGGGTATTAGATACATGGGAGGATGGCTTTGAGTGCAAGTGGGAGATTGTTGGAAGTATGCCCACAAAGCCACTCATTTGATGTAATAGCTTTTTGGAATACTTAATATGTTAAACTTTGATACGTTTAACGGAAGGGCAATACTTATTGTTAATCACTATTTATAGTATCATGTGTTTAACCAATAAGAGAATCCAAGGGATGTATTTGACATAAGAGATAAGTGATCTAATGAGTTAGATTAAGGAGACCTTTCTCTTATGTTCATTCCTAAAACGTTCCTAACCATAGGATTGCCAATTGGGCATTGACAATCCGCTAAGGTTAGTATGTGTTATGTTGACTCAAATGTGAGTATGAACTAGTCTCAAGTCATTTGGTGTTGGACACTAAGACAAACACATAGGTGCTCGAAAGAGTAATCGAGTACACTGAACTGCGATTAATGAGAGTTCAAACATACATGTCATGTACGAACTCTAAGGTTACAATATGCAAAGTAGTCCTTAGACCTGAGGCATCATAGATGTCTAATGGTTAGGTCCTTGATCTTTGATCATGACAAAGGCATTCCCTCGGATTGTCCACGGCATTGTTGGGGTCATGTGATCTAGTCATGTAGGCATATGAATGCACAACAAGGGATCTCTAACCTTCCATGGTGGAAGGAGTATACTCTAAAATATGATTCTAAAGTCTTTGGCCAAAGCAAATGAATATGACTAAGGAAGATGTTCCAAATCATATTCAAGGGAATCATATAAGAAAGTATCACATTGGATAGTAGACATGAAACAAACTATCACTTAAAACAATGTGGTTAAGAGTATTGTATTAGAGAAGGACCGTATTGCATTGTAATTGTAACTGGATAGGTTCTCCAACCAATTCTACTTAGCTTGGGTAACCATGACATACTGCTAGGTGTCACTCATGGTTTGTGGAAGCCCTATTGATTAGCAAACACTAATCATCAAAAAGGGAGAATTGAAATGTGGTTTCAATTCACAATCGATAGTTAAGAGTAACATCGCCCACTGCCTCGCTAATTGGAACCTAATGGATCGCACACCAAATAAGGATATATGTGAAGCAATTAAATGAAATGGATAAGCAATTAAATGGTTTAATTGAAGAATGGTCAAGATTAATTAATTAGTTAATTAATTATACGAAATGTTCGTATTGGGCTTTTAAGTTGGTTTTAGGGCTTCGGGGCCCAAAAGTGTTTTGGTCCACAAGGCCCATTATGTTTAAGTTGTATGACAACTAAAACAAAATGGGCAATAAGCCCAATAACCATATAGGCCAACCATTTAGGGTGAGGGTATGCAAGTTTGCTTAATTGCAAGTTTGCCACTCACCTAAGAAATGAAGTATAAATTCATCTTTATAGCTTTGTTTTCAATTAGGGTTTTCTAAGCTACTTGGGGATAGTTATCTAGCAAATTTACTTCCCTAAGTGATCCAATTTTCATTCTCACAAATTACATCCTTGGTGAAGAGACATAGAGACATCAAACTTTTGGTGTTTTGGAGAACTAATCCTCAAATCCTCAAAGAAGCAAAGGAGCACAAAAAGGAGGGAAATCACAAGGAAGATCCAAGGAGCAAGGAGGTGACTTGAAGGCCCTCCACTTGGGTGAATCCCTTGTGTAATCAAGGATGAGCTTCAAGGGTAAAGAATCTCTAAATTCTTCATATTCTTTAATGTTGTTAAAGAGTCTTTTGGTTCACCATATACTAGGCTTTGAAAGTCATGGGTTTCATGAATTGTTTTTGGATGCATGCCTACTTTAAAGAGTTAATTGTTAGCATATGTATTCAAATGTTCATACATGTTCTTAGCTAGGACAAAATTTTTCCTTCATGTTCGATAGAGAACATGGTTTGCGCTAATTTTACATATATACAATAAAATGTAAACGGTTATCTGTTTATAACCGCGGTTAATCCATAACCACCTATTCAAATTTCACGGGTAAACGGTTTACCCATAACCGTTTAGAAATAAACGGTTATCCATAACCGTAACCGTGAAATTTAAATGGACAGGTAACCGCTGATATTTTGCCCATTCCTAGTTCAGCAGAGAAATGATACCAACATCAGCAATTCACGATAGTTTTACAACACATCGGACTGAAACTAAACTATAATTCAAGCACCCATCCAAAAGCCTTATCTGTCTCTGGGTCATCTTTCATTCTCAAAGACACATTCACCCATGTTGGGGCGATTTCCTCCAGCAAGGGCTGAAATAGATAACTTAGTCGGCATGCATTTCAAAAGTATACGGTTGTGAAAACTGTCAGCCTGATGACACAACTACAATTATTATGGGGCGATGATATGAATAAGGCATACATATAAGTATGGACATGCAGCACAGCGATATATACACAATAATATCTGTTCCATCATTCAAAATCACAACAATTCATGAAGAACATTAGCGATAACATATTTTACTGTTATTAAGAAAATATCTTGTAATATATCGTATAATATGTTTTCCTAAAAATAGCTTATATGAAATCCCATTAAAAGAGAGATGCGATCTCCTAGGCATTATTGTAAAGATATTTAGTTGACTTAATTGTGTATATATATTGTACTTTTTACTTTGGCAATAATATACGAAAATTATTCAGCCAATCACTTTCCATAGCCTTGCAATATACTATTCATTCATTTAATATGGTATCAAAGAACCTAAGACCCTATTGCCTGAGTTTTCAACCTTGATCCTATTCCGAAAACATCATGTCAGAAACAAACAGTGAAACCAAAACCAAAATTTCAAACCATTTAGGTATGGACTCATCAAACCCATACTATGTTCATCATTCAGACAGTCCTGGTCATATGCTAGTTTCAGAAAAATTGAATGGATCCAACTATCCATCTTGGAGTAAATCCATGATTCATGCTCTCATCGCCAAAAATAAAATTGGTTTTGTTGATGGCTCCATTCAGCCTCCCTCAGCAACAAATCAACCAAAAGAATATGCTCTCTGGAACCAATGCAATAGTATGATTTTATCATGGTTCGCTCAATCTGTGAAGTCTTTCCAAAGGAGTTGTTGATGCCAAAAGCGCCCAACAAGTATGGGAAGATTTCAGAGATCAGTTCTCACAAAAGAACGCACCAACAATTTATCAAATCCAAAAATCCATCGCATCTCTCACACAGGGCTCCATGACAGTCTCAGCTTATTTTACAAAGCTTAATGGCCTTTGGGACGAATTAGAGACATAAATTCCCCTTCTCATCCGCGACTAGACAAAGGCACATAATGAACAAATAGAAGAAGATAAGATGATGCAATTTCTTATGGGTCTCAACAACATCTACAACGGAATTCGCAGTAATATTCTCATGATGACACCATTGTCCAAAGTTCGTCAAGCCTACTCACTCATTATTCAAGACGAAACACAACGACGAATGTCATCGGGGTCGACCGAAAATTTCTCAATTGCTGCTGCTGTTCAAACTCGACCAAACCATTCTTCCAACAATTCAAAAAATCTTCACACGTGACTACTGTTATAAAGATGGCCATACAATTGACAATTGTAGGACTCGGAAGTACCATTGCAAATTCTGTGACAAGAGAGGTCACACTGAAGATAGATGTAGATTTAAAAATGGAACAAGTGGAGGAAATCAGGGCAACAACAAAGCAATGTCGCGTGGGTCCCAAGGCAGCAGCAACCCACATGCTGCATTTCAAAGTTTCCATGCTGCTCACGCAGCAGCTGGTGGTTCTCACTCTGCTACAAACGCAGCAGCTGTCAATACCATCTCATCCAATCTGACGCACGGACAGTGCTCCCAGCCGTCTCCACCGAACCCATTGCAAGCCCTTTCAATGGAACAACTTCAACAATTGGCCCATGTTGTGTCCCTAATGAATTTAAATCCTCATTCTGGTAATAACAATGCTTATGCGAGTGCTGCAGGTCTATCATCTATTATAGTTGCCTCCGTTAATTCTGTATTTACTCAACCTTGGATTTTGGATAGTAGGGCTACCAATCAAATCACATTAGATTCTTCATTTTTTACTCAAACTAAATCTTCACCAATATCCATTGTTAAATTACCCATTGGTTCTTCAATCACAATTACTTCCACTGGCACCATACCATTCAATTTAGACATTACATTAGACAATGTTTTATGTGTTCCTTCTTTTCACTTAAATCTCATGTCTGCCAGTTAAGTCACTGACTCCCTAAACTAGTACGCCATTTTGTTTCCCACTTTCTGTGTCTTGTAGGACTTGGCTACGGGGAAGATGATTGGATCGGGTAAGCAATGTGGTGGCCTTTATTACATGACTCCATTGCCGCGGACACCTGTCTCCTGTCAAGTTTCTCATTCCTCAAATTTATGGCATATGCGACTTGGACATCATTCTTCAACTCGCCTCAAATTAGTATTTCCTTCATTGTCTACTAATAATATTTGTACCGTTTGTCCTATGGCCAAACAAACCAGACTTCCATTTCCTTTAAGTTCTATATCAACTCATGCTCCATTTGATTTATTACATTGTGATATTTGGGGTCCTCACAAAGTTCCCACACATTTAGGAGCTCGATTCTTTCTCACTATTGTTGATGATTTTACTAGGTGCACATGGGTTTTCTTGTTGCAACATAAATCTGAAACTCAACATCTCCTAAAATCTTTTGTTACTTTTGACCATACACAATTTCATGCACACATCAAAACAATAAGGGTTGACAATGGTTCTGAGATTTTGTCCATGAAAGATTTTTTTTTCAAATACTTATATTTGGAAGCAAATACTAAGATAGGCCCAAAATTTATTTCGGAAGATAATCACCAAATTCCTTTTCTTAAACAATTTCCAAGGAAAGATTATATCTCAGTTATTTTATTATGGCTACATCTAACATTCTCGTTAGACTACCTATGTACCATACGAAGGGATCAAGCCATTCGTAGTTCACAAATTCAATTTCTAACTCATTTCCGAAATCATTCAAGTGACTAACAATCACTAACTAGGTTCAAACAAGTGAATCATACCAAATTCATATCAAATATGGTTTCTGAATATCGAAATACGTATAAAATAGTAGCGTTGGTTCACTGGCCACGCGCCGCCATGCGTAGCAGTCGGCCGCCCCAACTCATCGAAAAATTTCAACTATTTTTAAAAATTACCAAATTTTGCAAGAATGTACAACTCAAGGAGTGGAACATTTTTCATACCTGAGTTGAGGTCTAATTCGGCCTGAAAATACCTGAATTTGGCCACGAACCACCGGAACCCTAGAAATTGGGTGACCTCGATCCGCCACCTCCGGTGCTCCGCCACCCCAACCAAGGCTTGGGATTTGTTGAAGGCCTCATGGGGAGTCTAATGGTGATGGTAATTGATGGGAATAGCTTCAGGAATTTGGGATTTCTTGCACGAACCCGTCGCACCCACCGACGGTTCTCCACCCATTTACAACAATTTTCTTCTAAATCTGGGGTGGAAAAGGAAGAGGGAAGGGCTAGATGATGTTTGGGAGTGGTGGCTTGGTCCAATTCATGGAAAATCCGATGGAAAACCATTGGAAATTATGGAGGAAACGGGTCGAAGGGGCCGGTCGAAAGGTGACCCGGTTCTTCCCCCTCATCTTCTTCTCTCATTTCCCTCATTTTCTTCCTTCCTAATTGGTTTCTGCCTTCCCCTAATCTGATTGGTCCCATAAGCCCTTTAATTGATTGGGCCGAAACCAAGCCCTTGATTGGTTCTCAGTCCCACCTAGTGGGAGTTTATTTAATTTAAAACTATAGTTTAGTAAAACAACTTCAAATGTCTGTAACTATACCGTTATAATCCGGACTCGCAAACAGCTTTCGCCCATGCACTCATGGAATCGTCCTCTATCCAGATATGTCAAGAAATATGATAAAATATATGAGGATAAAATAAGTCCTCGTAAAATTACATTAACCAAATAAGGGCATTTCACTTTCCAATAAAAAAATTTCCACATAATCATATATTTTAAAATTTTCAAGGTATTACATTCGACCCCCATTAAAATAAATCTCGTCCTCGAGATTTGTACCATCAATTTACGTAAAGGAATTAGGATTAGTCCCACGACTCCTTTGATAGTGAATAAAATCATAACTTCAGTCTACAATTTTATTCAAGCCCAAGAAATAAATACTTCCATGAAGTAATCATCCATACTCAGGTTTCCTACCACGCTCATTGGTAGAACAAATATCGGAAATTTTAACCATACACATTGACAAAAATAATACCAAACATCAAGCCATAATCCTCAGGGCCTAAATAAATACTAAGATTATCAACCACATCTACCATTGGTTAGATAAATACTAGCATCATAATCACAATCATTGGTAAACTACTTACCATCATTGCCATATTCATCATTGGCAAAACAATTATCATAAATTCCCATCTGTAACCATCGTTGGCCAAATAAATATCAAAATTTCAAGACAAATTCATCAATGGCTAAATAAATATCACAATTTCAAGCCAAACTTTTAGAATTGGCAAATCAAATATTAGAAATTCCACCCAAGATCATTGAAATTACCAATCACAATTATTAGTAAAACCACTTACCATCATTGGCTATACGTAGCCGTTACCACGATTCTTCCTCAAAATTTCTAGCCACAATCACTGGCGATATCAAACATTAGAAAATTTTGCCATATCTATCCTAGGCAAAACAAATATCATGAATTTCAAGCCAAACCATTTAAATTGGCAATTCAAATATAAAAAATTCTAGCCAAATCATTGGAATTTCACATCACAATCACTGGTAATATCACTTACCACTATTGGCTATACATAGCCGTCACCACGATTCACTCCCAGAATTCGTGTGCCAACATAATCCAACCTGATGATCGGTCTCGCAGCCGATTACCCTCACTTCAATTTGACCACAACAACACGAAGTAGGGTAACGAAAGTGTCCATTTAATCCTACACCCCAGAACCAAGTACCCTCCCCACGGGATATGGTACTAGTTTGGCCGCGTAGGCCCCTCTAGAAGTTTAGGGGATTGAAACCCAAGGTAGCGCATGATGCCCCTCACTCCTAGTAACTCTCAATCCAGGAGTGTCTATTTCCAACGGCCATACCACATAGACTATCCCGCAGGAGTAGCCCAACCGTATAACACCCTCTGAAGGTTTAGGGGATTGAAACCCAGGGGAACCTCATAGTCCCTTTCACTCTCAAGTCATCAAAATCATCCAAGGAACCTACATTTACAATCCACAAGAACCTACACTAAGTCATCAAAGTCATCAAAATCATCCAGGGAACCTACATTTACAATCCACAAGAACCTACACTAAGTCATCAAAATCATCCAGGGAACCTACATTTACAATCCACATGAACCTACACTCACAACCACACACGTGAGCGATTCACAATATATATATATATGTATGTATGTATGTATGTATGTATGTATGTATGTATGTATGTATGTATCTCACGTATTCATAGAAATTATGAAATGTTGTAGCCACAATGCAAATCATAACTCCCACTAACAGAACTCCATAATCACCATCGAAGTTGCACCACAACCACATAAGCGAGTGATCCACTATATATACATATATATCACATGAATGCCACTTATTCACAAAATTATGAAATAATGCAATCACAATACATATGCATTTCACATAATGCCTCATAATTCTTAAAACTTATGAATTAAGGCAATATCCATGCAATCATATTTCACATCATCAAAACACGAGAATATATATACATTCACTCTCCTGCCAGTGTGAGATTCATAATACATGTATATATCTCATTACTGCCACATTAATCAGAGAAATTATGAAATAATGCAATATTATTGTAAATCGTAATTCACATCCACAAAACTGCATAACGTTCCATATTGTAGAGCATGATCATTTGCTCTGATACCACTTGTAACGACCTGAAAATTTATATTTGGAAGAAAATATTAAGATAGGCCCAAAATTTATTTCGGAAGATAATCACCAAATTCCTTTTCTTAAACAATTTCCAAGGAAAAATTAAATCCTAGTTATTTTATTATGGCTGCATCTAACCTTCTCGTTAGACTGCCTATGTACCCTACGAAGGGATCAAGTCATTCGTAGTTCACAAATTCAATTTCTAAATCATTTCCAAAAATCATTCAAGTGACTAACAATCACTAACTAGGTTTAAACAAGTGAATCATACCAAATGCATATCAAGTATGGTTTTTGTATATCAAAATACGCATAAAATAGTAGCGTTGGTTCACTGGCCAGTGCCGCCGCATGCACCGCCGTGCATGGCGGTTGGCCGCCCTGACTAGCCTGAAAATTTCAACTATTTCAAAAAATTACTAAATTTTGCAGGAATGTACAACTCAAGGAGAGGAACATTTTTCATACCTAGGCCGAGGTCTAATTCGGCTTGAAAATACCTGAATTTGGCCACAAACCGCAGAAACCCTAGAAATTAGGTGACCTCGATCCGCCACCTCTGGTGCTCCGCCGCCCCAACCAAGGATTGGGCTTTGTTGAAGGCCTCATGGGGAGTCTGATGGTGGTGGTAATTGGTGGGAATAGCTTCAGGAATTTGGGATTTCTCGCACGAACCCGTCGCACCCACCGTCGGTTCTCAACCCATTTACAACAATTTTCTTCTAAATCTGGGGTGGAAAAGGAATAGGGAAGGGCTAGATGATGTTTGGGAGTGGTGGCTTGGTTCAATTCATGGAAAATTCGATGGAAAACCATTGGAAATTATGGAGGAAACGGGTCGAAGGGTGACCCGGTTCTTCCCCCTCTCCTTCTTTTCTCATTTCCCTCAGTTTCTTCCTCCCTGATTGGTTCCTACCTTCCTTCCCCTAATCTGATTGGTCGCATAACCTTTTTAATTGATTGAGCCAAAACCAAGCTCTTGATTGGTTCTCACTCCCACCTGGTGGGAGTTTAATTAATTTAAATCTATAGTTTAGTAAAACAACTTCAAATGTCCGTAATTATACCATTATAATCTGAACTCGCAAACGGCTTTCGCCCATGCGCTCGTGGAATCGTAATCTATCCAGATATGTCAAGAAATATGATAAAATATATGAGGATAAAATAAGTCCTCGTAAAATTACATTAACCAAATAAGGGCATTTCACTTTCCAATAAAAAATTCCACATAATGATATATTTTAAAATTTTCAGGGTATTAAACCCCCACCCCCCATTCATGACACGCCAGCCTCCGTCTCACCTGACATCTCCCATCCATTCGACACCACGTCAACCTAACTTTCTCCCCCACCCCTCCCTCGTCATTAACTTCGTCCAAGGTACCCACCAACATGGCATAAAGACTACCACGCGACGAACCAAGTCAGTCCATCTCCATCGGCGCCTCGTCCTTCCTCAGGTACTCGGTACCCTCTTTCTGACTTCCTTTCCTATTCACGCTTTTCTTCTGCCTATTGTGCCTTTCTAGCTAACATTACAGGTCTTACTGAACCCACCTCCTATGCTCAAGCTATCCTTGATCCCAAATGGCACACTGCCATGCATGCATAATTAATGGCTTTGCAGCAAAACAATACATGGACTATGGTTCCCTTGCCTGCTGGTAACAAGCCCATTGGTTGCAAATGGGTCTATAAAATTAAGTACCACTTTGTTGGCATAATTGAGCGATACAAGGCTCGTCTCGTTGCTAAAGGCTACACTCAAATTGAGGGTATCGATTATCAAGAAACTTTTTCTCCTACTGCTAAACTCACCACTCTTCGTTGCCTTCTAGTCATTGCTAGTGCCCGTCATTGGTTCATTCATCAATTGGATGTTCAGAACGCATTTCTTCATGGTGATTTACATGAGGTTATTTTCATGGAACCTCCTCCTGGTCTTCGCCGACATGGGGAGAACATTGTATGTCGGCTTAACAAATCTCTATATGGACTTAAACAGGCCTCCAGAAATTCGTTTTCCATTTTTTCAGTCACCATTCAGAAAGCCGGCTATCAACAGTCAAAAGCTGATTATTCCCTTTTTACAAAGGCCCAAGGTACCTCATTCACTGCAGTCCTTATGTATGTAGACGACATACTTCTTACAAAAATGGTCTTAAAGAGATGGAACGACTCAAAATATTCCTTCTCACACGCTTCCGCATCAAAGATATTGGTGATTTAAAATATTTTTTGGGCATTGAATTTTCTCGTTCTAAGAAAGCCATTTTCATGTCTCAAAGGAAATATGCACTAGATGTTTTGCAGGATTCTGGTCTTACAAGGGCACGACCAGACAAGTTTCCAATGGAACAAAATTTGAAACTCACTCCCACCGACGGAGCATTGTTAGATGATCCCACCAAGTACAGAAGACTAGTCGAATGATTGATTTATCTTACTGTCACCAGGCCTGACATAGTATTTTCAGTCCACACATTAAGTCAATTCATGCACGAGCCTCGCAAACCTCATTGGGATGCAGCTTTATGAATTCTCAAGTACATTAAAGGTACTCCTGATCAAGGTTTGTTATTTCCTGTCTCCAACAATCTTGAATTAAAGGCCTTTTGTGATTCCGATTAGGGCGGTTGTCGTGCCACAAGAAGGTCAGTTACTGGGTATTGTGTCTTTCTTGGAAATTCCCTTATCTCATGGAAATCCAAGAAACAAGATAATGTTTCTCGATCATCTGCAAAAGCCGAATACCGAGCTATGGCCAACACATGTTTAGAGTTAACATGGTTGCGCTATATATTGCAAGATTTAAAGGTTCCGCAAAAAGGTCCCACACCATTATTTTGTGACATTCAAGCCGCTCAATATATTGCAACTAATCCTGTTTTTCATGAACGTACGAAACATATTGAAATTGATTGTCACATTGTTCGAGAAAAACTGCAAGGTGGAATGATTAGTCCTTCACATGTACCTACACGTTTCCAATTAGTAGATTTATTCACGAAGGCTTTAGGGAAAGATCAATTTGTGAAATTGCGCGACAAGTTGGAACTTCATGATATTCACTCTCCAACTTGAGGGAGAGTATTAAGAAAAGATCTTGTAATATATTGTATAATATGTTTTCCTAAAAGTAGCTGATATGAAATCCTATTAAAAGAGGGATGCGATCTCCTAGGCATTATTGTAGAGATATTTAGTTGACTTAGTTGTATATATATTGTACTTTTTGGCAATAATATACAGAAACTATTCAGCCAATCACTTTCCATAGCCCTGCAATATACTATTCATTCATTTAATAATTGTCTTTATGATTCACTGGAAGATTGCCAATCTGATCAATATCATCAATTTTCCAAATTATTTTTTCATTTCAAAATTATGTTCTGTGAAAAAAGAAACATGGTATACCTGGATATGATTAAGCAGACCTATATGGACAGTGGCATGCACACGCTCACTATAACCCTATCCAAATATAAATGTTCCACAATTCATAACCACGTTAACTGAAAACTATATTAGCAATACATTATTTTACCTTCTTTATAATTACAGGAGAATTGCCTATTGGATCAGGCCTTTTTCCTCAGCATAAAATTTCCTAATTATTTTCTCATTTTCAGTTGGTTTAATGTAGAAAAATGGAAACCCGGCTGGATTGTTTCCAAGTGCCAAGTTTGGCAAAGGATTTGCAAATATGTTGTCAGGTTTGGCCATTAGAATGCATTTGCATTGATCATGATAGAACCAGTTTTCTAATTTCATCATGAAGCGAAGAAAATTTTATAATAGCTTCAAACACAGAAGGAGAGAGAAAAAAAGCCCTTACTCTTCGTCGATTGTTGCTTTCTCCAGCCATTGCACAAAAAGCCCATGGTCTGTTTAGGACGATATAGCCCTAGATACAACATTGAATTTAAGTCTGAATAATTGGTAGCAGCAAAAAGAAAGCCCATGATGCTGCAGAAATGAGCTAGACACTGAAAATAAGGAATAAATTCTTAAAAATACTAGTTGCTAAGTCACTTCACAGATTAAACATTGTGCTCACGGAGGTATAAATCTTCCAATTAAATACAAAGTAGTTGCATCTACCCAGGGACGGAGCCAGAAATTTCTTCTAACGGGGGCAACCGTAAACAACTAAGAAAACCTTATTATAATATGGTTGTACACAATATGATATTAAGGATGGTTTCAAATGATGATGTATCACAATTCCAATGTTACAAAAATTTCAATATAGTAGTGGAAAGTGGCAAAGTGATGAGAAAAATATAAGTACATGATAGGCGGGAGAGGATTTTTTCAGCTTGAATGACAGAATGAGAGCACTATTGCTCATATAATATTTGATATGGAGTATAAGTAGAATGAATGTATGTTGGATATTAGATACATATATTTTCTTCAAAGATAACCCGTGTATATTATATAATTGTAGTCTGCAACTAAACACACGAATTACTTGAGTGGGGGCATCTGCCCCCAGTGAGCCTTCATTGGCTCCGTCCATGCATCTACCAGTTACCGAAACAATATAGGATGAAGCCGTTCTGACCAGATATGCTGCGGTTTAATGGGTCAAGTACTCTCCAGCAACATACATTGCATTCTCCATACATAGGAGCCCTTGCTCATGAAATGGAATGACAAATGGCTCTTCTATGACTAGCTGTAACAACCAATCTTAAATTTTACGTTTTAATTAGTTAAATTACGAAAAAATCCCTAGAGGTGAAAACGTTGACTCTCGTGTCGTGACATGTAATAATTATTCTTTTAATTTATTCACGTTGCATTCGTCGATACGAACACGTAGGCACAAATGGATTGGAATTTGGAGCTAAAACGAAGTTTCTATGAATTTTTGAACACCAAGGGCATTTAGGTAATTTACATTAAGAGATATTTCTTTATCTTGGACCACTCATGGGGTGACACATGGCAGGTTTTTCCCCAATTTTCTGGGGTGTTCCTTTTTGTCCCGTGACCTTTTAATCTCTCACTTTCTCTCCCTCACTCATCTCTCTCACTCACCTCTCATCTCCCTCCCTTGCCGAGCACATTCACACACCCATACACCAACAAACAAACACAACACCAACCCTCCACCCTTCCTAATCACTGTGGTGAGGCCTTGAACCAAAAATTTGAGAGAAAAACCCCTTGAAACTTCCCTACTCACGCTACAAAGTGCAGTTACTGTGCAAGGACTTCTCCGGCGAATTCTCGCCATCTCCAGCGAAGGTAAGCCTCGAAATTGGTTCCTATTGTGTTTAGGTGCATTGGTTGGAAGTTATCCCATCCTTCCTAGATCGATCGGCTCCCTATTAGCAGAATATTTGTGAGTGGGCCCCTTCTCAAATTGCATGTTTTTATAAAACTATTAGGCTTGCATTCATTCTACATTTCATGAATTAATTACGTTTTATGATATGTTTTACGGACTTCTATATTTATGATTTTTGAGAATTTATGATTTATTTAATTCGCTTTTATGAAATATTTTTATTTATCTATTTAAGGTTTATAAAATGGCATGTTTATAGGAATCACGTTTATGAATTGCTTATGATTTCGGATGATGAGATTTTGAATCCTAAGCTTGGTATGAGTTTCTGTGTTTATTTAGTGGGTAATCATACAACACATACACACAACCTAATTATGTATACGTCTATGGCCAAAGGACACAATCAAGGAACAGTGAGATATTATTACATACTCTCAGCTTTATTGGAGAAACAGTGTCGGACAACTTCACTAGCCACATCTAGTGTCGGTGTGTTATGTTATATTTCTTTTATGGTGTAACCCAAAGTTGTACAGCTTCACCTTAGGGTGATGGGACCTACCATATTTCTTCATTGGCGTAACCTAGTGTCGTATTGCTTCACCTTCGGGTGATGGTTATGCCTTCGGGCGACTATGATACCCCTAGTTAAGTACATCTTTTTTTTTATTTACGAGATTCTTTGGATTAGCCTTTGGGTGCTTCGATATCACTTTTAGAGGTGATTTTATTGTGAAGACCTGTTCCAAATTAATATATATTTTATCCTCAGATGTGTGGAATTGACAATTATACCTTCGAGTCGTAGTGACGTGGATGTATGTTTATAGTTTTAAATTATTTTTTAGCGGACATGAGTAAATTATACACCACGTCACGAGAGTGTTGACGTGAGTTAGGGCCGAATTGAGTTCGTAACGAAATGTTACGAATAAATGAATGGGTAAACGGGCTAAGGAAATGGACCAATCACCATATCTCCTATTTTCTTGGGTACAATTGGAATTGTGGGTTGTTTTGATTTAATTGTTAGCCCTATATCTAATGGCCCAATAAGGGCCCTATTCCTTCTATATTTGCCCAATCCCGTGACCAAAAACACACATACACCCACACGTACAAACTTTCTCTCATTCTTCTCTCTTCTCGACTCTTCTCCCTTGTCTGTACAATCCGAGCCTTCAACTCTCAAACACCATCCAAACTTCATCGATCGAGCTTGAGCTTTGCACCAACGTGTTTTTGGTGACTTCACGAACCCATCCATACCATTGGATCAAAGAATGGATCAAGGGAACCCGAGAACCTAAGAGCTCCGGCGTGGTGCTCTGTTGCTCCGTTGTTATCGTGGTTATTTCACGAAGTTTTAAAGTTTAAGGGAGTCTTAAAACTACTCCATAGAGACGTCAGAACAATTTTTGGGAGGATTTGGACGTTGGGATAGGTCAGTTCCATGAGTTGTAGACTTAGCCGGAATATTTAAGGATTTTCCAACCACTTTTCGTTGGTTTTAGGACCTCTAAAAGGTAAGATCATGTTCTCCTAGTTCAGGGCTTCAAATTGATATAAAATTTGTGGAATTTGGTTGAAAAACGAAGAAGATATTGAAGTTTTACGATTTTCCAGTTTCCTGTGAAACAACAGTGGCCGGCGCCGGATTCTGAAGAACCACCGGAGAAGGAAGGAGAATATTCGGTCAACTTTGATGGAATATACTAACGGCATTAGGTAAGGTTAACGGTATATGCTAATATTTAACGGAATATTCCCTAATGGCGTTAGAGATTCCATTAGTGTGTCAAGCACGTGCATGCACGTGGCCGGCGAGTGTGGCCGTACCTTGGCAGAAGTGTAAGGGCGCGTGGGACCTTGGAAAATTATTCTAAAAATATGGGGATGCTCGTGGTGTTGAGTAGGTCACGATGGTATATTCAAACACCCTAATTGAGTAACGTATGAGAAGTTATTATACGGTTTTGATTATGTGCTTAAATTAACGTTAAATCAATGGTTTCACATATAGGTGAGACGTTCCCGGAGGATAAGCATAGCCAGGCGAGACTCGAGGGTTACGACCCAGCTACATACCAGTGAGTGGGCTTTTAATTTTCTATATATATACGTATATATGATTTACATTTTCCCATAAATGGTTTTAAATGAAATTATGTTTTAAATGCCATGTCCATTGCATATGTTTTAGTATATGCATTAGTATAGATATGCATATTATTGCATGGTGTTGAGGATGCACATGTAAGCTTTAGGTGAGTACATATTGATGATATTGATTGCAGTGTGTATGATTATGTTGAGATATATTTAGTGCTCATTATCCTGCACCTCGGTGTTAGTGCTCCACCCGAGGCCAGGGCCTAGCCTTCACGTGATAGTTCACCTTCCGCACCACACACTCACCTTGGATCCAAGGCAAGTGTCAGCCTGTCGTACAAACCACATTAGGTGGTTCCGACTCGTAGGTGACTTGCGATACTTCGCACAGCCTTCACGTGATCGTAGCACTTGAGCGTATCTATTTACACCCTGCATGTCGTACAGACCACAATAGTGGTTCCGACTCGTGTGCAGGAATTGGTTATGAGTTGTAGGTCCAGCCGTATAGGTCACGTTAGGTGACTCCGGCTGATATATCATTTTATATTGATTTACATCACCTGGCTTACATACTTATTATTGAGATACTTGACATGGCATATACTTTGGTTTTCTTTGCTCTCGAGCCTGATTTCAATATACGTATATATTATTATTTTTGGGAAATTATACGGGTTTTACGGTGAGGGTTATATGTATGAAAGTGAAATGGTTTTGAAAAGTTTTATTTTTGCCCACTCACATTTTCTGTTTTGTGCCCCTCCAGGTTCTAGATAGAAGTTCGTGTTGGTGGCTCATGAGGACTCTAGGGAGGTTCTGATGGACATCCATCCATGTAGGGTTTCTTTCCTATCATGTATAATTAGTATTTAGCCTGCTGGACTGCACCTTGGTACCTACGCTCTGATTATGTGTATCTACACTCTAGCACTTCCACTCGTACTTATATACCGGTCTAGTGTAAGTTAGTTAGTTTTGTTTTTATTTACTCACATTTTCTTATCTCTATCACTTCCGCACTGCGCACATGGCTACTTCACCCTCACATGACAGCCAGCATGCCTCGATTTAGGTCGGGGTGTGTCATTTATTGTTTACGAACATTTTTGGCATGTTAGAGTTTTTAGAAAAACTTATTATGTAGTACTATATATGTTTTCAAAACAAAGGGTTAGTATGTTCAGAAAGAAAATGGTTTCTTACTATTACTATTATTATAAACTATGATCCACTCACATTTTGTTTAAGTGCCCTATTCAGGACCTAGTGACGAGGAATATGACCCGATCTTCAAGCCATTTCCTTACCAGTGAACTTGCATTCTTCCGTTTGCGTATGGCTTCTTTATAAATAATTGTAACTTAATGTCTTTCATTTCCCTTTGCACTCTCGACTAGTAGAATGCTCTGAACATATTCTTGCATCTTTTCTTTCATAATTGTGATTGTTGGACATCCTTTTTATTTTATGACCTTCTTTCTATTATTATTATTATTATTTCTTTATCGGTTGTATGATCTTTTTAATTGTCATTTCTCACATGACTTTTCGATTATACGTTTCATTATGTTCATGCATTTTCACATGACTGACTTTCATCGCTTTCGAGTGTCGGCCAGCACATGCCATCCAGGTGTCATTTGGATATCTGGGTTGGGGCGTGTCACTAACAATATGTAGGGACATTTTGAAGATGAGATTTTCTTCAGTACCAACTTTCTGCCAAACTAGTTTTGTTCGTTATATATGTTAAATACTTGCGACGAAGAACACTATAACAATAAAGTCTTAAGGAACAAGCACAAGAAATAAATTGAAAAGTTTTACAAACAGCATAAGAGAAGAAGAAAATTACAAGTTAGAAGGAATGGTAACTAAATAGCAAGTACGGAGAACTGAGACAAAGTGGCAAAAATAATTATCAGCCGATCCAAGCCCTCTGGAAGAGGATCAACCACAGCTATCGGAATCTCCTCCATCAAGTTGTCAGCATTTCCAGAATGCAAAACTCGAGTGAACTTTCCCATATCTGATCCAGGCATATTTTTTACCTTGTTGTACCAGTAATACATGATCCGACACTGCCATTGGCTATGGGGAGCATCAGTGGCTGTAAGAGCAACATGATATTTTGGATTCTCAGCCTTCTCAGGCCTCTGAATCACTGGATCTTCTAACCGGTCTGCCCCCAAAATGCCCAAATAGGAGGCTTTTTTGTGTATTATAATGGCTAACAGATTATATGTTGCAAAGAAAAACCCAAATGCCAAAAGCACCAAAAGTACTCGCGATGCATGCCCCATGCTCTTTCTCCCAATCATCCTTACGTCTCAATCCGGAGCAGAGACTGTAAATCCTCAATGTAGAACACAACTCATTCTACTACCTGCAAAATCTTTTTGAAAAACCCATTAACCCCATAAAAAATTCCTCCACTTCACACCTCAAATTCAACGATATAGGAAAGCCACACTTATTACTCTAAACCCATTACAACTCTATCCTTCTCCAAAATTGTACTGAATCAAGCAAAACCCCAAAAACAAGCAACCGGCGTTTCTGCATTATGATTATAATTTATAAGAGAGAAAATAGTAAGTCAATGTATTGGGTTTGATGTTCGAAGAGCAGCACCTCCATCAAGCAATACAATGAGAATAAATATTAAGTCCAAAACTACAAAAAGAAAACAAACAAGAAGTTCTAAAGTTTCCAATAAATCAAACAGTCAGAGAGCAACAAAAATAAAAGGGAAATTCATATTTGAGCTACAAATCAGAGGATTATCAATTGGACACGTAAATCTAGAGTAAAAGTAATCAAATGGACAAACTTAAAACGCGAGAGAGAGAGAGAGAGAGAGAGAGAGAGAGAGCAAATGAGGCAGGATAACTGGAGATAGTTTATAACCGAATAAACAAATTAAAAGTATTAAGGGTACAAGTCAGCAATACAATTAGCAAGTGTTTGGGCCCAAAATATCGGTTTGGAGAGAGAGAGAGAGAGCAAATGAGGTAGGATAACTGGAGATAGTTTATAACCGAATAAACAAATTAAAAGTATTAAGGGTACAAGTCAGCAATACAATTAGCAAGTGTTTGGGCCCAAAATATCGGTTTGGGCCAAGTTCAGAGTTGTTCTCGGCGCAGAGGCCGTACTTAGGAGTCATTAGGGGTCATCCGGTTTATGGGCCACATAGCCAAGGCCGGCCGTGTCCTATTAGGAATCCATGGGCCGTTGAATCCTGATACGAGAAGGAGTTTCGACAAGATAAGGATGTTGGGGTTTGGGATTGAATCCGGCCTAATAAGGGGGTTGAGTTCAAAGTTCTAGTAGGAGTAGGACTGGCCGAGATAAGGTTGGATCGGGGGAAGGAGTTCTAATATGAGTATGGTTGTGATTCGATTGGAAGCAGGTTGACTACTATAAATAAAGGGAGGAGGACATCATTAAAGCCCCCTCCAATTCAACACACAAACTGCCCTGCGTAAACCCTCGCTTTCGCGAAACCTCTCAACAACCTTGAGATTTTTATTTTCCTTTTCTGCCGACACATCTTCAGTTTGGATAAACAGCAATGTGAAGGCAACCGGCAAACATCTTTAGTTTGGATAAACAACACTGTTGCCGTAGAATCAGCTGACCACGAAGCACCTTCAGTTTGGATAAACAGCACTGCGTCGAGGCCGACTGGTTATCTATCCAAGTCTCGGCCGAGAAGGATTTTCGAATCCTTATTGGCAGAGGTCATCTCATTAGCCTTCTCGGCGAAGTGAGGTGTTACAAGTTACTACATGCAGCACATTGAAAGCCAAATTTGATATTGAACTTCGCAGAACTAGCAGCCTTGTCTTCATGCTCTAGAACCCGAAGGCCGAGACGTGTTCCTTCCTCGGCCGCAGTCGCAAGATCAAGAAGTCAGCAGCGCGCTCAACGCAACATCAACTCATTTTACTCACCGGCCGAGCTCGGCCGTCGAGTTGGCACGCCCCGCACACAACCGAAGGACGTAGTTAATTCATTAGTTACTCGGCCTGCGTGCCACATAGGCTATGTAGTTTTTAGGGTCAACAACAAGTTTGTTAGTATTTGGTTAGAGTTGTTAGACTTTCTAGTATAAAAACAGAATGTGTAATCTTCATTATTTTAAGTCAATATACAAGTCTCATATTCTCTCCCTAAATTCTCAGCTACCATTTCTTCTCCATTTTCTCTCCGATTTTCAAATATTTCAATGTAGTTAACATGGTATCAGAGCCACCAAGCTCACATGATGGATTCTGGTGGTTCAACTTTTAATTAGTTTCATCTTTCTAGCTTTATTTCTCTTCTAATTTTCGTTAGAAATTCTATTAATTTCTTTCATTGCGTCAAGATCAGTGTTTGTGATGGCCTCCATTTGATTTGCAAAGTTTTTCAGAATCGTGTATTGTGCAATTTGTATGATATCCAATTCTTGTCTCTCTGCTTCACTGATATTCTGCAAGTTTATTGGGTTTGATTTTTCTGTAACTCTTGATATGTTCGGAGAAATGGGAGTGAATTCTTGCATTCTGGCATGTATAAGTTTTATTCAGATTATGGTTTGTGCCAAAATGAGAAATGTAATGTCTGAGAAGATTGTTTAGGAGCTTATTGAGGAGTTTGTGCAATATATTTCCTTATCACAGCCTATAAAGTCGAGTCTAACCAACTTAGTTGTTAGCACGTATCTACTGTAAGTCCAGTTATATGTGTCTTAGAAAATAAAAATGAAGTTTAAAGAAGTTGTTGACGGTAAATCCCACGAAAGGTAATCCCGTGTTATGAGTAAATCCCACAAAGGGTAATCTTACAAATAGAAGTTGATTTTCTGTTGTTGAAATTGTGAAGACCAATGTCATTGTTAAGAGATGTTGTTTCTGGTAAAATCCACAATGGGCAATCCCGTGGTACTATAGTTAAGGCCAATGCCACACTATAGGTTGTTAATTTTCTATTTTTTGTAAATATTAAAGGCCGAAGCCAATGTTGAATGACATTGTTGACAGTAAATCCCACAGAGGGTAATCCCGTAAGAAGTTATACCGGCATGAGGGTGTGCTATGACTACTTTATAGAAGGTTATTGTTTGTGAAGCTCCTGTTACAAGTAGAGGAAGGGTGTCATGATTTGGGCACACTGGTTGGAGTCTAAAGCTGAGAATCGAAAGATTAACAAGAGACAGAGGTTTTGGAAACTAATGCAAAATCTGATTGATGTTGGCACTGAATCTGAGGTGGATGAATTCAATCATCCAGAGGGATATCAAGATTGCAGATGGTTCAACTATGTTCTGTTTTCTAGGTTTGATAGTAATGATTGTAGAGGAAAGAGGAATGATTGCATATGAAAGAGGATTACAAGAGGCTTTTGGTCGATAGCTACAAAGAGGTCATGGGGTACAATTGTTTTATTCAGGGCTTTAGGAAAGCTAGAAGCTTCAGTGATATGGTTTGAGTATTTTTTGGCATTAAAGATGATAGGCTTTATGGGTCCTTACTCTCTGTTGTATGGTCGTGTGAAGAAACTAAGGATGAGGATAGGGTGCTTTCTTGTATGCAGTAGGCTAATCCAACGTTGGTAACTCTAGTCAAGGTGCTACATATGGACAAATGTTTGGGTATCAATCCAATGATGGTTTTCCCAAGTCTATAGTTTCAATGCTACCATGTCTCAATTCTTCCAATCTTAAACTGGGTTTCCCCAATTGAGATTGAGGAAGAGTATTAAGGGTACAAGTCAGCAATACAGTTAGCAAGTTTGTTAGTATTTTGTTAGAATTGTTAGGCTTTCTATAATAAAAACAGAGTGTGTAATCTTCATTCTTTTAAGTCAATATACAAGTCTCATGTTTCTCTCTCTAAATTCTCTCCAGTTCATCTTTCTCAGCTATCCTTTCTCCTCCATTTTCTCTTCGATTCTCAAATATTTGAATGTAGTTAACAAAAAGAGAAATAAATGTGAAAGAAAAGATCAATTTACCTGTAAAAACTACAAGTGGGGAGTTTCTAACAGATGAAGGTTTCTCTTCTCTTCTCAGGGACTTGGAAAAAGAAAGAGTTGTGACTCCGAGGTTTTTTTTGGTTTTGTTTTTTTTTGACATAACACAAAACTTGGGAGGTTTGAAAAGTCGGATAGTGAAATATACGTGTTTTGGGGGGATTTTCTTTTTATTGTACTTCGAGGTATTGGATTTTTTCGATCTTAATTGATAAACGAAAATTAAGATCTAACGATTAAAAATTTGAAAGTATATTCATGAAGTCACATAGTTTTATTGTTTTTTACTTTATTTTATTTATGATAACGCTTTTTGAAACTCAACTCGAGTCTCACTGAAAATTTTATCACTTCGCTCATAATATCAATTCATGTCACATTTTAACCCTTACCATTAGAGTGTGTAATCTTCATTTTTGTAAGTCAATATACAAGTCTCATATTTCTCTCTCTATATTCTCTCCAGTTCACAGGGCCGGCCCAGGCCCAGTGCAGGCAGGGCGACTGTCCAGGGCCCAAATTTCTTTTTATAAGAGTATAAATTTATAAAATTTGGTTAAAGGATCAAGAAGTTTAATTAGAAACAATGATTTTTGTTGTTTAAAATTAAGAAGATGTCCTAAGTTCGAAATGTTATGTGCATGTTTATTTTTTTCAATTTTTACAAATTTTTGTTTGGTTGTTAATTTATTTTTAGTTACTATCTAGTAGCTATATGAGTTGTTATTCTTATATATTCGTTTTAATTCAAGTCTAATCTTCAACAAAGAATAATACGTAGACCAAATTTGCAAATTATATGACGTGTCATCAAAATGTTTAATTTAGTGCACATTCATTAATAATACATATCAATTAAAGACTCGAAAACATCATTATTTTTTAGTCTCATATTGACAAGGTTAGTAAATAAGAAAAAAAACATCTCACGATTTATTCAAAAACACATTCAAAGTTCAGATAGAAAACAAAACTCATCATCTATCTACTTGTAAGCCCGAAATTTTTTTGTTTCCCTCTCTCAATACAAAATAAATTAGTATTTATGTGGTTCTAAATTATTGAGTTTGAAGTGTTTATCTAAATATAATTTTTTCGATGTCTTATGTGTGAAAATAAATAATTTTCTTACATGAAATTAGGGCTTTTTTTTTTATGTCGCCCCGGGCCTCAAAAATCTCTGGACCGGCCCTGCCAGTTCATCTTTCTCAACTACCATTTCTTCTCCATTTTCTCTTTGATTCTCAAATATTTCCATGTAGTTAACAAAAAGAGATATAGATGTGAAAGAAAAGATCAATTTACCTATAAAAATGCAAGTGGGGAGTTTCTAACAGATGAAGGTTTCTCTTCTCTTCTCAGGGACTTGGAAAAAGAGAGAGTTGTGACTCCGAGGTTTTTGGTTTTGTTTTTCTGACATAACACAAAACTTGGGAGGTTTCAAAAAATTGGATAGTGAAATATACATGTTTTGGGGGGATTTTCTTTTTATTGAACTTCGAGGTATTGGATTTTTTCGATCTTAATTGATAAACGAAAATTAAGATCTAACGATTAAAAATTTGAGAGTATATTCATGAAGTAACATAGTTTTATTGTTTTTTACTTTATTTTATTTATGATAACGCTTTTTGAAAGTCAACTCTAGTCTCACTGAACTCTTTAAATTGAAATTTTATCACTTCACTCATAATATCAATTCATGTCACATTATCACTTCACTCATAATATCAATTCATGTCACATTTTAACCCTTACCATTATACTTCATTAATAAAACCATTAAAATTGTTTACGTAACATAAATTGGACCTACTAGAAAAATGCCCTCGCGTTGCTGCGGAACTTGAATGCACGAATCTTAACCACATGAATTAGACACATGTAACTTGAAAAAAAATTAAACAGAATCATGACCGAATAAAAGGGATAGATGAGTGAAAGGTGAAAAAGTAGGTTGTTTTTGTTTCAGCAGTTAATCTTTCAAGCATAAATGTTCAAAGCAACAAAGATGTAGTATGCATGTTTCCATAAGTTACAAAAGGAAGATGCAGTCCACACATATTTTGCCCCTGCAGTTACGATGACAAAATACATGCCCTGTAGCCTAGGCACTTGTTTAAGCAGTTACAAAAAAACACCCAAATGTTCATAGCAATAAAGATGCAGGATCCCTGTTTCCATTAGTTACAGAAGGACATTCGAAAAAAAAAGCAAGAACACTGGCCTAAACTAGAATAACAGAGATGGCAAGGGACCTTCAACCCTAATAGAATCGCACAGACAAAATTAAAAGGGAAAAAAAATTAAAAATTTAAAAAATAAAAAATAAAAACCGTCCAACCACTGGACAATTAGATCCCAAACTAACTACACAAATAGGACAAAAACTGAAACATGGAGACATGCAACACAAAACCTGTAATTAGATCCCAATCACAAAATGTCAAACCAAAATTCCTAATATAATTATCCCTATACTAACAACCCATCCAAGCAAACACAATTCTAATGGGGTTTAGAACAAATAAACCAATTATCCAAATTGAATGGCGTTTGGAACAAATACACCGACTACTCAGTTTTCTCAAGATTTACATAAATAGACAGATACAGATACGTGCACAAAATAGAAAGAAGCCCAGTTCCATTCTAAGCTCAAATCACCAAATACATGCTTAGTTACTCGACCTTGACATAAATGGACAGATAACAGATACGCACATAAAATAAAATAAAAAACTCAGTTCCAATGTAAGCTAAAACGAACAAAAATGAATCATATATTTAAAATCCAAGCATGAAAGCTTCACGAATATAAATAAAAAAGGTAGATAACTAATTAGGTTTTGAAAAAAAAATGATGGCGCATAATTATATACCTCAAAACATCAAGGAATCAACTTCCTCCAACAATCCAAATTTCTGAAATTTGCAAAAAGTAAATCCGTTAGCAACCCTAAGACTTTCAAATTTAACGACGAAATCTAATGAAATTTCAGCTAAATGATCAAAGACACACCAAAAAATAAAATAAAAAAAATTTAGGAATAGTTTGAATCCAACACAACCAATTTGGTTCAGCGAAGAATACGAAAGCTCAAGGCCTAGGTGAAATGTTGAGTAAATTGCAAGGGCCCTCGACCAAAGCTATAATTGAACAGTAACGTCATGCAACCTATAATTACTTCAATACAATCGGATATAAAAGCAAATTAAATTTGTAAAGACACTCTCCCCCGAGGGTTTAATCCTCCCCACTCCCCAAACCCAGAACGATGACTTGGCAAAAACTATGACTTGGTTTCGCACAATCCCTCCACTTTGTCACCTTGAGACGTGTTCACTGAATGAAAATCAAGATGCTAACAGAACAAATAGCAAGTACTCTAAACCCTAAACCCTTTAATTAACCCTTCACATGTTGGGTTCCGAAAACTACATAAGGAGTAAAGTCTAAAATATCAATTTCAATTTAACACTGATCCGATCTCAATAAAAATAAAAGGAAGAAGAACAAAAGATAGAAAATAGTAGACAAATGGTCATAGTTATATTAATTGAAATTGTTCAGAAAAAACAATGTTGAATACATACTTCCTTAGAATAAAAAAATTTTCATTATAATGGTTTTTTTGTAACCCAAGTAGAAAAGGATACAACTTAATAACGATGGAAGCCACAGACCTACGTCATTTCTTATTCGGGATCAAATAGAGCATATTTCTTATTTGGGAACCAGAAATTTAAACACGTAAGCGGCCAGATTGCAAGCCCAAGACTTCCATACCTCAAACCGAAGGCGGCCTGCTATCTAGTAGTCCAAACTTTGATCCTTGATAAATTGAACTTCCTTCTTTGATCTAACAATCGAAAAATAGATAAATAAGGCAGCATGTCATATCAATATAACACCCCTATACGTACACACACATACCAAAACAGCCTACATTCTGATTTGCATCATATCCTTGTTTCTAACTCTCTGGGGAATTTTCACAAATACCCAATAGGCAAGATTTGCTTCAATATAAAAAAAAATCTGATTTAGACAATGATCTCAATTGCAGATATATCTTAACGACCATACTTGTTAGTCAGTCATTTTCTAGGATGTATTTAACACTTACCAAGCGGTTCCAAAACAACATCCTACATACATATTATGTTGTCAAACTATGAATCAAGACCGAACTTTCCTACTTTGGTAATGTAATCTCCTAGTCTAGTTACGATTTGGTTCCTGTATTTTGACCTGAAAACAATTTTGGTCCCCTAGAAGTTGCCAATGGCACCCGAATTGTAACTGGAAAACAACTCAGATACATCTATGAAAAATTAAAACTCGAGGCACCAAAGCGTGAGAACAAAGAAACCAAAATAGTTAAATTTACCCTTTTATATCATACATACCATTAAATTTTTGTTTAGAGATAAAAATGGTAGTCATAGTATAGAATCCAACCTGACCAAAGAAAGTGGATTTCCTCACTTTCTAGTGCTATTATATTTACCATGCTTGAGACTATTCAAAGATGAAAAAAGTGGAAATTTCATGCAATATGAAAACAAATCCCTGATAGTTAATACTGCTTACCATAGAAGCTAACAATCTCATTTCATACGAAAAACATGAATATCACTAAAAGACACCAGAATATAACTTTCACCCGGAAACAAAACAAAATTGGCAACATGAACCATAAACACAAAATTAATTCCCTGACCAAAAACCAAACTTGCAAGCATAAACACAGTCTTCAATCTTTCTGGGCTAAATTAATAACATAATCAATTCAACCCCATTTCCACAATTAAAAATTTAAAACCATCAAATTTGTACATTGAAAGTCATGATATCAACTGCAGTGCAGAGAAAAATGCAACTGCACATAAGCTCTTAAGCACATTGAAAGTCACGATACCAAAGCACTGTAAAAACCGCAAAATCCCAAAACACACCACTATTAACTGATTAATTAAGCTCTTAAGCACATTGAAAGTCATGATATCGAACTGTGAGCCACCATAAACACACCACTGTAAAAACCCCAAAATCCCGAAATTTATACAAAAAAAAACATAATTCGAAAACCAAAGACCAAGGTTAACGATTATAGCAGAAAAATCCAACAAAATATGTGCAAATAGTTTATACCAAATCCAAATTCCTAAAATCCACAAAACACAAACCATAAAATACATACCAAACATCACAGAAATTAGAGAACCCTGAAAGAAATTGAGGTGTAATTCACTTTTTCACAGAGAAGAAAATATAAATAAGCATGTTCCATTGATTAAGCTAAGAACTTAAAAAAGTGTATGACAATATACCTCCAAATGCCAAAGAACCAAGTTTTCACTCCAACGATCCAAAATTCTGAAACATAGTAAATCCATTAGCAACTCTCAAACATGCTAAATTCAGACATAAGGTAAATAATTCACAGCAAAAAGGAACCCCCAAAACCTGACCTAACAGCACAACAAAATTCGGAAATAATTCACAGCAAATGGGAAGAAATGATGACAATCTATGCTTATAGTAGAGAATCGAATTAAAAATTGAACTTAGCTCAAAAACACTTGCCCTTCAACGTTTGGAGCCTCAGAAAAATTTATGAAGTTCACGCAAATATTTTTAGGTCTCAATGCACCTATCCTGCAAACCAACGAAAATGGAAATGCATTAATACAAATGCCAAAACTGATTTCTAAGATTTTAGTATTCTATTTTACCCTTGCAACCGAAAAACAAAAATCGCAAAAAAATGAGCAAGAAGCTTAAGCAGAAAAAATTATATTTTCAACTACCAAAACTCAATACCCATTTAACATGAGATTTCAGTGTTCTCTTTACCCTTGCAACTCAAAACAAAAAATCCCAGGAAAATGAGCAAGAAGCATAAGAAGGAAAAAAAACATATTTTCAACCACCGAAACCCAATACCCATTTAATCATACACGAACGAAAATCTAAACATAGAGTCATAGATCAACGAATTGAAAACCCAACAAAAAAAACCCAAAAAAAAAAAAAAAAAAAAAAAAACTGACCTTAAAACAAAAGAACAATACACAGAACAGAGAGATGCATCCCCAAAATGACAGAAAATGACAGAAAACGAAACAAATAAAGGAACCCCCAAAACCTAACCCAACAGTGCAACAAAATCCAGAAATAATTCACAGCATAAAGGCTCAAATGATGACAATATGTGCTAACAGTAAAGAATCCAATAAAAAAAGGAACTTAGCTTTCGAAATCCAGCCACTCATCCGACACACAAAAGGGAACGGACGATCCAGAGTGATTCATGGACTAAGGGACCTTACTCGGCTCTGTTCACCATCCCAACCCCTCCCTCTCCGTTTCTCTCCCTATTATCCGGACAACCACTCTCTCTTTCTCTCACTGTCTCCCTTCCACTCACCTATGCCAGGATCGGCATGGCCTTACCTGCGCCCAAGAAATAACCAACTGACAGGAAAGAACCTAACCCCAATCTGTAAACCAGCAATCCGTGCTAAACCAAACGGACAAAATTACCCTCTGAACTTTTAAGAATTACCCTCCCAACCCAGCCCCATGTGGCTGGTATTGTTGTAAATAGCATGAAATCGAGTGGCTCCGTGCTAAACCATATGGACAAAATCACCCTCTGAACTTCTGAGAATTACCCTCCCAACCCACTTTAATTTGGTTGGCATCATTGTAAATAGAGTGAAATCGAGGGACAAACAATTGACTGTAGCTGAATGAACAGTCAATTCCTCCTCAATTTTATAATAGATAATTGTTGGTGCGATATGTTCCAGGCGTAAATTTTTTTTCTTGAGTCTTTGTTTATTCTAATATTTTTTGGATTTGTATATTCTTATTTTGGAAAGAAACTTTTAATTTATTAATTTTTCATCCACATAACACATGCGAAAAATATCTCAGCAATAGTGAGTCTCATTTGTTTGACGAAAGTAGTTTAGATAAAATTGTTACCGAATTTTGACGACCAGGGCGAAAAATTAAGTTTAAGAAGGAAATAGAGGTGATATGAGCATCTCTAAAAGAGATATTAAAATATCCAAATCAACACTAATGGCAGAAAAGACAGCAACAATGTTTTTTAACTGAAAAGCCAAATCTGATGTGACATGACATGGATTGACAACCCTCTCATTTACTGCCAAAATTGACAACAACTTCAAATCCTTTTTAATTGATTATTAAATGCATTTTATTAATTTTATTATTGTTTAAAATATTTATTAGAATTGTTTACTATAATAAAATAGTAGTTTAATTGACATATATGTTGGAGGACAAAACTTTAAAAGATGAGTGCCACATAAGATATCAAATTTAAATTTTATGTTTAAAATTTGATATTTCCTTTGGAGATACTCTAAAACGGTTTTAGAACCTGGAGGGGCTAGTCGGGCGGCGGGCTAGGGCCTAGCGCCTAGGCGGCTAGGCGGGGTCTAGGCGGGCGCCTAGGCGGACTAGGCGGATATAAGTAAATCCATTATATTTCGTGTAAATAAGTGTCTGTTTATACTTAAAATATATATAATTTCATCATAAACTACAAAATAGAATGACATATGTATTATAAAGTATTGGAACATAATGAAAACATGGGGAACAAACATATATAGTGTGTGCCCATTTAAGTATTCACAAGTCTCTTCCAATTTATTGAAAAAAATTAAATGCAAATTGAAAGTTATCTATTTTCTATCAAAGTGAGTCGCAACCTAGGCAGGTGCCTAGGCGGGTCTGGGCGGCTAGGCGGTATAGGCGGGCGCCTCAACTAGTCTAGGCGCCCTTCATTAATTTTCAAACGCCTAGGCATTAATCGGGGCGGTGACCTGCCGCCTAGCGCCTAGGCGGGGCCTAGGCGGCGCTAGGCGGGGATTTTTAGAACAGTGCTAAAACCTAACCTTTTTACATAGGAAATAAATCCTAATATAAAACAATTCTCACTAATTACAATTAATTACATATTGGACAACTCACACTAACACTCCCTCTCAAGTTAGTGCACATACATGTCTTTGATGCCCAACTTGACAAGTGAGTTGTTGAACGCCTTACTTGATACAACTTTTATCAACACATTTCCCAATTGATCTTCAAAATTAACAAATGTAAACAGAATGACGATCCAACTCAACATGCATAGTATTACTGACACACCCCGATCCTAGAATCAAGGCGTGCTGGCCGTCACGTGGGCGTGACGTAACCAAAAGTGCGACGCGAAAGCAACAAGGTAAAAGAAATACGAAGGAATAAAAACCAACTACTAGCAATAATATCCAACTAACATGCTAGAGTGAGTTTAAGTATGAAACACACATAATCAGAGCATAAGTACTACGTGCAGTCAAGTAGGACCATTACTAAATTACAACACCCGAAGGTGAGTCCTACATTTAAAGTAGTATGTCAGAACGCCGTGGGAATCCTCGTGAGCCACCAACACTGCTAATTAGAACCTGGAGGGGCGCAAAACAAGATTGAGTGGGTCAGTAAAACAAAGTTTTTCGAAAATATTTTATTTAACAACACTTCTAACCCCTCGCTGTAAAACATGTATACTTTCCCAGAAAATAGTATATATATAACCATATATAAGCAATTAACTCAAATCACAAGTCTTAAAACACTTTTCAGGAAAATATGCCATTCTATGCGTCAAAACATAATAAGGATGCATCAATATAACAGGTGAAATAAGGGAATCAACCGGAGACCCTGCAGCTGTCCTGTACGGTTAATTCTATAGCTCAATATCCAATCCAACCAGAGTCACCAACTGTGACCTGTACAACGCTACTCTACACATAAATCGGAACTACCTGAAGTAGTCTGTATGACAAGAATGGTGTAAGAATACGCTCTAGTGCTTCTCTCATCAACATCTGTATAATAATCTAAAGTCACCTACAAGTCAGAACCACCTCTAATGGTATGTATGACATGTCGGAACCACCTCTAGTGATCTGTACGACATGCACCTACTTGGATCCAAGGTGAGCGTGTGGTGCAGGGTGAATAATATAAGCACTAACACCAGGGGTGCAGGTTATGAGCTCTCAACACAATTCACATCATCAATAAATCACATGAACAACATAAAACTCACCTGATACTCACATGTGCGTCCACAACACCATTTCACATATATGCATCAAATACTAATTCAAATACTAATTCAATTTCTGGGAAAAATCAGTAGTATATAGGTATAAACAGAAAATAACTGCCCACTCACTGGTATGTCGAAGGGTCGTAACCCCCGTGACGCCCTTGAACACGCTCGTCCTCGGGATAGGTCTCACCCATATGCGAAACAACTATAAAAACGTTATTTAAAGCACATAACCAACAATACGTAATCATTTCTCATACGATGCTCAATTTGGGTATATGAATATACCACCGTGATCTACACAACCTCAGGGTCATCACCAAATTTTTTTCAAATTTTGGATCTATCACGCGCCCTCACGCACCAGAAATGGCACGGACCTACGCGCCCCCTACGCGCGGCCACGTGCATTGCATACTGACGGCGTCAGGAATATTCCTTTTGTCATTTAATAAAAATTAACCTAACGCCGTTAGAATATTCCGTTATACTTAATGAAATATGCTCTCATCTCCTACCTCCAGCTCCGGTGATCGTCGCTGGCGTCGGAAAACTGGAGATTTTTCAAACTTCTTATTCTCCGTCAATTCTCAACCATTTTTTACGCAATTTACACCAAATTGAAGCCCTAAGCATGTAGAATCACGATGTACTAATTTAAGGCTAAAAAACACACGAAATCTCACCGGAGAAAATCCAAGAAAACCGACCAACATCGAACCCTGCGATCCCGACGTCCAAGAGGCTGTGCATGAGACAATCAAGCCTAAAGCAGTTGAGTTTGATGACACGGGACAAGCCACAACCATCATAGTAAACCTGGCCAAGTTCAAAGTCCCGGAAACGTTCAAAGACGTGGTGTTTATAATTGAGTTTGAATGTGACTGTAAGCCATCTTCTCCATTTTTAATTTTAATTTATACTAACTTGTTTCTAATTTTGATGATTCAGGCACCGTCATTAGAACTTAGACCGTTGTCGGATCATTTCAAGTACCACCGTCCGTTCAATGATAAGCCCATGCATTTGAATAATGAAGGGAGGCCTAGGAATCACCCACAATCAGATTTGCATTCCTAATCCCTTCTCTTTACTGAATTTATTTTACTTTGTTTAGTTCTTTCATTATTTGTTTGCTCTTGTGTGAATTTATTTTACGTTGATTTTTTTTATTTTACGTTGATTTTATTTTGTTGTGTTTATTTAGTAGTGATTTTTGTTTAGGAGATTAAACTTAGTTTTTTTACTTTGATTTACTTATTTTTACATTTATATATAAAAAAAAAAAATCAAAAAACATAAACTTAAAAACATAAACATTCATATAAAAATAAAATAAAAAATAAAAAATAAAAATAAAAAAATAAAAAAAAAAACTTAAATGCATAAATTTTTTTTTACAATAACTTGTAATTTAATTTCGTTCATTGGTCATTGGTTGGTGGTGCCTCGGAGGTCGACGGAGCCCCTGAAAGACGAAGCGCCAGAGCTGGATCATTCAGAGCCTCAATACTTGGTGCTGCTCCCGAGGACGAAGGCAACACAAACTTCGGGAGTAACGTCATAAACCGTTGATGATCACTCTGAATCCGCACTTCGGACTCCTGCAGCTGATCCAGCTTCCTCTTCATGCTGGTTGAGTAATTGGTTGCAAGCATGTGCAAATCCCTGTTCTCATGCCTAAGCACTCTGACCTCTTGCCGAAGACTAGCCACTTCAGCCATCAACGACTCCACCTGACGGGTTCGTGCAAGAAGGCGCTGGCCCATGTTTGATACGGAGCCTGCGCATCGGACGCTGTAGGCCATAGAGTCCTGGACAGCCAGTTCGTCGGACCGCCTGGAAAGTATCCTAGTGTCTCGAGGAGTGAGCAGATTTCTGGCCACCACCGATGCGGTTGTTTCGTTCATCATCATGGAATCCCCAACTGTAAGAGGACCATTCGGGGATATGAAGGACGGCTGCCAAATGTTGGTTGGAGAAGATATATCACTATCTTCCCCAACATTCAAGTTAAGGCGACGGTCAGAGGGGCAAGACATTTTCTGAAGGTGTTGAGAATGAAGAGTTGGACTGATCAAGATTAAAAGAAAATGCAAGAGGGAGTGTTTACAGGAGGGAACGTTTACCAGATGAAGTGTTTACAAGGGGAGATCAAGTGTGTTGTGGAGCAAAAATGAGCGTTCTTATAAGAAGAAGAAATCGTTGAGGCATCACTCAGCAGTCGAAGAGACGCCCTCTCGCAAATCGAAGAGCCAGGCTCCTTTCTCAAAAGCCGGATTCTTTTCTCAAAAGCGGCGTCTCCGTCTCAAAAGTCGGTTCCTTTCTCAAAAGTCGGACGCCGTTCTCTCAAAAGTCGGGCGTCTCTCTCAAAAGCCGGAGCAGTCAGGAATCACGAGGCGAGCCGCTCCCTGATTTGTCCAGACGTGTCACATGCAATTCCTTTCTCAAAAGTCGGGATTGCTCAGAAACCACGAGCCGCTCCCTGATTTTTCCAATTTTGTCGTCACTCGTCACGCGCTGTCAGCTTTGCGCAAATTACGGGCTGCTTTTTCAGAAAGCGCGTGACCTGTACTGTTCATCCATCCACCGGCTGCCGACAGGGGTAAAAGAACAGTTTCGGTTGTGAAGAAAAGTCCTATAAACGTCTACCTTCGCCTTCAACAGCAAAGGAAAACTCTCTCAACACTTCTTCATCTCCGAAATTTTTCATCTCCGAAAATGCCTTTCCATCAAACCCTCTCGAGTTTCTCTGTGTTTCTCATTCCCTGGGATACCTTTGCAAATAAGTCATCTAGAGCTAGAGTATTTCATATCATGAAGGTTGAAAGCAAGAGTATCTCATATCACGCTTTCTTCCTGTCCTTGTCCTTGTCTTTGTGGCAAGGAGAAAGCGGGCAATCAGCCAGCACTCGGTGTCAATCTTCCAATCTAAGAACCGACTGCCTGGAAATCCTTCCTGATTGCTTACCTAGCATTGCTCTCGAGTGCTCTTCTTCAACCACTGATGTACTTCCGAAGAAGTCGCCACATCTGCCTGGAGAACAGACATGGCAAGTGAAAATGATACTTGAAGCATGTGGAGACAAGGTGCTGCTTCATCTTCAAGATCAAGTCTCATTTTCCTTGCTAAGAAGTTCCCCAGCCCAGTTCAAGCATACACCTGTGGAACGATACTTCTTCAAAAGCAAAAGTATCCCATATCATCAGAGTCAGAGGCAAAGATATCTCATGGCACGCTTTTCCTTTACCCTTGCTTTTGGCTACGGGGCAAGGTGAAAGAAAGGCAATCGGTCGGCACTTGGACAGATTGAACAAAGAAGCAGACCACCACCTATTCCTCGTGCCTACCTGCCATGCAGAAGAACAAAAAGAGAAGAATGTAGCCTGCAGACTCAATCAACCCGGCAGAAGGAGTCTGAGTTGAAACCAAGAGCTCGAGAAGCCTCAACAACACCACCAATCAAGTCTCATTTTCCTTGCTAAGAAGTTCCGAGGCCAGTTCAAGTTCAAAGCTGTGGAAAGTCACCAAACAGGACCAATGATCACTTTTAGTTTTATTATTATCTTTTATTTTCATTTTCAATTTTTCGTTTATTTTGTTTGTTATATTTTCTTGCGTGCTTAACTGATTTATTTCTTTTCTTTGCAGGAACTTTTGGTTATTTCCACCCTTGAAGTTGATTGCAGAATTTTAGTTTCGGGGTCATCGCTTGATTTTTCTGCAAATTAGGGAAGTTTTCAGTCCTATTGCTTTATTTTGTTTCTTTATATTTATTTTATTTTTATTTGCATTTTATTATATTTTCTGACTTTGGGGACAATGTCTAGTTTAAGTGTGGGGGTAAAGATTATAAAAATGACTAAATTGAAAATTTTTGTACCTTCGACTTTGAACTGGTTTCATTTGTTTCCATGATTATTGCTTTGTTTTCTTAATTAGTTTTGTTTTATTTAAAAAAAAAAAAAAAAAAAAAAAAAAAAATCCAAAAATATTTCCTTGTTTTCCTTATTGTTTTGAATTAGCTTTTTGTTAGTTTCCCGACCCAATGATATAATTGGATAAAATTTGAACCATGATGATCAAGAACTTAGTTAACATATGTTGTGTGAAATTCCTAATTCTCGTGTTAGTTTGTACATATTTGATCATCTTTAAAAAACCAAATGCACATAGCCTTGTTGATGTGAAACTAAAGCATGATTTAAAGCTCCATATGTGAATTTAGTGACCATATACATCCTATGTGAGTTTTTGAGCCTATTGAAAGTGTGTGCATTTTTCATACACTCCTATTTTTTTTTCATGTGTGATGAACTTATGTGAGATACTTCTCTAGAACTTGCATAACGATCTTTCGAAATATTTGTCATTGATTGCATGAACTTGAAAATGATAGAGGCATTAGGTTTACCACCATGGCCCAAATAACCTTGTTCCCAAAGAAAAATGATATCATTAGATTGCCAATTTGAGCCGTATTTGTGAGCCTTTTATTTCTTATCACCAGATATGTCTACCCTTATGCCTGAAATAATTTTCCTTACCCTTTCCAAGCGAGCAATGCAAGATTGTCTTATGTGAAATGTTTGTGAAGTACTTTGAAGGTGTTTGGCAAAAGAATAAGTGTGGGGGTTTTTCATATTTGTTTCTGTTTGAAAAAAAAAAAAAAAAAAAAAAAAAAAAAAAAAAAAAGAAAAGAAAAGGAAAAGAAAAAGAAAGATTGTATACAAAGAAAATAAAAAGTTTTTAAAGTTTCAGTTTATGGGTGTGGTTGGTGGTGACTTGTAGAATAGCGGGAAATGTTGAGTTCTTATAAATCAAAAGAATTGCTTGTAATGTAGCTTGGAACTTTTGTTTTTCCTATTCTTTCGTTTCAATAACCCTATCCCTAAGCCTCATTACATCCAATAAAAGTCCTCTTGATTTAAGTTTTGCAATTATGACTGTGGAGAAGTGATCTTTATGCAAGCTTATGGTAGAACTTTCACATTTGATTCTTTGAGAGAAACACATTAAAACTAAACACATGTGTGATTGAGTGCATATCCCGTGAGAAGGTCGCTAGTTTGCATATGGTATTTTTAAAAATAAAATTTTGAAATTGCATTAGCATGGCTATCTCACACACTACACTTCAAGGATGATTCAAAGATTACTGCTAATATTTGAGTAAGGAAAATGAACTTGAATTGCTTGTTGATGTTAGCTATGGTTCTTGATGATTGTGTTCTCAAATGAAATTCTATGAGGGTCAAATAGGGGGAAGCTAATATTTTCATGTTATTACTTTTTCTGTTTTCATTTGTTTTGCTCGAGGACTAGCAAAAGTTAAGTGTGGGGGTATTTGATCGGATCATATTTATATATATTTTTACTTCAAATTCTCTCGTCTTTTCTTAGTTAGTTTCTTATATTTTTGAGTTATTTACTTTGTTTTTGTGTTTTATCGAATTTATCTAGCTAAGAAAATAAAAATAACATAAGTGTGATTTTATGTAATAAATTCGTGTCAAAACTGTTTAGCTTTTAAATTAAATAAACTATATATATATATATAATAATAATAATTCATATCATGGTTTGTTTTGTAGAAATTATGAAAGCTGCCTAGTGCGGCATGCATGAAGAAAAGAATTAAAGAAGCAAGAGTGTGGGTGTGTGTGAAAATATATTTGTCAGTGGGCTGCCATGAAGAAATAAAAGGCAGCATGCAAAATATAGAATAAGAAATGGAAAGAATAAGTGAGAGTGCATGATAGGAAGTGGAAGGAAAGTGTGGAGAGCACTGAGGAAAAACAATAAGCAGGAAAACGTGGAGGGAATTGGTGGGACGCTGCCTGGAGGCAGCGAGAGGAATAATAAAAGAAGGCTGCTGTGCGCAGCTTGAGGAGGCCTCGGGGGAAATAGAAAAGAAAGCTGCCTGGCGCAGCTAAAGAGGGAGGTCCGCGCGAGGTCAGAAGGGGGACGCTGCTTTGCAGCGAGGGGAATAAAGAAAAAAATCAAAAGCCTGGGGGGAGTCTGCCATTGGGCAGCGTGTGTGAAGGGGACACAACAGGCAGGAGGGCAGCGTGAGAGGAGACTGAGGACGCTGCCTTTGGCAGCATGTTGGAAGAAGAAACCGTGAAGTCAGCACGGGGAGGTGAGTACGGGACTGGGGGGAGTCTGCCATTGGGCAGCGCGGAACAACAGGAGAGAGAAGGGCGCGCGCAGAAACAGCAAGCTGCCCTTGGCAGCTTAAGAAGGCCACGTGCAGAGGAGAGACGAGAGACAGTGCAGAAGGTTTGCGGAAAAAGCAGGAGGCGCTGCCCTTGCTGGCAGCGAGAGATGGCAGCTGGCACGTGGACTGGAGAGGTAGGCTCTCGGTGTGGGTCTCGGGCAGAGCAGAAACAGAAGCAGCACGCTGCCATAGGCAGTGACTGTGCAGTCAAAACAGAAGCTACAACCTCCCTTTCTCTCGGTTAATTCGTTCCTCCAACTTACATTTTATTTTCTGTTTTAATTTAAATAATGTATAACTAATTTTATTTTGGCTAGAGTTTAATTCAAAACCATGGATATATTTGTAATTTGAATTGATTACCTTCAGTTGTGATTTCTGAGTTGTGATTTAATTTGCTTAACTGCTTGATTGATAACTTATTTTTGTATGTCGATTAAGGATGCATACTTAATTTACATGCATGAATTTGATGCTAGAATATAAGTGAATTTCACCTAATCGTTATGAACTTATATTCACAAGTAGTGAAGGTCGCTTATAAACGATCGCGTTAGGTAAATTCTTGGCATAAGTTTCATGCAATTCATAGTAACAAGTGCCTCGTCAATGCTTATGATTTTCATAAAACTTAATGATTCTTGCTTGTATCTCTATTATGCAATTCATGTAGGGAACTTGTAGGGAATGTTTTGGGTTGTCGTATGCAATCATCCAACCTAATAAAAGTAGGGAAATCTGAAGGTTAATTTAAGCGTACCTAATTAACTTGGGGCGTTGAGAATTTACAATTTATTGAAAGAACAACTGAAAATCAATTTAGGTTGCATATGTGGCATGTGTGGAGAATAATCCTCTAGCCAGTCCGTCATTTATCATTTTACCTTAATTTTATGTTTTTGTCAATTTTGTAATTTATTTAAGTTTAATTTACTTTTCATCAAAATCAATCCCCCATTTTATTTTAAAGTGTTAGATTTGTTAGAAATTAATTTAGTTTGTGTTTTCTTGAGTTTTGAATTATTTTGAGTCTTTTGATTTGTTTTAGTTTATTTGTTAGTTTTATTTTGAGTGATTCTATTTAAGTGTTTTGAGTCTAGTTTAGTGTTTTAAATTTTGTTTTTACGTTTTTAATTTAATTTTACTTTGGTTAGCATCCCTAGTTGATCCCCGGCCTAGAACGATACCCTACTTACATCCATACTACAACTGTCACAAATAGGGTTTAAATTTGTGCGTTAATTTATTTTCGCATCAACTTTTACCAAGCTCACTGTCTTATTCCTTAGAACCTTGTATTTCCAATCCAAGATAGTCACTGGTTCCTCATCATACGTTAAATCCGGATTAATCTCCAAAGGTTGAGGAGGAATCACATGTGAAGGATCTGCAACATAACGTCGAAGCATCAAGACTTGAAACACATTATGTACCTTAGATAACTCCGAAGGCAACTCCAATCTGTAATCAACTTCACCAATCCTTTCAATGATCTCATAAGGTCCTATGTATCTAGGACTTAGCTTGCCTTTCTTTCTAAACAGCACTACACCTCTCCAAGGTGACTATTTCAAGAACACCAAATTACCCACATCATATACTCGATCAGTGGCATGTCTATCTGCTAAACTCTTTTGTCGATCATGGGCCACTTTCAGGTTAGACTTAATCACCTGAACATTTTGAGTAGTCTTATCCACAATCTTTGGGCCCTCTAGCACTCTTTCACCAACCTCTGACCAACACAATGGTGTACGACAAGCTCTACCATAAAGTGCCTCAAATGGTGACATACCAATGCTCGAATGAAAACTATTATTGTAGGCAAATTCCATCAAGTCTAGGCGATCATGCCAAGAATCACTAAACTGCAACACTGAAGATCTCAGCATATCCTCTAACGTCTAAATAGTCCTCTCTGATTGTCCATCTGTTTGAGGATGATAAGCAGTGCTGTAAAGCAATTTTGTACCAAGAGCTTCCTGAAAAGCTATCCAAAACTTAGAAGTAAATCTCGGATCTCGATCAGAAATAATATTCACTGGATCTCCATGATACTTCACAATCTTCGTGATGAACAACTTAGCCAATTTATTCAGAGGATACTTTTCCCTCACTGGAATGAAGTGTGCTGACTTGGTAAGCTGATCTACAACCACCCAAACGCCATCAAATCCATTCTGTGTACGTGGAAGCTTATACACGAAATCCATAGTTATATTTTCCCATTTCCACTGAGGAACGGGAAGTGGTTGCATCTGTCCAAAAGGCTTCTTTCTTTCTGCTTTGACTTGCTGACAAACAATACGCCTACTTACATACTCTGCAATTTCCCTTTTCATACCCGGCCAATAATAAAATGGTCGAATGGTATGGTACATCTAGTTCCTCCTGGATGTATCGCATAAGCCGAACAATGTGCTTCATCCAAAATTTCTTTCTTTAGTTCCTCGTTATTTGGCACATACATTCTGTTCTCTTGCATAAGCATTCCATCCGATTCCCGAATCCTGAGGTCTTTCTTTTTCCCTTCATTTCTCAATTGGATAATTTCTTGGATCTCTTCATCAACCATCTGAGCTTCAAGTACACGATCGACTAAAACTGGCCTGACTTGGAAACTAGCAAGAAAAGCTTCTCTTCGCTCTTCTATCTCCAACTTTACTCCAGTAGCTCTCAAATCTGTAAGAAGAGGGACACGACAAGCATACAAGCTTCTCTTCGCTCTTCTATCTCCAACTTTACTCCAGTAGCTCTCAAATCTGTAAGAAGAGGGACACGACAAGCATACAAAGCATTAAGTCGACCTTGAGGTTTTCTACTCAGTGCATCAGCTACTACATTTGCACGACCCGGATGATACTCAAAAGTGCAGTCATAATCACTTAGTAACTCCATCCACCTTCGCTGACGAAGATTAAGATCATGCTGAGTAAAAAGATACTGAAGACTCTTATGATCTGTGAAGATCTTACATTTCTCACCATAGAGATAATGCCTCCAAATCTTCAAAGCAAAGACAATGGCTGCCAACTCAAGATCGTGAGTAGGATAATTCCTTTCATGAATCTTCAACTGTCGCGAAGCATAGGTGATCACTCTATTATGCTGCATCAAGACACATCCCAAACCATTCAAGGAAGCATCATTGTAAATCTCAAAGTTACCACTATCGTCAGGAAGTACCAATACTGGTGCATGAATGAGGCAATGTTTCAGCTGCTGGAAACTTTGCTCACAATTCTCATCCCACTCGAACTTAAAATCCTTCCTGGTTAACTTCGTTAATGGTAAAGCAATCATAGAAAAATCTTGAACAAATCGTCGATAATAACCTGCTAGACCAAGAAAACTCTGTACCTCAGTGACGGTTCGTGGTTGTTCCCAATTCTCCACTGTTGCTATCTTTTGAGGATCTACTTGAATTCCTTGTGCCGACACTACATGCCCCAAAAATGCCACTTGAGTCAACCAAAACTGGCATTTGCTAAACTTGGCATACAACCGATGTTCTCTCAATTTCTTTAGTACTAAGTTAAGATGTCGAATATGATCTACTTTTGACTTAGAGTATACCAGAATATCATCAATAAAAACAATAACAAACCTATCAAGATATTGCTGGAATACTTCATTCATTAACCTCATGAAAGCTGCAGGTGCATTAGTCAATCCAAATGGCATCACCAAAAACTCATAATGTCCATAACGGGTCCTGAAAGCCGTTTTAGGTACATCTTCATCTTTAATCTTCAACTGATAATAGCCAGATCTCAAATCAATCTTAGAGAACACTCATGCACCTTTAAGTTGATCAAACAAATCATCGATACGAGGCAATGGATATCGGTTTTTAATCGTTACCCGATTCAATTGCCTGTAATCAATACATAATCTCAAAGTTCCATCTTTGTTTCTTACAAACAACACCGGAGCTCCCCAAGGTGAAGTACTAGGTTGAATGAAACCTTTATCAGTTAATTCCTGTAACTGAATTTTCAACTCCCTCAATTCAGCTGGAGCCATTCTATAGGGAGTCAAAGATATAGGATTAGTATCTGGAAGCAAATCAATAGAAAACTCCACATCTCTGTCTGGCGGCAATCCAGGCAAATCATCTGGGAATACATCAGGATAGTGCCTGACTACTCCAACTTCCTCCACACTACTAGGAACAACATCATTTAACACCACATGTGCTAAGTATCCTTGACAACCTTTTGATAACAACTTATTTGCTCTCATGGCAGAAAAAACATCATGTCTCACCCCACTTATTTCACCCACAAAAGTAACCTTTGGTAGTTCAGGACGATGAAAAGTAACTGATTTCCCGTAACAATCTATATGGGCACGATTATAATGCAACCAATCTGCCCATAAAATCACATCAAAATCCACAATATCTAACGGGATAAGATTAGCTGGCATAACTACACCATCTACCATCACCGGACACCCTGGATAAACACTATCAACATAACATTTATCCCCTCTAGGCATAGCAAACTCTAAATCAAATCCTAGAGGTGTAGGGTGAGGTTGTGTCATTTGAGCAAATGTATGAGAAATCACAGAATGTGTAGCACCACAATCAATCAAAGCTCTAGCAAAGTGACCAAGGATATTTAACGTACCCATAATCAAATCTGGATGGTTCTGAGAATCTTGCAATGAGATGTGATTAACACGTCCCTGAGCTTATTGTCGTCCTCCACGACCTCTATTACCTTGATTACCTCGCCCCTGAGAAGTACGTCCCTATCCTGTCTGGCTAGACTGCCTAGATGGTCCGGCACTGCTAGCAGCAATCTCTCCCTGTCAGGGCTGACCTCCCTGATGCCATTGAGATCCGCTAGCTGGCATGGAAGGATATGAAGTATATTCTCCAGGATCTTGGGAATACCCAGTCTGAAAATAAGGATCCTGAGAATACTGATACTGTCCGGAAGCATAGGGAGTAGCATCACCCTGATAGTGGTAAGCACCACCACGACCCGTCTGACCATAACTGCCTGATCCAAAGTTATGCTGAATCGGCGCTGGAGGTGGCATAGCAGACTGCTTAGGCCTCTGCTGACTCTGGGGACACTGTGCAGCTCTATGTCCCAACTGTCCATAAGTGTAGCAACCACCGCCACTTCTCGTACACTCTCTATGATGTCTGAAATTACAACGGCGACACAACGGAAGACCTGAACCACCAGCACCACCAAAGTCTCTCTGTCTCTGAAACCTGGGTCCATCAGTAAATCTTCCACCTCTCCTCGGGCCTGTGACACTAAATCCTCCGCTGGAAGAACTCGAGCTCGCTCCACTTCTCTTGAAATTCTGTGTCTTACGGGGTCCCTGAGTGGAGATACCTTTACCCCTGTCATTTTTCCTCTGATTATCATTCTTATCTTCATCTTCCTCACTATTACTATGAAGGTTTTCAGAATCCTCAATCCGAACCAAAATCTCAGAAAACTCATGGTAAGTGGTGCAAGGAATCGCACTAGCAAACGTCCGCCATTTCCTCTTAGTTCCCTGCTTAAAACGGTGAAGCATCTCTACCTGATTACCAGCTGTATCAGGATCATAGCGGGATAAGTCTGTAAACTTCCTATAATACTCATGCGCCGACATATTCTTTTACTTCAATTGAGTGAACTCCTACTTCTTACAATCAATGTACTCCGGGGGAACGAATCTTTTCTTAAAATTCTCTTTGAATACTTCCCAATCAGTTGCCGCTTCAGGTGACATAAACTGAGTTTGATTTACCCACCAAGCTGCTGGCTCTCGTCCTAAAAACCAAGTAGTGGTATCGACCCATCTACTAGCAGGAAGATTCCCTTGACTCAGCATCACCTGAAAGGTCTTCTCAATATGGTCTAACCACTTTTCTGCCCCTTCATGACCCTCATTACCCATGAAGCAGTCTAATTTCAGATTGTACATAGTCTCCAGGGGTGTTCTCTGAGGAGGACGGATTGCAGTCTGAAAGGTATGGGCCATCGCTTCCCCTAATTGAGTTATATTAGGGAAATTAGGTTCAGAAGCACGACCTGGTTCACTACGAGGCGGCATAGTTCTGACAGAAGACACCAAAAGATCATTAGAGTATGAACAATTTATACAAGACTACAAACCTAGGCTCTGATACCAAACTGACACACCTCGATCCTAGAATCAAGGCGTGCTGGTCGTCACGTGGGCATGACGTAACCAAAAGTGCGACGCGGAAGCAACAAGGTAAAATAAATACGAAGGAATAAAAACCAACTACTAGCAATAATATACAACTAACATGCTAGAGTGAGTTTAAGTGTGAAACATGTTGGAAGTATGCCTACAAAGCCACTCATTTGATGTAATAGCTTTTTGGAATACTTAATGTATTAAACTTTTATATGTTTAATGAAGGGCAAAGCTTATTGTCAGACACTATTTATTGTATCATGTGTTTATGCAATAAGGAAATCCAAGGGATGTATTTGATCTAAGAGACAAGTGATCTAAGTGAGTTAGATTATCGAGACCATTCTCTTATGTTCATTCCTAAAACGTTCCTAGCCATAGGATTGCCAATTGGGCATTGACAATCCGCTGAGGTTAGTATGTGTTATGTTGACTCAAGCGTGAGTATGACTAGTCTCAAGTCATTTGGTGTTGGACACTAAGACAAACACATAGGTGCTCGAAAGAGTAATCAAGTACACTGAACAACGATCAAAAGAGAGTTCGAACATACATGTCATGTAAGAACTCGAAAGTTGCAATATGCAAAGTAGTCCTTTGACCTGAGGCATCATAGATGTCTAATGGTTAGGTCCTTGATCTTTGATCATGTCAACGGCATTCCATCGGAGTGTCCACGGCATTGTTGGGGTCAAGCTATCTAGTCGTGTAGGCATATGAATGCACAACAAGGGATCTCTAACCTTCCATGGTGGAAGAAGAATACTCTAAGATATGATTCTAAAGTCTTTGGCCAAAGCAAATGAATATGACTTAGGAAGTTTGTTCCAAATCATATTCAAGGGAATCATATAGAGAAGTATCGCATTGGATAGTAGACATGAAACAAACTATCATTCAAACAATGTGATTAAGAGTATTGTATTAGAGAAGGACCGTATTGCATTGTAGTTGTAACTGGATAGGTTTTCCAACCAATTCTACTTAGCTTGGGTAACCATGATATGCTGCTAGGTGTCACTCATGGTTTGTGGAAGCCCTAATGATTAGCAAACACTAATCATCAAAGGGAGAATTGAAATGTGGTTTCAATTCACAATCAATCGTTAAGAGTAACAATCGCCCACTGCCTCGCTAATTGGAACCTAATGGATCGTACACCGAGTAAGGGCGATAGTGAAGAAATTAAATGAGATGGATAAGCAATTAAATGGTTTAATTGAGAATGGTCAAGATTAATTAATTAGTTAATTAATTTTACGAAAGGTTCGTATTGGGCTTTTAAGTTGGTTTTGGGCTTCGGGGCTCAAAAGCGTTTTGGTCCACAAGGCCCATTATGTTTAAGTTGTATGACAACTAAAACAAAATGGGCAAATAGCCCAATAACATTAATATGGCCGGCCATTAGGGTGAATGGGCAAACTTGGATTAATTACAAGTTTGCCACTCACTTGAAATGAAGTATAAAAGGAACTTTATAGCTTTATTTTCACAAGGGTTTTTCTTTGAGGCAAAGAGGTGAAACATTTTCTCTCTTTCTATCTACAAAGAGGCCGGCCACTTAGAGAGATTTATCTAGCAATCTTTTCTTCTCTAAGTCATCCATTTCATCTTCACACTTAACCCTTGGTGTGGAGACTTAGAGACACCAAATCTTTGGTGTTTTTGGAGATCCTTTCCTTACATCCTCAAGGACCAAAGGAGCACAAAAGGAGAAGGAAATCACAATCAATATCCAAGGAGCTTGGAGGTGACTTGAAGGCCCTCCACTTGGGTGAATCCCTTGTATAAACAAGGATGAGCTTCAAGGGTAAAGAAACTCTAAATCTTTACTTTTCTTTAATGTTGTTAAAGAGTTTATTGGTTCACCATATACTAGGCTTTGAATGTCATGGGTTTTATGAATTGTTTTTGAATGCATGCCTACTTTAAAGTGTTAATAGTTTGCATATGTATTCAAATGTTCTTAAATGTTCTTAGCTAGGACAAAATTTTGTTGGAAATGTGCCCTAAAGCCATTCATATGATGATACTTTACGGTTATTTCACATGTTAAACTAATCTAGTTTACATATAAAAGGCAAACATTATTGTTTGAGGCGTCTCATATAAATGTTATATGCTTAAACGATAAAGTCCAAGGAATATGTGATTGGAAGAATGCAATCTAATGTAGTTAGATTAATGAGACCATTCTTTCGTAGACACATCCTAAACGTTCCTGATCATAGGATTGTCAATTGGGCATTGACAGTCCGATAAGATCAGTACGTGCTATGTCTTCTCTCAGGGAGAGTGACTAGTCTCGAGTCATTGGTGTGTGTGACATCAAGACAAGTACGTAGGTGCTCAATAGAGAATGAGTTCACTGAACACGATCAACGAGGAGTTCTTATACTCATGTCACATGAGAACTCATGTTTGGGATAATGCAAATTAGTCCTTTGACCTGAGGCATCACAGTTGTTGTCTTGTGGTTAAGTCCTTGATCTTTGATTATGCCAAAGTCACCCCATCGGGGTATCCACGACATCATTGGGGTTAAGCCACTTAGTCATGGAGACAAGTGAATGCGCAACAAGGGATCTCTAACCTTCAATTGGCTTGAGGGAGAATACTCTATGATATGATTAAAATCTCTGGCCAGAGTATGAATGAGATTTGGGAATGCGTTCCAATTCACATTCAAAGTAATCATATAAGCACAAGAATCACATTGGATAGTAGCCATGAATAAATAAACTATCAAACCAAACAATGTGGTCAAGAGTATTAGATTAGAGAAAGACCGTATTGCATTTGTAATCCTAAACTGAATAGGTTCTCTACCTCTTCTGATTAGCTTAGGTAGCCATGATATGCTGCTAGGGGTCACTCATGGTTTGTGGAAGCCCTAAACGTGTGTAATCACTAAAGGGAGAATTGAAAGTAAGTTTCAATTCACAATCGATGTAAAATGGTTTTAATCGCCCACTGCCTCGCTAAAAGGAACCTAATGTATCGTACACCAAATAAGGTGGAGATTGAAGAAACAAAGGAGATGAATTAAATGGTTTAATTATTTATGGCAAGGATTAATTAATATGTTAATTAATCAAATGAATAAGTTCGTTAAAGACCTCGGGATAGTTTTTGGACCTTAAGGCCCAATGGGCTTCGAACGTCAAAGCCCATTGACTTAAGTTGTATGACAACTTAATGAATAAAGATTCACAAAGGCCCAAAAGCCCATATCCATTTAGTGTTGAATTAGGGTTTTTGGTTCTTTAGGTCATTTAAAGAAGTGACTATATAAAGAACTTTATAACCTAAAATTCATAAGTTGTTGATTTTAGAGAAAATTGGTGAGAACACAAAGCTTCCATTTCTCTCTAAGAGGCCAACCACCTTGGGGGATATTGTCTAGCAATTCTATTTCCTCAAGGTCACTCATTTCCTCTCCAATCCAACCTTGGTGTAGAATCTTTAGAGGTTCTCAATTTTGGGAACTTGGAGAACCTATTCTTCTAACCAAATCCATGGAGCTAAAAAGCAAGGAATGAAGGCCCTATCTCTTGGGTGATTATCCTTTGCATATGCAAAGAGGAATCTACAAAGGTAAATATTTCTCAACTAACAAATTGTTGTTTTTTAAGTTGAGTCAAGGTTCACCAATCTACTAGGCTTTGAATTTCATGGTAGATGTTTTGTTTTTGAATGCATGAAAGCATGATTCCGCCTTTAATTGTTAATTGCATGCTATATGATGTTATTCAAATGAACATGTTTTTCACAAAATTTCCTTCAAATTTTTCCTTCAAAACACACATAATTAGAGCATAAGTACTATGTGCAGTCAAGTAGGACCATTACTAAATTACAACACCCGAAGGTGAGTCCTACATTTAAAGTAGTCTGTCAAAAAGCCGTGGGAATCCTCGTGAGCCACCAACACTGCTAACTAGAACCTGGAGGGGCGCAAAACAAGATTGAGTGGGTCAGTAAAACATAGCTTTTCGAAAATATTTTATTTAACAACACTTCTAACCCCTCGCTGTAAAACCTGTATACTTTCCCATAAAATATTATATATATAACCATATATAAGCAATTAACTCAAATCACAAGTCTTAAACACTTTTCAAGAAAATATGCCATGCTATGCATCAAAACATAATAAGGATGCATCAATATAACAGGTGAAATAAGGGAATCAATCGGAGACTGATAAGCTCATATTTATACATATTTTACATCAAATTCTCTTGTCTTTTCTTAGTTATTTCCTCATATTTTTGTACTATTTACTTGGTTTTGGTGTTTTATCGAATTTATCTAGCTAAGAAAATAAAATTAGCATAAGTGTGATTTTTAGTAATAAAATCGTAAAAACTGCTTTGCCCACTATTTTTGGTTAATAAAAATAAGATAGTATTATAAATATATATATATAAATATATATATATAAATATATATATATATATATATATATATATATATATATATAAGATGTGAATGTGCAGGATGACAGAAATAAAATAAGAAATGAGGACTGATGCACTGCACAGTGGGAAGGTAGTGGAACAAAAAGAATGGCAGAAAATATGAGGAAGTGGACAGAGTTAGGTGGGAGAGAAGAAGAATATAAAGGAGAGTGCCTAGGAAGTCAGAACGGGGGGTGTGCTGCTTGGGCAGCGTGGGGGACGCGGAAAGGAAGCCTCGGGGAACTGAAGGGCTGCCTTGTGAAGGCAGCTGTACGCGAGAAGCTGGAACAGCAGGAATTGGAGAGACGCGGGAAGGGAACTTGAGGGCAGTGCAGGCACGCTGCCCTTGGCAGTGTGTGAAGCAGGAGGCGGAAGGAGGGCTGCCTTAAGCTGCCAGTGGCGAGCGGGAGAGGAAGGAAGAAGGCTGCCTTTGCAGCTCGAGAGGAGACAGCAAGGCGCGGAAAAGCAGGAAGTCAGCAGAAGCCTGACGCGAGGAAGGCGCTGCCTTTGCAGCTCGAAGGAAAGGCAGCGAGATAGAAAAAGAAGAGCAGGGGCGAGCGCAGAAACAAGCACAGCGAGAGCAAGGCAGCTGGCAGAGGAAAGAAGAGGACAGCTGCCCTTGGCAGCGGGGTCAACCAGTGAAGGCTCTCGGCCAGACAGCACGGCAGCAGTGCTGACTTGGGTCAGTACGGGCAGTCAGCACAGCAGAAGCACAGTGGACAGCAAGCTGTCAATCTCTCTCGGTTTAATTTTCCAAACTCAAGTTTAATTTCTGTTTAATTTTAATAATGTGTAACTGATTTTATTTTGGCTAGAGTTTAATTCAAAACCATGGTTATATTTGTAATTTGAATTGATTACCTTCAGTTGTGATTTCTGAGTTGTGATTTAATTTGCTTAACTGCTTGATTGATAACTTATTGTTGTATGTCGATTAAGGATGCATACTTAATTTACATGCATGAATTTGATGCTAGAATATAAGTGAATTTCACCTAATCGTTATGAACTTATATTCACAAGTAGTGAAGGTCGCTTATAAACGATCGTGTTAGGTAAATTCTTGGCATAAGTTTCATGCAATTCATAGTAACAAGTGCCTCGTCAATGCTTATGATTTTCATAAAACTTAATGATTCTTGCTTGTATCTCTATTATGCAATTCATGTAGGGAACTTGTAGGGAATGTTTTGGGTTGTCGTATGCAATCATCCAACCTAATAAAAGTAGGAAAATCTGAAGGTTAATTTAAGCGGACCTAATTAACTTGGGGCGTTGAGAATTTACAATTTATTGAAAGAACAACTGAAAATCAATTTAGGTTGCATATGTGGCATGTGTGGAGAATAATCCTCTAGCCAGTCCGTCATTTATCATTTTACCTTAATTTTATGTTTTTGTCAATTTTGTAATTTATTTAAGTTTAATTTACTTTTCATCAAAATCAATCCCCCATTTTATTTTAAAGTGTTAGATTTATTAGAAATCATTTTAGTTTGTGTTTTCTTAAATCTTGAGTTGTTTTGAGTCTTTTGATTTATTTTAGTTTATTTGTTAGTTTTATTTTGAGTTATTCTAGTTAAGTGTTTTGAGTCTAGTTTAGTGTTTTAAATTTTGTTTTTACGTTTTTTAATTTAATTTTACTTTGGTTAGCATCCCTAGTTAATCCCCGGCCTAGAACGATCCCTACTTATCCATATACTACAACTGTCACAAATAGGGTTTAAATTTGTGCGTGAATTTATTTTCGCAACAAATTTTTGGCGCCATTGCCGGGGATTAGCAAATTTGCTAATCCTTTGTTTATGTTTTTGTTTGTGTTTTATTTTATTTTATTTGTGTTTTATTTTTATTTTATTTTATTTTTGGTTTGTTATGTTACTTTTGATATTTGATTTATTTTTCTTTCTTTGAATTGAGGTACAAATGAAGCAAGACTTGGATTCTACTAGCATTCAAGATCTATTGGCACAGCTCAGTGCTCAATTAACTCATAATGCCGAACGGACCACAATGCCAAGTGTCCCTACACTTGATGTGCCATATGGGCAACGATATCAAGGTCCTCAATTTTCTGCAAATGAAGACATTTGGGGATATCAAGGCTATAACCAATCAAGGGGCAACATGTTTTCCAACGCTTACAATTCGGATTGGAGAGACTACTCAGATTATATGTGGGATGAACCTCAACACTTTCAACAAAGTGGATATTGGCAGCAAGACGAATTCTATTCAAGACCTATGCAGCTTGATGAATTAATTTCTTTGGTGCAGGGCTCACAAAACGAAGAACAATTACAGCCATCAGAGGAGTACTATCAATGGCCATGTGCACCACCACATCCACCACAACAATCTCCCCAATTCAATTCAGGTACATCCTTGGATAATGATACACTTAATAATTTACTCGCCTCTTTGAATCAGGGAGTAGAAAATCAAAACCAGGAGATGCAAGACCGAGTCAGAAGAGTGGACGAATTGGAGGAGCAAGTTGGGCAGATTTTGGAAATCATGGCACAAATTCAAGATCAAAGAGAACTCTCCAACTCCACATTTGCAAATTCAAGGGGAGAAATGGAAATCGATGAAGCCATCACTTTGGGAAGTGATATGGAGGATGATGTTGTTCCAGAACCATCCAAACATAGCCCGAACATGGATGAATTGCCGCTTCAAGAAGAAGATGAGGATGACGACTTGGGCAGTTTAGAAGAATTCTTATCGCAAACCCCTCAAGTCTTTATGTCGTCCAACTCAGGTGAGGAGGTTCTAAGTTCAATTCATTCTGACATCGTTCCACCAAATGTCCTTTTTCCTTGTAGGTTTTTAAATCCCAAGGAAGAAGTGAATGAAAAATACGTTGTGGAAGATCTTCCAGAGGTGCAAAATGAGATCCAAATTTTTGGTGCACAAAATCATATTCCCGATGATGTTGAAACAATCAAAGAGATTTCTACACCAAGAAGAGGGATTCCAGAAAATGAGGTAGCCGGAAAATTTGTTGAACATATCAAAGAGGCTGTGCATGAGACAATCAAGCCCACAGAAGTTGAGACTGATGACACGGGACAAGCCACAACCATCATAATAAATCTGGCTAAGTTCAAAGTCCCGAAAATGTTCAAAAATGTGGTGTTTGTCATTGAGTTTGTGTCGGAAAAAGATAGTAAGCCATCTTCTCCATTTTTAATTTTAATTTATACTAACATTTTTCTGATTTTGATGATTCAGGCACCCACTCTTGAATTTAAACCATTGCCGGATCATTTCAAGTACCACCGTCCGTTCAATGATAAGCCCATGCATTTGAATAATGAAGGGAGGCCTAGGAATCACCCACAATCAGATTTGCATTCCTAATCCCTTCTCTTTACTGAATTTATTTTACGTTGATTTTTTTTTTATTTTACGTTGATTTTATTTTGTTGTGTTTATTGAGTAGTGATTTTTGTTTAGGAGATTAAACTTAGTTTTTTTTTTACTTTGATTTACTTATTTTTACATTTATATAAAAAAAAAAAAAAACTTAAAAACATAAACATTCATATAAATAAAAAAAAAAAAAAAAAAACTTAAATGCATAAATTTTTTTTACAATAACTTGTAATTTAATTTCGTTCATTGGTCATTGGTTGGTGGTGCCTCGGAGGTCGACGGAGCCCCTGAAAGACGAAGCGCCAGAGCTGGATCATTCAGAGCCTCAATACTTGGTGCTGCTCCCGAGGACGAAGGCAACACAAACCTCGGGAGTAACGCCATAAACCGTTGATGATCACTCTGAATCCGCACTTCGGACTCCTGCATCTGATCCAGCTTCCTCTTCATGCTTGTGGAGTAATTGGTTGCGAGCATATGCAAATCCCTGTTCTCATGCCTAAGCACTCTGACCTCCTGCCGAAGACTAGCCACTTCAGCCATCAACGACTCCACCTGACGAGTTCGTGCAAGAAGGCGCTGGCCCATGTTTGATACTGAGCCTGCGCATCGGACGCTGTAGGCCATAGAGTCCTGGACAGCCAGTTCGTCGGACCGCCTGGAAAGTATCCTAGTGTCTCTAGGAGTGAGCAGATTTCTGGCCACCACCGATGCGGTTGTTTCGTTCATCATCATGGAATCCCCAACTGTAAGAGGACCATTTGGGGATATGAAGGATGGCTGCCAAATGTTGGTTGGAGAAGATATATCACTATCTTCCCCAACATTCAAGTTAAGGCGACGGTCAGAGGGGCAAGACATATTTGAAGGTGTTGAGAATGAAGAGTCGGACTGATCAAGATTAAAAGAAATGCAAGGAGGAAGTGTTTACAGGAGGGAGTGTTTACAGGGGGAGCTTAAGTGTGTTGTGGAACAAAAAATGAGCGTTCTTATAAGAAGAAGAAATCGTTGAGGCATCACTCAGCAGTCGAAGAGGCGCCCTCTCGCAAATCGAAGAGCCGGGCTCCTTTCTCAAAAGCCGGGCTCCTTTCTCAAAAGCCGGATTCTTTTCTCAAAAGCGGCGTCGCCGTTCTCAAAAGTCGGACTCCGTCTCAAAAGTCGGTTCCTTTCTCAAAAGTCGGACGCCGCTCTCTCAAAAGTCGGGCGTCTTTCTCAAAAGTCGGAGCGGTCAGGAATCACGAGGCGAGCCGCTCCCTAATTTGTCCAGACGTGTCACATGCAATTCCTTTCTCAAAAGTCGGGATTGCTCAGAAACCACGAGCCGCTCCCTGATTTTTCCAATTTTGTCGTCACTCGTCACGCGCTGTCAGCTTTGCGCAAATTACGGGCTGCTTTTTCAGAAAGCGCGTGACTTGTACTGTTCATCCATCCACCGGCTGCCGACAGGGGTAAAGGAACAGTTGCGGTTGTGAAGAAAAATTCTATAAACGTCTACCTTCGCCTTCAACAGCAAAGGCAAACTCTCTCAACACTTCTTCATCTCCGAAATTTTTCATCTCCGAAAATGCCTTTCCATCAAACCCTCTCGAGTTTCTCTGTGTTTCTCATTCCCTGGGATACCTTTACAAACAAGTCATCTAGAGCTAGAGTATTTCATATCATGAAGGTTGAAAGCAAGAGTATCTCATATCACGCTTTCTCCCTGTCCTTGTCCTTGTCTTTGTAATAAGGAGAAAGCGGGCAATCAGCCAGCATTCGGTGTCAATCTTCCGATCTAAGAACCGACTGCCTGGAAATCCTTCCTGATTGCTTACCTAGCATTGCTCTCGAGTGCTCATCTTCAACCGCTGATGTACTTCCGAAGAAGTCGCCACATCTGCCTGGAGAACAGCCAAGGCAAGTGAAAATGATACTTGAAGCATGTGGAGACAAGGTGCTGCTTCATCTTCAAGATCAAGTCTCATTTTCCTTGCTAAGAAGTTCCCCAGCCCAGTTCAAGCATACACCTGTGGAACGATACTTCTTCAAAAGCAAAAGTATCCCATATCATCAGAGTCAGAGGCAAAGATTTCTCATGGCATGCTTTTCCTTTACCCTTGCTCTTGGCTACGAGTCAGGGTGAAAGAAAGGAAATCGGTCGGCACTTGGACAGATTGAACAAAGAAGCAGACCACCACCTTTTCCTCGTGCCTACCTGCCATGCAGAAGAACAAAAAGAGAAGAATGTAGCCTGCAGACTCAATCAACCCGGCAGAAGGAGTCTGAGTTGAAACCAAGAGCTCGAGAAGCTTCAACAACACCACCAATCAAGTCTCATTTTCCTTGCTAAGAAGTTCCGAGGCCAGTTCGAGTTCAAAGCTGTGGAAAGTCACCAAACAGGACCAATGTTCATTTATTAGTTTTTTTCATTGTCTTTTATTTTCATTTTTAATTTTTCGTTTGCATTTTTTATATTTTCTTGCGTGCTTAACTGATTTATTTCTTTTCTTTGCAGGAACTTTTGGTTATTTCCACCCTTGAAGTTGATTGCAGAATTTTAGCTTGGGGGTCATCGCTTGATTTTTTCTGCAAATTAGGGAAGTTTTCAGTCCTATTGCTTTATTTTATTTCGTTATATTTATCTACTTTATTTTTATTTGCATATTATTATATTTTCTGACATTGGGGACAATGTCTAGTTTAAGTGTGGGGGTAAAGAGTATGAAAAATGACCAAATTGAAAATTTTTGTACCTTCGACTTTGAACTGGTTTCATTTGTTTCCATGTTATTGCTTTGTTTTCTTAATTAGTTTTGTTTTATTTTAAAAAAAAAAAAAAAAAAAAAAAATTCGGAAAATTTTAAAAATCCAAAAATATTTCCTTGTTTTCCTTATTGTTTTGAATTAGTTTTTTATTAGTTTCCCCGACCCAATGATATAATTGAATAAAATTTGAACCATGATCATCAAGAACTTAGTTAACATGTGTTGTGTGAAATTCCAAATTCTGTGTTAGTTTGTACATATTTGATCATCTTTGAAAAACCAAATGCACATAGCCTTGTTGATGTGAAACTAAGCATGATTTAAAGCTCCATATGTGAATTTAGTGACCATATACATCCTATGTGAGTTTTTGAGCCTATTGAAAGTGTGCATTTTTCATACACTCCTATTTTTTTTATGTGTGATGAACTTATGTGAGATACTTCTCTAGAACTTGCATAACGATCTTTCGAAATTTTTGTCATTGATTGCATGAACTTGAAAATGATAGAGGCATTAGGTTTACCACCATGGCCCAAATAACCTTGTTTCCCAAAGAAAAATAATATCATTAGATTGCCATTTTTGGGCCGTATTTGTGAGCCTTTTATTCTTATCACCAGATATGTCTACCCTTATGCCTGAAATAATTTTCCTTACCCTTTCCAAGCGAGCAATGCAAGATTGTCTTATGTGAAATGTTTGTGAAGTACTTTGAAGGTGTTTGGCAAAAGAATAAGTGTGGGGGTTTTTCATATTTGTTTCTGTTTGAAAAAAAAAAAAAAAAAAAAAAAAAAAAAAGAAAAGAAAAGGAAAAGAAAAAGAAAGATTGTATACAAAGAAAATAAAAAGTTTTTAAAGTTTCAGTTTAAGGTTGTGGTTGGAGATGTCTGAAGAATCGTTGGAGAGCTTGAGTTCTTATAAATCTAAAGAAAATAATTGCTTGCAATATAGCTTGGAACTTGTGTTTTCCTATTCTTTCGTTTCAATAACCCTATCCCGAAGCCTCATTACATCCAATAAAAGTCCTCTTGATTTAAGTTTTGCAATTATGACTGTGGAGAAGTGATCTTTATGCAAGCTTATGGTAGAACTTTCACATTTGTTTCTTTGAGCGAAACACATTAAAACTAAACACATGTGTGATTGAGTGCATATCCCGTGAGAAGGTCGCTAGTTTGCATATGGTGTTTTTAAAATAAAAATTTGAAATTGCATGAGCATGGCTATCTCACACACTACACTTCAAGGATGTTTCAAAGATTACTGCTAATATTTGAATAAGGAAAATGAACTTGAATTGCTTATTGGTGTTAGCTATTGTTCTTGATGATTGTGTTCTCAAATGAAGTTCTATGAGGGTCATATAGGGGGAAATAATAATTTTCATGTTATTATTTTTTCTGTTTTTCGTTTGTTTTGCTCGAGGACTAGCAAAAGCTAAGTGTGGGGGTATTTGATAAGCTCATATTTATACATATTTTACATCAAATTCTCTTGTCTTTTCTTAGTTATTTCCTCATATTTTTGTACTATTTACTTGGTTTTGGTGTTTTATCGAATTTATCTAGCTAAGAAAATAAAATTAGCATAAGTGTGATTTTTAGTAATAAAATCGTAAAAACTGCTTTGCCCACTATTTTTGGTTAATAAAAATAAGATAGTATTATAAATATATATATATATATATATATATATATAAGATGTGAACGTGCAGGATGACAGAAATAAAATAAGAAATGAGGACTGATGCACTGCACAGTGGGAAGGTAGTGGAACAAAAAGAATGGCAGAAAATATGAGGAAGTGGACAGAGTTAGGTGGGAGAGAAGAAGAATATAAAGGAGAGTGCCTAGGAAGTCAGAACGGGGGGTGTGCTGCTTGGGCAGCGTGGGGGACGCGGAAAGGAAGCCTCGGGGAACTGAAGGGCTGCCTTGTGAAGGCAGCTGTACGCGAGAAGCTGGAACAGCAGGAATTGGAGAGACGCGGGAAGGGAACTTGAGGGCAGTGCAGGCACGCTGCCCTTGGCAGTGTGTGAAGCAGGAGGCGGAAGGAGGGCTGCCTTAAGCTGCCAGTGGCGAGCGGGAGAGGAAGGAAGAAGGCTGCCTTTGCAGCTCGAGAGGAGACAGCAAGGCGCGGAAAAGCAGGAAGTCAGCAGAAGCCTGACGCGAGGAAGGCGCTGCCTTTGCAGCTCGAAGGAAAGGCAGCGAGATAGAAAAAGAAGAGCAGGGGCGAGCGCAGAAACAAGCACAGCGAGAGCAAGGCAGCTGGCAGAGGAAAGAATAGGACAGCTGCCCTTGGCAGCGGGGTCAACCAGTGAAGGCTCTCGGCCAGACAGCACGGCAGCAGTGCTGACTTGGGTCAGTACGGGCAGTCAGCACAGCAGAAGCACAGTGGACAGCAAGCTGTCAATCTCTCTCGGTTTAATTTTCCAAACTCAAGTTTAATTTCTGTTTAATTTTAATAATGTGTAACTAATTTTATTTTGGCTAGAGTTTAATTCAAAACCATGGTTATATTTGTAATTTGAATTGATTACCTTCAGTTGTGATTTCTGAGTTGTGATTTAATTTGCTTAACTGCTTGATTGATAACTTATTGTTGTATGTCGATTAAGGATGCATACTTAATTTACATGCATGAATTTGATGCTAGAATATAAGTGAATTTCACCTAATCGTTATGAACTTATATTCACAAGTAGTGAAGGTCGCTTATAAACGATCGTGTTAGGTAAATTCTTGGCATAAGTTTCATGCAATTCATAGTAACAAGTGCCTCGTCAATGCTTATGATTTTCATAAAACTTAATGATTCTTGCTTGTATCTCTATTATGCAATTCATGTAGGGAACTTGTAGGGAATGTTTTGGGTTGTCGTATGCAATCATCCAACCTAATAAAAGTAGGAAAATCTGAAGGTTAATTTAAGCGGACCTAATTAACTTGGGGCGTTGAGAATTTACAATTTATTGAAAGAACAACTGAAAATCAATTTAGGTTGCATATGTGGCATGTGTGGAGAATAATCCTCTAGCCAGTCCGTCATTTATCATTTTACCTTAATTTTATGTTTTTGTCAATTTTGTAATTTATTTAAGTTTAATTTACTTTTCATCAAAATCAATCCCCCATTTTATTTTAAAGTGTTAGATTTATTAGAAATCATTTTAGTTTGTGTTTTCTTAAATCTTGAGTTGTTTTGAGTCTTTTGATTTATTTTAGTTTATTTGTTAGTTTTATTTTGAGTTATTCTAGTTAAGTGTTTTGAGTCTAGTTTAGTGTTTTAAATTTTGTTTTTACGTTTTTTAATTTAATTTTACTTTGGTTAGCATCCCTAGTTAATCCCCGGCCTAGAACGATCCCTACTTATCCATATACTACAACTGTCACAAATAGGGTTTAAATTTGTGCGTGAATTTATTTTCGCAACAGAGACCCTGCATCAATATCTCAAAACGTTGTCACTATTTTCTAGAAACAATAACATTATTTCTCACTATTTCTAGAATTTGTGTCACCGTCTAGAATGGTGACCACTATTTCTAGAAACGATGCCACTTTTCTAGAAACAGTGACACAATTTCTTGAAATAGTGATACTATTTCTAGAAATCTATTATTTTTAATAAACATTATTTCTTATTAATGAAAGTTTTTTAGTGTTAAAATCTTGTTGATAATAATTTTGTCGAATTTTGTCATGTGATAAATAATTTATATTATTGTTTTAAATAATATGATTCATTTTTAAACTTTATACATAACAAAAAAAATAAAAAATAAAAGGGCAAGAGTGACATGAGAGAGAGATAACGATGATTGGTGAAAGAGGAGAGAGATGATGGTGATGGGCGAAAGAGAAGGGCGATGATGGTGATGAGTAAAAGATGAGAGAGACGATGGTGATGGGAAGAGAGGGAGAATAGTGAGAGAGGATGGGAGAGAGAGAATGGTGAAGACACACGAGACACGTGCGTCAGTTTTTTTTTAAGTTTTGTTTTATTTTATATTAAACTTTTGTCATTAAAATTCAAGATGTTTTCATTAAATATAGTTATCAGGTTATTTTTTGTTAAGAAAAAGTTTGAATAAGCCCTTTTCATTCATAATATATATAATTGTATCAAATTTTACCAAAAAATTAAAGAGAGTTGCTAGACCTAACCTAGTATCCTATTTTCCCACCCACATTATAATCTCACCCACCATAAAATGTTAAAAAAAATTGAAATGTTAGTTTCCTACACACTATTATTCCTAAAATAACATATAATATATATTTTAAATTGTAAACTTGTCTCTTAGAAAAATGAATATAAACAAATAATATATAAAACTAAAATTAAGAACAATCTGTGATAACCCGTCCCTAATTTTTTTTTACGATTCTATTAATTTTAAAGAGTGAATTGATGAAAATGCCCCTAGAGGCAAGGGTATTGACTTCGTTGACCAGCGTATAGTGAGGCGTACAAAATATTCTTTTAGCGTATCCTTGTAGTCCTCGACAATACAAACGCATAGGCACAAGCGGAATTGAATTTGGAGTTACGGTTAAAATTTTAGAAAACCACAAAGGTGAAGGGCATTTTGGTAATTTCACATCATGAGGATATTTTTCTGTTTTGTTCTTTTGTGACATTGCTTTGTGAGCTAGTGGGGCCCACAACCCATTCTCTCCCATTCCCTGGGTCCCCTATCTCCTAGACCTCTCTATGTCTCTCTCTCTTTCAACTCTCACTTCTCTCCCTCTCATCTCTCATCCTTCACCTCTCATTTCAAACCCTCTCTCTGCAAGTGCAGAGAGTGACTCGTACGCCATCAACGTCGCTAACCACATACAACCAGCGTACTTTGGCAAACCCTCAGGTCATTCTACCACTGTCTTTCTCGTCTGTTCTTTCTCTCTTTCACAACCTTTCCCCTTAACTCTCTTTTCTCTTAGTGAAACACCGAAGAGTTGCAGTGGCCAACACCACCACCAGCCTCTCACGACGACGGCCATTCTGGCGAGCCAGATCATCACCACCAGGTCTTGCATGCTTTTCCTCAAACTCTGGAACGAACCCTGACGCCATGTTTTTTTGGCGAACTCGTGAAGCTCAACCACGGTGAGTCTTGAGACCCTTAACCTCAAATCCTCTTGATTTCAAAGTTCTATATTATTTTTCAACCTTAAAATGAGATTTGGGGGAAGGTTAGTGCAGATTGGATGAAGATGAGGATTTCCCAGTTTTCTGGGAAACTCAAGGTCCGTTGTTATTCGACTTCTTTCAAGCCTATTTTTTGGCTAACACCAATGTTGACTCAACCCCCAATAGGTATAAACTGATTCCTCACATTTCTAGTTTTACTCTGGTTTTTAATTCACTGAAAATGGCTGAGATTTGAGCTCGTTAGTAGCTCTGGAAGTTAGACTAAAAACCTGCAAAATTGTAGGAACTCACGAGGAAGGCAAGTACAGTCGTACTCGCAGACGCGTGAAGGTGGTTGGAGCGTGCGGCGCATGGCTGCCGAGCTAGCCACCTTGTGGCGGCACATAGAGGAACCTGAGGTCCCTCCTTATGTTTCTCAACGTGCCGAATCCGAATCCGTCTTCCATTTTCCAGAATTTGACCATTTTAAAATAGTTCCTTTATTAGCCATACTGTGTACGAAAACCATGTTTATACGTTAGTACATTATATATTTACGTTAATGGTTTCATTTCTAGGTGAAACGCATCGCGATGTTGGTTCGACCCTACGACATGATATGTGAGTGGGTCTTTTCTTTTATATATATATATATATATATATGTTTAGTTTCCATACATACATCTAATAATGAATTTTCTTACAGGATGCCTTAATTAAATGTACGACTATGATTAATGTTATGTTGACTAGAATTATCGAATCAATGTGGCATGACAATATTTTCGTTATCTACTTATCGTTGCTGCACCGGTGTTAGTACTCGCCGGGACCTGGGGCGTTTTTCACGTGTATGTGCACATCGCACCATACGCTCACTTTGGATCCATTGTAGGTGCCAATCCTGTCCTAGATTGCTATAGGTAATTAGGACTCGTATGTGATGCACATAGCGCCAGTCTTGACGTGATTGTAGTACTATAGCGTATATCATTGTTACACCCAGTCTTGTTCATGTCAAAATACCTCTGCATGAACTCGTGTGTCAGCATGTGTCGATGAGCACTCAATATGATATGTTTGCTTATGCGAGATTATGTGACTATGGACGTCATGTGTTTACTTACGAAATATTGTGCTATATTGAATTCTTGGAATATTGCAGGCTATGGTAAGTACTTTATTACTATACGTAGTATGTATATTTTGGAATTGGTTCATTTCCGCTCACAAACGCACTCTTATACTTAGGCACTTTTAGGTTTAAATTTACTCACATTTTCCACATCACTACACATTATGGCTTCGTCAACCTCATAGTGTTGCCCAGCACAACACGATTCAGAGCCCAAGCGGGCACTCTGGGTCGGGGTGTGTCAAAATCTATCGTTTGACCAAAAAAAAAAAAATAATAATTAACAACATGATCATGATAGAATTTCATCTGCTTTATCTTTTTTTTTTCAACATCTGCTTTATCTGACATAAGAAAAATACATAGTTGTTTCGTATTAAGAAAAAATTTAATGGCTTGTTATATTAACACCTCACATATTATTGAACACACCTCGCATACTTAATGCACCCACATACTTTCCTATAATACTCTCACACCTCACACTCTCAACATACAACCCACATTCTTACATACACCCACACTCTTTAGATCTTATGTGCAAACGCATAATATCATCCAAAGCACATTCGGTATGAAACTCAAGGCCTGTGTATCAGAGTTTTTCTAGTTTCTCCCAAGCACACGTGAAGGACAAGTCCACTTTGGACTTAAGGGATTTAGTTCAATTCCTAAACGAGGTGTTGATGGGTTACCACCTCAAGGAGTCTGCCATTCCGGGCTCCAAGAACTCATCCTGGGCTGCAAAATTTACAACAAGTGATGTGATTCTCGTCACTTGGCTCTTCAAATTGTTCAAATCAGTTTTGTATTCTCCTAGCTTGGCAAGAAAGGCTGTCTTCACAATTGGCTGCAAACTCATTGCCTCAAGCTCCATTTTCTTGAGATGGATATTTTTCCGACATGGTATAATCATTAATCAAATATCATAAACAGAAGAAAAACTATATAAAATCATAAAACAATGAAAATATGAGGCCTTACCTCACGTGAAACTTTCAAAACATCGATTTCATGTTCCATTTGTCAAATTTTTTTTTTTCAATCAATAAGTTTGTAGTTTCATTAGTTAGAGTTTTGTTCTACAATGAAGGGTGAGAGGGGTTTTGAGAGTTGAAGAAGATAAATAATACGTTAAAAGTGATTTAGGGTGTATTTAGAAATTTCTTATTTTTTTTAAACCTAATAAGGTCGAAATTGTCATTGCATAGTAGGATGCATAAGTCATCTAATATTAAATTTTAATGTGGCATCTATCTAATATTATGTGGGGTGCTAATAAAAAAATCAAAATTAAATTTGATTTATCAACATGAAAAAGATCTTAGTGCCTTTCCTTCCAAAAGTATTCATTTTAATGGTTTCTCCCCTCATCCTTCAAGTGATTTCCATAGGTTGGGTAAAGGAGGGGGTGCCCCAATTTTACATCACATACTTTTTTTCGAGATACCTGATACAAATTAAAGAATACCCTTGAATATAAATACAATTTTTTTTGTAAGCCTATTTGATTGAACTGTATAAGGACAGAGAGAGAGAAGGGGCCGGCGGAAACAAGAGAGAAAGAGAGAGATTTAATTATGAGGTGTGTGTGTTGTTTCACCCCCTTATGCCTTTATTTATAGTAGTAGGATAGGAAGAATCCATACCCTTTTAGGATTACATCTCTTAATAGGTAATCAGCTCCTAATAGGAATATTCAAGATACTCCTAGATACACTAGGATTTACACAATCACATTCCTGATCTGATAGGACTGCAACACTCCCCCTTGAGTGTGTAAATACTCAAATAAAACGTCGCATCAGGTCTTCAACAGATGAGGTAGAACAGTTGATGAAGTCATCGGCATAACGAGTGAACGCGAGTCTCAAATACAAGAAATGTAAGTATGCATTGGTAGTAAAACTCACAGAACCTCGCTATGGTAAAACCCATAGACTAAGGAGAAAAATGAGAAGTATGCATAATGTCTAAAACAAACATCAAACAGGACGAAAGTAGTAAACTCAACGGAGTATGATCATCCCATGATGGGTGCCTCGTTCAAACCTCATTAGGTAGCAAAAACCCAGTGGGAAAAATGCTCATAATCGTAGAAAAAAGAGTACATTAAAATCAAGTGAGTATGCTTCAGGATACTCCCCCTGAGTTAGACATAACTTACAAATAAGACTACAAGCGATTCAACTCAAATAATTTAGGCATACTGATTCCTTGGACGAGCTTTTGAAAAGTAGACTTGGGCAATGATCTCAGGGGTAGCTCGGCATATGCGCGACCAATGATCCCTTGATCCACAGCGGTATCACATATCTAGTTTAGTGGAATCTGATTGAATGGTAGCCTTTCCTTTATTCTTGAAGTTTGGGGCCTCCAAGGTAAGGGGTTGGTGCTTCTGGGTCAAGTTTCCTCCCTTGGATGTGCCTCTGTTCGGTGGACCTTGGACCCGTGGTGGTGCTTGCCACCTTTTCCCATGGTCACGACATAATCTCGATCGGTTGTGGCTGCTAGAAGCTGTCGCTTGAGCTTCAAGTGCGGTGTGCGAGCCAGGAAGTCGAGCTTGATGATTTTTCATCAAAAGCTAGTTCTGCTTTTCAGCGAGAAGTAGAATAGATATCAAATCCAAAAATTTGGTGAACTTATGTGCCCTATATTGTTTGTTGCAGGACAATATTAGTGGCATTGAAGGTCGAATAGGTATTCTCCAGGGGATCCTGTTCAGTTAAGTCCTCATTATAGAACTTAAGTAGTGATCAGATTCTATAAACTTTAGAGTTGTATTCATTCACGGACTTAAAGTCTTGGAAGTGTAGATGCTGCCAGTTGTGTCTTGCTTCAGGCCAAAAGATGTTTTTTTGGTGTTCGAAGCAATCCGCCAGGGCGAGCCAGAGGGTACGGGGATCTTCTTCTACAAGGTACTCGGTTTGCAGTGCATCATGGATGTGCCTTTGAATGAAGATCATAGCAGTAACTTTCTGAGCTTCGTCGACAGGTGCATCGTTGGTTGGTTCCTCGATGGTAGCTCTAAGACTCTTTGAAGTAAGATGGAGTTTCACGTCTTGAACCCACTTCAGGTAGTTTCTTCCGAAGACTTCCAGAGCGGTGAAATCGAGCTTGTTCAAGTTCGACATATCCTTAAACAGAGGGTACAACAAAAAGTGGTTAGTCATATGGAAAGCCATAAACATACATCGTAGAACATTCAGGTTCTATAGACATGTATTGGTTTAATTTATGCATGAATGCTACAGGTTTCATGTGGTAAGTTTTGAATGAAAACTTCGAGTTTCAAAGGCACTAAAGTCAAAACTACAGGTTCAATTTAGATATGAACGTTTAGTGCATATATAGGGGTACCAGCAAGAACACATAATACAATATACAATAAAGTGTAGTGGATTTGTGGATTGCTTCGGGAACCTAAGTGTGAGTGCTTTAGGACTACGAAAGGTAGTCAACGGTTCAACGAGACGAAATAATTTATTGAATCGTTAATTGCCAAAAAGTGAGCTTCATGCCAATAATTGGATTAATTATCAGATTAGTGGATTGCTAGTCACTTTAATTAATTCAATAGATTAAGACCATTCAGGGTTGATCGTAGAAGAAAAATAATTATAACATGCAGGTTAAAAATATTTAGAATGCCAAAAATTAGCATTGACTTCAAAAAACCATAGCCTAAACACGGTGGGCATGGGTGCCGTGAGTAGGGCAAGGCCCTAAAGGACTTATTGGATTTAGGTGGCTACTAGGAGCAGCCCAATTCGTGTCAACTGGCCACGGGCCGATGGACAGAAAGCCCAGCAACAGGCTACTGGTGTTCTTCAGTCAAGACCAACGCGGGAGCAAGCCCTGCCCGAAGGCTGTCGTACTGGTGGTTCGGGGAAACCCCAGCCGAAGCTAGGTTTTGGTTCTGAGTCGTAGGGATAAACTGATGCGAAATATATAAGCACACAAATTAAACCCTATTTTTATCAATTGTAGTAAGTATGTAAGTAGGGATCGTTCTAGGCCGAGGATTATGAGGGATTGCTTAATCACTTGAAAACTGACTCAAAAACGTAAAAACAAAGTTTAAAACACTAAACTAGACTCAAAGAATGCAAAACTAAACTTTAAAACACTAAAACAAACCAAAACACTCAAAACTGCCTTAAAAACACAATTTGGGCAGTTTTGAACACTAGACACAAATTTGGACGAATTTGGGTTATGACTTGACTCAAGACACTTAAAAACACAAACTAAATTGATTTCTAACTAATATGACTCAACAAAGTAAATGGGGATTGATTTTAGACGAATTTGAAAACAAAACAAGTAAAGTAAAGAACAAGTTAAATCTGAACGAATTTGATGAAATTGAATGGATGGAAAGCTAGCTAAGGGGTTCTTCTCCACACATGTCACACTTGCATACAAAACGATTTCCAATTGCTTTTCAATAAACCACGAATTCTCAACGCCCCAAGTTAATTAGGTCCGCTTAAATTAACCATCAGATTTTCCTTAAGTTATTGAATTGGATGAATTGCATACGACAACCCAAAACATTCCCCACAAGTTCCCTTCATGAAAGCGCATAATAGAGATTCAAGCAAGGATCATTAAGTTCTATGAAAATCATAAGCATTGACGAGGCACTCGTAACTATGAAAGCGCATGATAATTATGCCAAAAATTTACTTAACGCGATTGTGATCAACAACCTTTACTACTTGTGAATATAAGTTCATAACAATTAAGTGAAATTCCCTTATATCCTAGCATCAAATTCATGCATGCAAACTAAGCGGGCCCTCTTAACCAACATACACAAATCAGTTTTAATTCAAATAGATACGTAAATTGAATTCACAACTTATGAAACGCAATTAGAAGTAATCAAATCCTATAGCAAGCTTAAACATGGTTTTGAATCCCCCCCTAGCCAAGGGGGGGTTTAGTTCCTCATAAGCACAAAGCAAAGATAAATAAGTTTAAACATTGAAATCCAAAGAAAGAAAACACCTAAATACTCCAATTTGGACAGTAGGTGCATCCACGAAGTTCCTCTCTTTCTCCTTGCTGCGGCACAAAGGTTGTGGACATGTTTTGGGGTTATGAATGGTGTAGAATGGATGGGGAATGGTATGGTAGTGGTTAGGGTTGATGGGTGGTGCGGCTAGGGATGTTTTTTAGCAGAAATTATGGAATATGGTGAGTGATGGCTGCGGCAAAGAGGGCTGGTGAATTTCTAGCGTGAATGATGTGTATGAGAGGTGGTAATTCGGCCAATGGGTGTTTATGAGTATATATAGGCACTTAAAACCCTAGGGGAGTCAGATAAGGACTTCTAGAATCCAAATCCACAAGGAAAAAGGCTAAGGAATCAGAATTAAAAGGGAAAAAGGGCAAGGAGGTGCAGCAGATAAGGCATAGGGAAGATAAGGCTTCTAGAAAGCCTTGCAAGGCAAGGAAAATAGGTCATCTAGAAGGAATTGGTGCGGCACCTTATGGGGAGTGTTCTAGAGCCTTCTTTTGTGTCCAAAAATGCTTAGGAAACCTTCAAAATATATGGAACTTAAGGCCATCTAGGTTTAGGAAAGTTCAACCCAAAATAGGAAACTTTTAGGCTTAACTTTCCTACTTCAAGTAGGAAACCTTGTTTGAGTAGGAATCCTCATTCTCCTAGGAATCCATCTTTGACTATGAATCCATTCTCAACTAGGACTCCTCCGTTGATTAGGAATCCTTCTTCAATTAGAAATCCTTCTTCAATTAGGACTCCTCAATTCTTCAAATCTTCAATTTCGTCCATTCTTTTGGCTCCAAGTATGTGATGTCCAATCCAAGCTCAATTGTGTTCCAAAGGGCTCCAAAATGCATCTTTTTGTATACTTTGCCTTTAAAACCTGAAAACACATAAAACTAGCTTAAAAGACTATTTTAACTAAGGAAAAACAACTTAAATGCACAAGAACTAGCTAACTAAGGCGCATAAATATGCTCCTATCAAATTCCCCCACACTTAGCTTTTGCTAGTCCTCGAGCAAAACAAAGAAACAAACGAAACGAAATAAACGAAACACAACCTAAACCTTCCTACAATTGCCTCAGGGATTTCCAATGCACATGACATGTTAAAAATCATTATCCCCACAGATTTTAGCCATCTTCACACTTAAGCACATACTTAATCATAGTCACTACTTACTAGTTCACATTTAACCAATTAAAACGATGTTTTGAATGTAGTAACATGCCTTAGAGAATTCCCTCAATTCCTTACAAGATATGAACTCAATTTTCACTCAGATTTTCTAACTACACACCCTACACTAGTTATATGTGAGAAGATTGATGTAAACATGTAGACGAACACTCACATATATGTATAACAAAGAGAGCATTTTCTGGAGTTATTAAGCATGTGTAGATATGATCTCATGAATGGAATGCTACTACTTAGATGCGAGAACCAGTGACACCATATGCTCATACCAAATTCAAACTCCACAAATTGAAACACATAACACTCAAGATTGAAGTCAAGGGTTGTAACGGGGCTGAGGGTAATGGTTAACAAAGAAAGATAGGGATAACAAACGTTCTTAAAGCAATAGCAAGCAAAGTAATGACATTGAAACTTAGAATTCCCTTTAGAATGCAGAAATCGACTTTAAATACAAGGGGAAGATTCATGCAACAATTAGGGTCAAATTCAATGTTTTGGACCCTTTCTTCAACAATCAACACTTAAGAGCTCTTATTCACATCTTTTTCAACTCTTTTTCAAACTTTTCACAATTTTTCTTTTTTTTTTCTTTCTCCACGAATTTTTTTTTTTTTATTCTACCCGTGCCTCTTTTAAGGTTTTGGCACACACACACACAAATCCCTTCCCCCACACTTGTTTTCTGCAATACATTGATCAAAAGGAATTCACTTGAGTCATGCTTTACTTATGTTTCAAGAACACGGGTTGGATGGTCCTAATCTAGGCTAGGTAAGGATAGTGTGGGTTAACAAGGAACATAGGCTTTAACAAGGCTCAACGGGGTTAAAACCTACAAAACAAATGAACATGGGGGACACGACTATTTGGCTTAAGTGGTGGTCTCTACACAACTTTATCTTGAATATGTGTTATGCAAATCAATAGCATGCTTTGAATGAAATGGGCATGAGTTCTAGTATTTGGAACTAAATGATGAAACGCCTTCTAAGTAATAACCAAGCAAAGAATAATGAGATCATGCAACGACTTTAGAAAACAATAATGCACAGATTTTAACTCTCCAAATAAACGTTTAGGCTCAAGTCTCACAAGGTTGTAGCGTTTGTTTGAGTTCCTTCCTTCAAGCATGTTACAAAAACTGATTTTGTCTTTATGATTACATGTGAATTCATAAGTTATAACCACAACCAAGCATGAACCAAAGAGTAAATCAAACTTTTATCCATGTTTATAACTCTCTTTAACAATCATGCAATTACAAACCGAATCCTCATCATTGTGTTGGAAGGTACCCTAAGACACAAACAAACACACAAAAACAATTCTTTTTGGGTTTTTCAAAACAATTTTTCAAATTTTTATGGGATTTTCGGATATTTAAGTCAAAACACACTAAAACACACCAAAACAGCTTAAAACACTTAAAAACAGCAAGAAACAACATTGGAAGTTATGAGTGAGAAAACCCTACGAATTTGCATCAAAACACTTTGGTTACCCCCCCCCCACACTTAAATCAAACATTGTCCTCAATGTTTCAAGCTTAAACTAACACAAATAACCAACAAACAAAGAAAACAGCAACTAAACAATCTAACATGGCAGAAACGAAATAACAACAAAGAGAAGGGTTTAGGAACGCAAATCTGGAATTGGAGTGCTCTCTAGGTCTTCCTTTGTCGAATGCATGGGTTGCCTCCCAAGTAGCGCTTTCTTTAAAGTCGTACAGCCGGACGATACTCCATTGAAGCTTTATGGAACCCCACAGCAGGGAGGGGTGTTTTTACAACCTGTCCTACGAACCACTTCATGCTTTAGATCTTTGAATGGAATGAGATAATGATCCTTTCTGATCGTGGTGTTTTGCTTCTCCATATCAACATGAACTCTCCCCCCACGTTGAATTCGATTAGGTACCTGCACCATACAAGGTAACAACCTATTAGTTGAACTGGGGATTGAAATTGGTATAGGTGGCTTACCTATGTACGGCAAAGAAGTGGCAGCACAATGAACAGAACAACAAGGGTTGCTCTCGGCCAGATTTGGTGAATTCAAGATTGGGGCCGTGCACTTCTTGTTGTTCACTCCAATTCCCTCCTCGATGGTGGTTCGGGGTACATTCTTCTTGATTAGTGTTGAACATTCCTGCCCTATATTTTCAATTATATTAATGGCACAACAAGAACGAACATCATTAGTATTCTCAACCGATTCAGAAATCTTAAAGTTAATCATATCACCACCAAAGGCCATAGTTACTGCTCCCTTGGCCACGTCAATCTTGGTTTGAGCCGTTTTCATAAATGGTCGTCCAAGTAAGAGTGGTGATGGTGGAGAGTGGGTTGAGTCCTCCATATCAAGCACATAGAAATCTGCAGGAAAAATCAAGTGGTCTACCTGCACCAAAACATCTTCCAACACTCCTTTGGGATATGCATTAGATCGATCGGCTAATTGAATAATAACACCATCATTTTTAAGCTTTCCTAGATTCATAGATGCATAAACAGAATATGGCATGACATTTATAGATGCACCTAAATCTAACATAGCATGATCAAACCTCGTATTGCCAATAACACAAGGGATAGTGAAACTACCTCGATCTTTGCATTTAGGTGGTAACTTTCTTTGCAACAATGCAGATACATTCTCACTTACGTGTACCACCTCTTTCTCTCTAATCCGTTTCCTTGTTGTACAAAGCTTCTTCAAAAACTTGGCATACTTCGGGATTTGCTTTATAGCATCAAGGAGTGGGATATTGACATGTACCTTCCTAAACGTCTCAAGAACATCTTTTTCCTCTTCTTCGTTCTTGGCTTGCAAAAATCTGCTAGGAAACGGTACATTCGGAGGAATGACATTAGAATTAACTTGAATTGGACCTTCCTTACCTATGGTGGCCGAATTGGAATGCTTGGGTGGTTGCGGCAAGGGTGTTTCTACCCTTGTCGTGGCCTTTGCTTGGTCCTCCTCCTCAATTCGCAACTTCTCGTCCTCCTTGGGGGCAGATTTCGATGGTTGTGGCTCAGTTCCTACTTCTTTCCCGCTCCTTAGCATGATGGCCTTGGCAGTTTCGAATCCTCCCCTCGGATTGACAACGGTTGAACTTGGCAACTTGCCTTGCTCTCGAAATTGGCCCATGAACTCCGCAATCTGCCCTACTTGTTTCTCCAACTCATCCATCCTTTTGTCTTTATTTTGCATACCCTGCGCCATAGAAGTTAGTAACTGAAAAATCTGATTATTATCAATGGACGAACCTGAATTAGTTTGGGTAGGTTGTGCTTGAGGTTGTGTGGGTGCAAACGGCTTTTGATAGAAACCCGGGGGTTGTTGCCTAAATGCGCTTTGTTGTTGGCCTTGTTGGGGGTCTCGCCATTTGAAATTTGGATGATCCTTCCAACCGGGATTGTAAGTTTTAGAAAAAGGGTCACTCCTCGGTTGGTATTGATTTCCAAAACCCACGACATTGAGGGTCTCCCACCCTCCATTCTCTATCAACTGTGGGCACTTGTCCGTAAGGTGTCCTTGCATGGAGCACACGCCACAAACAGCCACGTTTTGTACTTTTGGTCCTTCCACCACCTGAGAAAGCAAGGTAGTAAGGTTAGCCATTTGAGTTTGAAGTTCGGTTATGGCACTTACCTCATTTACTTGGTGTTGCCGTAGGGTGCTCCTTTGCCCAACGCGTTCGTATTGTTGAGCATTCAACGCTCGATTGGCAATCAAAGTCTTTGGTGCCGTGGGGGTCTTGTCCACCAAGGCTCATCTCGCTGAGGCATCTAGCATTTGGCGTTCGATTGGTAGAAGCCCCTCGTAGAAGTATTGTAGAAGAAGCTCCTCCTTCATTTGATGTTGTGGACATGAAGCAACAAGAGATTTAAAACGTTCATAATAAGTAGGAAAAGATTCACCTTCATCTTGCTGAATTCCACTTATCCTTTTTCGTAGAAGGATGACTCGAGAAGTTGGGAAAAACTTCTCCAAGAAGGCTCGTTTCATGCTCTCCCAAGATGTGACCGTTCCGGGAGCTAATTCATACAACCAATCTTTCGCCTTTTCTAAAAGAGAAAAGGGAAAGGCCTTCATCTTCAAAATACTCCCATCGACATTGATGGGGGTCATGCTTGAATACACCACCTCGAATTCTTTCAAGTGCTTGTTAGGATCCTCCATGGACAACCCATGGTACTTCGGAATGTGGTGTAGCAAACTTGACTTCACCTCAAATTCCTCGGTCTTTCCTTGGGCAACCGCGGGATATTGGATGCATAGGGGTGCGGCATTGTCCAATCCCGAAGCCGAAATCTCCTTGATTGTACGATTGTCTTGTGCCATGACTTCCTCTACTTCACCCACTCTTGCCATGGGTTCCTCTTCTTCAAACTCAACTTCGGCTTCTGAATTTGAACTTGATTCACTAGGTTCTGGATTCTTCCTATTTCGTCTCAATTCTCGCTCGAAATCGTCGTCAAAGTCCAAGATGTGTTCACGAACCGGATGAGAACTCCGAGTCATAAACTAGTACCTAAAACAAGAAAACAAAACAAACTCAGAATCTGGAACGAATTAAAACAAACTTAAATAAAACAATCCAAGGGATTAGCAACTTTGCTAATCCCCGGCAACGGCGCCAAAAATTTGATGCGAAATATAACAGCACACAAATTAAACCCTCTTTTTATCAATTGTAGTAAGTATGTAAGTAGGGATCGTTCTAGGCCGGGGATTAGGAGGGATTGCTTAATCACTTGAAAACTGACTCAAAAACGTAAAAACAAAGTTTAAAACACTAAACTAGACTCAAAGAATGCAAAACTAAACTTTAAAACACTAAAACAAACCAAAAGACTCAAAACTGCCTCAAAACTGCCTTAAAAACACAATCTGGGCAGTTTTGAACACTAAACACAAATTTGGACGAGTTTGGGTTATGACTTGACTCAAGACACTTAAAAACACAAACTAAATTGATTTCTAACTAATATGACTCAACAAAGTAAATGGGGATTGATTTTAGACGAATTTGAAAACAAAACAAGTAAAGTAAAGAACAAGTTAAATCTGAACGAATTTGATGAAATTGAATGGATGGAAAGCTAGCTAAGGGGTTCTTCTCCACACATGTCACACTTGCATACAAAACGATTTCCAATTGCTTTTCAATAAACCACGAATTCCCAACGCCCCAAGTTAATTAGGTCCGCTTAAATTAACCATCATATTTTCCTTAAGTTATTGAATTGGATGAATTGCATACGACAACCCAAAACATTCCCTACAAGTTCCCTTCATGAAAGCGCATAATAGAGATTCAAGCAAGGATCATTAAGTTCTATGAAAATCATAAGCATTGACGAGGCACTCGTAACTATGAAAGCGCATGATACTTATGCCAAGAATTTACTTAACGCGATTGTGATCAACAACCTTTACTACTTGTGAATATAAGTTCATAACAATTAAGTGAAATTCCCTTATATCCTAGCATCAAATTCATGCATGCAAACTAAGCGGGCCCTCTTAACCAACATACACAAATCAGTTTTAATTCAAATAGATAAGTAAATTGAATTCACAACTTATGAAACGCAATTAGAAGTAATCAAATCATATAGCAAGCTTAAACATGGTTTTGAATCCCCCCCTAGCCAAGGGGGGGTTTAGTTCCTCATACGCACAAAGCAAAGATAAATAAGTTTAAACATTGAAATCCAAAGAAAGAAAACACCTAGATACTCCAATTTGGACAGTAGGTGCATCCACGAAGTTCCTCTCTTTCTCCTTGCTGCGGTACAAAGGTTGTGGACAGGTTTTGGGGTTATGAATGGTGTAGAATGGATGGGGAATGGTATGGTAGTGGTTAGGGTTGATGGGTGGTGCGGCTAGGGATGTTTTTTAGCATAAATTATGGAATATGGTGAGTGATGGCTGCGGCAAAGAGGGCTGGTGAATTTCTGGCGTGAATGATGTGTATGAGAGGTGGTAATTCGGCCAAGGGGTGTTTATGAGTATATATAGGCACTTAAAACCCTAGGGGAATCAGATAAGGACTTCTAGAATCCAAATCCACAAGGAAAAAGGCTAAGGAATCAGAATTAAAAGGGAAAAAGGGCAAAGAGGTGCGGCAGATAAGGGATAGGGAAGATAAGGCTTCTAGAAAGCCTTGCAAGGCAAGGAAAATAGGTCATCTAGAAGGAATTGGTGCGGCACCTTATGGGGAGTGTTCTAGAGCCTTCTTTTGTGTCCAAAAATGCTTAGGAAACCTTCAAAATATCTGGAACTTAAGGCCATCTAGGTTTAGGAAAGTTCAACCCAAAAGAGGAAACTTTTAGGCTTAACTTTCCTACTTCAAGTAGGAAACCTTGTTTGAGTAGGAATCCTCATTCTCCTAGGAATCCATCTTTGACTATGAATCCATTCTCAACTAGGACTCTTCCGTTGATTAGGAATCCTTCTTCAATTAGAAATCCTTCTTCAATTAGGACTCCTCAAATCTTCAAATCTTCAATTTCGTCCATTCTTTTGGCTCCAAGTATGTGATGTCCAATCCAAGCTCAATTGTGCTCCAAAGGGCTCCAAAATGCATCTTTTTGTATACTTTGCCTTTAAAACCTGAAAACACATAAAACTAGCTTAAAAGACTACTTTAATTAAGGAAAAACAACTTAAATGCACAAGAACTAGCTAACTAAGGTGCATAAGGTGCATAAATATGCTCCTATCATAAACCCAACCTACAGGGTTGGTTGTGGTGTTGCGGGCCGTGGCTAGGGCTAAGCCCAGCAGCAAGGTTGCTGGTGTGGACCGAGACGAAGGACTAGCCCAGCATGCACTGGAGTGGGTTGGGTTTAGACAGGGGTTGCAGGCCCATGTATCAGGCAACACAAGCTGAAGCTTGGTTGGGTTTGAGAGAGGCAGTAAGCCCAGAGAGTTGCGCGCAAGGTCCAGGGTGTCAGAGATGCCGGCCCAAGTTCTGTCGCCACACGGTTGGGCTTCATGCCAACACGGTGGTGCCGCAAAAATCCCAGATTTTTGGTTTTTTTTTAATCGAATTCTAGGGTTAAAACCCTAATTGCTTCTAAATTAATTTCGATTCTTTGACTCACAATTCTACATTGCATAAATGCGTAATGCATGAACAATTATATATATTGACAAAATATATGAACATATATACGATATATATAATTGGAAGGAAAATATAAATATAGGGGGTTCATGCATCATGTGGAATGTTTTCATTCTTCAAGGTTTTTTTTTTTAAATATCTTAATTTATTTTAGTAGAACTTGATTGGCAGAAAACGATTGAAAACCTTTGAATTTGTAGAAGATAGCCTCCTCCTACGATCCTTCAGTTCCTTAGCTTCTGGCAAGAGCATGCTGATAACGTGTTGTAGGCATATTTGACTGAACTGTATAAGGACAGAGAGGGAGAGGGGCCGGTGGAAACAAGAGAGAAAGAGATAGATTTAGTTCTGAGGTGTGTGTGTTGTATCACCCCCTTATGCCTTTATTTATAGTAGTAGGATAGGTAGAATCCATACCCTTTTAGGATTACATCTCTTAATAGGTAATCAACTCCTAATAAAAATATACAAGATACTCCTAGATACACTATGATTTACAAAATCACATTCCTGATCCGATAGGACTACAACAAATTTATAATTATTATATATCTTTTAAGGCCCTTGTCGGTCATTTTACAAATGAGCAAAACCTGTAATTAAAATTTCATTAAAAAGTAGGTAGAGAGATAAGACAATGATGTGTGAATAAGAACACTCAAAATAAATTATAGGGATATTTTGGATGCGGTCCCTAATCCTTAACATTCTTTGATTAAAACCTTAATAGTATTCAAAGTTTGATCAATGTCCCTTGACTTTGTACACCTCATTATATTACTATTAATATTAATATTTTTATAGTTTTAACATAAATATACCATAGTACATGAAACATAAACATCCCACATGTACTATGTTTCCGAAAGAGAGCATACCGAAATACTGGCTCTTCATGTACAAACTAAAAATATAAATATATGATACAAAGTTTAGGCATAAAACATAAATATACCATATGTAATTTTTCTATCATTGATTAAATATACAATGTCACGTGACGGTATACACATGGGTACAAACACAAATAAAACTTTAAAAAATATGGGCACAAAAAGAAACTAATAAATGGGTACAAATTAAAAATGAAAAGAAAATTGGTACAAATTAAAAAATAGGTACAAACTAAAAATAAAAATATATGATAAAAAATTTAGCCATAAATATAAATATACTAATTGTAACATTTTTAACATTAAAGGAATATATTTAAAAATAAAAATATTTTATTATTCAAATAATTAATGATGTTATTAATACCCAAGGACCTTGATAAAAATTGAAAATGAATATGATTTTAATCAATGGAATAACAAAAAGAAGGATGTGAACCTAATTTTCCCTAAATTATAATTGTATCTAGATATTTGGAATAAATAATAAACAAAACAAAAATTGTATCTAATATTTGTACTTCGGATTCTTTCTGGCATATTTTCATGGAATTTGAGGGAGCCCTTGCAGCAGAATCTGATTTTAAATATATGCATTAGCTACTCCTACTTGTCAAGCAGTTCGGAAGAGAAGCATATTTCAGGAGACATTAATACAACGGACGGAAACAAGAAGCCATGCATGCACGCAGATTTACTGTGATTAATCCGATTTCTTAATACACGCTTCACAAATAAACATCAGCACATTCAGCACATTCAGCACATTTCTACAGGGGATAATATTATGAATAATTTCTTGTAATTTAGTAATGCAATGGATGAAGAGCCTGCATTAATTTTAACAAATTAAAGGCTATATATATATATATTCTAGCACATCGTGAAAGACCATTAACAATAATCTAACATCTTAAACTGCTTAGATTCTTGTTTTCGAAGCCCTTCGAGATAGTATTATCCAACAAAGAACACGGTAGAGTAAAAAGAAGCCGAACATGACGCCCACATTGATCCACCTGGTGTCCTTGTCCAGTCCCCTACTCTTCAACACATCATTCCCTGTGAGCAAACAGTTTGAACGACTGAGATCCTGAGGATGCCAAGAGAAGCACTCACTTCTAACGCTCCAGTACTCGTTTGTCAGCAAAGTGTCCAACGGATACCTATAAAGGGAAACATAGTACATGAAGAGCCAGTATTTCGGTATGCTCTCTTTCGGAATGAAGTACCCGGAGAAGAGAAAGAAGGCTCCAAGGACCGTGCAGATAAGAGAATTTCCTGATATGAAGTCAGGGGAGACTGCACTCAGGAAGAGCACTAGAGAACTAGCCATCAGCACGATGAGCCAAACCACAAAAGTGAAAAAAGCAAAGGCCGCAACGGAAGGATTGAGTCCTACTAGCCAATACACAGGAACGGCAAAGAGAAGAGCCACTGCAAACAAGAAGGGTAGGAAGACAATGGTATTGGCAATCATGTAAGATGATATTCTGTAGGCTCCTCTCGAGGCTTCCTTCATTAAAACTCGCCTCTCTTGAAGGTATATTGGTAGTGCCTCAACTGTAGAAGACAGGAGAAAGCTGAGGCTGAAGGCAAAGAGACCTAACCGCTCTGTTACTCCTTCTTCGTCCTTCCTCAGTTTCAAGTATACGCTTGCCAACCCAAATCCTCCCACAACAGCTTGCATTGTTCGAGCCAAGAACAGCTGCTTCGTTCTGTAAATTATCTTCCAAAATCTTGAGCACAAAATCAGAATTTCATACAAATTTAAAAAATATGCAATACCAATTTTTCTGCTATCAGGTTGATCTGCGCCAGCAATTTCTTCTTCTCGCCATGAGGAGTAGGAGTATGCTTCTTTGTTCTCTGTCTCAGATATCTGATCAGTTCTCGAATACGAATCTCCCAGTTTCTGTATTATTTCCATGGAAAATTCTATTGCATTTAGTTGCAACGGAATCTGCATTCCCAATTGTTCTATCCTTTCTTCGAGTAACTCAATGCTACCGTTATGGACAACAGAACCGAGAGAGAGGATCAAAAAGCTAGAGATGTGATAGAGAATTCTATAGCTGGGTTGGTGTATTGACAAAACCACAGTTCTTTGCTTTGATTTTGCCATTGAAGACAGCATCTCAATCACCTGAAGTGCCGAGGTGCTGTCTAGGCCAGAAGTCGGCTCATCGAGGAGTAAAATTGGAGGGTCATGAATCATATCAACACCAATTGATACCCTTTTCCTCTCTCCACCAGATATCCCTCTGTTCTCTTCGTCTCCAACGAAACTATCAGCGACATGCACAAGACCGAGTTCTTGCATTAAGCTCTCCACCCTCTCTTCCCTCTCTTTTGCATCAATACCTTTGAGCCTAAACTTTGCAGTAAACATCAAAGTTTCCTTCACAGTGAGCAAAGGAAGCAAATTATCTTCTTGCGTAACGAATCCACATATCTTTCGCAACTGAGCAGGACTAGATATTTCGCGATCGTTGATTGAAACGCATTTCGGATCAAAATCTTTGTCTTTGACCCTCCCCGATATTATTCGAAGAAGGGTAGATTTTCCAGTACCACTTGGGCCAACAACGGCAAGAATTTCAGAACTTGTGGCAGCAAAAGATACCGAGTTGAGTACGCTGACTGGCTTCGGCTTTTGCTCCACCAATTGGCAAATAGAATCCGGTAGAATACCCGACTTAGGGTGGAAAGTGTAGGAAAGTTTATGGACAGTGAGTTTGTAAGTAGGGTTATGGGAATGGTGAGGGGGAGGTGATGAGTTGTAGAAAGAAGAGGAGGAAGGGCTGGTGGATTCTTCAGCGGAGTTTGAGGTCGAAAAGAGTATCACCGAGTCGTCTGCGTTGATGCTTGGCCGTGGTTGATGAAAGCAAACGGCAGCCATAGTTTTTTCTGCTCTCAGTTTTCAGCTTGAAAATGCATGAGAAAAAGGGCTACTTAGAAATGAAAGGAGGAAGTTGAGAAAAGTAGGTTATCTAGTATTGTTGGCAAAGGTGGTGTATGGTTGGTGGTGTTTGGTTACTGAGAAAATTTGACTAAACATTGCCCATGGAACACTTCCTGATTTCTAGTGAAGTGGTTTAGAAATTTATATCTACCTAATAAAACTTTTCGATATTTGATCCATAGGTTGTTTTAGGTGAAGTAAATTGCTGGTTAATTAGGGTGTTACGCCAATTTTTCCATTTTCCAGCTTTTTACCTACTATGATGGAGGTGAAACAGCTCTCCTAACCCCAAGAATTGAGTCTCAACCAGAGTTCGAACTCCCACGTATACATTTCAGAGTTATCAATTATTTTTTGGCCATACCGTTGACATGTGGATAAAAAATACGCTCCTTCAATTTTTCCAAGTGTCTGGTATTCAAGTGAGTATTCCACATGCCATAAAATAAGTAGAGACACGAAAAAAATATTATTTTCTTCAATGATATTATAACATGTGAAACACCAACAAGTGGTACTTGAAAACATATCATTTACTTTTTAAGTTTCATAAAATAAGTGGGTGTGTTGGCAAGGCTTCCACTATTTCCCTCGCTACCATGGATTCACACGAAAACTAACAACCCAATCGAACCCTGAAAAACCCCAGCTTTCGAATGGTTATTGAGCGACATGGTGATCAGGAATCGTTGGAATTCTGGGAGGGGTATCAGCCTATCAGGAACTTGGTAGTTGAGCTTTACAACACAAAACGTAGTACGAAGCAATGAGGCCGGCACATGGAACCCACTATTGTTCAAAACACTGCCTTGCCCACCAGCTGCTTACCAAAAGTTCAAGTCCGTCATCGGGCGGATCATGTTTGAAACGAATGGAGTGAACTCGGAGAACGTGGAGTGCTGTAATCGGATAGAATGTTTGGGTTCCTACTGAGTCTCGCGTGTCGTTTTGTACAAAGTGGGGTTGATCCTGGTAAGGTGGTGAAAATTGTGCATCCTATTGATGTCGAGTTCTTTGATCTGCTCACATACGAGCCGTTGGATCTTGCCTCTGTAGGGAAGTTGATTATGAGGAAGGCAACGCTGGACTAAACATTTCCCGAAAATTGAACACAGTGAGCATCAGATGAAAAGGACTGGGTGGCCAAGTCACAGAAAACTTTCAATAATGCATTCTACAAATCCTGGTTTCAAGACTGTAAAATTAAAATTAAAATTTCAAAATATAACTTATTACATGGGATGCCGAACAGAAACTCACTAATATGGACGATCAACGATAGACACTTGAGAAAATCATTCTATCAGGAGAGCTAGTCACTTTTCTGCCAACAGCCATTGAAACATTCATCCTAGCAAGTAAAAATGATACGATATATGGGTTCCTGTAGTTGAAGAAGAATGGGAATAAGCCTTGTTGACGGCACTCACCAAAGGCTATTGAAGATAGGGTGCAAAAGATGCAAGAACTTCCTTGTAAACAGGCTTCTTAAAGTCCACAGCCTGGAGAAAGAAGAAAGAATACATGTTAAATAATATGACTACGTAACTTTACCTATTTGAACAAATGTATATGGGAAGGTTAACTTACATGATCAACTACTTGTTCAGGTGACATCCATGACCACTCCCCAAACTCAGGTTTTTCACTTCCATCACCTAAAAGATTGATTTCGTCATCCTTCCCGGTGAACTTAAGAAGAAACCTGTGAAATTCCATGTGCATGTAATTCTATAAATAATACAATGTGAACGTGAGCACGGCGTTCCAAAAACACTAAAAAATTCAAATAAAATTCTTTTACTTAAGAAAAGACAAAGCAAAAGCAGAAGCAAATTTTTTGATATGGTTTAAGCACTAATTTTGAGAACCAATCGATGCATAAATGAATTCTCGGGTATATTGATAGCACGTTTAAACGATTAAACTTGTAATGATATTTAAACGAAGGTGATGGGATGCCTCTAGGTTATAATCTGGAATAAATGTGCTCAGATGATGGATGAAACAGGTTGCAGCCTACACAACATGCAAGGCACTGTTATACTGACACTAACCATTTCTGTGCTTGGCCTTTCCAATCTGATCCCCACTGATGCCGGAGTTTTTCCCTAACTTCTGGTGGGAAATCATAAGTTAACCAATAAGGTGCCTGGAAAAAAAATCCAATACTCAAAAAGGTAGATTGCAAGTGAGAAAAATAATGTCTCGACTTCTTTTGAAAAATGCAAAGGCAGAAGGATACAGAAAAAGCACGGATAATAGACAGCTCTAGAATGTTCAAATATAACAGATAATATAAAAATAACTGATTACCTTCTTTTCTGTTACTTAAATGATTCCCTGTTAATCAAGTAACCAAAAGCATAAAACATGCGATGAGAGAAAGGAAAGAACCATTAAATGCCAACTTGACACAACCATTCTCTTTGTTATTTGTTGATTAAGATCTAGGCCAAGCATAAATAATGAGTGTCAAATGTGGTTTTTGGCTAGATAATTGAAGAATATTCGATGCCTGACAAATGATAACCAACGAAAACAACCAACAGAATTCAACAAAGACAAACAGCTTTATCGGCTTATCCTTTTGCATTCTCAAACACTTTCTTCAGCCAAATGCACTCACAAATTTATCAAGCATTTTAAAAATGCCCTAAAACAATGAAACAAGAGGGGAATACTAGCGTAGCATGTTTTGTACCTGTGCAAGAATTTCTGCTGATTTAACTCCTGTCTCTTCTCTCAATTCCCTGACGGCTGCACTTCTTGGATCTTCAGCCTCATCAATACCGCCCTTTCCAAAACAATTTAAAAAAAAAAAAGTATTTCAGTAAATTGAAAATAAAGAAATCTCACACTAAAGGAAGCAAAGTTGTCTAAGATACTAAAAGCATGTAACGACTACAGCTAGTAGCTGTACGTGAACACTAATCACCCTATGTTCTAGTTCGTAATGGTTGTAAAATTGATTCATTCATGCCTCAAGCAGGCCCATAGAACTGCATATTTGCACTAGTAACTTTGTATATGCAATACAGTTTCCAAAACTCAACAATGTTTATTTAGACCTATATGGCCACCAATCACCGCATTAAAATATCAGGAGATACCACCACTCTGCCCTTTTGGATACTTTATCTCTAACCTTGAGTTTGGATGAGGGAGTTCAAAGTAACATTAGATTTTACGCTAAATTTGTTAGGAATGCACTACATAGATTAGAACATTAGATAAAAAAGGGACTTGAGGATGACTAGATGCAATAGATTCGAGAGAACTTTCAGTGACACGGGTCCTTTGTTTAGTGTCTTTGTTGGGCATTTGTAGTGTTATAATAGTAGCTTTGTAGTGCATGAGTGGTTCATTGGTAATCTTCTTGTAATAGTCATTCAAAAGTTCCTCCTTTCCAGCAAATATATACAGAAAGGAGTACACAAAATCTATCAGATCAAATTCCAATTTCTAAGTAAATGCTCAAAAGAAGCTTAAATTACATGTGTATGTGCAGTGTCTATGATTGAGTGCGCGCAATTGATGGAACTCGGAAAAATTTATACAAATCTATAGAAGTAAAACCAATTAAAAATCAAACATGAAAAGATAACGAATTCAACAAAATGTATGTACTATCATGTATGCATATGAATCGAACTTCCACATATATTGCATATTTTTCCCATAAATCAAAACAGTTACAACTTACAAATAGAACTAAAAGTTAAAACCAATTAAATCACCAAAACCCTAAACATTCAATCCAAAACTGTGATCAAATTTACCTGCGGCATTTGCCACGCACTGGGAATATCCAACCTCGAGGCAGCAAAAATCTGTGGAGATAACAAACATACATAGACAAGTTCAGTTCATTGACAAAAACATACAACAAAAAAGTAAAAAGGAGATGGAGAGAGACCTTTTTCGAATCATTGATGAGGCAGATGCCGACGTTCCTTCTATAACCTTGGGGAGGCGCTTCCATTGCCGTTGAAGAAGAAGATTGGGAAGAGGTACACAGGAGTGTGGTTCTGGTATAAATAATGGGGTTCCGGCGGAGGAGTGGCAGATGCGAAAATTTAGCGAGTTTAGGAGAGCAAGTTGGGAAGGATGGAAATAGATAAGGAGGCCTGCTGAGAATCGATAGAGGGGGAAGATGGAGTGCAGAATTAAGCAATCCGAATCGGCAGCATATATCCATTCAATTCCAATGCTTCTCTCACCATCGTTGAAGGGGGAAGGGCATCTTATAATTTGCTAGAAAATTGCACCTCTATTTTTGTTTTTTAATTATTGTATTTTCTTTCATTTTTTATTTGTTATTTTTATAACTTGTGTAAAATTACATTTTATCCTCATAAGTTATTTATAATAATACTAGCATATGTGTGCACACAAAATGTATGTGAAATTTTTTTACTTTTGTTTTTAAAGTGGAATGAGAGATGAAGAGAGTGAGAGAACGTGGGAGTATGGAGAGAAGGGAAAGAGTTTTATTTTCTGAAAATATGATTTTAGTCTCTTAAATTCAATTTTCGTTAAATAAAACCCGACATAATTTTTTTACTTGATTAAAATCCATTGACTAGACTCCACACAAGAAAATTCATTACTATGTTTGACTTCACCATGACACTTTTGTTGAATGCCTAATATACCCTTGATTACATTTTTGACCTATACAATTAATTGTATACGGATTAAAAGGTGGATTAATGTTTTTTGACCTATACAATTAATTGAAATAAGCATTAATATCCTCGGCAACGGCGCCAAAAATTTGATGTGATATAAATTAGCACACAAACTTAAACCCTCTTTTTTATAGTTGTAGTATGTGTAAGTAGGGATCGTTCTAGGCCGGAGATTAAGAGGGATGCTAATCTACACAAATTTAACTCAAAAACACAAAACTAGACTCTAGTGACTCAAATCTGACCAGAATGACTCAAAACAGCACAAAACAAACAAATTGACTCAAAACAGGAACTAAATGGTGATTTGGATGAATTCTAAACTTAACTTGACTCAAAATACTAACGGGGGGTTGTTTTGACGAATTTAAGATTTAAACAAACAAACTTGCAGAAACAAACTAAATGATACGAAATTGGGGTGAATGAAGGGGTGAAAGGCTAGATAGAGGGTCAATATCCACACATGACACATATAAATCATGAATGACAATGCCCCAAGTTAACCGTGAACTGCACAAATTAATCATCAGATTTTCCTAAATTAATTGAATTGGACTCAGCGACGCAACCAAATTATTCTTATCAAGTTCCCTACATGAACTGCATAATAGAGATACATATCAAAGATCATTAAGTTTTGTGAAAATCATAAGCATTGACATGGCATTCGTAACTATGAACTGCATGATACTACTGCCAGGAATTTACTTAACATGATCGTGACTAGCAACCTCCACTACTTGTAAATATAAGTTCATAACGATTAGGTGAAATTCCCTTATATTTTAGCATCAAATCCCTGCATGCAAACTAAGTATGCATCCTCAATCAACACACAAGAATAAGTTATCAATCAAACCGATAAGTAAATTGCATTCACGATTTATGAAACAATAACTGGATGTAATCAATTCATATCACACATATGTTCATGGCTTTGAATTCACCTCTAACTAAAATGAAATTAGTTCCACATGTTTGCAATTAAACAAAGACAATTAAAATTAAACATTGAAAACAAAGGTAGAATACACCTAGAAACGCTCCAACAACCCAAAGGTCTTGAATGGCAGGCACGGCTCCAAGCTTCTTCTTCTCCTTCCTTCCTTGCAAAGCTACGGCACAATTGGGTTTTTCTGATTTTAGGCTCTTATCCATGTGCTGCTCTGAATGGTGCGGCACAAGTGTACTTATAAGGAAGATACACGACATTGTTTGTGGAGGAAAATGATTAGTTCTTAGCATTGTTTTAGGACTCCTAGAAATCAGATAAGAGGTGGTTTAATATGATAAGGAATCCCCCTTGCAGCTAGAATCTAGGTAGAATAGGATTAGGATAAGGTTAGGATAAGATAAGATAAGGTTTTGGATAATGTTGGATAAGATAAGGTTGGTTAAGATAATGTTCCTTCTTTTTAGCTGGTTCCTTATCTTCAAAGTCTTGATTTAATTTCTCCAGATTTGTAGCACATTCCTAGCCTCTTTTGATCTTCAAATACGTCCATCCGTTATGCTCCATACGCATGCTATCCATTCCAAGTCCAAAACTGCTCCAAAATGCTCCAAATTGCCTTTTCTTGTCACTTTTGCCATTTGGACCTCCTATCACTGTTTTATCTTATATCTTTATATTTACTTAGTTATTTTCATTTGTTGTAGTGTTTTATGTTATTTTCGTTTTATTGTAGGTTTGTTGACAAAGTTGACAATATAGTTAAATTGAGCTAATAAGAGTAGATTAGGAGTTGCTTTGGATATCATGCATGTAAATATTGAGGGCTAGAAGTTTTGGAGCAGCAAAAGTGCTAATTTTAAAGGGTAGAAGTCTAATTCAATGAGGAATATCACAAAGAAGTGGAGTTCTAGTTAGAGTGAAACACTAATAAAAACATTAGCAGTCGTTATGCACATTATCCCATCCTATCTCCATTTGAATGAAAAAGTCCAAATCAACTTGAAACACTCTCTGACTAATTTGCTAAAGTCTCACAATAATCCCAATACTCTATCTCAATCCTACATCACTTAAAAGCCTTTAACCACACATAGATTACATACTTCCTTCAACCACAACCACTGTCTGTCTCTACCGCACCCTCCATTCATCTATTCTCTGCAACTTTTTATCATATCAAAACCGTGCCCCATCATCCACTCATCCATTCAGTCATTCATTCAAGCAACTATTCAAGTCATTCTACCATTGAAGACGCAGGAGTTCTAGTTTCTATTATTTGTTTAATTAGTTTGAATGTTTGTAACAAGTTGATTTTCAATTATGATGAACATGTGTAACTAAGTTCTTTTTAGGTAGAGGGGAATTCGAAACCATGACCATATGTTCAATATGAGTTGATTCAATCCAATTATTGTTTCATAAATGTGAAAATGATTTACTTATCTGATTTATTGAGAATTTATTCTTGTATGTTTATTAAGGTGGGAACTAGTATGCGTACTAGGATTTATGCTAGAGTATAAGAGAATTTCACCTAATCGTTATGAATTTCGTAAGTAGTAAAAGTCACTAGTCCTAATTGACTTTAGTAAAATCCTTGGCAAGATTATCATGTTTTTCGTAGTTATAATTGCTTTGTCAATGTTTATGATTTTCACAAAACTTAGTGATCTTTGATATGTGTTTCTATTATGCTTTTTATAGTTAGGAAACTTAAGAAGAAAAATTTGGTTGTGAGACGCTTTTGTCTGATTCACTGAACTTAGGAAAATCTGAGAGTTGATTAGTGTTGTTCACGGTTAATTTGGGGCATTGTCATTCACGGCTTATAAGAAGAACAACTGGAAATCAATTTTTGTGGATATGTTTTATGTGTAGAGAAGAATCATTTAGCTAGCCTTTCATCTATGTATCACTCAAATTTTAATTCATTGCTCGCTGTTGTTTACCTTTGCATAATTTTCAGTTTAAGTTTAGTTTCAATTGATTCAAAACCCCCATTGTTAGTTAGTTTGCTTGGTTTAGTTTCTAATATTTGTTTTGTTTGTGTTAATTAGCAGCTTCTAATCCCCAGAATAGAGATCCCTGCTTGCTCGTACTACAAGTACATAATATGCAAGGTTTAATTTACTTGTTAATTTTTACCACATCAAAATTTGTCGTCATTGTTGGGGATTAGTAAATTTACGAATGCCTCTTTTTTTTCGTTTGTTTTTCTTTGGTATTTGATTTCGGGTTAATTTACTTTGACTTTAGGTACAAGAAAAGTAAGATATAGCAGTTAGCAATCTATCAAATTTTGAAGCTAAAATAGCTAAGCTTACTTCTCTTTTTATCACAAGTTTTTGAAGAGTCTAAGATGTAAAGTGTGACTACATTTGGTGTGTGCACTATGCAATGATATCAAACTAATCAAGATTCTCAATTAATTGAGAATGGAGGTTGGGGAAGTGTCAATATCATGAGTTATCAAGGCCACGATTAACCAAGGAAAGACCCATTTCCAACACTTACAATCTAGGTTACCAAGATCATCCAAATTTCAAGGGGAAGAAACCTCAACATATTCAACAACAAGATGGATATTGGCAGCCACCTCAAGGGTTCTATCCAAGATCTATGCATCCACCATGGATTCCCCCATAACAATTCCAACCAAATTTAGGTATGTATGTGGATCATGTTAAAATTCTTCAAACACTAACTGCTGCCCAAGCTTCTTTGCTTCAGGGTCAACAAAATCAAGCTACATAGTTGGAAGATTTGAAGAATGAAATTGGACAAGTCGTGGAATTCATGAACAAATCTGAGAACAAGGCAAACTCTCTAGTTCAACTATTGTTAACCAGAAGGGAGGTTTTGAAATTGCTACAACTATTACTTTGAGAAGTGGTAAGGAGGTTGGAGGTGAGTTAAACGTCCAAATATAGCCAAAAAGTGGACAAACAACTGTTGTCTAAAGAATAAGAACACGATATGGCCATGATAAGGGTTGAACAAGCCTTGCCTCAGCCCACAACCATCTCCAAACCTAATGTTGCAGCCATCCTAACTCCACTGCTGCCCAATTGAGGTAAGATTGTTTCTAATATAGTTCTTTCTAACATTATTAATTGATGAGCATGTATTTGACTATATATTTTACCCCAAATGTTACAATTGTTAGTAATATTTGTGATTTGAAACAAAATAATTATATATTTCTATATATTTGTGGCTAGATGGATGAGATGGAAGATTTATATCAAACATTCAATTTCTAGTAGAAGGAAGTTGTTGGAACTATAGACATTCACGAGATGGGCATTCTTTAATTTCATTATGTATTTGGTTTTTTCATCCCACTCAACTATTATGCAATTTCTTTATGCAAATATTACAAGCAAGTCATTCATTTCATTTTGTAGGACCACTAGACATGACCACTCAATATTTCAAGAGTTGTTTATTTTTTTGATTGCACAGAGAAGAGAAAAGAACTTTCTCTCCCATCTTCCAGGGATCGGCCAACATACCCAATTTCACAAAGAAAAGAAGGGTTTCAATTGAAGCAAAGTTAGAGAAATGAAAGATCAGCTTTCCAAATCAAGTTCCAGATCGTGGGTTTTATGTGGAAATGCAAATTGGGGATGTTTCGTTCTATATTATGTTCAATTTCTGTTGAAGTTGAAGACATCGATAGGGGATGCGATTTCTGTTCAAATCAAATGGAGAATTGAAAGGGCAATATGGAGGTTACTAGCAAGAAATTGAATTCAGTTTCTTCTCTTTTACTATCAGCAATAAATTGGCATTAAGCTTTCATCCGTTACGGAAACGGAAAAAGGGAAAAGAAGAAAAATAATGGCGGATCATAGTAGCAGAGTTTTAAGGCAAGACAGCAATAGTAGAGCAAAAGGAATTTTCAGGGTATTCTAAACTAAATTTTCATTTTTTTTTCATTTTTTTCATTATCATTTTTATCTATGTTTCGGAACTAATTTTCATTAGCTAGGGCTACAATGTATAGATTCTGAAGTGAATTATTTTGAAGTTTTAAGTTTCATTGAGTATCGTTTGTTGTGTTTATATGCTTGGTTTTAGTCGAGGTGAATAGCTACCATCTTGGCTTTTACTTAGTAAACTTGATGCAAGTTGTGCAGATGCCATGTTTTCAACTTGAGTTAAAGCTTCTTGCAAATAGATACCACAAATTACCTAGTAATAGATGCCATACTCTAGGATTTGTGGAGTCTTTACATAAATTTCCATTGATCATAATGAGTTTCATTATGTTAAACTAATCCATATACCATGGATGGTTGCATAGTGGAATATACATAATAGTCTAGATGCCATAGATATTACATGGGTTAGGGAAATTTTACTATCAATGAGATTGAATACTTGTTAATAATTCATTGCAGGAAATACATAGGATTGATTATGATGAATCAGAAGCTCTAGTGTTTTACTCAATCAAATTATAAATTGCTTTCTTTATTGCCACATTTAGTTTTATTGATCATACTTTCTTGTTTTCATTATTTGTTTTTACCATTAGCTTCAATTTTCAAACCAATCTTCAATCTTTGATAAATTTAAATAACATTACAATTGGATTTTTAAGTTAGTCGGTTAGAATTTGATTAATTTTTTAGGGACGATATTAAGTGCTTGTTTTCTATACTATCCAACGATTCGTACACTTGCGAGCATAAAATTTGAAACTAAGTTGGAATGATTTTGGTTAGTTTAATTTTCGCAACATTAATCCAAATATACCTTTCCCTCGCAGGTTTGCTCAGTCAAAGAACGAAGAACATGAAAGAGACATCCTAGAAATCTGAAAGGTGCAAATTAACATTCCGCTTCTTGATGCCATAAAGCAAGTTCCGAAGTATGCTAAATTTTTGAAAGAGCTTTGTACAACAAGAAGAAGGATTCCAAAAAAAAAAAAGTAGTAAGGGATTGTTTAGAATTTATCAATAAGGATGTATATGAGACAACCATATCCAAAGGAACTGGATTTGATCACATGGGATAAGCCACTGCCCTCAAACCAAGTTTGGCCAAAGGTAATAACTCTGAAAGTTTTGAAACCTTAGTTTCCCTTGAGTTCTTGCTGTAACACATTGGTAAGCCACCTCGCCCGATTCTAATTCCTTTTTCTACGTACAAGTTGTTACCTTTAGTGATTTGGGCACCCACTTTTAAGCATAAACCATTACCCAATCATTTGAAGTATCACCTTATGTTCAAAGATCAAATGCATGAGTCCTTTGTTGAGCATATCGTGGAGGATAACTCTTCCATGCCACATGCCCTAGTGAAGCTTAATTGGAGGTATCGTCCAACTGGAAGATGGAAAATCCTTTGTGTGGCACTTGGGAAGTCTCAAGACTATGTGGAATGAGTTAGATGTTTATCTACCTTACACCATTGAGGATGTTGTTCTTCTGAAAAGGACTGATGAAGACAAGATATATCAGTTGCTTGCTAGCTTGAACTCGGACTATGATGATCTCAGAAGCCACATCATGATGAATGTTGAACTTCCTTCGTTCAAAACTGTGTGCCACTATTCAACGTGAAGAAGCTCGAAGAAGGGCGATGAACATGGAGAAGAATCCCAAAATCTCTGAATCTAGAGTCTACGAAGCACAAACCCTCAGACAACATGCCTTACAAGGTTAAGAATCCACATTTGAAGTGCAGTTACTGTGACGCGGTAGGTCATGTTGAGGAAAAATGCTGGATTCTGCATCCAGTGCTGGCTCGTACAAACCTCAGCATGTTGCCAATCACAGCTACAGTTTATTCACTGATGGTATTCAGGACTTCACTTCAAATCCTGTTTCACTTATCAATGAATTTGCAATATACTTGCAAAACAAGGGACATATAGAAGCTGCAGAGAGCTCAAAGGCTACAAATGAAAATCTCATTGCACTACTGGGACAGTTCGCATGTTTTCTTGCTAGAAAATGAGAACATACTAAGAAGCAAAGCTCCAGGTATTTTTAGTGCTTTCTTAACTGCTCTACACATTGGTATTGAACATGATTGTTGGATTATCGACTCAGGAGCCACTGACCATATGACAAACAATGCCTCCAACTTACACAGTTTTCAAACCTTGTCAAAACCCTCTTATGTGTCAGTTGCTAATGGAAGAAATGCCATGGTTTTGGGTGTGGGAAAAGTCAAATTGCTTTCAAACAACATTGAGTCTACTGCACTATTTGTTCCTACCTTTCCTTTTCAACTCTTGTCAGTAGGGAAGATCACTAGAACCCTAAATTGTCTTGTCACTTTCTCACCAAGCAGTGTTGTGTTTCAGGATTCTCTCACCAAGAAGATGATTGGTGAAGGGTTCTTTTTTAATCGTCTTTACTATTTATGCAAGGGACCTCATCTAGTCAAAGCTTTTCAAGTTGATTAAATCTCTCCCAAGGACCAACAAATCTAGCACCAAAGATTAGCCATCCATCAGAGGCTGTTTTGTTTAAACTTTTTCCCAAAATGTACCAATCATCTATAATGTGTGATACATGTCAGTTCTCTAAGTTTACTAGGCTCCCTTTTGGTTCCTCAATGTCTAGAGCAAACCTTTTGAACTTGTACACTCTGATGTTTGGGGTCCAACTATTGAATCTTTTTATGGATATAAATACTTTGTTATCTTTGTGGATGACTTTACTAGAACAACATGGCTATATCTCTTGAAATCCAAAAATGAGGTTTCACAATGTTTAAAGACTTTCATCAACTTGTCATAACTCAATTTTAGTCAACCATTAAGAACCTAAGAACCGATAATGGCACTGAGTTCTTATCGAACAATATGAATCAATATTTGAGCTCTCATGGTATTATCCACCACACAAGTTGTGTGGGAACCCCACAACAAAATGGGATCTCTGAAATGAAGAATAGGGGTTTACTTGAGAACACTCGTGCATTGAAGTTGCATATGAACGTACCAAAGAAATTTTGGTCACAAGCCATACTTACTGCAACTTATTTAACCAACTGATTGCCTAGTCATTGATAGGAGCATATTTATGCGACTTAGTTAGCTTGTTTTCTTGCATTTATGTTGTTAGTTCTTACTTATTTTAGTGTTTTAAGCTATTTTTGTGTGTTTGTAGGTTTAATCGGCAAAGTTGGCAAGAAAGTGTATTTTGAAGCATTTTAGAGCACTTTTGGACACCAAATGGATAGCATACGTGGGGAGCACTTTGGATGGACGTTTTTGAAGCTAAAAAGGCTAGGAATCTGATAAGGAGATGAAGAAATTAAATTCAAGACAAAGAAGATAAGGAATCAGCTCAAAAGAAGGAACATTATCCAAAACCTTATCTAACCTTATCTTATCTTATCCTATCCTAATCACATCATACATTAAATCTAGCTGCAAGGGGACCTAAATATCTGTTTCTAGAAGCATTCCCTTCTAGAAGTCTTAATTTCTGCTACAAAACACATTGCTTCTAGAAACCCTACAAAAGTGGCGCCTATTCCCTTCTAGAAGGCTTGTGCCTTGCCTTGCACTCCTCTCCCTTTCCTTCAAATTCTTGCCGTGCCTTTCCTCACCCAATTGCCCTTGGATTATGATTTTGTTAGCCTTATTCCTTGTGGACTTGGGTTATGCAAATCCTTTTCAGAAATTAATTGGGCCAAACCTTTTTCCTGGTGGATTTAAACCTTTGTGCTGCACCTTTAGGCCCTAGTCCTTGATTTTTGCTAAGTTCTAAACCTAAACTGATTACCCTAGGGTTTGTACCGTGCCTATATATATGTATTTTCAGCCAAATTCGTTTACCACCCCCCATATAACTCAGAAACCATCTCAGCCACAACCTACACCATTCTACACCCTTATGCCGCAACAAAGAAAAGAAGGAGGACCCTTGGAGTGCTTGCTATTCAAGTTTGGATTGCTGGATCATTCTCAGGTGTAATCTATCTTTTGATTTCAATGTTTAAGTTTGTTTATCTTTGTTTTGTGAACATGAGGAGCTAAACCCCTTATAGTTAGGGGGAATTTCGAAACCATGATTATATTTGCAGTATGAATTGACTAATTCCAGTTGTGATTTCATAAAGTGTGAATGCAATTTGCTTAACTATTTTATTCAAAACGTATTCTTGTATGTTGATTAAGGAGGCCTACTTAGTTTGCATGCTTGAATCTGATGCTAGGATATAAGGGAGTTTCATATAATCGTTACAAACTTATATTCACAAGTAGTGAAGGTCGCTGGTCACGATCGCGTTAAGTTAAATTCCTAGCATGAGTATCATGATGTCATAATTACAAATGCTTTGTCAATGCTTATGATTTTCATAGAACTTAATGATCTTTGATTGTATCTCTATTATGATGTGCTTGTAGGGGACTATTGAAGAATAATTTGGGTTGATGATGCGTATTCCATCCGATTCAATGACTTAAGGAAAATCTGAGGGTTAATTAGTGATGGCACGGTTAATCTGGGGCATTATCATTCATGGTTTATCGAAAAAGCCACTGGAGATTGATTGGTATGCAAGTGTGCCATGTGTGGAGAAGGACCCTCTAGCTAGCCCATCATCCATTTAATTCACCAAATTCGCATCACTTTGTTTAAGTCTTTAATTCACTTGTTTTACTAAAATTTGTCCAAAACCCAATGCCCTTTACTTTAGTGTGTCAAATTAGTTAGAATTTGTCTTAGTTTGTGTTTTTAAGTGTTTTGAGTCAAGCTAAAATCAATTTTTGTCCAAAGTCATTCCTAGTGTCTAGTTTGAGTCTATTTAGTTGTTTTAAGCTGTTTTGAGTCTTTAGAGTCTAGTTAAGTGTTTTTAAGTTTATTTTTGTGTTTTTGAGGCAGTTTAGAGTAGGTTAGCAATCCCTCCTAATCCCCGGTCCATAACGATCCCTACTTACATCTTTACTACAATTGTCAAGAAGAGGGTTTAATTTGTGTGTTAAGTTAATTTTTGCATTAGTCATGTTTTAGAGTTTAAGTCTCCTTATGAAACTCTTAAAGGAATGCCCATAACTCTATCACATTTGAGGGTATTTGGCTGCACTTGCTTTGTTCATGTTCAAGCATCGCATCGTGACTAATTGGATGCTAGGGCTGCAAAGTGTGTCTTCATGGGGTATTCATCAACACAAAAAGGTTAGAAATGTTTTCATCCTATCACTAACAAAATGGTTGTGTCTAGGGATGTAAAATTTGAGGAAATTGTTCCATACTTCTCCAAGAAGGCTGCGCACTCCCAAGTGGGGGAGCTAATGTGTGACTTATTTCCTTTGCTTGCTTGCATTGACCACTCAGTGCCTTTAGATCCTGAAGCCACTAGAAATCATGAGCAATAAGAGATTGTGAGTGATACTACTCATGTCCCCCCTCAACCTAGCAATCTGGGGGATGGTGATGAGTCTACTCAAGATGAAAGACAAAATGAGGTTCCCACATTGCATCCTACAAGGCGTAATCCAGTGCGTGCTTGACAACCCCCAGCAAGGCCTTGAGACTATGTTACTTTTGCTTCCAAACACCCCATCACTGAGGTGTTGAATTATAGTCGTGTCTTCCTATGCTACATTTCTTGCTGAAATTTCCCACCACATTGAACCACAAACCTTTCAAGAAGCTCAACTCATTCCTTCATTCCTGATGGAGAAATGCTATAAAGGGTGAACTTCGTGCCTTGGAGGAAAATCAAACATGGAGCATTGTGAAGTTACCACCGGGGAAGAAAGCTGTTGGGAGTAGATGGATCTATAATATAAAGTTCAAGGCTGATGGATCAATTGAACGTCATAAGGCAAGATTGGTTGCACATGGTTTTACTCAGATATTTGGAGTAGACTACATGGAGGCATTCGCTCTAGTAGCCAAAATGAACTTTGTTAGGGTTTTTCTTTCAGTAACTGTGAATTGCGGCTAGTCATTGTATCAAATGGATGTAAAAAATGTGTTCCTCCATGGGGATTTACAGAAGGAAGTATATATGCAACTTCCACCAGGTTTTTCTCAAGGAAAAAATGGTATGGTTTGTCGGCTGCACAAAGCAATCTATGGGTTGAAACAGTATCCACGTGCATGGTATGCCAAGTTAAGTTTTGTGTTGGAAGCTGCTGGCTTTATTCAAAGTAATGCAGACTTATCCTTGCTTACTTGTAATGGATTAGCTGGTCTATTGGTGGTTCTCATATATGTCGATGATCTCATCATCACTGGTGAAAATAAAGTTGAAATTGAAGTTCTCAAGCAATCTCTCAATCACACCTTTGCCATTAAAGACCTGGGGAGATTAAAATATTTTCTCGGCATTGAAATGGCAACATCTCAAAAAGGTTTATTTCTAAACCAGCGCAAGTATGTTGTGCATCTTCTTACTGAGGCTGAATTACTTGATTGCAAGCCCGCTGTCACTCCCCTTGATAGCAAGCTAAAGCTTGATATGGATGGAGAACCTCTCACCGATGTGAGTCACTACCAAAGGTTGGATGGAAAACTTATATACCTTACAATAACCAGACCTGATATTACCTATGTTGTGAGCCTGGTTACTCAATTCATGCATGCACCATCTGTGAAACATCTCCTCATTGTGAAAATGATCATACGCTGCCTAAAAGGCTCCATTGGTAGAGGTATTTTTATGAAGACGCTCCACTCAGATCAGTGGTTACACCGATTGGGATTGGGCCGGGAATACAATTGATAGGAAGTCCACCATTGGATATTGTACGTTTGTTGAAGAATCTTGTCACATGGAAAAGCAAAAAACAACAAGTTATTGCACGTTCTAGCGTAGAGGTTGAGTATTGTGCAATGGCATCAACGACATGTGAATTAATTTGGCTCAAAGGGTTACTTTTAGATTTAGGATTCTCTAGCTCTACTCTAATGTCACTCATGTGTGACAATCAAGCAGCCATGCATATTGCTGCCAATCCAGTGTTTCATGAAAGGACCCAACACATTGAGGTGGACTGTCACTACATTAGGGCACAAGTTCAATCCCAAGTTATTCAAACCATTTATACTCACAACCATGATCAACTGGCGGACGTGTTCACCAAAGCTCTGCCTTCAGCACCTTTTCAGCGTCTCATTGACAAGCTTGGCTTGATCAATCTCCTTGATCCAGTTTGAGGGTATTGGACAATATGGGCTGCGATATGGGGTGACTGGCACCTAAGCTGTCAGTTTTTAGCTTCCCTTTTTCCATGGGATTCTTTATTAAGCCTAATCCCTTAATGCGAGGAAGATTGACAGCTAGTTGACTTGTTGATATATGTATTCTAGATGATTGCTGCAATCCCTTAATTTAAGGAGTGACAGCTTTAGGGTTTACCCGATTAGTAGAATTTGTCAAGGAAAGGTTGCTTGTAACCATCGCCCCTATTATATATATATTGCCTTATATATTCAAACAATCTATGAAAAACACATTCAAACGAACATAAATTTCCACATTTTGTAGTGATTACACTTTGGTGTAATTTTTGTAAGGATTTTTATCATAAATGGTCCCTGAAATTGACCATCACCATCAAGATGGTCCCTGAAATTGAAAATCAATCAATGTAGTCCCTGAAAATAGGTGTCACAAATCAATCTGGTTCTTCCCTTACAATTCTAAAGAATGGAGAGCTTATTGTGCCTTTGAGAATTTATGGAAGGGATCTCTCTTCGGAGTAGGCCCCACTATAAGAAAAAAAATTCATTGTGCAAAAACGTATTTAGACAACTTTTTTAATTAATTATTAAACCCACATCAGCACATAACAACATTTTTTATAGAATAGTGGTGGAATGATCATATTGATTTGCGACACCTATTTTCAAGGACTACATTGATTGATTTTCAATTTCAGGGACCATATTGATGGTGTGAGTCAATTTCAGGGACCATCTTGATGATGTGGGTTAATTTTAGGGACCATTTGTGATAAAAACCTGTAAATCTTATGGGGTCCATTTATGTATCACATCAGCACTAAACGAAATTTTTAACAGAATTGCGACAGAAGGACCACGTTGATTTCCAACACCTATTTTTAGGGACTACATGGATTGATTTTTAATTTTAGAGACCATCTTGATGATGATGGTTAATTTCAGGGACCATTTGTGATAAAAACCCTATTTGTAAAAAATTCATTGTAAGTGTCATTATTCCTCATTATGCCACTACTTTTCTTGCGTGGTCAAACTATAACTTGTATAAAGTAATTCTAACCAGTAACCATGCATGGAGGCAATCAAACAATTCCTCATTTCCCACTACTTTTCTTGCGTTGTCAAACTTTTAACTTGTATAAAGTAATTCTAACCAGTAACCATACATGGAGGCAATCAAGTTAATCTTTATGGACTCCTCAATCCCGCCATCTCTCGTTGTCTTGATTTCTAAACTTTGACAACAAAGGTTACTCTTAATTCTGCATTTGGTTTGTGGTAGAAAGGTATTTGAGAATGAGAATTTGTAACCGTTTTCTTGTTTGGTAAAGAGTAAATATGAGAAATGATTTTGTAGCTAATTTGAATATTTTCATTCTATTTTTATGAATCTCATCTCATTCTGCAATGTTGCATAGCAATCAAAATCGTTTATTTTTGTGTCATCTTTGAGAATCGACTCTAACAACAGTTGACCACATCTAATAAATAGATGAACTATGTAATTTAGTTAAAAGTTTAAATGTTAAAAAAATTCTTATTTAGTTGATTTTGTAAAGAGATGATCTTAATAAGTAGCGAATTAGAAAGTGCACGGTTTTTAGTCATCCTGCAACATTGTAGAATGAGAAGAAATGTTAAGAAAGTAAAACAAGGACCAACTAAGAGGAACGGTAGCATCCCCAATGGAAAATATAAGAAAAAAATTAGCAGTACTAGTCTTACCATCTTATTGTACCAAATTTAGCTTACAACAGCACATGGCAGCTTAAGTATAATTTGTCTTTTATTTTATTAAATTTTATTTTACTGTTTTGTTTAAACTCCGGAATACTAATATAAATAATTCAACAAAAGAAACCCCCTTAGTTTAAAATAGAAGAAATAAAAATTAAACTCAATAACTGACACACCCCGTCCCGAAGGAGGGCATGCTGGCCGTCACGTGAGAGTGACGTAACCATTTACACAGTTCGGAAACTTTAAAGATACAATTACTAAGATGTAACACCCGAAGGTGAGTCCTACTTTTGTGAATTCTGTCAGAACGCCGTTGGATTCCTCGTGGCCACCAAAGTTCTGCTATCTTGAACCTGGAGGGGCGCAAAACAAAGTTGAGTGGGTCAGTAAAACAAAGTTTTTCGAAAATCATCTCATTATCAAAACGCTAACCCCTCACTGTAAAACCCGTATACTTTCCCAGAAATATGTAATACGTATACTTGTCTCAAAACCATACTTAGAAGTAGTGATATGTGAATTATATGCCATGCCAAAATATATATCTCATCAAATCATATAAGTAACTCATGCAAAATAATATGTCAACTGGATCCACCTATAATGGCCTGTATGGCTGAATCTATAGCTCATATTCAATCTCATCAATCTTATCTAGCCGGAGTCATTGCAAGTGACCTGTACGGCACTACACTGCACATGAGTCGGAACCCCTGAAAATGTATGTGCGACTAAACTGGGTGAAATATAGTTATGCTCACGCTATCCTCTCCTGATAGCTATGCGATAAATCGCTAGTCACATACGAGTCAGAACCACCTCTAATGGTTTGTACGACATGTCGGAACCACCTCTAATGGTCTGTACGACATACACCTAAATTGGATCCAATTGGATCTAATGGTCTGTACAACATACACCTAAATCATCTCTACTAAATCACAATTACCCTAGTGCAGGTTTATGAGCTTTCAATCATATCAACTCAACAATTACATAATTTAATTTATGAACTTACCTGGCACTTACCTGTGCGTTCGCAGCACCAATCATGCATGTATGCAATTACTAATGCATAAATAATTAGGCATATACTTTGCATGGCATTTCATATCGCATTTCATATCACATTTCACTTAAATTGATTTCCTGGGAAAAATCTCATTTATATAGGTATATACGGAAAACAAAACTGCCCACTCACCTGGAGTTCGCCCTACAACTCCCTAGCACAACACATCAAGGCGTCATGACGATCGGCGCCTAGAACAATCATCAAATCAAACCTCAGAAATTATATCGATAGAATATAACTTATATAAAACACGTCACTACGTAGTTTGATCAAGAAGATCTGCAACTCAGATTTCCAATCCATAACTTCCAGAGGTCCACAATATATCTCTAGAACAACATCCTAAAATTTCCTTACCATCCAACGGTCGGATCTCCGTCAATTGTCAAAACCAAGTGACGGTTAACATTCTATTTTATGAACTTACAACTCCAATTCCGGAAGATCCGTAAATCGGATTCCCAATCCGTAAGTTCCTATAATCCTCATATATTACGTATTACAACGTATCAAAGTTTGGTGACGATCCAACGGTCGGATCGTCAATTCACATTTTCCCCTAACCACGAATCGTAACGAACTTAGGTTCAATTACTCAATTTACGTCAATCAATTATCAAAACTGAACCTAGAACATTAAACACATGCTAAGAATGATATTGGCTGGCGACTGGCCACGCGCCGCCGCACGGGCCGCCCCGGCTCGCCGGAAAATCCAACTATCTCCAAAAATTACCAAAATTTACAGAAATGAAGATCTCAATGAGTAGAATAAACTTTATACCTGAGGCCAAGACCAATTTGGCCTGGAAAAGCTCCAATTTTTCCAAAATCATGAAGAACCCTAGAAATGGGTGAGTTCCAATTCGTCCTCAAATTAACTCTGCCGTCCCAACGAATGCTTGGGCTTTGTTCTAGGCCTCAAGAGGATGCTATGGGTGGTGGTTATTGGAAGAAATTGTTTCGGGTTTTGGTGGAATTCGAACAAGAAAGTCGCGGCACCCACGTGTGCGTTCTTCACCAAACCACCATCAAATTTCATGATTTTTGGGGTGAAACATGAAGAGGGAAGGTCTAGGTGTTGATTGGGAGTGGTACCTTGATCCAATTTGTGAGAAATCCGGTGAAAATCGTTGGAAAAGTAGATATGGGTGCGTGGGTACACGGGTTGGGGAAAACCCGTTTCTTCCTTTTTTTTCCCCCGCTTCTCTCCCTTCTCCTTACCCTCATTTCTTGCTTTCTGATTGGTCTAGCCCCTCTCTCTCCTTTCCCCATTCGGCCTTTTCTTCTTCTTCTCTGATTGGGCAGCTTTGCCCAATCTCTCTTTTTCTCTATTTCCTCTGTTTTCCTTTCCTCCCGATGCCTTCCTCTTTCTTTTCCCATTTCTAATAACAACTAATAAAAATAATAACACATAAATATATATATGTATATATTAACCAAAGGAAAAGTACTTCTCAGGTTAGAGTTCCGTAAAACTTTAACCGTAACTCCAAATCATGAGCCGTCTGCGCCCACGCTTCCATAGCGACGAGTAGTACGAGGATATGACAAGAAAACAAATCTTAGATGGCACGACACAACGATTAACCTCGAATAATGCGCGTGCCTCAAAGGGCATTTTTGTAAAATCCTTTATTAAACTTTAAAAACTCTTAAAATCAGGGACGTGCTGTGACAATCTACCCACCTTATAGAATTGCGTCCTCGAAATTCACACAATACAATTCATCAATAACCATAAAATAATCTGGGATAGATCTCTCTCAGCCGATTCTCTGACTTCCAAGTAGCTTCTTCCGCTGAAAGATTCCTCCATAGACTTTCACCAAACTCATTGTCTTATTCCTCAGCACAATGTTTTTTCAATACATGATAGTCACTGGCTCCTCATTATACGTCAAATCCAGATTGACTTCCAAAGGTTGAGGAGGTATCACATGTGAAGGATCTGAGATGTAATGTCGAAGTATCGAAACATGAAACACATCGTGCCATTTCGACAATTCTGGAGGCAACTCAAGCCTGTAAGTAACTTCATCGACTCTTTCGGTGATCAAATAAGGTCCGATGTATCTAGGACTTACTTGTTTTTCTTTCCAAACCGAACCATACTTTCCAAGGTGATAATTTTAAAAAACATCCAATCACCTATATTATACACCCGGTCAGTGGCATGTCTGTCTACTAAGCTCTTTTGTCGATCCTGGGCCGCTTTCAAGTCAGACTTAATCATTTGAACATTCTGAGTAGTCTCATCCACAATCTTAGGGCCCACCAAAACTCTTTCGTCAACTTTTGACCAACACAAAGGTGTACTACAAGTTTTCCCATATAATGCCTCAAATGGTGTCATTCCCAAACTCGAATGAAAGCTGCTGTTGTAGGCACATTCCATCAAATCCAACCGCTTATACCAAGCGTCACCAAACTGTAATATTGAAGATCTTAGCATATCCTCCAACATCAGAATCGTCCTCTCAGATTGCCTATCTGTTTAAGGATGATAAACCGTACTATAAAGTAGCCTTGTATCCAAAGCCTCCTGAAACGCCAACCAAAACTTAGAAGTAACCTTGGGTCACGATCTAAAATAATACTCATCGGCACTCTATAGTACTTTACAACCTTCGATATAAACAATTATAGTTAATCAGTTTAAACAATACTTTTCCCTCACTGGAATAAAGTGAGCTGACTTAGTAAGCCAATCAACTAACACCCAAATGCCATCATAACCATTTCGTATACGAGGAAACTTGTACACAAATCCATAGCAATATTTTCCCATTTCCACTGTGGAACGGAAAATGACTGCATCAATCCAAAAGGCTTCTTTCTTTCCACTTTAACCTGCTGACAAATGATCCACCTACTTACATACTCAGCAATTTCCTTTTTTTTTTTCATACCCGATCAATAATAAAACGGTTGAAGGGTATGATACATCATAGTACCTCCTGGAGGCATCGCATGAGCTGAACAGTGTGCATCGTCAAAATTGCTTTCTTTAATTCCACATCATTAGGCACATACATCCTGTTCTCTTGCATAAGTATGCCATCTGATTCTCTAACTATAAGGTCTTTCTTTTTCCCTTTATTCCTTGCCTCAATTAATTCTTGAATTTCTTCCTCATTCATCTGGGCATCGAGTATACGATCAACCAAAATAGGCCTAACTTGGAACTAGCAAGTAAGGCTACTTCTCGTTCTTCTATTCTCAATCCATTCAAACTTAACCTCTTTTCTAGTCAATCTCGTCAATGGCAAAGTAACAACTGAAAAATCTTTCACAAACCGTCTATAATACCCTACTAGGCTAAGAAAACTCTGTACCTCAGTGACGGTTTGAGGTTGTTCCCAATTCTCAACCGATGCTACCTTTTAAGAATCCACTTGAATACCTTAAGCGGATATAACATGTCCCAGAAATGTCACTTGATTCGTCCAAAATTGATATTTGTCAAACTTTGCATACTACCAATGTTCCCTCAAACATTGCAACACCAACTCGAAATGACTAGTATGCTTTACTTTCAACTTAAGAGTATACCAGACCTCAACTCTTTCCTTGAAAACACATAGGCACCTCTAAGCTGATCAAACAATCATCAATGCGCGGCAATGGATAACGGTTCTTACTCGTTACCCGATTCAATTACCTAATATCCATACATATTCTTAAGGTCCCGTCTTTCTTCCTTATAAACAAAGCTAGGGTTTTCCAAGGTAACGTACTAGGTTGACTGAAACCTTTATCAACCAATTCCTGTGACTGAATTTTCAATTCCCTTAACTCTGTAGGAACCAATCTATAACATAAAATCTGTACTTGGAGACAATTCAATAATGAACACCACATCTCTGTCTGGTGGCAATCCAGGTAAATCATTCCGGAAACACATTAGGAAAATGTCTACCACTCGTACGTCATCCACAATACTAGGAGTACGATCCTGCAACACCACATGAGCTAGGTATCCTTGGTAACCTTTTGATAACAATCTCTTTGCTCTCACAACAGAAATAACGGCATGCCTCACTCCACTTTGCTTACTCACAAAAGTAACCTCTGATAATCCAAGACAATGGAAAGTAACTGATTTCCCGTAGCAATCCATATTGGCACGATTATAATGCAACCAATCTGTGCCTAAAATCACATCAAAATCCACAATGTCTAACGGGATAAGATTCGTTGGCATAACTACTTCTTCCACCATCACTGGACATCCTGAATAATCATAACTGACATAAAATGACCTACCTGTTTACTTGCTTAACGAATCCAACAAATAAGTTATGGATATTACGGTCTGCAGCTCGCAATAACGATAACTCACTGTTGTCTCGATAAGTAAGCAACAATTCTCAAGGGTGCAATATTATCATCTTGCTCTTCATTAGAAATACATATATACGCCTCGATTGTGCTCCAACATTACTCTCATTGGCAACATCGTCAATAATAAGAAATATATCAGCCGGAGTCAGCTAGTATGACCTGTACGACTGGACTTATAACTCATCAAATATCCCTACACCCACGGCCCAACTGACCATAACTACTAGATCCAGAAACTTGCTGGATCGATATTGGTGGTCAATGAAGACTGTTGGGTATCAACTGATTCTAGGGACAATTCATAACTCTATGTCCCATCTGTTCACATGAACACATTCACTGCTTCCCACACTCTCCAAAGTGTCTATTATTGTACCTATAGCACAAAGGTACATTTCCTCTACCAGAGTCACATTGTCTCTGAGATCTGGGGTCACCAGTAAATCTATCACTTCACCTCTGACCAGTGGCACTAAAACCTTAGCTGGAAAAATTAGCTCTAACTTCACTTCTTTTGAAGCTCTGAGTCTTTCGAGGTCCTTGATATGACGGATTTTTAACTTTATCGTCTTTCCTCTGATTCCCATTCTTTTCTTATTCTTCTTTACTCTCGCTGATCATGTTCTCAGAGTCCTCAATTCTCAGCATCTCATAAACTCCTGGTAAGAAGTACAATGAATAGTGGTCACCGAACAACGCCATTTCTTCTTATTATCCATCCTAAAACGACATAACACCTCGACCGGATTAGCAACAACTTCCGAATGGAAACGACGCAAGTCTGTAGACTTTCTATAATACTCATTCGCCGTCATCTTTCCTTGTCTCAAATTTGTGAACTTCTGCTTCTTATCATCAATATATGCCGGAGGAATAAATCTTTTCTTAAACAATTCTTTAAACAACTCTCAAAAAGTTATGTCCTCCGATAACATCGAATAAGACTCATGCCTACACCAGGATGCAAATTCAATACTCAGAAACCAAGTAGTCATCTCGACCTACCTTTCAAAAGAAAGATTCCCTTAACTTGCATAATCTGAAACGCCTTTTCCAAATGATTAAGCCATTGATATGCTCCCTCCGGTCTTTCATTTCCATAAAGTGATTCAGATTCAACTTATAACCATTCTCAAAAGGAGTCTTTTGGAAAGGACGGATAACAGACTGAATCACATTAGTATTAGTTTCCCATAACTAAGTTAAATTGGGGAAACTAAGCTCGTCTGAACAAAGTGGCTATCTACGAGGCGGTAAAGTTCTGACAGAAGACACTAGGGAATTCTCAAGATGTCTAGGACTGCAACCTAGGCTCTGATACCAACTGACACACCCCGTCCCGAATAAGGGTATGATGGCCGTCACGTGAGAGTGACGTAACAATTTACACAGTTCGGAAGCTTTAAAGATACAATTACTAAGATGTAACACCCGAGGGTGAGTCCTACTTTTGTGAATTCTGTCAGATTACAGTTGGATTCCTCGTGGCCACCAAAGTTCTGCTATCTTGAACCTGGAGGGGCGCAAAACAAAGTTGAGTGGGTCAGTAAAACAAAGTTTTTCGAAAATCATCTCAGTATCAAAACGCTAACCCCTCACTGTAAAACCCGTATACTTTCCCAGAAATATGTAATACGTATACTTGTCTCAAAACCATACTCAGAAGTAGTGATATGTGAATTATATGCCATGCCAAAATATATATCTCTTCAAATCATATAAGTAACTCATGCAAAATAATATGTCTACCAGATCCACCTATAGTGGCATGTACGGCTGAATCTATAGCTCATAATCAATCTCATCAATCTTATCTAGCAGGAGTCATCGCAAGTGACCTGTACGGCACTACACTGTACACGAGTCGGAACCCTTGAAAAGGTCTGTGCGACTAAACTGGGTGAAATATAGTTATGCTCACGCTATTAAAGATAGTCTTTAAACTATCTTAGGAAGTTTGTTAACTACTTAGGAAGTTTGTTAGGCACTTAAAGATAGTCTTTAAACTTTCTTATTTTGTTAAGAACTTATTATGTGGCTTCATATGATGGAAGACCACTATTGGTGCCTATATGAAGGTATATAATTAGTCTCTAAATGTATAGAGCTAATTCCTTTTGTATTAAACATTATGAATGTTTGAATTATCATATCAATGTAATGTGATGAATGCCTTCTACTATATTATTTCCTCAAAGTAGTGTTATGAATTGAATATTGTCTTGTTGTATCCTAGATGAGATACAAGATTTATATCACTTATATAATGCGATATCCAAACTTTGGACTTATCAATTATGGATAGATCTCACGTGTTGGCCATAGATGGATACAATGAATCTTTAGATTTGGTTCCAATTGCCTACATATGAGTTCTATATGAATTGAAAAGGGTCTAGAGATTCCCTTCTTGAAGAAAAGGAAGATCGCATTATAATGATATAAGTAATAAAGAAAAACGTTTCTTATATGGTTATCACTTACTTAAACACAATAATCAAGATCACTTTTGATACAATTAGTAGTTTTGAACAACTAATTGGGCATTCTTAAAATTGTTTTTAAATGTCAAGTGTGTTAGTGATTAAACCAAGAAAGAAGTGTCTAAATCTATGAAATGTTTAAAGACTTTAGTCACTTAATAACAAGACATCAACTTAGTGGAGATTGAAACAAATAAGCTTGAAAGGTTTTAAAGCTACTCCACATTATCCTCTACCCGTATACTCCACGTTTATACATTTTGAATGTATAATGTAATTTCTCATTAAAGTCATGAGAAACAGTGGGAGGTGAGAAAAGGATATAAACTTGAATATGATTGGTTTATAGTTGTCTAAAAATTAATAGTACTTTACTACTATTAATGAGTTTGTAATTTTAATTGTTAAAATTCTCAAGCTCTTCAAAACGTTGAAATTCTATGTTGTGTAACATTCTAAAGAATAGTCTATGAATATTGGTTTCGTCAACCTAGCATAAAATGGTTATATGTTGGGAGTTGTCCATCATTCTCTTTTATGAGAACATGATAAGTACAAAGCAAATGGACAAGCTGATGAAACAAAAGGGAATAGTTTCACTGAGAGGAATAAAAAATCATGAAAATTAGTCTCAATATAGAGGTCAAGCAACATTTAACAGTAAGGAGAAAAAGAAAAAAAGTATCATAAAATATAGGACCAAGTGCGACCAGTTTGTCGACAGACCAGTTGCCCACCCAAGGTGAGAAGTAGATGCCGATGCCGAACCCCCAACCAAGACAATCTGAATCACACTAACGTATCATAAAAAAGTATCATAAAAAAACACATGAATGCCTTAGCCTTTCCATAATTTTCAATTGGTCCTATATTTTATGATACTTTTTTTCTTTTTCTCCTTACTGTTAAATGTTGCTTGACCTCTATATTGAGACTAATTTTCATGATTTTTTATTCCTCTCAGTGAAACTATTCCCTTTTGTTTCATCAACTTGTCCATTTGCTTTGTACTTAGCATGTTCTCATAAAAGAGAATGATGGACAACTCCCAACATATAACCATTTTATGCTAGGTTGACGAAACCAACATTCATAGACTATTCTTTAGAATGTTACACAACATAGAATTTCAACGTTTTGAAGAGCTTGAGACTTTTAACAATTAAAAGTCCAAACTCATTAATAGTAGTAAAGTACTATTAATTTTTAGACAACTATAAACCAATCATATTCAAGTTTATATCCTTTTCTCACCTCCCACTGTTTCTCATGACTTTAATGAGAAATTACATTATACATTCAAAATGTATAAACGTGGAGTATACGGGTAGAGGATAATGTGGAGTAGCTTTAAAACCTTTCAAGCTTATTTGTTTCAATCTCCACTAAGTTGATGTCTTGTTATTAAGTGACTAAAGTCTTTAAACATTTCATAGATTTAGACACTTCTTTCTTGGACAATGTCAATGGCAGTTGAGGTGAGTCCATTGAATCTGGTCAAGACCTCCGTTTTAAGTTTGATTGTGCTTTCCAGGCCTTTCTTTTGGATGATTGACAATTGTAGAAGGTTGATTGAGCTGCCGTTGTCCACATGACTCGGTCAACGATGTCGTGGGCCAGTTGTACAGATATCACCAGGGCGTCATCATGGGGAAAGTTTACTCCCTCAGCATCCTACTCGGTGAAGCCTATAATTGGTCCAAGTACAACATCTACAGCTTGAACCAGATTGACCAATCTCGCCTGCTGGATCTGTTGATTCAGATTGTCTTGGTTGGGGGTTCGGCATCGGCATCTGCTTCTCACCTTGGGTGGGCAACTGGTCTGTCGACAAACTGGTCGCACTTACCGTCCTTCACAAGCTGGTCAAGGTACCTTTTCCATGTGGTGCAATCATTGGTTGTGTGCCCAGGACCTTTGTGGAATGCGCAGTATTTGGTTTGGTCCATCTTGGAAGTGTCGCCCTTTAAAGGTGGCGGCGACTTGAACCATGGCCTGTCCTTGAGGTCGTAAAGGATTTGGCTAATCGAGACTGAGAACTTGGTGTACGTCTTGGGCTCTGTGCCTCCCTTTGTTGGAGATCGGTCTTTACGTTTATCTCCTAGCTTGCTTTTGTTGTTGAGTGGTTTATCGCTCGCCTTCTTTTGAGTTGGTTATGAGTCTTTAAGCGGCTACTCAGGCGGCTTCTGGGAGCGCTTTTCCTCATCCCAGAGGGAGTGCCTTTCTACCAAAGCATAAAAGTTTTCCAGGGACAGGTTCTTGCCCATAATCAATTCCCCGAAAAATGGGTGATCTGCTGGAAGCCCCATTCGGAAAGCTAAGCATGCGATGCTGTTATCGCATCCGACAATCTTGGCTTTCTCCACCTTGAATCTCTTGACGTAAGTGCGGAGTGACTCATTCGGGTCCTTCTTCATGCTGAAGAGGTGGTCAGACTTCTTCTTGATCGAGCGGTAGGACGAATAATCCTTAGAAAACCAAGGAAATTTCGCTGAAGTTTTGAATTGAACGTGGCGGCAGGGTGTGGCACCAGTCTTGCTCCTCGCCTTGGAGCGTCGTGGCAAAGATCTTGCACATGAGAGCGTTATCGTTGATGTAGAGTGTCATGACACTTCGGTAGTGCATTAAGTGCCTGTCCGGATCTTCATCTCCTTTGAACAAGGTGAAATGTGGCGATAGTGTCAATGCGTTATAATCCGCGTAACTCCTCTGCTACGAGCCTTTGTACTTCCTCCTGGATTTATGCCTGGTGGGGCAGCGGAGCCTTCAGCTGCCCCTAGTGTTGACCTGCTGATCCATGTTACTCTTCGGCATGTCTTCCTCGTAGTCGCCCTTGGCGGGGGGCTGCTAGTGGAATTTAAGCTGGATCTCTCTCGTGCTCTCTTCTGGGCATCATGCGACTACCTACTCCGTTACCTCGTAGAAAGATCTCCTTGTGGGCCTAGCCTTATGTAGACGCTTATCCAGGAAAGTCTTGAGTACTCGCGGAATATGGACCTAACCTCGAATGCACACTGACTCGTGAACCTAGTCGAGAATGAATGCTTCTCTACGCATCTAGGCGGGAGAAAACGTTTCCCAGAGGGCCCAAACAAGAGTGCACACTACCCGAACGCATGGTTCGTGGCGGGCTGAGCAGCTCTTTGTTGGGACGTCGTTGGAATGAGTCACGTTCTTCTGCCCTTGACCTGCTTCGAGATACCTCGTCTGGGGCGCACTGCATCTCGATGCGCTCAAGGAGTTGGTTCACCAAGGTGGTCTGCTGCGTGAAGGCGATCATTAAATTGGTGACCTGCTGAGGTAGGTGGTGCTCGCTATTCAGATTAGAAGAGTCTGGAAAATGGGCATCTCCATGTGTGGTGGATGTATAGTGGACTACAAGTACAAAGTTTGAGCCCAAAGCAGGCATTCCTACAAAAAAAGTGGGGTGTAGGTAACCCTGAATCAATCGTGGGACCTGTGGTCGAAATCTAGACCGCTGGAGGTGGCCTTAGAATGGATTGGGCCACGGGCCAGGTCGACTGAGCGGGTCACGAGGCACATTGGACTGGCGCCTGCTCGCCTTGGGCCTGCATGGCCGTGAGCCCTCCTGGCCGTTGGGCTACCACATGATGGCATGCTGGCTGAGTGGCTTGGGCCTAGGCCTGTTGAGCTGCCAGGTTGGCAGTAACTGCTGCATTCTAGTCTCGGGTTTGGGCCTGTTGTGGAACAAGGCCTACTATTACAGTGGGTTAGGCCTTCTGCACAGGGCTTACTGTGGCAGTTGCCAAGTTTTGGGCCTCCTACCCATGGGCTTGGAAGTGGACTTGGGGCTTCCTACCTAGGGTTTGGTAGGGTGCGGCACCGCAAGGGTGAAAGTGGTGCCGTGGCCTAGTGGGTCAAGGTGATGGTGGTAGCGACGCGGCTTCGCGGCGGTGGGGCTCCTCCTGCCGTCGCGTTGAGCCTTGAGGACCTCCGATGTGGGGCTATGTCTTCGTCTCCATTCTCCGGTCCATATCCTTGAACGTACGGGGTTCCGTTCGTTGTAGTTTCTGAATTTCCTACCATTGTATCCTTTCTCCAGGGGTTGATCAAGAAACTTTTCTAGGAAAAATTAATTGATACGACGTGTGAGAAATTCAACGTAACAGAAAATTCAAGAAACAAATGTGAGAGGCTTCTTTGAGTATTTTGAATCATCTCTTAATGAAAGCACCAATTTGTCGATGCAAATTTCCACCGTCTTCAGTCTTGATGAGAATGCACTTACAAAACAATCAACACCTTTGATCAGAGACATAAGCCTCACGCGCCCGAGAAGTGGGGGGGGTTAGGTCAACGGATCTCTGATGCCTAAGTTAGTTTCTCTGAGAGATTAAAGTGTTTAGGGCTTTTTAGGGTTGCAAAAAACTCTGAAAATTTGGTAGAATATGGGGTATTTATAGGGCTAGGGCTGGCCATATAGTGTTTAATGGAGAGATATTCTCTAAATATTTCAAGATATTTAATAGGAGATAATATCTTGAGATATTGAGGTAATTATCCTTAATTGATTTAAATTAGGATTACTTACCTGATTAGAGTCAATCTTCAATTAGGAATGTATTAAAGATAGGATTTGGGTAATTAATCCTTATCTTTAATTCCTTGCCAAGGGCATGTGAGTTGTGGGCAGTTGTGTTCAGCTGTTAAGACCTCTATGATTGTGAGTTGCACGTGGGAGCATCTGAGAAGCCTGCCCATTTATTGAGGGCAATCTTGTCTTTCTTGAATAAAGGTCCACGCGTCGCCTCTAGAATACTACTGTGCTGCAAGTAGGAAAAGAATAGTAGCTGTAGGGATCCCAAGCTGCTTAGGCTTGTAGAATTGTTTCCCAATTTGAACTTGATCTTTTTTCTTGATTGGGAGATAGACTTCTTCTAGGAAAAGGAAAATAATTGCCTCTATACCTATTTAAGTCTACCTTAAGCAGGGGATTAAATAAATTTGGAGAACAATCATTATTCCAACAAGGAAGAGAAGCCAGAGGAAATTTTTATTCCCCTTCCCCTAGCGTTCTTCTTTTCTTGCCTTTGCAAAGAGTCGTCTCTTGTTGTAGTTATTCTTCTCTGTGCCACACCAAGGTAAGAAAATTTTGAATTTTCTTCTTCTTCATTTTGTTGGGAGCCTTGAGGCTTGAAAAATTGGCTCAACGGGGGCCGAAGTGGTGAGTGACGCGTGGCAAGGAGGCCACGGTGCAGCAGGTGGTGCAGCACGGTCGGCAACTTAGCGAAGGCGTTGGGCTGGGCGAGCTGTGAGGCTCTAGCCCATCTGAATGTGTTTGGCGGGGGCCAAGTTAGGTAAAGCAAGCTCGAGCCTGCAATAGCAGACGAGAGGGAGCAAAGGAAACTGGCTGAGAGACCTTAGGGCTTGCTTGGAGTGCGCTGGGCACAAAGGAAGGAAGATGGGTAGAGGCGTGGGCCTCCCCTTCGCTGGACCGTGCGACTTGGGCCGCATTCATGCTGCTCCTTACGCATATATATATATATATATATATGCATATATCCTTTTTCTTCTTTTTTGTTTATTTTTATTTTTATTTATTTTAGCAAACTGTCTTCCAAATATTTTTCCTCGTACTTTTTGCAGAGACTTTGAGATGTCTTCCTCCGACCGCAGAAGTGACGAATATCTTCCACCTTTGTATCATCAAGGTGGTTCTTCCAGCAAGGTAGGTTACTTCAAGACTGCACTTGTCAAGATCAATTTCGAAGAGTTGTTTCGGGATTTTCTCGAGGCGTACAAGCATGTTATTCCGTCAAGGGTTCACGTCAAGCAGGTGAAAGATGATAGCAGCCATGAACCATGCGGCGAGGGTGCCTCTGCTAGGAAGAGGGCCATCAAATTCCATCCATATTACTTTGTGTTGGGATTCAGTTTTCCCATGCCGCGTCTTTTCTAGGAGGTGCTCAGCTCCATCAAATGCGTGCCTGCTCAGTGCTCCCCAAATGCAGTTCGTGCGATGGTGGGGTTCTCGAACTTGAGCAAGTTCTTTGATCTTGGCTTGACCATTAACGAGTTATGGCACTTCTTTGAGATCGACCATAAGGAAGGTGTGGGGCAGCTGAGGTCTCGCCATAGGTTGTTCGATGCTTCTAGCAAAGGTCATCATGAGTGGGCGAGAGATACCTTGGAGGTGAGTGGGGAGTGGGAGTCCGACTCTTCTCTTGAGTTGCGTGTCTCGACTATTTTTATCAATGGTAAGTAAACTACTTCATTCTTGTCCTGCTTGAATTTTTGTTGACCTGCTCCATGACTTCAATTTATTGATCACCTTTCCAACTTTGTGTAGATTCGGAGTTTGGCTCAGCTCCAAGGACTTCGGCAAATATGAAGAAAGTACACGTCACCTTGGGCATTCTTTCTGAGTACCGTGAGTGGCATTGGCTGCTCAGCCCTCTTCATCGGGAGAAGGGTGGCCTACCTCCGAAGGAAGAGATAAACAGATAAAGGATGAGGCGTTGGCTCGCCCGATCACTGTTGTAAAGCCTGCTGCCAATGAGGGTGGAAAGAAGAGATTTTCCTCACCTGCCTGTGAGCCTTAGACCGAGAAGAAGCCGAGGACTTCTTTTGCTGCTTGTGGGAGCTCGTCTACTGCCGAGAAACTTGTCATTGATCTAACTTCCCCCAATGAGGTGAAGATGACCGTTGAGCCTAAGCTTGTGAAACCTGTTGCTCTGAAGGTGAACGCATCCATTGCTGAGAGACTGGCCCAGTGGAAGAGTTCGATGGTGCCTGTCGTGTCCGGGTTTGTATCGAAGGGTTCGTCAGGAGCTAAGTCTGGCTCCACTTATGAGAGGTTCGATGCTTCAACCAACACCATAAAATATCTAAATGGTATGCATGTTGGTTGGATAGGTCCACAAATATCCCCTTGAATCCTCTGAAGAAACTTAGGGGGGCTATGAATAATCTTTGTAATCGAGGGTTGAGTATTCAACTTCCCCAAAGAACACACTTTGCATGGCGGAATCCAATGTAGGGAGGTAAATGATGCCCATGAGATGATTTGAGGATACGGCACATCATGTCACGTCCGGGATGTACTAAATAGTCATGCCAAAGCAACAAAGTGTTCTGGAACTTAGGCATAGGGTCGGCCACATGATGGGCTTCTATGCCGCTAATGGTTGTGATGTACAACCCACTCAGGAGACGTTCCAACTTGATACGGGTCTTTCCGTATCCTTCAATCAATTTGAATGGGCCTAAGAGAGTTGTCAGATGTGCTTTCTTAGGTACAAAGTTAGTAAAATAATGTCGCTTATGCAATATGGTGTGCATGGTAGCACTATCAGCCAGACAACTAACTTCCCCACTAGACATATACCTAAAAATAAATTGATTAAATTGGTCATATGCATAAATATAATTCCATTCATTCAATTAATCAATTTGAGAAATAATATCCATAACATAACAATCCATAATTCAAAACAAACCAAAACCAAACAAATTATTCCAAATACTTGGAATAATTGTTCAAAATTAAACCATAAACCTAGAAAAATAGGGGGAGGGTCCGGCCACTCCTAGTGGGTTTGGCCACTAAGGCTGAAACACCCTAAAACATGTCTAAAATTTAATCGTCCATAGAAGCAGATGCCTCCTGAAAAATCTGATATCTATATGGATGTATTAGCATCCTTCGGATAATCCACATGTGAAAAGTTAGACTCACGATGGGAATGATACTTGGCAATGGCCTCGGGAGTAGCTCGACATACGCGTGACCAATGATCCCTTGATCCATAGCGGTAGCACATGTCCATTTCAGTGGAAGCCGATTGAACGGGAGCTTTTCCCTTGTTTTGGAAGTTTGGAGCCTTAAGGGCAAGGGGTTGGCGCTGCTGGGTCACATTTCCTCCTTTGGGTGGGTCTTGATTCTATTGACCTTGGGCTCATGGTGGGGCTTGCGATTATTTCATCATTTGTAGCTGCTAGGATTTGTCGTATGTGTTTCAGGCTCGGTGTTCAAGCCAGTTTGTCGAGCTTGATGATTCTTCATTAAAAGCTGATTCTTCTTTTCAGCGAGAAGTAAAATAGAGATCAAATAAAAAAATTTGGTGAACTTTTGTGCCCTATACTGTTGCTGCATGACAATGTTGGTGGCGTGGAAGGTCGAATAAGTCTTCTCTAGGAGATCTGATTCGGTTAGTTCCACTTTACAAAACTTCAGAAGTGATCGGATTCTACAAACTTCAGAGTTGTATTCATTCACGGACTTAAATTCTTGGAACAAACATGCTGCCAGCTGTGTCTTACTTTAGGCAAGTAGCTGTCTTTCTGGTGATCGAAACAGTCGGCCAGAGCAAGCCAGAGGGTGCGTGGGTCCTCCTCAGCGAGGTACTCGATCTGCAGTGCATAATGGACGTGTCTTCGAATGAAGATCATTGCATTAGATTTTTGAGCTTCGTCGACAGGTTTGTCGTTGGTACGTGCCTCGATGGTGGCTCTAATACCCTTTGCAGTAATATGGAGCTTCACGTCTTAAACCCACTTCAGGTAGTTTCTTCCAGATACTTCCAGAGCGATGAAATCGAGCTTGTTCAAGTTCGACATGTCCCTAAAATGAAGGGTACAACAAAAACGTGGTTAGTCATATGGTGATCTGTAGACATATATCGTAGAACATTCGGGTTCCATAGACATGTATTGGTTTAATTTATGCATGAAAACTATAAGTTTCATGGGGTAAGCTTTGAATGAAAACTTCGGGTTTCAAAGGCACTAAATATGAAACTACAGGTTCAATTTAGTTTTATGAACGATTAGTTCATAAAGGAGAGGTTCCTGGAAGAAACACAGAATGCAATATGATAATTTAAGTGTAGTGGATTTGAGTTTCTTTGGGAACTCATGTGTGAGTGCTTCAGGACTACAAAAGTATGTCAACGGTTCAAAGTATACAAATAAATTATTGAATCGTTAATGTCCAAAAGTGATCTTCAGGTCAATAATTTTGGATTAATTATAAGATTAATGGACTGCAAGTCACTTTTAATTAATTTAATAGATCGCGGTCGATCATGGAAGCAAAATTAATAATAACATTCAAGTTAAAATTATTTTAAAAAATGCCAAATAATAGCATTAGGTCTAAAAAACATAGCCCAAAAGGGTTTGGGCATGCCACAGGCCGAGGTTGGGGAGCCCAGCAGTAGCAGCTGCTAGCGTTTGGGTCGAATGGGTGGACACGGGACAGGCCCATCAAAAGCTAGCCTTGGGTTGAGTCTGTGAAGCCCATCCAAAGTTGGGTTTCATTATTATTGGGTCGGGGCGAGCTAAGCCCACCAGACACGGCTGCGGGTAAACAGGTCGGGGAGCAGGACAAGGCCAAGCAGCCTATTGCTGCTGGTATTTTGGGCCAGGGACACATGGACAGATCCAAGGAAGGTTGCGGGCTTCCTTATACGATAGGTTGGGCTTTGAGCCCAAGGTAGCCAACCAAGTCGAAGACCTGGTGTGTCCATGTGGTTGCAGCAAGGCCCAAAGGGCTGCTGCCATGGTCGAGACGTCGAAACGACGTCGTCCAGGTGGCATGCTCGACGTGGATTAGCTGCAGGCCAGCGCGGAGGACTATGTTGATGGTGCGGCGGCTGTGCCGTACCGTGCCCAATAGTTATTTTTTTTTCGATTGAATTAGGGTTTGAAAAATCCTAGAATTTCTTCTAATTTATGTATATGCTTTGACTCACAAATTCCACATAGCAATATAATTGCGTAATGCATGAAACATATATATATATATATATATATATATATATATATATATGTATATTGACAAATATATGAAACATATACAATGTATATATTAGAAGGAAATATAAACATGGGGGGGGGGGGGTTCATGCATCATGGGGAATGTTTTCATGCTTCAATGTCGTTTCAAATATCTTCCTTTATAAGCGTACCTGATTGGCAGAAAATAAATAAGAGCCTTTGAATTTTGTAGACGATAGCCTCATCCTACAATCCGTCAATTCCTTAGCTTTTGGCAAGAGCGTGCTGATAACGTGTTTTAGGCCTATTTAACTGAGCTATTCTAAGAGAATAGAGAAGGGGAGGCCAGTGGTAATGAGAGAGAGAAGAGAGAGATTTAATTGTGAGGTGTGTGTTGTATCACCCAATTGTGCCTTTATTTATAGTAGTAGGAGAGGTAAAATCCTTACCCTTTTAGGATTACAACTTTTAATAGGTAATCAACTTCTAATAGGAATATAAGAGATATTCCTAGATTCACTAGGATTTACACAATCACATTCATATTCTAAATATGACTGCAACAAAAATGACTAATTAGAGCTCATATGATTATTTTTAAAAATATATTTTATAAATGCACCCCCAAATTTACTGTGATATTCTCTTCTATTCTCATTATAATTGGACGATTCCAAATAGGGTTTTCATGGCTGAACTTAACCTGCTTGAAAGTCTTATTTATCAAACCCACCATTTGAGCAAAAAATCCCATTTGATTTCAATATGCTTGCTTCTTTTTAGAAAGGGTCGAGAAACTGATTTTGCGATAAACTTATAGTGTAATTGAGAAACAAGAAAAACTAGGTTTTGCAAGATGTACTTGAATTAATAATGGCAATCATTATCTTCCTTGAAATGGCGGTGATTGCCCAAGAACTAAAGCTCTATTTTATACATTTATACATAGCAAACAAGAGATTACATTGAACTCAAATTAAATTACTATATATTTAGTTGGAGATTTGAGAAGAAAGAAAACGAGTCCGTGGGACGAACATAGAGTTTTTGTTACGACCCGTTCCTTGATTCAAAAATTGTACCCTTGCTCAATCAATCTTACTAGCGTCCACTAGCATAAGTATAGCAAGCAGGGTATGCTAGCATCAACCAGCTAACTCACTACTTGTAAAAATCAATAATCCTAGCATCTATTAGGATAAAATATCACCTGCACATAATATACGGCCAGAGATAGCTATACAACATATATAAGAGACCATGTGGTGAAAATAAATCACCAATAATCTCAAGATATTGTCAAATATCATCATAAGTCTCATCAAAGACCAACATATATATATAATGTAAAAACGTTTAGTTTTCAAAGGGATCCACTCAATATGAGCGTGATGTCTCAATAGCCAATTCATACCCAAGATAAGGTACAAATCTACCATGTGCAGGGGTACAAGATCCGCTTCCATGAGTACTGCACCCACGAAGATTAGACAATTTTTGAATTCCCAACTTATTCGAATGGTTTCTCCAGTAAGGATAGATAGGCCAAATTCATAATCGAAAGGAGTAGGTTGAACATTCGCCATACGAGCAAATTGAGGAGATAAACAAGAATAAGTAGCACCTAGATCAATTAAAACCCGAGCAAGATATCCAAAAGCATTCAACGTATCGGTGATAACATTAGGATCCTCATCGGCCTGCTGACGATTCATTAAAAACATCTGGTTCTGCGCTGCACCACCCGAATCACTAGAAGTACGTCCGTCACGAGATCTCTGAGTCTGACCCCAATGACCATGTTGGTTATTTCGACTCCAACTACTAAAGGCTCCACTGCTAGACTGTCCTTGAGAAGTATTATGATGAACGAACTGCGAAGTAGATTGTGGAACAAGAGGCATAACAGGTTGAGGAAACTAGTGAATATGAGGATAAGAATACGGACTGGGCTGAAGGAAATGCTGCCCATAAGTACGATACGGTGCAAACTGTTGATATGGATTATTCGAAATTTCAGGCTCAAGTGGCTGAGTCATCCCATAAGATATCCCCGAATATTGCCTCGGATTAGGGCAATTCCTTCGATAATGTCCCATCTTACCACAATTGAAAAAACTCTCGTACCCGCTCTGCGCTCACCTTCATGGTACATGAAGCAAGTAATTAGAGAAGCTTAGGATCCTTAGGAAAAGAGCCACCCCGAGATCCACTACCAGAGAATCGGCCACTACCACTAGAATCTTTGCTTGCACAAGGTGTAGTATTGTTAGATCCACCGCTAGTAGTAAATCCAGAAGGTTGACCTTTCTTCTTAAAAATCATCTTACTCTTCACTCCGCCCATAGACCTGTATCCTTAATATTTTTTTTTTCCTTGAACTTATTCTTAAATCCTCCAAACTGTTTTTCACCACCACTAGTGCTCGCTTGTTTACCTTTTGCTGACTGCTTTTCCTTTTTCCGATTAATCACTTGTTCAACCCATTAAGCTGTGCAAAAAACTGTTTCATAAGTGACACCATCATTGACTATGACATAGGTGCACAACTCCGGATTAAGGCTAGAAATAAACTGCTTCCTCTTCTCATCGGCGTCATCATGAATACCAAGGCAATACTCGACCAAGCGCTGAAATTCTCATTCATAGTGTACAATAGCCATGTCCCCTTGTTTGAAAGCCAAGAACTCCTACCTCTTGATAGCTTGAAACTCATGGCTTAGAAAACTATTCTTAAACCGCTCATTGAAGAGATCCTAAGTCCAAACCACATCGGCTCGACGGTTGAGATGCTCCGTCTTCCACCAAATTCTTGGCACTGTTGACCAAGAAGAAAGTCATTGTGCTTACTCTCTGGTTCACCGGACATCTCACAACTTCAAGAACATCATCCATATGCTCCAACCAAGATTTTGCTTCTTCCCCGGCTCCACGACGATCCAAAGAGTAGGTAGCATGAATCATGACAATTTTTGCCTAAGTGCGACCATGACTCGCATTAGGAAGCAGTTAGGCTATGCCTCAGTTAATTTTTGTAACCTCAGAATAGGAGTAGGTTCACGCTTAGGCGGCATAATTCTATCAAGTAGACACTTAGTACTACGGTCTAGTGGTATTCCTCTTCACTTGTAAGTGAGAGATCTTAGGTTCGGTTCTCACCAAAGGCGAATTTGAACCACATTATTGTTAGCTCATTGTGAGGCTAAACACACCCCTCCTCCTTAGTGTAGATAATATCGTTGGTTGAAAATTAAAAATAAATAAAAAGATTGTTTTATTCACACCTCGCATTTTTTTATTATACCCTACGTACTTAGTATACCCCATATATACTTTTTAAATTATATTTTATCTTACAACACCCTACTCATTTTCCAATGCTACCTCACACCCCACACTACACAATGCATACACCCCACTCTCCACTTGACGCCACATCAAACTAACACACCCTGACCCCAATAACACAAGTTATGAGGCCGTGATGTGTTGCCTAACACTAAATTGACTATAGTAAATGAAATCACAACAATCTCCATAATCGAAAGCATTTAATCAATAATTCAGAAATCATACATTTACTCAATCAATCATACTAGCGTCCAATAGCATAAGTATAACATGCAGGGTATGCTAGCATCAACTAGCTAAACTCACTACCTGTAAAAATCAATAATCCTATTGTCTACTAGGATAAAATATCACTTGCACATAATCTACGGCCGAAGATAGCTATACAACATATTTAAGAGACTATGCGGTGAAAATAAATCACCAATAATCTCAAGATATTATCAAATATCATCATAAGTCTCATCAAAGACCAACATAGTAATATGCATCCCCATATAAAACATATATATATATATATATATATATAACGTAAAAATGTTTAGTTTTTGAATGGGTCCACTCATAGGTAAAGAAAACACCACAAACAACTGTAGGAACTTGCCAAAAACAAATTTGGGTGAAATGGGGGTCGGATCCACCTCGGATTCGACATATTTTCTTCGAGTGCTCTCGCTGGATTCTGGAAAATAGAAATAGAATGCATGCCCAAGTTAGAGCCTGCAATTTGGGTTAAGAACCACTCTTAATTCGTCCCTAACACTTACGACTTAAAAACACAAAGAGAGATCCCTAATGGCTTGGAGCTCAACGGCTCTTGCAAGAGTTAGTCGCCGGGGTTGGTGATACATTCACAGATAAGTAGCAGGGTCTAAACCCAAGATTTCTCAACTCAAAAACACCCCCAAAAACAAGGAAACAACTCAAACAAACGAAATAGGGCAATGAGTCTCACTTGAGTTCGAGTTACAAAGGTTTGAAGTGCTCGGCTTTAATGGTGGATCACCCTATAGTGGCTCGATGATCCATGCAAGGACATATTCAGTTTCCTTGAGTCTTAGGGATTCCAAATATATGATTTTGGGAGCTGGGTTTATGAAAGAATCGAAGTGAGAGCAAGGGTGAAGCTCTCGGAGCTTAGAGAGAGAAATAGTGTGTCATAGAGTTAGAGAGAGAGAGAGAAAGAGACAGAGAGAGAGAGAGAGATTTCAGAAAATGAGGAGGGAGAGAGAGAGGCTGGAATGGGTTGTAAACCCACTTCAAATATTTTGTGAAATTACAGATTTGCCCCTCCATTTACTTTTAATTACAAATAAACCATTGAGGTCTCGATTCGTAGTTTGCTTTTGACGTAGAACTAACGTACGAAAATAAAGTTATGAAACCTAAGAAAGTATGAGGATAGAATTCTCGAGACGAGGCTTAATAGATTAATTAAGACACCCACTCAAGGGCAAAATAGTCATTTCACATGTCTCGGAAATACAATACAATATTTTAATTGATTGAATGCTTCAATTATGGAGATTGTTGCGATTTCATTTACTATTATGGTAGTAAATACTATTATGTAGTTTTCACTATACTGGTTTTCAAAACAGGGGTTCTTATGCTAAATGATTTTAAATGTGATAAAACTGGTCCATTCACGTTTTGTTCTATCAACCCCTTCAAGACATAACGAGAGAAAGGAGACCACCGGTGGTGACGAGTGGATTTGGCAATGAGGCTTTCATCCTATGGATTTAGGGTGCTGGTTTACTTACTGTAGTTTTATCCATTTTGTAATAATTGCATGATTGTACTTTTGATTATGCATAGCACTGCACTTTTACGTGTTTACTATTGTGTGAAACTTCTAGTTGCTCTAATGTTATGTGATAATAACGGGGTTAAACCTGAGATAATTTGTGTCCCCAAGTGGGGAGGTTGATAAGTGAATTTGGTTGCAGCTTTGGATTTATTATTAATGAACGTTTATGGTTCAATTCTTACACACCATAAATATCTTACCATGGCTTCGTCATTAAGTTGGCTTGTGACGTCATCTCCCGATGGGACCATATAGTCAATTTAGTGACGGCCTCATAACTTGTGTTATTGCGGTTGGGGTGTGTCAGTTTGTTGTGGCGTCAACTGGAGAGTGGGGTGTATGCATTGTGTAGTGTGGGGTGTGAGGTAGCATTGGAAAATGAGTAGGGTGTTGTAAGATGTGAGGTGTGGGATGTGAGGTTGTATTGGAAAATAAGTATGGTGTCTAACGATAAATTATAATTTAAAAAGCATATATGGGGTGTACTAAGTAACTAGGGTATAATAAAAAGTTGCGAGGTGTGAACAAAACAATTTTTTTTTTTTTTAAACAAAAGATATTAGCTACACTAAAAGGGAGGAGTGGGCTTAGCCTCACAATGGACTAGCAATAATGTGGTTCAAATTCGCCTTTGGCAAGAATTAAACCTAATACCTCTTACTTACAAGTGAAGAGAAATGTCATTAGACCGTAGTACTAAAAAGCTAAAACAACCCTTTAAACATTATGAAATTAAAGTTAATGCATACAAATAAAGGAAAACTAATGAAAATAGTTTGAAAATTTTGAGTTTTAACGATAAGGACAAAATAAAAGGTAAAGTGAATAGTATCATGATTGACTTTTTAGTGTAAAAATGTGGTTTTTTGTTAAAGTGAACAGTACTATGAGCTTTTCATTAAAGTTCCCTACAAATAAACGTTAATAAGTACACAACTTAATATTATGCGCCCTTTTTAATTTCACGCAAACTTATTTAGTTGTGTAAGATGAATATGTAGTGATGTGTATTGGAGAAAAATTGTTGTTAGCGATAGTCCAAACCATTAACAGAGATGGATACCTCCCCAGAGATGAACTAAAATTCCGTCATATGTAATACGTTAGGAAAATAAGAAAGAGTAATGTTAGATAGACCACATATATAATGCCATATTGCTATACAATTTGATGCGGCAAGTCATATATACAACTAACATTTAATAAGATAAGTTCATTAATTGACGTGTTATATACACATTACTTGCTACACTATATAAGTAAATCAATATAGTACAAAATGTGATCTAATTTTTTTTAATAAGGAATATTATAAGCGTTCGAACTTTAAAATTTAACTTTTTTATCTTCTTAGTATAAGGAAGTCGGCATGAATTCCATGCTTGTAATGTTTGATGTTCTATGGGGAAGAACCAATCGATCAAATGTTTACCGTACATCATCCATTTCAAGGCTTCACAGATATGTATGCCAAAAGGTATGGAATCATAGCTCCGATCCGAAAGCTGTGAGTTCTCTCGTATCCTTCTCCTTTTTGAGGATTTGGGGTGCCAAGTTGTGAACTTTTTCAAAGAATACACAACCATCATGGACTATGAGGCAGAAGTCACGGACTGCCTAAATATCACATTCGAAGATAGCCTCGATCTTGAGGAAAGGTTCGAAAATGACATTCATCTGGTGGGAAGGCTCATTACAGACAACGAACCATCACAGACAATGGTCAAGGAAACCCTTAAGGTCATCTCCAACTGATGGCTGGCCAGAGGGCTCGTTTTAGCCCTCTAGCTCTCAAAGATATTAATATTTTAATGAACAGTACATTGTCATATTTACCTCCGTCTCCAACCGAGGGCCAAATGGCCTGAGGGCTTGTTTTAGCCCTGTCACAAAAAACCGTCTCCAACCGAGGGTCATAGGGCCAAACATAATTTATTATTTAAATTTAAAAACTACAACAACTTAAATTTAAAAACAACAACAACTTAAATATAAAAACTACAACTTATATTTCAAAACTACAACTAAAATTTAAAAATGACAATTTAAATTTAAAAACTACAAATTAAATTTGAAAACAACATTAACTTAAATTAAAAAATTTTGTGAGGAATGGTGAATGAATGGTTTTAGGTATTGATAGGGAAAAAAATAGAATTTTTGAGAATTAAAAAAAAATGCCCAAAAAACCTAAAAAAAAAAAAAAAAAATTTTGAATCCAACTGTAACTGGCGCCAGCTAGCCGTTGGATTCAAAATTCTTTTTAAGAATTCTACTTGGTTATAACTAACATAAATACATATATTGTATTTAATGTAAATGTATTCCTGTTGGTTATAACCGACGGGATTAAGCGGTTTTCTGGCCAGCCCCGGGCTAGCAGCCAGCCCTCCAGCCCTCTCTAATTCCGTGGGGCCCTCTCTGATTCCACAGCCATCTGGCCTAGACCTCGGTTGGAGACGGTTTTCGAGCTATTTTCGGCCCTCTGGCCCTCTAGACCATTCGGTTGGAGATGGCCTAAGTTAGCGTGGAACAAGATAGGTATGGTGAGGGTTCTACGAACTAAAATGAACATTTACGCCATTACTGTAGGAGAGGAGGCTGTGGCAAGGAAAATTATGGAAGGAAACCCATGGTTCATTAGAGATTAACCTTTTCTGTCAAACTATGGCCCTCCAACCACTCACTCGACAACATCGAGCTTGATCGAGCAATTTATTAGATCCAAGCTCATGGGATTCTATGGAATTTCTGTACAATGAAGAACGCTCGAAATCTGGGATAAAAAATTGGTTTCGTCTTGGAGGTTGAAGACCCTATGGAGACTGGATTCCAGGGATTCCTACGCCTGAGGGTAGATTTCGATGCGAACAAGCCCCTGATCACTAACTTCTCTGCCCCATGCCCAAGATTAGGTTCCTATACCATTCGATTAAGGTATGAAGGTCTTTGAATTTTTTGTTATAAATGTGGCTGACTTGGTCACTCAACTCGAGCGGTTGCCCTCACCTTGCTCCTCCATTACCTTCCAGCGAGAATAGGTACAACGGGAACCACAGGGTTCAACCCTCATCCAAAGCACCGAGAAAGGCCACTCTGGTGGGTGGCACCAATGAGTAACACTGGAGATGTAAATGGAAGGGTGACGATGGTGGTTTTTATGGTCTACCAGAAGAGGAGATGGATATTCAGACGAACATGTGTCTGGCCAAAAGAAAACCAGATGAGCTAAGAAAAATTCTTGCGGTATGATCTAATAATTCTCTGCAGACTTGGTCTCCCACGATGACAGTTTCCCACACTCTTCCTGCAGGGATGAGTCACAATTCAAAACATACCCTCACCACACGATCAGACAAACAGCCAAATTATGGACACATGTGGCATGCAGATAGCTTTGGGACCCAGTTCACTAATGGTACACTTACAATTGTTGTTAATGAGCTATCCCTGGAAAAGGATTGGTTTGATCCCAGAAGAATACCCCCTCGGGGAAAGTTCGAACAGGCCCAACCCAGTTTAGAGTTCACAATCATGGACTGTTTCCCACCTCAAACCAAGTTTAATGAAGTGAGTGCTGAAAGCCTTAATATGGCATCTCAATTTATCAAACAATCCAACGGTGGTGAGGGAGAGAATATCGCAGCTTCAACTCTACCAGCCAGAAAACCAGAGTCGCTGTTAACGCTTAAGAGTAGGCGTCCCCTTCATATTTCCAACCTGAAACCCAAGGGATCTAAAGCTATTTTAATCAAGATTCTAAAAGACGCTAGGCGCTAGTCGGGCGGCGGGTTAGGGCCTAGCGCCTAGACGGCTAGGCGGGGTCTAGGCGGGCGCCTAGGCGGACTAGGCGGATTTAAGTAAATCTATTATATTTCGGGTAAATAAATGTCTGTTTATATTTAAAATATATATAATTTCATCATAAACTACGAAATAGAATGACATATGTATTATAAAATATTGGAATATAAAGAAAACATGGGGAACAAACATATAGTGTGTGCCCATTTAAGTATTCAACAAGTCTTTTACAATTTATTGAAAAAAAATTAAATGCAAATTGAAAGTTATCTATTTTTTATCAAAGTGAGTCGCAACTTAGGCAGGTGCCTAGGCGGGTCTGGGCGGGCTAGGCGGTCTAGACAGGCGCCTCAACTGGTCTAGGCGCCCTTTATTAATTTTCAAACGCCTAGGCATTAATCGGGGCGATGACCAGCCGCCTAGCGCCTAGGCGGGGCCTAGGCGGCGCTAGGCGGAGATTTTTAGAACAGTGATTTTAATGAACTTCTCCATATCCATCAGAAGGAAAGTGGCTTGGTGAGACCAATAAGTCAGGTTCTCGCATTACACAAGGCGGTGGTGGATTCTCAAGTACTCCATACACTTGGATCACAACTTAATCAGGGGGTATAAAGGAGCAATTGGACAGGGTGCTGGTGACATCCAAGTGGAAAGAGAAATTCATCAATGCTTCAGTGACTCATCTTGACCTTAGTCAGTTAGATCATATTCCCCTTCTTCTATCGGTGGATGGGTAAATGGCTAGGCGTGGTGGCAGAAATGTTGATCAGGGAATCGAAAACATTAAAGGTCTAAAAGTTGACACAATTAGGTTAATGATGATCAGGGAAACTTATTGGCAATCCAGATCCTGAAATACTCGGTTCTTATTAGCGCCAAGATGAAACATTAACAGTATGTTTGGATGAGGGAAATAAACTTGAAATTTTGGTAAAAGTCAGAATTTATAAATTAACATGCACCAATTCCCTTGTTTGGATTCATAAATGATGCGAAAATTACTTGACACACAAATTAAACCCTCTTTTTGACAATTGTAGTATAGATGTAAGTAGGGTATCGTTCTAGGCCGGGGATTAGGAGGGCTTGCTAAATCCTCTCAAAAACATAAAAAAACAAAGTTACAAATGTAAATAAAAGACTTTAAAAGTAAAGGGGGATTTGGATTTGATGAATTTAGAAACAAAACATAAACTTTGGAAAACAAAACAAGTTTTAAAACGAATTTGGTTTAAATAAATGGATGGAAGGTTAGCTAAGGGGTTCTTCTCCACACATGTCTTGCTTGCATACAAAATGATTTCCAATTGCATTTCAATAACTTATTAATTCTCAATGCCCCAAGTTAATTAGGTACGCTTAAATTAACCCTCAGATTTTCCTACTTTTATTGAGTTGGATGATTGCATACGACAACCCAAAGCATTCTTCACAAGTTCCCTACATGAATTGCATAATAGAGATACAAGCAAGAATCATTAAGTTCTATGAAAATCATAAGCATTGACGAGGCATTCATAACTATGGAATACGCATGTTACTCTTGCCAAGAATTTACTTAACGCGATTGTGACTAGCAACCTTCACTACTTGTGAATATAAGTTCATGACAATTAGGTGAAACTCCCTTATATTCTAGCATCAAATTCATGCATGCAAACTAAGTGTCGACCCTCAATCAACATACACAAATCAGTTTTTATACGAACGGATAAGTAAATTGAATTCATAACTTATGAAACGCAATTAAAAGTAATTAAATCATATTGCAAGCAAGGACATGTGTTTCGAATTCCCCCCTAGCCAAGGGGGGTTTAGTTCCTCATTATTACAAAACAAAGATAAACAAATTTAAACATTGAAAAACAAAGGAAAGAAAGCACCTAAACGTTCCAACGATCCATGTTGGATAGCAAGCGCGTCCAAGGACTTTTCTCCTTCTCTTTGCCGCAACAACAAGGTTGGAATGATGTTGAAGGGTTGGTTATTTGGAGGAATGGATGGGAAGAGGTTTAGATATGTAGGAGAGGCAAGGAAAGGTTTGGAGAATGGTTAATTTCTGGATGATTTGAATGAGGTTGCTGCCATGGTATTTATAGGAAGAGGATGGACATGTTTAATGCAAAAATCTGGTGGAATGAAGTAGGTAAGGCATGGCAAGGTGGAGAATTGTTGGTGAGGGTAGGTTTTGAGTCATCCACTCACATGTCATGGTGAGTTAACAATTGCATCATCCACTCACATGTCATGGTTTGAATGAGGTTGCTGCCATGGTATTTATAGGAAGAGGATGGACATGTTTAATGCAAAAATCTGGTGGAATGAAGTAGGTAAGGCATGGCAAGGTGGAGAATTGTTGGTGAGGGTAGGTTTTGAGTCATCCACTCACATGTCATGGTGAGTTAACAATTGCATCATCCACTCACATGTCATGGTGATTTAAGCATTGCATCATCACTCAAATTTCTGGTGAAAGTGAATTAATGCCCACGGCATTGAAGAATTTCTTGGTTTTGTTCAATCCTTCTAGAAATTTATCCCTTCTTGCAACTTGTATTTGTTTCACCAGATTTTTAGCATGTTCATAGCCTCTTTTGTCTTCAAATTCGTCCATCCATCTAGCTTGGATCATAAGCAATCCATCTTGGGCCCAAAAACACTCCAAACTACTCCAAATTGGCTCAAAATGCACCCTTAGCCCATAAAACCTACAAACACACGAATTTAGCTTTAAACACTTTTATAAATACTAAATAATTACCAAAATGCAAGAAAACAAGCAAGCTAAGACGCATAAATATGCTCCTATCAATAAACATGGAAATTTAGAATTTCCGCATGGAAAAAAAACTTGGAATTTGGGACCTTCAATTCCCAAGTTCAATTCCATGCATGACGCCTTTCTTTTTCCAGAAATTCTGGCCTATAGTTGGGAGGGACATCACGCAAGCTATTTAATATTTTCTTACCACTGGGAAATTATTGAAGCAAGTGAACTATACTCATGTGGCCTTGGTTCCAAAGCAGAAATTCCCTCAAGATATGGCACAATTGCGGTCGATTAGCTTATGTAATGTGGTCTTCAGGATTGCGTCTAAGGTTTTCGCTAATCGGCTCAAGTTGGTGCTCCCTTTGATCATATCACAAACCCAAAATGCTTTCGCGCCAGGACGGAACATATCATATAACACCATCATTGCTTCGAAAATTGCCAACTATATGTTTCGAAGGCAACGAGAGAAGAACGACTTTTTGTCATTGAAATTAGACATTAGTAAAGCCTATGATTGAATCAAATGGAAATACCTTCAAGGAATTCTGGAGAAAATTGGGTTCTCAACCAAGTGGATCAGGTTGATGATGGTGTGTGTCTCAACTGTATCTTACTCGATTATCTTCAATGGTACCTCACGTGGTTATATAAAGCCATCCATAGGATTGAGGTAGGGTGATCCTCTGTCACTATACCTTTTCCTCTTATATGTTGAAGGATGTAGGCATTAATTGAGTTGAAAGAACGATATGGGGTTCTAAAGGGTATCTCGATTTGCCTAGAGTTCCCTCGATAAACCACTTACTATTTGTTGACAATAGTTTGCCTTTCTACCGTGCCAACAGGCTGAATGTCAGCAAATTATTGAAGCTTTACAATCTTATGAAAGTTCATCTGGAAAAAAAAGTTAATTTAGCCAAAAGCAAGGTATGTTTTAGACATAACATAAAGAGACATGAGTAACTTAGGTTGGCTGCAATACTAGGTGTTCTTCGGGTTGACTGCCATGCAAAATATCTAGGTGTGCTAACCTTGGTTGGGAGAAACAAAAGTCGTCGTTTTTGGCTACATTAAGGGATGCGTGTGGAAAAGACTTCAAAGTTGGAAAGGTAAACTTCTCAGTGCAGCAAGGAAGGAAGTTCTGGTCAAGGTCGTGGCTTTATCCATCCTTATTTACACCATGAGTTATTTCTTGCTACTGAAACATTTCTATGAGGATCTCAACATAATGATTGCCTCCTTTTGGTGGAATGGAAATGAAGGGGAAAAGAAACTTCACTGGTGCTCTGGGGACAAGTTATGCATACCAAAAAAATGAGGGGGACTTGGGTTTCGGAATCTATATGCCTTCAATATGGGCATGCTCGCTAAACAAGGATGGAGACTTATTACCAAGCCTCATGCCTTGGTGGCAAGAATGCTAAAGGCTAAGTACTTCCCTAATGAAAACTTCTTGGATGCACAGCTCAAGTCATGCGTGTCATACTGTTGGAAGAGTATGTGCACTGTTCATCAAGTTATTCGACACGGCTCAAGGTGTCTGATAGGTTGTGGCCATTTAATTAGGATATGAAAGTATCCTTGGATTCCACTTCCTTCCACCCTTTTCTCCTAGGCCGGCTTGATGTAATTTGGAGATGGTCAATGAGCTCACCCATCCTATTACTATGTCATGGAATTATGAGTTGATGCGTTCTCTCTTTTCTAGCATGTACGTGGACTTAATTCGATCAATCCCATTAAGTTTTCGTTCTTCTCTGGCTTATCTGAGCTGGCACTATGAGAAGAAAGGGAAATTCATGGTTAGGAATGCATATCACATTGCTAGATTAGGGATCCAACCAACGAACAATGGTGCTTCATCCTCGTTTACGGTTGTTTCACAAATTTGGCTCATGGTTTGGTAGGCCAATGTCCCACCAAAGGTGAAAGTGTGCATCTAGAGACTTGTGCAATAATTTTATCCCAACTAAGGCAAATCTTGTTGCTCGTCACATTGCTACTAATTCATCCTATGTAGTGTGGAACTTTTATGGGGAAACAACTGTTCATATCTTGAAGGATTGCCCTTATGCCAAATGTGTATGGATGACTTCACATTTGGGCGTACGGTTGTGTGATTCTGCTCCTACTTCTTATATGGTGTGGATTGAGGAAATCAGTGAAGTACTTCCCCCTAGTGACTTTGATTCATTTCTTATTCTTTGATGGGCTTTATGGGGAGCAAGAAATGAAAAACTTTGGTCAGACAACATTGAGCCAATGGACATATGTGCTGCTAAGGTTATCTATCACTGGCAGGAACTCATTTTTACTACTAAAGCTCAGTTAGGAGTCAGAACTCGATTTCTAACACCCCCCAGGTAGTTGCCTCCGAGCGCTGGGTTAATCAAGACGGATATTGAGGTGCATGGAAACACGATTTGAGGGTGGCAGGTTATGGAATCATTGTTCGTGGAGACACTGGGAACTTTTTAGCGGCAAAGTGTGGTTGATTTGAGGATGTTTTCTTTCATTTTTAAGCAGAAGCTATGGCAGTCAGAGAAGGCTTGATTTGGGCAATGGAAATGGGGTTTTAAAACATTCATTTTGAGAGTTATTCGCTTCAAATTGTGGAAGCGTTGAAGGACTCATCCATTAATTTGTCCTCAATTGGGCAAGTCGTGAAAGATATCAAGGCGCTGCTCCTATCAATCACTGAGGCTACATTTACCCATACTTTTTCCACAAGCTAATGTTGCTGCCCATAGGCTCGCACAATTCGGTCTTTCCTGTAGTCAAATTTGTATATGGTATGAGTCTCCTCCAAGTATAGTCCATGATTTACGTGTTGACAAGAGTTTGGTACTGTAATTGGCTTATGTAATGATCTTTTGTAACGACCTTTTATAAGGGTTTTTATTAATGAATATGCTATCATTTCCTTAAAAAAAATGGAGGGGTTTATTGGTATGTGGGGTTTTATATTCAATAATACATTGTTAAGATAAATTTTTCACTATACGACATTGTATTATTAAATTGGAACATCACGTGACGTGAACTCTTTCTATATAAGTTGCTCTCAAAATCAATATATTTATCTGACAACAAACCTGTAGCCATGTACGGCTGTAACGCGGGTTGCAAGTTTACATTCCTAAAATGAAGTAAATTAAACTATGAGCTTGTAGTATGGGGAGCTTTCTATCGTGGATGGCTGGTATTGGTTCCTCTCGATCGAATTCTAACGCTGAAATTATTGGTTTTTTACTTTTTCTTTTAAGATTCTCTCTCCGTCATGAGAGTTCTTCTTTTCGGTGTGAGCGTTTTCCTTTCTTGTCAAACCCTATTGTTACCGCCGGCCCTAGCCATGGCTGGGGTCGGTGGTTGTTCACCCTTGCCTTCTCTTTTCTCTTTCTTTCTAATTTCTTTTACTTCATTTTCCATATGTTTGCCATCTCGATTATCACTACCTTTCTATCTCAATTGCTTATGATTTCATCTCTCTAAACCCCACATCAAGTCCCATTTTAACTTCATCCTTTGTCGTCCATCCATTTCTATGTCTTTCAGTAACCCTTCTCTTTTGCTTCAGCCTTCAATGTTTCTACCCCAACTCCGATCTGCATACACTTACCACATTCAATGTGTAGAGCTCCGGCTAGGGTGTTTACACCATTTCTAGGTGTGTAAAACATTCACAATTTGAAACATTCAGCCTTCAATGTGTAGAGCTCCGGCTAGGGTGTTTACACCACCACATTCACTCTGTTTACCTTTATTGGCTCTGTTGTTAATGGGTTACGTATTTCCATTAGCTTCTTTCGTTCAGTGGATGCGATCGGAAGGATGTTCGTTGTGGGATGCGGTAAACTCCATTTTCTTCTCTTTAAGAGACATGATATCTGACAGCCATTGGGGATGCTAGCAAGCAGTGGTTTAGAGGATAGGGTATTCTGTTTTGGAGTGTTTCTCTTTTTGGTCTTCAATGTAAGGCTGGGCACAGGTTTGGTCAGGCCCAATTTTGAAGGGACCAGATTGGACCCGGGTGTAAAAGAAACTGGTCGGGCTTGGCAGGGGATAATAAATTTTAATATAGGAACCGGACCGGGTCCACGGGTCCTTGGTTGAAACGGGCCGGGTTCACAGGTCCTTGGTTTTTTATTTTTTGTCGGAACCTCCACCTTTCTCAACGTCTTCGCCAACATCTGTTGAGGCCACGCTGTCCTCTCCTTCGACGCTAAATACCTAAAGCCCCTGGAGTCCCAATCCTAGGAATCCCGACCCCTCAACTCCTCTGCCTTCGCAGCGAAAAGCTAAGTCCATCACGATCATAAATTTGTAAAATCCGCATGAAATCGAAAAGGGTATAAGCAATGCAAATTGCCCATCACACACCAACCCCAAATACACAAAACCTAAATCAAATAATGCAAAACAATAAGAGGAAGATGAATTGTAAGGTTGAGCAACACCTTCGCCGTAGCCAAGCCAGTAACACAGAGAAACTGGTCCGCCGTCGGGCTTCAGCTGATGGTTCAAACTTAGTGGCCTTCTGATGGCTCGAGCTGCTAGAATGATTGCAACTTTGAAATTCCCTGGAAATCGTACATCCACACGGAGTAGTCGTAGCTGCCGAAAACAACTCGAGACACAGTGTGATCTACGGCGAGGGCGGAAATGACTTTTGTGTGTCCCTTGAGAACAATCTCATTGCTCACCGGAATCCAAAACCTGTTTTCGAAATTCACCTTCGAATCAGAATCGAAATCGAAATTGTCCCTATTATGGAAAACTAAGAACATAGGAGAATCAATAGATGGGTGGGAGGAGAACCGAAATCTCACGGTGCTGATGATGGGGGTCTTCTTTGAGGAGGAGAATCGAGAGATGGGTGGTGCGACAGGTGCGACGATTCTGAGTTTGATGTCATCGAGGTCGAGGAGGAGAAGACGAGTGACAGGGATTATGTGGGTAGGAGGAGACGAGAAAGAGTCGAGTTACAGACTGGGTTGGGCCAATAGACAATAGAGGGTAATAGGCAATGAACGGTCCGGGCTAGGGGCACGTTTTCCCCAATCTCTGGAACTAGCCCGCCTCGTTATTTATCAGGAACCGGCCCGCCCCGCCCTGTTTGAAGGGATATAATGAGATTTATGTGGGATTTCTAGTGACTAACATGCATATACAATTCAAAATTTATATACATTTGCAACGGAAGCATGTTATCACATAATATCAAAGCTATAGTCATGCAAATCCCCTTCAAGAAGCATAGGTTCATATATGATGCATTTAAGAAAATATTGAAGAACAAAGTGAAGGTAGAGTTTTATACCTCTTGATCTAGACTTGAGACCAAGGATGGACCACCTCCAAGCTCTTTGTTCTTGGAACTCCTTGAGTCTAGCCTCCCTCCTTGCTTCTTCCACCTTGATAGATTTAGAGCTCATTTGATTCTCCTCTAGTCTCAAAAGTAGAAGACCTCTAAAGATCCACACCCACTAGTGTAGTGAGATGGATGTTAGAATAACCAAAAAGGAGAAAAGATGATTAGCTATCTCTCCCTTATGGTGGCCGGCTATATGGTGTCTAGAGAGAGAGACTTTTTTTTTCTCTAGTTGAAAAGAACACACAAAAACCCCTAATCAATATTTTCACTAAACTTCCTTTATAAATGTCAAAGAAGTGAGTCAACCTCTTGACTCCCTCTCTCTCCTTTCACTTGTATTGGCCGGCCCCTTTAGTGTGGGTTTGGACTTTGGGCTTTCATCATCTCAAGTCATTATATGCTTGAATAAAAGGACCCAATTCGTTTGGGCCCAATGGGCCCGAATGAACCCGAACTTTTCTTTAAGTCCTAAACGATCTTTTATCGTTTATATGATTTCTTTAGACTTTCTAATTAATCATAACACTTAATTAATCCAATTAATTAATTCCATCATCCTTTAGTTGTCTCACCACAAGAGTGTTTCGGTGTACAATCATTTTAGGTTCTAATTAGCAAGGCAGTGAGGTGATTGGTATCAATCCAATTGATTATTATTTATCCAATCACTTAGTGAATTAAAACTTACTTTTAATTTTCCTTCTTCTTTGATGAATACTTATTTAATCATCTAGAATAACTCACAAGCCATGAGTGACATCTAACCATATATCATGGCTACCCAAGCTAATGTAGAATTTGTTCCGAGAACCTATTCGGTTGGAATTACAATGTAATTTGATCATTCTCTAATACAATACTCACAATCACATTACTAGGGTATGGATATTTAATGTCAAACCCCTAATGTGATTATATCAACTTATATGATTCTATTGAGTCGTATAGGAACTCTTTCCATCATTACGCTCGATACTTCGGCCGAAGATTCCTGAATCATATCTTAGAGTATTCATCCTCTCATAACGAGGATTAGAGATCCCTTGTTGATCATTCACATGCCTCTGAGAATAAATCACTGACCCCAACAATGCATAAAACACATCCAAGATGAGATCTGGTCACGTCTCATTATCAAATGATCAGCAACGTATCCCCAAGACAACTATGATGTCTCAGGTCAAAGGATTACTTACATTATTCCAACTAGTAAAGTTACTTGCTTGACATGTGAGTAGACCTCCATGCAAGTACTCTCGTTTGATTGTGTTCAGTGAACTCATTCCCATAATGAGCACCTACATACTTGTCTTAGTGTCACTACACGAATGGCATGAGACTTTCCATCCTTCCCATTGGAAGGGGACATAGTATGTACTGGTCTATGTATTGTCAGTGTCCCTCCGACAATCCTATGACCAGGAACCCTTTTGGACATCATGGTTATGTGAAGAAGGTCTCTGCAGTCTAACATCATTAGATTACTTCTTCCTGATGCGAAAATAAGTTAACACACAAATTAAACCCTATTTGTGACAATTGTAGTAATGATGTAAGTAGGGATCGTTCTAGGCCGGGGATTAACTAGGGATGCTAACCAAAGTAAAATTAAATTAACAACATAAAAACAAAATTTAAAACACTAAACTAAACTCAAAACACTTAACTAGAATAACTTAAAATAAAACTAACAAATAATCTAAAACAAATCAAAAGACTCAAAATAATTCAAGACTCAAGAAAACACAAACTAAATTGATTTCTAACAAATCTAACACTTTAAAATAAATGGGGGATTGATTTTTTACGAGAAGTAAATTAAACTTAAAACAGAAACTTAAAAACAAACTTCAAAGAAAATATGTTTTATAGAATGATGAGACGTTAGTTAGAGGGGTCCTTATCCACACATGAACATATGCATATAATTTAATTCCCAGTTATGAATTCAACAAACGAATAAATGACAATGCTCCAAGTTAATTAGGTCCGCTTAAATTAACCTTCAGATTTTCCACAAGTTATTAGGTTGGATGATTGCATACGACAACCCAAAACATTCCCTACAAGTTCCCTACATGAATTGCATAATAGAGATACACGCAAGAATCATTAAGTTCTATGAAAATCATAAACATCGACTAGGCATTCATAACTATGGAATACGCATGTTAATCCAACCTAGGGTTTACTAAACACAATCGTGACTAGCGATTTTTACTACTCATGAATATAAGTTCATAATGATTAGGTGAAATTCCCTTATATCCTAGCATCAAGTCTAAGCATGCAAATTAAGTGTCGACCCTCAACCCACATACATAAACAAGTTCTTAATCAACACAGAAAAGTAAACCACATCCAACATTCATAAATTCATAACTGGAGTAAATCAAATTATAATAAACAAATATTCATGGCTTCAAATTCACCTCTAACCAACACGAATTTAGTTATACATTATTCTTAAATTAAACCATAAAATAAAACATAAGTTTTGAAAGATTAAACCGAGATAGGAGAGTGCTTCCGCGTCTGACCTGCTGTCCTGCTCCCTCACGTCTCCACACCGAGAGACTGCTAAGGCAGCTCTTCCTTCTCTTTCTCTTCTGTCTGCCGTATGACCTGCCTCCACTCCTTGCAGCTGCTCTCTGACTTCCTTGCGTCAGGCAGCTCCCTCTCGCTGCCCTCACGTCTCTCGCTCCCCGCGTCCGTGCTGTTTTTCCCAGCTGTGCTTCCGCGTCTCTCTCTCTATCAGTTCGTCTATCCTTTCCTCTCGCGCTGCCTAAGGCAGCGCCCTCCCGTCTCCACCAGCTGGTTTCTGTCTCCCTTATTTCTTTTTCTATTTGCTCTTCCTTCCTTCCTTCGTCTCTTGCGTGCTGTCGGTCTTCTTTCAAGCTGCCAAAGGCAGCGTGCTCTTTCTTTCTCGCTGTCCTTCCACCTGGCTGCTGCAAAAGCAGCTTTTCTTTTATTCTTTCTTTTCCATCATGCACTCCCACGTCTTCCTCAAATGCCAGCCCTCCTCTAATTATTTCTTCCCACTAGCAGCATGTGCTGCCTTTCTTTTATTTTCTGCCAAAACGTTTTCTTAAGTTACAACAATAAAATAAGTGAGCAAGGTAGAAATGACGAATTTATTACTTAAAATCACACTTGTGCTATTTTTATTTTCTTAGCTAGATAAATTCGATAAAACACAAAAACAAAGTAAATAACACAAAAATATGAGGAAATAACTAAGAAAAGACAAGAGAATTTGATGTAAAATATATATAAATATGAGCTTATCACTTCCATCGATCCATTGTCCGTGGATTCACTCTTTAGGACGTATATCGTTTATTGAGATAGTCCTAATGAGTGACTTTGCCTTTTGATGAAAGTAGAGTTTTCCATACATATAGACATTGTCCTGAAAGGTTTCTTTCAAATATTGACTTTCAGGGCTTATCTCCAACAATCTCCCACTTGCACTAAAGTCAATCAGTTTTGCATCTTATAGATGCTAGTTGAGTGAACTTGAGCTCGTAGGTTAACTAAGTTATGCATTAATCCTTTTAACTTAAAAGGATTTACTTATTAAATGTTTCCAAAACATTTAATGTTGTCTCTTCTTTGTGTTCAAATACTTTGATGAAACCTTGATTCCATGGCTTGAGCTATCGCCCCATTACGTCGTAGTATCCTACTAATGACCTTATGGTTTGGATTCAATCATTGGTTCATAATGAACCTGTTGGAAGTATGCCCACAAAGCCACTCATTTGATGTAATAGCTTTTTGGAATACTTAATATGTTAAACTTTTATATGTTTAACGGAAGGGCAATACTTATTGTTAATCACTATTTATTGAATCATGTGTTTAATCAATAAGAGAATCCAAGGGATGTATTTGACATAAGAGATAAGTGATCTAATGAGTTAGATTAAGGAGACCTTTCTCTTATGTTCATTCCTAAAACGTTCCTAGCCATAGGATTGCCAATTGGGCATTGACAATCCGCTAAGGTTAGTATGTGTTATGTTGACTCAAACGTGAGTATGAACTAGTCTCAAGTCATTTGGTGTTGGACACTAAGACAAACACATAGGTGCTCGAAAGAGTAATCGAGTACACTGAACTGCGATTAATGAGAGTTCAAACATACATGTCATGTACGAACTCTAAGGTTACAATATGCAAAGTAGTCCTTAGACCTGAGGCATCATAGATGTCTAATGGTTAGGTCCTTGATCTTTGATCATGACAAAGGCATTCCCTCGGATTGTCCACGGCATTGTTGGGGTCATGTGATCTAGTCATGTAGGCATATGAATGCACAACAAGGGATCTCTAACCTTCCATGGTGGAAGGAGTATACTCTAAAATATGATTCTAAAGTCTTTGGCCAAAGCAAATGAATATGACTAAGGAAGATGTTCCAAATCATATTCAAGGGAATCATATAAGAAAATATCACATTGGATAGTAGACATGAAACAAACTATCACTTAAAACAATGTGGTTAAGAGTATTGTATTAGAGAAGGACCGTATTGCATTGTAATTGTAACTGGATAGGTTCTCCAACCAATTCTACTTAGCTTGGGTAACCATGACATACTGCTAGGTGTCACTCATGGTTTGTGGAAGCCCTATTGATTAGCAAACACTAATCATCAAAAAGGGAGAATTGAAATGTGGTTTCAATTCACAATCGATAGTTAAGAGTAACATCGCCCACTGCCTCGCTAATTGGAACCTAATGGATCGCACACCAAATAAGGATATATGTGAAGCAATTAAATGAAATGGATAAGCAATTAAATGGTTTAATTGAAGAATGGTCAAGATTAATTAATTAGTTAATTAATTATACGAAATGTTCGTATTGGGCTTTTAAGTTGGTTTTAGGGCTTCGGGGCCCAAAAGTGTTTTGGTCCACAAGGCCCATTATGTTTAAGTTGTATGACAACTAAAACAAAATGGGCAATAAGCCCAATAACCATATAGGCCAACCATTTAGGGTGAGGGTATGCAAGTTTGCTTAATTGCAAGTTTGCCACTCACCTAAGAAATGAAGTATAAATTCATCTTTATAGCTTTGTTTTCAATTAGGGTTTTCTAAGCTACTTGGGGAAAGTTATCTAGCAAATTTACTTCCCTAAGTGATCCATTTTCATCCTCACAAATTACATCCTTGGTGAAGAGACATAGAGACATCAAACTTTTGGTGTTTTGGAGAACTAATCCTCAAATCCTCAAAGAAGCAAAGGAGCACTAAAAGGAGGAAAATCACAAGGAAGATCCAAGGAGCAAGGAGGTGACTTGAAGGCCCTCCACTTGGGTGAATCCCTTGTGTAATCAAGGATGAGCTTCAAGGGTAAAGAATCTCTAAATTCTTAATTATCTTTAATGTTGTTAAAGAGTCTTTTGGTTCACCATATACTAGGCTTTGAAAGTCATGGGTTTCATGAATTGTTTTTGGATGCATGCCTACTTTAAAGAGTTAATTGTTAGCATATGTATTCAAATGTTCATACATGTTCTTAGCTAGGACAATTTTTCCTTCAAGTGGTATCAAGAGCCTAGGTCTAGTGTATGGTGGATCCTTTTGGGTTTTGTGATTTTCATGTTTTATGATTTAAATGTTGTAAATGTTACAAGCTTTGTTCTTGCTTTGAATATAAATTTTGCTAGAAAATTTTGCATCTCAAATGTTGTAGATGTATTTCATTTAAGCATGAATATTGGAACTAAAATTTGGTGCCATGTATTTTGAGTTTTCATAAGTGTTCTTCAATGTTCTTGGAGTTCTTGCCAAGAACAAAAAGTTTTGAAGTTTTGATTCAAAAAGTTTTATGTTTTTACATAAAGTTTTGATTTAATTTTAGTGGGTGATGGTTAATGATTAAGTAATTTTAATGGGAGACAAACTTTGTTTTAAAGAATGACATAAATCATTTCATACAAAATTTTATTTCATCTTTACCTCACCTAACATAACCCACTTACAAAACTTTGTATAAAATTTGAATTTTACCAATAAAAACCACTTATGGCAGGCCACCCTATTAAATAGGGTATTTTTGGGTGTTTTGTGCACTTACATAAAGTTTTGATACTTTTGTGTATTTGCATTTTGGCCCAAAAGTTTACGTTTTTACGTTAAGGTCCAAAAACTTTAAAGGACAAATTGTTTTGCTCCTTTAATGATGTTTTTGACATTATTAAAAATGTTTGGGTTCTAAGTTGTAATTACATGAAGTTGTGGACTCTTGTGTTTTTACAAAGTGACCCCAAAAGTTTTTGTTTTTAGAAAATGGCCCAAATTAGATGAGAACAAAATGGTTTGTCTCTTTAAATGAGAATTGGATTTTCATTTTATTTAGTTTCATTTAAATCAATTCTATGGATCCAAAAACCAATTGTTTTAAAGTTATTTTCGTAATTAAATGTGTTTGATTAAGAGAAGGGTGATTATGAACCAAATGCCTCGATAATTGAGCTATGTGATTGGCCGCTTTACATTATGAATGTTTGGGCTTGGTAGTGTAGATTTGAATGTAATTTGATTAGTTCAAGATTGTTGTAAATGGACATAAGTCCATCATTTGTGTTGTAAAAGGGCATAAGCCCTTATTATTATTTCATGTATTCCTTTTGTTTAAATGTATGCAAAATGGAATAGTTGGGTCCAACGCCCAATAGGAAATAACGGTTTAATTGGATTAAACGCGTAACTAAAATCAACAACTACATACCTTAGACCCAAGGTCCAACACAAGGCTCGTGTTGGATCAAATCAAACGGTTCATAATCATCCTAAAACCTAATATGACTATATAGTCCATATGAGGATGCAAAGCATTCGTTAGTAGTTCCATATAGTCTCGCTTGTTTCAACGAAACAGTGGGAGTATTATATACTACTAATTCATATAAACTTGGACCAATGGTTGTGATAGGCCCAAGTTCTTTTAATGTGATTAAAATGTTTTGATGTAGCCCAACGCTATTCCCTCAACAAATTAATATTTAAGTTGATAAGCGAGAGATGTTTAGAATATCTCTTCGTAGGCCTTCCATCGTGGTGGGTTCCAAGCGTTTGTGACTCATGCACCGGCTTCACCCTATCATGGGGGAGTACAAAGTATGTGCTTACATCCAGGAGGAATCCATATACATATGATGAGGTGAGTGTAGGCAACGAGGATAGCCGATATCATATCATTGTGAGGCTATTCTTGAACCCCTTCACGAACTAAGCATGGTGGGAATAACTTAAACTAAGTGCAATGGTGCCGATATCGTATCATCGTGAGGCATCATTCTCTAGAGGCCAAACGAGATGGGTAATTACAAAAGGTTGTAAATGAATAATGCGTTATTCTCTCATCATTATTTTTGCTAACCAATATCGTATCATCGTGAGGTGGGCTTGGTAATGGTGAGTCTCCCATAACCCACTAAGAGTTCAATATAACTCTCGAATTCTATTGAGGGATGTGGAATTTGCCAAAAATAGTGGGTGGTACTATTTGATTAAAAGACCCAATCAAAATAGTTTTAAACAACAATGCTAATTCGATTTCTGTTATGTTATGTAGTGAACGACATGCCTAAAATTATACCCACCATTATACTTGACAAAAAGGGCCTAAAGGGCCAACGTTTCCTTGCTTGGTATCGCCACATTGAGAATGTCTCAAAGGTGAAAGACATATTGTATGTACTTAAGCAATCCCCTCCTCATGTACCTCCTACGAAACTAGCTTCAAAGGAGGAGTGTCAAAATTATATTAGACACTATGAGGATGACTTACAAGCCAAATGCTTAATCCTCACTTCACTTAGTGAGGAGCTTATGAAGCTACATAAGCATATGGACACTTCTTGTGCCATGGTTGAAAGTTTGCATAAGATGCATGACCTTGAGACTAGTAATGTACGATTCTCAAATATTTGTAGTCTAATGAATGCCAAAATGGCAAAGGGGACATCGGTCCATGAACATGGACAAAAGATGGAAAAGATCTTTCAAGATCTTCAAAATTTAGGAACTTCCATCGATGGGAAAATGGCCCAAGACTTTTTCCTTGCATCTCTCTCGGATGATTTCACTAAGTTTATCGTAAACTATAAAGTGAATAGATTCGATCATTCTTTGAAAGAGATGATTGACATGTGCTGTAAATTTGAAAAAGGTTTCAAAAGGGACAGTGGGAGTGAGAATGCAATAATAAGGAAAAGGTTACATAAGAAGAAGGCAAAGAAATCCAAGGGAACATGCTTTCATTGTGGAAAGGATGAACGTTGGAAGAAGAAATACAGGGTGCGCATTGCGAGCCTTATGACAAGGACTTTTGAAGAGACTATTTCTGTCATAGAGAGTGCTTTTACAGTGGGCTCCAATTCCTGGATATTTGATTCAGGCGCTAGTCAACATATCTGTAATACGTTGCAGGGACTAACAGGGAGCAGGTCACTGCGCAATGAGGAGATGGTTGTGCGAGTTGGGAACGGCACTAAAATCTCTGCAAAAGCAATAGGCACCTATATGCTTAACCTACCCTCTGGGGAAGTCCTGGAACTTAAAAATTGTTTATATTTTCCTTCATGTATAAAGAATTTAATTTCCATCTCTATGCTTTTACGAGATGGGCACTCAGTGTTGTTTGACAAAATGAGTTGCACTTTATACTTGAACGGTCGTATTATCTCTCATGGTAATATGATAGATGGACTTTTTCACCTAGAGACGAATAGTGGGATGCACTGTATTGAAAGCGGGAATACCTCAAAACCCAAAAGGGCTAGAGAAGAAGTTAACCAAGAAAAGATGTGGCATCTTAAACTTGGACATGTGAACCTTGATAAGATTCGCAAGATGTCGAAAGACGGATATTTCCGCCCATTAGGTAATGACCGGATGGGTACTTGTGAATGTTGCTTGAAAGGGAAGATGACCAAATCTCCATTTACTGGAAAAGGAGAGCGTGCCACTGAAATTCTAGGGTTAATCCACACTGACGTATGTGGACCTATGTCTACTACGTCGAGAGAAGGCTTCTCATACTATATCACATTCACCGACGATCACTCTCGGTTTGGCTATGTATATCTTATGAAGTACAAGTCAGAATCCTTTGAAAGGTTCAAAGAATTCAAGAATGAAGTTGAGAAGCAAACTGGGAAACAGATAAAAATCCTAAGATCGGATCGAGGGGGTGAATATCTGAGTAATGAGTTCCTAGATTATCTCAAAGAGTGTGGAATAATATCACAGTGGACTCCACCGGGAACTCCACAACTTAATGGAGTTTCTGAAAGGAGAAATCGAACCTTGATGAACATGGTTCGTTCTATGATGAGTTCCGCTGATCTACCAGTAACATTCTGGGGATACGCTCTATATACAGCAGCTTACTTGCTTAATAGAGTACCTTCCAAATCAGTTTCACAAACGCCCTATGAGATATGGCATGGAAGAAAGCCAAGTCTTAATCATATTAAGATTTGAGGTTGTGAAGCATATGTCAAGAAGCTTGAGGCTACTAAGCTTGAAGCGAGATCAGTAAGATGCTATTTTGTGGGATATCCTAAAGAAACTATGGGATATGAGTTCTACCATCCTGACGACCAGAAAGTCTTTGTCGCCAGAACTGCTGAGTTTCTAGAGGACGAATTTGTTCTCAAAGGAACTATAAGCAAAGAGATGGAAATTAATGAGATTAATAATGAACCACAAACAAGCACTCGACATATTGACAACCCTGTTCCTGAACCCCTAGCTCCACGTAGATCTGAACGGGTTAGTAAGCCACCTATGAGGTTTGGCTTAAATAATGACTTTGATGAATTGTACCTTTTAGGTGACAATGAAACAAAGGAGGACCCTAGGGACTACACTGAAGCAATGTCCGACATTAATTCAAAGAGATGGCAAATGGACGTGAAGACGGCCTTTCTGAACGGCTACCTACAGGAAGAGCTCTATATGACTCAACCCGAAGGTTTCGTGTCCGAGTCTGAAGAGACTAAGGCATGCAAGCTTCAAAGGTCCATTTATGGACTTAAGCAAGCCTCCAGGAGCTGGAACATTCGTTTCGATACTGAAATCAAAACGTTTGGTTTTACTCAAAACGAAGACGACAATTGTGTTTATCAAAAAGTCGTTGGGGATGCAGTAGTATTCCTAGTGTTATATGTAGATGACATATTACTATTCGGGAATGACACTGCAGTACTTTCTTCTGTAAAAGTGTGGTTGTCTAAAACCTTCCACATGAAAGATTTAGGAGATGCATCTTATGTACTTGGGATAAAACTCTATCGTGATAGATCCAGAAAATTAATTGGATTATCCCAATCGATGTACATTGATAAGGTGCTAAGTAGGTTCCAGATGGAACAATCTAAGAAAGGTTTTCTTCCTGTGAGACATGGAATTCACCTTTCTAAGTCCATGGGACCTAAGACTCCTGAAGAGATACGGCTAAATGAATGAAATTCCTTATGCTTCCGCCATAGGGAGTCTCATGTATGCCATGATATGCACAAGGCCTGATATCGCGTATGCTGTGAGCATTACTAGTCGATATCAATCTAACCCAGGATCAGAACACTGGGCAGCTGTCAAGATGGTCCTTAAGTACTTAAGAAGAACTAAGGACATGTTCCTCGTTTATGGAGGAGCATCAGAGTTGCGAGTGGAAGCTTATACAGACGCAGATTTCCAATCTGACGTCGATGATAGAAGTTCCAACTCCGGATATGTATTCACTCTGAATGGTGGGGCTGTCAGTTGGAAAAGCAAGAAACAAAGTGTAATTGCTGATTCCACGACAGAGGCTGAATATGTCGCTACAGCTGAAGCCGGCAAAGAAGCGTTCTGGATGAAAAAGTTCATTACTGAACTTGGAGTGGTTCCAACCATCACATCACCAGTAACTTTGTACTGTGATAATAGTGGGGCGATAGCTCAAGCCAAGGAACCCAGGGCTCATCAAAAGAACAAGCATTTTGATAGGCGCTTTAATATCATAAGATGATATGCTGCCGAGGGGAAAGTCAACATCCTCAAAGTTGCTTCAGCCGATAATGTAGCAGATCCACTGACAAAGCCAATGACTCAAATCCAGCTTGATCGTCATATGGATAAGATGAGTATTAGATACATGGGAGGATGGCTTTGAGTGCAAGTGGGAGATTGTTGGAAGTATGCCCACAAAGCCACTCATTTGATGTAATAGCTTTTTGGAATACTTAATATGTTAAACTTTTATATGTTTAACGGAAGGGCAATACTTATTGTTAATCACTATTTATTGAATCATGTGTTTAATCAATAAGAGAATCCAAGGGATGTATTTGACATAAGAGATAAGTGATCTAATGATTTAGATTAAGGAGACCTTTCTCTTATGTTCATTCCTAAAACGTTCCTAGCCATAGGATTGCCAATTGGGCATTGACAATCCGCTAAGGTTAGTATGTGTTATGTTGACTCAAACGTGAGTATGAACTAGTCTCAAGTCATTTGGTGTTGGACACTAAGACAAACACATAGGTGCTCGAAAGAGTAATCGAGTACACTGAACTGCGATTAATGAGAGTTCAAACATACATGTCATGTACGAACTCTAAGGTTACAATATGCAAAGTAGTCCTTAGACCTGAGGCATCATAGATGTCTAATGGTTAGGTCCTTGATCTTTGATCATGACAAAGGCATTCCCTCGGATTGTCCACGGCATTGTTGGGGTCATGTGATCTAGTCATGTAGGCATATGAATGCACAACAAGGGATCTCTAACCTTCCATGGTGGAAGGAGTATACTCTAAAATATGATTCTAAAGTCTTTGGCCAAAGCAAATGAATATGACTAAGGAAGATGTTCCAAATCATATTCAAGGGAATCATATAAGAAAGTATCACATTGGATAGTAGACATGAAACAAACTATCACTTAAAACAATGTGGTTAAGAGTATTGTATTAGAGAAGGACCGTATTGCATTGTAATTGTAACTGGATAGGTTCTCCAACCAATTCTACTTAGCTTGGGTAACCATGACATACTGCTAGGTGTCACTCATGGTTTGTGGAAGCCCTATTGATTAGCAAACACTAATCATCAAAAAGGGAGAATTGAAATGTGGTTTCAATTCACAATCGATAGTTAAGAGTAACATCGCCCACTGCCTCGCTAATTGGAACCTAATGGATCGCACACCAAATAAGGATATATGTGAAGCAATTAAATGAAATGGATAAGCAATTAAATGGTTTAATTGAAGAATGGTCAAGATTAATTAATTAGTTAATTAATTATACGAAATGTTCGTATTGGGCTTTTAAGTTGGTTTTAGGGCTTCGGGGCCCAAAAGTGTTTTGGTCCACAAGGCCCATTATGTTTAAGTTGTATGACAACTAAAACAAAATGGGCAATAAGCCCAATAACCATATAGGCCAACCATTTAGGGTGAGGGTATGCAAGTTTGCTTAATTGCAAGTTTGCCACTCACCTAAGAAATGAAGTATAAATTCATCTTTATAGCTTTGTTTTCAATTAGGGTTTTCTAAGCTACTTGGGGAAAGTTATCTAGCAAATTTACTTCCCTAAGTGATCCATTTTCATCCTCACAAATTACATCCTTGGTGAAGAGACATAGAGACATCAAACTTTTGGTGTTTTGGAGAACTAATCCTCAAATCCTCAAAGAAGCAAAGGAGCACTAAAAGGAGGAAAATCACAAGGAAGATCCAAGGAGCAAGGAGGTGACTTGAAGGCCCTCCACTTGGGTGAATCCCTTGTGTAATCAAGGATGAGCTTCAAGGGTAAAGAATCTCTAAATTCTTAATTATCTTTAATGTTGTTAAAGAGTCTTTTGGTTCACCATATACTAGGCTTTGAAAGTCATGGGTTTCATGAATTGTTTTTGGATGCATGCCTACTTTAAAGAGTTAATTGTTAGCATATGTATTCAAATGTTGATACATGTTCTTAGCTAGGACAAAATTTTTCCTTCAGAACCCTGTCTATTCGAAACACCTTTTGAAGCAGTTTCTAAAACTTTAATATATATCGACATATATTTCGTTTGTATACTTTATACAAACTTTGCTCCAACCTCGAGACCATTGTAGTACCATACTAACAATACTTTCATATGATTAGTACTTCATCCACCATGAAGTTCCATTTGTTAAAATGGATTATTGTCACTTTGGTTTATAACCTAAGTGAATGCACGCTTCCAGAGTCTCACTCTGATGTTCCTTTCTCAAAGGTAATAATATTCTATCAGTTGCTATGGTTCTGATCCTGGGCCATAGTAATATCTTAAAGTGACAACCCTTATGGTTTTTCACTTTTGGATATCATCTCACAAGTCCATACATGTGTCCCTTTTGTGATTTTGTGACATATTCTTTATAAGGGTAATGAAAGCAATTTTTCTAAAATATGTAGAAATACTTTCTCAAATCTTCAACGTTTGAGATTCAATTTCCTTATACAACTTTTCTTGAGACAGCCTTGCTGTATCAATAAGTCCATTTTAAGTCTGTACTTCAAAATTGACCTTGTCACAATTTGTCATTTTGAGTAACATCAATATTTATTACGTCTATCAAATAGACTTCATTCATAATATGTTGCTCAAAAGTATAACATCACTCCCACTAACCTTGTTGTAACTAAGCATTCATTCGAAACCTTAAGAAAACATAACACTTATATTTTCTTGATTTGAATGCATATAGCTCCCACTAACTTGTCTTGGATCTATTAACAATCTTTAAGATCCATTAGCTTATTGATGATGTCTCAACAGTTTTGGACAATCAACAACTCTAGCTAACACAAGTTATTTAAATGAACATATACAAAAGAATTCCTTCTCAAGTAATCCCATTTGATATGTGTGACTTGTTTTTATCAAGTCCATTCATTTAAACTATATGGTGTCAAACATCATATTTCTAGTTTTATTCATACTAAAACCTTTTAAGGTAGTCATATAAGAATTATCCAAATCATTAGTGGAAGCATGGCTCCTACTAAGGATATAGGAATTCAACCATTCCGACTAGGTGGTTGATTTAATTCCTTATTAAAACTACATAGAGCATTATAGTTACATGAGGTGTCGAAATCGGATTGTCTTGTTGTTAAACTATATGTTGTGACTCATTTTGAAACTATTCCCTTTTGTTTCATCAACTTGTCCATTTGCTTTGTACTTAGCTTATTCTCGTAAAAGAGAATGATGGACAACTCCCAACATATAACCATTTTATGCTAGGTTGGTGAAACCAACATTCATAGATTATTCTAAGAATGTTACACAACATCAATTTTAACGCTTCGAAGAGTTTGAGACCTTTTAACAATTAAAATTACAAACTCGTTAATAATAGTGATGCACTATTAATCTTAGACAACTTATAAACCAATCATATTCAAGTTTATATCCTTTTTCTCACTTCCCACTGTTTCTCATGACCTTAATGAGAAATCGCATTATACATTCATAGTGTATAATTATGAAGTATACGGGTAGAGGGCATTGTGGAGTAGCTTAGAACCTTTTAAGCTTATTATTCCAACTCCACTAAGTTCATGTCTTGTTATTAAGTAACTAAAGTCTTTAAACCTTTTATAGATTTAGATACTTCATCATTGGTTTGATCACTAACATATTTGACATTTCTTAAAACAATTTAAGAATGTCCAATTAGTTGTTCGAAACTACTAATTGAACCAAGAGTGATCTTGGTTATTGTGGTTAAGTAAGTGATAACCATATAAGAAACGTTTTTCTTATGTATTACTTATGTCATTATAATGTGATCTTCCTTTTCTTCAAGAAAGGAATCTCTAGATTTTCTCAATTCATATAGAACTCATATGTAGGCAATTGGAACCAAATCTAAAGATTCATTGTATTCATCTATGGCCAACATGTAAGATCTATCCTTAATTGATAAATCCAAAGCTTGGATATCGCATTATATAAGTGATACATTTCTTGTATCTCAACTAGAATACAACAAGACAATTTTCAATTCATAATACTACTTTGAGGAACAAATTTAGTAGAAGGCATTCATCACATTACATTGATATGATAAGTTAAACATTCATAATGTCTTAATCCAAAAGAATTAGCTCCTACATTAGAGACTAATTATATACCTTCATATAGGCACCAAAAGTGGGTCTTCCATCATATGAAGCCACATAATAAGTTCATAGCAAAATAAGAAAGTTTAAAGACTATCTTTAATGTGCCTAACAAACTTCCTAAGTAGTTAGCAAAATAATGGCCGAACCCTTCATTCCATTCTTTTTCTTTGCTTGTCCATCTTCTACTTGGCTCCATCACCTACATACAATTGCATAAGTGATTAGCATTTTATATCAAATATAAAGATTAGAAGATCTAACAATTAGAATTGAAGATAAGAACAAAAACCATACCTTGTGGCTTGTCCTTCAGAGATGCAAGGTATAACCTGCAATTCCTCTTCCAATGCCCGTCCTTTCCACAGTGGTGGCAGGTCCCTTTGGGCTCTTTCGCCTTCTTTTTCTTCACTCCTCCTTGGGCCTTAGGAGTGGATGACTTCTCATTTCCTTTGCATTTGCCTTTCGGCTTGGCTTTGGAAGATGATGGCTTGTTGTGGGCTACTGTAGCAGTCCCTACAACGTTCTCTTTCTTCATAGTCTTCTCAGTGGTTACTAACATGTTTAGTAACTCAGAGAGAGTGTTATCCATTTTGTTCATGTTGTAGTTCATAACGAACTGCAAGAATGAATCAGAGAGAGAAGCCAAGATGAAGTTCTGGGCTAATTCCCTGTCAAGTGGAGTCCCTAGGTTCTCCAATTGTTCAATGAGTCCAATCATCTTCAGTACATGTTGATGCACTGGGGCTCCCTTGACCATTTTGGTCTTCACAAGTTCACTGACAGTGCTGAAGCGACGATTGCGCGTCCCTTCACCATATAACTCTGTAAGATGGAGTATGATGGAGGATGCACTGTCCATACCCTCATGCTGTCTCTGCAGCTCCTCATTCATGGAAACCAACAGATAGCACTTGGCTTGTGTATCATCCTCAACGTGCTTGTCATACATAGCACGTTCATCCTCAGTGGCCTCAGGGCCAAGAGGCATGTGAGGTGGAGCCTTGTCTAGTACGTAAACAATTTTCTCCAAGGTTAGGAGAATCTTGACATTACGATACCAAGATGGGAAATTGTGCCCCTCAAGGCAATGCTTGTCGAGTATCTTGGCAAGTGTGCTTCCAACCATATCTAAATACATAACAATAAAATAAATTAGTTTGATTGTTGATTAAGTCAAACGATTCGGGTCTTTAAACCGAATGACACCACCCACTATTTATGGCAAATTCCATATCCCTCAAGATGGAATCTGGGAGATTTCAATGAAAGCTCCTAGCGGGTTATGGGAGGCTCACTATTACCAAGCCCACCTCACGATGATACGATGTTGGCTAGCAAAAATAATAATGAGAGGGTATGGCTACCCATTCACAACAACCTCTTGTGATTACCCATCTAATTGGCCTCTAGAGAATAATGCTTCACAATGATATGATGTTGGCACCATTTCTCTTAGTTAAGTTTTGACCCACCATGCCGGTTTAGATAGGGGTCCAAGTATGACCTCACGATGATACGATGTCGGCCATACTCGTTGCCTACCTTCACCACATCAAATGTTTGAAATAGACTCATCCTGAGTATAAGCACATACTTTGAACTCCCCCATGATAGGGTGAAGGCGGTGTACGAGTCATAAACGATTGGAGCCTACCATGGTGGAAGGCCACGAAGAAGTGTTCAAAAGCACTTCTCCGCTTTCAACTTAATATTGGATGTTGGTTGAGGGATTTTAAGGTCTCATCATTTTATTTATTTAATCACATTATAATAAATTGTGTCCTATTACAACTACTAGTCCAAAGTAAATGAAATTAGTAGCATATGATATCTCCACTATTCGTTTTCGCAAAACAAATCAATATCAAAACAATTTTTCAAAATATTGGAGATATATATCACTACTAATTGTGTTCATTTTAGTTTAGTAGCGTATGATACTCCCACTGACACACCCCGTCCCGAAGGAGGGCATGCTGGCCGTCACGTGAGAGTGACGTAACCATTTACACAGTTCGGAAGCTTTAAAGATACAATTTCTACGATATAACACCCGAGGGTGAATTCTACATTTGTGAATTCTGTCAGAACACCGTTGAATTCCTCGTGGCCACCAAAGCTCTGCTAATTTGAACCTGGAGGGGCGCAAAACAAAATTGAGTGAGTCAGTAAAACAAAGTTTTTCGAAAACATTTCATTTAAAACATTTCTAACCCCTCGCTGTAAAACCTGTATACTTTCCCAGAAAATAGTATAATAGCATATAAATCTTCATATATCTCAAATCATCATTCTTTATCAAAATCAGAGAAAATGCCATGATATAAATGCCAATAACAGAATATGGATGCATCAAAATAACAGGTGAAACAATGAATCAACCGGAGACCCTGCAGTTGGTCCTGTACGGTTAATTCTATAGCTCAATATCCCATCCAGCCGGAGTCACTAGTTGTGACCTGTACAGCCCTGCCGGAGTCACCAATTGTGACATGTACGGCACTACACTGTACATAAGTCGGAACTACCTATAGTAATCTGTACGACTGAAATGGTGAAATGATACGCTCTAGTGCTTCTCTCATCAATCATATGCGCGCATAATCTAAAGTCACCTACTAGTCGGAACCACCTCGGTGGTCTGTACGACTAGCATGTCGGAACCCACTCATGTTCTGTACGACATGCACCTACTTGGATCCAAGGTGAGCGTGCGGTACGGTGAATAACATAAGCACTAATACCATGGGTGCAGGTTATGAGCTATCAACATAATTTACCTCATCAACAATTCACAAAAATAACATAACTCACCTGATACTCACCTGTGCGTCCACAACACCAATTCACATATATATATGCATCAATTATCCATTCATATAACTCATATCATTCATATCATGCATGCATGGCATTTTAGAAACATACTTTCATTAAAACTCAATTTCTGGGAAAATTCATAGTATATAGGTATAAATAGAAAGTATTGCCCACTCACCTGGAGTTCGCCCTACAACTCCCTAGCACAATACATCAAAGCGTCATGACGATCGGCGCTTAGAACAATAATCAAATCCAACCTCAGAATTCATATCGATAGAATATATAACTTATATAAAACACGTCACTACATAGTTCGATTCAGAAGATCTGCAACTCAGATTTCCAATCCATAACTTCCAGAGGTCCACAATATACCTATATGACAACATCCTAAAATTTCATTACCATCCAACGGTCGGATCTCCGTCAATTGTCAAAACCAAGTGACGGTTAACATTCTAAATTATGGACTTACAACTCTGATTCCGGAAGATCCGTAAATCGGATTCCCAATCCGTAAGTTCCTATAATCCTCAATTATTATGCATTACAACGCATCAAAGTTTGGTGACGATCCAACGGTCGGATCGTCAATTCACATTTTCACCTATAAGCGAAATAATTATAAAACGTTATTTAAAGCACCTAATCAACAATTCTTAATAACTTCTCATACGGTGCTCAAATTGGGTATATGAATATACCACAGTGACCTACTCGACGTCACGAACGTCGACAAATTTTTAGAACAATTTTTAAGTGTCACACGCGCCCCCACGCGCCGTGGGTGGCACAGACCTACGCACCCCCACGCGCGTCTTCTTCTTCCTCGCGTCGCCGGCACCGGAAACCTGCAACTCGTCCGTTCTCACTCGTTTCTTCACCATTTTTCATGAAATTTTCACCTACAAGCTCTAAATTAAGAGGGGAATGAATCTATACCTTCAAAAACCTTTGAAAACCTTTGAAATTTCGTCAGGAAAATCCTCCAAAATCGGCCAACTTCGAATGGCGTGATCCCGACGTCCAAAAACCTCCAACTTGGTCATCCGAGCTTCACAAGATCATTTTAAGAACTCCTATGATCTTAGATTGGTCCAAAACCCCCTAGATTAAAACATCATGAACAGTACCTCGATGTTAACTTTCGGAAAACCCTTGATTCCATGAGTTTCAGGCCAAACCAAAAGCATGATTGGGTTTGTGAACTTACCAGGGTTCCAAATCCGTTAAGAACAAGTTCGATCCGTGCCTCAAACGTCCAAAACCACGACGTCCGTACGTTCGAGGCTAAATGAAAGAAAAACCGAGAGAGAGAAGGCACGGGGGATGGAAGGTTGTCCCGTGTGTGTGGGTGTGGTCAATCCAAACCATCCCATTCCAATCCTTTAATCCCTAACCACACAAAATATAAACCCATCTTAAACCATACCCAAACTTTCCAAAACTTTAGGAATGTACTTAGACTAATAATATGCCACACATACGTACCTTAGTAACTGTCGAGGGTACTTTCGTCATTTCACAACCTCGATAAATAAAATCTCGGGACGGGCTGTGACACCCACTATTTGTTTTGAGAAAAATCAATCAATATCAAAAATCGAATTTTTCAAACATTGGAAGTAACTACTACTACTAAGGTTTTTGCATTCCTTTAAATTTGGACTTTATAGTTATCTTAGGCTCTTTGGATGACTATGGACTTATTAGGTTGATTCAACAACGAGCCAACATTGTTGAATAAGATCTAGGGAGGAATGTATCGTTTTAATTACGCGCTTTCAATCCAATTAAAACATTTTTCATTGAGCCATTAGAAACGAAAGACAATCATTCATTGCTAATTAGGGCGTTGGACCCAACAAATCTTTAATCTCATGAAAACCCCTTTTAATATGTCTCCTTACCAATAGTTAAAGAAACTCTAGTCTAGTACTAGAGGGAATCAACTAATTGAAAGAGATAAAGAAGTAATAAGAATTACAAACCGATTTGTACAAATTCTTACAAATTACATATACTAAGAGGGAGAGAAAGATTAATGTCTAACATGTTGAGGTCCATTTGAAATAGCAATTAAACAACATTCCCAAGGTTCAAACCATTTGAATTTAGCGGCCTTTCTCATAGCTCAATTATCGTTTAAGGCACAAGTCCATAGTCAACCATTTTACTAACTACTTAATCACATTAAATAATTAAATTGGAATGCAACATAATCAATTAGATTTAGTACATATGGGCATAATTATATGATAAGTTTAAGCTACAAACAAAATTAAAATCATAATATTTTAATCTCATAAAGAGGTGGGGCCGATATGCAATTATAAAAAGTTATGGGTCAAACCGTAAATACTAGAAAGTATAATCAACTTTTAAATTACAAAATAGCCCATAGAGGACCCATCAAATAGGGTGGCCGGTTATGTGATGGGGAGAGGGATTGTGTCAAACTTGTCCCCTTAATTTCAAAATAAAGCAAAAGCCCTAGCTTTTCCTTGTCACCACTTGTGCAAGTTGGCTTAAAAGGTATGAAGGGTGTAAGGTCTCCTAGTCAAGTCTAGGATTGAGTCAATCAAATGGAAAGCTATTGATGGCAAGTTTACCATCCAAATTCAAACAACAAAGTATGAACACAATAACAAAACCTTTTACACCAAAACCAAAACCATGAACACCAAGAACAAAACCATGAAAACAATTTCAAGATTTGTACTTTCTTGGTGATTTTTCAAACCAAAAAACAAAAGTGACAATGCCTCTACTTTCTAGCTTCAAAGTGTGTGTGTGTAACTTAAAATAAAACACAAACACAAGCCAAAAAAAAACCCCCAAAACCGTGCCCTCCCTTATGGTACATAAGCCCCAAATTTTGTTCAAAAACTCACTCTTCATTCATGCATCCAAAACACTTTTTGCATACATATCTTTTTCAACTCTTGAAACACATTTTTCAACATTTGAAAAACAAAAGATAAACATATTTTGAATGAAGAAATAATATGTCAAACATAAAATTAAAACCCATATGCATAAAATCCAAAAGGACACATCAAATATAAACCTTTGGCTCAGATACCACTTGAAGGGATATAATGAGATTTATGTGCGATTTCTAGTGACTAGCATGCATATACAATTCAAGATTTATATACATTTGCAACGGAAGCATGTTATCACATAATATCAAAGCTATAGTCATGCAAATCCCCTTCAAGAAGCATATGTTCATATATGATGCATCTAAGAAAATATTGAAGAACAAAGTGAAGGTATAGTTTTATACCTCTTGATCTAGACTTGAGACCAAGAATGGACCACCTCCAAGCTCTTTGTTCTTGGAACTCCTTGAGTCTAGCCTCCCTCATTGCTTCCTCCACCTTGATAGATTTAGAGCTCCTTTGATTCTCCTCTAGTCTCCAAAGTAGAAGACCTCTAAAGATCCACACCCACTAGTGTAGTGAGATGGATGTTGGAATAACCAAAAAGGAGAAAAGATGATTAGCTATCTCTCCCTTATGGCGGCCGGCTATATGGTGTGTAGAGAGAGAGAGACTTTTGTTTTCTCTAGTTGAAAAGAACACACAAAAAACCCTAATCAATATTTTCACTAAACTTCCTTTATAAATGTCAAAGAAGTGAGTCAACCACTTGACTCCCTCTCTCTCCTTTCACTTGTATTGGCCGGCCCCCTTAGTGTGGGTTTGGACTTTGGGCTTTCATCATCTCAAGTCATTCTATGCTTGAATAAAAGGACCCAATTCGTTTGGGCCCAATGGGCCCGAATGAACCCGAACTTTTCTTTAAGTCCTAAACGATCTTGTATCGTTTATATGATTTCTTTAGACTTTCTAATTAATCATAACACTTAATTAATCCAATTAATTAATTCCATCATCCTTTAGTTGTCTCACCACAAGAGTGTTTCGGTGTACAATCATTTTAGGTTCTAATTAGCAAGGCAGTGAGGTGATTGGTATCAATCCAATTGATTATTATTTATCCAATCACTTAGTGAATTAAAACTTACTTTTAATTTTCCTTCTTCTTTGATGAATACTTATTTAATCATCTAGAATAACTCACAAGCCATGAGTGACATCTAACCATATATCATGGCTACCCAAGCTAATGTAGAATTTGTTCCGAGAACCTATTCAGTTGGAATTACAATGTAATTCGATCCTTCTCTAATACAATACTCACAATCACATTACTAGGGTATGGATATTTAATGTCAAACCCCTAATGTGATTATATCAAGTTATATGATTCTATTGAGTCGTATAGGAACGCTTTCCATCATTACGCTCGATACTTCGGCTGAAGATTCCTGAATCATATCTTAGAGTATTCATCCTCTCATAACGAGGATTAGAGATCCCTTGTTGATCATTCACATGCCTCTGAGAATAAATCACTGACCCCAACAATGCATAGAACACATCCAAGATGAGATGTGGTCACGTCTCATTATCAAATGATCAGCAACGTATCCCCAAGACAACTATGATGTCTCAGGTCAAAGGATTACTTACATTATTCCAACCAGTAAAGTTACTTGCTTGACATGTGAGTAGACCTCCATGCAAGTACTCTCGTTTGATTGTGTTCAGTGAACTCATTCCCATAATGAGCACCTACATACTTGTCTTAGTGTCACTACACGAATGGCATGAGACTTTCCATCCTTCCCATTGGAAGGGGACATAGTATGTACTGGTCTATGTATTGTGAGTGTCCCTCCGACAATCCTATGACCAGGAACCCTTTTGGACATCATGGTTATGTGAAGAAGGTCTCTGCAGTCTAACATCATTATATTACTTCTTCCATCGATCCATTGTCCGTGGATTCACTCTTTAGGACGTATATCGTTTATTGAGATAGTACTAATTAGTGACTTTGCCTTTTGATGAAAGTAGAGTTTTCCATACATATAGACATTGTCCTGAAAGGTTTCTTCCAAAGATTGACTTTCAGGGCATATCTCCAACACTGTTTTGTATTTGTAATTTTTGGACCCAGCCTGAACCACAAAGACCCGCCCTGACCCCCGAGTCCAGCACCCGTTTGCCCACCCCTACTTCAATGTGTGCTTTGGGCCCTTTCTTGTTTTGCTTTGAGGTTTATATATTTTTCTTTGTGAGTATCATGTAATTGGGCCTCTTGTGTATACCTGGTCTTTGTACTTTGTTAGCCTTTGCTCTGGAATGCTATTTCCAGTTTATCCAAAAAAAAAAAAAAAAAAGACTTTCTCTTTGGTTATCTATTATTTTGCATTTAACATGACTTTTCAGTTTGGACTCTATTCAAAATTTGTAGAAAATATTAGTTTGGCAGATATAAAACTCTTGAACCCTAATTTGGATCTGAAATTATGAAGGACTGTCACTATGATGTCTCAACCAGACCATCATCAAAACTAATTACTCCATCGTCTCTCATACGTTGGGGTTCCTTTGCGAATTTAATAAAAAATCATTTCTTATTTAATAAATAATAATTTTTGGACAATATATTCATACAGAATTTAACAATCAATATTCAATCTTAATTGAAACCATCTCACCCTTACAAATTGAATAATTTATGTTTGCCATTTAATAATGATTTAGGGTCTATCCATAAAAAAATGAAGCACAACTGAAAGAGAGATATAGAAATACGCTTGTGCTTGTTGAAGAAAGTAATACACAACTTAGTTTTTTATTGCTAGAGGAAAGTGGAAAAGAGTAAGCACAAGTTTTTTTATTGCTAGAGAAAAGAGGAAAAATTATATATTAAGTATAGACTCCACTTAATGAATTGTATTATAGATAAAGGGCTTGTTTGGAAGTATTTTAAAATGACTAAAAGTGCTTTCAGTGAAAATGTTTTTTAAACCAGTCCTTAGTAAAAATCCAACTGGATTCTAGAAAAGCACGTTAAGTGATTCCAGCAAGAAGCACATATATGCTGCTTCTTCTAAACAGTACTTAAAGCGCTTTAAATCAATTTTACTAAAAGCGCTTTCAATCATTTTAAAAGTACTTTTAAACGAACCCAAAATCATATCAAGATAATTTTCTTTTTAGTCAAACTTTTTTATTAGAAAATTTATAATCGTATGTAATATATAGGTGGATGAAATTTTTTGGAACCCTCAGAAATTCGGGGCCCTGTGTCACTGGGCCTTTTGGGCACCCCAACGCCACCTTTGCTAATTACGTTTCCACGTAGATTCATTATTTTTTATAACAGTATTGATGAAGGTTATCCATGGAAGTCAAGAAGATCTGAGAGAGATAGATAATGAAAGAAATATTACAATTCTTTGTGAAATCTCAAAAGTCAATTACAATCGTATCCTCAAAACCTTTTTATACTAGTTACAAAACTTAGCCATTAAGTAATCCTTATAACTACCTAGCTCACTAGATTATGACACATGTCATCATCTAAAACCCTCCATATCACTCAATATCCCCTCTCAATCTCAGCCGGGAAAACCCAGTTTGAGATTGGAACAATGAAAGCAGGACCATGAAGCCCTTTAGTGAGTACATCAGCAACTTGGTCTGCAGTAATATACTCCACCTGAAGATCACCTTTCTGAACTCTTTGGCGAAGAAAATGGTAGTCTGTGTCGAAATGTTTGATTCTTGTGTGAAAAACAGGATTAGAACATAAGGCAAGAGTGGAAACATTATCACAATACAATAAAGAAGGTTGTGACAAGAAAACATGGAGATCTTTTAAGATTAATCGAATCCAAGCAATATCTGCAGCGGTATTAGCTAAGGCTTTATATTCAGCCTCAGTGGAACTCCAAGAAACACTACTTTGCGTTTTAGCTTGCCACGAGACAAGATTATACCCCAAAAAAACCAACATAACCTATGGTTGATCTCCTGGTATTTACATTAGAGGCCCAATCAACATCACTATATGCCAGAATCTCCAAAGAATATGTTAAACCACAGTCTAAAGTACCCTATAAATATCTGAATATACGCTTGACAAGATGGAAGTGTGCATCAGTGGGATTGGACATAAACTGACATGCATAATTCACAGCAAATGCAATATCGGGCCGAGTAAACGTCAAGTATTGCAAAGCTCCTATAAGACTTCGAAACAAAGTAGGATCAGACATAGGAGTACCTTCATCTTTGAATAATTGAGTATGTGGTTTGCAGGGAGTAAGAAAAGGTTTGCAAGACTCCATGGCAGCCTTCTTGAGCAAATCCTTAACATACTTTGATTGAGAAATAAACAGATCACCATTGTCCTTATATGTAATTTGGAAGCCTAAGAAAAAGGTCAATCGACCCATATCCTTCATATAAAAAACTTCACCAAGATTGTCAATAACTCGTTGCACCAAAACAGAATATGAGCCAATGATAATAATGTCGTCCACATACAAGAGAAGAATAACTACATGACCATCATGGTGTTTCACAAACAAGCTAGGATCAGAATTGGAAACATCAAAACCAAGGCTAGGCAAATATGTCGTAAACTTAGAATTCCAAGCCCGAGGAGCTTGTTTAAGTCCATGAAGAGACTTAACAAGTTTGCAAACATAATGAGGCTGAGCGGTTTCCTGAAATCCTTGTGGCTACTTCATAAAGACTTCTTCTTGTAAATCACCGTGAAGAAAGGCATTTTTAACCTCTAATTGACATAATTGCCATTTTTGTGCAGCAGCTAGAGCAAGAACAATTCGAACAGTACTATGATGAACCACAGGACTAAACGTATCAGCATAATCTAGGCTTTGTTCCTGGCTATAACCTTGAGCCACCAACCGAGCCTTGTATCGAGTAACAGCACCAGTTTGATCCTTCTTAATCTTGTAGACCCATTTGCTTCCTATAACATTTCTATTTGCAGGAGGAGGTACCAACTCCCAAGTGCCTTGCTTTTGTAAAGCATTGAACTCCTCTGTCATAGCTTCTCGCCAATGAGAGTGAGACATTGCAGCCTTGAAAGATGTTGGTTCATTAACATCCATTATGCTCAAAACAGCAGTATATCCTTTAAAACCAACTTCATTGGACATGTGGAAGGAATCAAGGTTGGAATCAACCAATGAAGACACATGAGAAGTTATAGAATCTAACACAGCCACAGTACCATAATGTTGCCTAGAAATCACACTTGTACGAAGTCTTGTTTGCATAGGATGAGAAGATAGAGATGTAGTTGAATCAATAGGATGAGAAGAAGCAAGAGGAAGAATTACCTCGAGCTGAGATGCATAATGGACATGCAACAAAGGTTCTGTATGTTGTTGGAGATGAGGAGTATGAGCTGAAGAAGAAGAGACCTGTGAAGAAGACATACTGCCAAGAGAACTGTTAGATGAACTCACATCTGCACTATTAGCCCTTTGTGCAAATGACCCTGTAGTAGATTCTGACATATTCTCAGACCCGGAACCAATAGAAGAACCATCTTCAATAACATCAAAACCAGTAACATTATGTCGACCAGATGCAGAAGCAACCGAATGAAAATGTCCAGGAGGTGAAGGTAAAACAACAGGCACAATAATAGGATGATGAGCGGTACAGGTGCTTGAGAAGAAACAGAAACCATAAGTGTATGAAAGGGAAACACCTTTTCATCATGAATAACATGCCTCGAAATAAACAGTTTTTGTTTTCCTCAATGATAACAGACCACACCTTTATACCCCAAAACATATCCCAAAAATGTGCATTGCTCTATTCTATGCTCTAATTTAGTAGTACTATAGGGTCTAAGATAAGGGTACACAGCCGTGCCAAATATTTTTAAGGACCCCAACTCAGGATGTGAACCAAAAAGTTTGAAATAAGGGGAATGCATAGCTAATGATTTACAGGGCATTCTATTGATAAGAAAAATGGCATGAGAACAGGCATGAAACCAGAAATTATGAGGAAGTTTAGATGTGGACATTAAGGTCACTGCAATTTCAATAATATGCAGATGTTTCCTCTCAGCAATGCCATTTTGTTGAGGGGTATAAGGGCAAGAAATGAGGTGAACAATACCATTGGAGCTGAACAATTTCTTAAAAGCATTACTTGTGAATTCTCCACCACCATCAGACTGAAAATATCGCACAGCTGCTTGAAAATGATTTTTAATGAAAACATAAAACTGTTTAAACACTGAATAGACTTGAGATTTGTACACAAGAGGAAAGATCCAACTAAATCGAGTACAATCATCAATGAAGCTAACATAGTATTTATACCCTTCAACAGATACAACCGGTGATGGACCCCAAACATCACTACTAATCCTTTCAAAAGGTTTTACAGACACATGTGAACTCGAAGAAAACACTTGTCTTGACATCTTGCCATTTAAACAGAACTCACAAACATGCCTAGTTACATCTGAGGAATAAGGAACCTTAGAGTAAGAAAGCATACTATGCAAGACTTCATTACTAGGATGACCTAGTCTATGATGCCACAATGAGGTTTTCACCAACTGTCCAAGGAAAACAGTGGGATGTAGTAGCTTATTATAGTTGAAAAATAAACTCTTGGGAATGTAGTAGAGGCCTCCTTTATTCCTTCATCTCATTAGAACCTTCTTTGTTGCCTTGTCCTGCACCCAAAAACCATACTCATCAAGAATAACAAAACAATGATTATCCTTGCAGAGAGTATAAACAGATAACAAGCTAGCAGCAAGGGCAGGAACATGTAACACAGTAATGAGATTTAAGGGTTTAATATAGGTTGAACCAGTGTTCTTGACAGAAAGACATTCGCCATTGCCAACAGTAATCTTTTCATCTCCCTCAAAAGGTGTAACCATATTAAGGTCTGCCATGTCTCCTGTCATATGGTGAGTAGCACCAGTGTCCATGATCCAAGCTTGTTGAGAATTAAAATCAGCTGAAGAGTTAGCAGTCATAGCAGTGAGAGAAGAAGGTGGTTGAGCACCTTGGAATGCATAGTTGTTGCAATGGAAACAATTCAAAGCTGTATGTCCGTGTTTGCCACAAATCTGGCATTCAGGAATTCCTCCAGCAACAATAGATGGTTGATCATTTCTGTAGAAACAATTAGGTGCAGTATGCCCCCTTTTGCTGCAAATTTGACACTCAGGTATGATATGCGATTTCTGTCCAGTGTTACCATTCCAAGAACCCTATGATGTACCACCCTTAGAATTACTGCCAGAAGTTCCAGAAAACCCTCCATTACTGCGATTATTAAATCTGAAATTGCCACCTCCATTATATCTCTGTTTGGAACCATTAAAACCTCCATCATTGTTTCTGTTGTGGAACTGTGATCCTCCATGAACTTGCCCAGTAGTATATGACTGAGATCCATTTCCGTGATTGTTTCCAGGACCATTAAATCGCTGAAACTGACCTACATAGCCAGTGCCCCCCGAAAGGTTAAGAGTTTCAGATGAATAAGAAGACTCTCCTGGATAAAACTGACACTGACTGCCATGAGTAGAGGAAGTTCCCTGATGAAATGAGCGATTAGCTGCCATTGCAGAGGATTCCCCTCGTGAGAACATTTCAGCCATAGAAAACATAGTAGATGATTGTAGATCTTCATCCGTCCTCTCAGCACTTAGAAGTTGAGCTCTAAACTCTTTTAGTGTAATAGGATTCTAGAAAAGCACGTTAAGTGATTCCGGCAAGAAGCACATATATGCTGCTTCTTCTAAACAGTACTTAAAATGCTTTAAATCAATTTCACTAAAAGCGCTTTCAATGATTTTAAAAGTACTTTTAAACGAACCCAAAATCATATCAAGATGATTTTCTTTTTAGTCAAACTTTTTTATTAGAAAATTTATAATCGTATGTAATATATAGGTGGATGAAATTTTTTGGAACCCTTAGAAATTCGGGGCCCTGTGTCACTGGGCCTTTTGCGCACCCCAACGCCACCTTTGCTAATTACGTTTCCACGTAGATTCATTATTTTTATAACAGTATTGATGAAGGTTATCCATGGAAGTCAAGAAGATCTGAGAGAGAGAGATAATGAAAGAAATATTACAATTCTTTGTGAAATCTCAAAAGTCAATTACAATCATATCCTCAAAACCTTTTTATACTAGTTACAAAACTTAGCCATTAAGTAATCCTTATAACTACCTAGCTCACTAGATTATGACACATGTCATCATCTAAAACCATCCATATCACTCAATAATTTTAACTATAATAGGTGAATTGTTTTGGTGGTTGAAAATTGTCTTCAACCTATGCACTTATTCATATAAATAAATCATCACTTGAATGTAAAACGACATATGACATTCTTACATTTAAGTTTAATCCATTATTGGATGAAAACGACTTTTTTTAGAAGGAGCATCCAGGGAGCATGCCTCGTTTGATGTCTAGAATTGGCTTGACTTGAACAAACTACTACATTCAATGAATGTTGAACATAAATATGATGTTAACGTACATATTTTGTCCAAGTGAAGATAAAAGATGAATGAGCCGGGTGCATTGTAGATTTTCTTCAAGATTTCTCCATCTTCTATCTTTAGTTAGACAAAATCTGCAAGTTCACATCCATATTTTATTCAACATTCATTAAATTTAGTGAGTTGTACTAACCCAATCCTAAACATGAAACATGAATCATTTGATAATCTTAGTTTTTCATTTTTTTTTTACTTTTTAATTTTTGTGCTTTAGATATGAAGAGTGTATAACTAATGGAGAAAGGATAAGCATGAAAAAGGGTGATAAGAAAGAGGGAAAGAAATAAAAGATGAACGAATAAAAACAAAAAATTTTAAAGTGAAAACAACTTGAAATAGTTTTGTTGTTTTAGTTTTCCTTTTGGCCTCGTTTTGTTAGATCTTGTCTCTAATTTTACGATATTAAATACTCTAATTTTACGATATTAAATACTAAAAGTATAAATTGACCAAAATGCCTCTAGGCGAGAATGTTGACTTTCGTTGACCATTTTATCGTGGACGTATGACCCATTCTTTTGGAATATTCGTGTAGCAGTCGATATTACGAACATGCTGGCTCAAGAATCGAAATTGGAGTTACAATGGAGGTTTTACGAAATTACGAAGTCGATGAGCAAATTAGTCAATTCACTATTCTAGATATTGGTGGTGGACATTATTATTATTTTAATAATTTTTGTAGTCATGGGGTCCACACCTCATTTCTCTCCCTCTTACCCCGTGTCCATTCTTCCCTAGCACTCTCGGACTTTCTCGAAGTCTCCCCTTCTCTCATCTCTTTCGTCTCTCTCTCTAACTCTCCCTCATTCTCCGTGAATCACCAGAACACCACCACTCGCCACTTCTTCCGGTGAGCCTCGCAGAGATAGCCCGACCTCGTCCCATCTCTCTTCTCGAGCCTAGAAACTTGAACAAACCCTCACGCCTGCACTTAAATCGAAGAAACAGAACTCTAACAAGTTCTTGGATTTTTTTTTACTAGCTAAGCATCAGGACCATTCAAATTCACTTTTTAATGACAATCTAGTCGTGTCTATAACCCTTGTACTTGGTTTGGAGGAAGTTGGATGCAGAAAACACCTTTGGAAATTAGCCTAGTTTTCCAGCGAGGGATCTAACAACTTTCAAGCCATCGAGAACCCTAATGGTATATTTCGATTCCTTGTTCCCTGAGCTTCAATTTGGTATATTGGATTGTTAGTTTTAGTGGAGATTTGAGGTTGATCGGAGCAAAAATTTTATGGCCTTCTCTTTCGTAGAAACTGACGAACCAGAGTGGGTCAACTTGACCCGATAACTAGAACCTAAATCCAAACCCAGATTCGAACCGACCCAAACCCGAATATAACCCGAATTCGACCCTGACCCATTTTTAAATCCAGTTAGACTATTTCGAGGAATATTCTGTTAACGTCCAGTTAACTTTAACAGAATATTCCGTTCGGAGATGAAATATTTCATTAAAGTTAATTGTTGACAGTTACTTAACCAGCGTTGACTTTTTTTTTTTAAATTCTCCCAAGATCCCTCCTTAGGGTATTTCTATGCGTTGATTCCATTTTCAAGGTCTATTTTTCTAAATTTGAACGTTTCAATTGAGTTTTATGGGCCCCAATATTATGCTTAGATGCAATTATTATTGGAGACTCTGGCTTTCCTAGTTCGAACAGATGTGACCTCGCAAGTAACTGTGAGTGGGTATTTGCTTTTAAATATTATATATTTATTTAGTTTCCATATATATATTTATTTAGTTTCCATATATATATATATATATATATATATATATTTAATAAATAATCTTTTACATTATACCATGATTAGACTAACGTTTATAAGAATTAGTGTATCAATGGAATTTGTGAAAATTTCTAAGGGATGCATGTTTATGCATAATTTATATGTATGTGTAGATGTATTGTTATAACATTGAGAATTATGAATTTACCATGGCATGATCATACTTATGTTAACTGCTTATCATACATGCTTACACTGGTGTTTGTACTCATCGGGGCCAAGGTCATTCTTCAAGTGTATGTTCACATCACACCGATACACTCACCTTGGATCCATTGTAGGTGCCAGTCATGTCCTAAATTGCTATAGGCAATTGATAGGAGCATATTTATGCGTCTTAGCTTGCTTGTTTTCTTGCATTTTGGTAATTATTTAGTATTTATAAAAGTGTTTAAAGCTAAATTCGTGTGTTTGTAGGTTTTATGGGCTAAGGGTGCATTTTGAGCCAATTTGGAGTAGTTTGGAGTGTTTTTGGGCCCAAGATGGATTGCTTATGATCCAAGCTAGATGGATGGACGAATTTGAAGACAAAAGAGGCTATGAACATGCTAAAAATCTGGTGAAACAAATACAAGTTGCAAGAAGGGATAAATTTCTAGAAGGATTGACCAAAACTTCACTCAAAACCAAGAAATTCTTCAATGCCGTGGGCATTGATTCACTTTCACCAGAAATTTGAGTGATGATGCAATGCTTAAATCACCATGACATGTGAGTGGATGATGCAATGCTTAACTCACCATGACATGTGAGTGGATGACTCAAAACCTACCCTCACCAACAATTCTCCACCTTGCCATGCCTTACCTACTTCATTCCACCAGATTTTTGCATTAAACATGTCCATCATCTTCCTATAAATACCATGGCAGCAACCTCATTCAAATCATCCAGAAATTAACCATTCTCCAAGCCTTCCCTTGCCTCTCCCTACATATCTAAACCCCTTCCCATCCATTCCTCCAAATAACCAACCCTTCAACATCATTCCAACCTTGTTGTTGCGGCAAAGAGAAGGAGAAAAGTCCTTGGACGCGCTTGCTATCCAACATGGATCGTTGGAACGTTTAGGTGCTTTCTTTCCTTTGTTTTTCAATGTTTAAATTTGTTTATCTTTGTTTTGTAATAATGAGGAACTAAACCCCCCTTGGCTAGGGGGGGATTCGAAACACATGTTCATGCTTGCAATATGATTTGATTACTTTTAATTGCGTTTCATAAGTTATGAATTCAATTTACTTATCCGTTCGTATAAAAACTGATTTGTGTATGTTGATTGAGGGTCGACACTTAGTTTGCATGCATGAATTTGATGCTAGAATATAAGGGAGTTTCACCTAATCGTCATGAACTTATATTCACAAGTAGTGAAGGTTGCTAGTCACAATCGCGTTAAGTAAATTCTTGGCATAAGTTTCATGCGTATTCCATAGTAACGAGTGCCTCGTCAATGCTTATGATTTTCATAGAACTTAATGATTCTTGCTTGTATCTCTATTATGCAATTCATGTAGGGAACTTGTGAGGAATGCTTTGGGTTGTCGTATGCAATCATCCAACTCAATAAAAGTAGGAAAATCTGAGGGTTAATTTAAGCGTACCTAATTAACTTGGGGCATTGAGAATTAATAAGTTATTGAAATACAATTGGAAATCGTTTTGTATGCAAGCAAGACATGTGTGGAGAAGAACCCCTTAGCTAGCCTTCCATCCATTTATTTAAACCAAATTCGTTTTAAAACTTGTTTTGTTTTCCAAAGTTTATGTTTTGTTTCTAAATTCATCAAATCCAAATCCCCCTTTACTTTTAAAGTCTTTTATTTACATTTGTAACTTTGTTTTTATGTTTTTGAGAGGATTTAGCAAGCCCTCCTAATCCCCGGCCTAGAACGATACCCTACTTACATCTATACTACAATTGTCAAAAAGAGGGTTTAATTTGTGTGTCAAGTAATTTTCACATCAAATTTTTGGCGCCGTTGCCGGGGATTAGCAACTTTGCTAATCCCTTGGTTCTTTTATTTTTGTTTAGTTTGTTTTTGTTTTAGTTTCTAACTTAGTTTTATTTTCTTTGGTTGATGTTACTTTTGATATTTGCTTTAGTTCTTTTTCTTTGATTTTAGGTGCTTGAGAAGTAAGACATGGATTTTGCTAGCATTCAAGCTCAATTGGCAAATCTTACTTCTCAATTGTCGCAGTTTGCTGAAAGGACCACAATGCAAAATGTCCCTACATTTAGTGCGTCTTATAGGCAATGATACCAAGCCAATCAATATCCACAAAGCGATTGGAGTGATCATTCAAACTCTATGTGGTGGGAAGCTCAACAAGTTCAACACGAAGAATATTGGCAACCATATGAGGAGTTCTATTCAAGACCAATGCAGCCGCCACAACCTTATATGCAATATGCTCAATCAAACTCAGGTTCGTCAATAGATTATAATCAAATTCTTAATGAATTAAACTCTTTGGTGCAGAGTTCACAAAATCAAGCTAAGGAGACTCACCAAGAAACATATTGGCAACCATATGAGGATTCATATGCACCACCACAGCCTCCCCCTCAATCTTCACATCCAAATTCAGGTATATCAAATTATTATAAGGAAGTTATTCAACAACGGAATTCTTTCGAGCAGGGCAGGGAAGCTCAACCATTTCAACAAGACGCATTTTGGCAACCAATTGAGGATTTCTATCAAGCAAAAGAGTTGGTTGAGTGGAACAATCAATTTAGGCAGAATGCAGAATGCATTGAACAAATTCAAGAACAAATGGTTGAAGATGAGCCCATGGATGAATTGCTACTGTTCGAAGAGGATGAGGATGCACAAGGCACGGCAAGGGAAGAACAACCCTTGCCGCAACCTCCCAATATTCCTACACCACCCCATTCAAGTAAGGTTGTTCCAAATTTAATTATTTCTAACTTTGTTCCCCCAAATGCACCTTTCCCTGGCAGGTTCATGCAATCCATGAAAGTGTGGGGGAAGAAAGACATCTTGGACACCTTTCCAACAATTCACGAGGAAAAAGTGGTTGAGGAGTATCAAGAATTCATCAAAGAGGATGTAGTTGAAACAACCAATGCCAAAGAAGTTGAATTTGATGACACGGGACAAATCACTGCCCTAATGCCCAATCTAGCCGAGAGCAAACCTAGTGAAATTGTTGAAAATGCTGCTACTTTCAAATCCTCATTGCAGCACATTGGTGAGCCACCTCTTCCAATTTCAATTCCCATTTCAATTAATAGGTTGTTACCCTCTTTGGCGCAGGTGCCGAATCAAATCCAAATTGGTGGGAGAATTTACACGGACTCTAGGAAGCTCAATGCCATAATTAGGAAGGATCACTATCCCCCTCCATTCATAGATCCAATGCATGGAAGTTTTGTGGAGCATGTCGTGGAAGATGTACTTGTGTTCTTGTCGCAACACACAGGTAAGCCACCTCCTCAAATTTCAAGTTTGTTTTATACTAACAAATTGTTGAGTTCAATGATCCAGGCACCCATTTTAGAATTTAAAGCATTACCGGATCATTTCAAGTATCACGTTCCATTTAAAGATCACCTCCATGCCGTGGGCCCTATTCAAGCTTGATTAGAGGTATCGTCCGGCTGTACGACGTTAAAGCAAGCGCTACTTGGGAGGCAACCCATGCATGCAACAAAGGAAGACCTAGAGAGCGCTCCAACATCAGATTTGTGTTCCTAACCCCTTCTCTTTGCTGCACTTATTTCATTCATGCCATGTTAGATTGTTTAGTTGCTGTTTTGTTGTTTGGTTGTTATTTGTGTTAGTTTATGCTTGAAACATTGAGGACAATGTTTGGTTTAAGTGTGGGGGGGTAAACAAGTGTTTTTGTTGCAAAATTCGTAGGATTTTACCACCTAACATTTCAAAAGTTGTTTTTCACTGTTTTTGAGTGTTTTAGTGTGTTTTGAAGTAAAAATCCTAAAATCACATAAAAATTTGAAAAATTTGTTTTAAAAACCCAACAAGAGTTGTTTTTGTGTGTTTGTTTGTGTCTTAGGGTACCTTCCAACACAATAATGAGGATTCGGTTTGTAATTGCATGACGGTTAAAGAAAGTTATAAATATGGATAAAAGTTTGATTTACTCTTTGGTTTATGCTTGGTTGAGGTTATAACTTATGAATTCACATGCAATCATAAAGGAAAATCAGTTTTGTAACATGCTTGAAGGAAGAAACTCAACTAACGCTACAACCTTGTGAGACTTGAGCCTAAACGTTTATTTGGAGAGTCAAAATCTGTGCATTCTTTGTTTTCTAAAGTCGTTGCATGATCTCATTATTCTTTGCTTGGTTGCTACTTAGAAGGCGTTTCATCATTTAGTTCCAAACTCTAGAACTCATGCCCATTTCATTCAAAGCATGTTATTGATTTGCATAACACATATTCAAGATGAAGTTGTGTAGTGACCACCACCTTAGCCAAATGCCGTGTGCCCTATGTCATTATGTTTTGTAGGTTTTTAACCCCGTTGAGCCTTGTTAGCCTTCATTATTTGTTAACCCATGTTTTCCTCACCTAGCCTAGTTTAGGACCATCCATACCCTTGTTCTTTAAGCATAGTAAAGCATGATTCGAATTGAATTCCTTTTGATCTATGTTAGCAGAAAACAAGTGTGGGGGAAGTATTTTTCATGAAGAAAAGAAAAAAATTCGTGGAATAAGGAAAAAAAAAAAGTATGAAAAGTATGAAAAAAAGAGTTGAAAAGTTGAGAAAAAGAGTTCCAAAGTATTGTTTGTTGAAGTGAGGGTCCAAAACAATGAATTCGGCCCTAATGAGTTGTTTAAGTCTCCCCCTTGTGTGTTAAAGTTAATTTCTGCAATCTAAGTGAATTCTAAGTCTCAATTTCATTGCTTTGCTTACTATTGCTTGAAGAACGTTTGTTTTCCCTATCCTTTCTATGTTAACCAATACCCCAAGCCCCGTTGCAACCCTTAACTTCTATCTTGAGTGTTATGTGTTTCAATTTGTGGAGTTTGAATTTGGTATGAGCATATGGTGTCACTGGTTCTCGCATCTAAGTAGTAGCATTCCATTCATGAGATCATATCTAAACATGCTTGTTAACTCCGGAAATTGCGTTCTTTGTGATACATATATGTGAGCATTCGTTTGTATATCTACATCCATTCTCTCACATATAACTAGTATAGGGTGTGTAGTTAGAAAATCTGAGTGAAAATAGAGTGCATATCTTGTAAGGATTGAGGGAATTCTCTAAGGCATGTTACTACATTCAAAACATTGTTTTAATTGGTTAATTGTGAACTAGTAAGTTGTGACTATGATTAAGTATGTGCTTAAGTGTTAAATTGACTCAAATCTGTGGGAATGATAATCTTTAACTTGTCATGTGCATTGGAAATCCCTGAGGCAAACGTTGGAAGGTTTCTGTTATGTTTGTTGGTTTTGTTTTGTTTTATTTCTTTGTTTTGCTCGAGGACTAGCAAAAGCTAAGTGTGGGGGAATTTGATAGGAGCATATTTATGCGTCTTAGCTTGCTTGTTTTCTTGCATTTTGGTAATTATTTAGTATTTATAAAAGTGTTTAAAGCTAAATTCGTGTGTTTGTAGGTTTTATGGGCTAAGGGTGCATTTTGAGCCAATTTGGAGTAGTTTGGAGTGTTTTTGGGCCCAAGATGGATTGCTTATGATCCAAGCTAGATGGATGGACGAATTTGAAGACAAAAGAGGCTATGAACATGCTAAAAATCTGGTGAAACAAATACAAGTTGCAAGAAGGGATAAATTTCTAGAAGGATTGACCAAAACTTCACTCAAAACCAAGAAATTCTTTAATGCCGTGGGCATTGATTCACTTTCACCAGAAATTTGAGTGATGATGCAATGCTTAAATCACCATGACATGTGAGTGGATGATGCAATGCTTAACTCACCATGACATGTGAGTGGATGACTCAAAACCTACCCTCACCAACAATTCTCCACCTTGCCATGCCTTACCTACTTCATTCCACCAGATTTTTGCATTAAACATGTCCATCATCTTCCTATAAATACCATGGCAGCAACCTCATTCAAATCATCCAGAAATTAACCATTCTCTAAGCCTTCCCTTGCCTCTCCCTACATATCTAAACCCCTTCCCATCCATTCCTCCAAATAACCAACCCTTCAACATCATTCCAACCTTGTTGTTGCGGCAAAGAGAAGGAGAAAAGTCCTTGGACGCGCTTGCTATCCAACATGGATCGTTGGAACGTTTAGGTGCTTTCTTTCCTTTGTTTTTCAATGTTTAAATTTGTTTATCTTTGTTTTGTAATAATGAGGAACTAAACCCCCCTTGGCTAGGGGGGGATTTGAAACACATGTTCATGCTTGCAATATGATTTGATTACTTTTAATTGCGTTTCATAAGTTATGAATTCAATTTACTTATCCGTTCGTATAAAAACTGATTTGTGTATGTTGATTGAGGGTCGACACTTAGTTTGCATGCATGAATTTGATGCTAGAATATAAGGGAGTTTCACCTAATCGTCATGAACTTATATTCACAAGTAGTGAAGGTTGCTAGTCACAATCGCGTTAAGTAAATTCTTGGCATAAGTTTCATGCGTATTCCATAGTAACGAGTGTCTCGTCAATGCTTATGATTTTCATAGAACTTAATGATTCTTGCTTGTATCTCTATTATGTAATTCATTTAGGGAACTTGTGAGGAATGCTTTGGGTTGTCGTATGCAATCATCCAACTCAATAAAAGTAGGAAAATCTGAGGGTTAATTTAAGCGTACCTAATTAACTTGGGGCATTGAGAATTAATAAGTTATTGAAATACAATTGGAAATCGTTTTGTATGCAAGCAAGACATGTGTGGAGAAGAACCCCTTAGCTAGCCTTCCATCCATTTATTTAAACCAAATTCGTTTTAAAACTTGTTTTGTTTTCCAAAGTTTATGTTTTGTTTCTAAATTCATCAAATCCAAATCCCCCTTTACTTTTAAAGTCTTTTATTTACATTTGTAACTTTGTTTTTATGTTTTTGAGAGGATTTAGCAAGCCCTTCTAATCCCCGGCCTAGAACGATACCCTACTTACATCTATACTACAATTGTCAAAAAGAGGGTTTAATTTGTGTGTCAAGTGATGCGTAAAATTACTTGACGCACAAATTTAAACCCTATTTGTGACGATTGTAGTATGGATAAGTAGGGATCGTTCTAACCGGGGATTAACTAGGGATGCTAACCAAAGTAAAATTAAATTAAAAACGTAAAAACAAAATTTAAAACACTAAACTAAAATTAAAACACTTAAATAGAATCACTCAAAATAAAACTACAAATAAAATAAAATAATTCAAAAGACTCAAAATAATGAAAACAAACTAAATAATATAATTTAATAATGGGGATTGATTTTTTTATGAAAAGTAAATTAAAACAGAAACTTAAAAACAAACTCAAAGAAAATATATTTTATAGAAATAAAATGATAATACGTTAGTTAGAGGGTTCCTTATCCACACATGAACAAATGCATATAATTTGATTCCCAGTTATGACTTCAACAAACGAATAAATGACAACGCTCCAAGTTAATTAGGTCCGCTTAAATTAACCTTCAGATTTCCCTAGATTCATTGAATTGGACGGGAAACGCATCACAACCAAATTATTCTTATCAAGTTCCCTAACTATGGAATACGCATGATAGAGAGACATATCAAAGATCATTAAGTTCAGTGGAAATCATAAGCATCGACTAGGCATTCATAACTATGGAATACGCATGTTAATCCAACCTAGGATTTACTAAACACAATCGTGACTAACGATTTTCACTACTCATGAATATAAGTTCATAACGATTAGGTGAAATTCCCTTATATTCTAGCATCAAGTCTAAGCATGCAAATTAAGTGTCGACCCTTAACTCACATACATAAACAAGTTATTAATCAACACAGAAAAATAAACCACATCCAACGTTCAAGAATTCATAACTGGAGTAAATCAAATTATAATAAACAAATATTCATGGTTTCAAATTCACCTCTAACTAAATAAAAATTAAGTACACATGTTTAACATAATTTAAAAGTAAATTAAATTAAACATGAGTTTTAGAAAATTAAAACCAAATGAGGAGTGCTCCTTGCTGTGCTTCTGCGCCTGTCTCTTTCTTTTCTTCCCAGCTGCCAAGGTCTGTGTCAAAATTGGAGAGCAGGTCGGAAAGAGTTGAGTCACCGAAGAGGAGGAACCCGAATAGGCCTGTCATCACATACACAACGGCGCAAAGAGCAACTGTAGCACGCACGATTGCTGGCATTGTTGGAGTATCTTTGAGATCATTTTGTATGGTGTGAACATTGTAGTGGCAAACATAAGCAAAAACCACCACAGGGAATGCAGTGAAAAGATTAAGAAAGGAAGGCAAATCAGTAACACTGGGAAACAATGCAGGTTTCTCTATGCTTCCCCCGAGGCTTTTCCTCTCCCCCCGCCTCTATTCTCGAGGACTTCCCCTTTTTTTTTTATTATTTCTTCTCCAGCCGATCACCAGCTGCCTATTGCTTTCCACTTGCCATTTGTTTTCTAATTCTTTTTCTTTTCTTTATAAAACAAACCATGATGATGTTTCAAACATCATCATGAATCATTATTATTATTATATATATATATATATATTATTTAATTTAAAAGCTAATCTACATTGACAAATTTATTACATAAAATCACACTTATGTTATTTTTATTTTCTTAGCTAGATAAATTCTATAAAACACCAAAACAAAGTAAATAGCACAAAAATATGAGGAAATAACTAACAAAAGACAAGAGAATTTGATGTAAAATATATATAAATATGAGCTTATCAAATACCCCCACACTTAGCTTTTGCTAGTCCTCGAGCAAAATAAAGAACACAGAAAAAGTAATAACATGAAAATTATTAGCTTTCTCCTATGTGACCCTCATAGAATTTCATTCGAGAACATAAATCATCAAGAACCATAGCTAACACCAACAATCAATTCAAGTTCATTTTCCTAATTCAAATATTAGCAGTAATCTTTGAATCATCCTTGAAGTGTAGTGTGTGAGATAGCCATGAAAATGCAATTTCAAATTTTTATTTTTAAAATCACCATATGCAAACTAGCGACCTTCTCACGGGATATGCACTCAATCACACATGTGTTTAGTTTTAATGTGTTTCTCTCAAAGAATCAAATGTGAAAGTTCTACCATAAGCTTGCATAAAGATCACTTCTCCACAGTCATAATTGCAAAACTTGAATCAAGAGGACTTTTATTGGATGTAATGAGGATTAGGGATAGGGTTATTGAAACGAAAGAATAGGAAAACACAAGTTCCAAGCTACATTGCAAGCAATTCTTTTCTTTAGATTTATAAGAACTCAAGCTCTCCAACGATTCTTCAGACATCTCCAACCACACCCATAAACTGAAACTTTAAAAACTTTTTATTTTCTTTGTATACAATCTTTCTTTTTCTTTTCCTTTTTTTTTTTTTTTTTTTTTTTATTTCAAAAAAGAAACAAATATGAAAAACCCCCACACTTATTCTTTTGCCAAACACCTTCAAAGTACTTCACAAACATTTCTCATAAGACAATCTCGCATTGCTCATTAGCTCGCTTAGAAAGGGTAAGGAAAAATATTTCAGGCATAAGGGTAGACATATATGGTGATAAGAAATAAAAGGCTCACATTTACGGCTCAAATTGGCAATCTAATGATATCATTTTTCTTTGGGAAACAAGGTTATTTGGGCCATGGTGGTAAACCTAATGCCTCTATCATTTTCAAGTTCATGCAATCAATGACAAATATTTCGAAAGATCGTTATGCAAGTTCTAGAGAAATATCTCACATAAGTTCATCACACATGAAAAAAATAGGAGTGTATGAAAAATGCACACACTTTCAATAGGCTCAAAAACTCACATAGGATGTATATGGTCACTAAATTCACATATGGATCTTTAAATCATGCTTTAGTTTCACATCAACAAGGCTATGTGCGTTTAGTTTTTCAAAGATGATCAAATATGTACAAACTAACACGAGAATTAGGAATTTCACACAACACATGTTAACTAAGTTCTTGATCATCATGGTTCAAATTTTATCCAATTATATCATTGGGTCGGGAAACTAACAAAAATCTAATTCAAAATAATAAGGAAAACAAGGAAATATTTTTGGATTTTTTAAATTTTCCGAATTTTTTTTTTTTTTTTTTTTTTAAATAAAACAAAACTAATTAAGAAAACAAAGCAATAACATGGAAACAAATGAAACCAGTTCAAAGTCGAAGGTACAAAAAATTTTCAATTTGGTCATTTTTATACTCTATACCCCCACACTTAAACTAGACATTGTCCCCAATGTCAGAAAATATAATAAAATGCAAATAAAAATAAAAATAAAATAAAGCAACAAAATAAAGCAATAGGGCTGAAAACTTCCCTAATTTGCAGTAAAATCAAGCGATGACCCCGAAGCTTAAATTCTGCAATCAACCTCAAGGGTGGAAATAACCAAAAGCTCCTGCAAAGAAAAGAAATAATTAAGTTAAGTAACACAAGAAAATATAAAAAAAACAAACAAACGAAAAATTAAAAATGAAAATAAAAGACAATGAATAAAACTAATAAAAGAACATTGGTCCTGTTTGGTGACTTTCCACAGCTTTGAACTTGAACTGGCCTCGGAACTTCTTAGCAAGGAAAATGAGACTTGATTGGTGGTGTTGTTGAAGCTTCTCGAGCTCTTGGTTTCAACTCAGACTCCTTCTGCCGGGTTGATTGAGTCTGCAGGCTACATTCTTCTCTTTTTGTTCTTCTGCATGGCAGGTAGGCACGAGGAATAGGTGGTGGTCTGCTTCTTTGTTCAATCTGTCCAAGTGCCGACCGATTGCCTTTCTTTCACCTTGCCCCGTAGCCAAGAGCAAGGGTAAAGGAAAAGCATGCCATGAGAAATCTTTGCCTCTGACTCTGATCATATGGGATACTTTTGCTTTTGAAGAAGTATCGTTCCACAGGTGTATGCTTGAACTGGGCTGGGGAACTTCTTAGCAAGGAAAATGAGACTTGATCTTGAAGATGAAGCAGCACCTTGTCTCCACATGCTTCAAGTATCATTTTCACTTGCCATGTCTGTTCTCCAGGCAGATGTGGCGACTTCTTCGGAAGTACATCAGTGGTTGAAGAAGAGCATTCGAGAGCAATGCTAGGTAAGCAATCAGGAAGGATTTCCAGGCAGTCGGTTCTTAGATTGGAAGATTGACACCGAGTGCTGGCTGATTGCCCGCTTTCTCCTTGCCCCAAAGACAAGGAAAAGGACAGGGAGAAAGCGTGATATGAGATACTCTTGCTTTCAACCTTCATGATATGAAATACTCTAGCTCTAGATGACTTGTTTGGAAAGGTATCCCAAGGAATGAGAAACACAGAGAAACTCGAGAGGGTTTGTTGGAAAGGCATTTTCGGAGAAAAATTTCGGAGATGAAGAAGTGCAAATGGGGTGTGCCTCTGCTCTGGAAGGCGAAGGTAAAAACTTATAGTTCTTCACTTCACAACCGAAACTGTTCTTTTACCCCTGTCGGCAGCCGGTGGATGGATGAACAGTACAGGTCACGCGCTTTCTCAAAAAGCAGCCCGTAATTTGCGCAAAGCTGACAGCGCGTGACGAGTGACGACAAAATTGGAAAAAATCAGGGAGCGGCTCGTGGTTTCTGAGCAATCCCGACTTTTGAGAAAGGAATTGCATGTGACACGTCTGGACAAATCAGGGAGCGGCTCGCCTCGTGATTCCTGACTGCTCCGGCTTTTGAGAGAGACGCCCGACTTTTGAGAGAACGGCGTCCGACTTTTGAGAAAGGAACCGACTTTTGAGACGGAGACGCCGCTTTTGAGAAAAGAATCCGGCTTTTGAGAAAGGAGCCCGGCTCTTCGATTTGCGAAAGGGCGTCTCTTCGACTGCTGAGTGATGCCTCTTGATTTCTTCTTCTTATAAGAACGCTCATTTTTGTTCCACAACAAACTTAAGCTCCCCTGTAAACACTCCCTCCTGTAAACACTCACACTTGCACTTCTTTTAATCTTGATCAGTCCGACTCTTCATTCTCAACACCTTCAAATATGTCTTGCCCCTCTGACCGTCGCCTTAACTTGAATGTTGGGGAAGATAGTGATATATCTTCTCCAACCAACATTTGGCAGCCATCCTTCATATCCCCAAATGGTCCTCTTACAGTTGGGGATTCCATGATGATGAACGAAACAACCGCATCGGTGGTGGCCAGAAATCTGCTCACTCCTAGAGACACTAGGATACTTTCAAGGCGGTCCGACGAACTAGCTGTTCAGGACTCTATGACCTACAGCGTCCGATGCGCAGGCTCAGTATCAAACATGGGCCAGCGCCTTCTTGCACGAACCCGTCAGGTGGAATCGTTGATGGCTGAAGTGGCTAGTCTTCGGCAGGAGGTCAGAGTGCTTAGGCATGAGAACAGGGATTTGCACATGCTTGCAACCAATTACTCCACAAGCATGAAGAGGAAGCTGGATCAGATGCAGGAGTCCGAAGTGCGGATTCAGAGTGATCATCAACGGTTTATGGCGTTACTCCCGAGGTTTGTGTTGCCTTCGTCCTCGGGAGCAGCACCAAGTATTGAGGCTCCGAATGATCCAGCTCTGGCGCTTCGTCTTTCAGGGGCTCCGTCGACCTCCGAGGCACCACCTACCAACGACCAATGAACGAAATTAGTTTACAAGTTATTGTAAAATATTTATGCATTTAAAATTTTTTTTTTAATTTTTTAATTTTTTAATTTTTTAATTTTTTTTTTTTTTTTTAATTTTTAAATTATGTAATGTTTATTATTATCATTATTATTAATTAAATTTTTTTTTTTTTAATCAATATAAAATAAGTAATCAAAGTAAAAAGACTATGTTTAACTTTCTAAACAAAAATCACAACTAAATAAACAAAACAAAATGAAAGCAGTAAAGAGAAGGGATTAGGAATGCAAATCTGATTGTGGGTGATTCCTAGGCCTCCCTTCATTATTCAAATGCATGGGCTTATCATTGAACGGACGGTGGTACTTGAAATGATCCGACAACGGTCTAAGTTCTAATGACGGTGCCTGAATCATCAAAATTAAATTGTTAGTATAACATAAAATTAAAAATGGAGAAGATGGCTTACAATCACGTTCAAACTCAATTACAAACACCACGTCTTTGAACGTTTCAGGGACTTTGAACTTGGCCAGGTTTACTATGATGGTTGTGGCTTGTCCCGTGTCATCAAACTCAACTGCTTTTGGCTTGATTGTCTCATGCACAGCTTCTTTGATAAGTTCAACAAATTCTCCGGCCCCTTCATTTCCTGGAATCCCTCTTCTTGGTGTAGAAATCTCTTTGAATGTTTCAACGTCATCGGGAACATGATTTGGTGCACCAAGAGTTTGGATATCACTTTTCACCTCTGGAAGAGCTTCCACAACGTCTTTTTCATTCACTTCTTCCTTGGGATTTAAAAACCTGCAAGGAAAAAGGACATTTGGTGGAACGATGTTAGAATGAATTGAACTTAGAACCTCCTCACCTGAGTTGGATGACATAAGGACTTGGGGGGTTTGCGATAAGAATTCTTCTAAACTGCCCAAGTCGTCATCCTCATCTTCTTCTTGAATTGGCAATTCATCCATGTTCGGGCTCTGTTTGGATGGTTCTGGGACAACTTCATCCTCCATGTCACCTTGATCTCGAATCTGTGCCATGAATTCCATAATCTGCCCAACTTGCTCCTCCAAAGCATCCACCTTGTTGGCTTTATTTTGCATCTCCATGTTTCGATTTTCTACGTCCTGGGTCAAAGAGGTTAGTAACTTATTCAAAATGTCATTATCCGAGGACGTACCTGAATTTGGTTGGGGAGATTGTGGTGGAGGCTGTGGTGGTTCATATGGCCATTGATAGTACTCCTCCGATGGCTGCCAATATTCTGCTTGGTGAGTCTCCTCAGCTTGATTTTGTGAACCCTGCGCCAAAGAAATGAGTCCATCAAGAATTTCATTATAATTAATGGGCATACTTGAATTCGATTGAAATTGCTGTGGGGAATGTTGTGGTGGCTGCATAGGTCTTGAATAGAACTCGTCTTGCTGCCAATATCCACCTTGTTGAAATTGTTGAGGTTCATCCCACATATACTCTGAATTACTTCTCCAATCCGAATTATAAGCGTTGGAAAACATGTTGCCCCTTGATTGGTTATAGCCTTGATATCATCAAACATCTTCATTTGCAGAAAATTGGGGACATTGATGAGTTTGATATCCTTGCCCATACGATGCACCAAATGTAGGTACACTTGGCATTGTGGTCCTTCCGGCATTCTGAGTTAATTGAGACGTGATATTCGCCAATTGAGCTTGGATGGATGCAAGTGCCATGTCTCGCTCCATTTGTACCTAAAATCAAAGAAAGAGAACTAAATCAAATATCAAAAGTAAAAGACATAAAAATAAAATAAAATAAAATAAAATAAAATAAACACAAATAAAAAAATAAAACACAAACAAAAACATAAACAAGGGATTAGCAAATTTGCTAATCCCCGGCAACGGCGCCAAAAATTTGGTGCGAAAATAAGTTAACGCACAAATTTAAACCCTATTTGTGACGATTGTAGTATGGATAAGTAGGGATCGTTCTAACCGGGGATTAACTAGGGATGCTAACCAAAGTAAAATTAAATTAAAAACGTAAAAACAAAATTTAAAACACTAAACTAAAATTAAAACACTTAAATAGAATCACTCAAAATAAAACTACAAATAAACTAAAATAATTCAAAAGACTCAAAATAATGAAAACAAACTAAATAATATAATTTAATAATGGGGATTGATTTTTTTATGAAAAGTAAATTAAAACAGAAACTTAAAAACAAACTCAAAGAAAATATATTTTATAGAAATAAAATGATAATACGTTAGTTAGAGGGTTCCTTATCCACACATGAACAAATGCATATAATTTGATTCCCAGTTATGACTTCAACAAACGAATAAATGACAACGCTCCAAGTTAATTAGGTCCGCTTAAATTAACCTTCAGATTTCCCTAGATTCATTGAATTGGACGGGAAACGCATCACAACCAAATTATTCTTATCAAGTTCCCTAACTATGGAATACGCATGATAGAGAGACATATCAAAGATCATTAAGTTCAGTGGAAATCATAAGCATCGACTAGGCATTCATAACTATGGAATACGCATGTTAATCCAACCTAGGATTTACTAAACACAATCGTGACTAACGATTTTCACTACTCATGAATATAAGTTCATAACGATTAGGTGAAATTCCCTTATATTCTAGCATCAAGTCTAAGCATGCAAATTAAGTGTCGACCCTTAACTCACATACATAAACAAGTTATTAATCAACACAGAAAAATAAACCACATCCAACGTTCAAGAATTCATAACTGGAGTAAATCAAATTATAATAAACAAATATTCATGGTTTCAAATTCACCTCTAACTAAATAAAAATTAAGTACACATGTTTAACATAATTTAAAAGTAAATTAAATTAAACATGAGTTTTAGAAAATTAAAACCAAATGAGGAGTGCTCCTTGCTGTGCTTCTGCGCCTGTCTCTTTCTTTTCTTCCCAGCTGCCAAGGTCTGTGTCAAAATTGGAGAGCAGGTCGGAAAGAGTTGAGTCACCGAAGAGGAGGAACCCGAATAGGCCTGTCATCACATACACAACGGCGCAAAGAGCAACTGTAGCACGCACGATTGCTGGCATTGTTGGAGTATCTTTGAGATCATTTTGTATGGTGTGAACATTGTAGTGGCAAACATAAGCAAAAACCACCACAGGGAATGCAGTGAAAAGATTAAGAAAGGAAGGCAAATCAGTAACACTGGGAAACAATGCAGGTTTCTCTATGCTTCCCCCGAGGCTTTTCCTCTCCCCCCGCCTCTATTCTCGAGGACTTCCCCTTTTTTTTTTATTATTTCTTCTCCAGCCGATCACCAGCTGCCTATTGCTTTCCACTTGCCATTTGTTTTCTAATTCTTTTTCTTTTCTTTATAAAACAAACCATGATGATGTTTCAAACATCATCATGAATCATTATTATTATTATATATATATATATATATTATTTAATTTAAAAGCTAATCTACATTGACAAATTTATTACATAAAATCACACTTATGTTATTTTTATTTTCTTAGCTAGATAAATTCTATAAAACACCAAAACAAAGTAAATAGCACAAAAATATGAGGAAATAACTAACAAAAGACAAGAGAATTTGATGTAAAATATATATAAATATGAGCTTATCATCAAGTAATTTTCACATCAGCAATTAGGACTTGTATGTGACGCGCATAGCGCCATTCTTCACATGATTATAATACTAGGGCGTAAATCATTATTACACTAATATTCATGTTCGAATATCTCTGCATGAACTCGTGTGTCAACATATGTCGATGAGCCTCAAGTGTTATCTGTTTTATATGTGAAATATTGTGAATTACTACATTCTCGAGATATAACTAATTGTAGTAAGTGTTTTCTTACTATACGTAGCATATTTATTTGGAAAACTATACTTGTTTTACGCCAAGGGGTTATACGTTTTCGAATAGGTTTTACAAAGCTTTATTTTTAGGCCCACTCATCCTTGTTTTTGCCCTTCTAGGATTTAGTGGCACAACTATCGTGTCGACGAGGATTCCTGGAAAATTTTGATATAGGAGATTACTTCTGATAGTACAATTGTTATTTTACTTTTACTGTACCTTACTTATGCTCTAACATCACATGTGAAATGAGTTCAATCCCGCTCACATATGCATTCTTGCATTTTGTCACTTTTAGGTTTAAATTTACTCATATTTTTCACATCACTTCACTTTATGGCTTCGTCACCTTCTAGATGTCATCCAGCACAGCTTGATTCGAAGTTCCGGTTGACATTCCGGGTTGGGGTGTGTCATGTTTGGTATTTTGTTGTTGACCCTAGAAATTACAAAACCTACGTGTCAAGTAACTACTAAGCTAACTACATCATTCTATTGATGCATGGGTGCCATTTCGCAACCGAGCTCGACTGAGCGAATGAGATGAATACGGCAGTGTGGTGATGAAACACACTATCGACTTCTGCACAGAGCAACATCGGCGAATGAAGGAACATTATCGGCCTAGAGTTCTAAAAGTTGAACCTGAGGTTATGCCTTCGGCTATGAAATTTAATCTTCTGCACCATGGTCAGCTGTTTCAACTATATTTATGAGAATATAGATGAGTTGAGCATGAATAAGGTTATAAGGACAATGATACTAAAAAAAGATGAGTGTCTTTATAGTAAAAGTAGTTCTGCCATCAGAATGTCGAACTCTGAAATGCACATGTGAGTAACTGACTATAGAATACCTCACTTCGCTTGAAAGCTGATGAAATGACCTCTTTCGGTGAAAGAATCAAAGATTTTTTACCGGTTGAGTCTTGGATAGATATCCAACTACATTAGGAATAGTGATGTCAATCCAAATTGAAGGTACTCCTAAACTGACTAATTTTACAGCTCCAATCATATTTATTCGAACTAAATATGTTGCCAGTTTGTGAACCCAGTGATGTTTATCCAAACTTAATATGTGTTGACGTAGGGTTAGTGAAGCAGTTAGTATTTAAGGGCTCTCGTAGAATGTTTTGTTTGTGTCTTGAGTTGAAGGTCATCTCTACATTGCAAAACCACTTCTATTTGAAGGTCATCTTTACTTCATCTCCAGCTCACCGGACACCTTGAACCGCCTAACACTGCCCTTATACAAACAATGTTTAAGTTTCAGTTTGAGGATTCTCACTTTTATGCAGTTTCGCTGAGCTCGGAATTTATGCTCGTGCTCGATTTCCTACAACCACTCAACTTTTCCCTGACAAAGCTTTTTCTGCTTTTCAATCTCTGTGATCCGACTCTTGAAGAATGATGCATGTTCCCTAGTGACGATGTTTTCCGCATTCAAATCGAATTTTCTATTGACATGGTTCTCCACGTTGGATTCCTGGTGGGTGTCAAGTAATCAGACATATTGGACTTCTTTTTAAAAAAGGTTGTTAAGGTGATGAAGTTTGCAGTGTATGTGCATGTGTGGAGTGAGTAGTGTCAAAGTGTAGTTTTAATAGGCGAACTAATGCATGATTGCCTAGCAAAATAGGCTATAAAGTGGCGCGAAAACCTGTTATGTTGGCCTCGAAAAAAAAGGATAAATGGCGATACATAGCACAAGAGTGGGACACATTCCCCCAATTTTTAAGGAACAATTTGTGATAAAGGACTACATGATATCGGCCTAGGATTCTCTTCAGCACTTGGCGCCAAAAAGGATGAGACATACCATATTTTTTAAAGTTTCTTATGTGGTAAAAGGCACCAACCTCATCTTAGTGTAAATCCCAAACGAACAAGTATTACTTGCTTAGCAATTTTTGGGTTCCATAGTTTCTTGTTAAATGGATTGGTTGGCTTCATAACCTTAGTGATAAGACAAGGTAAATGTGTTGTAGATATGTTGTAGATCACCTCACCTTCATGTCTTGTCCTAACCTACTTGAGGTGTGCATAGTATGTGGATTGTATAAGATGTGACCTTTATTGTCACCTTGGATTCCCTCCAAACCCGCAAATACCATGTACAATGAGAGGGAAACCTGGAAAGGTCCCTTAGCAATTTCCCAAACCAAAAACACATGTCAACTCTAAATGATGAATAATAATATTACAAAAGTAATAGAGTTTTTATTGAGGTTTTGTTTGGGTACTTAGTGATATGTAACCTTGTATATAAGTTTGTGTATCTATCACTAATGTTTAGTGTTTTTTGTTTTGTATGTAGTTGTATGCAACAAGTGTTAAAAAATGTGTACAACATGTTCGATAAGTTCAGACATACATCACTGAGAAGTTATATCAACTATTTAACCGCGCGCATTTATTAAAATACTTTGCATTTGGTTGCTAGCATAGTTTGTGGTAGGGGTGTGAGATTTGACAACACACTTACCCATATGTTGGAAATGAAGTAGAAGGTGTTGATAAGCTAAAAGATGGGAAGACTTTTTTCTTCACACATATGGAAGCAACATTGAAGTTGGGACAAAAAAAGAGTGGTGGGATTCCTACAAGTTTTGTAGGTTATATGGATCACATCCTCACTACATAAACACCTTCAACACAATCCCTCTTTTACCCAAGGAAGAGAGGAGATTGCAGAATCTTCTAAACTATAGAGCACTTTCTTCTAGGGGTGGGCAAACAGACCTTGTACCCGCGGGTCGGGGCGGGTCCATGCAGTTTGGGGTGGGTACAAGTCGGGTCCAAATATTGTAAACTCAAAACGGAGCGGGGCGGGGGCGGATCCTAATATATGAGAAAATAGGCTCCCGACTCGGACCGATTCAATTGTCCATTATATGAGATTAAATATCCACCGTGTATTTCTTAAACATTAGATCACTCTCTCTCCACTGTTTTCATTCTCTCTAAGTCTCTCCACCTCTCTCGATTCCTCGAAGACTCAAATCGAAGTTTCGAACTCGTCTCTTGACTTGGATTCGCAACGGCAGCGGCTGCGCAGTATTTCGTTCGTCCGTCCCTCATCTCTTGGTCTCTCCTCTGTCGACTCTGTCCTCCAATTTACCCAACTTGAGACACGACCTCGAGATCTTTTTCTCTCCTTACTCCGACCACCACCATCATATCTTCTCAACTCCAACCACCACTCTGCTATATGTTTGAAGTCTTCAATTTTAAGGTTTTGATTGCTAAAGATTTAGGATTTAGGGTTTTCTAGATATAGGAATTTTTGAGTTGTGGACCTAATAATTTCTAGTTGTCTGATGATGGAATTGACAGATTAGTTTTCTAATTTTGAAGTTTTGCATTTTTTTTTTTTGTTTTTTTTGTTTTTTTTGTTTTTTGTTTTTTGTTTTTGTTTTTTGAAATGAGATTGGAATTATGAGAATTTTTAGATTTTAGGTGTTGGGGATTGGTGGGCAAATATTGGGGTGGCTCAATACTGACATGTTTATCAGTATGTCTGTTCACTGTTAAGGTGTTAAGGAAGAACACTTTTTGTGATCGAAAAATCTGGAAATTTTATTTGTTTTTGAACGATTTCACAGTATTGTGTTTTTGTGATTTTGATAATTGGGGGATGTGTTAATTGTTGAATCCGACTATTCTGGAAAAAAAATGGATTGGACCAGTGGACCCGTCCCGATTTGGCCCGTTTTAAACGGGCCGGGTTGGGTTCGGTTTCAAAACTCAAATTTCCTATAACCGGCTCAGCCCGCCCTATTGCATTTTAAAAAGAGTCCGGTCCAGTTCCTTCAAATATGTGCTCAGCCCGGTTTATGCCCACGCCTACTTTCTTCCACTCTTAACCCTAGATTCCCAATTATCCACCCTAATTTTCACGTGTAAACATTTTCCCCAATTATCGAATAGACTTTGTACTGAATCCCCAATTAGCAAAACCATAGTCAAATTCACGAACACTTGTCTTTTTCATGCCAATTTACAACAAATTATCTCACAAACCTTTAAGATCTCACCAGAGATACGTGGAGGCAGGCGGCGGCGACAAACGCCCCACCCAAACCCTAGAGAACCCATCCTTTCCACTTTAACGTTTTATGTACAATACTATGTATAACTTACATGTATATTATTGCTTCAGCAGTTAAACGAAACAACACGGTGTGAGTGCACATGATTCCAAAATGACTCCCAAATTTTAAACGCATTACATCGAATTACTGATTCCACCTACTTTACCACCAGCTAGCACTTCTGGCTTGTGCACCGTGTGGTTGATATCATATCAAGCATTTTAACAAAGCAAAAGCAGACTGGAAATAGCTAAACCCAACAAATGTTTTTTGAGCTTTTGACCATCCAAGAGGAACAACGTACGTACAATATAATAGTATGGCAAAAAAGAAGTCAAAGCAGCTTTTATTATTATTTCTTTTACTATTGTTTACTGCTACTCCAATCCGAGTCCTGACCTTGCGTGCAGTCGATCACCTCACTTTAACGATATCATTCATATAAAACGAATTTATTATTATTGTGATATTCTGTTTTAGTAAAATATATTTACATAGGAATATAAGAGCATCCCCAATGAGGGGCTCTATGGGACAAGAGAAATGATGGATATAGCCCATTTTAGAGCTCTAAGAAATCTTTGAGATTTTATAAAATAATATATCCTAATGAGGGGTTATATATTTCGGGCTCTATGTGGGGCTATATATATTTATTTATGTAGTAATTTGATTAAGTGATAATTTTTTTTTTGTATTAGCTTTTCTTAAGTTGATTTTTGGACGTGCTATTTTTTTTATGGACCTTTCAACCTAAAAAATTCAAAATGTGACAAAGTTAGATTTAATCACTTATGAATTGTTCATTGGATTATATTCTCTTATCTCAATCTCATCCATTAAAAGAAACAAACTCTCACTTCACCCTCTGAAATAATTTGATTTTTCACGTATAACACAGCAATTTACCTAGCACCAATTGGTAAATTAGTATCATACAATTTTGAAACAAAATTATTTGAAAATTTCATCCACCAATGCCCATGAAATTTAAATTCTTATAGAATTTAAAACAATCATTAATTAGCCAAATTGCAAGAAAATAACAAAAAATAATTAAAAAGTAATAACAAAAGGAAAGTATAAGTGTATTCCCAAGTGGAGGGAGAGTGATAGAATTTTGTTCAGATAGGCTGCTACTTTTTTTGTGGGACTCACTGTTTTTTTGGGCTAGATGTAGTCCGATTTTATGTTACTCAATAAAATGAGTTGCTAGTCTCAGTAGTGGATCTAGCCCTATTTTCTAATTCATTGGGCATAAAATTTCTCTTTAAGACTTAAAATATAGTAACCTCATAGAGGATAAAGTCCCATTAAGGATGCTCTAATTACACGTTACGAACTCAATATGAATTTCATATTACTTGCTCTCTACCTACGCAAGAATCATGAGTCGATACGAGTTCATCACCGAGGGCAGCCAGCCTGTGTTGTTGTTGTTACCACAGTAACTTTCATCATTTTATGTCCCGTACTTACTCAGGGCAGGCTTGTCAGTCTAGAAAAAAGATTTACACTTCTTTAACTCTCTCATATGTGAAAGGTCACGTCCGAAAGCTCGGTTGGGTCTGAAGAGTTTGACTGGAAACTGTCTGGATGCCTATCTCAATGGAACATCTGCATCTTCTTCCAGACGACTTTCAAACCTCTCTCTCTCTCTCTCGATCGATTTGATTAGCATTCAGCGGTCAGCATTCAGAAATCAGAACCTAGCTAGCTACCTAGCTATCTTCTTCAAGCTTCAGTCTTCAGGGAAAAGGATTCTCGCTTTTTCTAGGGATCCTAGGATTCCGTTATCTCATCTGTTCATCGTATATTATGTGATCAGTTTTTGTTAGGTATTATTCATATTTAATTTTAAATTTTAGATTTTGAAGTAATTTCTAACCGTATAATAAACGGGTGAGATCACGGGATCTCTAGGAAAAGAATCCCCAAATCCTTTTTTTCGCTTGATCATTTTCCCAATGATCTTAAGAATCTCCTGATCTCACCCGTATACAATAGACTGGGACATCTGGACAATGCCTACCGACTATGCAGGTGTGTAACAAACAAGATTTCTTTTTAAAATTAATGACAGAGAGATTAAATATTTAAACCGTCTCTTAAAAATTACATAAGGAGCTGTTAATGGTTGAATATTTTTTTTTTAACAATTAAAAAGATTTCAATATGTTTTACAAAAATAGTCTAAAAACTTGCTTCATCTCAATTTGTTTTTCAGTGATCTTTTAATTTTCTTCATTTACAACATAAGTGAATTAGCGATATTACTTACCCCATGGTAACTTTGATCACATGATTCATCTACGTCAATTAACCGTGTTTAGTTGACCCATTGTTGGTAATAATGTAAACTAAACGTGAATTTGAAAATAGTGGTACACCTTTGCATTGTACTTTGGAGAGGAATTGGATTCTCTCCTGAGCACAAGTTCAGGATCCTCTTGACCAGCCCACGTGAACCGTTGGATTTTGATCAAACGACTACAATTATTATAACTTTTAAATGAATCCTCTACTTTTAATCGTTGGATCAAAATCTAACAGCTCACTTAAACTTATCAGCAGAATCCTGAGCTTGTGCTCAGGAGAGAATCCAATTCCCTTTGGAGACGGTAAATAAGCCCTTCACGAGATCCTGACATCCAATGGCTGCTACTCAACACAGTAACACTACCTAGCTAGCTAGCATACTTCCCAGCCACACACATTACCACGTAGATTTCTATGGCAACGTTATATCGCTATCATAGCATTGTGTTCTAATAATACAACGTTCTATTAGTACAATGACTCGTGTAAGATTTTATCTACAAAATATTATACCGTATTCATATCATATAACTTCCTTTCCAGTTCATTCACTAAGTCTGTCCAAGCATGTATATAGAGCTGGTTCTATTCGCCATACCAAATCAAAATGGTCGGTAGGGGTAGGTATAAAAATTGTGAAATCAAATCGAATCACAAATAAACTATAAAAATTGTGTTGACTAAAAAAGTCAATATAGATTCAAGAAACAGACCAAACTCTTCATACCGGTTTCAATTTTCATGTTGGCAAAACCGCTTATAATCGAACATAACTGTAAATATAAATAATTAATTGGGTATTGAAAATTTGTAAATTTCAACTGTTTGATCATATTTCTTAATAAGAGTGCCTCAGTTTTTCGTTTCTAGATTGCTAAATTAATAACCATAATGAGTTTGGTAAGCTAAATTTGTTAGGTATGTGTTTGTGTTTTGTGAATTGTTGATACGAATAATATTGATTAACCTTGTAAAGTTTTGGTGCCATAAATTTTTTACTCTTCTTTTATTGTAGATCATCATTCCTTATGATTGGTCATGCATGTTCTTCGTTGTGTGATCCAATTGCTATCTTTTACTATAAAAATCTTTTGACTCTTTTTTTATTTTTTTTAACAAACGATATTTTTTACACTAAGAGGGTGGAGGAGTGAGCTAAACTTCACAATGGGCTAGCAATAATGTGGTTCAAATTCACCATTGGTGAGAGTCAAACTTAAAACCTATCACTTACAAGTGAAAAGGAATACCACTAGAACATAGGAAGATTCAAATGATTTATTATTCGGAACCGTGAATCGGCATGAACCAAACGAAACATCAATCAAACCATACGGTTTTTTAATAAATTTAAATGAAACCGCACCGAACCAAACCGTTGATATTTTTTCGTTTCGGTTCCGATTTTAGGTAGAACTGGGCCGAACTGAATCGTGCCCATCCCTAATGGTCCGTCAGAATACTGAACCGAAAGACTTTGGAAAAGAATTTTCAATATTGAAAACTAAATTGAAATTTTAGTTTTTTATTTTTCGAAATTTGGTAATACTGAAATTATTTCAATATTTCGATTTAAGATCGAAAATGGGCCTTCGGGCCCAATTTGTTGAGCTTTCTGATTTCACCTAGATTTTGGGCTCAAATTTGATCAGCTTGATTTTGTTGGCCTTCGGGATGTATGCAATTTTTATTTGGTCAATTTATTCACATACAAATTATTTATGGCGTTTTAGTCAAAATGGTCTTGAGTTTAACATAATTTCTCACTTTGGTCACTAACAATGAAAATCGATAAAAGTGGTCTTTAAATTTATCTACCGTAACTCATTTTGATCATTTCGTGAAAAAACTGTCAATATTCTAGTTAAATTGTGACATGAACGACAACGTGACCACCTTTTTAAGGCTCTTATTGTCAATCCAACTCCTCTACTTAACGAGGATATTGACAAATTTTTCACGGAACGACCAAAATGATATACTGTGGACAAACTCAATGACCATTCCTATCAATTTTCATTGTTAAAAACCAAAGTAAGGAGTTATGCAAACAGCAGAGAGTATTTTGGTTAAAAATCCATATGATTAGTCCTACAATCTTAGTTTACAAGTACAACCTTAGTTTTGGCAATTTTTATGCACTTTAACACTTTGCCACTTAGCTCCAAAAAATTGGCACAATTTAGGGTACTAAATTACTATCTCTATACTAGCAAACTACTTAAGTTAAAATTACGTGCAACAAATACCTAAAAACAACAAATTAAGTTACGATCCAAAATGAAATAAATTAAGTTATAAACCACAAAGAAACAAGTTAGGTTACAAATATAGTTCGTTAGAACTTAGTTCAAACTTGAAAGTTCAAGGTTGTGAAAATTGCCCCCTTCGGTTCGGTTCATGCTCAACAATGCCCAATAATAATCACAACCAACAGTTAGTATATATCCAATTCAACATATTACAACCATCAATTCAGCATATATCGAACTCAACATAGCAGATGTCACATATGCAATTCAAAATAGGGCATACCCAAATTCTAACTAAAAATAGCCGAAATTCCAATTCAAAATAGCACATATCCAAATAATTCAAAACTCTAAACTGGATACCAAATTTTCAATCACATATCCAATTCAAAATTAATTAATCACATAGCTACCCAATTTTCAATCAAAACCACTATTCAGTCGTACATAAGGCCATCTCCAATCGATCCGGCCAGATGGCCATAGAGCCGAAAATAACCCTAAATGACACGAAAACTATTTCCAACCAAAGGCTAGGCCAAAGGGCTCGTGGGCCATACTGGGCCACAAAAGGAGAATCGGGCCAACCGGCTGGCCCAACCCAGCCAGCCCTGACCGGTCCAGAAGTTTGAATCCCAACGGCTAGTTGTTGAAGTCATCTAGCCATTATATTAAAAAAAATTCCTTTAACTACCTAAGCCATTAAACAACATTAAATAACATTAAGCAACATTAAACAACATTAAACAATATTAAACAACCTTAAATAACATTAAGTAACATTAAACAACATAACATTTACCAACATGAAACTTAAACAACATTAAAACAAACATTTGACAACATAAAACTTAAACGCCTACTCCATGCTTCTTTTGGCCCAAAGATGTGCAACAAGATCCTATTGTAGGTACTTGTTTGTGGCACGGGAACATATCATCCTATGGTGCCTCATGTACTCATTTAAAGAGATATTACCAGTTCTTGGTTTCAAAGGCAAATTAGGCCCATCATATATTTTTGCACGAGCCCTTCTTAACCTATTTGGATCCTCTTGGTCGTCGTCAGACTCTCCATCAATATACCCATCTTGTTCATCCTCCACAATCATGTTGTGTAATATGATGCAAGACATCATGATGGAGTTCAAATTTTCTCGACTCCACCATCTTGCCAGTTCCTTAATCATCTTCCATCGTGCTTGTAGAATACCAAAAGCTCTCTCAACATCTTTCCGGTATGCCTCTTGGTGTAAGGTGAACCACCTTTCGGCATCATCTGTAAGGTTTGCAATTGCTTGGACAAGTGTCACCCACTTTGGGTAGATGCCATCTGCCAAGCAATACCCCATGTTGTACTAACGCTTGTTGACGTATTAGTCAAGTTGAGGTGATTTACCCTCCATCAGGATATTGAAGAGGGGTGAATGCCAAATAACTGTAATATCATTTTGGGATCCTGGGACTCCAAAGAAAGCACGCCAGATCCAAGTGTCAAATGACGCAACGGCCTCTAACACAATTGTTGGCTTTCTCGATCTTCCGCTAAAGCCTCATTGTCATCTGGTGGGACAGTTCTTCCACTGCCAATGCATGCAATCTAATGGCCTTACCATGCCTAGAAAGCCACAGTCTTTAGCTTTGCGAAAAAACCACTCTAGGTCTGCTTGATTTGGTTGACGAAGGTACTCCTCTTTGTAAAGTTTAACAACTGTTTGACAGAATTTAGCAAGATTATCAAGGCATGTAGACTCAGACATACCATATGTATCATCCATTGCATCAGCTGGGGAGGCATAGGCCAGCAATCGGAGTGCAATAGTAATCTTCTGATGAGGTGATAAACCAGGGTGGCCTGCTCTATCCAGTTTCTGTCGAAAGTATGGATTGACATGTTGGACATCATGAAGTAAACGCTCGAAGACATGACGCCTCATCCGAAAGCGACTTCTGAAATCTTCTTCGTTGTACACTGAGTTGGGGTTGAAGTAGTTGTTCATCAGATTCTGATGTGCCATCTTTCTATTTCGTGGCTTGTAACCGCGATCAGCAATAGAGCCATCCCATTGAGGTTGTTCTTCAGTTGCCACACAAGCCATGACCCCAGCCATGGCTGCCATATATGATGTATTGCGTCATGCTCAATCTTCTTCATCAGACTCCTCATCTTCTCGCCTCATCTGCGCCCATTTATCTTCCAATTGAGAAGTGGATGAGGAAACCCAGTTGGAATCCGAAGAGGATCCAAAGTTGGAATTCATTGCAAACTTGAATTGAAAGAGATATTGGATAGGCAAAGCTGAAGGTGTGTGAATTATAGGCCAATATCCACCCTATTTATGGACATTGGAAACTAAAGATAAGAAATGCCACGCAGATAAAAATCCTATCTAAAATCACTACAACCAATTACATCTCGACACGTGGCACTCGAAATCCAAGATGTAAAATTATTGAGATTCCTTATCGATAAGAAATCTGCAAAGTCACTCAGATATTGACATGTGGCACTCAAAATCTGAGACGTAAAATTATTTAGATTCCTTATCGAGGTAGTTTAATTTAAGTTACCATCTTAATTCAATCAAAATAATAAATTATGTTTGGCCCTATAACCCTTTGGCCCCCTCAATTGGAGATGATTTTTTGTCACAGAGCTATGTTTGGTGGCTACAGGGCTAAAACGAGCCATCTGGCCCTCCTTCGTTTAGAGATGGCCTAAGTGATTGACCTTCGAGTCTTTCTTGTTCCAAATTAAGCAAATTCAAGTTCTTTTAATTCAAGACTTGATTGAACCCACACATGAAGGAAATATTTGTGAAAACTAGTTCATTTGAGCAACATCTATGCATGTTATTAACAATTAAAAGGCGGAATCATGCTTGTATGCACTTAAAAACAAAACTTAACCCATGAAATTCAAAGCCTAGTAGTTATGGTGAACTAAGACTCAACTAAAAAACAAAGTGAGTTAAGAAATCTTATACCTTTGTTGATTCCTCTTTGTATAAGCAAAGACTAATCACCCAAGAGAGAAGGCCTTAATTCCTTACTTCTTCGCTCCATGGATTTTTTGGAGGAGGATGGATGAATGGATTCTCCAAGTTCCCAAAATAGAGAACCTCTAAGTCACCACACCAAGGAGATCATTGATGAAGAGATGAGTGACCTAGGAAGAGATAGATGCTATTAATCTCTCCCTAGGGTGGCCAGCCTCCTAGAGAGTCAAGATAGCTTTGTGTTCTCATCTTTTCTCCAAAGAAAACCCTTATGATGAAATGGCTATAAAGTTCCTTTTATAACACCTCACAATGGAGTGGCAAACTTGCAATTAATACAAGTTTGCTACCCTCACCAATATCGCCAGCCATTGTAGGTTAATTGGGCTTTGAAGCCCTTTGTGTTTTCAAGTTGTCATACAACTTCAGTTATTGGGCTTGACATTCAAATCCCATTGGGCCTTGCGGCCCAAAACTAACCCGGGGTCTATAATGAACTTATTCATTTGATTAATTAACATATTAATTCATCCTAACCATAAATAATTAAACCATTTAATTATTCTTACTCATCTTCGTTGTTTCTTCAATCTCTACCTTACACGGTGTACGATCCATTAGGTTCCTTTTAGCGAGGCAGTGGGCGATTAGAACTCTTCAAATCGATTGTGAATTGAAACATACTTTCAATTCTCCCTTTAGTGATTATACACCTTTAGGGCTTCCACAAACCATGAGTGACACCTAGCAGTATATCATGGCTACCCAAGCTAATCAAAAGAGGTGGAGATCCCATTCAGTTTAGGATTACAATGCAATACGGTCTTTCTCTAATACAATACTCTTAACCACATTGTTTGGTTTGATAGTTTATTCATGTCTACTATCCAATGTGATTCTCTTACTTATATGATTACTTTGAACGTGATTTGGAACGACTTCCTAAATCTCATTCATACTCTGGCCAGAGATTCTTAATCATATCATAGAGTATTCTCCTTCAAACACTTTGAAGGTTAGAGATCCCTTGTTGTGCATTCACTTGCCTCCATAGCTAAGTGGCTTAACCCCAACTATGTCGTGGACACCCTTTAAAGGAGTGACTTTGACATAGTCAAAGATCAAAGACCTAACCACAAGACAACTATGATGCCTTAGGTCAAAGGACTACTTTGCATTATCCCAACCATGAGTTCTCATGTGACATGAGTACGAGAACTCCTTGTTAATTGTGTTCAGTGGACTCATTCTCTATTGAGCACCTACATGCTTGTCTTGGTGTCAGTCACACCAATGACTCAAAACCAGTCAATCTCCCTAAGAGAAGATATAACATGTACCGATCTTAACAGACTATCAATGCCCAATTGGCAATCCTATGATCAGGAACGTTTAGGATATGTATTAAATCAGGAATGTATTAAAGATAGGATTTGGTGATTAATCCTATCTTTAATGTCGTTAACTTTTTCATGCCATGAGTAGGGGAGCTTGGTGATGTCGTAGGCAGTTGCTCAAGCATCCAGGGATGTTGAGCTTCACGTTGGAATATTTGTGGGCCTTACACTTTTAATGAGGCAAAACTCGTCTTCTTTGGAAAAAATTATATGTGTCGTCTCAATGATTTTCTGGATTATTCTAGGCTTCACAAATGCCCCCACACATGCTAGGTTACACACATAAAATGGCAGTAGGCGTAGAAATATCAAGCTGAGCAGGCGAGCATAGAGTTGTTTCCTGATTTGATGTAGATTTTCCACTTTAACTTGGAGTTTAAGTCTTCTATGAAAGGGAAACCAATAAAGGGTTAAATAAGTTTACACAAGAATTTTTATCCCAACAGGATAGAGAGAAAAGGCTAGAGGAAAATGTACCCCCTCCCTTAGTTTTCTTTTTTGCCCGCGTTTATGAAGAGTTTATCTCATTGTTGTTCTTCTTCTCCATGCCACATCAAGGTAAGAAAATTTGAAAAATTCTTTTTTTTTTCTCTTTTTTTCGGTTGGTGCTATTGCCGACAGCTATCATGAAGGGCAACAGATCTGCTGTTGTTGGTGGTGGGGTGGGATGGCTGGCTGGGGCCAGGAGATGCGTGACAGAGAGCCATGGCTTAGGCTGGCTCAGGCTTGGAAGTCGGCGTTGGGGTGCTTTGAGACAAGAAGAGAGGCTAGCACGGGTTGAGCCTCCTGCTGGGTTGGTTGGTTAGGAGTGGGCCAGTGAAGAGGAATGGAGGAAATGCTCGAGGCCTTTGCCCCCACTGGTGGACTGGGCCACGAGGGCTTATATGTTGGACATGCACGAGTGTGAGCCGCTTTGCTAGATCAAGACAGAAGGTCGTAGGCTTTTAGCTGCTACGCCAAGAGAAATGAGAGTTGGGCCGTAGGGCCTGGTGTGTAGGTGTTGGGCTTTGCAGTCTTTTCCATTCTTTTTTTTTTTGTTCTTTTTCTTTGAGCAACCTTCTGAATATTTTTCTCATGTCTTCCATGTAGGAATTCTTCAAGTATGTCTCCCTCCAGTAAAAAAGGTGAGCAATATCTTTCGTCTTTATATCGTCCGGGTGGATTCTTCGATGAGGTGTTTTACTTCAAGGCTGCTCACATCAAGATCAATTTCGCTGAGCTGTTTCTAGATTTCCTTGAGACATATAGACATGCGATCCCATCTAGAGTTCGTATGATATGGGTGAAAGAAGGAAATGGACATATACAATGCAGTGAGGCTACTAAATTGGCACGGCCTACAGTCGCGGAACATGAGTTGGCGCGACCGAGGAACCGTGGTGATAGATCGTCAAGGTAGGGAGTCGAGAGGCAGAGTTAGTGCGACTGAGAGTTGTCGAGCTAGTGTCTACCGGGTCGTGCTATGCGCAACAGTAAGCGGTACTCAACTGAAGTCATTGGGTTTATCTATGTATAAAACTGCCTAGTAATGAGGACAAGGCCTACTTCATATCCTTGGTGGTTGAAGGAACTTTCTTGCAAGTTGGATATGTGCGTTCTTCTGGTGCTCATTTGCCCCCGACATGCCTTCGAGCTAAGTTACTACGTTCATTAGAGTGAAAGTTAAATTTGCATCTGCCAGTGTCTGCACCTTTAACGTTTGCGAGTTTGGATTGTGACGAATACTATGTAATGCCAAGGATTGTGTGCCCATGAAAGTACGGCTTGAGCTTTCAGGGTTGCAACAACTAGCGCCAAAATTAGCTTTTTAAATATTGGGAATCTATTTTTCGCATTGAGGAGAGCTCTTAAGCTGTAGAATGCAAGTAGTCAGGCCTCTAACACTTCTCGTATGAAGGTAGAGCTCACAACTGCTTCAGATACTACCAAGTAGGTGTATAAGTCCTCCACTGTTTCTGACTTGGATAGTAAAAGAGGTTAAACCAGGTATTTCTTCAAGTCATAGAACACCTTTTTGCACGAGGTACTCATCCCTAATTGCTTTAAAAAAAGATATTGCATTGATAGGTAGACTGTAAAAGAAATGGTTGAGTGTTGCTGCTCATCCGATCAGACTCTGAATCTCCTTCGGGGTAGTGGGAGACTTCAAATCCTAGATTGCTTAGATTTACCTTGGATGTGCTTTGATTTCTCGCTGGGTCATAAGGTACCCTAAGAATCTGCCTTAAAGAGATTCCAAATATGCATTTGACGATGCCGAGCTTCGTCTTATACTTTCAGGTTATGCCTTTGCCAAGTTGTCGGTGTGGAATGACCGTTACTTTCTCCTGGATCTGCCTATGTTGGGGCGATAGTGCCTTCGGTTGCCTCCAAGAGTAGTCTACAGGTCTATGATGTTATTCCCAATGGTTTGATCGTTCGCATCGTGCTGGTGGGCGAGCTTCTCATGATTGCACTTGTCATTGAGTGCCAATTGGACTTGAGAATAATTTATTCTACTTCCTTCTAGATTTTCCTCCGTTGGGGCAATTGCGCCTCAGCTGCCTTCGGCGGTGGTTTGCAAGTCCGTCCTGCTTTTCCCGGCTGTCTGTTTATCTTTGTCGCGACTACAGTACACGTCATTCGTAGTGATTGCGCTTAGCATTGATGCTAGTTGAATTTAAGCATAAGTGTCTTTGAGTTTCTTCATGTTGCCTGTGCTGCCCACTCTAGTGTAAGGTTGGAGGAAATGCCTATAAGCCAAGTTGCGAATAGACACATGCGCCTGATACAGGTCTTGAGTGTTTGTTAGCGTGGACATAACCATGCACGCACACTTGCATGCGGGCTTTACTGGGAATAAACATTTCTTAACACACTAAGACGGGAGAAAATGTTTCCTCGTGGGTCGATGGGGGAGTGCTGCTGCTTGAACGCATAGGTTATGGCTAGTTAAGCAGCAACTTATAGGACACATTTCGGGAAAAATATCGTCATCAACTTGTATCTTGCTTCCGGACACCTCGTCAATAGTGATACATTTTGATGTGCTCGATGAGTTAATTCACTAAAGTGGACTACTATGGGAAGGCCCTGGTCAAGTCAGAAACTAGTTGGGATAGATGTATATCGCCATTTGGAATAAAAGAGTCGCCTGATGAGCATCCTCGTGAGTGATAGAAGTGTAGTGGACAATAAGCCCCTTGAGCTGGGTTCGCAGGCCTTAGGCTCGGGAAGGATAAGCTCATTAGCTAGTTCCTGTTCTCGAGCTTCAAAGGCCAACATGTGGGCTCATCTAGGCGCAAAGGGCGCAAATCTTGGTCGGGCATGTAAGCACTAGAGCGGGTTGGCCTATTGGAGCTACACGCTAGGCTTGCGGCAAAGAATGGTCCATCTATGCTAGGCTTCACATGTAATAGGGCTTCTGAAGCATGCTTCTTACTCACATAGATTGTTGGTGTCTGGGTTGGTGCATGAATGGGCCTCGGAGATTGTTGTAAGGGTTGCACCCGTGTAGGCTGCTATAGCAGCTATAGCTGTATGCCTAAGGCAAGTGCTGAAGGACTTGGGATTTGCACTGGAGCTAGGGCCCATTGCTTTTGCTCATACATTGCTTCTGAGCTTAGCTCCTGGCTTAAGACGCGCCAAGGAGGTTGCTGCATGGATATCTCCATGGGCTTTGTGATCCTAGGCCTGCATGGATTAGAGATTATATTGATCACACACTGCTTCTGGGCTTGCATGCTGGGAATTATTTCTTCTTACTCCTGGACGCCTTGGTTTGGGTTGGACGCCTTGGCCTCTATGCCAATAGATCGAGCTTCTGGAGTTCGCACTGAGACACACGCCTTAGGCCTCTTGAAGCATGGATTTTTATTGTAATTATCGCTCCTTAGGCTCACTAGGTTGCACCCATGGCTGCAACAGTGGTAGGGGTGATGGCTGTAAAGGTTGCTTCGTGACCAGTCATGTGAGTGAAACCCCAGATACGTAGGTAGTCCCGTTCGTTGTGGTTTCGAAATTTCCTACTATTATATCCTTTCTTTAGGGACTAATCAAGGAACTTTAAAAAAGTTCAATGACACTACGTGTGTGAAATTCAACGTAATAGAAAATTCTGAAAGTGAATGCAAGAGCCTTTTACAAGCGTAAAATCGGGTTCTGAATGAAATCACCAATTTGTGGTAGAAAAAAATCCACCATCTTCAGTCTTGACGAATTTGTACATGTAAAACAATAAATATCTTTAATCAAGGTCAAAGCCTCACACATCCATAAGGTGGGAGATTTGGCCAATGAATCTCTGATACCTAAGTCAGTAACTCTGGAAAAAGTGAGTGTTTAGGGCTTAAGTGCGTGGAAAAATCTTACCAGTAAATGGTGAAGATAAGGTATTTATAGAGAGATGGCCGGCCATGGTAGGATTTTGCCCTACATGTGATGGTTTCCCATTGGCGGTTTCCTGTTGGCCACGGTGTGTCATCCATACGATGGATGAGGAAACAATTATCCCAATGATATTAATTAGGAGATAATATACTAGGATTATCAAGTAAGTATCCTTGATTGATTGTACCTAATTGCTTACTTGTTTGAATTGATCTTCAATCAGGAATGTATTAAAGATGAGATTTGGTGATTAATCATACCTTTAATGCCTGACTTTTTCATGTCGCAAGTAGGGGAGCTTGGTGATGTCGTACGCAGCTGCTCGAGCTTCCAAGGATGTTGAGCTATGTGTGAGAATATTTACGGGCCTTGCTTATTTAATGAAGGCAATCTCGTGTTCTTCGGGAAAAAGTCTGCGTGCCGCCTCCATGACTTTTAGAATTATGTTTTGCTCCACACTAGTGATTAGGCAAATTGTCATGTAACTCCTTAGTCTTGATTTACATTCAACGGTCAAGATTAAATCTCAACGAATATGATGGTTGTAATAATTTATGATACCGAAAGAACCAAGGGTTCATACTGATTCCCATACAACATGTTTGGATTTCGTTCAATTTCAGGTACAAAATTTTTCTGATCGGTCATTTTTTCGATTCGGTTTCGACACAGTTTTAGCTGGTTTCAATATATATATATATATATAAAAGCCCTTTAACAATAGGGATCCCTATTTTTCTAAAAAAATGGGAACACCCTCTTGACCATTAGATTGACTTTAATGAAATTGTGTTGTTGAGATTAAATCACATGCCACATAATCTCAACCACACAATTTCATTAAAGTCAAATTCAACAGTCAAGAAAGTGTCACCATTTTTTTAGAAAAATGGAGATCCCTCTTGTTAAAATGATTCTTATATATATATATATATATATATATATATATATATATATATATATATCAAGCCCTTTAACAAGAGGATCCCAATTTTTTTTAGAAAAATTGGGACACCCTCTTGACCGTTGGATTGGCTTTAATGAAATTGTATGGCTGAGATTAAATCACAGGTCACATAATCTCAACCACACAATTTCATTAAAGTCAAATCCAACGATCAAGAGGGTATATTTATTTTTTTAGAAAAATGGAATCGCTCTTGTTAAAGGATTCTTATATATATATATGCCGGAGGAAATTTTTTAAAACTAGTACGTCTACGACCTTAAAACTCAACTAAAGGAGACTTTAAGCATTTAAGTAATTTTCAATCTCGTTTTCTTTTTATTTGATTGTTCCATTATTGATATTTCTTTATTTTTTTCTTTTAGTTTGTCCAACAGAAAAACTAAGGAAAAAGGAGATTACATATACGAACAAGAGTAATTTTTCTTCAATATTACTATGAATCGTTATTATTAAAAAATATTTAAACAGTAGAAAATTAACTCTGACGGCTAAAACAATTTTAAAACTAATTTTCATCAACTCTAGTGACTAAAACACAGGTACACCCTCGAGTCTAAAAAAAACACATACCTGGATTGTCTGCCCTGCCTATTCTATACCCTTCTCATCCCCTCCCTCCTATTTACGTGGTCACGGTTAAGTTACGTTAACATTTTATATTGATTTTTTTATATAAATAATAAGACAAAAAGTAATGGAAATATAAAATGTTGACGTGACTTAACCGTAATCACAAAAATAGAAGGGGATGGGAAGGATATGAGATGGGGAAGCAGACAATCTAGGTCCAAAAAACACAGGTACACTCGAGAAAAAGAGTTAAACTGTATATGAATCTTAATTAACATCCTCAATTTCTCAGTTACAAAGAAACTTGCCCCACATACAGTAAAATAAGAAAGAGACGTATGCCATGCTTCCTAAACTATAATGCTAAATTTGTTGTAACCAATTATTTATCTCATCAGAAGAAAGATGACTGGAAACAAAGAAATATTGTTCGAACTTGCAAATATTTTCTCATTTTTCTTGTTCAATAAACAATATCCCTTGTCACCAAAGACTCAAAGAGGACGATAGAAATTAGGGAACAGGGTAATTAATTAACAATAAAATAAGCCTAGTTAGCTAATTAAGCTTGGGAACTAAAATTACATGCAGGTATTCATTTTTAGGTATCCTCCTCATTCCTCAATAACAAAAACCCAAGTACTAAAATTACCTTGAGAGACAGAGAGAGACAAGACACTTCTGCTAAAAATAATATGTTGCTACCAAATTGTCATAAAGGAAAGAAGAGGCAGCTGCTACTACGTCTAACTAAACATGGCATTATGAATTAATTAATTCTAACTTGAAAATATTTGATATTTCAATTGTTTTTCTTAGTAAGGAGATCGAGATGGAGGACCCCAGGCCATGATTTGATGATGATGACCAGCAGGGCTAGTGTTCATCCGGAAACTGAGCGGCGTTGGACTCGCAACAACTACTACACCCGCCGCCGCCGCCGTAAGCATGACTACAACTATTTTCATTAATGAAAGGCTTAGAATCCTCATCACCTTCGATCATATTCACCGCCACCGCAGTCGCCAATTTCAACAGGCAAAGGCAACCTCTGAAGCGTCGGATTCTGAAACGTGGCGGCCACAACCATCACAGTACTCGCCGCCACAACCTTCCCCCCAACAATCCCTCCAAACACGTGCCCTTGCGCCCCCGCAAGACATATCCCGAACGATGCACAAGCCAGCAGTGAACAAGTCCCGGACGTCGGTACATTCGCCGAACCACCACCACCACCAGCACTTCCGGCGGCAGGAGAAGAAGAGCAAGTGATGATGGTCGGGAAGGAGTCTATGTAAGAACCAGAGAGAGAGAGGAGGTTGAAGGGCCCCTGAAGAGACAGCGACGGGGCGTGGGGCCCAGCTGGGTGCCTCAACGTGACGCTCAACACCGTCCCTGAACCGCTCAACACACTGATCCCCACGTGGTGCCTTCGAGCGTACTGTTCAATCGTCTCCACCACATCGGACCCGCCGGAGATCTCGAGGACCACCGCCTTCATCGCTGCCTCCGAGTCCTTTGTGATGACGATCGGGGCTTTGGGCTTGTTCTTGGACCCCGGCGGTCTCCCTCTCGGTTTCTTTGAGTTTGAGATGATAATCTCACCCGACGGTGATACCATGTTCTTGTGCCTGGACGACGAACATCCTCCTCCTCCACTCGCGCTTCCGGTGAGTGTGGGGACGCTCCTGGGGCTGTGCTCCGAGTCATCGGCGGAGGCTTGTGAAAGAGAAATTGCTGCACCGCCACCAGCACCATAGTCTGCCATTTTAGAAACACAAACACAACAGGAGAAATGTAAATTTTATGAAGGGCAAAGAAGTGTTTGGGGTTATTTTATATATAGTCAATTTCAGGAAGGAGGACGGCCCACAGACAAGTGGTCCCAGCAGAAGAGAACATAGCGTCTGATTGGGGAACTGGATCCCCTTCGGCACACTAATTAACGTCCCGACCATTGAAATTTGATCAAACGGTTACAAATAGGGGGTCTCTCTAAAAATTATAATAATTGTAGCAGTAGAATCAAATTGCAATGGTTCGGATGCATTGATTAGTGGGCTCAAATCTTTTTGAATCCGAAGGGGATCTAGTTATGAATGGAGAGATTTTTCAAGTTGATCTGAACACGTGATGGTACGTCATATGTTATAATTTAAGTGAACAAAAGTTTTTTTTAAGTGTTCCTTGATAGAATTTTAAGTACATGTGCAAATAAGGTTAAAATCACGTAAAATACTTAGAAATGTACAAAAAAAATTATAATATAAGCACTCATGCAAGATCGTTCTCTAGCATGATTGTTTGACTAATTTAAAATTAAACTAATTCTTAATTAATTATTCAAAACAGATTTTGTCAAAGATTTAAGAATTTTTTATTTTAAAAGATTAAATTAACAATAAAAAAATCCAAAAATTTGGAAATAATGGCAGCAAGAATGAAAACGTTTTTAAATTAAAATAATTATGAGAAAGACTACGGTTCCGCCATCATCATTAACAATACTATGCAATTTTACCAACCACTTATGAATTTCAACATACGTGCTTTAAATGTTAGGTTTTCCTAATATATATTTTCCTCGTGATGTTCAAGCGAAAACGTAAATCTAACATGCAACCCGTCTGTAATGTTCAGATCAAATATAAACATGCAAGACTCATTAAGTTTTGTGAAAATTCTTTGAATAACCATGCAACCCTTAAGAGCGTGATGTTCGCCTTAAGTGAACTTACAATTACTAATCACAAGAAGCCTTCCTCAATTTCGGGATGATGTTCCAACAGAAATTGCATCAAATTACTTGTCCTATTACCCTAATTGTAGCTAAACATTAAGACAATTAGATAGTATTAACACGATGATTAATAATTCAAAGCAAACATGCATCCATTCATAAGCAAACTAATAAAATTACATATTCATGCTGAGACTCATAGCAGAAGGAATTAGTTACGCATACTCATAATAAAAACCAAAGAAAATACCATTAACTAGAAAATGATTGAAAACACCTTGTAGGTAGAAAGTCTGAAATTCTCCAAAACTTTGTTAAGTTCTCTAAAAAGTCTTATTCATAATACTACACATTAAAATCCCTTATAGAAAACGTTCTCTATAAACTAGGAAACAAATAATAAAAAGATAACTTAAAAACAGAAACCAAATCTGACCAGGAAATCTGCCCAGCAGAAAATAGCCACATTTCTGGACCTTTAGGGCTCCAAAACGGGCCCAAAACGAATCAAATATTAGAACCTCCTCTTCAAGTTCCTAAAAGAGCCCAAGTCCAAAATGCATCATCTTCCAGCCCAAAAGTCGCAAATAAGCTCTGCAGCCCAATCTCCCAGCACCACGCGTTGAGCACAAATTAATTCGCCACAATTAGATGCTTTGGGATAAAATTCTGAAATTTTGACACAACTTTCTTAACTGACTCACAAACCCGTTCCAATTGGAATCACTCAAAAATTCCACCGTTTGACTTTATACCTAAAATGGATTTGCATGTCCTACATTGAAAATACATAACAAAGTATCAAAATCTCACCAAAATATACCAAGAATAGGGGAAAATATATAGTATAAAATGGACTCATCATCCCTCAACTTGTATAATGATATATGGCGTATGTATCTGTGTTTTGGGCACACTGAAAAGTCTCTTGTTTGGTTGGACAGAGAAATGGTGATGGATGTATGCTCTTTGATTCGAGATTTTTCAATGTGCCTGGAACAAGGCCATGTACACCAAATATAATAATACAATTGGTTGAAATTTGAAAAAAACAAATTTCAATTAATTATATTATGATACTTGTGTACTGTATTGTATTCTTAGTACACTGAAAACTTCTCCTCTTGTTATTGGTTGCAAGCTAGAACTCCAAGTACATTGTCCATTTCAACACTACACCCACAATCAGGTGGGGCCAAAAACCTCTAGTATAATCAGTGCCAATAAATCAAATAAAAGAGCATTATAGGCCACATTTGGAACATATTTATCCCAGCTATGGATATTTGGAAAGAAAGGCCTGCAAACGCAATGGCATTAGCTACAATGTTTACTTCTCTAAAAATATGAGTCCATTGGATCAAACTAAAAGAGGAAGACAGTAGTAGAATGTCCTCGATGATGGTATAAGTCTCCAAGGAACATCGCAAAGGCTCTAAACCGCATCAATAACGAGTTTGGAATCACCCTCCACACAAGTACGTGTTGGAAATGTGCCTTAAAGCCAATTATAAGATGATACTTTACGGACATTTCACACATTAAACTAAACTAGTTTAATCTAAGGGTAAATATTATTTTTAGAGCCGTCTCATTAAATGTTCTACGCTGAAAAAATAAGTCAAGGAATATGTAACTAAGAGAATGTAATATAAATAAGTTAGATTCATGAGACATTTCTCTTTCATACACATATCCTAAAAATTTCAAACCATAGATTGCTGATTCGGCATAGACAATCCAGATAAGATTGTTTGGTCACAAGTCATTGGTGTGAATGACACCAAGACAAATATGTAGGTGCTCAATAAAGAATGAGTTCACTGAACGCGATCAAACAAAAGCTCTCATTCTCATGTCACATGAGAACTCACAGTTGGGATAATGCAAAGTAGTCATTTGACCTAAGACATCATAGTTGTCTTGAGGTTAGGTCAATAATCTTTAACTATGTTAATGGCATTCCATTTGAGGATGTCCGCAACATACTTGGGGTTAAGCTACCTAGTCATGTGGGCACACAAATGTACAACAAGGGATCTCTAACCTTCAAACAGTTGAAGGAGAATACTCGATGGTATGATTAAGAATCCCTGGTCAAAGTATGAATGAGATTTAGGAAGTCGTTCCACATCATATTCAAGGTAATCATATAAACAATAGAATCACATTGGATAGTAGATATCAATAAACTATCAAGAGTATTGATTTAGAGTAGGCGTGGGCACGATTTAGTTTGGTGCGATCTTGGGTGAAACTGAAACCGAAATCAAAATTTTTTGTGGTTTGGTTCGATTCGCTGCGGTTTTGAAGCTAAAACCATAGAAACAAACCATTTGGTTTCTGTTTGGTGTGGTTTCAAACGATTTTGGTTCGGTTTCAAAAAGTAAAGTGACATCATTCACCTTGCAAGACTAGAGAACTCTCCCATTGCATTTGCATATTTGGAAATTACCCCTAGTATATATGTAGCTTAAGGCTTTAAGCTATCAAATTTGAATCTTTAGAAATAAATGTAATACTCATTGGTATTTATGTGTTAGCCAGTGTAATCATGTTGACATTGGGTTCTTCTAGTCTGTTAAGATATGTGTTTGCTCTTAAGATTTTTGAATGAAAATATTGTCTCTGATTTCCTTGTTTTTATGCGTTTTATTTTTTTTGTAGCTAGTGAGTCCTACTGGAGACTAGCGGAAAGATCAAGGCGCTGTAAATTTGATGCAAGAGAACAAAAAGCTCCGAGCTGAGTGATTACATGATTATCAGCCTCGTTATTCCAATTCCATCTCGTGAACAATCATTTTTTTTTTCCTCTTAGCTATTTGTTTCACCATGTCGACTGCTTGGAATATGAGAAGAGGAATGAATAACTTAAACAAAAAACGATAAAATGTATGGACTCAAGTAAACAACCAATTAGACCACAACAATTTATTACGGGTATTTTTTGCGGTGCGGTTCGGTTTCAGATGGCCAAGACCGAAACCAAACTTTTTTTCCCAAATCGTTTCAAAACCGCAGAAAGCGAACCGTTTGGAGTGGTCCGGTTTGGTTCGTGTTTTGATTGTTTAGAGTTACAATCACCCACTGCCTCACTAATTGGAATCTAATAGATTGCACACAGTGTAAAAATGAATGTGAAGAAATATCAAGAGATGGACAAATGATAGAAGCATATTTATGCGACTTAGTTAGCTTATTTCCTTGCATTTACGTAGTTAGTTTCTACTTATTAGAGTGTTTTAAACTATTTTTGTCTGTTTTCAGGTTCAAATGACAAAGTTGGCAAGAAAAGGCAATTTTGAGCATTTTAGAGCAGTTTTGGGCCAATAATGGATAACACATGTATGGAGCAAGTTGGATGGACGTTTTTGAAGATCAAAAGAGGCTAGGAATGTGCTAAAGAGATGGAGAAATTAAATCAAGGCTTGGAAGATAAGGAATCAGTTAAAAGGAAGGAACATTATCCAAAACCTTATCCAAACATTATCCAAACCAACCTTATCTTATCCTATCTTATCCTAATCTTAGTCTACCTTATTTCCAGCTGCATGGGGGAATTATTTTCACATTAGAACACCTAATATCAGAATTCTAGAAACTTGCCACAACACCCCCTTTCTAGAAGATTTGTGCCGAACCACATTATCCCTTTCCCCCTAGGAATCTGTCATGCCAAATCTTTCTCCTCTACAACCTTTGTGCCCTGCCCTAGCTATATATACACACCAAATTCGTACCATTCAGAGTACCACACACATAAGAGCCTAAAAATCAGAAAAATATAGAATTGTGCCATAGCTTTGCAAGGAAGGAAGGAAAAGAAGGAGCTTTGTGCCGTGCCTGCCATCCAAGGCCATTGGAGTGCTGGAGCATTTCTGGGTTCTTTCTATCCTTAGTTTTAGTTCAATGTTTAAATTAGATTGGTTTTGTTTAATTGTGAGCATGTGGAACTAATTTCGTTTTAGCTAGAGGCGAATTCAAAGCCATGAACATATGTGTGATATGAATTGATTACATCCAGTTATTGTTTCATAAATCGTGAATGCAATTTACTTAACTGTTTTATGGAGAACTTGTTCTTGTGTGTTGATTAAGGATGCATACTTAGTTTGCATGCAGGGATTTGATGCTAGAATATAAGGGAATTTCACCTAATAGTTATGAACTTATATTTGCAAGTAGTGGAGGTTGCTAGTCACAATCGTGTTAAGTAAATTCTTGGCAGGAGTATCATGCAGTTCATAGTTACGAATGCCTTGTTAATGCTTATGATTTTCATAGAACTTAATGATCTTTGATATGTATCTCTATTATGCAGTTCATGTAGGGAACTTGATAAGAATAATTTGGTTGTGTCGCTGAGTCCAATTCAACGAATTTAGAAAAATCTGATGGTTAATTTGTGCAGTTCACGGTTAACTTGGGACATTGTCATTCATGGTTTATAGGAAGAATAATTGGAAATTGATTTGTATGCATATGTGTCATGTGTGGAGAAGGACCCTCTAGCTAGCCATTCACCCATTAAAACACTCAATTTCGTCCAAAGTTGTTTAGAGTCTTTGAATTTGTTTGCTTTTACTTTAAATTCGTCAAAAACCACTTCCCCCTTTATATTTCGTATCTTTTAGTTAGAATCTGTCCAAACTGGTTTCTTTTTAATATTTTGAGTCAACATAAGTTAGAATTCACCCATACACATTATGTTGAGTCTTTTTAGTTCAATTTTCGTCCAAAGTCATCCTTAGTGTTAGTTTGGAGTCAGTTTGTTTGTTTTGTGTAGTTTTGAGTAGTTTGAGTCAGTCTTGAGTCATAAGAGTCTAGTTTAGTGTTTTTAAGTCTAGTTAAGTGTAATTGAGTCTAATTTGAGTAGATTAGCAGTCCCTCCTAATCCCTGACCTAGAGCGATCCCTACTTATCCATACTACAATTGTCAAAAGGAGGGTTTAAGTTTGAGTGCTAGTTTATATCACATCAACAAACAATTAAATAGTTTAATTTAGATGTCAAGATTAATTAATTAGTTAATTATTCATACGAACAAGTTCGGATTGGGCTTTAAGTTAGTCTCGGGCTTTGTGGCCCAAATGAGTTTTGATCCATAAGGTCCATTAAACTTAAGTTGTATGACAACTTAATCAAAATGAGCAACTAGCCGACTAAGGGAGGCCATCCTTGCTAGAGGAAATGGACTAATTTCAAGTTTTCCGCTCAATTGCAATGGGTATAAAAGTGACATTATAGCCATTTCCTCATTACGGTTTTCTTTGGGAAAAGAGTGAAACTTTTTCTCTCCTTTCTTCCTAAAGAGGCCGGCTACCTAGAGGGAGTGTAGCTAGCAATTCTTCTTCTTCTCATCTACCTTGGAGATCATTTTTATCAAATCCTCAAGTAGCAAAGGAGAAGAAAAGGAGCAAAGTTTCAAGGAGAGAAGATCCAACACACAAGGAAGCATCCATGGAGGTTTGGAGTGATCTTGAAAGCCCACCCCCGCCGCGCCCCCCCCCCCCCCCCCCCGGCTTGGTTGATAACCTTGTCAACACAAGGATATGAGCTTCAAGGGTATGAAAGCTCAATTCTCTCTTCTTTAATTTGTAAAGAGTCTTTGTTCACCAACACTAAGCTTTGAATTTCTTAGGATTTAGAATTGTTTTTGAGATCATGCCATCTTTAATTATTAATTTTATGCATGTATTGCTCACATGTTCTTAGTTAGTCAAAAGTTTTCCTTCTAATATTAATTGGAGCAATTGTATCTAAATTTTGGCTTTAGAGCTTTGATTTTTGAAATAAAAATTTGTGAGTATTGGTCCCCAAACTTGTATAATGTGGAACAAAAGTCTTTTTGACTAGCCAAAATGAAATTGCTCTATATTATCACAATTTCAAGGACCAAAGGGAAATGATTTTCACACACTATCCATGTCATCACGGAGTATTTTTCAAAGGGAAATGACTTTCAAAGGGAAACAATCCATGTCATCACGGAGTATTTTTCAAAGGGAAATGATTTTCACACACTATTTTTAACCTCTTACATACCTCTATTCAATATTGGTCATTGATTCTATTTGACTTATTCAATCTAATGGCCATAAATAAAGAGAGGTATATGAGAGACTAAAAGGGGGTGTGAAATCACTTCTTTTTTTCAAATTGACATCATTTTTATGCAGGAATCTATAAAGGGAATATTCCCTATATGGACAAGCAATTAAATATAGAAAAATTGACAGAAATGGGCCGATTTCTTAATCTTGGAACTAAACTAGGATTTTTGGAATATGCACAAACCATGTACACGACATGCACAACAATATGACAGAAATCGGATTTTCTCAACACTTGAAGTGACCAAATTGCCCTCCCATATGAATGTGTTATTGCAAAGACCTAGTTAACATTTTTTCATTCCTTTTCTCACAAAATGTGAAAAAGGGGGTATTTGCTATGATTTTTTTGCGTTTTTAGCTTAATTTTGATTATTCTTTGTGTTAGCTGTTTTGAAATGGATAATTACTTTGTCAAGTTCCCTAGTAGAAAATCCTCCCGTAGCTTACTTTGTGGGTGTTAAGAGCTTTCAGTGGCATTCAATAAACACAAACATATTTATGCTTCTGTGTTCGCGAGTGTGTGTGAATGTTTTAGTTAATACTTCCAGGTTAGTTTGGGCAAATGTGTCTTGATGAAGTGATAAGAAGCTTGTTTTGAGATTCTAGATCCTCTAACAAAATCTGCAAATGTGTCTTTTCGCTTCATACAACTTCAGTTCTTTGAAATGCAGAAACACAAGGATTAAGTAAAAACTCTCCACTTATTTTGCACAAGATATGTAAATATTTTGTCATATGGCTATTCATTTTAATACACTATTGTCTTCTTGATTTGATTTACCTTCCTTATGCTTCTATATTGTTATCAATATATACAAGGTGTTTCATCTGAAAAATTATACAATGTTGTATTCCATATCGCATGTCCAAGAGATTAAGATTAGGTAAGCTTATTTTAGAAGCATCTTCGTAAAAAATGTTTGTGGACACACTTGCACTAGTGGTGATTTATGCATTTGGTATTCCTTTTGTTATTGCTTAATGGATATAATCCATATGAAGCAAACTGAGGGGATTTATATTCATGAATTTGGTTTTTGGGAAGTGGGTGCTCTCCCGATTTGATTACTTACCATACTTTACTTGATGCTTAGGTAAGACAAATTTCTACTGATGACTATGCGCTCTCAGGTAATTTCAGAGGGATAGTTATGTTCTTGGACTCAATGGATATACTTGTTTGATTCAAGGTTTACTTACATCTAAGAGATTTGACGAAGCACAAGGGTAGTATAGAAAAATGATTAAGGAAGGCATTGAGCTTGATAATGTCTTGCGTACTATAATAAGTTAGGGATTATCATATGTTGGCAAAGTTCACGATGCTTTCAACTTCTTGAGAGAGATGAGCAAGAAAGGTTTGGTTCCAGATGCCTACTGTTGTAACCTTCAATGCTTTTATTGATGGACTTTGTAAGGCTTCTGAGCTTGAGAAAGCACATTTGTTATTCTACAAGATGGATATGTTATTTAGGTTCACTACAAGATCGACTATGAGAAACTTTATGGAACTATTGTTGACAATTTTAATATTTTATCCTTTGTTCAAGGCTCTTGTAAAAGGCAAACTGAAGAAACTTGGAATAGCCTATATGCAAATGAATGCTTTTGTTTCTTTTCTTATATCTTCTATAAATTTGTTACTCGGTTCTTTCTGTAATAATGTTTTGGGGGCGTTCATGTCGATTTCAGTTTCTTGTGTCTCTTTTGTAGTCCCCATGATTGATTTACCAATGAGGAATGCTGCCATGATTAGTGAGATTTCAAAGTTTGTTATTTTCTATACATTTCGAATGTGCATATTGTGAGCATTCTATGAGCATGGTGTATACATGTTAAGTGCATGTTATGTGCATGGCTTGATCATGTTTTGCGCATTAAAGGAGGTTAATGCTTAATTATTTTAGTCTATTTTTGACCTAACACAATTAACAAGAACATAGAATCACGCCTTGTAGGATTTGAACCTACGACATTGGATTTTGGAGACTTAAGCATGCTTTGTTATGTGCATCCTTTCATTCAAGAAAGCAAACATTGTTAATGTTACCAACACTTCCCTTTTCCATTTACTAACGAAAAGTATATGACAACTAAATTTCAAGAAAAGTAAAGGAAAATAAACAAACTTGGTCCCTATTAAAACCATTTAACGTATCACAAAAAAAAAAAAATTCACTTCTTGATGCCACATGCACGAATTGCAGCTACTGAATTTGTCATGGTGCCAGTAATCCCAATGAGGTCAGAGTGTGAAAGGACCTGGTGCCCTTCCACAGTCGTTGCATGCTTTCATGAAAGCATTGTCATCGTGAAGTTTATAATTCTACCTCTAATTCCCTAACCATCTAAATTGACGAAAAAGACCGCCGAGCTCTTTCTCTACATTTCATTATGCTCACCAATTTCTGACAATTGAGAGAATGTAGAAGCTTGAGGCCTTTCTATTTTTCATTCCCCCGTGGCACACCAAGATCACACCGTAGATGTACGTTGTTGCTTGTTGACCCTTAGGGATCGCCGTCTTCAGAGACTAAATTCCTAGTTCAAAATTATTGTATCTGAAGTAGCATCACATATTTTGGTTGTACAGGGCCTCAGAATTGTTGCACTCCCTGCAGTGTTTCAGGAAATTGAATGCTTCTTTATCTCTGCTCCATGAAGTCAGCGGGTTGACCCTTTCAAATATCTGAATGTTGATGTGTTCAAAGATGTGATCATGTTTGGCGAGTTGGTTGAACTTATTGCACACCATTTTTTCTGAATACAGGTCATGAAAAGAGTGAGAAGCAACATTCGTAAGTATTTCCACAAGAAGGTCGTCCATGAGAGATTGTATGAAAGATAGGGTGGTTGTGGCTTTCTTCATAGTTCTGGCGCTCTTTATCGTTATAGAACTGGATGAGATGGTTTGTTCTTGGACAAGCATGAATAGATACACCACATCTCATGGCAGCCAAAAGTCATTCATCCACAATAACCAAACCAATTAATTAAAAAATACCTAAGCATGTTGCAACCGTCATAACTCATAATTAAGACAACCCTTGAGAAACCAACCCAATCACCAAACCTATCAGACCCATCCTTGATTATTATTTCTATTTTTTTTATTCCTTTACATGACAAGTGCATAGTGTGTGCAAGACATGTGCAGGGATTATGCAGGACCTATGCATGTCCCAAAAGTTCCTTTTCAAATTATTGTATGTACATTCGATGCACACAATATGCACATTATGCACATTATATGCACGTCATGCACATGAAATGTACATTTGTCCATAAATTCATAATTAATTATTGGGAAATTAGGGCTTTCAAATTAGAGTAAGTACATATACAGTAAATTAGGGCTTTCAAATTGCAAGCCTTGTCACATATATAGGGTTTAATTAATAATATAAAAATAGGGGTGTGTGTACATTAATGTACATGCACAACTACTAAACTTATTATTACCACAAAATGGCACAAACCAAAAGAAATAATTAAAAAAAAAAAAAAACCAAACCATGCAAGCAACACCATCAGTCATGATTGCCCACCAAACCCTAGCATTGGGTTGAGCAAATCTGAAAACCCAACCGATGCACATTATATGCACGTCATGCGCGTCATGCACATGTCATGCGAATGCGCGTCATGCACAGGGCTGCACTTGATATGTACAATTCCTCCATAATTTTCTAATTAATTATCTTACTACAGGGCTTTTAAATTGGACTAACTAAAGTTTTGATATTTTGTTGTGCTATTTTGAGCATAACTAAAAGCATATGGTTGGTGTGTGATCGTGCATTTGTGGAGTGAGTATTGTCAAACGTGTGCTTTTAATAGGTGAAGTAATGCATGAGTGGCAAAAATGGTAGCAAAAAGGACATGAGTGGGACTATCTGATGTGGGCCTAGGGACTCTCTTAAACACTTGGCGCCAAAATGACTCCATAAGACTTAGTGATAAGACAAGGTAGATATAATGTTTAGTGATAAGACAATGTAGATACAGGCTCTTAATTATTTGATGGGATTTGATTTCCACACTTGCATGGTAATGATGACACCTTGGGTGTCGTCCATTACTACCATAAATTGATGGTTTTTTGCAACTATGGCTACTTTTTTAGGGTCCTTAATGGTTTTTTGCACAAATGAAGAATAGAAAAGCCATATAATTATGAGGAAAAAAGTACATGAGAAAAGTAAAGGAAAAGAAAAGGATGTGTTGGAATTTAAGCGCTACTATTACAAGAAAATTAAAGGAAAATAAACAAATTTAGTCAAGCTATCTTTACCACCCAATTTATCACAAAATGTATTTACGTCGTCATATCATCTGCAGGAATTACAGTTACTGAATTTTTCATTGTCAAAGAAATCACAATGCAATCGGATTGTGAAAGGACTCTAAGGACTTCCCACAGTCGCTACATGCTTTCATGACAACATTGTCATCATGAAATTTTAGAATTTTAGCTATTACTTCCTTATCTACTCAAAGACTCAACAAAGATCGATGAACCATCTCTCTACATTCCACTACGCTCAATCGTCCTGATTTGTGGTTGAGAGAATACGGAAGCTTGAGGCCTTCATGCTTTGAATTCCCCCTTGTGAAGTAACGACTTTTAGGTTTGGTCTTCCTTGTCAAATATTGTAATTAAACCTTACACATGCTCAATCTAGCTTTAGGATATACTCTGATTATGAGTTGTTGCTGCTGGAGTAAATGTTCAAGATGTGGCACATTCCACCTCAAAAGGTTTGTTCATACATGTACATTTCATATCTTATTTGTATTGCATTCTATCTAGTTTGATTGTCTCAGTTTTGTGCGCTAACTTCCAACTGTCTAAGCACACAAATTAAGACAGCCCATATGGGCTAACTGACACCTTTTTGCTGGTGGTTAGTTTCTAGCCATTGATCTGCCTAGATCTCTTTTGCAACTGACAAGCGTCATTGGCACAAGTTGGCTGATGGAAATCAAATTTCCTTGGGTATATTTGTTCCCTAAGGTTTAGAAATTATTTTTAGAGTGAGAGAGTTGCATTAAAATCTTTGAGATTGCCTCTTCTCCATTTATGAAACCCTAACTGTCAAACCTTCTTCAAGTATTGAACACCAATAATTAAGAAGTAGGTTTGCATTGTTTTCATGGTCTTGAATTAAGTTTCGAATCCTTATAAAGACCTGTTTTAGGATTGTCATCAACTTCTTCCTTCAAATGTTTGGCTGGAGAAACTGACTGGTCATTGAATCCAGATTTCACATAACCATCATTGTCATATCATTTGCATTGGTTGTGTTGGTTCTCAATGCCATAAGGTGATGAGCTCAATAGGAGCTTCCACTTCATGAAGACTGAAGGAGTTCATCTCGTGTAAGGCAAGGTTGCACAAAGGTAAAACTACTGCATAGATAAGGATCTAGGAATTGAGCTTGTGTGGTCTTTGTATGAACCTTTGTTTACACTAGTGGATTGGACTCAGTGGTCAGTCCCCGGTTTTTTAACCCAGAGGTGGTTTTTCGGCCAAAAACTTTTTGTGTTGATTATTGTTATTCTTGTTCACATATCTTGTTAATTTGCATGTAACTCATTGACTTTAGGGTTTGCAAATAGATATGTTCTTTCAACTAAGTTGAACCTTTGTTAACTAGGGTTAAGTTAATAAACCATATATTATTGTGTATTCTTGGTTTTGGAAAACTAACAAATCTGATCTTAGTTCACTGGGAATGCTAACTAGTCAGTCAAGCATATATCGAATTTTAAATTACAGAATATTCTGCCTGATACCAATTTCAATTGGTATCAAAGCATTGCTCTAGATATACATAGAGTGATCTCTGGGAGTGACTGGTGTTGGGTGGAATCTCACCATGGAACATGAACATGTTGCTACGTTTTTCAATTCTCCTCCGTACTTTGATGGAACTAATTATGTTGCATGGAGTGAAAAGTTTCAAATCTTTTTGGAAGATCAAGACTTAGTTGCAATTCACTAACTTACCTTGGAATGGAGAGCACCATCAAGAAATATTAATGTTGAATATGTGGTTAAGCCCATGGGTGAATGGACTAAAGGAGAAATTACTTCTGCCATGGTAAATAGGAAAGCAAGAAATGCTATTGTTTCTGCCGTTTTGTCTAATCAGTTTGCTCATGTTTGTTATTACACAACTGCCAAGCAAGCTTGGGACTCATAATACTACATAAAGGTGATAAACAAGTGAGAGATCTAAAGTTGCAGATGACCCTTTCAAAATTTGAGGATTTGAGAATGCTCGAGTCTGAGACTTTCTCGGTCTTCTATGAGAAAGTTGAAATGTTAACAAATGAAGCCTTGGGATTAGGGAAGCCTATTAATGAAACAACCGTTGTTCAAAAGATCTTGAGATGCTTGCCCAAGGGATTTCAAGCAAAGAAGGCTGTCATTTAAGAATTTCAGGATCTAAATGAGATTAAGCTTGGAAAATTGGTTGGGAAACTCATCACCTATAAGATAGAGCTTGACATGGATGAAAGTGACTCCAAGAAGAAAAAAGAAGTGGCATTTCAAAGTATTGAGATGATAAGCTCATATTTATACATATTTTACATCAAATTCTCTCGTCTTTTCTTAGTTAATTTCTTATATTTTTTTAGTTATTTACTTTGTTTTTGTGTTTTATCGAATTTATCTAGCTAAGAAAATAAAAATAGCACAAGTGTGATTTTAAGTAATAAATTCGTCATTTCTACCTTGCTCACTTATTTTATTGTTGTAACTTAAGAAAGCATTATGACATGAAAGCTGAAATAATAAAAGAAAAAAAAAAGGGAGAATGACTACAATCAATTCTTTAAATATGCATATTGGGATGCTAAGGTGTTTCCTGCCATTATCTTTATTTGTATTTTATCTTAAAATGGGACTGAGGTGTGCGGGAGGACTGATGGTGCGTAAGGCACAAAGAGGGGAGGACTGGCAGCGAGGGAAGGCAACTTGCAGCTGGCATGGCACTGACAGGAACAAGCAAAAAGAAAAAGAAAAAAATAAGCAGTGGGACGGAAAGAAGCCAGGTTGGTGGGCAAAAGAAAAAAATAAAATAAAATAGAAAGATGGTGCGCAAGGCACAAAGAGGGAAGGGAAGCTGACAAGTGTGGATAGAATAAAGAAAGGAGCACGGAAGAAGCTGCGAGGCAGCTGGGGGAAGTGCAGTGAGGACTGCGCATGGACTCGGGGCGGAAATAATAAGAAGACGTGGAAGGCGCTGCCTTGGGGAGCACGAAGGGCACGGACTGACGCAGCCAGAGCAGCTGGCGAGAGAGTAGCGGAGAGCAGACTGACGCAAGAGAGGAAAAGGGAGAAAACTGTGCAGGGGGAGCTGCCTGCCTTAGGCAGCTAAAAAAGACGCGGGAAGGAGCTGAGACGCGAGGTGAGGACAGGCAGCGTGAGGGGAGCTGCCTTACGGGGCAGGAAGGAGAGCAAACAGGTGAGAGTGAGAGCTGCCTTTGCAGCTCTAAAGTCGTGCAGGGAAAGAGGAAAGAAGGCAGAAAAAAATAAATAATAAAAAGGCAGCTGCAAGCTGCCTTGGTCGTGCGGAAATTAGAGGGCAGGGAGACTGGCAGAAGAAGCTGCCCTTGGCAGCTGGCGCGCGCAGAAGGCAGGTCACGGGGACGTCGAGCACAGAAACTGCACGGGGACAGAGAGGAAGAAATTCCTCATTCGGTGTTATTCTTCCTCAAACTTATGTTTTATTTTATATTTTAATTTAAGAATAATGTGTAATTAATTTCTGTTTAGTTAGAGGGAAATTTGAAACCATAGATAAATGTTTATTATGATTTGATTTACTCCAGTTATGAATTTATGAATGTTGGATGTGGTTTACTTTTCTGTGATGATTAAGAACTTGTTTATGTATGTGGGTTGAGGGTCGACACTTAATTTACATGCTTAGACTTGATGCTAGGATATAAGGGAATTTCACCTAATCGTTATGAACTTATATTCATGAGTAGTAAAAATCGCTAGTCACGATTGTGTAACCCTAGGTTGGATTAACATGCGTATTCCATAGTTATGAATGCCTAGTCGATGCTTATGATTTCCATTGAACTTAATGATCTTTGATATGTCTCTCTATCATGCGTATTCCATAGTTAGGGAACTTGATAAGAATAATTTGGTTGTGATGCGTATCCCGTCCAATTCAATGAATCTAGGGAAATCTGAAGGTTAATTTAAGCGGACCTAATTAACTTGGAGCATTGTCATTTATTCGTTTGTTGAAATCATAACTGGGAATCAAATTATATGCATATGTTCATGTGTGGATAAGGATCCCTCTAACTAACGTCTCATCATTCTATAAAATATATTTTCTTTGAAATTTATTTTTAAGTTTCTGTTTTAAATTCAATTTCGTCAAAAATCAATCCCCCGTTCATTTTAAAGTGTTAGATTTGTTAGAAATCAATTTAGTTTGTGTTTTCTTGAGTCTTGAATTATTTTGAGTCTTTTGATTTGTTTTAGATTATTTGTTAGTTTTATTTTGAGTGATTCTAGTTAAGTATTTTAATTCTAGTTTAGTGTTTTAAATTTTGTTTTTACGTTTTTAATTTAATTTTACTTTGGTTAGCATCCCTAGTTAATCCCCGGTTAGAACGATCCCTACTTACATCATTACTACAATTGTCACAAATAGGGTTTAATTTGTGCGTTAGTTAATTTTCGCATCAAACTTTTGGCGCCGTTGCCGGGGATTAGCAAATTTGCTAATCCCTTGTTTATGTTTTTGTTTGTGTTTTTTTTATTTGTGTTTATTGTATTTTATTTTATTTTATTTTATTTTATTTTATTTTATTTATTTTTTTATTTTTTTGTTATTATGTCTTTTACTTTTGATATTTGATTTAGTTTTCTTTCTTTGATTTTAGGTACAAATGGAGCGAGACATGGCACTTGCATCCATCCAAGCTCAATTGGCGAATCTCACGTCTCAATTAACTCAGAATGCCGGAAGGACCACAATGCCAAGTGTCCCTACATTTGGTGCATTGTATGGGCAAGGATATCAAACTCATCAATGTCCCCAATTTTCTGCAAATGAAGATGTTTGGGGATATCAAAGTCATAACCAATCAAGGGGCAACATGTTTTCCAACGCTTACAATTCGGATTGGAGAAATTATTCAGATCATAGGTGGGGAGAACCTCAACAGGTTCAACAAAGTGGATATTGGCAACAAGATGAGGAGTTTTATTCAAGATCTGTGCACCACCACAGCCTCCATCACAATCTTCCCAACCAAACTCAGGTTCGTCAATAGATTATAATCAAATTCTTAATGAATTAAACTCTTTGGTGCAGGGTTCACAAAATCAAGCTAAGGAGACTCACCAAGGAGAATATTGGCAACCGTGTGAGGAGTTCTATCAATGGCCATGTGCACCACCACAGCCTCCACCACAATCTCCCCAACCAAATTCAGGTTCGTCGGTTGATAATGATAATATTATTCAATTAATCACCTCTTTGAACCAGGAAGTAGAAAATCGAAACAAGGAGATGCAAAATAAAGCCAACAAGATGGATGCATTGGAGAAGCAAGTTGGGCAAATTATGGAGATCATGGCACAGATTCAAGATCAAAGTGAACTCTCCAACTCCACATTTGCAAATTCAAAGGGAGAAATGGAAATCAATGAAGCCATCACTTTGGGAAGTGATATGGAGGATGAAGTTGTCCCAGAACCATCCAAACATAGCCCGAACATGGATGAATTGCCGCTTCAAGAAGAAGATGAGGATGACGATTTGGGCAGTTTAGAAGAATTCTTGTCGCAAACCCCTCAAGTCCTTATGCCATCCAACTCAGGTGAGGAGGTTCTAAATTCAATTCATTCTAACCCCATTCCGCCAATTGTCCTTTTTCCTTGCAGGTTTTTAAATCCCAAGGAAGAAGTGAATGAAAAATACGTTGTGGAAGCTCTTCCCAAGGTGCAAAGTGATATCCCAATTCTTGGTGCACCAAATCATATTCCCGATGATGTTGAAACATTCAAAGAGACTTGTACACCAAGAAGAACTATTCCAGAAAAGGAGGTGGCCGGAGAATATGTTGAATGCATCAAAGAGGATGTAGTTGAGACAACCAATACCAAAGAAGTTGAGTTTGATAACAAGGGCCATGTCACAATCATCACATGCAATCTGGCCAAGTTCAAAGTCCCTGAAACGTTAAAAGACGTGGTGTTTGTCATTGAGTTTGTGTCGGAGAAAGAAAATAAGCCATCTTCTCAAATTTTAATTTTATATTATACTAACAATCTAATTTTGATGATTCAGGCACCTTCATTAGAACTTAGACCGTTGTCGGATCATTTCAAGTACCACCGTCCGTTCAAGGATAAACCCATGCATTTGAATAATGAAGGGAGGCCTAGGAATCACCCACAATCAGATTTGCATTCCTAAACCCTTCTCTTTACTGCTTTCATTTTGTTTTGTTTATTTAGTTGTGATTTTTGTTTGGGAGATTAAACATAGTTTTTTTTTTATTTTTTATTTTTTATTTTTTTTACTTTGATTTACTTATTTTACATTGATATTTAAAAATAAAAAAAAAATAAAAATCCATATAAAAAAAAAACACAAAAATACTTATATTTATATATATAATTAAATAAACTTAAAAGCATAAATATTTTACAATAATGTGAACTAATAGCTTTCATTGGTCGTTGGTAGGTGGTGCCTCAGAGGTCGACGGGGCCCCAGAAAGACGAAGCGCCAGAGTTGGATCATTCGGAGCCTCAATACTTGGTGCAGCTCCCGAGGACGAAGGCAACATAAACCTCGGGAGTAACGCCATAAACCGTTGATGATCACTCTGAATCCGCACTTCGGACTCCTGCAGCTGATCAAGCTTCCTCTTCAAGCTTGTTGAGTAATTAGTTGCGAGCATGTGCAACTCCTTATTCTCATGCCTAAGCACTCTGACCTCTTGCCGAAGACTAGCCACTTCAGCCATCAACGACTCAACCTGACGAGATCGAGCAAGAAGGCGCTGGCCCATGTTTGATACTGAGCCTGCGCATCGGACGCTGTAGGCCAGAGAGTCCTGAACAGCTAGGTCGTCGGACCGCCTGGAAAGTATCCTAGTGTCTCTAGGAGTGAGAAGATTTCTGGCCACCACCGATGCGGTTGTTTCATTCATCATCATGGAATCCCCAACTGTAAGAGGACCATTTGGGGATATGAAGGACGGCTGCCAAATGTTGGTTGGAGAAGACATATCAATATCTTCCCCAATATTCAAGTTAAGGCGACGATCAGAAGGGCAAGACATATTTGAAGATGTGAAGAAAAAGAAGAGGTCGAACTGATCAAGATTAAAAAAGTACTCGGAGGGAGTGTTTACAGGAGGGAGCTCAAGTGTGTTGTGGAACAAAATTAGGGCCTCTATAAAAAGAAGAAATCAGAGAGGCGCTCATCAGAAATCAAAGTGGCGTCCTCTCGCAAATCGAAGAGTCGGGGCTCTTTTCTCAAAAGCCGGACTCTTTTCTCAAAAGCCGGATTATTTTCTCAAAAGACGGACTCCGTCTTAAAAGTCGGACGCCGTTCTCAAAAGTCGGGCGCCTCTCTCAAAAGACGGAGCGGTCAGGAATCACGAGGCAAGCAGCTTTTCCAGTTTTGTCGTCTTTCGTCACGCGCGCTATCAGCTTTGCGTAAATTACGAGTAGCTTTTTTAGGAAGGGCGTAACCTGTACTGTTCATCCATCCACCGGCTGCCGACAGGGGTAAAGGAACAGTTTCGGTTGTGAAGAATCATTCCTATAAACGTCTACCTTTGCCATCCATTGCAAAGGCAAACCCCCTCAGCACTTCTTCATCTCCGAAAATGCATTCCCAACGAAGCCTCTCGAGTTACTCTGTGTTTCTCATTCCCTGGGATACCTTTGTAAACAAGTCATCAAGAGCTAGAGTATTTCATATCATGAAGGTTGAAAGCAAGAGTATCTCATATCATGCTTTCTCCCTGTCCTTTTCCTTGTCTTTGTGACAAGGAGAAAGCGAGCAATCAGCCAGCACTTGGTGTCAATCTTCCGATCTAAGAACCGACTGCCTGGAAATCCTTCCTGATTGCTTACCTAGCATTGCTCTCGAGTGCTCATCTTCAAATGCTGATGTACTTCCGAAGAAGATGCCACATCTGCCTGGAGAACAGATAAGGCAAGTGAAAATGATACCTTGAAGCATGTGGAGACAAGGTGCTGCTTCATCTTCAAGATCAAGTCTCATTTTCCTTGCTAAGAAGTTCCCCAGCCCAGTTCAAGAATAAACCTGTGGAACGATACTTCTCCAAAAGCAAAAGTATCTCATATCATCAGAGTCAAAGGCAAAGATATCTCATGGCATGTTTTTCCTTTACCCTTGCTCTTGCCTGCGGGACAAGGAGAAAGAAGGCAATTGGTCGGCACTTGGACAGATTGAACAAAGAAACAAACCACCACCTCTACCTCGTGCCTGCCTGCCATGTAGAAGAAACAAGCAGAGAAGAATGCAGCCTGCAGACTCAATCAACCCGGCAGAAGGAGTCCGAGTTGAAACCAAGAGCTCGAGAAGCTTCAGCAACAAATGGACGCATCAGTCGCCAAAGAGCACAGCCTCGCCGTACAAGGCCATCAAATCACCACCACCAATCAAGTCTCATTTTCCTTGCTAAGAAGATCCCTAGGCCAGTTCAAGTTCAAAGCTGTGGAAAGTCAACAAGCACGACCAATGATCACTTATTAGTTCTATTCATTGTCTTTTATCGTCATTTTCAATTTTTCGTTTGCATTTTCTACATTTTCTTGTGTTACTTAACTGAATTATTTCTTTTCTTTGCAGGAACTTTTGGTTATTTCCACCCTTGAAGTTGATTGCAGAATTTTAGCTTGGGGGGTCATCGCTTGATTTTACTGTAAATTAGGGAAGTTTTCAGTCCTATTGCTTTATTTTGTTTCTTTATATTTATCTATTTTATTTTTATTTGCATTTTATTATATTTTCTGACATTGGGGACAATGTCTAGTTTAAGTGTGGGGGTAAAGAGTATAAAAATGACCAAATTGAAAATTTTTGTACCTTCGACTTTGAACTGGTTTCATTTGTTTCCATGTTATTGCTTTGTATTTTCTTAATTAAGTTGTTGTTTTTTAAAAAAAAATAAATAAATAAATAAAAATAAAAAAAAAAAAATCCAAAAATATTTCCTTGTTTTCCTTATTGTTTTGAATTAGATTTTTGTTAGTTTCCCGACCCAATGATATAATTGGATAAAATTTGAACCATGATGATCAAGAACTTAGTTAACATGTGTTGTGTGAAATTCCTAATTCTCGTGTTAGTTGTACATATTTGATCATCTTTGAAAAACCAAATGCACATAGCCTTGTTGATGTGAAACTAAAGCATGATTTAAAGCTCCATATGTGAATTTAGTGACCATATACATCTTGTGTGAGTTTTTGAACCTATTGAAAGTGTGTGCATTTTTCATACACTCTTATTCTTTCATGTGTGATGAACTTATGTGAGATACTTCTCTAGAACTTGCATAACGATCTTTCGAAATATTTGTCATTGATTGCATGAACTTGAAAATGATAGAGGCATTAGGTTTACCACCATGGCCCAAATAACCTTGTTTCCCAAAGAAAAATGATATCATTAGATTGCCAATTTGAGCCGTATTTGTGAGCCTTTTATTTCTTATCACCAGATATGTCTACCCTTATACCTGAAACATTTTTTCCTTACCATTTCCAAGCGAGCTAATGAGTAATGTGAAATTGTCTTATGAGAAGTGTTTGTGAAGTACTCGGAGGGAGTTTGGCAAAAGAATAAGTGTGGGGGTTTTTCATATTTGTTTCTGATTGAAAAAAAAAAAAAAAAAAAAAAGTTTGTTTACGAAGAAAATAAAAAGTGTTTAAAGTTTCAGTTTAAGGTTGTGGTTGGAGGTGACTAGAAGAATAGCTGGAAAGCTTGAGTTCTTATCAATCTAAACAAAAGAATTGCTTGCAATGTAGCTTGGAACTTGTGTTTACCTATTCTTTCGTTTCAATAACCCTCGCCCTAAACCTCATTACGTCCAATAAAAGTCCTCTTGATTTAAGTTTTGCAATTATGATTGTGGAGAAGTGATCTTTATGCAAGCTTATGGTAGAACTTTCACATTTGATTCTTTGAGCGAAACACATTAAGACTAAACACATGTGTGATTGAGTGTGTATCCAGTGAGAAGGTCGCTAGTTTGCATATGGTGATTTTAAAAATAAAAATTTGAAATTGCATTAACATGGCTATCTCACACACTACACTTCAAGGATGATTCAAAGATTACTGCTAATATTTGAATAAGGAAAATGAACTTGGATTAGCTTGTTTGGTGTTAGCTATGGTTCTTGATGATTTGTGTTCTCGAATGAAATTCTATGAGGGTCACATAGGGGGAAGCTAATAATTTTCATGTTATTACTTTTTCTGTTTTCTCTGTTTTGCTCGAGGACTAGCAAAAGCTAAGTGTGGGGGTATTTGATAAGCTCATATTTATACATATTTTACATCAAATTCTCTCGTCTTTTCTTAGTTAGTTTCTTATATTTTTTTAGTTATTTACTTTGTTTTTGTGTTTTATCGAATTTATCTAGCTAAGAAAATAAAAATAGCACAAGTGTGATTTTAAGTAATAAATTCGTCATTTCTACCTTGCTCACTTATTTTATTGTTGTAACTTAAGAAAACATTATGACATAAAAGCTGAAATAATAAAAGAAAAAAAAAGGGAGAATGACTACAATCAATTCTTTAAATATGCATATCGGGATGCTAAGGTGTTTCCTGCCATTATCTTTATTTGTATTTTATCTTAAAATGGGACTGAGGTGTGCGGGATGACTGATGGTGCGCAAGGCACAAAGAGGGGAGGACTGGCAGCGAGGGAAGGCAACTTGCAGTTGGCATGGCACTGACAGGAACAAGCAAAAAGAAAAAGAAAAAAAATAAGCAGTGGGACGGAAAGAAGCCAGGTTGGTGGGCAAAAGAAAAAAATAAAATAGAAAGATGGTGCGCAAGGCACAAAGAGGGAAGGGAAGCTGACAAGTGTGGATAGAATAAAGAAAGGAGCACGGAAGAAGCTGCGAGGCAGCTGGGGGAAGCGCAGTGAGGACTGCGCATGGACTCGGGGCGGAAATAATAAGAAGACGTGGAAGGCGCTGCCTTGGGGAGCACGAAGGGCACGGACTGACGCAGCCAGAGCAGCTGGCGAGAGAGTAGCGGAGAGCAGACTGACGCAAGAGAGGAGAAGGGAGAAAACTGTGCAGGGGGAGCTGCCTGCCTTAGGCAGCTAAAAAAGACGCGGGAAGGAGCTGAGACGCGAGGTGAGGACAGGCAGTGTGAGGGGAGCTGCCTTACGGGGCAGGAAGGAGAGCAAACAGGTGAGAGTGAGAGCTGCCTTTGCAGCTCTAAAGTCATGCAGGGAAAGAGGAAAGAAGGCAGAAAAAAATAAATAATAAAAAGGCAGCTGCAAGCTGCCTTGGTCGTGTGGAAATTAGAGGGCAGAGAGACTGGCGGAAGAAGCTGCCCTTGGCAGCTGGCGCGCGCAGAAGGCAGGTCACGGGGACGTCGAGCACAAAAACTGCACGGGGACAGAGAGGAAGAAATTCCTCATTCAGTGTTATTCTTCCTCAAACTTATGTTTTATTTTATATTTTAATTTAAGAATAATGTGTAATTAATTTCTGTTTAGTTAGAGGGAGATTTGAAACCATGGATAAATGTTTATTATGATTTGATTTACTCCAGTTATGAATTTATGAATGTTGGATGTGGTTTACTTTTCTGTGATGATTAAGAACTTGTTTATGTATGTGGGTTGAGGGTCGACACTTAATTTACATGCTTAGACTTGATGCTAGGATATAAGGGAATTTCACCTAATCGTTATGAACTTATATTCATGAGTAGTAAAAATCGCTAGTCACGATTGTGTTTAGTAAACCCTAGGTTGGATTAACATGCGTATTCCATAGTTATGAATGCCTAGTCGATGCTTATGATTTCCATTGAACTTAATGATCTTTGATATGTCTCTCTATCATGCGTATTCCATAGTTAGGGAACTTGATAAGAATAATTTGGTTGTGATGCGTATCCCGTCTAATTCAATGAATCTAGGGAAATCTGAAGGTTAATTTAAGCGGACCTAATTAACTTGGAGCATTGTCATTTATTCGTTTGTTGAAATCATAACTGGGAATCAAATTATATGCATATGTTCATGTGTGGATAAGGACCCCTCTAACTAACGTCTCATCATTCTATAAAATATATTTTCTTTGAAATTTATTTTTAAGTTTCTGTTTTAAATTCAATTTTGTCAAAAATCAATCCCCCGCTCATTTTAAAGTGTTAGATTTGTTTGAAATCAATTTAGTTTGTGTTTTCTTGAGTCTTGAATTATTTTGAGTCTTTTGATTTGTTTTAGATTATTTGTTAGTTTTATTTTGAGTGATTCTAGTTAAGTATTTTAATTCTAGTTTAGTGTTTTAAATTTTGTTTTTACGTCTTTAATTTAATTTTACTTTAGTTAGCATCCCTAGTTAATCCCCGGTTAGAACGATCCCTACTTACATCATTACTACAATTGTCACAAATAGGGTTTAATTTGTACGTTAACTTATTTTCGCATTATGAGAACTGTGAGGTTATTGGTGATGTGTGTAGACATGCCTCAGAAGATGATCTTGCCCTATTCATCAAACAATTTAGAAGAATTCTCAAAAACAAGGGAAAGGATTCTAAATGGTTTGGTGAGTCATCAAACAGTCGCGAGAAACAATCTACTGGAGTGAAGCACAAAATGTTCGCTAGAAAATGAGACAAAGGGTTGTCAAAGGTACGTGGTCCCTGCTTTGTATGTGGGGGAAGTGAGCATCATGTTGTTGAAAATGCTAACAAAAAATTCATTGGACAAAAACGTGAAAAAACAATGATGGCTACTTGGAGTGATAGTGATGATCAAGATTTTGTCTTGTCTGATAAGTCATCAGATGAGAAAATTTTGTTTCTTTTGTTGCTCAAATGCAAGAAATGTCTCCATGTAATGATGATGTTGTACTAAATGACATTGAGGAGATGACTTATGATGAATTATGCATTAAGTATGATACTCTCTTTGATGAGACCAGTACTACAAAAGTGGAAAAGATGGAGCTGACTAAGAAGATTGCTGAGTTGCAAAAGGAAAACAAGTCTCTTCATTTTGTCAGATCTGAACTGGATGAAAAGATTGGTTATCTTGAGACCTGTGTTAATGAACTAATTGAGAAGGAGTCGAATTTCAATGACAAAGATGAGAAGGATGACGTTAATGCTGGTCTTGAAGCTCATGTTCAAAGCTTGATGGTATCTCATGAAAACTTGATGAATCAAATTCATGTGTTAAAAGAAAATAATGTGTTGTATCATGAAGCTAACTAGAAACAACTAATTGAATTGAACGGGGCAAATGATAAAGTTATTCGTCTTACCATTGAAACTGAAAAATTTGACAAAATGCTGAGTGTTGGGAAACCACATAGTGACAAATGTGGTCTTGGATATGTGAATGTGCCTCAAGCTCAATGACCACAAAATCGAAGTTTGTAAAAGAATCTATTCATGTAATATCTAAAGTCAATTCAAGTTCAAAGACTAGATTTATTCCCACATGTCATCACTGTGGTGAATTGGGCCACATTCGACTGAAGTGAATGAGACTCTACTCTGGGAAGAATGATACGTTGAAGAATCAGGTGGACCGACTGGTCAATGAAGTCAATAGAATCGTACAACTTGTCCAGTCATCCAGTTTGGGAAGTGTGAAGCCTCAGTCCAAATGGACTCAGAAAGTCTTCAATCGATGTTTGGTCATTCTCAATGCACTCTCTACCACCAAACCAAATGTGTGATATCTTAACAACGGGTGTTCTGGTCACATGTCTGGGTACAAGGATGCATTCCTATCTCTTTCACCTTTCAATAGTGGTGGTGTTGTTTTTGGTAATGGAGATAAGTCCCATATCACTGCAAAGAGAGTTGTTAATATTCATGGTCTACCTCAGCTTAAGAATTTTTGTTATGTGGAAGGTTTGAAGTCAAGTCTTATTAGCATTAGCCAACTATGTGATGAAGTGGTGGTTGAAGTTTGCTTTTCCAAGAAAGGTTGTCGAATTATGGATGAACTGGAAACAATATTATGATTCTTCTAAGATCTGGTGACAATTGTTACATTCTTGATGCTTCAAAGGTTGGTAATTCCTCAAAGTAGGGGTGGGCAAACGGGTCTTGGACCTGCGGGTTGAGGCGGGTTCGAGTTGGGTACAAAAACCATAAACACAAAAATGGGGCGGGGTGGGCCGATCCATATAAATAGTGGGGCGAGGCGGATCCAAGAATTAGAGAAAACGGGCCCCCGGCTTGAACCAGTGATTCCTACCATTTGATTAAATCTTAACCACTTGATCTTTTATTAATGGATGAAGCTTGCTTTCTCCCCGTCTCCCAAACTCCCAGACTCCCATTAGACTCAAGACTCACACTCTTCTCTTCCTCGACAGCATCACTGACACAGAACCCAATCCCAGACCACCACTGCCATGGCGAGTCGCGACCACCACTACCTGAGCTCTCCCCCTCAACAACATCCCAGGGAACCCAATTCTCCCACTCTTGATTCCAGGTCCCAGACCATCATCGATTCACCATCGTCCCCTATCACCACCGTCGCAACCTCTACCACCCCGTCACCGACATCGAGAACACTGCCACCATCATCATGCTAAAATTTAGGTAATTTTGAATTAGGGTATTTTTATTTATGTGAATTTTTGGTTTAGGAATTTAGGATTTTTGAATTAGATTTGTAGATGCTATTCTAGGTTCTGAAAATGAGCCAAGACCCCAATTGAAAATTCATTTGGTGGTGGGTGTTGGTAAATTATAAGTTGTTGTAGCTATGGGAAAAAGTATTTCTAAACACAATGAATTGCTTATTGGATTTTGTGACTATCAGGCTGCTATCTGTTTGGTTCCTACGAAAATATAATGAAAATTTTCTTTTACAAAAAAAGTGGAAATTTTGTTGTGCTTAATTTGTTATTGTCCCGTGTAGTTTCTTTGTCACCAAACAAGGTTTTAATGAAAGCATATGATACTTTTCCAGCACCAATATGGATGAAGGAGAGAAGAAGAATATGGCAGTTAATCAATTCGAACATGTACATGCACCATGGAACTTTCCATGTTGCGATGAACCTGCTCTGAAGGTACACTGCACATATTTGAGAAGTTCCCATAATTATTGAAATGTAAATGTACTCTGACAAATTTGGATTTTGGGGCAATTTTGTGATTTTGAAGATTTCAGTGTTACTCAATTGGAATATGGTAGTTACTCAATTGGACATATGGACCCGTCTCGAACTGGTCCGTTTGAAACGGGCCTGGTTAGGTCCGGTTCCAGTGATCAGATTTGCAATACCTGGCTCGGCCCATCCCGTTTCCTTTTTAAGCGAGTTCAATCTGGTCCCTCCAAATTTGGGCATGGCCCGGCCTATGCCTACCCCTACCTTAAAGTGCGACAAAACAATTTATGATGCTAGTGTGTTGTGGCATATAAGACTTGGCCATGTTAACTTCAAAGATCTTCATAAGTTGTCTATTCGTGAGATGTTAAGGGTTTACCTCATCTTTCAGTGTCTAATTCCTATGTTTTTGGATCTTGTCAGTTGGGAAAGCAGACCAAAGTGGCTCACAAAAGGTTGAATAATATTGCAACCTCTAAGACTCTACAATTGGTGCATATGGACCTTGTTGGGCCAATCCAGACATTGTCTATTGGAGGGAAGAAGTATATTCTTGTAATCGTGTATGACTTCTCTAGGTATACTTGGGTGTGTTTCTTAAGGGAAAAATCATATACTTTTTCAACAGTTCTTCACCGTGTATAAAGTAATGATGAATGAATCTCTGTTCAGCCGTCATTTCCTTGTCAAAATCAGAACTGATCATGGTATTGAATTTAAGAATGCTCAATTTGATGAATTATGTTCTACTCATGGCAATAAACCCTGATTTTCTGCTCCTATCACTCCTCAACAAATTGGGGTTATTCAAAGGAAAAATCGTGTTCTGATTGAGATGGCTAGGGTAATGTTGAATAGCAAGAATCTAGCGAAACACTTTTGGGCTGAAGCTATGAGCACTGCATTCTATATCTCAAATCTTGTGTTTCTTAGGCCAGGAACTGATGTGACTCCCTATGAACTCTGGAGAGGTAAAAAGCCAATAGTGAAGTACTTTAGAGTTTTTGGTAGTGTTTGCTATATTCTAAGAGATCGAGAACACCTAGCCATGGTTTGACACAAATGGTGAAGAAGGAATATTCTTGGGGTACTCCAACACAAGTTGAGCCATAGAGTTTACAATCTTCGAACAAATACCATCATGGAATCCACAAATGTCAAAGTTGATGACTTTGTTGTTCCTCATGCTCTTAATGTTGAAAATGTTGATTTGTTCACTTCCCCTTTAAAGGATAAAGGTGATGCTTTTGTTGAGTTAGTTGAGTTGTCAGAAAGTGGCATAGAGAGTGAATCTAAAAATGACCAAGATTCCCATATCATATTCAAAGACAAACCAAAATGGGCCAGAAGTCATCGAAATTATGAAATAGTGGGTCATGTTGACAAAGATGTTAAAACTCGAAGGCAAATTACTAATGAAGTTGCCAATGTGTGCTATGTGTCCTAAATTGAGCCCAAAAATATTAAAGATGCCTTAACTAATGAGGAATGGATTTTGGCCATGCAAGAAGAGTTGAATCAGTTTGAGAGGAATGAAGTCTGGTCCCTTGTCGATCGTCCATCAAATACTAACGTTATTATCACTAAATGGATTTACAAGAACAAGTCTGATGAGTCAGAAAATGTGATAAAAAAATAAGGCCAAACTTGTTGCTCAAAGATACTCTCAACTTGAAAGTGTTGATTTTGATCAAACCTTCGCTCATGTTGCTTGTCTTGAATCAGTTAGACTTCTTTGTGCTATTGCAGGCCATTTAAAGTTCAAGCATTTTCAAAGGAATGTCAAAACCGCACTCCTTAATGGATATCTTAATGAGGAAGTCTACGTGGAACAACCTAAGGGCTTTGAGGATCCTCACAGGCCAAATGGGGTATACAAACGAAGGAAGGTTCTCTACGGTCTTAAACAAGCCCCACGTGCATGGGTATGATAAATTATCTTCTCATCATCTTTCTCATGGTCACACATGTGGCTCAGTTGACAATACACTATTTGAGAAGAAGGAAAAACCTCATGTTGTGATTGTTCAAGTGTATGTGGATGATATTGTTGTTGGGTCTACTTATGATTCTCTTGTGAAACAATTTATCGATATGATAACAAGTGAATTTGAGATAAGTTTTGTTGGTGAATTAAACTACTTCCGTGAACTTCATGTGAAATAAGAAAAGGATGGCATCTTCATCTCTCAAACAAAGTATGCCAATAACTTGTTGAAGAAGTTTGGCCTCTAGGGTTCAAAAGTTGCTAGATCCCCTGTGAGTACATATGCCAAAATTCACAAGGACTCAAGTGGCAAGGATGTTGACCAAACCTTGTATTGAAGCATGATTGGAAGCTTACTCTATTTAACTGCAAGTAGACCAAATATTTCCTTTGCAGTTGAGGTGTGTGCTTGGTTTCAAAGTTGTCCTAAGGAGTCTCACTTATTGGCAGTCAAGAGGATTATCAAATATATGGGTGGAACTACTGATTTTGGGCTACAATATACACATGACACCAACACCAACTTGGTTTGATACAGTGATATTGCTTGGGTTGGGTGCATTAATGATCCAAAGAGTACCTATGGCTTCTATGTCGGGAACAATCTGGTTGCTTGATACAGCATGAAACAGAATTGTGCTCTTTTTCTACAGCTAAGGCTGAATATGTTGCTGATGGAAGTTGTTGCACTCAATTAATGTGGATGAAGGAAATGCTCAGTAACTATGGTATATCTCAATCCACTTTTCTTGTTTATTGTGATAACACGAGTGCTACTTATATCTCTAAGAATCTTGTTCAACATTCTAGAGCAAAACATATAGATATAAGGCATCATTTCATTAGAGATCTTGTGGAAGGTAAAATCCTTACCTTAACCTTCATGTCAACTGAAAGACAGCTAGCTAACATCTTCACGATAATTGAAGGTACGAAGATCTTCGACGATCTATTGGTTTTTGTGACATGAATTGAATAGGTTGTATAGTTTTGCTTCCAAGAGTTGAATACTTTCTCTAGTCTATGTGCACGTTTTTGTGTAGACAGTTATCTCATCAGATAATTTCATTTTGCTATCTGTATGCATCTCTTAACTATCATACATTGTTAGTAATATGTTGATTAGCCTTGGACAATTATTCACTATGATGTCAAAGGTTCTCCCTATTCTCTCAAATGGCCTCTGCAAAATCATTTTTCTACTCATCCAAATTTTGAGGTGTTTTTTAATTTAATATTGCTTTGGTCCTAATTGAGTGGTAGTGACATTACTTACTTTATAATATGAACCAAGTGTCAATTCTTATCTTCTTTTTGTCCTCTCCCCAAACTAAAACAAATTCAATTGGGAGAGTGTTGTAAGCAAATGGGTGTCTTCAAAAGAAATAGTATATCATAAAAAATGGGAAAATCCTTTCATTTTGGCCCTCCATGCAATGTCATGTGTAGTACTTCAAGATCCCCTCAGCAGGTCATATTTTCTAATGGTTTGAAAAATCAATGGTGATTCATTAAAATTTCACTTTCATTCAAATGACCTTGACATTGTAAGAAGTGATGTTTCTTAAAGTCAATGGATTATTAAAAGTTTGGTTAACTTTGAAAAATGCTTTTGAGATTAAGTGCTGATGCGAAATATATAAGCACACAAATTAAACCATTTTTTTATCAATTGTAGCAAAGTATGTAAGTAGGGATTGTTCTAGGCCGGGGATTAGGAGGGATTGCTAAAACACTTAAAACTGACTCAAAAACATAAAACAAAGTTTAAAACACTAAACTAGGCTCAAAGAATGCAAAACTAGACTTTAAAACACTAAAACAAACCAAAAGACTCAAAACAGCACAAAAACACTCAAAACTGCCTTAAAAACACAATCTGGGCAGTTTTGAACACAAAACACAATTTTGGACGAAAATAGGTTATAACTTGACTCAAGACACTTAAAAACACAAACTAAATTGATTTCTAACTAAGATAACTCAAAAAAATAAAGGGGGATTGATTTTTGACGAAATTTGAAAACAAAAACAAAACTTTGTAAATTGAACAGATTCTAAAACGAATTTGATAAAAGTGAATGGATGGAAAGCTAGCTAAGGGGTTCTTCTCCACACATGTCACACTTGCATACAAAACGATTTCCAATTGCTTCTCAATAAACCATGAATTCCCAACGCCCCAGATTAACCGTGAATTGCACTAATTAACCCTCAGATTTTCCTAAAGTTATCGAATTTGATGAATTGCATACGACAACCCAAAGCATTCCTCACAAGTTCCCTGCATGAATTGCATAACAAAGATACAAGCAAAGATCATTAAGTTCTATGAAAATCATAAGCATTGGCGAGGCACTTGTTACTATGAATTGCATAAAACTTATGCCAAGAATTTACTTAACACGATTGTGATCAACAACCTTTACTACTTTTGAATATAAGTTCACAACGATTAGGTGAAATTCCCTTATATCCTAGCATCAAACTTATGCATGAAAATTAAGCGTGCACTATCAACCAACACACACAAATCAGTTTTAATTCATGTAGATAAGCAAATTGAATTCACAACTTATGAAACGCAATTAGAAGTAATCAAATCATATAGCAAGCATAAACATGGTTTCGAATCCCCCCTAGCCAAGGGGGGTTTAGTTCCTCATAATCGCAATTACACAAGGATAACTTAAATTAAACATTGAATTCAAAGATAGAAAACACCTAGAAACGCTCCAACACTCCCAAGGCTTGGGCATAGGCACGGCACCAGGTTGTTCCTTCTTTCTCCTTCCTTGCAATCTGCGGCACTAGAGGGATGAGTGTGTTTGAGGGATGTATGAATGTAGAAAAATATGGTAGAGGATGGTGACTAAATGGTGCAGCAAAGGATGGTATTTATAGGCTGAAATTTGCAGCCCCTATGTAGCAAAGGAAAAGGATTTAAAGGCCTTATTTGTATAGGATAATAACACACAATCCTTGAAGGAAAAGGCTAACGCTTTCAGAAACCAAGGGGGAAAGGAATAATCAGGTTTCTAAAAGTTCTAGAAAGGTTTGGGGCGTCGCTTTTGGAGGACAAGGGATAAGGCCTTCTAGAAAGGTTGTTTTGTGGCTGATTTCTAGAAAAACAAGGGATAAGGTGTCTAGAAATCAGGTTTTAAGTCTCCAAATAGGAAAAGAAATCCCTTTTGTAGCTGATATCTTTATGCATTAGGATTAGGAAAGCTTATCTTGGTCAATCATTCTTCTTCATGGATTCCTTTTCCTTCTTTGACTTGGATTACTTCTTTGTTGCTGGAACTTAAGGCCACTTAGGTTTAACTTTCCTACTTCAAGTAGGAAACCTTGTTTGAGTAGGAATCTTCATTCTTCTAGGAATCCATCTTCAACTAGGAATCCCTCGTTGATTAGGAATCCTTCTTCAATTAGCACTTTCCTACTTCAACTAGGAAACCTGTTTCAAGTAGGAATCATCATCTTCAAGTCTTCAAATTCGTCCAAACCTTTGGCTCCAAATATGTGACATTCATTCCAAGCTCCATTTTGCTCCAAAAGGCTCCAAAATGCATCTTTTTATATGCTTTGCCCTTAAAACCTGAAAACACATAAAACCAGCTTAAAAGACTACTTTAACTAAGAAAACACCATGGAAATGCATAAGAACTAGCTAACTAAGGCGTATAAATATGCTCCTATCAAATTCCCCCACACTTAGCTTTTGCTAGTCCTCGAGCAAAACAAAGAAACAAAAGAAAAACAAAACAAAACGAAACAAAACAAACAAACAAAACCTAACCCTTCCAACATTTGCCTCAGGGATTTCCAATACACATGACATATTAAAAATCATCATTCCCACAGATTTTAGTCATCTTCACACTTAAGCACATACTTAATCATAGTCACCACATACTAGTTCACATTTAACCAATTAAAACGATGTTTTGAATGTAGTAACACGCCTTAGAGAATTTGCTCAATTCCTTACTAGATATGCACTCAATTTTCACACCGATTTTCTAACACCCTATACTAGTTATATGTGAGAAGATTGATGTAAATATGAAAACGAACGCTCACATATATGTATAACAAAGAAAGCAATTTCCGGAGTTAATAACATGTATATAAATATGATCTCATGAATGGAATGCTACTACTTAGATGCGAGAACCAGTGACACCATATGCTCATACCAATTTTAAACTCCACAAATTGAAATACACAACAACCAAGATTAAAGTCGAGGATTGTAACGGGGCTTGGGGTATTGGCTAACAAAGAACGGATAGGGATAACAAAGGTTCTTTAAGCAATAGCAAGCAAAGTAATGAAATCGAAACTTAGAATTCACTTTAGAGCGCAGAAATCAACTTTTAAACACAAGGTAGGATTCATTCAATACTTAGGGTCAAATTCAATGTTTTAGACCCTTTCTTTAACAATCAACACTTAAGAGCTCATCTCCACATCTTTTTCAACTCTTTTTCATATTTTTCACAACTTTTTTTTTTTCTTGCTATTTTCCACGAAATTCTTTTCTTTTTCTTTTATAACCCGTGCCTCATTAAAGACTTTGGCACACACACATAACAAATCCTTTCCCCCACACTTGTTTTCTGCACTACATTGATCAAAAGGAATTCAATTGAGTCATGCTTTACTATGCTTCAAGAAAAAGGGTATGGATGGTCCTAATCTAGACTAGGTGAGGATAATGTGGGTTAACAAACAATATAGGCTAAACAAGGCTCAACGGGGTTAAAACCTACAAAACATATGAACATGGGGGACACAGCAATTTGGCTTAAATGGTGGTCACTACACAACTTCATCTTGAATATGTGTTATGCAAATCAATAGCATGCTTTGAATGAAATGGGCATGAGTTATAGTGTTTGGAACTAAATGATGAAACGCCTTCTAAGTAGTAACCAAGCAAAGAATAATGAGATCATGCAACGACTTTAGAAAACAACAATGCACAAATTATTAACTCTCCAAATAAACGTTTAGGCTCAAGTCTCACAAGGTTGTAGCGTTAGTTTGAGTTCCTTCCCTCAAGCATGTTACAAAAACTAATTTTTTTTCCTTTGTGATTGCATGTGAATTCATAAGTTATAACCACAACCAAGCATAAACCAAAGAGTAAATCAAACTTTCATCCATGTTTACAACTCTCTTTAACAGTCATGCAATTAAAAAGCGAATCCTCATCATTGTGTTGGAAGGTACCCTAAGACACAAACAAACACACAAAAACAACTTAACAACGACTCTTTTTTGGTTTTTCAAAACAATTTTTCAAATTTTTATTGGATTTTCGGATTTTTATGTCAAAACACACTAAAATGCATCAAAACAGCCTAAAAACACCTAAAAACAGCAAGGAACAACATTGGAATTTATGGGTGATACAACCCTACGAATTTGCAACAAAACACTTTGGTTACCCCCCCCCCACACTTAAATCAAACATTGTCCTCAATGTTTCAAGCATAAACTACCACAAATAACAAGTAAACAAACAAACAGCAACTAACATAATAAACATGGCAAAAACGAAATAAACAACAAAGAGAAGGGTTTAGGAACGCAAATCTGGAATTGGAGTGATTCCTTGGTCTTCCTTTGTTGCATGCATGGGTTGCCTCCCAAGTACCGCTTGCTTTAACGTCTTGCAGCCGAACGATACTCTTTTGAGGCTTCATTGGACCCCATGGCATGCAGGGATGCTTCCTCTCCAACCTGTCCTACGAACCACGTCATGCTTTAGATCTTTGAATGGAAGGGGATAATGATCCTTCCTGATTTTTGTGCTTTGCTTCCCTAAATGAACTCTCCCACCACTTTGAATGCACCTAGGTACCTGCACCAAACAAGGTAACAACCTATTATTCGAAATGGGAATTGAAAGTGGAGAAGATGGCTTACCCATGTGCTGCACTGAAGTGGCAGCACATTGAACAAATGCACAAGGAGTATTCTCGGCCAGATTTGGTGATTTAGAGGTTGGGACGTGCTCCTTGTGCTTTAATCCAAGTCCCTCCTTGATTGTGGTGCGAGAAACATCCCTCTTGATTATTGTTGAACATTCCTGCCCTATATTTTTAATTACATCAATAGCACAACAAGAACGAACATCATTAGTCTTCTCAACAGATTCAGAAATCTTAAAGTTAATCATATCACCACCGAATGCCATGGTTACTGCTCCCTTGGCCACATCAATCTTGGTTTGAGCCGTTTTCATGAAAGGTCGTCCAAGTAAGAGCGGTGATGGTGAAGAGTGTCCTGAATCCTCCATATCAAGCACATAGAAATTTGCAGGAAAAATTAAGTGGTCTACCTGCACCAAAACATCTTCCAACACTCCTTTTGGATATGCATTAGATCGATCGGCTAATTGAATAATCACACCATCATTTTTAAGTTCTCCTAGATTCATAGATGCATAAACAGAATATGGCATGACATTAATTGATGCACCTAAATCTAGCATAGCATGCTCAAATCTTGTATTACCAATTACAAACGGAATTGTGAAACTACCCAGATCTTTGCATTTAGGTGGCAGCTTCCTTTGCAACATTGCAGAGACATTTTCGCTTACATGTACCACTTCTTTCTCCCGAATATGCTTCCTTGTTGTACAAAGCTTCTTCAAACACTTGGCATACTTTGGAATTTGCTTAATAGCATCAAGGAGTGGGATATTGACATGCACTTTTCTAAACGTCTCCAGAACATCTTTTTCCTCCTCTTCGTTTTTGGCTTGCAAAAATCTGCTAGGGAAGGGTACATTCGGAGGAATAACGTTAGAATTAATTGGAATTGGAACTTTCTTACCTGAGTTGGACGGATTGGATTGATTATGGGATGTAGGAGGATGCGGCAAGGGTGTTTCCTTCCTTGTCGTGGCCTTGGCTTGGTTCTCCTCTTCGAATGTCAACTTCTCGTCCTCTTTTTGGGCTGATTTAGATGGTTGTGGATGAGTTCCAACTTCTTTTCCACTCCTTAGCATGATTGCCTTGGCAGATTCAAAGCCTCATTTCGGATTTACAACAGTTGAACTAGGAAGTTTTCCTTGTTCTCGGAATTGGCCCACAAACTCCGCAATCTACCCTACTTGCTTCTCCAACTTGTCCACCTTCTTGTCCTTAATTTGCATACTCTGCTCCATAGAAGTTAGTAATTGAAAAATCTGATCATTATCAATAGAAGAACCTTATTTGTTTTGGGCAGGTTGTGATTGGGATTGAGTTGGTGCAAACGGCCTTTGATAGAAACCCGGGGGTTGTTGCCTAAATGTACTTTGTTGTTGGCCTTGTTGGGGTTCTCGCCATTTGAAATTTGGATGATCCCTCCATCCCGGATTGTATGTATTAGAAAAGGGATCATTTCTGGGTTGATTTTGATCTTGAAAACCAATGGCGTTTGCACTTTCCCAACCTCCATTCTCAATTAGTTGAGGGCATTGCTCCGAGGGGTGTCCTTGCATAGAGCACACGCCACAAACATTTGGTCCTTGCATCTTGTTTCCTTCAACAACCTGTGACACAAGAAGAGTAAGATTAGCCAATTGAGATTGTATTTCAGAAATTGCACTTACCTCATGCACTTGTTGCTGCCGTGGGATGCTTCTTTGTCCAACACCTTCGTATTGTTGAGCATTCAACGCTCGATTAGCAATCAATGTTTTTGCAGCCTTGGGGGTCTTGTCCACCAAGGCTTCTCCCGCTGAGGCATCTAGCATTTGGCATTCGATTGGTAGAAGCCCCTCGTAGAAGTATTGTAGAAGAAGCTCCTCCTTCATTTGATGCTGTGGACAAGAAGCAACAAGAGATTTAAAACGTTCATAATAAGTAGGAAAAGATTCACCTTCATCTTGTTGAATTCCACTTATCCTTTTTCGTAGAAGAATGACTCGAGAAGTTGGGAAAAACTTCTCCAAGAAAGCCCGTTTCATGCTCTCCCAAGATGTGACCGTTCCGGGAGCTAATTCATACAACCAATCATTCGCCTTTTCCAAGTGAGAAAAGGGAAAGGCCTTCATCTACAATATGCTCACGTCAACATTGATTGGAGTCATGCTTGAACACACCACCTCGAACTCTTTCAAGTGCTTGTTAGGATCCTCCATGGACAACCCATGGTACTTCGGAATGTGGTGTAGCAAACTTGACTTCAACTCGAATTCCTCGGTCTTTCCTTGGGCCGCCGCGGGATATTGAATACATAGAGGTGCGGCATTGTCCAATCCCGAAGCCGAAAGCTCCTTGATTGTACGATTGTCTTGTGCCATGACTTCCTCTTCTTCACCCACTCTTGTCGTGGGTTCCTCTTCTTCAAACTCAACTTCGGCTTCTGAATTTGAACTTGATTCACTAGGTTCTGGATTCTTCCTTTTGCGTCTCAATTCTCGCTCAAAATCGTCGTCAAAGTTCAAGATGTGTTCACGAATCAGATGAGAACTCCGAGTCATAAACTAGTACCTAAAACAAGAAACAAACACAAAGTCAGAATCTATAATTAATTAAAACAAACTGAAATAAAACAATCCAAGGGATTAGCAATGTTGCTAATCCCCGGCAACGGCGCCAAAAATTTGATGCGAAATATATAAGCACACAAATTAAACCCTTTTTTATCAATTGTAGCAAAGTATGTAAGTAGGGATCGTTCTAGGCCGAGGATTAGGAGGGATTGCTAAAACACTTAAAACTGACTAAAAAACATAAAACAAAGTTTAAAACACTAAACTAGACTCAAAGAATGCAAAACTAGACTTTAAAACACTAAAACAAACCAAAAGACTCAAAACAGCACAAAAACACTCAAAACTGCCTTAAAAACACAATCTGGGCAGTTTTGAACACAAAACACAATTTTGGACGAAAATAGGTTATAACTTGACTCAAGACACTTAAAAACACAAACTAAATTGATTTCTAACTAAGATGACTCAACAAAATAAAGGGGGATTGATTTTTGACGAAATTTGAAAACAAAAACAAAACTTTGTAAATTGAACAGATTCTAAAATGAATTTGATAAAAATGAATGGATGGAAAGCTAGCTAACGGGTTCTTCTCCACACATGTCACACTTGCATACAAAACGATTTCCAATTGCTTCTCAATAAACCATGAATTCCCAACGCCCCAGATTAACCGTGAATTACACTAATTAACCTTCAGATTTTCCTAAAGTTATCGAATTTGATGAATTGCATACGACAACCCAAAGCATTCCTCACAAGTTCCCTGCATGAATTGCATAACAAAGATACAAGCAAAGATCATTAAGTTCTATGAAAATCATAAGCATTGGCGAGGCACTTGTTACTATGAATTGCATAAAACTTATGCCAAGAATTTACTTAACACGATTGTGATCAGCAACCTTTACTACTTTTGAATATAAGTTCATAACGATTAGGTGAAATTCCCTTATATCCTAGCATCAAACTTATGCATGAAAATTAAACGTGCACTATCAACCAACACACACAAATCAGTTTTAATTCATGTAGATAAGCAAATTGAATTCACAACTTATGAAACGCAATTAGAAGTAATCAAATCATATAGCAAGCATAAACATGGTTTCGAATCCCCCCCTAGCCAAGGGGGGTTTAGTTCCTCATAATCGCAATTACACAAGGATAACTTAAATTAAACATTGAATTCAAAGATAGAAAACACCTAGAAACGCTCCAACACTCCCAAGGCTTGGGCATAGGCACGGCACCAGGTTGTTCCTTCTTTCTCCCTCCTTGCAATCTGCGGCACTAGAGGGATGAGTGTGTTTGAGGGATGTATGAATGTAGAAAAATATGGTAGAGGATGGTGACTAAATGGTGGAGCAAAGGATGGTATTTATAGGCTGAAATTCGCAACCCCTATGTAGCAAAGGAAAAGGATTTAAAGGCCTTATTTGTATAGGATAATAACACACAATCCTTGAAGGAAAAGGCTAACGCTTTCAGAAACCAAGGGGGAAAGGAATAATCAGGTTTCTAAAAGTTCTAGAAAGGTTTGGGGCGTCGCTTTTGGAGGACAAGGGATAAGGCCTTCTAGAAAGGTTGTTTTGTGGCTGATTTCTAGAAAAACAAGGGATAAGGTGTCTAGAAATCAGGTTTTAAGTCTCCAAATAGGAAAAGAAATCCCTTTTGTAGCTGAAATCTTTATGCATTAGGATTAGGAAAGCTTATCTTGGTCAATCCTTCTTCTTCTTGGATTCCCTTATCTTGGTCAATCCTTCTTCTTCTTGGATTCCTTTTCCTTCTTTGACTTGGATTACTTCTTTGTTGCTGGAACTTAAGGCCACTTAGGTTTAACTTTCCTACTTCAAGTAGGAAACCTTGTTTGAGTAGGAATCTTCATTCTTCTAGGAATCCATCTTCAACTAGGAATCCCTCGTTGATTAGGAATCCTTCTTCAATTAGCATTTTCCTACTTCAACTAGGAAACCTTGTTCAAGTAGGAATCATCATCTTCAAGTCTTCAAATTCGTCCAAACATTTGGCTCCAAATATGTGACATTCATTCCAAGCTCCATTTTGCTCCAAAAGGCTCCAAAATGCATCTTTTTATATGCTTTGCCCTTAAAACCTGAAAAGACATAAAACTAGCTTAAAAGACTACTTTAACTAAGAAAACACCATGGAAATGCATAAGAACTAGCTAACTAAGGAGCGTAAATATGCTCCTATCAAGTGCTTGGTTATATGATTTCAAGATGGCTACCACCAATCCTATTCCCTTAACTTGACACATCACAGTTGTATCATGAGCAATTGTTCATCTGTGCATTATTGTCTTTCTATGCCCTTGAAGAGTTGTCTTTTGAGAATTGCATTGCATATTGTTTTGTCAAACACTTGTCTTATCAATATCTCTTGGAAGCATTGATATTCAAACTGTTTTATCATTGTTCTCTTCGTGGCTTATGGTTTAGCTATCTTTTATTGGTGCAAAAATTTCAACTATCATCTTGATCTCTATCATTTTAATATGTTGTGTTCTGTTGTTTGGGACCATTGTGTCTTGTTTTTGCTCAAAGTTGCTTTCTTCTTTTCTGCTAAGTCACTGTTCCTCGTCAGAAAGGTGCAAACTTTTAAGGGTTTGCTTGTTGTGCTTGATTGAAGTTGTGTCTATGATTATGGGGGAGTTTGTTTTTAACAAGGGCATCATGAGGAGCTCTTTTATATTACATGCGCTTACTTGTTGTTGCTAGTCCAATTATTGTTTCTTTCTGCTTGGGCATGCTCATATGATTTATCGCTGCTTTTGATCTGTTGTGCTTCTACTACTTTTGCCCATTTGGACATTGCGTATGCTATTCCGCCTTGTCTTTGTCTTACCATGACAAAATGGGGGAGTAAAATTTGTGTTTCTTACCTTTGCAAGCCTTCTACCCATGATAAATTTCACTTGTTCTTGTCAACAGTTGTTCTTTTGCAGGAGTTGTTACTGGGTCTTCTTCTATTTATTGATGTTCTCTTGAGTGTGGGTTTTGAGTGAAATTAGTTATAGGCTTGGGGTATTTTGTCAAGGAAAGTCAAAGGGGGAGATTGTGAAGTCAAGACTTTTAGGTTTGGCTTTGCTTGTCAAATATTGTAATTGAACCTCACACAAGCTCAATCTAGCTTTAGGATATACTCTTACTATGGGTTGTTATTGCTGGAGTAAATGTTCAAGATGTGGCACATTCCACCTCAAAAGGTTTGTTCATGCATGTACATTTCATATCTTATTTGTATTGCATTTTGTCTAGATTGATTGTCTAGTCAGTTTTGTCCACATGGGCTGACTGACACCTTTTTGTTGATGGTTAGTTTATGGATTGATCTGTCTAGATCTCTTTTGCATATGACAAGTGTCATTGGCACAAGTTAGCTGATAGAAATCAGATTTCCTTGGGTATATTTGTTCCCTAGGGTTTCAGTTTGGAGTTTACGGGTTTAGAAATTATTTTTAGAGTGAGAGAGTTTCATTAAAAGCTTTGAGCTTGCCTTTTCTCCATTTATGAAACCCTAACTGTCAAACCTTATTCATGCATTAAGCACCAATCATTAGGAAGTAGGTTTTTATTGTTTTCATGGTCTTACATTAAGTTTCAAATCCTTATATGGACCTGTTTGAGGATTCTCATTAGTTTCTTCCTTCAAATGTTTGGCTGGAGAAACTGACTGGTCATTGAATCCATGAATCCAAATTTCATATAACCATCATTCATTTGCATTGGTTGTGTTAGTTATCGGTGCGACAAGGTGATGAGCTAGAGAGGAGTTGCCACTTCGTGAAAACCAAAGGAGTTCATCTCGTGTAAGGCAAGGTTGCACAAAGGTAAAGTTGCTCCGTATATAGGGATCTAGGAATTGAGCTTGTGTGGTCTTTGTATGAAGCTTTGTTTACACTAGTGGATTGGACTCAGTGGTGAGTCCCTGATTTTTAACCCAGAGGTAGATTTTTCCAACCAAAAACTCCATGTGTTGATTATTGTTATTCTTGTTCACATATCTTGTTAATTTGCATGTAACTCATTGACCTTAGGGTTTGCAAATAATATATTCTTTCAACTAAGTTTTTAACAAAGTTTAATTGTGCACTAACCTGAACCTTTGTTAACTAGGGTTAAGTTAATAAACCAGATATAATTGTGTATTCTTGGTTTTGGTAAAACTAACAAATCTAATCTTAGTTGACTAGTGACGCTGACTAATCAGTCAAGCATATATTGAATTTTAAATCGTAGGATATTTCGCCTTGTACCAATTTCACCCCCCCAGGGGATAGCACACCAAGATGACACCGTACCCGTACGTTGCTACTTCATGACCCTTTGAGATCACCATCTTCAAAGCCTCAATTCCAGATTCTTTCTTATTGTCTTGGAAGAAGTATGTCATCCCTAGCATGTACAGGGCATCGTAATTGCTGCAGTCCGTGCAGAGTTTCATGGACTTGGAGACATCTTCATTATTGCTCCACGAACTAAGGGGTTGACGCCTTCAAATTCCCTAATGTTGATGTGTCTGAATATGCGGTCTTCTTGGCCGATTTGGTTGAACTTCTTGCACACCATCTTTGAGGAAAACAGATCCTTAAAAGACCGAGAACTAACCTTCATCAGTTTTTAGACAAGAAGTTTGTCCGGATGGCAATAAGGTGGCTCTGGCTTTCTTCATCTTTTTGAACTTGTGATTTTGAAATAAAACACAAGCCCTTAAGAAGACAACTTAAATAGATGGTTTGTATCTTGGACAAGAATGGGAATAGATATGACAGATTATACGTTGGCATTGAATGGTTCTGACAAGAAAGGGATTTGGTGAATATATAGAGATGAAACACCCTTTGCATATGACTTTTTCCGTTGTATACAACTATTCAGTTATATCCAACAGTCATGTCCCTTAGAATTAATTAATTAAACAGTTATATTATTTCTTTATTAATTAATTAATCTATTTCACTACAATCATGTATATTAGTCTCCAATGTTACAGTGTACCTTCACACATGATTACACATATTGTGAAAACCATGTTATCATAATCATATTCCAACACAAATACATGAATTATTAGGTCACTAATTCTAGAATAATGACCAAGTTAGGTATATATACAAATCCATGTTATTTGTATATATAAAACCATGTTATCAAAATCATATTCCAACACAAATACATGAATTATATGTACACTATATGCACATTTGTATGGAACTAAAAAGGAATTGAATTTTATATGGTAAAACATAAGGCTAGGTTTAGAAAAACAAAAAACAAAAAAAGATGTAAAAACCATTAAGTTTCAAACCCATGTCTTGTTGAAACTATCAAACTATACTCACCAACTGACCTAACGCTGAATATTATTTAAACTTGCACACAATTGATATATAGTACAAAAATTCTAGGATGGGCCTGGACCAACCCTGGCATCCATGTGGCTCCGCCACTAATCAATTTTCCTAACCTATATTATATTATATGGTGGAAATGAAGTAGGGGGTGTGAGATTTGACAACACACTAACTCATATTGGAAATGAAGTAGCAGGAAGGACAAAAAAGGAGTGTTGGGGATTCCTACAATTTTTGTAGGTTACACGCATCAAATCCTCACCACACAAACACCTTCAACACAATCTCTCTTTTACCCAACAGGTTTTCTTCCACATCAATGCTACACTTGAATAAATAGGCTTCTCACACTTATTTTCAATAGCATTAACCCCATAGCAAAAAAGTTATTCCAATTCTCAGATAGCTAAAACAATTCACAACACCAACATGTCGAAGTTCAGACATAAAACTAAGGGTTTTAATGCTGAGTTCCACGAGTGGTACAACGTGGAACCTCCTCCACTTCTGAGGTCACCCAAGGCAAAACCTACGTCATCGTTTAGCTTTGTCGACTCGGAGACGCCGCTGTAAAATATAGATCAGGTCTGTGCGAGACTCGATTATGAGACAGGCGTCGTTGAGTATTGGAACCACAAGCTAATGAAGGCCAAAAAAGAGCATGTGGACCTCAGTGGTAAAGCGTTTTACCATGCAAGCAAGCAAAAAACATAAACTAACGCGTCTCGAGAAAGGATCCCATTCCTCAATTTTCAATTGTTGCAGAAGTATCGCGACCATATTGAGTCGTATCCTTGGAGGTAAAAGCAAAAAATGGAGGAGGATTGCAACAAGGAGTTTAAGGATTTTCATCAGGTAGCGAAGGGAAAGGAACCGCATAAACCAAAATGGCATTCTTTGATAGTGGAGGAGGTCGAATTGTATAACAAAATTTGGTAACGGTGATGGTTCGATGAGAGTTATGCTTAATAGCTATGGTAGAATAAATTTGAAGGCTTAGATGTTAAGCGGTGTAATGTAGTTTTGTACAATGTATTTGCTAACTATTAAATGGTAATACACATTAGGACTTTGTATCCTTGTTATCGTCAGCGCCTACCATGTCCTAAACTACCTTAATGCGAAAAGTATTAAATATGTAAATATGCAATATATACCCTACAACACATGACATGCACATGATTGTTCCTATGATCTCGATCTCTGTCTCTACCTCGATCTCGGTTTCAGTCAAAATTGGCAGTGGTTGCGGGCAGTGCAGCGTCAGATGAGGGCATGAGAAGAGGGAGAGAGAAAGAAGAGGGAGGAAAAAAAATAAGTGGGAGAGGGAAGGAAGGTGGGGCTGCTTGGAAGAAAGAAAATGAGGGAAATAAAAAGAAAGAAAAGGGAGAGAATATGTTGTTGAGGAAGAAAGAAGAAATGAGGGAGAAAAGATATGCTAGGGTTTGTAGCAAGAAGACTTTTTTGTATTATGGGCTTGAAGTTTAGCTTTTAACATATTTGGGTTTAGGAAACCCTAGCCGGCTAGAGAAAAACCAAAGGAAAACTCTCTGCCTCTAGCTCCTGCCTTTGGCTTTGGAGTCGGTGGCAATCTTCTTGAAAATCATTCTTCGTCTCTTCCCTCTCGCTTTTCGCTTACTTTATTTGGTGTTGAATTATCGCCATGAAACGTTGTAGTCACCATGATAGTCGTCGTCTTTTGACCTACGCACTCAGTTAACACAAGGATTTGGATCTAGTTATTTACATCGATATGGGGTTGAAGCGGGAAGCCATGGAAGATGTCGAATTGTGTCGGGATCAAGTTTAGTCAGTAAGACATTTGGGTTCATCCGGTGTAGTGATATGCCTTTCAGATGTCTGGAAGATGTGGAGCGGCGACATGAGTTTATCCTTTTATTTTGTTGCTGTTTAATAATTTCCAGGAATTCTCTTGGAGTTTGGTTTGATAGGAGAGTTTGCTAGTTTGATTTCTCTTTATAGGAGGGTGCTTGATTTTTAGTTTCGTTTTGGTGTGCTACGCCTTTTGGATCTATGTGTGAAGGGTAGAGCTGTTTAATTTGTTGGATCTACTTTATTTGGTGTCATGGGATCGTGGCGGTGGTTAGGTATTACAATAGACCCATGGGCATCGTACTCTCTGTCCCAATTTATGGTTTAAGATTTTTGTTCTCACATAATCTCTTTGTAACACGAAGTTTAATAATTCTATTAATCTGTGTAATCGTGCAGTTCTCGATGAGATCAGACAAGTGATTGAATTCTACTTATTGCTTTGCGATTAGTGTTGCTTTATTGTAATATTTTATATCTGGTTTGCGAGGATCCTTTTGGGACTAAGTTTTTCATGATATGTATATGTAATGCCTTTTTATCAATGAATGAAATATTGTACTCTTCAAAACAAAACAAAAAAATTGGGTTTATAAATTAGGCTTGAAAGTGGGTTTAAAAAATAAAAACCCAACATAAATAACTAAATAATAAAATGAATATGTATTTGGTTCTGTTCGGTTCAATTTCTGACCCGCTGCAAAACCTAACCAAATGATTTCGGTTCACTTTGATTTTTTAACTCGATTTGATTTTTTTCAATTTTCGATTTCTTGAACCCATCCCTGCTAATCAAAGTATAAAGTTTGATACTTCCACTAACAAGTCTAATATTTAGCTCAAGCTCGGCTCATTTTTCCTACAAACTTTAACTCAAATTGCTTTGAGCCGATTTATAACCCTACAGAATATTTAGCGAAATTCTAGTGGAAGAAACATCGATGCCTCTAGTCTACTTCAAGGATGACATTGGTCAAATTTTCATTTCAAAGAACATAGTCTTTTGGTGGCGATTCAGGAACCATTTGTGATAAAAAAAAAAATTTAAAAAAAAAAAACTCAATTTTTTTTATCTTTTAGATCATACAGATCATATCATATCTGAACCTTTTACATTTCTACGGAAAATATCACGTGCTAGAAAAAGGAGAACGTAACAGGAAGACAATCAAAAGCCGACTAGAAATCAAGAAGAATGAGAATGTACAAACAAATAATAAAACCTTATCCAACTAAACGAGATCGGCTATATAAATAAAAAAAACACCACTGGCTTTGGTTTTATGCCATGAAGAATTGAGAATGTACATATCTGATTTTTTTTTTCTTTTTTTTTTTTCGGTAAATGTAATCTGAAGAATTTCTAAAGATACAAACCGAGAAGCCAGTCATTATTTCACAGCGTCCTCTGGTGTTGTTTTGTTTCTTTTTGTTTCCTTTTTCCTTCCCTTTGATGGTACATTATTTAACATGGTCGACGGAAAAGAGTTGTAACCCAAAAGAAAAAGGTCAGGGGAGTAATGTACATGAGATGGGGGTGAGGGGTTTAAGATCTGCAATATAATGCAATTGCATAAATGAAATTACTTCCGGCCCAACCTTGCCAAATGCTGCTGATGTTTTGCTGCAGCTGCCTTATCAGCCGCTTCCCGTTTGAGTGCCCGCTTTGCACGCCTCCCGGTCTTATCCACTGCAGCCTCTTTCTTCCTAGGCTCACGAGACGAACTAGCACCCGAATCCTGGGTACTTGATCTGTGAACAGGCCTTGCTTCTTGACGCCCACCCCTCACATATCCATTATCACCCCATCTTCGATTACCAATCCGGATAACCGATGAACTGCTGAAGTAAGCGTCATCTAGATCATCATCCTCTTCATCCCCGTAGGGATGATAATAATAATCCTCATGGCCTTCATACACCTCTTCACGCTCCTCCACAACTAACGGCTCAAACCATTTGGCTCTAAGGAGTAGGCACACACTCTCCTCGAACATGTAATCTTGTATGCTGTCAAAGCACGAAAATGAAGATATGCTTTCTTTTCTTAGGAATGTCAAAAACAGCATCCTACCGGGAGGTTCTCACCTAATTCATAATCATGTTTCTCCCTTTCTAAATATGCACATAAAGAGAAACAAGAAGACTTTAGATACCTGCCATCAAGGGAACGATGGACATTCAGGAATTCAAAAGGATGTTTACACTGAGGGCAGGTGGGTTTTTGGCTGTATGTCACCCAACGAAGAATACAGGTTGCACTGCACACAGGGAAAATGAAAAATCATGAATCCGACAGCCCAGATTTAAAAAGAAATAAACAGACTCCGTGAAGCTTTCTTCCTATTTTATTTTTCATGTGAGACATAGTATACAAGAAAAGACTACTCGTTTAACTAAAGCCTGTCTTTCCATAACTCCAAAATAGTGCAGAGTATATCTAGTGTTCTGAGTTCTCAAACATCGGCATTTACAGAAAAGTAAACATTCAGAGATTAGAGAGCAAGAGAACTCAAATAAAAGAAAAATAAAGAACAAAGAAACATATAAAGCAAATAAATACCAGATTCTTATCCTTCTTGTGAAAAAGAGAAACTTATCAAAGCAGGGGAAAGAGAGAATCTACTATATCAGGAACTGGAAAGAAAAAAAAAGGAAAGGGCTGAAAGAAGGTTGGCATAAGTCAAAAGATTCACTACTCATACGAGCACTCAGTCTCAATATAGTTTTCGACTACCACCTAGATAGAAGGACCATTATAGCTCATAAACGCAGACAGCAAACCCAAATAGCATATCTTGCTAACATAGAAACATGCAATCACAGAAAACTAAGGGCCTGTTAGATAACCATTTCATTTTTAGTTTTTAGTTTTAGTTTTCACTTTTTGTTAGAAATAGAGGGGAAATACAAGGGAGAAGATGGATGAGAAAAGGTGGAGGAGTGTGGTAAGGAAGTGAACAGACGGATATAGAAGAGTACACAGAGAAACAACTAAAAACTGAATATGATTTTTAGTAAGCTTTCTTTTCTGGTTTATTGTTTCCTACTTCCTACTTCATTTGTCCCTCCTCTATTCTCTTTCCTCCCTCTTATCTTTATTACGAAAACAAAAAACAACAAAACCTAAAAACAAAATGGTTATGGAGTGGGCCCAAACTTCTTGCAGTAAAAGAGCTGCACACTTATGGTTCTTAAGAGCAGATAAAAGCGAAGTTCCGATGTTCACAGGGTGGTTAATGCAATAGAATGATACAAAGATAATAAATTAACTCAAGCATCAATTGGCAAGGAAAAGGCGCATCTCAAAGTTCACTGCAGAAGTGAATGAGGTTTATCTAGTCACTCCAGAGCAGTGAAGCACCTTTCACGGATCATAACATAGAGGCAACTCATCATTCTTAAAACACAAGAAAAAAGGACAAACAAATAAAACAAAATAAATTCCATAAACCCCCTAATGCAAAAAAATTAAACTAAAAATCTTGCAATAAAAGGATAATACTTGCTTAAAGTGCAGATAAAAACAAAGTTTCAATGTTAAAGGTGTGGTAAATCTAAAGAATATGACATGAAGCAAACAAATTGTTTTTCATTAAGTGACATGGGACAAACATACCTCTTCTAAAAATTTAAAAAGAAAAAGCAACCTGATCAGTAAAAGTTAAGAGTATGGTCTCAAAATGCAACACAAAATCTATGGAATTTATGTAGTTACTTCGAACAGTGACATGTGTGCATTAACATATAAGAAACACACCATCCTTTAAAACATAAAGGCAAATGAACAAATAGGTCAAGACAATTATAAAATCCATTCAGAACATGATAACAAGCCTATAAATTTTCTATAGAGGAAGGTGATCTTCATTTATAAAATCATCAATAGATGAGAAAATTTGAACATTAAATCTTGAAGGCCTTTACAGCATATCAAGCTTATTCATGCATATGCCAATGATAGCAGTAAATTTACATCCACTAATTTTCTAAGTACTCCGTTTTCTGATCTAATGTCTACAAAACATCTAAAACACTTATTTCATTGGTTCAAAACTGTCATGATCTCCCACCTTCTAATCAATACATCACTATGATCTACTATTTCAGGAAATTATACCAAAGTGCTATACATACATACCCAACCAGAATTAAAGGAAACTTTATATGTAGGCATCTTCTGTCTTTTTACACGCTAAACTACAAACTTGTATTGGCATGCACCTTAAACACATGGCTTTTAACCTTGCCCCACAGTACAACAGGTGCTAATTGATTTCGCTGCGTTGTCTCAGCTCACAAGTGGTCCAAGGAAACGCCTTTAACGAGACTTGAGATAACAAATCATTGTATGAAATGTTTATGGCACCACTGAACTTTGAAATGTCAGAAGCCTGGTGAGCATACAGTACAACCCCAGACAAAAACAAGCCAACGAGTAGCACTTTTAAGAAAAGTGAATTAAGGTATTGTTTGGTATGCAGACGGGACGGGACGGGACGGAACGGAATGGGACCGGACAGAACGGATGGGGAGCAAAAATGCCCTCGGATGGAAACAAGGAGGAAGAAGGAGACAGACAGGTTATAATTTTGTGTTCCACGGATGTGGAACGAGTCGTTCCAGGAGGGTGAGGCGGAACGAAAATTCACCCAGAACTCGTCCCGTGAAACAGCGCGTTCCACCCGTTTTAGGCGCACCAAACATGGGACGGAACACCTCGTCCCACTCCGTTCCGTCCCGTCCCACGTACCAAACGGGACCTAAGGGATACGCTCATACGCATATTGCCAATGAGGCTAAACGAGTTACCACGGAAGTTGTACAAAACCAATACCAAATGAGTAAACGACTAAAGCAACATTACAAATACACAAAACAGTTCCGGCATCAAATGCACAAACCACATCTATGGTACCAAGAAAAATGCAGCAGAGCAATACTTTATATTCCGAAAAAAGCAGCAGTGTAAATTGAAAGATAAAGAGACTGATTAGACAAACCAGTAGGCATGCTCGCAACCTTTTACCAGAGCAGTTTCTTGAAGCACAATCTCATCCAAGCATATTGCACACACCCCACCATGATTCCCACATTTCTTTTCAACATTTTCCTCTTCCCTCCGCAATTCCGCCTGAAAATTTTGATCATCCCCAAAATTAACAAATTTAACAAAACCCCAGAATCCAAACAAACTGGAAACATTAACCAACCTTTCCAATCAGACAACCAATTTCAAAAATATTAGCGTTTGGTAGCCTAGAAAATGCAAGAAAACACACAAGGACACAAATTTCAGAAATCCCAATTTTACCCCAATAAAATTTTCATTGACCCTTTTCAGTTTCTAGGTAAACAGCATCTGGGTTACGATAAAAATAAACGGATCGGAAAACGAAGTTAGATCTGGCCGGAAGAAGAAGTACTTGATGGTGATGTTGCAGGGTGGATAAATCGGTAAGATCGTCGGTGAGTAGCTGATCATGACCGTCCATGATGATGACTGAAGTTATGGTGATAGAATTGAAAAATATGTTCTAGTGGTCTAGCTTAATTTCTACGATGCCTGAAAAAATGAAGAAATTGTATAAGTTGTATATCTATTGATTATGTAGATGCTGGAGAATTATTCTGATTCTTCTATCCTACTGTTACATGGTATATAATACTACAGGGAAAAGGTTAGAGAGATAAAGAGAGAGAGAGAGGTGGAGAGAGAGAGAGGGGGAGGCCCTCTTTTGGGAATGAATAGCCCCAGGAAGAAGAGGAGGAGATGATGAAGGTTGTGGATGACATAAATTGTTAGTCCGATTGAAATTAAAACAAAAATAAAAAAATAAAAAAATGATTTTTAATGTTCCGAAGATTTGGGACTGTGGACCTGTGGGTGTAACTTGTAAGGTTAGGTTAGATGTCGATGGGCTTGTGATGAAATGTGGGAGTGTATTGTGCTTACACGTTTTGCCTTTCGACATACTTTTCAACTTTTTCTTAGCTAATAAACCTTGTCACGTTTTAACTGTTGAACCTCCTCGTTTTACATTTTCAACTCTCCTTCTCATTTTGCAATACCTTGTTTAGAAAATTTGGCAAAAAATCAATAAAAACTTTACGAATGAACCACATATCTATAGTCATTTTTTATTTTAGACATAATCAATGAAATATTTTTGTTAATTAAGCATAGGTCAATAAGAAAAGTTAAATGGGTTTCAAGCCCATATAAATAGTCATAAAATTACTTTTTTGCCCCAAATTAAATCATAAAAAGGTCCATGATTATTTTTCCCAAAAATCCTCTTTTTTCAGCACATGAAGATAACCCGAATGCCTATCTTCTCTCTATGTCGTTGATGAATCAATACAAGCAGTGAATCCATACATGAAAAGCCTAGCAATAAAAATCTCTTCGGTTGTAGCACTGGGCACGAAAATATCATCACTGCCACTAAATTTGTCTGCCGACTTTTATATCTCATCAATCCACCACTGAATTTCATCAATCCATGGCTAATCTCATCGATTCTTCGCTGGACAAACGGTTGTCAATCGAGTTCATAATAGAAATGAGAAGCGACAAAGGAAGGAGAAAGAATATAAAATTTGAAATCAGTTTATTTTCAATTTAGGCCTTGTTTTTGGATCGTGCAAGTTTATTTTTGTTGGGTTAGAGGTTTGGAATGGAGGACAAAAGACATTGGATTTCGACATGTTTTAATTAAAGCCCATATCAGATACTGAATAAAAAAAAATTTAAAAAAAAAAGGGAACCAGGAAACAGAGAAGACAGACACTACGTTGCAGTGTCCTGAATCAAAATGTCAACAAAAAAAAAAACTAAATCAAGAAATGGACACTGCATTGTAGTTCTAAATCCAAATGTAAAAGTAATATAAAAACAGAACCAAGAAACGGACATTGCGGTGTCTGTATAAAAATGTAAAAAAGAAAACAGAACCAAGAAATGGACACTGCATTGTAGTGTTTAAATCCAAATATAAAAATAATGTAAAAACATAACCAGAAAACCATTCATGTGCTTGGAAAGGCATTTTGGGTGTCAGGGATATCATCTACAAGGGTATGAGATGGGTAGTCGGTGATGGCAAGAACATTTTGTTCTGGACCCATAACTGGGTTTTTCCTTACCCCCTATTTCACCTCATACCAGAAACCCAACATCAGTTTATTCAATGGGATATAAAGGTGGCTGAGTCAGGTAATGGATAGTGACATTATTAGCATAATATGTGACATCCCTATCTCTCTCGCTGGCTCAAATGACACTGTTGTTTGGGGCCCAAGTAACAATGGCAAGTTCTCAGTTAAATCTGCAACATGGCTACAAATGGAGGATTTGGGTTCCTCTTCAACGCAACGGCTTATGAATAAGATTTGGAAGCAAGTAATTCCTCCAAAGATTAAGTTGTTCGCCTGGAGTCTTATAAAGGAGAAATTACAAACTAGAAAGAGGCTTAGCAAGTTTATAACAACTTTGGACAACAAATGTCCTTTGTGTAATAGCCATGAGGAGGATCAGGATCACCTTTTTCTCCATTGCTCATATGCGAAACAGGTATGGAACTGCTCAAATGATGCTTTATTATTAAATATTGATAGTAACCTCACGGTGAGTGAATGGTTGTGTGGCTTACCACACAATGATAAGAGGATAATGAGTAGTTTAAGTAAAGCTCTATATATCTGCTGGCAAATTTGGAATGACAGAAATGCTAGTATTTTTAAGAATGAGAAGCCCTTTCATTATAGATCTTTTACTCGCGTCATGAATATGGTTAATGATTACTTCAAGGAGAATTTAGGTCATGCAGAGAAAGCGGATGAAGTTGCTGAAGACAATTTGATTAAGTGGCAATGCCCAATGTCCCCTTATTTTAAAATAAATTTTGATGGCATAATTGCAAACTTTGTGGCGGCAGGGGGATTCGTGGGTAGAAGTTGGGAGAACAAACCTATCCTAGCGGGGGCAATGAACCTGGGTTCTGTGACCATCAATATTGTCAAGGCTCTAGCTTTACGGGAAGCGTTGATCTGGGCTAGGATTAAGAACTTGAATTATGTGATTGTGGAGGGTTGATAAGCTCATATTTATATATATTTTACATAAAATTCACTTGTCTTTTCTTAGTTAGTTCCTTATATTTTTTAGCTATTTACTATGTTTTTGTGTTTTGTGTGATTTATCAAGCAAAGAAAAGAAAAGTAGCACAAGTGAGATATTAAGTAACAAATTCGTCAAAACTGCCTGTGCAGATTAGCTGACTTTGGAAGCATGTTACGAACAGCTCAGAATGAAAAAGAGAATAAGCCTTATATGCTTGGAAAGCTATGGATGTCTATTTTCTGGAGCAATTTACGGATTGTTAATATCGTTTTTCTAGAAGAAGTTATGGGCATTGTAACAGTGAAAGGTTCAGAAAAGGGCTAAGCAGATTTGGCTAAGTAAAGGCACTTGTTTTGTGTTTTGCTTTGTCATCAACACTCAGCAGCAAATGGGGTTATGATTGCACTCATTTGGCTTTGGAGCAAGTGGAAATGCACAGCTAGAAAGAGAAGGCATGACACATGCAAAAGAGAAACATGAACAACTCACACACATGCAAGGATGACATACACACACATGCAAACTGCATGGACAGGTTGGAGGGCAGAAAATGTGTTTGTTTTGTGGTTGAAATGATGAAGAACATGTTGATAAGCTCATATTTATACATATTTTACATCAAATTCTCTCGTCTTTTCTTAGTTAGTTTCTTATATTTTTGAGTTATTTGCTTTGTTTTTGTGTTTTATCGAATTTATCTAGCTAAGAAAATAAAAATAGCACAAGTGTGATTTTAAGTAATAAATTCGTCATTTCTATTTTGCTCACTTATTTTATTGTTGTAACTTAAGAAAATATTTTTGCAGAAAGAATAAAAAAATAAACAGAAAATAAAAAATGCATGGTGGGAAGAACACTGAAGTGTAGTGGGAATTAGGGGGAGTGCATGATGGAAGGAAAGATAAAGAAGAGCACGTAATGGAGCTGGAGTGCAGGAATAAAAAAATAAAAAGAAAAGGAACCTAGGGTAGTCACAGAAATAAAATAAGGGAAAGGACTTGAGGGGGTCGGTTTTGGGAGAATAATAAACAAGGGAGGAAAGGAATAAATAAAGGAGGGCTGCCTTGAGCAGAAAACAACACAGCAGGAGGGAGGTCGCTGCCTTTGGCAGCTGGGGACTGACAAGAAAAAGGTCCTTTGGCAGCGAAGCATGTGAAGCTGCCTTGGTGGAACTTGTAGGGAATGTTTTGGGTTGTCGTATGCAATCATCCAACCTAATAAAAGTAGGAAAATCTGAAGGTTAATTTAAGCGGACCTAATTAACTTGGGGCGTTGAGAATTTACAATTTATTGAAAGAACAACTGAAAATCAATTTAGGTTGCATATGTGGCATGTGTGGAGAATAATCCTCTAGCCAGTCCGTCATTTATCAATTCACCTTAATTTCATGTTTTTGTCAATTCTGTAATTTATTTAAGTTTAATTTACTTTTTATCAAAAATCAATTCCCCATTTATTTTAAAGTGTTGAATTTGTTAGAAATCAATTTAGTTTGTGTTTTCTTAAGTCTTGAGTTGTTTTGAGTCTTTTGATTTGTTTTAGATTATTTGTTAGTTTTATTTTAAGTTATTCTAGTTAAGTGTTTTGAGTCTAGTTTAGTGTTTTAAATTTTGTTTTTACGTTTTTAATTTAATTTTACTTTGGTTAGCATCCCTAGTTAATCCCCGGCCTAGAACGATCCCTACTTATCCATATACTACAACTGTCACAAATAGGGTTTAAATTTGTGCGTTAATTTATTTTCGCATCAAATTTTTGGCGCCGTTGCCGGGGATTAGCAAATTTGCTAATCCTTTTATTTTTGTTTTTGCTTATGTTTATTTGTGTTTGTGTATGTTACTTTTGATATTTGATTTATTTTTCTTTCTTTGAATTGAGGAACAAATGGAGCAAGACCTGGATTCTACTAGCATTCAAGATCTATTGGCACATCTCACTGCTCAATTAACTCATAATGCCGAACGGACCACAATGCCAAGTGTCCCTACACTTGATGTGCCCTATGGGCAACGATATCAAGATCCTCAATTTTCTGCAAATGAAGATGTTTGGGGATATCAAGGCCATAACCAATCAAGGGGTAACATGTTTTCCAATGCTTACAATTCAGATTGGAGAGATTATTCAGATTACATGTGGGGAGAACCTCAACAATTCCAACAAGGTGGATATTGGCAGCAAGAAGACGCGTTCTATTCAAGACCTATGCAGCCACCACAGCATCCCCCACAACAATTCCAATCGAATCAAAGTATGCCCGTGGATTATAATCAAATGCTTGAAGAATTAATTTCTTCGGTACAGGGTTCACAAAAAAAAGAACAATTGCCGCCATCGGAAGAGTTCTATCAATGGCCATATGAACCGTCACATCCACCACAACAATCAACCCAATTCAATTCAGGTACATCCTTGGATAATGATACACTTAATAATTTACTCACCTCTTTGAATCAGGGAGTAGAAAATCAAAACCAGGAGATGCAAGACCGAGTCAGAAGAGTGGACGAATTGGATATGCATGTTGGGCAGATTATGGAATTCATGGCACAGATTCAAGAGCAAAGTGAACTCTCCAACTCCACATTTGCAAATTCAAAGGGAGAAATGGAAATCGATGAAGCCATCACTTTGGGAAGTGACATGGAGGATGAAGTTGTCCTAGAACCATCCAAACATAGCGCGAACATGGATGAATTGCCGCTTCAAGCAGAAGAGGAGGACGACGACTTGGGCAGTTTGGAAGAATTCTTGTCGCAAACCCCTCAAGTCCTTATGCCATCCAACTCAGGTGAGGAGGTTCAAAATTCACTTCATTCTAACATTATTCCGCCAATTGTCCTTTTTCCTTGTAGGTTTTTAAATCCTAAGGAAGAAGTGAATGAAAAAGACGTTGTGGAAGCTCTTCCCAAGGTGCAAAGTGATATCCAAATTCTTGGTGTACCAAATCATGTTCCTGATAATGTTGAAACATTCAAAGAGACTTGTACACCAAGAAGAACTATTCAAGAAAAGGAAGTGGCCGGAGAATATGTTGAATGTATCCAAGAGGCTGTGCATGAGACAATCAAGCCCAAAGCAGTTGAGTTTGATGACACGGGACAAGCCACAACCATCATAGTAAACCTGGCTAAGTTCAAAGTCCCGGAGATGTTCAAAAATGTGGTGTTTGTCATTGAGTTTGTGTCGGAAAAAGATAGTAAGCCATCTTCTCCATTTTTAATTTTATGTTATACTAACAATCTAATTTTGATGATTCAGGCACCGTCATTAGAACTTAGACCGTTGTCGGATCATTTCAAGTACCACCGTCCGTTTAATGATAAGCTCATGCATTTGAATAATGAAGGGAGGCCTAGGAATCACCCACAATCAGATTTGCATTCCTAATCCCTTCTCTTTACTGAATTTATTTTACTTTGTTTAGTTCTTTCATTGTTTGTTTGCTCTTGTGTGAATTTATTTTACGTTGATTTTTTTACGTTGATTTCATTATGTTTTGTTATTTAGTTGTGATTTTTGTTTTGTTTATTTAGTTGTGATTTTTGTTTGGGAGATTAAACTTAGTTTTTTTTACTTTGATTTACTTATTTTACATTTATATAAAATAAAAAATGAAAAAAAAAAAAAAATAATAATAATAATAAACATCACATAATTAAAAAAAAAACAAAACAAAACAAAAATACTTATATTTATATTTATAATTAAATAAACTTAAAGCATAAATATTTTACAATAATGTAAAACTAATAGCTTTCATTGGTCGTTGGTAGGTGGTGCCTCGGAGGTCGACAGAGCCCTGGAAAGACGAAGCGCCAGAGTTGGATCATTCAGAGTCTCAATACTTGGTGCTGCTCCCGAGGACGAAGGCAACATAAACCTCGGGAGTAACGCCATAAACCGTTGATGATCACTCTGAATCCGCACTTCGGACTCCTGCATCTGATCCAGCTTCCTCTTCATGCTTGTTGAGTAATTGGTTGCGAGCATGTGCAAATCCCTGTTCTCATGCCTAAGCACTCTGACCTCCTGCCGAAGACTAGCCACTTCAGCCATCAACGACTCCACCTGACGAGTTCGTGCAAGAAGGCGATGGCCCATGTTTGATACTGAGCCTGCGCATCGGACGCTGTAGGCCAAAGAGTCCTGGACAGCTAGTTCGTCGGACCGCCTAGAAAGTATCCTAGTGTCTCTAGGAGTGAGCAGATTTCTGGCCACCACCGATGCGGTTGTTTCATTCATCATCATGGAATCCCCAACTGTAAGAGGACCATTTGGGGATATGAAGGATGGCTGCCAAATGTTGGTTGGAGAAGATATATCACTATCTTCCCCAACATTCAAGTTAAGGCGACGGTCAGAGGGGCAAGACATATTTGAAGGTGTTGAGAATGAAGAGTTGAACTGGTCAAGATTAAAAGAAAATACCAGATGAAGTGTTTACAGGGGGAGCTTAAGTGTGTTGTGGAACAAAAATGAGCGTTCTTATAAGAAGAAGAAATCGTTGAGGCATCGCTCAGCAGTCGAAGAGGCGCCCTCTCGCAAATCGAAGAGCCGGGCTCCTTTCTCAAAAGCCGGATTCTTTTCTCAAAAGCGGCGTCTCCGTCTCAAAAGTCGGTTCCTCTCTCAAAAGTCGGAGCGGTCAGGAATCACGAGGCGAAGAGTTTTTCCAATTTTGTCGTCACTCGTCACGCGCGCTGTCAGCTTTGCGCAAATCACGGGTGGCTTTTTCAGAAAGCGCGTGACCTGTACTGTTCATCCATCCACCGGCTGCCGACAGGGGTAAAAGAACAGTTTCGGTTGTGAAGTGAAGAACTATAAACGTCTACCTTCGCCTTCAACAGCAAAGGCACACTCTCAACACTTCTTCATCTCCGAAATTTTTCATCTCCCAAAATGCCTTTCCAACAAACCCTCTCGAGTTTCTCTGTGTTTCTCATTCCCTGGGATACCTTTGCAAATAAATCATCTAGAGCTAGAGTATTTCATATCATGAAGGTTGAAAGCAAGAGTATCTCATATCACGCTTTCTTCATGTCCTTGTCCTTGTCTTTGTGGCAAGGAGAAAGCGGGCAATCAGCCAGCACTCGGTGTCAATCTTCCAATCTAAGAACCGACTGCCTGGAAATCCTTCCTGATTGCTTACCTAGCATTGCTCTCGAGTACTCTTCTTCAACCACTGATGTACTTCCGAAGAAGTCGCCACATCTGCCTGGAGAACAGACATGGCAAGTGAAAATGATACTTGAAGCATGTGGAGACAAGGTGCTGCTTCATCTTCAAGATCAAGTCTCATTTTCCTTGCTAAGAAATTCCCCAGCCCAGTTCACGCATACACCTGTGGAACGATACTTCTTCAAAAGAAAAAGTATCCCATATCATCAGAGTCAGAGGCAAAGATATCTCATGGCATGTTTTTCCTTTACCATTGCTCTTGGCTACGAGTCAAGGTGAAAGAAAGGAAATCGGTCGGCACTTGGACAGATTGAACAAAGAAGCAGACCACCACCTATTCCTCGTGCCTACCTGCCATGCAGAAGAACAAAAAGAGAAGAATGTAGCCTGCAGACTCAATCAACCTGGCAGAAGGAGTCTGAGTTGAAACCAAGAGCTCGAGAAGCTTCAACACCACCACCAATCAAGTCTCATTTTCCTTGCTAAGAAGTTCCTGAGACCAGTTCAAGTTCAAAGCTGTGGAAAGTCACCAAACAGGACCAATGATCACTTTTAGTTTTATTATTATCTTTTATTTTCATTTTCAATTTTTCGTTTATTTGTTTTTTATATTTTCTTGCGTGCTTAACTGACTTATTTCTTTTCTTTGCAGGAACTTTTGGTTATTTCCACCCTTGAGGTTGATTGCAGAATTTTAGCTTGGGGGTCATCGCTTGATTTTTTCTGCAACTTAGGGAAGTTTTCAGTCCTATTGCTTTATTTCGTTTCTTTATATTTATCTACTTTATTTTTTTTTTTGTTATTTGCATTTTATTATATTTTCTGATATTGGGGACAATGTCTAGTTTAAGTGTGGGGGTAAAGAGTATAAAAATGACCAAATTGAAAATTTTTGTACCTTCGACTTTGAACTGGTTTCATTTGTTTCCATGTTATTGCTTTGTGTTTTCTTAATTAAGTTGTTGTTTTATTAAAAAAAAAAATAAAAAAAAAATTTAATTTAAAAAAAAAAAAAAAATTTAAAAAATCCAAAAATATTTTCTTGTTTTCCTTATTGTTTTGAATTAGATTTTTGTTAGTTCCCCGACCCAATGATATAATCGGATAAAGTTTGAACCAGTATCATCAAGAACTTAGTTAACATGTGTTTTGTGAAATTCCTTATTCTTGTGTTAGTTTTGTACATATTTGATTATCCTTGAAAAACTAAATGCACATAGCCTTGTTAATGTGAAACTAAAGCATGATTTAAAGCTCCATATGTGAATTTAGTGACCATATACATCCTATGTGAGTTTTTGAGCCTATTGAAAGTGTGTGCATTTTTCATACACTCTTATTCTTTCATGTGTGATGAACTTATGTGACATACTTCTCTAGAACTTGCATAACGATCTTTCGAAATATTTGTCATTGATTGCATGAACTTGAAAATGATAGAGGCATTAGGTTTACCACCATGGCCCAAATAACCTTGTTTCCCAAAGAAAAATGATATCATTAGATTGCCAATTTGAGCCGTATTTGTGAGCCTTTTATTTCTTATCACCAGATATGTCTACCCTTATGCCTGAAATATTTTTTTTTTTTTCCTTACCCTTTCCAAGCGAGCTAGTGAGCAATGCGAGATTGTCTTATGAGAAATGTTTGTGAAGTACTTTGAAGGTGTTTGGCAAAAGAATAAGTGTGGGGGTATTTCATGTTTGTATTTAAAAAAAAAAAAAAAAAAAAAAAAGAAAAAGAAAGATTGTATACGAAAAAAAAAAAATGTTTAAAGTTTCAGTTTAAGGTTGTGGTTGGAGGTGACTAGAAGAATAGCTGGAAAGCTTGAGTTCTTATAAATCTAAACAAAAGAATTGCTTGCAATGTAGCTTGGAACTTGTGTTTACCTATTCTTTCGTTTCAATAACCCTATCCCTAAGCCTCATTACATCCAATAAAAGTCCTCTTGATTTAAGTTTTGCAATTATGACTGTGGAGAAGTGATCTTTATGCAAGCTTATGGTAGAACTTTCACATTTGATTCTTTGAGAGAAACACATTAAAACTAAACACATGTGTGATTGAGTGTGTATCCAGTGAGAAGGTCGCTAGTTTGCATATGGTGATTTTAAAAATAAAAATTTTGAAATTGCATTAACATGGCTATCTCACACACTACACTTCAAGGATGTTTCAAAAATTACTGCTAATATTTGAGTAAGGAAAATGAACTTGAATTGCTTATTGGTGTTAACTATGGTTCTTGATGTTTGTGTTCTCAAATGAAGTTCTATGAGGGTAACATAGGGGGAAGCTAATAATTTTCATGTTATTACTTTTTCTATTTTTTCTGTTTTGCTCGAGGACTAGCAAAAGCTAAGTGTGGGGGTATTTGATAAGCTCATATTTATACATATTTTACATCAAATTCTCTCGTCTTTTCTTAGTTAGTTTCTTATATTTTTGAGTTATTTGCTTTGTTTTTGTGTTTTATCGAATTTATCTAGCTAAGAAAATAAAAATAGCACAAGTGTGATTTTAAGTAATAAATTCGTCATTTCTATTTTGCTCACTTATTTTATTGTTGTAACTTAAGAAAATATTTTTGCAGAAAGAATAAAAAAATAAACAGAAAATAAAAAATGCATGGTGGGAAGAACACTGAAGTGTAGTGGGAATTAGGGGGAGTGCATGATGGAAGGAAAGATAAAGAAGAGCACGTAATGGAGCTGGAGTGCAGGAATAAAAAAATAAAAAGAAAAGGAACTAGGGTAGTGACAGAAATAAAATAAGGGAAATGACTTGAGGGGGTCGGTTTTGGGAGAATAATAAACAAGGGAGGAAAGGAATAAATAAAGGAGGGCTGCCTTGAGCAGAAAACAACACAGCAGGAGGGAGGTCGCTGCCTTTGGCAGCTGGGGACTGACAAGAAAAAGGTCCTTTGGCAGCGAAACATGTGAAGCTGCCTTGGTGGAAGTAAGCTACTGACGCGCAGGCGGGAATAAGCAGGGGAGACGCGAGAGAGAGAAGGGCGCGCGCGGAAGGGAGCTCAAAAGGACAGGCGGAAAGACTGGCAGTGAGAGGAAAGAAGTCCTCGGGAAATTGGCAAGAACCAGAGAGGGAACTGTCAGAAAAGAAACAAAGAAAAATATAATAAAGGCAGCAAAGCTGCCTGGTCAGCTTGGAAAGAAGGAGGACAGCGACACGAGGAGGTGAGACACGAGCCGCAGTGCACAGAAGTCAGAAGCTGGCAGACGTGGACAGTGAGGGCAGAGAGCAAAGTTTCACTGCAATTTCTCTCGGTTTAATCCTCCAAACTCATGTTTAATTTCTGTTTTAATTTATAAATAATGTGTAATTAATTTGTTTTGGCTAGAGGTTAATTCAAAACCATGGATATATTTGTAATATGAATTGATTACCTTCAGTTGTGATTTCTGAGTTGTGATTTAATTTGCTTAACTGCTTGATTGATAACTTATTTTTGTATGTCGATTAAGGATGCATACTTAATTTACATGCATGAATTTGATGCTAGAATATAAGTGAATTTCACCTAATCGTTATGAACTTATATTCACAAGTAGTGAAGGTCGCTTATAAACGATCGCGTTAGGTAAATTCTTGGCATAAGTTTCATGCAACTCATAGTAACAAGTGCCTCGTCAATGCTTATGATTTTCATAAAACTTAATGATTCTTGCTTGTATCTCTATTATGCAATTCATGTAGGGAACTTGTAGGGAATGTTTTGGGTTGTCGTATGCAATCATCCAACCTAATAAAAGTAGGAAAATCTGAAGGTTAATTTAAGCGGACCTAATTAACTTGGGGCGTTGAGAATTTACAATTTATTGAAAGAACAACTGAAAATCAATTTAGGTTGCATATGTGGCATGTGTGGAGAATAATCCTCTAGCCAGTCCGTCATTTATCAATTCACCTTAATTTCATGTTTTTGTCAATTCTGTAATTTATTTAAGTTTAATTTACTTTTTATCAAAAATCAATTCCCCATTTATTTTAAAGTGTTGAATTTGTTAGAAATCAATTTAGTTTGTGTTTTCTTAAGTCTTGAGTTGTTTTGAGTCTTTTGATTTGTTTTAGATTATTTGTTAGTTTTATTTTAAGTTATTCTAGTTAAGTGTTTTGAGTCTAGTTTAGTGTTTTAAATTTTGTTTTTACGTTTTTAATTTAATTTTACTTTGGTTAGCATCCCTAGTTAATCCCCGGCCTAGAACGATCCCTACTTATCCATATACTACAACTGTCACAAATAGGGTTTAAATTTGTGCGTTAATTTATTTTCGCATCACATGTGTGTGCAAGTGTAACAGCTAGTACAATGTGGAAATGATGATTACATGGCAGCACACACACATGGGAAAGCAAAGAATACACATCACATGGAAACACACGGCACATGGGCAGAAAATGGGTGGATTGGTGGCTGAAATGATGAAGAACATGTGTGTAAATGTAAAGGAGAAACATGGCAGAAAATGTGTTTGTTTTGTGGCTGAAATGATGGAGGTCATTTGTGTGCAAATGTAAAGGGGAACATGGACAACACACACTCATACAAACTGCACATGCAAGGAATTGAAGTGGTCTTCTCCTTAGCCTATAAATACATCCACCATTCCCCTTCCTAAAAACCCATCTTGATCCATAATTTGTACATCCCACAAACACATACTTTCATTCCTTGCCGTGACCTCCATCATTCATCCAGCCATTCAACCACATTCACATATACATTCATCCAAAGACACTACTACATCTCACAAATCCATACATTCCCTCCCTTTGCCGTGGCATCCAACCAATCCTAAATACATTCCTAACCTTTCCATATATCCATACCCATCCTAGACACTTGTGCTGCAACAAGGTGGTGAAAACGAAGGTCCTTGGCATTTCAAGCTTGGAACTTTGGAGCGTTTTAGGTGTACTTCGTTCTTGCTTTCAATGTCTATTTTGTTATTTTCTGATTTTGTTGCAATTATGAGTAGCTAAACCCCCTATTTAGTTAGGGGGAAGTTTGAAGCCATGAACATGCTTGAGATATGAATTGATTTCTTCCAATTGTGATTTGATAAGTTGTGATTGCAATTCAATTATCTATTTTATTCATAACTGATTCTTGTATGTTTATTAAGGATGCATACTTAGTTTTCATGAGATGCTAGAATATAAATGAGTTTCACCTAATCGTTACAAGTTTATATTCATGAGTAGTGAAGGTTGTTTATCACAATAGCGTTAATTGAATTCTTGGCAAATGTATCATGCATTCATAGTTATAATTGCCTCGTCAACACTTATGATTTTCATTGAACGTAATGATCTCTGATTGTATCTCTATTATGCATTCATATAGGGGACTTTTAGAGAATGATTTGGGTTGTTGCACGCATTCATCCAACTCAATGAGTAAAGGAAAATCTTAGGGTTAATTTGTGCATCACGGTTAATCTGGGGTGTTGAGCATCATAGTTTATTGAAAAGCAATTGGAAATCGATTCATGTACAAGTGTATCATGTGTGAAGAACGGACCTCTAACTAATCCATCCATCATCGTATTCCTCAAATTTGTTTTACAATCTGCCTAGTTTTATAACTTGTTTGTTTGTTTCAAATTCATCAAAACCAAAATCCCCTTTTTTACTTTCTTGTTTCAAAGTGTTAAATTTTTGTTTTGTTTGTGTTTTTGAGTGTTTTGATTCAAGCCAAAACACTAAATTTGTCCAAAGTTGTGTTAGAGTCAGAAACTGCCTAGTTTGTGTTTTTAGGCAGTTATGAGTGTTTTTAAGTTGTTTTGAGTCTTGTGAGTCTATTCAAACGCTTTAACTTTGTTTTTATATTTTTGAGTTAGTTTAGAGGTTTTAGCAAGCCCTCCTAATCCCCGGTTTAGAACGATCCCTACTTGCAACAAGAGGGTTTAATTTGAGTGCTTAACTTTTACCGCATCAAGGGTGACTCAAAGCTAGTCATTGATGCAGTCCGTAGTGCTTGTGATGTGCCTTGGAACTTAAGATCCATCATTGAAGACATCAGATGGTGTGCTACTTTTTTCCAGGATATCAAATGGAGGCATATCTTTAGGGAAGCAAATTTCGTTGCGGAAGCCATAATGTCTGTTGGGCTTAAGAGAAAAGAGTTATGTATTTGGGATGTTTGCCTCCCAAAAGAAGCTAATATGGCCTTTCTGTTGGAAATGTGCCCTAAAACCAATCATATGATGATACTTTACGGACATTTCACATGTTAAACTAATCTAGTTTAATATCAAGGGCAAAGATTATTGTTTAAGCCGTCTCATATAAATGTTATATGCTTAAACGATAAAGTCCAAGGAATATGTGATTGGGAGAATGCAATCTAAAGAGGTTAGATTCATGAGACCATTCTTTCGTAGACACATCCTAAACGTTCATGATCATAGGATTGCCAATTGGGCATTAACAGTCTGTTAAGATCAGTACGTGCTATGTCTTCTCTCAGGGAGAGTGACTAGTCTCGAGTCATTGGTGTGTGTGACATCAAGACAAGTACGTAGGTGCTCAATAGAGAATGAGTTCACTGAACACGATCAACGAAGAGTTCTCATATTCATGTCACATGAGAACTCATGGTTGGGATAATGCAAAGTAGTCCTTTGACCTGAGGCATCATAGTTGTCTTGTGGTTAGGTCCTTGATCTTTGATTATGTCAAAGTCACCCCATCCGCGGGTGTCCACGACATCGTTGGGGTTAAGCCACTTAGCCATGGAGGCAATTAAATGCGCAACAAGGGATCTCTAACCATCAAACCTTTTGAGGGAGAATACTCTATGATATGATTAAGAATCTCTGGCCAGAGTATGAATGAGATTTAGGAAGTCGTTCCAAATCACATTCAAGGTAATCATATAAGCACACGAATCACATTGGATAGTAGACATGAATAAACTATCAAACCAAACAATGTGGTCAAGAGTATTGTATTAGAGAAAGACCGTATTGCATTGTAATCCTAAACTGAATAGGTTCTCCACCTCTTCTGATTAGCTTGGGTAACCATGACATACTGCTAGGTGTCACTCATGGTTTGTGGAAGCCCTAAACGTGTATAATCACTAAAGGGAGAATTGAAAGTAAGTTTCAATTCACAATCGATTTGAAATGGTTTTAATCGCCCACTGCCTCGCTAAAAGGAACCTAATGGATCGTACACCGTGTAAGGTAGAGATTGAAGTAACAATGGAGATGAGTAAGAATAATTAAATGGTTTAATTATTTATGGCAAGGATTAATTAATATGTTAATTAATCAAACGAATAAAGTTCGTTAAAAGACCACGGGTTAGTTTTGGGCCTCAAGGCCCAATGGGCTTCGAACGTCAAGCCCATTGACTTAAGTTGTATGACAACTTAATGACAAATAATTCACAAAGGCCTTAAAAGCCCAATGAAACCCTATGGCCGGCCATTTTAGAGAAGGAGTGGGTTTTGGACTTATTTACAAGTTTGCCACTCCCATGAATTAAGGTATAAATATGACTTTATAGCCAAAATTCATTTAGGGTTTCTTTTGGAGAAAATTGGAGAGAACATGTCTCTCCTTTTCTCTCTAGGAGGCCGGCCCCCTTGGAGGGATTAGCTAGCAATCCAACTCCTCCAAGGTCACTCATTTCTTCTCCAATCTAACCTTGGTGTGGAGACTTAGAGGTTCTCAATTTTGGGAACTTGGAGAACCATTTCATCCATACAAATCCATAGATTTAAGATGCAATGAATGAAGGCCCTCTCTTTGGGTGATTAGCCTTTGCTTATGCAAAGAGGAATCTACAAAGGTATAATTTCTCAACTCACTTTGTTTTGAGTTGAGTCTTGGTTCACCAATCTACTAGGCTTTGAATTTCATGGTTAATGTTTTGTTTTAAGTGCATGCAAGCATGATTCCGCCTTTTAATTGTTAATTGCATGCTATAGATGTTGCTTAAATGAACATGTTTTTCACAAAATTTCCTTCAAGTGGTATCAGAGCCTAGGTCTAGTAGTTGGTGAATCCTTTTGGGTTTTGTAGTTCATAGTCTTTGATTTAAAAGTTGTAATATGTTACAAGCTTTATTCTTGTTTCTTTGAATGTAAATTTTGTTAGAAAATTTGCCATCTCAAATGTTGTAGATGTAGTTCATATGAGCATGAATATTGGAGCTAAAATTTGGTGCCATGTTTTTGGGGAAATTCGGCCAAATCCAAAGGGTGGATTTTTGGGTTCTTGTTTGACTTGTTAAAAGTGTTTTAAAGTGACTTTTGGAACCCCTATGTACCCTAGTTTGGTTATATGTTATTTCCCTAAAGTTTGAGAGGTTTTGGGATGTTTTTGGGTGAAAAATGTTCATGGAAATTTATGAGGTTTTTCATGAATGTTCTTCATTGTTCTTGACATTTTAGCCAAGAACAAAAAGTTTGGTGTTTTGATTCAAAGTTTTGATTTATTTCATAAAGTTTATGTTTTATATTTTTCAAATGTTTAAATGTGTTAGATATTTATTTAGAAAGGTGTAAGAAATATTGGTGGGTGTGTAAGGATTAATTCCCTTTCACACACACCACTTGCATGACATTTATGTCATGCACCACTTGCATGCTTTATGTCTAAAACTTACAAATCAACACACACACATCACTCCCCCATCTCCAAAACCGGCCCTCCCTACAAGTGGGGTGTTTTTGGGGCTTTTATGCAATTACATAAAGTTTTGGTACTTTTGTGTATTTTGTAGTTTGACCCAAAAGTTTACGTATTTACGTAAATGCCCAAAATCATTAAAGGTCAAATTGTTTTGTTCCTTTAATGAAGTTTTTGAATTTATTGAAATTTTTGGGTTCTAGTTGTGATTACATGAAGTAGTGGACTTTTGTGTTTTTACAAAATGAGCTCAAAAGTTTAAGTTTTGCAACATAGCCCAAAAAGTTGAGGTTATTGCATTTTGGCCCAAATTAGGTTGAGAACAAAATGGTTTTGTCTCTTTAAATGAGAATTGGATTTTCATTTCATTTAGCTCCATTTAAATCAATTTTATGGATACAAAAACCAAATGAAATTGTGGCATTCAATTTAATTAGTTAAAGCGTTAATTAATTAAAGGGTGATTATGAACCTAAGCCCACGATAATTGAGCTATGTGAAAGGCCGTTTCAAATTTGTTTGAACCATGGGAATGTGTAGATTAGATTTTGGTTGTAATTTGATTTGATCAAATGTTGTAAAAGAGCATAAGCTCTTCTTTACTTTAAAGTAATTTATTTTGATCAATTGTTGTAAAAGAGCATAAGCTCTTCTTTACTTTAAAGTACTCCTTTCTTGTATTATTTGATATGCATGAAAATGGAGTAGAGGGTCCAACGCCCCTAAGACAACACGCATTAATGTGATTAAACGCGTAACTAAAATCAATCACCATCCCTAGACCGAGATTCAACACAAGGCTCGTGTTGGATCTAATCAAAGGTTCATAGTCATCCTAAGGCCCTAAGGCAACTATATAGTCCATCAATGAATGCAAACCTTATGTTAGTAGTATCATATACTCTTGCTTTAAAAACCGTTTTATAAGCATAGTGGGAGTATTATATACAATTAAATTCAATCAAATGGACCAATAGTTGTAATAGGACCAAAATTGTTTTAATAAAGATTAAAATGAATATTTATATGTGATGAGACCTAAAAACCCTCAACCAAACCATTATTAAGTTGGTAAGCGTGAGAGTGCTTTGAACACTCTTTCGTGGCCTTCCACCGTGGTAGACTCCGATCGTTTGTGACTCGTACACCGGCTTCACCCTATAATGGGGGAGTACAAAGTGCGTGCTTACACTCAGGAGGAGTTCTATATACATACATGATGAAGTGAGGTAGGCAACGAGTTTAGCCAACATGATATAATTCTGAGGCTATGCTTGAACCCCTACACGAACTAGGCATGGTGGGAATGACTTAACTAAGTACAATGACGCCAACATGATATAATTCTGAGGCATCATTTTCTAGAGGCCAAATTAGATGGGTACTTGCAAGAGATGCAAATGAGTAAGCGTACTCTCTCATTATTATTAACGCTAGCCAACATGATATAATTCTGAGGTGGACTTGGTAATAGTGAGCCTCCCATACCTTACTAAGAGTTTCCTCCAAAACTCTCGAATTCCAATGAGGGATATGGAATTTGCCAAAAATAGTGGGTGGTGCTATTTGATTTAAAGACCCGGATCAAATGGCTTAAAATCAATCAATTTATATTCGTTATGTATTTGTTTACCAATATATTTGCAAACGCTATCCAAAACTTGACAAAGAAAAGCCGAATGCTTTAGTTTCCGGACTTGGTACTACAATCCCATAGATTGTCTTTAATGGCTTGTATATGTATCTAAGTAGTCTCATCCTCACAATCTTCCTATTGATAATGTATCATTGGAAGAACATGTTAGATAAGTCTATCATGAAGAGGACAACACAAACAACCAATGCTTAATCCTTTGTTAAATGAACAAAGGAACTTACGAAGATTAGCATAAAGAAAATGACACTTTTAGTGTTATTAGTTCTTCACTTACAAATCGTTGTATGAAGAAATAAGAGTTGCTTTGAACAACCCTTAGTCAATGCAAACACTAGTGCTTGTTTCTTTGTTAAATGAACAAAGAACTTGAGAAGAAAGCACAATGGCATGGACACTTTATGTGCCATGATTCTTCACTTACAAATTGTTGTATAAAGAAATGAGAGTTGCCTTGAACAACTCTTGGAAGTTTGTAATTATGTTTAGAACATAATGGTTGGTTGACAAAAATAGTCCATCAACATGGACTTATGATGATTTCGAATCATTGAGTGTTGAAGTGTTACACCACTTAAAGAAATGGAAACTAGGCAAGGACTTCACCTTTGTGTCCCTATCCAAATCGTTCACTAAGTTTATTGTAAACTATATAGTGAACAATAACCATACGTTCTCCAAATTGTTTGATGTGTATAACACAATTGAAATAAGTTTCATGAGAGATAGTGGGAGTTTAGGGACCATGACTATTGTAGTCAAAAGAGAAGTCAAATGAAGAAAGCGAAATAACTCCAAGGGAACAAACTTTCTTTATGAAAGGATGGATATTGGAAGGGGTATTTGCAAGAAATGTCTTGCAAGTGTCAAGAACACACCTTTCGAAGGTGTTGTAAATTGTTCTTGAAAAGTTCAAAACAGTTGGTTCTTCTACTTGAATGCTAGATTCCGTATTAGTGACTATGTTTTACAATTGTTGTAAAAGTGTGGCTAATAAGAAGTAGAAGATTAATGAGAGAAGAGAAAGTACTTCACATTTGGAACGTGAATAAAATGTAGATCTCTGCGAAAGCAGATGGTACTTACTTCCTCATATAAACTACCAAAGAAATTGGAAAAACCAAAGATTGTCTTTACATTCCAATTTTAAGGAACTTAATTCCGTCACTATAATAGAGATGGATGAATGTTTTGTTTGACAAAACATTGTTCTTTATTAATTAATAATTGGATTATAGTAATCTAATTGATTGTCTCTATAGTAGAGATGATATGGTAGTGTTAACTGTTTAGAATATAATGATGCTTAAAACCCAAAAGGTTGCAAGGTAGTGACTAATCCCAACTGAATTGTGATACCTCTAAAACATAAATTACGAGTTGGTCATAGATGGATGTTTTGGATCGTTAGATCCGGATCCAATACCTTCTTGTTAAAATTGTATAGAGGCAAAATGTTTGAATCTTTATTCTTTTGGAAAGAAGAAAGAATCACAAAGTTGTTGAGGTTAATTCACTTAGATGTTAGTGGCACTAGTCCACAAACATAATGCTACTCATGTTGTTTGACATTCACCGAAGATCACTCTTGGTTGGACTATAGTTTATTTTGAATAAACAGAAGTCCGAATACTTTGAAAAATGTTTCAAAGAATTCAAGAAATGTAAGTTGATGAATAAGACGTCTAAAGTATTTGCCTCCTTAGATTTGATCCAAGGAATGGTAACACTTTAGAATAGTTTTCTTGAAAGATATCAAGGAAAGAAGCATCATAAGATAATGGATTTCTCCATTAGGAGAAGAACGAACTTGAATAAGATTTAGTTCGTTGGATATTATCAATTACCCATATATAGGATATATATATGCTTCTAAGACAATATGATTGTCAATTAGAAGATCTTCCAAAATTTTCATAACTCCATAGGATGTAGTTGGAAAGAAAGACAAAAACTTAATAATGTTAAGATTTGGGGTTGTGTGCTAATAAGCAATATTTGGTTGAGAATTATCTTGTGGATATCCTTAAATTAACCTTTGGATATCACTTCTATAAACCAACTAACAAATGTTGTTTGTTGGGTAGTTCATTGTAATCCTACAATATGATTTGCCTAAGATAGAGCAATGAACGAGAGATAAAACTCAAAGAATGGGTTCTTTGAGAGACAAGATGATAATCAACAAATATAACAACCTAGTTCCTATACCACAAGCTCCAAGGTAGTCAAAAGGATTTATAAACCGTCTCAGTTGAATGGTTTTAACTTTATGAATATGTCATAGAGTTGCACCTCTTAATTCGAAAGAAATAAGAATGAAAAATCCTTATGACTACATTGAGTGTATATACGATATATATACTCAAGGAAATGGTAAAGTACCATTTGACCCGAAATAATGAAACCTTCATAAGCTAATTGGTAGCTTAAGGTGACTACAATCAAAGAGAATGGTTGACTTTGAAGAAACCATCTTTGACGTAGTTTTAGTTTCAATTAATTCGAAGATTACTAGCTACAACTAAATGGTGATTCAATGTTTGGACATAAAATGGGTTTCCGAAACCATTATTAAGATAGTCTTAATAATATATGTCTAAAACTATGAATCACAAGACATGTAAGTTGTAGAGATCCATCTATCATGAATCTAAGCCAGCTAGTGGGAGCTATAAGCGTCTTATGAGAAGAAAAAGATCAAATTGTTTGATTTCTCATAAAGATGTAAATGAATCTTTTGTTTACTAGGTTTACAAAAAGATTAGTGGGAGTTAATCATGTTCCTAAATTTGAATATATGTATATACACATATATGATATATTAATTTTGGAAATGAAAAGAATACTTCTTCGTTAAAGTTATGACTTTAAACATTCTATAACGATAGAATGTATATAGGAGACATAGTCTATAAACATGGGATGGAAATCTATAATGATAGATTTCAGGATATAGTTGGATTATATCAAGCCCTAATGATAGACAAGAGATGCTAGGAAGTTTCTCATATGATGACAAACTTCAAATGAAAAGGACAACTCTAGTGAGACTAGGAAGTTGTTCTTCTCAAAGGGAACTTACCCTTTTGACTCCTAAAGAAACATAATGCATAAATAGAATCCTTTATGCATACGCAGAAAGGTGATTTACGTATTTCATATTGTATGAAAAACGTTGATATGAGTTGTACCAAGAACGGTACAAGACGATATCAGTGCAATCCCAGGATCAGAACCATGGCAACTGTCAAGTGAGTCCTTAAGTATTTAAGAAATACTAAAGGATAGATTCCTCAAAGAATGAGGAAGAATTAGAGTAACGTAAAGGAAGCGTAAATGTATTAGATTATGAATCTAATCCATCATTAAATGTTTCTTCATTATGAATGAAGAGATAAACAGATATCTCTTTATTATGACTAAAGAGATATTTGGATGGAAACATTAAAGTAATGACTTTAGTGTGTTCCATTATGAATGCAAAATATATTGCCATATAGAAGTTTACAACAATGTTGTTTGGATGGGAAAGTTCATTTGTGAACTCTCTATTCGGTTCCAACCAGAAAGTGTCTCTAGTGTACCGACACTACGACACTAATGGGGTGATAGCTCAAGCTAGGGAATCAAGGTCTCATCAAGATCCGAACTCATATGAGAGACTAAACCACATGATTAAGAATCATGTATAATGGTGACGTCGTTATTCTCAAGGTTGCTTCTATGGATAACATATAGATATCCATTGTCTAGGCCTACTACTCAGCCATTTTTGAAATGACCACAGAAGAGGTATCATTACTGATAACCAAACTGATTGGCTCTAGTGCAAGTGGGAGATTGTTGGAAATGTGCCCTAAAACCAATCATATGATGATACTTTACGGACATTTCACATGTTAAACTAATCTAGTTTAATATCAAGGACAAAGATTATTGTTTAAGCCGTCTCATATAAATGTTATATGCTTAAACGATAAAGTCCAAGGAATATGTGATTGGGAGAATGCAATCTAAAGAAGTTAGATTCATGAGACCATTCTTTCGTAGACACATCCTAAACGTTCCTGATCATAGGATTGCCAATTGGGCATTGACAGTCCGTTAAGAACAATACGTGCTATGTCTTCTCTCAGGGAGAGTGACTAGTCTCGAGTCATTGGTGTGTGTGACATTAAGACAAGTACGTAGGTGCTCAATAGAGAATGAGTTCACTGAACACGATCAACGAAGAGTTCTCATATTCATGTCACATGAGAACTCATGGTTGGGATAATGCAAAGTAGTCCTTTGACCTGAGGCATCATAGTTGTCTTGTGGTTAGGTCCTTGATCTTTGATTATGTCAATGTCACCCCATCTGCGGGTGTCCACGGCATCGTTGGGGTTAAGCCACTTAGCCATGGAGGCAATTAAATGCGCAACAAGGGATCTCTAACCTTCAAACCTTTTGAGGGAGAATACTCTATGATATGATTAAGAATCTCTGGCCAGAGTATGAATGAGATTTAGGAAGTCGTTCCAAATCACATTCAAGGTAATCTTATAAGCACACGAATCACATTGGATAGTAGACATGAATAAACTATCAAACCAAACAATGTGGTCAAGAGTATTGTATTAGAGAAAGACCGTATTGCATTGTAATCCTAAACTGAATAGGTTCTCCACCTCTTCTGATTAGCTTGGGTAACCATGACATACTGCTAGGTGTCACTCATGGTTTATGGAAGCCCTAAACGTGTATAATCACTAAAGGGAGAATTGAAAGTAAGTTTCAATTCACAATCGATTTGAAATGGTTTTAATCGCCCAGTGCCTCACTAAAAGGAACCTAATGGATCGTACACCGTGTAAGGTAGAGATTGAAGTAACAATGGAGATGAGTAAGAATAATTAAATGGTTTAATTATTTATGGCAAGGATTAATTAATATGTTAATTAATCAAACGAATAAAGTTCGTTAAAAGACCACGGGTTAGTTTTGGGCCTCAAGGCCCAATGGGCTTCGAACGTCAAGCCCATTGACTTAAGTTGTATGACAATTTAATGACAAATAATTCACAAAGGCCTTAAAAGCCCAATGAAACCCTATGGCCGGCCATTTTAGAGAAGGAGTGGGTTTTGGACTTATTTACAAGTTTGCCACTCCCATGAATTAAGGTATAAATATGACTTTATAGCCAAAATTCATTTAGGGTTTCTTTTGGAGAAAATTGGAGAGAACATGTCTCTCCTTTTCTCTCTAGGAGGCCGGCCCCCTTGGAGGGATTAGCTAGCAATCCAACTCCTCCAAGGTCACTCATTTCTTCTCCAATCTAACCTTGGTGTGGAGACTTAGAGGTTCTCAATTTTGGGAACTTGGAGAACCATTTCATCCATCCAAATCCATAGATTTAAGATGCAAGGAATGGAGGCCCTCTCTTTGGGTGATTAGCCTTTGCTTATGCAAAGAGGAATCTACAAAGGTATAATTTCTCAACTCACTTTGTTTTGAGTTGAGTCTTGGTTCACCAATCTACTAGGCTTTGAATTTCATGGTTAATGTTTTGTTTTAAGTGCATACAAGCATGATTCCGCCTTTTAATTGTTAATTGCATGCTATAGATGTTGCTTAAATGAACATGTTTTTCACAAAATTTCCTTCACTTTCTTTTCGATTGTAATGGCACTAGTTGTGTAAAGGGTTCTTCTCTTTAATGCATTCCTTTTACTATAAAAAAATAATAATAAAATAAAAACCATAAAACGGACACTACATTGCAGTGTCTGAATCCAAATGTAAAAATCAAGAGTCGCACAATAAGTGAGGTAAAAAAATGAAACCAAGAAACAAACACGACAACGCAACATTTGACTCCAAATATAAAAAACAGAATTAGGAAATAGACACTAAACGCAATGTCTGAATCCGTATTGACCTATTCCAAAATATAAAATATGAGAAATAGTGTGTCAGTTGAAGTGGGTGACTGCTGTAGTGGCAGATTGTGTAATTTTTGTGTATTTTAAATGAATTTAAGTATCATAATGTATGATTGACCAATTTATAAAAGTTGATATATTGTCAATAATTGTAACTTTTTATTGATTTTATACAAATCACTCATATTGTTTTATGATCAAAACTGTATATTTTTTAGATCTCATGTAATGCAATTCTGCAAAAATATCCACTAAATCAGCAATTGATAACTTATATATTTCATACATGTATACCATCCATTTCTAGTCTCTTGGTGATGTTTTTGAGTTACACTGGTTGCATTTTACCCTATTTTGTGTTAATGTGCAGTTACATGTGCTTTAGGATCAATTTGAAGTCAAAAGAAGTGAAAACATACCATTTCTTGGAATTAGCCCTTATTCAAATGTTGAAAGAAGTTTGGTGGCCTGTTTTGAAGCCCAAATAATGAATCCAAAGCGAATTTGGCTTGTTAGAAGACCAAGAGCATAATGGGAAAGGAGTTGGAATCTCTAGCCTGATTTGGATGAGCCAAATAAAGAAAAACGTTCAAAACCTTGGCTTAATGGTTAGGACCACTTTGCAATCTGTTGCAACTTCATTTAGCATATAAATACTAGGGTTTCACATCACCTTAACACAAGCCCTTCTTGGGGACGCCCAAAAATCTCTCCCCTCTCTTTCTTTGGCCTTTCTTCCAGAAACAAAACCCTATTTCCCTTCACCATCCGCTGCCACCGAAGAAACCATGCAGCCGCCATGTGCTTGATGAAGTTCAACACCAGAATTGCATCAGGGGGTTTCTTCTATGAATTTAATTTCACTCATGTTGTTCTTCATATCTATATATTATGTGATCATGTTGTGTAATTAAGTTCATAGCTGGGGATTTTGATGTAGCCTTGCAAAATTATACTATGTTATTAAGTTAAAGCATTCAATTCATCAATATATTTTCTTGTTTCATTCACTAACTTTATAGTTTAATTTGTTTGTTTATCTTAATGTTTGATTACCGTTAGGGTTTCCTACAGATTATTTGATCAAGGTTATAGTACGCATCATGCTTAATCTTGGTGGACATGTGAATGAATGAAAAAACTACTATGCAAACATCCTGCCATGTGATTTCTTTCGTTCTTTGAAGTTTTCTTGTTCTTAATGGATTATTAATTGGTAATCTAAATTGAATAGCAAGCTAGGTTGTAGATTAGGAGTACTTGATAACAACCCCACATCAAATAGATGATCATAAATAAGTAAAACAAACCCTAGTTGCAGATTGAAGAGTTAAATACATTTTGACTTAATTTTCATGGAATTGGCTTGTGATGGTGAATCGGTATCCCTAGTCCCATCCCAACGTTAATCAATTAGTCATCTTTATCTTGTCTTGCATTTTTAAATTACTTTAGTTTTCAAAACAAAAATCCAAACTCAGTTTGTGTTCTCATTGTTTGGTTAGGGTTCCTATAAAGTTAGTCATTTGTAGATGTATAATTAGTCCATGTGGTTCGACACCCTTACTTGTGCCATTATATTATCCTTATATTTGCACTTGAAAGGAATACAACAAAATTTTGGCACCGTTGTCGGGGACTCATTTCAGTCCCCTATAGTTGATTGCTTTTCTATGTTTCTATTTTCTTAGTTTAGGTTTTAATTTTCAATTTAGTTAATTTGTTTTGATTTCAGGTGGTATAGTAAGATGCATGGTGTATGTCCTTTATGCGGTCAGACCATCCATCATTTTCAATTATGTCCAAGGAGAAATGAATTTCATACGCTTGTCCAAGAGCATTCAAACCTCATGAGTTTGTCTAACCAAAGGGCACTACAACCATTGTCAAAACAAATAGCCCTGTTTGGAAGAACCCTTATCATGGCTCTTGGAACAACATAGAAGCTCGAAATCAAGCATTTGCACCTCCACCACAACAGACCCCCCTTTGACACTTCTTTGGAGGACACTTTAAAGCTACTCGCTCAAAACAATTTGGAATTTCAACAAGCAACTAGTAGCATTATTCAGAACCACTCCATAGCACTAACTAAGTTGGAAATTCACGTGTGTCAGATCGTCTAAGCTTTATACGAACAACAATCTAATGGTGATTATCAAGAAGAGAAGGAGGAATAACCAAAGGAAGCTCGATGTGCATATTTTCATAGTGATGTTCCTGAGGTTATAAAAAATTAAAAATTAAATAATAAAAAAAGAGCTTTACACTCCTCCCAAGCCATATGTTCCTCCAATTCCTTTTCCAGAGAGATTTTTCAAACAAAAGCATGATGAGACCCCCATAAATGTGCTTGGAGAAAATGTGTCAGACACAAAGTTTGAAGCTCTTTCTGAATCTTCCAATTCAATTGAATGTCTTTTAAAAGTTGCATTGGACTCTTTGCAGGTGCCATTTTTGGAGTTTTGTGGAGATGATTTGCTGCAATATCAAGCAAAAAATGAATTGAAGTTAGATGACAAATGTGACAACCCGTCCCTAAATTTACGATTTTATAAGTTTAAAAAGCGTGAATTGATGAAAATATCCTAAAGGCGAGAATATTGACTTTCGTTGACTGTTAGTTCGTGACACGTATGAGCTATTACTTTACCATACTCCTGAAGTATTCATGGTACAAACGCGTAGAGCTACGATGAAGATTTTACCGAACTACAAATCCGAGAAATACTTTTGTGGAAAATTACTATTTTATATATATTTTTTAAATTATTAAATTATTATTTTATTATTTTCTATTTGGTTATTTTAATATTTTAAGGGGAGATTTTCTCTCATTTTTCTGTCAAATGGGAACCCACCCATGTGGGACTCCCCACTTCTTTTTCCCCTATCTCGTGCCTTCCAATTAACTGGGACACTCTCTCTCTCTTCTCTCTACCTTCTCCCTCATCTCTCTCTCTCTAACATTCTTAGCTTTCTCTCTCTCTCCTACCCTGTAAACCCAGACACCCACATCACCGTTCTTCCTCCGACGAACCACCCAGACCACCACCACAACCCAAACTTATCACCTTGTCCCATCTTTTTCCCCGAGCCCAGAGATTCAAACTAAACCCCCAGGCCCGTACGAAAACCGGAGAAACAGAAAATAGAGAGCTCCGGCGAGTTCTCAAATTTTCTGACCTAGGTAGGCCTCAGGAGCACTCTATTTCCCTTCCTTTTCGATGTTTGTCGAAGATCTTAGGGTTTGTATTTGTTTGGATAGGGTGTGGAGACTGTAGGATCGAAGGAGGAAAAACTCCTCCAATTTTTCAACGGCTTTCGAGCCTTTTTCCGGCCAACTCTGGCCACGGCTAAGGAAACCAAAGGTACATTTCAATTCCTTGTTATCTGAGCTTCGATTTGATTTATTGGAAGGCTAGGTTCAGTTAAGTTTTTGGTGTGGTCGGAATTGCGTAGAATCTAGTGGTTGCAGTGGCAACTGGCCGGAGATGAAGAAGAAGAAGGAAAAAAAAATAAAAAAGGGTCGAAGCCCAAACTTGGCCCAAAACCCGGCCCAAGTCTCAAACCCATATCCAGCCCATACCCATTTTTGAGTTGGGTTTGGAATATTCATTATGTTGGCCTTTTCGAAAATTTTTCGATAACCCTCCTAGGCTAATTTCGACGCCCCAAGTCTATTCTTGGCATCCATTTAGTGAAATTCCAAAGTTTTGACATGGTTGACCACCAGGGCGTCTTGGTTGATCGTTGATCTTTCGTTGACTTTTTTTACAAAAATTGCCCGGGACCCTCCTTAACGTATTTCGACACACTAATTTCGAATTCGTTGTTCATTTCTCCAAATTCAAGCGTTTTAATTGAGTTTTACTAATGAGTCACAATATTATGCTTAGGTGTGATTATTATCGGAGACTCAAGCCTTCCTATCCCGAACGGATGTGATATCGCAAGTAACTGTGAGTGGGTCTTTTCCTTTTTATAGTATATATATAATTGTTAGTTTCCATTTATACATTTCATATAGAGTTTTCTACAATACGCCTAGATTAGCATGACGTTTATAAGATTTAGCACATTGATAGAAATTATGAAGTATGCCACGTCCTACGAGATGCACAATTATGCGTATGATTATTGATGCCTTAATTATATCTACGGCTATGAATAATATTATGTTGACTAGAATTATCGAATCACTATGGCATGATTATATTTATGTTATCTGCTCATCATTTGTTGCACCGGTGTTAGAACTCACCAGGGCCAGGGCCAGGGCTAGGCTTTCACGTGTATGTGCACATCGCACCGTACGCTCACTTTGGATCCATTGTAGGTGACAGTCATATTGTACAGGTTGCAATAGGCAAATCTAACTCGTATGTGATGCGCATAGCTCCAGTCTTCACGTGATTGTAATGCTAGAGCGTATATCATTATTACACCCAGTCTTGTTCATGTCAGAATATCTCTGCATGAACTCGTGTGTCAGCATCTGTCGATGAGCATGCGATGTGATATGTTTATTTAGGTGAAAATATGTGATTACGGACGTCATGAACTTATTTACGAAAGTTGTGACGTATGGCATCCTTGAAATGTTGATGGTTATTGTAAGCATTTTTATACTATACGTAGTATGTATATTTTGGAAACTATACTTGTTTTACGGCAAGAGGTTATAACGTTTTCAAAAGGTTTTTATTGAAACTTTATTTCCAGGCCCACTCACCCTTGTTTTTCGCCCCTCCAAGTTTTAGAAGCTCAACTTTCGTATTGACGATGATTCTTGGCAAATCTTGGTATAGATGATTACCTTTGATGGTATAATTCTCACCCTATTTTACTGTGTTGTTCTTATGCTTTGACATCACGTGTGACATGGGTTCATTCCCGCTCACATGCGCACTCTTGTATTTAGGCACTTTTAGGTTTAAATTTATTCACATTTTCCACATCAGTACATTTTATGGCTTTGTCACCTTCCAGGTGTCGGCCATCACAACTCGATTCAGAGTCTTAGTGGACATTCCGGGTCGGGGTGTCTTAGTTTGGTATCAGAGCATAAGATGGGCAGTATTGCGTTCATCACAAGCATGATGTAAGCATTCTTGGTTCTTGAACCTAATTGTCAAATCTTGCCACCTCGTCGAATATAAAAAATGTGTTAAATTTTCCCTAAGTTTTGGGCATTTTAGACGACTTATCGTCATTCTAGAACTTTGTTTTGGCGAAGGCCTCTAAATTTTAACAAAGAACCACGCTGCCAAGGAAAAATCCTGTTATGGATTGAGTTGATGGCCCTGATGTATCGGTAGTTACGCATTACCAAATCTTTCGAGATAGGAAACCACAATTAGTTTTTATGCTTGGCAGTAACAATTAGTATACCACCGATTAGAATTCCTACGAAGCTTTCTTTCGTTGAGATTCGATAAATGTCTCGAGCGACCACTTGATGCTAAAGTGGTAGCATTCGAAGGAAGAACATTTGGGGGACAGCCACTTTTGGTCCCCGATAGCACTAATATTTCCTAACGCACTAGTGATCATTTCAGACCTTCAGGAGGAAGATCGACTTACGTTTAAGTCCATTCTAAAGTAAACTATTAGTAAATTTCTTTTCCGGCTTTAGAACATTCCAACTAATACTAGTTTCCAGAAATTCTTTTGGTGATGTATTCGTCAATTCGACGAGTATAGGCACAAGAGTACTAGTTGTTACCTATACGATTAGTATAAATCCCCGAAGCAGTAAGTATTTTCCCTAGAATCAACGAAACCACAAGACCAGTTCCTCACCAATTATCCGAGACCATCTACCAGCCTACGATGGTGCTACTAATTGACGATAATGTCTGATATTCAGGGATTGTCAACCAGTATTCAGGCGGTATGATTTCTGATACCAGACAAAGGTACTAGTATCTAGGAGTGATACCCTTATGCCAGAACGCTGATTCACAGTTTCAGGGTAACGAACAATATCAAAATATCAAAAGTATCATACATGCGTTAATTAGCGGCACGACTGATAAATTGATTAACAGGGACTACTTGAGCTGAAGAAACTAAATCGTGGAAACTTATGAGCAAGTCTTGTTGGAGAACAGTAAACTTGTAATTGTTCTAACCATATTTTCCATATAGGTAACCAAAACCTCTTCGAGCAGTCACTTTTTCGATCACTTCCACATACAAACATTAGAATTGAAGCACAAGTTGAATTCCTGGTATAAGAACGAAATTGAGTATCGACAAAGCTGTGAAGACCTACGCATGTCTTTTGATAAGCTCATATTTATACATATTTTACATCAAATTCTCTCGTCTTTTCTTAGTTAGTTTCTTATATTTTTGAGTTATTTACTTTGTTTTTGTGTTTTATAGAGTTTATCTAGCTAAGAAAATAAAATTAGCACAAGTAAGATTTTAAGTGACAAAATTCGTAAAAATTATCTTGCTCACTTATTTGATTTCAATTTCCAGTATTTTGTTTTCACAAAAATATAAAAGTTAAAAATTGAAATGATTATCAAATAGTACAAGAGGTGGTATGCACTAAGATTAATTTATGCATTCATGGTATATGCCTCAAGTAAAAATAAGGGGTAGAAAATGTGCATTAATATATTTTATATAGATTAAAATAAGCTGGGACAGAGGCTTTGAAGCTGGAAGACAGAAGCACGCTGCCTTTGCAGCTGGCAGCGTGAGAAAAGAAAAACAAACAGATAAAAAGAAGAAAAATATAAAGCTGAAGTGATGAGGCTGCCAGGCGGTGAGAAAGGAAATAAATAAAAAAAACCAAGGAGGACAGCTGCCTTAGGCAGCATGAGAAGGTGCAGAGGAATAAAGGACTGAGTGGCCCTTGACAGTTAAAGAAAAGAATGGGAGGTGGTGCCTGGCGGAAAGGAGAAAAGGCAGAAGGCGTGCGTGGAAGGCAACTGGCAGCTGTGTGAGTGGAGGGAAGAATCAGAAAATAAATAAAAGCAAAGAAAGAGGAAGCACGGGGGGGGTCTCGGGCGGAAAGGATAGAAGCTGCCTTGGCAGCTTGAAGACGCGGAAAGCAAGGAGACGCAGAGAGCGGTGCGAGGAGGAAGGTAGCAGCTGGGCGAGACGCAGGACAGCTAGAAGGGGAGAGGACTGACGCAACAGCAAGCTGCCCTTGGCAAGTCAAAAGGACAGCGTGAAAGGTGCGCGCGGAAATAGAAGAAATAAAAGGGGGCTGAGAAGGGAGAGACGAAAAAAAAAAAAGGAGCAGCTGCAATGGAGGAAGGCAGGACAGACAGAGCACTGAAGCACTCTCCTCTCTCGGTTAAATCTTTCCAAACTTATATTTTATTTCTGTTTTAATAATGTGTAACTAAATTTATTTTGGCTAGAGGTTAATTCAAAGCCATGAATATATTTGTAATATGAATTGATTACCTTCAGTTGTGAATTCTGAGTTGTGATTTAATTTGCTTAACTGCTTGATTGATAACTTATTTTTGTACGTCGATTAAGAATGCATACTTAATTTACATGCATGAATTTGATGCTAGAATATAAGTGAATTTCACCTAATCGTTATGAACTTATATTCACAAGTAGTGAAGGTTGTTATCCACAATCGTGTTAAGTGAATTCTAGGCTGGATTAACATGCGTATTCCATAGTTATGAATGCCTAGTCAATGTTTATGATTTCCGTTGAACTTAATGATCTTTGTTGAATGTCTCTATCATGCGTATTCCATAGTTAGGGACTTTGATGAGGAATAATTTGGTTGTAATGCGTATTCCATTCAATCCAATGAATCTAGGGAAATCTAAGAGTTAATTTAAGCGGACCTAATTAACTTGGAACATTGTCATTCACAATTTATTGAAAGAACAACTGAAAGTCAATTTAGGTTGCATATGTGTCATGTGTGGAGAAGAATCTTCTAGCCAGTCCGTCGCCCATCCATTCACCTTAATTTCATGTTTTTGTCAATTCTGTAATTTATTTAAGTTTAATTTACTTCTCGTCAAAAATCAATCCCCCATTTATTTTAAAGTGTTAAATTTGTTAGAAATCAATTTAGTTTGTGTTTTCTAGAGTCTTGAATTATTTTGAGTCTTTTGATTTGTTTTAGATTATTTGTTAGTTTTATTTTGAGTTATTCTAGTTAAGTGTTTTGAGTCTAGTTTAGTGTTTTAAATTTTGTTTTTACGTTTTTAATTTAATTTTACTTTGGTTAGCATCCCTAGTTAATCCCCGGTTAGAACGATCCCTACTTACATCATTACTACAATTGTCACAAATAGGGTTTAATTTGTGCGTTAACTTATTTTCGCATCAAATTTTGGCGCCGTTGCCGGGGATTAGCAAATTTGCTAATCCCTTGTTTATGTTTTTGTTTGTGTTTTATTTTTTTTATTTGTGTTTATTTTATTTTATTTTATTTTATTTTTTTTGTTATGTTTTTTTTAACTTTTGATATTTGATTTAGTTTTCCTTCTTTGATTTTAGGTACAAATGGAGCGAGATATGGCACTTGCATCCATCCAAGCTCAATTGGCGAATCTCACTGCTCAATTGACTCATAATGCCGAACGGACCACAATGCCAAGTGTCCCTACACTTGATGTGCCCTATGGGCAAGGATATCAAAGTCCTCAATTTTCTGCCAATGAAGATGTTTGGGGATATCAAGGCTATAACAAATCAAGGGGCAACATGTTTTCCAACGCTTGCAATTCAGATTGGAGAGGTAATTCAGATTATATGTGGGATGAACCTCAACAATTTCAACAAGGTGGATATTGGCAGCAAGACGAGTTCTATTCAAGACCTATGCAGCCACCACAGCATCCCCCACAACAATTCCAATCAAATCAAAGTATGCCCATGAATTATAATTAAATTCTTGAAGGACTAATTTTTGTGGCGCAGGGTTTACGAAAAGAAGAACAATTGCCGCCATCGGAAGAGTTCTATCAGTGGCCATATGAACCGTCACATCCACCACAACAATCAACCCAATTCAATTCAGGTACATCCTTGGATAATGATACACTTAATAAGTTACTCACCTCTTTGAATCAGGGAGTCGAAAATCAAAACCAGGAGATGCAAGACCGAGTCAAAAGAGTGGACGAATTGGATATGCAAGTTGGGCAGATTGTGGAATTCATGGCACAGATTCGAGATCAAAGTGAACTCTCCAACTCAAACATTGCAAATTCAAAGGCAGAAAGTGAAATCGATGAAGTCATCACTTTGGAAGGTGACATGGAGGATGAAGTTGTCCCAGAACCATCCAAACACAGCCCGAACATGGATGAATTGTTGCTGCAAGCAGAAGATGAGGATGACGACTTGGGCAGTTTAGAAGAATTCTTGCTGCAAGCTCCTCAAATCCCTATGTCATCCAACTCAGGTGAGGAAGTTCTAAATTCCCTTCATTCTAACATTATTCCACCGAATGTCCTTTGTCCTTGCAGGTTTTTGATTCCAAATACTAAAGAGAGTGAAAAAGACATTGTGGAAGCTCTTCCAAAGGTGCAAAGTGATATCCTAATTCTTGGTGCACCAAAACAAGTTCCCGATAGTATTGAAATGTTCAAAGAACCTTGCACACCAAGAAAAGGGATTCAAGAAAATGAAGTGGTTGAAACATATCAAGAATACATCCAAGAGGCTGTGCATGAGACAATCAAGCCCAAAGCAGTTGAGTTTGATGACACGGGACAAGCCACAACCATCATAGTAAACCTGGCCAAGTTCAAAGTCCCGGAAATGTTCAAAGATGTGGTGTTTGTCTTTGAGTTTGTGTCGGAAAAAGAAAGTAAGCCATCTTCTCCAATTTTAATTTTATGTTATACTAACAATCTAATTTTGATGATTCAGGCACCGTCATTAGAACTTAGACCGTTGTCGGATCATTTCAAGTACCACCGTCCGTTCAAGGATAAACCCATGCATTTGAATAACGAAGGGAGGCCTAGGAATCACCCACAATCAGATTTGCATTCCTAATCCTTTCTCTTTACTGCTTTCATTTTGTTTTGTTTATTTAGTTGTGATTTTTGTTGAAGAAAGTTAAACATAGTCTTTATTACATTAATTTACATATTTTTACATTGATATTTTTATTTTTTTTATTGTTTTGCCTTAAAAAAAAAAAAAATATATATATATATATATATATATATATATATAATAAACATCCATATAATAAAAAAATAAAAAAAATAAAAAAAAAAAATAAAAAAAAAATACTTATATTTATATATATAATTAAATAAACTTAAAAGCATAAATATTTTACAATAATGTGAACTAATAGCTTTCATTGGTCGTTGGTAGGTGGTGCCTCGGAGGTCGACGGAGCCCCAGAAAGACGAAGCGCCAGAGTTGGATCATTCGGAGCCTCAATACTTGGTGCAGCTCCCGAGGACGAAGGCAACACAAACCTCGGGAGTAACGCCATAAACCGTTGATGATCACTCTGAATCCGCACTTCGGACTCCTGCAGCTGATCAAGCTTCCTCTTCAAGCTTGTTGAGTAATTAGTTGCGAGCATGTGCAACTCCTTATTCTCATGCCTAAGCACTCTGACCTCTTGCCGAAGACTAGCCACTTCAGCCATCAACGACTCAACCTGACCAGATCGAGCAAGAAGGCGCTGGCCCATGTTTGATACTGAGCCTGCGCATCGGACGCTGTAGGCCAGAGAGTCCTGAACAGCCAGTTCGTCGGACCGCCTGGAAAGTATCCTAGTGTCTCTAGGAGTGAGCAGATTTCTGGCCACCACCGAAGCGGTTGTTTCATTCATCATCATGGAATCCCCAACTGTAAGAGGACCATTTGGGGATATGAAGGACGGCTGCCAAATGTTGGTTGGAGAAGACATATCAATATCTTCCCCAATATTCAAGTTAAGGCGACGGTCAGAAGGGCAAGACATATTTGAAGGTGTTGAGAAAATGAAGAGGTCGAACTGATCAAGAAAAAAAAAATGCAAGAAGGGAGTGTTTACAGGAGGGTGCTCAAGTGTGTTGTGGAACAAAATTAGCGCCTCTATAAAAAGAAGAAATCAAAGAGGCGCTCATCAGAAATCAAAGTGGCGTCCTCTCGCAAATCGAAGAGCCGGGTTCCTTTCTCAAAAGACGGACTCCGTCTCAAAAGTCGGACGCCTCTCTCAAAAGTCGGGCGTCTCTCTCAAAAGCCGGAGCAGTCAGGAATCACGAGGCGAGCAGCTTTTCCAGATTTGTCGTCACTCGTCACGCGCGCTGTCAGCTTTGCGCAAATTACGGGCTGCTTTGTTAGAAAGCGCGTAACTTGTACTGTTCATCCATCCACCGGCTGCCGACAGGGGTAAAGGAACAGTTTCGGTTGTGAAGAATCATTCCTATAAACGTCTACCTTCGCCATCCATTGCAAAGGCAAACCCCCTCAGCACTTCTTCATCTCCGAAAATGCATTCCCAATGAAGCCTCTCGAGTTACTCTGTGTTTCTCATTCCCTGGGATACCTTTGCAAACAAGTCATCAAGAGCTAGAGTATTTCATATCATGAAGGTTGAAAGCAAGAGTATCTCATATCATGCTTTCTCCCTGTCCTTTTCCTTGTCTTTGTGACAAGGAGAAAACGAGCAATCAGCCAGCACTCGGTGTCAATCTTCCGATCTAAGAACTGACTGCCTGGAAATCCTTCCTGATTGCTTACCTAGCATTGCTCTCGAGTGCTCATCTTCAACCGCTGATGTACTTCCGAAGAAGACGCCACATCTGCCTGGAGAACAGATAAGGCAAGTGAAAATGATTCCTTGAAGCATGTGGAGACAAGGTGCTGCTTCATCTTCAAGATCAAGTCTCATTTTCCTTGCTAAGAAGTTCCCCAGCCCAGTTCAAGAATAAACCTGTGGAACGATACTTCTTCAAAAGCAAAAGTATCTCATATCATCAGAGTCAAAGGCAAAGATATCTCATGGCATGTTTTTCCTTTACCCTTGCTCTTGCCTGCGAGACAAGGAGAAAGAAAGCAATCGGTCGGCACTTGGACAGATTGAACAAAGAAACAGACCACCACCTCTACCTCGTGCCTACCTGCCGTGCAGAAGAAACAAGCAGAGAAGAATGCAGCTTGCAGACTCAATCAACCCGGCAGAAGGAGTCCGAGTTGAAACCAAGAGCTCGAGAAGCTGCAACAACATATGGACACATCAACCACCACCACCAATCAAGTCTCCTTTTCCTTGCTAAGAAGTTCCTTAGGCCAGTTCGAGTTCAAAGCTGTGGAAAGTCACCAAACAGGACCAATGATCACTTATTAGTTTTATTCATTGTCTTTTATTTTCATTTTCAATTTTTCGTTTATTTTTTTTTATATATATATATTTTCTTGCGTGCTTAACTGATTTATTTCTTTTCTTTGCAGGAACTTTTGGTTATTTCCACCCTTGAAGTTGATTGCAGAATTTTAGCTTGGGGGGTCATCGCTTGATTTTACTGCAAATTAGGGAAGTTTTCAGTCCTATTGCTTTATTTTGTTTCTTTATATTTATTTTTTTTTTTATTTTATTTTTTTATTTGCATTTTATTACATTGAGGACATTGAGGACAATGTCTAGTTTAAGTGTGGGGGTAAAGAGTATAAAAATGACCAAATAAAAATGACCAAATTGAAATTTTTTATACCTTCGACTTTGAACTGGTTTCATTTGTTTCCATGTTATTGCTTTGTTTTCTTAATTAGTTTTGTTTTATTTAAAAAAAAAAAAAAAAAAATTCGGAAAATTTAAAAAATCCAAAAATATTTCCTTGTTTTCCTTATTGTTTTGAATTAGATTTTTTTTAGTTTCCAGACCCAATGATATAATTGGATAAAATTTGAACCATGATGATCAAGAACTTAGTTAACATGTGTTGTGTGAAATTCCTAATTCTCGTGTTAGTTTTGTACATATTTGATTATCTTTGAAAAACTAAACGCACATAGCCTTGTTGATGTGAAACTAAAGCATGATTTAAAGCTCCATATGTGAATTTAGTGACCATATACATCCTATGTGAGTTTTTGAGCCTATTGAAAGTGTGTGCATTTTTCATTCACTCCTATTCTTTCATGTGTGATGAACTTATGTGAGATACTTCTCTAGAACTTGCATAACGATCTTTCGAAATATTTGTCATTGATTGCATGAACTTGAAAATGATAGAGGCATTAGGTTTACCACCATGGCCCAAATAACCTTGTTTCCCAAAGAAAAATGATATCATTAGATTGCCAATTTGAGCCGTATTTGTGAGCCTTTTATTTCTTATCACCAGATATGTCTACCCTTATGCCTGAAATATTTTTTTCCTTACCCTTTCCAAGCAAGCTAATGAGTACTGTGAAATTATCTTATGAGAAATGTTTGTGAAGTACTTGGAGGGAGTTTGGCAAAAGAATAAGTGTGGTGGTTTTTCATATTTGTTTCTGCTTGAAAAAAAAAAAAAAGAAAGAAAGAAAGAAAGTTTGTTTATGAAGAAAATAAAAAGTGTTTAAAGTTTCAGTTTAAGGTTGTGGTTGGAGGTGACTTGAAGAATAGCTGGAAAGCTTGAGTTCTGATAAATCTAAACAAAAGAATTGCTTGCAATGTAGCTTGGAACTTGTGTTTACCTATTCTTTCGTTTCAATAACCCTTGCCCTAAACCTCATTACGTCCAATAAAAGTCCTCTTGATTAACGTTTTGCAATTATGATTGTGGAGAAGTGATCTTTATGCAAGCTTATGGTAGAACTTTCACATTTGATTCTTTGAGCGAAACACATTAAAACTAAACACATGTGTGATTGAGTGTGTTTCCAGTGAGAAGGTTGCTAGTTTGCATATGGTGATTTTAAAAATAAAAATTTTGAAATTGCATTAGCATGGCTATCTCACACACTACACTTCAAGGATGATTCAAAGATTGCTGCTAATATTTGAATAAGGAAAATGAACTTGGATTAACTTGTTTGGTGTTAACTATGGTTCTTGATGATTTGTGTTCTCGAATGAAGTTTTATGAGGGTCACATAGGGGGAAGCTAATAATTTTCATGTTATTACTTTTTCTGTTTTCTCTGTTTTGCTCGAGGACTAGCAAAAGCTAAGTGTGGGGGTATTTGATAAGCTCATATTTATACATATTTTACATCAAATTCTCTCGTCTTTTCTTAGTTAGTTTCTTATATTTTTGAGTTATTTACTTTGTTTTTGTGTTTTATAGAGTTTATCTAGCTAAGAAAATAAAATTAGCACAAGTAAGATTTTAAGTGACAAAATTCGTAAAAATTATCTTGCTCACTTATTTGATTTCAATTTCCAGTATTTTGTTTTCACAAAAATATAAAAGTTAAAAATTGAAATGATTATCAAATAGTACAAGAGGTGGTATGCACTAAGATTAATTTATGCATTCATGGTATATGCCTCAAGTAAAAATAAGGGGTAGAAAATGTGCATTAATATATTTTATATAGATTAAAATAAGCTGGGACAGAGGCTTTGAAGCTGGAAGACAGAAGCACGCTGCCTTTGCAGCTGGCAGCGTGAGAAAAGAAAAACAAACAGATAAAAAGAAGAAAAATATAAAGCTGAAGTGATGAGGCTGCCAGGCGGTGAGAAAGGAAATAAATAAAAAAAACCAAGGAGGACAGCTGCCTTAGGCAGCATGAGAAGGTGCAGAGGAATAAAGGACTGAGTGGCCCTTGACAGTTAAAGAAAAGAATGGGAGGTGGTGCCTGGCGGAAAGGAGAAAAGGCAGAAGGCGTGCGTGGAAGGCAACTGGCAGCTGTGTGAGTGGAGGGAAGAATCAGAAAATAAATAAAAGCAAAGAAAGAGGAAGCACGGGGGGGGTCTCGGGCGGAAAGGATAGAAGCTGCCTTGGCAGCTTGAAGACGCGGAAAGCAAGGAGACGCAGAGAGCGGTGCGAGGAGGAAGGTAGCAGCTGGGCGAGACGCAGGACAGCTAGAAGGGGAGAGGACTGACGCAACAGCAAGCTGCCCTTGGCAAGTCAAAAGGACAGCGTGAAAGGTGCGCGCGGAAATAGAAGAAATAAAAGGGGGCTGAGAAGGGAGAGACGAAAAAAAAAAAAGGAGCAGCTGCAATGGAGGAAGGCAGGACAGACAGAGCACTGAAGCACTCTCCTCTCTCGGTTAAATCTTTCCAAACTTATATTTTATTTCTGTTTTAATAATGTGTAACTAAATTTATTTTGGCTAGAGGTTAATTCAAAGCCATGAATATATTTGTAATATGAATTGATTACCTTCAGTTGTGAATTCTGAGTTGTGATTTAATTTGCTTAACTGCTTGATTGATAACTTATTTTTGTACGTCGATTAAGAATGCATACTTAATTTACATGCATGAATTTGATGCTAGAATATAAGTGAATTTCACCTAATCGTTATGAACTTATATTCACAAGTAGTGAAGGTTGTTATCCACAATCGTGTTAAGTGAATTCTAGGCTGGATTAACATGCGTATTCCATAGTTATGAATGCCTAGTCAATGTTTATGATTTCCGTTGAACTTAATGATCTTTGTTGAATGTCTCTATCATGCGTATTCCATAGTTAGGGACTTTGATGAGGAATAATTTGGTTGTAATGCGTATTCCATTCAATCCAATGAATCTAGGGAAATCTAAGAGTTAATTTAAGCGGACCTAATTAACTTGGAACATTGTCATTCACAATTTATTGAAAGAACAACTGAAAGTCAATTTAGGTTGCATATGTGTCATGTGTGGAGAAGAATCTTCTAGCCAGTCCGTCGCCCATCCATTCACCTTATTTTCATGTTTTTGTCAATTCTGTAATTTATTTAAGTTTAATTTACTTCTCGTCAAAAATCAATCCCCCATTTATTTTAAAGTGTTAAATTTGTTAGAAATCAATTTAGTTTGTGTTTTCTAGAGTCTTGAATTATTTTGAGTCTTTTGATTTGTTTTAGATTATTTGTTAGTTTTATTTTGAGTTATTCTAGTTAAGTGTTTTGAGTCTAGTTTAGTGTTTTAAATTTTGTTTTTACGTTTTTAATTTAATTTTACTTTGGTTAGCATCCCTAGTTAATCCCCGGTTAGAACGATCCCTACTTACATCATTACTACAATTGTCACAAATAGGGTTTAATTTGTGCGTTAACTTATTTTCGCATCATCTTTGGCGTTATTTCTCAAAATCTCTACTAATTAATAAAACCCTCTTTATCAACTAAAAGAGGGTGAAAAGAAAAATTAGTCTTCTATCACACAAAAAAAAGATGGGCAATAATATAATTTCAAAAGTCCAAATTTTACTGTTTTTTTATTGAAGCCTCACGTACAGGTGATATTAAAGTACCTCCAATATTTAAAAAAATAAACAATAAAAAAATAAAAAATAAAAAAAAAAAACGTCCCACTCCCCCACGTTCTCTCTCTCTCCCTCTCGCCTTCTCATTTTTCTAAAAAAATGTGTTCATACACACAAAGTGTGTAGGCAAATGCTAGTTTTAATTAGGATATCACCAAATGTGAAGTGAAGTACACCATCTATCCACTTTCTTGTACCACACCAATTTTCCTTGTATCTTTCGAATACATCATTGAGAGAGCTTAATTATAAAAGCTTATTGATTAGGAACTATCCAACCCAACACTTCACCTTAGGGAATCTCAAACCTAACTGCGAAGGCGAATACCAAACTTTAGGTTCATACCTAGATTTTAACAACTCAGTCGGGTGACGATTAAAAATCATTAACCCTTACTTCAAGATTAATGGTCATGTTCGACAATCTTTTGGAACTCATAGTTTTCTCACATAGCCTGTCGATGTTCGTGGTAGTCTTATAGACGACTTTCTCAGCGATCCCAGCAATGAGATTAAATTTCCTAAACACCGGCAGTTAGCTTTATACCAAAGTCATCAACTGTTAACTTTGGTTAAATTGGTACTTTTCTTGGGAGACATGATCTCCGTAAATGACATTCTTTTCTTTTTCCAAAAAGGGTTTAGTGGAAGAAGGTTGAAAATCTCACAAGTGTTGTGAAATTTGAGATATCTTTGATCTTGTCGATCTATCGACAATTTGTTAGCGATTTTTCGACTATAGTCTGTCCTTACTTACGACCGAGGAAAGTTAGTTTAGTCTGGGATGTTGAATATGAGTAAAGTTTCTGATAACCGAAGTGTTGTCTCACTGTACCTATGTTTTACACTTTTCGATGACATTGATCATTTCGAAATCCACGGTGACATTTTCCTCGGATGTTTCTACTATGTAGAGGCAGCATAGCGAAGTATCGCTTATATTTCCCAACATGTAGAACCATTCAAAATGAACCATCTTATTCATGACCTAGAGTTAATAGTTGTCATCTTCAGTTGAAATAAACCAAATTTCTGACGGCAACGATGGGAGAACTAGATCAACGTCTACGATTACACTATTGTGTATCACCCTGGTTGTACAAGATGTAATTACAAATTAGCGCTGTAAAAGACATTTACTAACACTTTCAGCCTGTCCTACCTCATTTCAATTGGAATCTATGAGTATTGATATGACGTTATTTACAAATCATCAAGAAATCGTGCGAGTGGTTATAATCACTTCATGTATATGAATGGAGTTGGAAATATCATCATAAACTCCCGGTACGAGGTATCTTGTACATGTGGAGATTATGATGATGTTTCAGTGATTATAGATTGACTTGACAAATTCCTCATTCTTGAATTTATCAGATTTTCTGGCGTTTCGATCAACATCTACTTAACTGTTATTCCATATGCGCTTCTTGATGCTGGAAAGCATTTCCGATCAACCTTGAATTCATGTATACCCTACTGAACTTCGTATTATTCTGAAGCAAATAATCGCTAAGGAAAGTCGCTTGGAGATCTAATTTTTAGTTTTGACCATTAATGCTTCAATCACCCAACAAATACTCTGTTGAACGAATTTTACCGTTGGGGATTAAATCTTCTGGAAGTTACCATTGTAGTGAGGTGTTATGCCTCCAATCCAGTTATCTTGTACTCTAGAATTGATAGACTTGTTTTGACTCTTAGACTCTTGAGTGTTCTTTTAGCCTTCTCGACACAGTTTTCACTAAATTCGAGAGAAATTTTCATAACGAATCTACTTGCTGAGGCATATGTGAATTACAATGTTCGGTTGCATAGTGTACACGATACTACTGTATCTCATTGTGATGCGTGTTTCGCTTCCAAGTCTTGGGAAGTCTTCTTGAAGGCCATGCATACTAAGCTTTTGTCTAACACCACATTTCACCCTCAGACTAACGGCTAGTCTGAATGAACTAAACGGACCTTTGAGAACATATTGCTTTTGTATGTTTTGTAGTTTTAGCCGGTTATGTTAGACACCTATCTCTGCTTATGTTGCGTACGACAATAATTATTATTCTAGTTTGGTTATGGTACTATTTGAGTCATGGTATAGAGATTTTATGCTCACTACATTATTGACAGATGAGTATTGCAAGTGTGTATTTGAATATTCGAGATTACAATTTTAGGAAGTTGTGTGCTATTTACATTGTCACCCGAAAGGGTTATACAGGAGCGCGGACGATGCGCTATGTATTTCCTCAGCCGTGGCCGGAGTTGGCCGGCTAGGTTTAGTTAAGTTTTTGGTGTGGTCGGAACTGCATAGAATCTGGCAGTTGCTATGGCAACCGACCGAAGAAGAAGAAGAAGAAGAAGAAGAAGAAGAAGAAAAAAAGGGCCCAAGCCCTAACTTGGACCAAAACCCGACCCAAACCATTTCTGAGTTGGGGAATATTCCTTATGTTGGCATTTTCGGAAATTTTTTGAAAACCCTCCTAGGCTCATTTCGACACCCCGAGTTTGTTTTTGGCATCCATTTAGTGAAATTTCGAAGTTTTAACATAGTTGACCACCGGGGCATCTCGGTTGACTATTAATTTTTCGTTGACTTTAGGACCTTCCTCAGCGTATTTCGACGTGCTGATTCTGAATTCGCTGTCTATTTCTCCAAATTCAAGCGTTTTAATTGAGTTTTACTAATGAGTCTCAATATTATGCTTATGTGCCATTATTATCGGAGACTCTAGCCTTCCTAGGCCGAACGGATGTGATATCACAAGTAACTGTGAGTGGGTCTTTTCCTTTTTATAGTATATATATATATAATTGTTAGTTTCCATTTATACATTTCATAAAGAGTTTTCTACAATACGCCTAGATTAGCGTGACGTTTATAAGATTGAGCACATTGATAAAAATTATGAAGTATGCTATGTCTTACAGGATGCACATGTATGTTATGTCCTACGGGATGCCATAATTATATCTACGGCTATGAATAATATTATGTTGACTAGAATTATAGAATCATTGTGGCATGATTATATTTATGTTATCTGCTCATCATTTGCTACACCCGTGTTAGTACTTACCCGTGCCAAGGCCAGGCTTTCACATGTATGTGCACATCGCATCGTACACTCACTTTGGATCCATTGTAGGTGCCAGTCCTGTCGTACAGGTTGCAATAGGCAACTCTGATTCGTATATGTTGTGCATGTTGGAAATGTGCCCTAAAACCAATCATATGATGATACTTTACGGACATTTCACATGTTAAACTAATATAGTTTAATATAAAGGGCAAAGATTATTGTTCGAAGCCGTCTCATATAAATGTTATACGCTTAAACGATAAGTCCAAGGAATATGTAATTGGGAGAATGCGATCTAAAGAAGTTAGATTCATGAGACCATTCTCTTTCGTATACATATCCTAAAAGTTCCTGATCATAGGATTGCCAATTGGGCATTGACAGTCCGTTAAGATCAGTACGTGCTATGTCTTCTCTTAGGAAGAGTGACTGGTCTCAAGTCATTGGTGTGACTGATACCAAGACAAGTACGTAGGTGCTCAATAGCGAATGAGTCCACTGAACACGATCAACGAGAAGTTCTCATACTCATGTCACATGAGAACTCATGGTTGGGATAATGCAAAGTAGTCATTTGACCTGAGGCATCATAGTTGTCTTGTGGTTAGGTCCTTGATCTTTGACTATGTCAATGTCACTCCATCTGAGGGTGTCCACGACATAGTTGGGGTTAAGCCACTTAGCCATGGAGGCAAGTGAATGCGCAACAAGGGATGTCTAACCTTCAAACCGTTTAAGGGAGAATACTCTATGATATGATTAAGAATCTATGGCCAAAGTATGAATGAGATTTAGGAAGTCGTTCCAAATCACATTCAAGGTAATCATATAAGTAAGAGAATCGCATTGGATAGAAGACATGAATAAACTATCAAACCAAACAATGTGGTTAAGAGTATTGTATTAGAGAAAGACCGTATTGCATTGTAATCCTAAACTGAATAGGTTCTCCACCTCTTCTGTTAGCTTGAGTAACCATGACATACTGCTAGGTGTCACTCATGGTTTGTGGAAGCCCTAAACGTGTATAATCACTAAAGGGAGAATTGAAAGTAAGTTTCAATTCACAATCGATCGTTAAGAGTAACAATCGCCCACTGCCTCGCTAAAAGGAACCTAATGGATCGTACACCGTGTAAGGTAGAGATTGAAGAAACAACAGAGATGAGTAAGGATAATTAAATGGTTTAATTATTTATGGCTAGGATTTATTAATATGTTAATTAATCAAACGAATAAGTTCGTTATAGACCTAGGGTTAGTTTTGGGCCTCAAGGCCCAATGGGATTTGAAAGTCAAACCCATTAACTCAAGTTGTATGACAACTTGAATAAACAAAGGGCTTGAAAGCCCAATAAACCCTTAAGGCCGGCCAAATAGAGGAGGGTAGTGAACTTGCTTTAATTGCAAGTTTGCCACTCCATTGTGAGGTGGTATAAAGGCAACTTTATAGCCATTTCATCTTTAGGGTTTTCTTTTAGGGAAAGGATGAGAACACAACGCTCTCATTTTCTCTCTAAGAGGTCGGCCCCCTTGTAGGAGATTAGCTAGCAATCTCTCATCCTCCAAGGTCACTCATCTCTTCTTTAAGTCCCTCCTTGGTGTGGAAAAATTAGAGGTTCTCAGTTTTGGGAACTCTCCTTGGTGTGGAAAAATTAGAGGTTCTCAATTTTGGGAACTTGGAGAATCCTTTCTAGCATCCTCCTCCAAGAAATCGATGGAACTAAGAAGCAAGGAATGAAGGCCCTCTCCTTGGGTGATTAGCCTTTGCTTATGCAAAGAGGAATCAACAAAGGTATAAAATATCTCAACTCACTATGTTCTTGAGTTGAGTCTTGGTTCACCTTTCTACTAGGCTTTGAATTTCATGGGTAATGTTTTGTTTTTTAGTGCATACAAGCATGATTCCACCTTTAATTGTTAATTGCATGCCATAGATGTTGCTCAAATGAACATGCTTTTCAAAAAAAATTCCTTCAGTGCATAGCGCCAGTTTTCACATGATTGCAGTATTAGAGCGTATATCATTATTACACCCAATCATGTTCATGTTAGAATATTTATCCATAAACTCGTGTGTCAACATCTATCGATGTGTATGCGATGTGATATGTTTATTTAGGTGAAAATATGTGATTATGGACGCCATGAACTTATTTACGAAAGTTGTGACGTATGGCATTCTTGAAATATTGCTGGTTATGGTAAGCATTTTTATACTATACTTAATATGTATATTTTGGAAATTATACTTGTTTTACTGCAAAAGGTTATAACGTTTTCAAAAGGTTTTTATTAAAACTTTATTTTCAGGCCCACTTACCCTTGTTTTTCAACCCTCCAGGTTTTAGCAACTTAGTTTTCGTATCGACGAGGATTCTTGGCAAATCTTGGTGTAGACGATTACCTTTGATGGTATAATTCTCACCATATTTTACTGTATTGTACTTATGCTCCGACATCACGTGTGACATAGGCTCATTCCTGCTCACATGCGCACTCTTGTATTTAGGCACTTTTAGGTTTAAATTTATTCACATTTTCCACATCACTACACTTTATGGCTTCGTCACCTTCCAGGTGTCGGTCAGCACAACTCAATTCGAAGTCCTAGTGGACATTTCAGGTCGGGGTGTGTCAACGAATCATTGTTGCCCATTCACCATAAGAAAGAAGATTCGAAGCTAGACGATGAGATTGTTACCCTGAATGTATTGCATTCATCCTTAGCAGCCATCAACTCGTCTATTGAACATATTGTTGTCACCACCTCTTCATCTTATTTTGAGGATATGGTCTGGCAATTTATTCACAAGGAGAGATGAAAAACGCCATCACAATCGAGTCCTTGTGGAAATTCAACGCACCATATTCAAAGTCCCTTGAAAGAAACCACTTCTTCTGACCAAGGTTCGGAGGTACCTTGATTTCTTGCCACCTTAGGCATTCATCTATCATGGTACCATGTCTCACCTATACATAAAATAAAGCGCTTGTTAGAAGGCAACCTAGTTGGATTTGTGTTCTTTTCCTTTATTTGTTTTCTTTTACTGCATTCCATTCATTTTTTACGCATCAAAGACAACACTTAGTTTAGGTTTTGGGGTGTGGGATTGAAATTTTCTATTTGCTTTTAGTTTTGGCTAAAGTTTGTTTTTGCTTACTATTGTGAATGTATATGAGGGCTATGTTTACAATCAAGACTATGGTGTTGTCATGAAAATGTTTCGTATCATAATTTTTTTCACAAAGCTGGTACTCTTTGACTTGTTATAGTGATAAAAGTATCATGCTCAAAATTCTGGAAGAAGGATAGTGGAGACTACCATGGTGAGCTATTTTGAGCCTATTTGCTTCTTTAAGATGGTTTAAAATGTTTCTAATCCTATCTTTTTCTTTCAAACTCAATTCAAAAGATCTCATTATTTCTCTTTGATTGAATGCTAAGAATAATCATATGTTGCAAATACCATATGCTTGTTATCACTAATGAATGAACTCATTGAGGCGATGTTAGGCTTTGCATGTTTTAACCACTAAAATGCTTAATTCACATCCTTTTATGTGCTCTGTTCACCCTTGTTGCAGCCAAACACTTCTAGCCTGATTCTTTCATCACCCCCACCAAACTTTACCCATCTTAGCCCATTACAGCCACACCTTACAGTTTGGGGAATACTGAAGTGATGAAGACAAAGATAGATTGAGCTCTGTATCAAGAATGTGGCGTGTACAGAGGTAACATGTGCTGGAATTGCAAAACAAGAAACAAAGTTTCAGAAATAAAAAAGAAAAAAAGGAAAAGAAAGATCAAAGAAGTTGTAATTTTCAAATCTTTATCACACATGGGTCCTGGACGCCAAGAACAAACAACGAAGACCATTTCAAGAGGAGAGCTTGCTAGTATTACAAGGAAGACACTTTGATATGTCCCAAGCTTTAGTATTTCCTATCCATTCTTTCATGGCCTTAGCCTAAGCCTTACATTACAACCTTATGAAAGACCTAGTTGATATTTGAAGATGTATTCATGGGTGCTGGTAAGTATGTGTGTTATCCATATTCTTAGTATTTGATTCCTTTCATGAGATTTGTTCAAAATCGTGCTTTTATCTCATATTTCGTATGTGAGCATTTTGATTCCATTTCACATAACTCCACTTACATATGTTTGTTTAGAGACTACACCTTAGGATCTGTGTGAAAATTTGAGTGATATCTATGAGGACTAAAGTCGAGGCGAATTCTAGCTTTGGCATTTGAGTATGGTGTCTTTGATGTCATGAGTCATGGAGTAATAATTTTAACTATACACATGATACGATTCATTGAAATGGCAGACTTTTGGTTTGAATGTATGACTACACTTTCATTGGTTCTTATTAGTTTGTTTTAAGTATGTTTTAACCAATTTATTTGCATAGTCTGTAGATGTTTGTGGGTGTCATCGCTGTAAAGCCTCAGGAGACACAACTCCTCCTACTAGGGACCCCTAGAGGTTTTGCACATGCTCAATGCAATTGTTTAGCCAACGAAAGTGGTCTAGTTAGACTTTTCTTTGTTTTGTTTGTTTTTAGTTTTAGTTTTGCTCGAGGACTAGCAAAAATCAGGTTTGGGGGTATTTGATAACTCATATATTTCATACATTTATACCATCCATTTCTTGTCTCTTTATGATGGTTTTGAGTTAAATTGGTTGTGTTTTACCCTATTTTGTGTTAATATGCAATTACATATGCTTTAGGATCAATTTGAAATCAAAATAAGTGAAAACATGCTATTTTTGGAGGTGGCCCTTATTCAAATGTGGAAAGAAGTTTAGTTGTTGTTTTGAAGCCCAAATAATGAATCCAAAACAAATCTGGCTTGTTAGAAGACCAAGAGCATAATGGGAAAGGAATTGAAATCTCTAGCCTAATTTGGAGGAGCCAAATAAAGAAAAACGTTCAAAAACTTGGCTTAATGGTTAGGACCACCTTGCAATCTGCTGCTGCCTTATTTAGCATATAAATACTAGGGTTTCACAGCACTTTTACATAAGCCCCCTTTGAGGATGCCCGAAGCTCTCTCTCTCTCTCTCTCTCTCTCTCTCTCTTCTCTTTCTTTGGCCTTTCTTCCAGAAACAAACCCCTATTTCCCTTCACCATCCACTACCACTGAAGAAACCATGCAGCCGCGATGTGCTTGAAGGAGTTCCACACTTGAATTGCTTTAGAGGGTTTCTTCTATGAATTTAATTTCACTCATGTTGTTCTTCATATCTATATATTTTATAGGAGCATATTTATGCGACTTAGTTAGCCTGTTCTTGTGTCTTTATGTTGTTATTTCTTAGTTAATTTAGTATTTCAAGCCATTTTCGTGTGTTTGTAGGTTTAAAGGGCTAAAGTGGCAAAAAGTGCATTTTAGTGCCTTTTGGAGCAGTTTTGGGCTTGGAATGAATATCACATGCATGGAGCAATAGGGATGGACGAAAATGAAGACCAAAAGAGGCTAGAAATCAAGAGAAGTCAGAATGGAAGCTTGGAAGACAAGGGAAGACACAATTCAACCTATTCCTACAAACGTGGCGCCTTGTCCCCTTTGTGTTTCCTCCTTGTCCCCTCCTTGTGCAACAATTCCCCTTGCCATGTTTCCTTAGTCCTAAACCATGTAAAACATTCCCTTTCTTCTCTAAGACACTTTGGGACATCTAAATCTCAGCCCTAAACCCTTGCCGCACCTTTCCTTGCACTTTCCTTCCCTTGCCGCACAAGGGAGACCATTCCCTTTCCTAGTTTCTGCCATAAACCACTTTCGCCTTTTCTAAAAGATTCCTGCCGCATATCCCTTAGTCTTTTCTCTTTAATTTCTGACTTTTACTCCTTGTGGGACTAAATAGCTAAGTTCTAAACCTTTCCTTTAATTATGCCGCACCCTAGCCTTAATTACCTAGGGTTTTGACATGTTTTGGGAGAGATATATACCTTTGTCGCAACCTTGGAGAGGATCATCAGATCATCCACCATTCAGCATCACAAATCCATACACAAACATCTTTGCCGCAACCATCAACTCACCTTCTCACCACCATACATACTTTCAGCCATTCTCCCATACAAACCACCACAAAAACCTTCACCCAACCCTTGTGCTGCAACAAAGGAGGACCCTTGGACGTGCTTGCCATTCAAGTTGGATTCCTGGAATGTTTTTAGGTGTTTTCAATCTTTTGTTTCAATGTTTAAGTTTATGTATCTTTGTTTTGCAAACATGAGGAGCTAAATCCCTTTTAGCTAGGGGGAATTTCGAAACCATGATCATATTTGCAATATGAATTGATTACTTCGAGTTGTGATTTTATGAATCGTGAATGCAATTTACATAACTGTTTGATTGATAACTTATTCTTGTTTGTGGATTAAGGATGCATACTTAGTTTGCATGCATGAATTTGGTGCTAGAATACAAGGGAGTTTCACCTAATCATTATGAACTTGTATTCATAAGTAGTGGAGGTTGCTAGTCACAATCGTGTTAAGTAGATTCCTAGCAGGAGTATCATGCTCATCATAGTTACGAATGTTTTGTCAATGCTTATGATTTTCATAAAGCTTAATGATCTTTGATTGTATCTCTATTATGCTGTTCATGTAGGGAACTTTTGAAGAATAATTTGGATTGCCGATGCGTTATCCATCCAATTCAACGATATAAGGAAAATTTGAGGGTTAATTTAAGCGTACCTAATTAATCTGGGGTGTTGAGGTTCATGGTTTATTGAAAAGCAACTGGAAATCGTTTTGTATGCAAATGTGTCATGTGTGGAGAATAACCCTCTAGCTAGCTTATCATCCATCCATTTATCCCAAATTCGTCCAAAATCTATTTTAAGTCTTTAGTTACTTGTTTTTACTTAAAATTCATTCAAAACCCAATCCCCTTTACTTTAGTGTGTCAAATTAGTTAGAATCTGTCTTAGTTTGTGTTTTTAAGTGTTTTGAATTTTCGTCCAAATCACTCTCTAGTGTCTAGTTTGAGTCTATTTAGTTGTTTTAAGCTGTTTTGAGTCATTCTACTTAGTTTTGAATCTTTTCAGTTTGTTTTGAGTTCTTTAAGTCTAGTTAAGTGTTTTAAAGTTTATTTTTATGTTTTTAAGTCAGTTTAGAATAGATTAGCAATCCCTCCTAATCCCCGATCCAAAACGATCCCTACTTATATCTTTACTACAATTGTCAAAAAGATGGTTTAATTTGTGTGTTAAGTTAATTTTCGCATCAAATTTTGGCGCCGTTGCCGGGGATTAGCAACTTTGCTAATCCCTTGTTATTTCTTTTTGTTTATTTTCGTGTGTTTGTGCTTTAGTTTCTGACCTTGTTTTGTTTTCTTGTTTTTAGGTACTAGTTTATGACTCGGAGTTCTCAACCGGTTCGTGAGCATATCTTAGACTTTGACGACGATTTCGAGCAGACTTTGAGAAGGAAGAATAATCAGCACGAATCCAATCCACCTAGCCCTGACCCCGTGCTTGAAGAAGAAGAAGTAGAAGAGCAAGAGGAACCCACGGCAGAAAGGGTTGTTGTGGAACAACCAGTCATGGCGGCCGATAACCGAACAATCAAGGAACTCTCGGCCTCAGGATTGGATAATGCCGTGCCCTTATGCATTCAATATCCAAGGGCGGCACAAGACAAGACCGACGAGTTCGAATTAAAGACTAAGTACCAATCAACTTCATACCTTCAGGGACCCAGTGAAAGAGCCATGTTGAGGCACCCCTGTTGAAGCACAAGAGTTTCTCTCGAACCAGGAGCCCAATCACATCGTGACACGTGTCAATATCGGAATAAAGCTCCTAGAGTCCCACATCAACCGCGAATGGAGGCGAGTGACTATCCTCAACTATAAAAGATAACCATTCTCCTACAATTTGGGGCTAATGTCATTACTGTGCTTAAACTCGTCATTAGAACCCCCTAATGATGATTATGCTTGAACCTATGTATTGTGTAAACCCTTCATTATTAATGAGAACTCATCTACCCCTTGGACGTAGCCAAACTTAAGGTGAACCACGTACATCTTGTATTAATTCCCTATTTGTATCTCTTTACATATTATTATCACTAGGTGACCGAAGCAACCGGGCGAAGGTCACAAACTCGACACTTTACGTTGTTCCAAAGTCTCACTAATTTAGTGCATCAACTCAAGGAGCAAATGAAAGAAATGTAAGGAATGGAAATTCATCTTTCTTATATAGTTCAACATGAGGAAAGGAATTCAAACTCAACTCATGAAAAAGCCCCACATGTCAAGCTTTGGGAGTTCCACATAAGCTAGGAAAATTCAAAGAAAAAAAAATCCAAACCAATTAATTAACAAACTAATAATTATTTCGATAACTATTAATCAATTAATTAATTGTTAATTACTAATTAGTTATTTATTAATCAACTAATTAATTGATTAATAATTATTAATTAATTTCAAACATGTGGAGGTGAATTAAAGTTTCAACACATAGGAAGCAACTACAACATGTCAAAAGCTTCACACGTTCTTGATCAAGACAGTGCGAAGCAAAATCAATTTATATGGTTCTCTGAACCTTCAACACTCCAACATGTAGGAAGCTTCACACATAGGAAGCAACTACAATATATCGAAAGCTTCACAAGTTCTTGATCAAGACTGTGCGAAGCAAAATCAATTTATATAGTTCTCTAAACCTTCAACACTCCAACATGTAGGAAGCTTCGCACACTCTTGAGAATGTGCAAAGTAAAATCAATTTATGGTGTCCTACGACTAGCTTCAACCACTCAAGATATGTGCCTAAGCAAAAAGCTTCAACACTACAACATGTAGAAAGCTTCACGCACTCTTGATCAAGACTGTGCAAAGCAAAATCAATTTATAGTGTCCTACGACTAGCTTCAACCACTAAAGTTATGTGCCTAAACAAAATGCTTCAACCTAAAAGTTTCAACCAAGAAGCTTCAACTAAAAAGTTTCAACCAAAAAGCTTAAACAGTACAAAATGTAGAAAGCTTCACACTCTTGATCAAGATTGTGCGAAGCAAAACTAATTTACGAGATCTTATGAACAACTTCAATTATTCAAACTATGTGCCCAAACAAAAAACCTACAATAAAAAATCTACAATCAATAAACATTCACTCATCAAACCACAACCATCAACTTTTACCTATTAAACCATTTTTCAACACATAAATCTTTATCACAAATTTCAATAAATTCACAAAGCCCAAGATTTTTTTCTAATCTATGCAACCACAACCATATGAACAGAAACTTTAAACATAAACTTTCTTTTTCTTTTTTCTCCATTCACATGGTCCCTATTATATACTATGTAAAAGTATGTGTACATAGTTTCAGACATATTATATAAACAGAGGTTTGACTAACAAATCATATTCTAAGTTTGAACTAAGCTAAACACAGCTTGGAATAAAAAATGCAAACAAATGATGGACAAAAACATAAGAGATTAACCAGTGATGAAGATGCTACTAAATTCTGAATCTTCCTCAAACTTTTGAGCCTCGATGACAGCGACAAAATGCCCAAATCATATCGTGACGGGGACAGAGAACCCAGCAACTTGCAGACCCACGACTCACAGAACCACTCCTCTTCTGTAAATCACCAGCACAACCCAGCTACAGCCACCCACCTGCGACCTGCACAACACAACTCAGCTTCTGCAACCCCTGCTAAGCAGCGGTCTCAGAGCAAAACTTGCAAACTCCCTTCGCAAATACTGCAGGCCTGCGCCCTCAACCTGCTCGTGCTCTTCTCTGTGTCGCAGCCCAATCGCGTGAAGGAGGTGCAGAAGCTGGGTTTTTACTTCGAAGCAGTAGCTGCCAACAGTTTGTGTTCTGAAGCTACGACACAGCAGAGAAATTAAAGAGCAATTTCCTTTGGGTTTTGGTGCGTCTGCATAAGGAACACCGAAGAGAGAGGGCACAAGGAAATGTTATGTTGATACAGACTGCACAGTCACAGGCAGAAGGATAAGGAGAGCTGCCACTGTCTACCGTGATGCGTTGGGAAAATGATCCTTTCCAAGGATTATAGGGATCTCGCAATCGTGACAGTTCATTATACATCGTGCAGTCCGTTTTTATTAGGTACTATTTATATTTAATTTTAAATTTTGAAATGATTTCTGACCGCACGATGTATGATGAACGGTCACGATCACAGAATCCCTAGAATCCCTAGGAAAAAGATCCAACGAGGATCCTTTTCCGATGTGTTGGGCTGTTGAACAAAAAAAAATAATAAAAAGAAGAGACTTAGTACTGGTTTGGTACTGATGTGATTTTATAAAAAGTGGATTTAAAAAAAAGCTAAACTCAAAAAGATGTTTGGTAAACACTTAAAAACAGCTTATTTTCACAGTTTTTGGGTGAAAAAAAAGCTGAAAACGTGAAGCACCAAAATTGAGCTTATTCTCACAACACAGCAAAAACAGTTTTTTTTCAAAGCACAGCAATACCAAAACAGCCTTCAATAGAGTGGGGAGCTACGCCAAAAAAAAAAAAAAAAAAAAGAAATTAGAAAGAAGGGGGACAGATGGCAAGGGAAGAATGATGAGGCTAGTGTAAGATCCCACATCGCCCAGGGGAGTGATCCTTATATGTATATTCTCATCCATACCTAGCACGAGGCCTTTTGGGAGCTCACTGGCTTCGGATTCTGTAGGAACTCCGAAGTTAAGCGAGAAACGGGCTAGAGCATTCCCAGGATGGATGACCCACTGGGAAGTTGCTCGTGAGTTCCCAGAAACAAAACCGTGAGGGCGTGGTCGGGGCCCAAAGCGGACAATACCGTGCTACGGCGGAGTCGAGCCCGGGTTGTGGTGGGGGCCCGGGCCAGGATGTGACAATTTGGTATCAGAGCCTAACCCTGGCTGTGGTGTGCCGACGAGGACGTTGGGCCCCGAAGGGGGTGGATTGTAAGATCCCACATCGCCCAGGGGAGAGCGATCCTTATATATATATTCTCATCCCTACCTAGCACGAGGCCTTTTAGGAGCTCACTGGTTTCGAAGTTCATCGGAACTCGGAAGTTAAGCGAGTAGCGCACGAGAGCACTCCCATGATGGGTGACCTACTGGGAAGTTCCCGTTTGAGTTCCCAGAAACAAAACCGTGAGGGCGTGGTCGAGGCCCAAAGAGGGGAGAGATCCATAAATGTATATTCTCATCCCTACCTAGCTCGAGGCCTTTTGGGAGCTCACTGGTTTCGGAGTTCATCGGAACTCGGAAGTTAAGCGAGTAGGGCACAAGAGCACTTCCATGATGGGTGACCTACTGGGAAGTTCCCGTGTGAGTTCCCAGAAACAAAACCGTGAGGGTGTGGTCGAGCCCCAAAGAGGGGAGTGATCATTATATGTATATTCTCATCCCTACCTAGCACGAGGCGTTTTGGGAGCTCACTGGCTTCGGAGTTCATCGGAACTTGGAAGTTAAGCGAGTAGCGCACGATAGCACTCCCATGATGGGTGACCCACTGGGAAGTTCTCGTGTGAGTTCCCAGAAACAAAACCGTGAGGGCGTGGTCGGGGCCCAAAGCGGACAATATCGTGCTACGGCGGTAGAGAGAGCCCAGGATGTGGTGGACCCTGGGTCGGGATGTGACAATTTGGTATCAGAGCCTAACCCTGGCTGTGGTGTGCCGACGAGGACGTCGGGCCCCTAAGGGGGGTGGATTGTAAGATCCCACATCGTCCATGGGAGTGATCCTTATATGTATATTCTCATCCCTACCTAGCACGAGGCTTTTTAGGAGCTCACTGGCTTCGGAGTTCATCGGAACTCGGAAGTTAAGCGAGTAGTGCATGAGAGCACTACCATGATGAGTGACCCACTGGGAAGTTCTCGTGTGAGTTCCTAAAAACAAAATCGTGAGGGCGTGGTCGGGCCCAAAGCGGACAATATCGTGCTACGGCGGTGAAGAAGGTCCGGGATATGGTGGACCCCGGGTCGGGATGTGACAGCTAGGGTTGAAAATCTAAAAAAAAAAACAATAAAAAATAAGGGCTCGTTTGGATATGTTTTTAAAATTACTAAAAACATTTTTAGAAAAAAAAAAAATTTTGGTTCCAAAACCACTTAAAGTGCTTCTGGGAAGAAGCACATAACTTGTGCTTCTTCCAGGAAACACTTTAAGTGACTTTTCAAAAATATTTTCACCAAAAGCGCTTTTAGTCATTTCAAAAACACATCCAAACGAACTCTAAATGAATAGGAAGGTAGTGCTGGGCATAAGTGACAAAAAGGGGGAACACCCCGAGAAGGGCCCTGGGCCTTAAAATTTGGGCTGCATAAAGCTTAAAATAAAGAAAAATTGGTGTGGGCCTCCTCTCCCTTGGGCCTAACAATCTTCATTAAAAAAAAATGAGAAAGGAGTTTTGGGCTGCCACTTAGAAAAGAAAAGGTAGAGCTTTGTTATTTTGACAACTTGGCTACAAGAAAAACACCTCTTTCGGCAATCTTCCTAGCTGAGGGACTCTTACTATATGCAACTACACTTTGGTACTCAGAAGTTTTGTGATTACTCCACAACTTAGATTTTTGCAAGTCCCCAACCAAAAAACTTTCCAAACTCAGGGACTTCGGGAGTAATGTTTGTACCATAATTCACTAATTTCGTAACTACCAAATACTGGTCAACTTCATAACTTCAAGGACCCACTGAAGGAGTCGTGTTGAGGCACCCATGTCGAAGCACAAGAATTTCTCTCCAACCAGGAGTCCAATCACAACGCGACACGTGTAACATCCCACATCGACCAACGGAGAGTGGATGATGTGCCTTATACGTACATGCCCACCTCCATATAGCACGAGGCATTTTGGGAACTCACTGGCTTCAAACTCGACTCCACTGTAGCATGATATTGTCCACTTTGGGCCCCGACCACGCCCTCACAGTTTTGTTTCTGGGAACTCACACGAGAACTTCCCAGTGGGTCACCCATCATGGGATTGCTTTCGCCCGAACTCACTTAACTTCGGAGTTCCGATGGAACCCGAAGCCAATGAGTTCCTAAAAGGCCTCGTACTATAGGAGGTGGACCCCCCTTAAGGGCCGGACATCCTCATCGGCACACTCGCACCAAACGGCAGAGTGGCTCTGATACCATTATGTCACATCCTAGTCCCGACTCCACCGTAGCACGATATTGTCCGCTTTGGGCCCCGGCCACGCCCTCATGGTTTTGTTTCTGAGAATTCAGACGAGAACTTCCCAGTGGGTCACCCATCTTGAGACTCCACCGTAGCACGATATTGTCCGCTTTGGGCCCCGGCCACGCCCTCATGGTTTTGTTTCTGAGAATTCAGACGAGAACTTCCCAGTGGGTCACCCATCTTGAGATTGACCTCGCCCGAACTCGCTTAACTTCGGAGTTCCGATGGAACCCGAAGCCAGTGAATTCCCAAAAGGCCTCGTGCTATAGGAGGTGGGCATGTACATATAAGGCATATCACCTCATCTTCGTTGGTCGATGTACATATAAGGTATATCACCCCCTCTTCGTTGGTCAATGTGGGATGTTACAACATGTGTCAACATCAAAATAAACTCCTTAAGTCCCACATCAACTACAAATGGAAGCAAGCGACTTTCTTCAACTATAAAAGAAGACCATTCTCCTACAATTAGGGGCTAATGTCATTATTGTACTTAAACTCGTCATTAGAACCATCCAATGATGATTATGCTTGAACCTATGTATTATGTAAACGCTTCACTATTAATGAGAAACTCCTCTACCTTGTGGATGTAGCCAAATTTAGGGTAAATCAGGTACATACTAAGTGACCAGAGCAATCGGGCGAGGGTCACAAACTCAACACTTTACGTTGTTCCAAAGTCTCACTGATTTTGTGCATCAACACACATCATGCTTAATCTTGGTGGACATGTGAATGAATGAAGAAACTGCTATGCAAACATCATGCCATGTGATTTCTTTGGTTCTTTGAAGTTTTCTTGTTCTTAATGGATTCTTAATTGGTAATCTAAGTTGAATATCACAACTAGGTTGCAGATTATGAGTACTTGACCACAACCGCACGTCAAATGGATGATCATAAATAAGTAAAATGAACCTTACTTGCAGATTGGAGGGTTGAATACACTTGGAATTAATTTTCATGGAATTGGCTTGTAATGTTCAATTAGTATCCCTAGTCTCATCCCAACGTTAATCAATTAATCATCTTTATCTTGTCTTGCATTTTTAAATTAATTTAGTTTTCAAAACAAAAATCCAATTTCAGTTTGTGTTTTCATTGTTTAGTTAGGGTCCCTATAAAGCTAAAATTTGTAGAGGTTTAATCAGTCCCTGTGGTTCGACACCCTTATTTGACCCATTATACTATCCTTATATTTGCACTTGGAAGGAATACAACAACAATCGTATAATCGCTCAAATAACTTTTTAAATTTTAGTGTTTAAGTGAGAGAAACATAGTTTTTATTTATTGGATAACCTTATATGACCAAGGGCTAGTTTCTGTTGTGCTGTAAAAATAATCAGCTATGAAATAAAGAGTTAGGTATTTGGTAAATTAGACTTACAAAAGGATTTTGAGTTTTAAGCAGTATCAAAGTATTTGGTATATAAAAGTGTTGTGAATACTATAATGACAAAAAAGACAAGCTATTCATCTATATTTTTTAATATTTTATTATTTTCTACAAACTCTACGCGTGCTCTCTCTCATCTCCCTCATTTTCTTCGTCCTCTCTCCCCATACCCATCTTCCCTCTCTCTCTCTCTTCGCTCTCTGTCATCAAGATTCTTTGCAATCAGAATTTTTATTTTTGAAGCAGCAATTGGAAAGCAATAAATTGAAATCAAGCAAAAGTTTGTGTGAAAGAACGACTTTTGCGGTGTAATCTAGGCAAGTCCACGACTCCAAGATTGAATCCAAATACAAATTTCTCGCCATAAAAGATGGTGGTTTTTAATGATGTTGCACAATAAAAACAAGAACAATATTACCAAAGAATGAAGAACATAAAAATGAAAATTTGTCTTGGGTTGAGTAGCGGACAATGTCGCTTTCTTTAAGACATTTTCCGGCTCTGCCCAATGTGTGCAAGCAGTTCAAATAACACCAGGCCGTCCCCAGGATAAAACAGCCCATAATCCTTCTGTCTAGACTTTCCTTGCACTGAGGAAAGTTTGAAAACTATCACCCTCAAACTGCTCAGAATGCTCAGTGTTTTTAGCTAGTTTTTTTTTCTTCAGCTTTTCGTCCCTTATACTTCGACTAAAGAGAGGTCCTTATATTTATACAGAAAACCCAAAGTTAATGTTGAAGAGGTTGAAGAAAATGTGGCCTAAGAATCAAGCCAAAAAATCTAGAAGTGATCACCTAGTTAAGGAAGACTAGGTCTTTACTTTTATCTTCAAAACAAAATATGTTTAATAGAAAAGAAGTGGTCATCCCTAAAAATAGGAGAGCTAGTTTCTGAATAAAATTATAACTAGTTTTTAAATAAACACAAGGTTCCAACAATCCCCCACTTGTTTATTAAAAACAAAACTTGTTTATTGAACATTCACGTTATAGAGATGTGCTTAAGCATAGGTGTTATTCAACTTGAACCAGTACATAGTGTCATTGCTTCAAAACAACAAGAGTAACACTTGGTTTTGAACTTTACCTCTGACAACAAAGCACACACAACTCTTCTAGGGTGAAGTTCGAAGCCAACACATACCGGCATTGTGCTTGTATCCTGGTTTAGTGATAATGCTAAGAAGTTTGCCCTTAAACCTCATAATAGGCAGCCTCACCTTCATCATCACATAGATGAAACTATCAAGGACATTCCTACAACTAGATCTCCCACTCAATAGAGGAGTATAGTTCTCATTAAGAGTATTATAAACTCATCCTTTCAATCGTTATAGGATGTCATGCTTCTGTAAAGAATTAAAATAACATTTCCCAGTAACATAACAGGACTTCATATCACTTCATGACTTGTTATTACCTTTTGAACCCATTTCTTAGGATCTTCAGTCCATTGGTTAGGTTACCATCACAAGTGACTCAACTATCCAAGGGCTTTAACCCCATTCCTTTGGAGGTTTTCCAAACTTTTTTCACAAGCTAATCCTTTCGTCAAAGGATCAACAATATTATCCTCGGACCTTACATGATCCACTCTAACAACTCCACTAGAGAGAAACCCTCTAATTGTGTTATGTTTTCAACGTATTTGATGTCTATTACCATTGTAATATTGATTCTCAACCTTTGCAATAGCTGCAGTGCAATCACAATGAATGAGAACAGCTGGTATAGGTTTTTCCCATAAAGGAGTGTCGGAGAGTAAGTCTCTTAGCCACCCTGCCTCTTCACTGGTAGTTGCTAATGCAATTATTTCTGATTCCATTGTAGACTGAGTCTGTTTCTTAGGCTTCTATGACAATACAGCTCCTGCTATCTTAAAGATGTAGCCATTTGTCGCTTTGGAGTCTTTTGACAGTGTGTTCCAATCAGCATCGTTATATCCTTCAAGGACAGCAGGAAACTTCTCATAATTTAAACCATGGTTAATGGTTCTTCTAAAGTATCTCATTACCCTTTCAATAGCCCGTCAACGCTCATCATTGGGATTGCTTGTAAATCTGTATAACACTCCCACGACATAGGTTATATATGGTCTAGTGCAATCAGTAGTATAACGGAGGCTACCTGAAGGGAAATTTATGAGATTTCATGTGGGATTTCATAATGACTAGCATGCATATACAAATCAAAATTTATATACGAAAGCAACGGAAGCATGTTATCAAATAATATTAAAGCACTAGTCATATAAATCCCCTTCAAGATGCAGAGGTTTATGTAAGATGCATCAAAAACAAATTTATATAAGAACAAAGTTTAGGAGTAGTTTTATACCTCTTGATCTAGATCTTAGACCAAGGATGGACCACCTCCAAGACCTTTGCTCCTTGAACTCCTTGAGCCTAGCCTCCTTCCTTGCCTCCTCCACTTTGTTAGAATGAGTGCTCCTAGGTTCTCTTCAAGTTTCCAAGATTGAAAACCTCTAAAGATCCTCACCCACTAGTGTAGTGAGAAGGATGAAGGAATAACCAAAGGGGTGAAAAAGATGATTAGTTAAATTCCCCCTAAGGTGGCCGGCCCTTTGAGAGTGTTAGAGAGATATTTCTTTTTCTCTTTTGTTCTTTAAACACTTCAAAAAACCCTAATGAAAAATATCTCTATAAAGTTCTTTTTATAGCCAAAAAGAAACAAGTCAACATTTGACCTTTCTCTCCCTCTTTCACTCTATATGGCCGGCCCCCTCTGTGTTGTTTGGGCTTTGGGCTTTTATTTATTTCAAGTCATCCAATGCTTGAATAAAAGCCCAATGGGTTTAGGCCCAATGGGCCCAATTAAACCCGAACGTTTCTTTAAGCCCAAAACGATCTTATATCGCTTTTATGATTTCTTTAGACTTTCTAATTAATCACAACACTTAATTAATCCAATTAATTATTTCCATCATCCATTAATTACTCACTACAAGAGTGTATTGGTGAACAATCGTTTTAGGTTCTAATTAGCAAGGCAGTGAGGTGATTGGCACCAATCCAATTGATTATTGTTAATCCAATCACCTAGTGAATTAAAACTTACTTTTAATTTACCTTCTTCTTTGACAACTACATTTAATCATCTAGAAGAACTCACAAACCATGAGTGACATCTAACCATATATCATGGCTACCCAAGCTAATGTAGAAGTTGTTCAGAGAACCTATTCAGTTGGAATTACAATGTAATTCGATCCTTCTCTAAACAATACTCTCAATCACACTATTAGGGTATGGATATAATATGTCAAACCCCTAATGTGATCATTCCTTCTTATATGATTCAATTGAGTCGTATAGGAACGCTTTCCTATATTACGCTCGATACTTCGGCCGAAGATTCCCGAATCATATCTTAGAGCATTCATCCTCTCATAACGAGGATTAGAGATTCCTTGTTGAGCATTCACTTGCCTTCATGACTAAGTGGCTTAACCCCAACTATGCCGTGGACACCCGCAGATGGAGTGACTTTGACATAATCAAAGATTAAGTACTTAACGACAAGACAACGACGATGTCTCAGGTCAAAGGACTACTTACATTATTCCAACCATTAGAGTTACTTGCTTGACATGTGAGTAGACCTCCATGCAAGTACTCTCGTTCGATTGTGTTCAGTGAACTCATTCCCTTAATGAGCACCTACATACCTGTCTTAGTGTCACTACACGAATGTGATGAGACTTTCCATCCTTCTAATTGAAGCAGACACAATATGTACCGGTCTATGGATTGTCAGTATCCCTCCGACAATCCTATGACCAGGAACCTTTTGGACATGATGGTTATGTGAAGAAGGTCTCTGTAGTCTAACATCATTAGATTACTTCTTCAATCGATTCATTGTCCATGGATTCACCATTTAGGAAATATATCGTTTATAGAGATAGTCCTAAATAGTATCTTTGCCATTTGATGTATAAGAGTCATCTATACATCCATTTATTGTCCTGAAAGGTTTCTTCCAAAGATTGACTTTCAGGGCATATTTCCAACAATCTCCCACTTGCACTAAAGTCAATCACTATTGTATCTTATACATGCTAGTTGAGAGAGCTTATGCTCGTAGGTTAATTTGGTTATGTATTAATCCTTTTTATTTAAAAGGGATTCACTTATCAAATGTTTCCAAAACATTTGATGATGTCTCTTTCTTGTTTTCAAATCCTTCGATGAGACCTTGATTCCATGGCTTGAGCTATCGCCCCATTACGTCGTAGTATTCTACTAACGACCTTATGGTTTGGATTCAATCATTGGTTCAAAAAGAACCCCTTCCATTCAAAACACATTTTGAAGCAGTTTCTAAAACAATATATCATCATATATTTCGTTTGTATACTTTATACATACTTTGCTCCAACCTTGAGACCATTGTAGTACATTACTAACAATACTCTTATATGATTAGTACTTCATCCATTATGAAGTTCCATTTGTTAAAATGGGTTATTTTTCACTTTGGTTAATAACCTAAGTGAATGCACGCCTCCAGAGTCCGACTCTGATGTTCCCTTCTTAAAGGCAATAATACTCTATCAGTTGCTTTGGTTCTGATCCTGGGATATAGTAATATCTTAAAGTGACAACCCCTGTGGTTCTTCACTTTTGGATATCTACTTCACAAGTCCATACATGTGTCCCATTTGTGATTTTATGACACATATCATTATAAGGGATATGAAAGTGATTTTCTATCATACAAGAAAATGCTTTCTTAAATCTTCAACATTTGAGATTTAATTTCCCCATTTAATATCCTTGAGATAGCCTTGCTATATCAATAAGTCCAATTTCAAGTCTATACTTCAAAATTGACCGTGTCACAGTTTTGTCATTTTTGAGTAACATCTATGTTTTATCAAGTCTATCAAATAGAATTTATTCATATCTTGTTGCTCAAATTATGACATCACTTCCACTGGCCTTGATGTAACTTAGCATTCATTCAAAAACTTAACAATTATATTTTCTTGATTTGAATGCAATTTTGCTCCCACTAACTTGTCTTGGATCCATTGACAATCGTTGAGATCCATTAGCTTATTGATGATGTCTCAACAATTTTGAGACTATCAACAACTCTAGCTAACACAAGTTATTTAAACGAATCATACACAAAAGAATTCCTTCCTAAGAAATTCCATTTGAAATGTGTAACTTGCTTTATCAAGTCTATTCATTTAAATCATATGGTGTCATACACCATACTTCAAGTTTTAGTCATACTAAGACCTTTAATGTAGTCATATAAGAATTATCCAAGTCTTTAGTGGAAGCATGGCTCCTACTAAGGATATAGAAACTCAACCATTCCTTCTAGGTGGTTGATATAATTCTTCATCAAAACTACATAGAGCATTATAGTTACAAGAGGTGCCGAATTTGGATTGTCTTGTTGTTAAACCTTATGTTGTGACTCATTTTGAAACTATTCCCTTTTGTTTCATCAACTTGTCCACATGCTTTATTATTTAGCTTGTTCTCATAAAAGAGAATGATGGACAACTCCCAACATATAACCATTTTATGCTAGGTTGACGAAACCAACATTCATAGACTATTCACTTTTGTTTCATCAACTTGTCCAAATGCTTTGTTATTAGCTTGTTCTCATAAAAGAGAATGATGGACAACTCCCAACATATAACCATTTTATGTTAGGTTGACGAAAACAACATTAATAGACTATTCTTTAGAATGTTACACAACATAGAATTTTAACGTTTTGATGAGCTTGAGTCTTTTAACAATTAAAATTACAAACTCTTAATAATAGTGAAATACTATTATTCTTTAGACAACTATAAACCAATCATATTCAAGTTTATATCCATTTTCATACCTCCCACTATTTCTCATGACTTTAATGAGAAATCACTTCATACATTCAAAATGTATAAACGTGGAGTATACGGGTAGAAGACATTGTGTAGTAGCTTTAAAACCTTCAAGCTCGTTTGTTTCAATCTTCACTAAGTTAATGTCTCGTTATTAAGTGACTAAAGTCTTTAAACATTTTATAGATTTAGACACTTCTTTCTTGGTTTAATCATTAACACAATTGACATTTTAAAACAATTTAAAGAATGCCCAATTAGTTGTTCAAAACTACTAATTGAATCAAGAGTGATCTTGATTATTGTGTTCTAAGTGACAACCATTTAAGAAACGTTTTTCTTATTACTTATATTATTATAATGTGATCTTCCTTTTCTTCAAGAAAGGAATCTCTAGACCTTTTGTCAATTCATATAGAACTCATAGGTAGACAATTGGAACCAAATCTAAAGATTCATTCCTTCTATGTCCTACATGTGAGATCTATCCATAATTGACAAGTCTAAAGTTTGGTTATCACATTACAATAAGTGATATAAAAATCTTGTATCTCAACTAGGATACAACAAGACAATATTCAATTCATAACACTACTTTTAAGGAAATAATATATTAGAAGGCATTCATCACATTACATTAATATGATATTTCAAACATTCATAATGTTTAATACAAAAAGTATTAGCTCTAAACATTTAGAGACTAATATAAATACCTTTATACATTTAGGCACTAATAGTGGTCTTCCATCACATGAAGTCACATAATTAGTTCTTAACAAAATAAGAAAGTTTAAAGACTATCTTTAAATGCCTAACAAACTTCCTAAGTAGTAAGCAAAAACATAGTGGCCGAACCCTTCTCCACATTTTTCTTCGCTTGTTCCTCTTCTACTTGGCTCCTCCACCTATATACATTTATACAAGTGATTAGCCCTTTATATCAAATATAAATATTTAGAAGATCTAACATTTAGAATTGAAGATAAGAACATAAACCATACCTTGTGGCTTGTCCTTAAGAGTTGCAAGGTATAACCTGCAATTCCTCTTCCAATGCCCCTCTTTTCCACAGTGGTGGCAAGTCCCCTTGGGATCATTTGCCTTCTTTTTCCTCACTCCTCCTTGCGGCTTAGGAGTGGGAGACTTCTTCTCCTTCCCTTTGCCTTTGCCTTGCGGCTTAGCCTTGGAAAATGATGGCTTGTTGTAGGCTACTGCAGTAGTCCCTACAACGTTCTCTTTCTTCATAGTCTTCTCGGCAGTTACTAACATGTTTAGTAACTCAGAGAGAGTACTATCCATCTTATTCATATTGTAGTTCATTACGAAATGCAAGAATGAATCAGAAAGAGAAGCCAATACGAAGTCCTGGACCAATTCCCCGTCAAGTGGAGTGATAAGCTCATATTTATACATATTTTACATCAAATTCTCTCGTCTTTTCTTAGTTAGTTACTTATATTTTTGTGCTATTTGCTTTATTTTTGTGTTTTATCGAATTTATCTAGCTAAGAAAATAAAAATAGCACAAGTGTGATTTTAAGTAATAAATTTGTGGCAGTCGGAAAACACCATTGAAAAGATTATTTATTTTAATCTTACAGTTGGAAAGTAGTGGCAGTGTCTTTAGAACATAGTGGTTTTATAGTGTAGTAGACATGGATTTTTGTTTAGTCAGACCGTGGAAACACAACATCACCATCATGGCTAACCTGCAGATTCAAAGGTGCATGCATGATAGCTCAAAAGACTAAGGCAGATTGGGAATAAAGTAAAGAAAAGAAAGAATAAAGGGGCATGCGCAATGAAAAGGCAAAGGAGACAGCAAAAACCAAAAAGGAGAGCAGCGTGAGGTGTGGGCGGAAATAGAGGAAAAGGAGGAAACAAGGCATGGGAACTTGAGCTGGCAGCATGAGGAGCTGCCTTGACAGCTCTATAGAGCAGACGTGAGGATCAAATAAAAGGAAGAAAAGAAGAAGGAACTAGAAGGGGGGAAATAGGAAAGAAGGGCCTTGGGGCAGCGAGAAGGGCTGCCATTGTGAGCTGGACGAAGGCAACCAGAGCAGCTGGCGAGAGTGGAAAGCCTCGGGGCTGCCTAGAGGAGAGCCATTCATACACATTTCCATTAGTTCCAAGGCTTGCAAAGAAGGAGGAGTGCTTGGAGTTGTGCTAGCCATTCCATTGGAGTTGTTGGAGCATTCTAGGTGTATTCTACTTTGTTTCTCTATGTTTAATATCAATTGTTTTTGTTTAATTGCAAGTATGAGGAACTAAACCCTTATTTTGGCTAGAGGTTAATTCAAAGCCATGTATATATTTGTAATTTAAATTGATTACCTTCAGTTGTGATTTCTGAGTTGTGATTTAATTTGCTTAACTGCTTGATTGATAACTTATTTTTGTATGTCGATTAAGGATGCATACTTAATTTACATGCATGAATTTGATGCTAGAATATAAGTGAATTTCACCTAATCGTTATGAACTTATATTCACAAGTAGTAAAGGTCGCTTATAAACGATCGCGTTAGGTAAATTCTTGGCATAAGTTTCATGCAATTCATAGTAACAAGTGCCTCGTCAATGCTTATGATTTTCATAAAACTTAATGATTCTTGCTTGTATCTCTATTATGCAATTCATGTAGGGAACTTGTGGGGAATGTTTTGGGTTGTCGTATGCAATCATCCAATCCATTAACTTAAGGAAAATCTGAGAATTAATTTAAGCGGACCTAATTAATTTGGGGCGTTGAGAATTTACAATTTATTGAAAGAACAACTGAAAATCAATTTAGGTTGCATATGTGTCATGTGTGGAGAAGAATCCTCTAGCCAGTCCGTCATTTATCATTTTACTTTAATTTTATGTTTTTGTCAATTTTGTAATTTATTTAAGTTTAATTTACTTTTCATCAAAATCAATCCCCCAGTTTATTTTAAGGTGTTAGATTTATTAGAAATCAATTTAGTTTGTATTTTCTTGAGTCTTGAATTATTTTGTGTCTTTTTAGTTTATTTGTTAGTTTTATTTTGAGTTATTCTAGTTAAGTGTCTTGAGTCTAGTTTAGTGTTTTAAATTTCGTTTTTACGTTTTTAATTTAATTTTACTTTGGTTAGCATCCCTAGTTAATCCCCGGCCTAGAACGATCCCTACTTATCCATATACTACAATTATCACAAATAGGGTTTAAAATTGTGCGTTAGTAAATTTTCGCACCAAATTTTTGGCGCCGTTGCCGGGGATTAGCAAATTTGCTAATCCTTTTATTTTTGTTTTTGCTTATGTTTATTTGTGTTTGTGTATGTTACTTTTGATATTTGATTTATTTTTCTTTCTTTGAATTGAGGTACAAATGGAGCAAGACCTGGATTCTACTAGCATTCAAGATCTATTGGCACAGCTCACTGCTCAATTAACTCATAAAGCCGAACGGACCACAATGCCAAGTGGCCCTACATTTGATATGCCCTATGAGCAAGGATTTCAAACTCATCAATATCCCCAATTTTCTGCAAATGAAGATGTTTGGGGATATCAAGGCTACAACCAATCAAGGGGCAACATGTTTTCCAACGCTTATAATTCGGATTGGAGAAGTAATTCAGAGTATATGTGGGATGAACCTCAACAATTTCAACAAGGTGGATATTGGCAGCAAGACGAGTTTTATTCAAGACCTATGCAGCCACCACAGCATCCCCCACAGCAATTTCAATCGAATTCAAGTATGCCCATTAATTATAATGAAATTCTTGATGGACTCATTTCTTTGGCGCAGGGTTCACAAAATCAAGCTGAGGAGACTCACCAAGCAGAATATTGGCAGCCATCGGAGGAGTACTATCAATGGCCATATGAACCACCACAGCCTCCACCACAATCTCCCCAACCAAATTCAGGTACGTCCTCGGATAATGACATTTTGAATAAGTTACTAACCTCTTTGACCCAGGACGTAGAAAATCGAAACATGGAGATGCAAAATAAAGCCAACAAGGTGGATGCATTGGAGGAGCAAGTTGGGCAGATTATGGAATTCATGGCACAGATTCGAGATCAAGGTAACATGGAGGATGAAGTTGTTCCAGAACCATCCAAACATAGCCCGGACATGGATGAATTGCCGATTCAAGAAGAAGATGAGGATGACGACTTGGGCAGTTTAGAAGAATTCTTATCGCAAACCCCTCAAGTCTTTATGCCGTCCAACTCAGGTGAGGAGGTTCTAAGTTCAATTCATTCTGACATCGTTCCACCAAATGTCCTTTTTCCTTGCAGGTTTTTAAATCCCAAGGAAGAAGTGAATGAAAAATACGTTGTGGAAGATCTTCCCAAGGTGCAAAGTGATATCCAAATTTTTGGTGCACAAAATCATGTTCCCGATGATGTTGAAACAATCAAAGAAACTTGTACACCAAGAAGAGGGACTCCAGAAAATGAGGTGGCCGGAGAATTTCAAGAATACATCCAAGAGGCTGTGCATGAGACAATCAAGCCCAAAGCAGTTGAGTTTGATGACACGGGACAAGCCACAACCATCATAGTAAACCTGGCCAAGTTCAAAGTCCCGGAAACGTTCAAAGACGTGGTGTTTATAATTGAGTTTGAATGTGACTGTAAGCCATCTTCTCCATTTTTTATTTTAATTTATACTAACTTGTTTTTAATTTTGATGATTCAGGCACCGTCATTAGAACTTAGACCGTTGTCGGATCATTTCAAGTACCACCGTCCGTTCAATGATAAGCCCATGCATTTGAATAATGAAGGGAGGCATAGGAATCACCCACAATCAGATTTGCATTCCTAATCCCTTCTCTTTACTGAATTTATTTTACTTTGTTTAGTTCTTTCATTGTTTGTTTGCTCTTGTGTGAATTTATTTTACGTTGAATTTTTTTTATTTTACGTTGATTTTATTTTGTTGTGTTTATTTAGTAGTGATTTTTGTTTAGGAGATTAAACTTAGTTTTTTTTACTTTGATTTACTTATTTTTACATTTATATATAAAAAAAAAAAAAAAAAAAAAAAAAAAACTTAAAAACATAAACATTCATATAAATAAAAAAAAATAAAAAAAAATAAAAAATAAAAAAAAAATAAAAAAAAAAAAAAAAAAAACTTAATTGCATAAATATTTTACAATAACTTGTAAATTAATCTCGTTCATTGGTCGTTGGTTGGTGGTGCCTCGGAGATCGACGGAGCCCCAGAAAGACGAAGCGCCAGAGTTGGATCATTCGGAGCATCAATACTTGGTGCTGCTCCCGAGGACGAAGGCAACACAAACCTCGGGAGTAACGCCATAAACCGTTGATGATCACTCTGAATCCGCACTTCGGACTCCTGCATCTGATCCAGCTTCCTCTTCATGCTGGTTGAGTAATTGGTTGCAAGCATGTGCAAATCCCTGTTCTCATGCCTAAGCACTCTGACCTCTTGCCGAAGACTAGCCACTTCAGCCATCAACGACTCCACCTGACGAGTTCGTGCAAGAAGGCGCTGGCCCATGTTTGATACTGAGCCTGCGCATCGGACGCTGTAGGCCATAGAGTCCTGAACAGCCAGTTCGTCGGACCGCCTGGAAAGTATCCTAGTGTCTCTAGGAGTGAGCAGATTTCTGGCCACCACCGATGCGGTTGTTTCGTTCATCATCATGGAATCCCCAACTGTAAGAGGACCATTCGGGGATATAAAGGATGGCTGCCAAATGTTGGTTGGAGAAGATATATCACTATCTTCCCCAACATTCAAGTTAAGGCGACGGTCAGAGGGGCAAGACATATTTGAAGGTGTTGAGAATGAAGAGTCGGACTTATCAAGATTAAAGAAAATGCAGGAGGAAGTGTTTACAGAAGGGAGCGTAAGTTTGTTGTGGAACAAAAATGAGCGTTCTTATAAGAAGAAGAAATCAAGAGGCATCACTCAGCAGTCGAAGAGGCGCCCTCTCGCAAATCGAAGAGCCGGGCTCCTTTCTCAAAAGCCGGATTCTTTTCTCAAAAGCGGCGTCTCCGTCTCAAAAGTCGGACGCCGTTCTCAAAAGTTGGGCGCCTCTCTCTCAAAAGTCGGAGCGGTCAGGAATCACGAGGCGAGCTGCTTTTCCATATTTGTCGTCACTCGTCACGCGCTGTCAGCTTTGCGCAAATTACGGGTTGCTTTTTCAGAAAGCGCGTGACCTGTACTGTTCATCCATCCACCGGCTGCCGACAGGGGTAAAAGAACAGTTTCGGTTGTGAAGAAAAGTCCTATAAACGTCTACCTTTGCCTTCAACAGCAAAGGCAAACTCTCTCAACACTTCTTCATCTCCGAAATTTTTCATCTCCGAAAATGCCTTTCCAACAAACCCTCTCGAGTTTCTCTGTGTTTCTCATTCCCTGGGATACCTTTGCAAATAAATCATCTAGAGCTAGAGTATTTCATATCATGAAGGTTGAAAGCAAGAGTATCTCATATCACGCTTTCTTCCTGTCCTTGTCCTTGTCTTTGTGGCAAGGAGAAAGCGGGCAATCAGCCAGCACTCGGTGTCAATCTTCCAATCTAAGAACCGACTGCCTGGAAATCCTTCCTGATTGCTTACCTAGCATTGCTCTCGAGTGCTCTTCTTCAACCACTGATGTACTTCCGAAGAAGTCGCCACATCTGCCTGGAGAACAGACATGGCAAGTGAAAATGATACTTGAAGCATGTGGAGACAAGGTGCTGCTTCATCTTCAAAATCAAGTCTCATTTTCCTTGCTAAGAAGTTCCCCAGCCCAGTTCAAGCATACACCTGTGGAACGATACTTCTTCAAAAGCAAAAGTATCCCATATCATCAGAGTCAGAGGCAAAGATTTCTCATGGCATGCTTTTCCTTTACCCTTGCTCTTGGCTACGAGTCAGGGTGAAAGAAAGGAAATCGGTCGGCACTTGGACAGATTGAACAAAGAAGCAGACCACCACCTATTCCTCGTGCCTACCTGCCATGCAGAAGAACAAAAAGAGAAGAATGTAGCCTGCAGACTCAATCAACCCGGCAGAAGGAGTCTGAGTTGAAACCAAGAGCTCGAGAAGCCTCAACAACACCACCAATCAAGTCTCATTTTCCTTGCTAAGAAGTTCCGAGGCCAGTTCAAATTCAAAGCTGTGGAAAGTCACCAAACAGGACCAATGATTACTTATTAGTTTTATTATTATCTTTTATTTTCATTTTCAATTTTTCGTTTGTTTGTTTTTCTACATTTTCTTGTGTGCTTAACTGACTTATTTCTTTTCTTTGCAGGAACTTTTGGTTATTTCCACCCTTGAAGTTGATTGCAGAATTTTAGCTCGGGGGGTCATCGCTTGATTTTCTGCAAATTAGGGAAGTTTTCAGTCCTATTGCTTTATTTTATTTCTTTATATTTATTTATTTTGTTTTTATTTGCATTTTATTATATTTTCTGACATTGGGGACAATGTCTAGTTTAAGTGTGGGGGTAAAGAGTATAAAAATGACCAAATTGAAATTTTTTGTACCTTCGACTTTGAACTGGTTTCATTTGTTTCCATGTTATTGCTTTGTTTTCTTAGTTAGTTTTGTTTTATTTAAAAAAAAAAAAAAAAAAAAAAAAAATCGGAAAATTTAAAAAATCCAAAAATATTTCCTTGTTTTCCTTATTGTTTTGAATTAGATTTTTGTTAGTTTCCCGACCCAATGATATAATTGGATAAAATTTGAACCATGATGATCAAGAACTTAGTTAACATGTGTTGTGTGAAATTCCTAATTCTCGTGTTAGTTTGTACATATTTGATCATCTTTGAAAAACCAAATGCACATAGCCTTGTTGATGTGAAATTAAAGCATGATTTTAAGCTCCATATGTGAATTTAGTGACCATATACATCCTATGTGAGTTTTTGAGCCTATGGAAAGTGTATGCATTTTTCATACACTCCTATTTTTTTCATGTGTGATGAACTTATGTGAGATACTTCTCTAGAACTTGCATAACGATCTTTCGAAATTTTTGTCATTGATTGCATGAACTTGAAAATGATAGAGGCATTAGGTTTACCACCATGGCCCAAATAACCTTGTTTCCCAAAGAAAAATAATATCATTAGATTGCCATTTTGAGCCGTATTTGTGAGCCTTTTATTTCTTATCACCAGATATGTCTACCCTTATGCCTGAAATAATTTTCCTTACCCTTTCCAAGCGAGCAATGCAAGATTGTCTTATGTGAAATGTTTGTGAAGTACTTTGAAGGTGTTTGGCAAAAGAATAAGTGTGGGGGTTTTTCATATTTGTTTCTGTTTGAAAAAAAAAAAAAAAAAAAAAAAAAAAAAAAAAAAGAAAAGGAAAAGAAAAAGAAAGATTGTATACAAAGAAAATAAAAAGTTTTAAAGTTTCAGTTTATGGGTGTGGTTGGAGATGTCTGAAGAATCGTTGGAGAGCTTGAGTTCTTATAAATCTAAAGAAAATAATTGCTTACAATGTAGCTTGGAACTTGTGTTTTCCTATTCTTTCGTTTCAATAACCCTATCCCTAAGCCTCATTACATCCAATAAAAGTCCTCTTGATTTAAGTTTTGCAATTATGACTGTGGAGAAGTGATCTTTATGCAAGCTTATGGTAGAACTTTCACATTCGTTTCTTTGAGCGAAACACATTAAAACTAAACACATGTGTGATTGAGTGCATATCCCGTGAGAAGGTCGCTAGTTTGCATATGGTGTTTTTAAAAATAAAAATTTGAAATTGCATTAGCATGGCTATCTCACACACTACACTTCAAGGATGATTCAAAGATTACTGCTAATATTTGAATAAGGAAAAATGAACTTGAATTGCTTGTTGATGTTAGCTATGGTTCTTGATGATTATGTTCTCAAATGAAATTCTATGAGGGTAATATAAGGGAAAACTAATAATTTTCATGTTATTACTTTTTCTGTTTTCTCTGTTTTGCTCGAGGACTAGCAAAAGCTAAGTGTGGGGGTATTTGATAAGCTCATATTTATACATATTTTACATCAAATTCTCTCGTCTTTTCTTAGTTAGTTACTTATATTTTTGTGCTATTTGCTTTATTTTTGTGTTTTATCGAATTTATCTAGCTAAGAAAATAAAAATAGCACAAGTGTGATTTTAAGTAATAAATTTGTGGCAGTCGGAAAACACCATTGAAAAGATTATTTATTTTAATCTTACAGTTGGAAAGTAGTGGCAGTGTCTTTAGAACATAGTGGTTTTATAGTGTAGTAGACATGGATTTTTGTTTAGTCAGACCGTGGAAACACAACATCACCATCATGGCTAACCTGCAGATTCAAAGGTGCATGCATGATAGCTCAAAAGACTAAGGCAGATTGGGAATAAAGTAAAGAAAAGAAAGAATAAAGGGGCATGCGCAATGAAAAGGCAAAGGAGACAGCAAAAACCAAAAAGGAGAGCAGCGTGAGGTGTGGGCGGAAATAGAGGAAAAGGAGGAAACAAGGCATGGGAACTTGAGCTGGCAGCATGAGGAGCTGCCTTGACAGCTCTATAGAGCAGACGTGAGGATCAAATAAAAGGAAGAAAAGAAGAAGGAACTAGAAGGGGGGAAATAGGAAAGAAGGGCCTTGGGGCAGCGAGAAGGGCTGCCATTGTGAGCTGGACGAAGGCAACCAGAGCAGCTGGCGAGAGTGGAAAGCCTCGGGGCTGCCTAGAGGAGAGCCATTCATACACATTTCCATTAGTTCCAAGGCTTGCAAAGAAGGAGGAGTGCTTGGAGTTGTGCTAGCCATTCCATTGGAGTTGTTGGAGCATTCTAGGTGTATTCTACTTTGTTTCTCTATGTTTAATATCAATTGTTTTTGTTTAATTGCAAGTATGAGGAACTAAACCCTTATTTTGGCTAGAGGTTAATTCAAAGCCATGTATATATTTGTAATTTAAATTGATTACCTTCAGTTGTGATTTCTGAGTTGTGATTTAATTTGCTTAACTGCTTGATTGATAACTTATTTTTGTATGTCGATTAAGGATGCATACTTAATTTACATGCATGAATTTGATGCTAGAATATAAGTGAATTTCACCTAATCGTTATGAACTTATATTCACAAGTAGTAAAGGTCGCTTATAAACGATCGCGTTAGGTAAATTCTTGGCATAAGTTTCATGCAATTCATAGTAACAAGTGCCTCGTCAATGCTTATGATTTTCATAAAACTTAATGATTCTTGCTTGTATCTCTATTATGCAATTCATGTAGGGAACTTGTGGGGAATGTTTTGGGTTGTCGTATGCAATCATCCAATCCATTAACTTAAGGAAAATCTGAGAATTAATTTAAGCGGACCTAATTAATTTGGGGCGTTGAGAATTTACAATTTATTGAAAGAACAACTGAAAATCAATTTAGGTTGCATATGTGTCATGTGTGGAGAAGAATCCTCTAGCCAGTCCGTCATTTATCATTTTACTTTAATTTTATGTTTTTGTCAATTTTGTAATTTATTTAAGTTTAATTTACTTTTCATCAAAATCAATCCCCCAGTTTATTTTAAGGTGTTAGATTTATTAGAAATCAATTTAGTTTGTATTTTCTTGAGTCTTGAATTATTTTGTGTCTTTTTAGTTTATTTGTTAGTTTTATTTTGAGTTATTCTAGTTAAGTGTCTTGAGTCTAGTTTAGTGTTTTAAATTTCGTTTTTACGTTTTTAATTTAATTTTACTTTGGTTAGCATCCCTAGTTAATCCCCGGCCTAGAACGATCCCTACTTATCCATATACTACAATTATCACAAATAGGGTTTAAAATTGTGCGTTAGTAAATTTTCGCACCATGGAGTCCCTAGGTTCTCCAATTGTTCAATGAGTCCTATCATCTTCAGTACATGTTGATGTACTGGAGCCCCCTTGACCATCTTGGTCTTCACAAGTTCACTAACAGTGCTAAAGTGACGGTTGCGCGTCCCTTCACCATATAACTCCGTAAGATGGAGTATTATGGAAGATGCATTGTCCATGCCCTCGTGCTGTCTCTGTAGCTCCTCATTCATGGAAGCCAACAGATAGCACTTGGCTTGTGTATCATCCTCAACGTGCTTGTCATCCTTAGCACGTTCATCCTTAGTGGCGTTTGGGCCAAGAGGTATGTGAGGTGGAGCCTTGTCTAGCACGTAAACAATCTTCTCCAAGGTTAGGAGAATCTTGACATTACGAAACCATGATGGGAAATTGTGCCCCTCTAGGCAATGTTTGTCGAGTATTTTCGCGAGTGTGCTTCCAACCATATCTAAATACATAAACAATAAAATAATTAGTTTGATTGTTGATTAAGTCAAACGATTCGGGTCTTTAAACCGAATGACACCACCCACCATTTTTGGCAAATTCCATATCCCTCAAGATGGAATCCGGGAGATTTCATAGAAAGCTCCTAGCGGGTTATGGGAGACTCACTATTACCAAGCCCACCTCACGATGATACGATGTTGGCTAGCAAAAATAATAATGAGAGGGTACAAGTACCCATTCACAACAACCTCTTGTGATTACCCATCTTTTTGGCCTCTAGAGAAAAATGCCTCACGGTGATACGATGTTGGCACCTTTTCTCTTAGTTAAGTTTTGTCCCACCATGCCGGTTTAGATAGGGGTTCAAGTATGACCTCACGATGATACGATGTTGGCCACACTCGTTGCCTACCTTAACCTCATCAAATGTTTTAAATAAACTCCTCCTGAGTATAAGCATGCACTTTGCACTCCCCCATGATAGGGTGAAGGCGGTGTACAAGTCATAAACGATTGGAGCCTACCATGGTGGAAGGCCACGAAAAAGTGGTTCAAAGCACTCTTACGCTTTCAACTTAATATTGTATGTTGGTTGAGGGATTTTAAGGTCTCATCAATTTTATTTATTTAATCACATTTAAATAAATTGGTCCTATTATAACTACTAGTCCAAAGTTAATGAAATTAGTAGCATATGATATCCCCACTATTCGTTTTCATAAAACAAATCAATATCAAAACATTTTTCAAAATATTGGAGATATATATAACTACTAATTGTATTCATTATAGTTTAGTAGCGTATGATACTCCCACTATTTGTTTTGAGAAAAACAAATCAATATCAAAAACGAATTTTTCAAATATTGGAAGTAACTACTACTACTACGGTTTTTGCATTCCTTTGAATTTGGACTTTATAGTTATCTTAGGCTCTTGGATGACCATGGACTTATTAGGTTATTGCAACAACGAGCCAACATTGTTGAATAAGAACTCGGGGAGGTTGTGTCAATTTAATTATGTGCTTTTCAATCCAATTAAAACATTTTCATTGAGCCATTAGAAATGAAAGACAATCATTCATTGCTAATTAGGGCGTTGGACCCATTTAATCATTAATCTCATGTCAAAACCCTCTTTTAGTTATGTCTCCTTACCAATAGTTAAAGAAACTCTAGTCTAGCACTAGAGGGAATCAACTAACTAAAAGAGATTAAGAAGTAATAAGAATTACAAACCGATTTGTACAAATTCCTACAAATTACATATACTAAGAGGGAGAGATAGATTAATGTCCAAGGTGACAAGGTCCAATTGAAACAGTAATTAAAACACATTCCCAAGGTTCAAACAATTTGAGTTTAGCGCCTCATCTCATAGCTCAATTATCGTTTAAGGCATAAGTCCATAGTCACCCATTTTTCTAACTACTTAATCACACTAAATAATCAAATGGAATGCAACATAAACATTTAGATTTAGTGCATATGGGCATAATAATAATATGAGTTTAAACAACCAATAAAATTAAAATCAAATATTTTAACCTTTTAGATGGATGGGGCGGCCTATTATGCAAATATGAAAAGTTAGGGGTAAAACCGTAAATACTTGAAAGTAAATATCAACTTTTCAAAGATTACAAAATAGCCCCACAAGTGGATAAATCCACTAGGGAGGCCGGCCACATTAAGGAGGATGGGAGGTTTCTTACACAAAGCATTAAATCAACATTTATGTAGAAAAAATTAAATTTTGCTTGTCACTTGGTTTTGCTTTAAGGACTTTAGTGAAAATGGTGATGGAAATTCACCTAGTCAAGTCTAGGTTTTGTTAAATTTTTGGGAAGGCTATGGATGGTATGTACATCATCCAAAACCACAAAACAATGCAAGAAAACAAAACAAAACCATTTTCACCAAAACTCAAACCATGAACACCAAGAACAAAACCATGAATACAATTTCAAGATTTGTACATTCTTGGTGATTTTTCAAACCCAAAAACAAAAGTGACAAGAACTCTTCTTTCTAGCTTTAAAAGGATGTGTGAGTGGTTTACAATAAAACACAAACACAACCCAAAAACCACCCCCAAAACTGTGCCCTCCCTTTTGGTTCAAAACCCCAAATTTTTATTCTAAACTCAATCTTCATTCATGCATCCAAAACAATTTTGCATACATATCTTTCTCAACTATTGATTCACAATTTTTCAACTATTGAAAAAACAAAAGATAAACATACTTTGAATGAAGCAATAATATGTCATACATAAAATTAAAAACCCATATGCATAAAATCCAAAAGGACACATCATACATAAACCTTTGGCTCTTATACCACTTGAAGGGAAATTTATGAGATTTCATGTGGGATTTCATAATGACTAGCATGCATATACAAATCAAAATTTATATCCATTTCATTTAATTTCTTCACTATCATCCTTACTCGGTGTACGATCCATTAGGTTCCATTTAGCGAGGTAGTGGGCGATTGTTACTCTTAACGATCGATTGTGAATTGAAACCACATTTCAATTCTCCCTTAAAATTAGTGTTTGCTAATCATTAGGGCTTCCACAAAGCATGAGTGACACCTAGCAGTATGTCATGGTTACCCAAGCTAAGTAGAATTGGTTGGAGAACCTATCCAATTACAACTACAATGCAATACGGTCCTTCTCTAATACAATACTCTTAATCACATTGTTTAAGTGATAGTTTGTTTCATGTCTACTATCCAATGTGATACTTCTCCATATGATTCTATTGAATAAGATTTGGAACAAACTTCCTAAATCATATTCATATGCTTTGGCCAAACACTCTCGAATCATATCTTAGAGTATTCTCCTTCCACCATGGAAGGTTAGAGATCCCTTGTTGTGCATTCATATGCCTAGATGACTAGATAGCTTGACCCCAACAATGCCGTGGACACTCCAATGGAATGCCTTTGACATGATCAAAGGTCAAGGACCTAACCATTAGACATCTATGATGCCTCAGGTCAAAGGACTACTTTGCATATCGCAACTATCGAGTTCTTACATGACATGTATGTTCGAACTCTCTTTTGATCGTAGTTCAGTGTACTCGATTACTTTTTCGAGCACCTATGTGTTTGTCTTAGTGTCCAACACCAAATGACTTGAGACTAGTCATACTCACGCTTGAGTCGACATAACACATACTAACCTTAACGGATTGTCAATGCCCAATTGGCAATCCTATGACTAGGAACGTTTTAGGAATGAACATAAGAGAAAGGTCTCGATAATCTAACTTACTTAAATCACTTGTCTCTTAGATCAAATACATCCCTTGGATTCCCTTATCGCTTAAACACATGATACAATAAATAGTGATTAACAATAAGCTTTGCCCTTCATTAAACATATAAAAGTTTAATACAATAAGTATTCCAAAAGCTATTACATCAAATGAGTGGCTTTGTGGGCATACTTCCAACACGAGAATCACATTTGCCTCACCTAAGTCTTTCATATCAAAGTTATCACAAAGCATAGTTTTAACATCATTCACAACATGCAAATTGGACCCCAAATATCAACAAATCATCAACATATAGACATATCAATGTGTACATATTACTTTCAGACCTTGAATAGATGAATTTATCACTTTCATTAATTTTAAAACCTTTAGAGATAAGTAACCCATCAAATTTAGCATGTCATTGCTTTGGTGCCTATTTTAAACCATAAAGAGACTTGTCTAACTTACATACTTTATGTTCTTGGTTAGGTATTACAAACCTTCAGGTTGTTACATATATATCTCTTCTTCTAAGTCCCCATTTAAGAAAGTAGTTTTAACGTCCATTTGATGCACAACAAGATCAAGAATGATAGCTAAAGCAAACAAAACTTGAATTGATGTTATTCTGGTGACTAGTGAATAAGTGTCAAAGAAGTCAACATTCTCTTTTTGTCTAAAACCTTTAGCTACTAACCTAGCTTTAAACTTCTCCATTGTACCATCAGGATTTAGCTTTCTGTTTAGCACCCATTTGCAACCGATTGCTTTACACCCTGGAGGAAGATCTACTAAGTGCCAGGTTTTATTTCATTCGAGAGAATCCATTTCATCATTTATAGCTTCTTGCCATAAGTCTGCATCCAATGAAGGTAGGGCTTCTTGGAAAGTTCTTGGATCTTCTTCCAAAGTATATGCATGAAAATCTGAACCAAAGTCCTTGGCTACTTTGATTCTCATACTTTTCCTTGGCTCGATATCATTTTCGGCCGAATCAATTATGGCATGTTCATTAACTCTAGGTGCATCCATATTAACAGAACCTGAGCCCCCACTATTTCTTAACTTGAAAGGGAACTTATCTTCAAAGAAATCAGCATCATTAGATTCAATAACAACATGGTTTTTCAAATCATAAAACCTATATGCTTTGCTATTATATGCATAACCAATGAACACAAGCACTCCCTAAGTTAAGTAAAACACCCACAGTCAGTTCACAAAGTGTCCTATTTTTTCTCTCAGCTTTGCCGTTCATTTCTAGGGAATAGGGAGCAGTACTCTCATGTATAATTCCTAGTTTCTTACAAAATTCAGTGAAAGCTCCAGATTCATACTCATGTCTTCCATCACTTCGTAGCCGTTTAATTTTTCGGTTGAACTGGTTTTCTACTTCGCTTAAGAAAGATTTAAATATGTCTATGAAGTATCATTTTCCATTTCTAGTTACTACACCACCGAATTCACAAACATCAGAATGTATTAGGTCTAGTAATTCAGTTTCTCTAAGAACTTACCTATGTGGAGCTTTTGTTATTTTAGCTTGACTGCAAAACTCACATTTCTCAAAATTATTACGTGAAAGTTCTAGTAATAAACCTAAGTTGCTCATTTGTTTTACTAGCCTTTTATTTAAGTGACAAAGTCTTGCATGCCAAACCTTAAATGAACATAACATGTAAGAAGAAGAAACAACTTTATTCATAGCATCAACATTCAATTTGAACATTCCATCAGTGGCATACCCCTTCCCCACAAAGACATCATTCTTTGTGAGAGTATACATATTAGCCCCAATAGTTTGAGTGAAACCTGCCTTGTTGAACAGATAGCTTGAGACCGGTTCTTCCTTATTTCTGGAACATGAAGTACATCTTTCATAATCACGGTCTTCCTCGAGGTGAACTTCAGCTCCACTTCACCAGTTCCAGCTACAATCGTTGAGTGAGAGTCACCCAACAAAACCCTTATGTCCTCAGCTTCAATACAGAACTTGAAAAGTATGCGATCATAGCAGACATGGCGTAAAGCTCCAGTGTCTACCCACCACCCCTCGGATCCGTCAACTAGGTTGAGTTCTGATATCATGGCAATAAGTTGATCCTCAATCAGATTGGCTTAAGGAGTAACCCGACGTTTGTTGTGACAATTCCTAGCCAAGTGCCCAGGTTTGTCATAGTTATAGCACAAAAATGGTACATCAGCTTCATCCCATAAAGGGGGGATACCTTCCTATTCTGATTTCGCTGAGGATTCTGGAAGTTTGGAGGGTTTTTGTTGTTGTTGCGATTCTTGGTGGAATTCTTCATATTCTTACCCATGGGTTTGAGCAATACTGCTACATGAGTCCTTGTATGAGCCTTCCTAAGATTGTTGTTGTTTGAAACAACCAGCATTTCCTCCCTCATATCATGTTTCCTAGCTTCTTCCTCGATTTGAAGGTGAGTGATCAGACTTTCCAATGAGAATTCATTTGTTTTGTGCCGCAGATCTTTCTTGAACTCCTTCCAACTTGGTGGAAGCTTGTCTATAATCACAGCAACCTAGAATTGTACATCCAGATTCATGCCTTCAGTGATAATCTCATGAGCAATCTTCTACAGCTTATGTGATTGCACTTCCACCGACTTGTCATCCACCATTTGAAACTTCATGTAGCGGCTAACTGTAAATTTCTTTGCTCCTGCTTCTTCGGTATCGTACTTCTTCCGAAGAGCATCCCATAGTTCTTTAGTTGTCTTACAGGAAGAGTAATAATCATATAGGTCATCACACAAGCCATTCAAGACATAATTCTTGCAGAGAAAGTCATTATCAGTCCATGATTGAAATAATTTGAATTGTTCAGCAGCGGGTTGATCAAGTAGTAATGGCATTTCAGATGTGCAATGAGTGGCAAGTTTCTTGGTAGTTAAGAAAAACAACATCTTTTGCCTCCAACGTTTGAAGTGGAGTCCTTCAAACTTGATAGGTTTGTTCGGATCATTAGTAAAGGTGTTGTTTTCATTCTCCATTGCAGAAACAAAACGTCTTAAAATTGTTAATGATGTTGCACAATAAAAATAGGAACAATATTACCAGAGAACGAAGAACATAAAAATGAAAATCTGTCTTGGATTGAGTCGCGGACAATGTCGCTTTCTTTAAGACGTTTCGCAGCTCTGCCTAATGTGTGCAAGCAGTTCAAACAACACCACGCCATCCCCAGGATAAAACAACCCAGAATCCTTCTATCTAGACTCTCCCTTGCACTGATGTGTGAAGTAATGATGCAAAGCATGGGTAAAATGGAGTGGTGTTGAAATGATTCAAAGGTGAAAGTGAAGTAATGATGCAAAGCATGGGTAAAATGGAGTGGTGTTGAAATGATTCAAAAGGTGAAAGTGAAGTAATAAAATGGAGTGGTGTTGAAATGATTCAAAGGTGAAAGTGAAGTAATGATGCAAAGCATGGGTAAAATGGAGTGGTGTTGAAATGATTCAAAGGTGAAAGTGAAGTGATGATTGATGCAAGAATTAAACATGGATGGAGTGCATGGCAAAGGTTTGTTATGGTACAAGGAACCCTTAATTTGTGTCCTAAAATGCATAGGAAACCTTCAATGTTGCTGGAACTTAGGGACATTTAGGATTTAGGAAAGATCAAACCAAAATAGGAAACCTTGGCTTAACTTTCCTACTTCAAGTAGGAATCCTCATCTTTAGGTCTTCAATTTCGTCCATTCCTTTAGTTCCAAGCATGTGATATTTATTTCAAGCCCAAAATTGCTCCAAAAAGCTCCAAAATGCACTTCTTTGCTTCATTAATCCTTTGGACCTATAAACACACGAAAATGGCTTAAAGTACATGAATGACTAAGGACTAACAACATAATTACAAGAAAACAAGCTAACTAAATCGCATAAATATGCTCCTATCAAATTCCCCCACACTTAGTTTTTGCTAGTCCTCGAGCAAAACAAACAAAATAAACAAAACATAACCTAGACCTTCCAACATTTGCCTCAGGGATTTCCAATGCACATGACAAATTAAAAATCATCATTCCCACAGATTTTAGTCATCTTCACATTTGAGCACTTAATTATAATCACCACTTAATGGTTCACATTTAACCAATTAAAACGATGTTTTGAATGTAGTAACATGCCTTAGAGAATTTACTCAATTCCTTACAAGATACTCTCTATTTTCACACACATTTTCTGACTACACTCCCTACACTACTTATATGTGAGAAGATTGATGTAAACATGAAAACAAGCACTCACATATATGTATAACAAAGAAGACAATTTTGTGGAGTTATTCAGCATGTTTAGATAGATCTCATGAATGGAACGCTACTACTTAGATGTGAGAATCAGTGACACCATATGCTCATACCAATTCCAAACTCCACATATTGAAACACATAACACTCAAGATGAAGTTAAGGGTTGTAATGGGGCTTTGGGGGTAATGGCTAACAAAGAAAGGATAGGGATAACAAACGTTCTTAAAGCGATAGCAAGCAAAGTAATGAAATCAACACTTGGAATTCACTTTAGAATGCAAAAATCAACTTTTAAACACAAAGGGAAGATTCATGCAACACTTAGGGTCGAATTCAATGCTTTGGACTCTTTTCACAACTTTTCTTTTTCCCTTTTTTTTTTTTTTTTTTTTTTTTTTACTACCCGTGCCTTATTAAGGATTTTGGCACACACACACACACAAGAATCACTTCCCCCACACTTGTTTTTCTGCAAGAGTTCAACAAAAGGAATCCCTTCTAAATTATGCTTTACTATGCTTCAAGAACAGGGGTATGGATGGTCCTAATCTAGGCTAGGTGAGGATATTGTAGGTAACAAAGAACATAGGCTATACAAGGCTCAACGGGGTTAAACTTAAACACATAATGAAATAGGGGCACGGCAATTTGGCTTTGGTGGTCACTACACAACTTCATCTTGAATATGTGTTATGCAAATCAATAGCATGCTTTGAATGAAATAGGCATGAGTTCTAGCATTTGGAACTAAATGATGAAACGCCTTCTAAGTAGCAACCAAGCAAAGAATAATGAGATCATGCAACGACTTTTAGAAAACAATGGTGCACAGATTATTAACTCTCCAAATAAACGTTTAGGCTCAAGTCTCACAAGGTTGTAGCGTTCATTTGAGTTCCTTCCTTCAAGCATGTTACAAAAACTGATTTTTCCTTTATGATTGCATGTGAATTCATAATTTATAACCACAACCAAGCATACATCAAAGAGTAAATCAAATTTTCATCCATGTTTATAACTCTCTTTAACAGTCATGTAATTAAAAACCAAATCCTCATCATTGTGTTGGAAGGTACCCTAAGACACAAACAAACACACAAAAACAACTCTTTTTGGGTTTTTCAAAACAATTTTTCAAATTTTTATGAGATTTTCGGATTTTTATGTCAAAACACACTAAAACACTCCAAAACAGCATAAAAACACTTAAAAACAGCAAGGAACAACACTAGAAGTAATGGGTGATAAACTCCCACGAATTTCATGCAAAACAACTTGGTTACCCCCCCCCCACACTTAAATCAAACATTGTCCTCAATGTTTCCGGCATAAACTCACACAAAAACAAGCAAACAAACGAACAACGAATAAACATGACAAGTATGGCAAAGTAAAAACCAGACAGAGTAGAGTTTAAGAACGCAAATCTGGTTATGGAGATAGATGATCTTGTTGACTTTCCACAGCTTTGATCTCGAACTGGTTTGGAATTCTGAGCGAGGAATATGAGATTTCCTTGGTGGGCCTTGTACGGCGAGGCTTTGCTCTTTGGCGACTGATGCGTCCATATGTTGTTGAAGCTTCTCGAGCTCTTGGTTTCAACTCAGACTCCTTCTGCTGGGTTGATTGAGTGTGCCGGCATCATTCTTCTCTGCTTGTTTCTTCTGCACGGCAGGTAGGCACGAGGTAGAGATGGTGGTCTGTTTCCTTGTTCAATCTGTCCAAGTGTCGACCATTTGCTTTCTTTCTCCTTGTCCCTAGCTGAGGATGAATCAGCACGTTGTCTCCACATGCTTCGAGGTATCATTTTCACTTCCCTTATCTGTTCTCCAGGCAAATGTGGTACCCTTTGAGGAAGCATAAGATGTTGAAAATGAGCACTCGAGGGGAAGACTAGGTAAGCAATCAGGAAGGAGTTCTAGGCAGTCGGTTCCAGATCGGAAGATTGATACCAAGTGCTGGCTGATTGCTCTCTTTCTCCTTTTCCTGCAGGTCAAAACAACGACAAGGAGAAGGACAGGGAGAAAGCATGATATGAGATACTCTTGCTTTCAACCTTCATGATATGAAATACTTTTGCTTTTGATGGGTTGTTTGCAGAGGTATCCCAGGGAATAAGGAACACTGAGTGACTCGAGAGGCTTTGTTGGGAAGGCATTCTCGGAGATGAAGAAGGGTTATGTATGTCTGCCTTGAAATGGAGGGTGAAGGTCGACATTTATATGAATTAATAACCGGTACTATTCTAACCGTTTGATGATTGAACAGTAATCTTCACGTGCTTTCTACATCACCAGAAATCTTCGACAGATTGCCCGTAATTTTCGCAAGACTGAGTGTGCTTGTGACAGGTGCTGACACATCTGGAAAAGCAGGTGCCTTTTCGATATCTGAGCTTGCCTCTTCGATTTCTGAGGTCCGTTGAGTGCAGAGGTTGCATGTGACAAGTGCAGACAAATCTGGAAAATAGGATGGCCCGTGGTTTCTGAGCAAGCCCAGGTTTTGAGAAAGCTAGCGCCTCTTCGATTTTTGAATTGGCCTCTTCGATTTCTGAGCTCGCCTCTTTGATCTCTGGAATCCCGTCGAGTGCTGATATTTATAGAGGCACGCAGTTCGTTTCAAAGCACACTTGAATTTCCGCCTGTAGAAACTCCCTTCATTGCACTTGATTTGTCCGACCTCTTCTTTCTTCAACACCTTTAAAAAAATTTGGCCCCTCCAACCGTCATTTTGACTTGAACCTTGGTGAAAAGGCATCCATGCCTTCTCCAGACAACTTATGGCGGCCATCCTTCATATCCCCTACTGGTCCTCTTACCGTTGGGGATTCGGTGATGAAAAATGATATGACCGCTACGGTGGTGGCCCGGAACCTTGTCACTCCCAAAGATAACAGACTACTTTCCAAACGGTTTGATGAGTTAGCTGTTAAGGATTCTCTGGCTCTCAGTGTGCGGTGTGCAGGTTTTGTGCCTAATATGGCCCAACGCTTATTTGCTCGAACCCGTCAAGTTGAATCACTGGCGGCTGAAGTGATGAGTCTTAAACAGGAGATTAGAGGGCTCAAGCATGAGAATAAACAGTTGCACAAGCTTGCACATAACTATGCTACAAACATGAAGAGGAAGATGGACCATATGCAGGAATCTGATGGTCAGATTTTACTTGATCATCAGAGGTTTTTGGGTTTGTTCCAACAGCATTTGACTTCGTCTTCTGGGGCTGTACAGCGTAATGAAGCTCCAAATGATCAACCTCTGATGCCTCCTCCTTCTGGGGCTCCGCCGACTGCTGAGACTCCGCCGACTACTGAGACTTCTCCTAAGCAGCCTTTGTGAAGGCTCCTTCTTGTATTTTTCTGCCTCCTGTTCATTTTCCACGAATTTTAATGTAAAAATACCTTGCATATCTGTCAATGTTTCAAAAATAAACCCACACCAAAAATAATTAAACAATCAACAAATAAAGATGACAATCATGGCAAAATAAAACTGCAGAAAAGAGAAGGTTTTTAAGAACGCAAAACATGGGTTGTCTCCCAAGAAGCGCTTGCTTTAACGTCTTGCAGCCGGACAAAACTTCCTTCTAAGCTTGGATAGTGCCCATGGCACTGAGTGGGATTTCTTCCACAATCTACCCCACATCACTCTCATAGTATAGCTTCAGACGATGCCCGTTCACTTTGAATTCGTCGTCGTTCCTTAAGCTTTTAACTTGGACTGCACCATGGGAAAAAACATTAGTGACAACAAATGGCCCAATCCACTTAGACCGTAACTTACCAGGGAACAATCGTAGACGGGAATTGAATAGTAGCACTTTCTGTCAAATTGAGAATGTTTTTCCCCGAATCATTTTGTCATGAAACGCCTTTGTTTTCTCCTTGTAAATTCGTGCATTCTCATAGGCTTCATTTCGTATCTCCTCAAGTTCATTCAGTTGGAGCTTCCTATTCATTCCAGTAGCATCTAAGTCCAAATTGAATGTTTTCACAACCCAGTGCGCTTTGTGCTCTAGTTCCACAGGTAGGTGACACGGCTTGCCGTAGATTAGTCGAAATGGAGACATCCTTAGAGGTGTTTTGTAGGCAGTGCGATATGCCCACAACGCTGTAGGAAAAAATTTGTCCTAGCTAAGAACATGTAAGAACATTTGAATACATATGCAAACTATTAACTCTTTAAAGTAGGCATGCATCCAAAAACAATTCATAAAACCCATGACTTTCAAAGCCTAGTATATGGTGAACCAAAAGACTCTTTAACAACATTAAAGAGAATGAAGAATTTAGAGATTCTTTACCCTTGAAGCTCATCCTTGTTTACACAAGGGATTCACCCAAGTGGAGGGCCTTCAAGTCACCTCCTTGCTCCTTGGATCTTCCTTGTGATTTTCCTTCTTTTAGTGCTCCTTTGCTTCTTTGAGGATTTGAGGATTTGTTCTCCAAAAACACCAAAAGTTTGATGTCTCTAAGTCTCTTCACCAAGGATGTATCTTGTGAGGATGAAATGGATGACTTAGGGAAGTAGAAATTGCTAGATTTATTCCCTAGGTGGCCGGCCTCTTTAGATAGAAATGAGAGAACATGTTTCACCCAATTTCACCAAGAAAACCCTAATTGAAAACAAAGCTATAAAGATGAATTTATACTTCATTTCAAGTGAGTGGCAAACTTGTAATTAATCCAAGTTTGCTACCCTCACCCTTATGGCCGGCCTATATGTGTTTATTGGGCTTATTGCCCATTTTGTTTTAGTTGTCATACAACTTAAACATAATGGGCCTTGTGGACCAAAACACTTTTGGGCCGCGAAGCCCTAAAACCAACTTAAAAGCCCAATACGAACATTTCGTATAATTAATTAACTAATTAATTAATCTTGACCATTCTTCAATTAAACCATTTAATTGCTTATCCATTTCATTTAATTTCTTCACATACATCCTTACTCGGTGTACGATCCATTAGGTTCCAATTAGCGAGGCAGTGGGCGATGTTACTCTTAACGATCGATTGTGAATTGAAACCACATTTCAATTCTCCCTTTGATGATTAGTGTTTGCTAATCGTTAGGGCTTCCACAAACCATGAGTGACACCTAGCAGTATGTCATGGTTACCCAAGCTAAGTAGAATTGGTTGGAGAACCTATCTAGTTACAACTACAATGCAATACGGTCATTCTCTAATACAATACTCTTAATCACATTGTTTAAGTGATAGTTTGTTTCATGTCTACTATCCAATGTGATACTTTCCTATATGATTCCCTTGAATATGATTTGGAACAACTTCCTAAGTCATATTCATTTGCTTTGGCCAAAGACTTTAGAATCATATCTTAGAGTATTCTCCTCCCACCATGGAAGGTTAGAGATCCCTTGTTGTGCATTCATATGCCTACATGACTAGATCGCATGACCCCAACAATGCCGTGAACAATCCGAAGGAATGCCGTTGTCATGATCAAAGATCAAGGACCTAACCATTAGACATCTATGATGCCTCAGGTCAAAGGACTACTTTGCATATTGTAACCTTAGAGTTCATACATGACATGTATGTTCGAACTCTCTTTTGATCGTAGTTCAGTGTACTCGATTACTCTTTCGAGCACCTATGTGTTTGTCTTAGTGTCCAACACCAAATGACTTGAGACTAGTTCATACTCACGTTTGAGTCAACATAACACATACTAACCTTAGCCGATTGTCAATGCCCAATTGGCAATCCTATGGCTAGGAACGTTTTAGGAATGAACATAAGAGAAAGGTCTCGTTAATCTAACTCATTAGATCACTTATCTCTTAGACCAAATACATCCCTTGGATTCTCTTATTGTTTAAACACATGATACAATAAATAGTGATTAACAATAAGTCTTGCCCTCCATTAAACATATAAAAGTTTAACACATTAAGTATTCCAAAAAGCTATTACATCAAATGAGTGGCTTTGTGGGCATACTTCCAACAATCTCCCACTTGCACTCAAAGCCATCCTCCCATGTATCTAATACCCATCTTATCCATATGACAATCAAGCTGGATTTGAGACATTGGCTTTGTCAGTGGATCTGCTACGTTATCGGCTGAAGCAACTTTGAGGATATTGACTTTCCCCTCGGCAGCATATCTTCTTATGATATTAAAGCGCCTATCAAAATGCTTGTTCTTTTGATGAGCCCTGGGTTCCTTGGCTTGAGCTATCGCCCCATTATTATCACAGTACAAAGTTACTGGTGATGTAATGGTTGGAACCACTCCAAGTTCAGTAATGAACTTTTTCATCCAGAACGCTTCTTTGCCGGCTTCAGCTGCAGCGACATATTCAGCCTCTGTCGTGGAATCAGCAATTACACTTTGCTTCTTGTTTTTCCAACTGACAGCCTCACCATTCAGAGTGAATACATATCCGGAGTTGGAACTTCTATCATCGACGTCAGATTGGAAATCTGCGTCTGTATAGGCTTCCACTCGCAACTCTGCCGCTCCTCCATAAACGAGGAACATGTCCTTAGTTCTTCTTAAGTACTTAAGGATCGTCTTGACAGCTGCCCAGTGTTCTGATCCTGGGTTAGATTGATATCGACTAGTAATGCTCACAGCATATGCGATATCAGGCCTTGTGCATATCATAGCATACATGAGACTCCCTATGGCGGAAGCATAAGGAATAACATTCATTTGCCGTATCTCTTCAGGAGTCTTAGGTCCCATGGACTTAGAAAGGTGAATTCCATGTCTAACAGGAAGAAAACCTTTCTTAGATTGTTCCATCTGGAACCTACTTAGCACCTTATCAATGTACATAGATTGGGATAATCCAATTAATTTTCTGGATCTATCACGATAGAGCTTTATCCCAAGTACATAAGATGCATCTCCTAAATCTTTCATGTGGAAGGTTTTAGACAACCACACTTTTACAGAAGAAAGTAATGCAGTGTCATTCCCGAATAGTAATATGTCATCTACATATAACACTAGGAATACAACTGCATCCCCAACGACTTTTTGATAAACACAATTGTCGTCTTCGTTTTGAGTAAAACCAAACGTTTTGATTTCAGTATCGAAACGAATGTTCCAGCTCCTGGAGGCTTGCTTAAGTCCATAAATGGACCTTTGAAGCTTGCATACCTTAGTCTTTTCAGACTTGGACACGAAACCTTCGGGTTGAGTCATGTAGAGCTCTTCCTCTAGGTAGTCGTTCAGAAAGGCCGTCTTCACGTCCATTTGCCAGATTTCATAATCATGGTACGCAGCTATAGCAAGCAAAATCCGAATGGACTTAATCATGGCTACAGGAGAGAAAGATTTCATAACGATTAGGTGAAATTCACTTATATTCTAGCATCAAATTTATGCATGTAAATTAAGTATGCATTCTTAATTGACATACACAAATAAGTTATCAATCAAACAGTTAAGCAAATTAAATTCACAACTCAGAAATCACAACTGAAGGTAATCAATTCATATTACAAATATATCCATGGCTTTGAATTAACCTTTAGCCAAACAGAAATTAATTACACATGTTTAATATAATTGAAAAGCAAATTAAATTAAACATGAGTTTAAGAAAAATAAAACCAATTGAGGAGCGCAAGGATCTGGCACTGTGCAATTATGGGCGCTGGCTTTGTTTCTGTTCTGCTTGCGTCTCTCCCGTGCTGCCTTATAGCAGCTTCTCCTATTTCTTTTCTTCCCAGCTGCCCAGGGCAGCCTTCCCTATCCTTGGCCTAAGGCAGCGTTCTCTGCGCTTCTGTCCGTCCCCCCCTCTAAGCTCCCTCCTCTCACTTTTATATCCCTCATTTTATTTCTTTTTCCGCATGGTTACTTGCGTCTCTTTCTCCCCGTGCCTCATCACTTCAGCTTTATATTTTTCTTCTTTTCTCGCTGTCTTTGGACAGCCTTTCTGTTCTTCACGTTTGCCATCACATCTCACTCTTGCTGCCAGCTGCAAAGGCAGCTTTTGTTTCTGACTTCCACATTCTCAGTGGACGCATATTTTGATCTATATAAAATATATTAATGCACATTTTCTACCCCTTATTTTTACTTGAGGCATATACCATGAATGCATAAATTAATCTTAGTGCATACCACCTCTTGTACTATTTGATAATCATTTCAATTTTTTACTTTTATATTTTTGTGAAAACAAAATACTGGAAATTGAAATCAAATAAGTGAGCAAGATAATTTTTACGAATTTTGTCACTTAAAATCTTACTTGTGCTAATTTTATTTTCTTAGCTAGATAAATTCGATAAAACACAAAAACAAAGTAAATAACTCAAAAATATAAGAAACTAACTAAGAAAAGACGAGAGAATTTGATGTAAAATATGTATAAATATGAGCTTATCAAATACCCCCACACTTAGCTTTTGCTAGTCCTCGAGCAAAACAACGAAAACATGAAAAAGTAATAACATGAAAAACATTAGTTTCTCTTATGTGACCCTCATAGAACTTCATTCGAGAACACAAATCATCAAGAACCACAGCTAGCACCAAACAAACTAATCCAAGTTCATCTTCCTTATTCAAATATTAGCAGTAATCTTTGAATCATCCTTGAAGTGTAGTGTGTGAGATAGCCATGCTAATGCAATTTCAAAATTTTTATTTTTAAAATCACCATATGCAAACTAGCAACCTTCTCACCGGATATACACTTAATCACACATGTGTTTAGTCTTAATGTGTTTCGCTCAAAGAATCAAATGTGAAAGTTCTACCATAAGCTTGCATAAAGATCACTTCTCCACAATCATAATTGCAAAACTTAAATCAAGAGGACTTTTATTGGACGTAATGAGGTTTAGGGCGAGGGTTATTGAAACGAAAGAATAGGTAAACACAAGTTCCAAGCTACATTGCAAGCAATTCTTTTGTTTAGATTTATAAGAACTCAAGCTTTCCAGCTATTCTTCTAGTCACCTCCAACCACAACCTTAAACTGAAACTTTAAACACTTTTTATTTTCTTCGTAAACAAACTTTCTTTCTTGTTTTTTTTTTTTTTTTCAAGCAGAAACAAATATGAAAAACCCCCACACTTATTATTTTGCCAAACACCTTCAAAGTACTTCACAAACATTTCTCATAAGACAATCTCACATTGCTCACTAGCTCGCTTGGAAAGGGTAAGGAAAAAAAATATTTCAGGCATAAGGGTAGACATATCTGGTGATAAGAAATAAAAGGCTCACAAATACGGCTCAAATTGGCAATCTAATGATATCATTTTTCTTTGGGAAACAAGGTTATTTGGGCCATGGTGGTAAACCTAATGCCTCTATCATTTCCAAGTTCATGCAATCAATGACAAATATTTCGAAAGATCGTTATGCAAGTTCTAGAGAAGTATCTCACATAAGTTCATCATACATGAAAGAATAAGAGTGTATGAAAAATGCACACACTTTCAATAGGCTCAAAAACTCACATAGGATGTATATGGTCACTAAATTCACATATGGAGCTTTAAATCATGCTTTAGTTTCACATCAACAAGGCTATGTGCATTTAGTTTTTCAAAGATAATCAAATATGTACAAAACTAACACGAGAATTAGGAATTTCACACAACACATGTTAACTAAGTTCTTGATCATCATGGTTCAAATTTTATCCAATTATATCATTGGGTCGGGAAACTAACAAAAATCTAATTCAAAACAATAAGGAAAACAAGGAAATATTTTTGGATTTTTTTAAATTTTTGGATTTTTTATTTTTTATTTTTTATTTTTTTATTTTTTTTTTAAAACAACAACTTAATTAAGAAAATACAAAGCAATAACATGGAAACAAATGAAACCAGTTCAAAATCGAAGGTACAAAAAATTTCAATTTGGTCATTTTTATACTCTTTACCCCCACACTTAAACTAGACATTGTTCCCAATGTCAGAAAATATAATAAAATGCAAATGAAAATAAAATAAATAAATATAAAGAAACAAAATAAAGCAATAGGACTGAAAACTTCCCTAATTTGCAGTAAAATCAAGCGATGACCCCCCAAGCTAAAATTCTGCAATCAACTTCAACGGTGGAAATAACCAAAAGTTCCTGCAAAGAAAAGAAATAATTCAGTTAAGTAACACAAGAAAATGTAGAAAATGCAAACAAAAAATTGAAAATGACGATAAAAGACAATGAATAGAACTAATAAGTGATCATTGGTCGTGCTTGTTGACTTTCCACAGCTTTGAACTTGAACTGGCCTAGGGAACTTCTTAGCAAGGAAAATGAGACTTGAATGGTGGTGGTGATTTGATGGCCTTGTACGGCGAGGCTGTGCACTTTGGCGACTGATGCGTCCATATGTTGTTGAAGCTTCTCGAGCTCTTGGTTTCAACTCGGACTCCTTCTGCCGGGTTGATTGAGTCTGCAAGCTGCATTCTTCTCTGCTTGTTTCTTCTGCACGGCAGGTAGGCACGAGGTAGAGGTGGTTGTCTGTTTCTTTGTTCAATCTGTCCAAGTGCCGACCGATTGCCTTCTTTCTCCTTGTCTCGCAGGCAAGAGCAAGGGTAAAGGAAAGACATGCCATGAGATATCTTTGCCTTTGACTCTGATGATATGAGATACTTTTGCTTTTGAAGAAGTATCGTTCCACAGGTTTATTCTTGAACTGGGCTGGGGAACTTCTTAGCAAGGAAAATGAGACTTGATCTTGAAGATGAATCAGCACGTTGTCTCCACATGCTTCAAGTTATCATTTTCACTTGCCTTATCTGTTCTCCAGGCAGATGTGGCGTCTTCTTCGGAAGTACATCAGCAGTTGAAGATGAGCACTCGAGAGCAATGCTAGGTAAGCAATCAGGAAGGATTTCCAGGCAGTCGGTTCTTAGATTGGAAGATTGACACCGAGTGCTGGCTGATTGCTTGCTTTCTCCTTGTCACAAAGACAAGGAAAAGGACAGGGAGAAAGCATGATATGAGATACTCTTGCTTTCAACCTTCATGATATGAAATACTCTAGCTCTTGATGACTTGTTTGCAGAGGTATCCCAGGGAATGAGAAACACAGAGTAACTCGAGAGGCTTCGTTGGGAATGCATTTTCGGAGATGAAGAAGTGCTGAGGGGGTTTGCCTTTACAATGGATGGCGAAGGTAGACGTTTATAGGAATGATTCTTCACAACCGAAACTGTTGCTTTACCCCTGTCGGCAGCCGGTGGATGGATGAACAGTACAAGTTACGCGCTTTCTGACAAAGCTGCCCGTAATTTCCGCAAAGCTGACAGTGCGCGTGACGAATGACGACAAAACTGGAAAAGCTGCTCGCCTCGTGATTCCTGACCGCTCCGTCTTTTGAGAGAGGCGCCTGACTTTTGAGAACGGCGTCTGACTTTTGAGACGGAGTCCGTCTTTTGAGAAAGGAACCCCGACTCTTCGATTTGCGAGAGGACGCCTCTTTGATTTCTGATGAGCGCCTCTTTGATTTCTTCTTTTTATAGAGGCGCTAATTTTGTTCCACAACACACTTGAGCTCCCTCCTGTAAACACTCCCTTCTTGCACTTTTTTTTTTAATCTTGATCAGTTCGACCTCTTCTTTTTCTTCACACTTTCAAATATGTCTTGCCCTTCTGACCGTCGCCTTAACTTGAATATTGGGGAAGAAATTGATATGTCTTCTCCAACCAACATTTGGCAGCCATCCTTCATATCCCCAAATGGTCCTCTTACAGTTGGGGATTCCATGATGATGAATGAAACAACCGCTTCGGTGGTGGCCAGAAATCTGCTCACTCCTAGAGACACTAGGATACTTTCTAGGCGGTCCGACGAACTGGCTGTTCAGGACTCTCTGGCCTACAGCGTCCGATGCGCAGGCTCAGTATCAAACATGGGCCAGCGTCTTCTTGCTCGAACTCGTCAGGTTGAGTCGTTGATGGCTGAAGTGGCTAGTCTTCGGCAAGAGGTCAGAGTGCTTAGGCATGAGAATAAGGAGTTGCACATGCTCGCAACTAATTACTCAACAAGCATGAAGAGGAAGCTTGATCAGCTGCAGGAGTCCGAAGTGCGGATTCAGAGTGATCATCAACGGTTTATGGCGTTACTCCCGAGGTTTATGTTGCCTTCGTCCTCGGGTGCTGCACCAAGTATTGAGGCTCCGAATGATCCAACTCTGGCGCTTCGTCTTTCTGGGGCTCCGTCGACCTCCGATGCACCACCTACCAACGACCAATGAAAGCTATTAGTTCACATTATTGTAAAATATTTATGCTTTTAAGTTTATTTAATTATATATATAAATATAAGTATTTTTTTTTTTAATTATATGGATGTTTATTATTATTATTATTATTATTATTATTATTTTAAATATCAATGTAAAATAAGTAAATCAAAGTAAAAAGACTATGTTTAATCTCCCAAACCAATATCACAACTAAATAAACAAAACAAAATGAAAGCAGTAAATAGAAGGGTTTAGGAATGCAAATCTGATTGTGGGCGATTCCTAGGCCTCCCTTCTTTATTCAAATGCAAGGATTTATCCTTGAACGGACGGTGGTACTTGAAATGATCCGACAACGGTCTAAGTTCTAATGACAGTGCCTGAATCATCAAAATTAGATTGTTAGTATAACTTAAAATTAAAATTGGAGAAGATGGCTTACTTTCTTGTTCAAACTCAATCACAAACACCACGTCTTGGAACGTTTCAGGGACTTTGAACTTGGCCAAATTTATTATAATGGTTGTGGCTTGTCCCGTGTCATCAGTCTCAACTTCTTTGTGCTTGATTGTCTCATGCACAGCCTCTTTGATATGTTCAACATATTCTCCGGCCACCTCCTTTTCTGGAATCCCTCTTCTTGGTGTGCAAGGTTCTTTGAATGATTCATCATCATCGGGAACATAATTTGGTGCACCAAAAATTGGGATCTCATTTTGCACCTCTGGAAGAGCTTCCACAACGTCTTTTTCATTCACTTCTTCCTTGGGATTTAAAAACCTGCAAGGAAAAAGAACAATTGGCGGAATAGGGTTAGAATGAATTGAATTTAGTACCTCCTCACCTGAGTTGGATGGCATAAGGACTTGAGGGGTTTGCGACAAGAATTCTTCTAAACTGCCCAAGTCGTCATCCTCATCTTCTTCTTGAAGCGGCAATTCATCCATGATCGGGCTATGTTTGGATGGTTCTGGGACAACTTCATCCTCCATATCACTTCCCAAAGTGATGGCTTCATTGATTTCCATTTCTCCCTTTGAATTTGCAAATGTGGAGTTGGAGAGTTCTCTTTGATCTTGAATCTGTGCCATGATCTCCATAATCTGCCCAACTTGCTTCTCCAATGCATCCACCTTGTTGGCTTTATTTTGCATCTCCTTGTTTCGATTTTCTACTTCCTGGTTCAAAGAGGTGAGTAACTTATTAAGTGTATCATTATTCAAGAACGTACCTGAATTGAATTGGGCTGATTGTTGTGGTGGCTGTGACGGTTCATATGACCACTGATAGAACTCTTCCGATGGCGGCAATTGTTCTTCTTTTTGTGAACCCTGCGTCAAAGAAATTAGTCCTTCAAGAATTTCATTATAATTCACGGGCATACTTTGATTTGATTGGAATTGTTGTAGGGGATGTTGTGGTGGCTGCATAGGTCTTGAATAGAACTCATCTTGCTGCCAATATCCACCTTGTTGAAATTGTTGAGGTTCATCCCACATATAATCTGAATTACCTCTCCAATCTGAATTGCAAGCGTTGGAAAACATGTTGCCCCTTGATTGGTTATAGCCTTGATATCCCCAAACATCTTCATTTGCAGAAGATTGAGGACTTTGATAACCTTGCCCATAGGGCACATCAAATGTAGGGGCACTTTGCATTGTGGTCCTTTTGGCATTATGAGTCAATTGAGCAGTGAGATGTGCCAATTGAGCTTGAATGGTATTAAAATCCATGTCTTACTTCTCTAGTACCTAAAATCAAAGAAAAAGAAATAAATCAAATATCAAAAGTAAAATAAACACAAATAAAAAAAATAAAAAAAAATAAAATACAAACAAAAACATAAACAAGGGATTAGCAAATTTGCTAATCCCCGGCAACGGCGCCAAAAATTTGATGCGAAAATTAACTAACGCACAAATTAAACCCTATTTGTGACAATTGTAGTAATGATGTAAGTAAGGATCGTTCTAACCGGGGATTAACTAGGGATGCTAACCAAAGTAAAATTAAATTAAAAACGTAAAAACAAAATTTAAAACACTAAACTAGACTCCAAACACTTAACTAGAATAACTCAAAATAAAACTAACAAATAATCTAAAACAAATCAAAAGACTCAAAATAATTCAAGACTCTAGAAAACACAAACTAAATTGATTTCTAACAGATCTAGTACTTTAAAATAAATGGAGGATTGATTTTGACGAGAAGTAAATTAAACTTAAATAAATTACAGAATTGACAAAAACATGAAATTAAGGTGAATGGATGGGCGACGGACTGGCTAGAGGATTCTTCTCCACACATGACACATATGCAACCTAAATTGATTTTCAGTTGTTCTTTCAATAAATTGTAAATCTCAATACTCCAGATTAACCGTGACGGCACTTTTTTAACCTCCAAGTTTTCCTATAGTTATTGGGTTGGATGATTGCATACGACAACCCAAAACATTCCCTACAAGTTCCCTACATGAATTGCATAATGGAGATACAAGCAAGAATCATTAAGCTTTATGAAAACTATAAGCATTGACGAGGCATTCGTAACTATGAACAGCATGATACTCCTGCCAAGAATTCACTTAACACGATTGTGGATAGCAACCTTCACTACTCTTGAATATAAGTTCATAACGATTAGGTGAAATTCACTTATATTGTAGCATCAAATTTATGCATGTAAATTAAGTATGCATTCTTAATTGACATACACAAATAAGTTATCAATCAAACAGTTAAGCAAATTAAATTCACAACTCAGAAATCACAACTGAAGGTAATCAATTCATATTACAAATATATCCATGGCTTTGAATTAACCTTTAGCCAAACAGAAATTAATTACACATGTTTAATATAATTGAAAAGCAAATTAAATTAAACATGAGTTTAAGAAAAATAAAACCAATTGAGGAGCGCAAGGATCTGGCACTGTGCAATTATGGGCGCTGGCTTTGTTTCTGTGCTGCTTGCGTCTCTCCCGTGCTGCCTTATAGCAGCTTCTCCTATTTCTTTTCTTCCCAGCTGCCCAGGGCAGCCTTCCCTATCCTTGGCCTAAGGCAGCGTTCTCTGCGCTTCTATCCGTCCCCCCCTCTAAGCTCCCTCCTCTCACTTTTATATCCCTCATTTTATTTCTTTTTCCGCATGGTTACTTGCGTCTCTTTCTCCCCGTGCCTCATCACTTCAGCTTTATATTTTTCTTCATTTCTCGCTGTCTTTGGACAGCCTTTCTGTTCTTCACGTTTGCCATCACATCTCACTCTTGCTGCCAGCTGCAAAGGCAGCTTTGGTTTCTGACTTCCACATTCTCAGTGGACGCATATTTTGATCTATATAAAATATATTAATGCACATTTTCTACCCCTTATTTTTACTTGAGGCATATACCATGAATGCATAAATTAATCTTAGTGCATACCACCTCTTGTACTATTTGATAATCATTTCAATTTTTAACTTTTATATTTTTGTGAAAACAAAATACTGGAAATTGAAATCAAATAAGTGAGCAAGATAATTTTTACGAATTTTGTCACTTAAAATCTTACTTGTGCTAATTTTATTTTCTTAGCTAGATAAATTCGATAAAACACAAAAACAAAGTAAATAACTCAAAAATATAAGAAACTAATTAAGAAAAGACAAGAGAATTTGATGTAAAATATGTATAAATATGAGCTTATCAGAGGGCGGAAAGGGTCCCATGAAATCCATACCCCATACATCAAAGATCTCCACATTAAATATGGGGGTTTGCGGCATTTGGTCCATGGCACCTATTGTACCTGTTCTTTGGCATCAATCACAAGTTATACAAAATGTTCTAGCATCCTTAAACAATGTAGGCCAATAGAAACCAGTCTCTAAACCTTAAGGGCTGTCCTTTGGGTGCCAAAATGACCTCCACATGCATAAGTATGGCAGAATGCAAGAATCGAATTAAACTCAGAATTATGCACACATCTACGAATAATCTGGTCAGGACAATACTTCCACAAATATGGATCATCCCACACATAAAATCGTGCATCATTTATGAGTTTATCACGCTTGTATTTATCTAGAGTGCTAGGAACTTGTAATGTGACCAAATAATTGACCAAATCAGCATACCAGGGCTCACTTACCTCTAGGGACAGCAATTGCTCGTCAGGGAAGGTCTCTAGAATGGGCAAGGAGTCTTCCTCGTGCACCAAACAGCTGAGGCGGTCAACCACCACATTTTCACTCCCCTTTTTATCTCTTATTTCAATGTTGAACTCTTGAAGTAGGAGCATCCAACGAATCAGCCTTGGTTTAGCCTCCTTCTTGGTGAGGAGGTACTTCAACGCTGCATGGTCAGAATACACAATCACTTTAGTGCCAAGTAAGTATGAACGAAATTTATCTAAAGCAAATACAACTGCAAGAAGTTCTTTCTCAGTGGTAGAATAATTTAATTGAGCATCATTTAGTGTCCAGGAAGCGTAGTGGATGACGTGGAGCTGTTTGTTCCTCCTTTGGCCTAAAACAGCACCAATGGCATAGTCAGATGCATCACACATTAGCTCAAATGGAAGGCTCCAATCTGGTGGCATGATGATGGGGGCCGAAGTCAACATGTCCTTGAGGGTTTTGAAAGCGGTCTCACACTCCTTGTTGAACTCAAAGGCTACTTCCTTTTGGAGTAAACGGCGAAGGGGTTGGGCGATTTTTGAGAAATCCTTGATGAACCTCCCTCACCGAAGTGGGAGAAATCCTTTTTCTGATATGATATGCCCCAAAACTATACCTTGTTTTACCATAAAATGGCACTTTTCCCAATTCATGACAAGATTAGTTTCAATGCATCGTTGTAAGATCAAAGTAAGATTATTCAAGCATGCATCAAATGAGTCACCAAAAACACTAAAGTCATCCATAAACACTTCAATGATCTTTTCCACAAATTCTGAGAAAATACTTACAATACACCTTTGGAATGTAGCTGGTGCGTTGCATAGCCCAAATGGCATGCGTCGATAAGCAAAGCTACCAAAAGGACATGTGAAGGTAGTCTTTTCTTGGTCATCGGGAGCTATCAGAATCTGATTATAACCCGAATAGCCATCAAGAAAACAATAAAATGAATGACCGGCTAACCTTTCCAGCATTTAATCAATAAAGGGCAGCGGGAAGTGATCTTTTCTTGTCGTAGCGTTGAGCTTCCAATAGTCAATACAAACTCTCCATCTGGTTTGGATTCGGGTGGGCACAAGCTCATTATCTTCATTTTTTACCACAGTGACTCCGGACTTCTTAGGAACAACTTGGACCGGCGAGACCCAATGGCTATCAGAAATTGGGTAAAGCACTCCACAATCTAGTAGCTTGATGATTTCCTTCTTCACAACATCCATCATGGGTGGATTGAGCTGGCGTTGTGCTTCTCTAGATGGTTTGGCTTCTTCTTCCAAGAGTATTTGATGCATGCAAATGGTAGGGCTAATTCCCTTCATATCGACCAATGTCCACCCAATGGCAGTTCTATATTCCCGAAGCACCCTCACCAACTTGTCCTCCTCTTGTGCAGTAAGTGAGGAAGAGATGATGATGGGCAGCGTCTCTTGTTCTCCCAAAAACACATATTTCAAATGGCTCGGCAATGGTTTAAGCTCTAGGGAAGGGGGCTGGATTATAGAAGGAAGCAACTTGTTAGTCGAATTGGAAATTGAAATTAGGTTAGGAAACTTACCAATATGCCTTGGATTTGACTCTAGGGCAACAACCATCTCCACAAATTCTTCTTGAATAGGCACAGCAAGATGTTCCTTATTGTTGTCGTGTGCATGCCTAAGTGCTAACCCTTCATTTTTTAGTCCAACGCTTTGCGTGAGAGTCTTTTCAAGTGCATCCTCACTCAAATCATCAAGGAATTCCTACGCCCAAGAGTCAATCACATCAATAGAGAAACAAGAGTGACCATCATGAGGATATCTCATAGCATCAGAACTATTGAAATCAATAACTTCCCCATCAAATTCCATGGTCAGTGTTCCCTTGAATACATCTATCTTTGTACGGGAAGTCTTCATGAATGGTCGGCCAAGTAAGATTGGTAATTGAGGGGAATGGTTCGATTCTTCCATTTCAAGCACGTAGAAGTCTGCCGGAAAGACTAAGTGATTCACCTGCACTAAAACATCCTCCAAAACACCTTTTGGATACGCATTAGATCTATCGGCCAGTTGAATGATCACTCCATCATTTTTTAATTCTCCCAAGTTCATAGATGCATATATTGAATAAGGCATGACATTTATTGATGCACCTAGATCTAACATGGCAGATTCAAAGCGAGTATTTCCTATAACACAAGGAATTGTAAAACTGCCAGGATCTTTGCACTTAGGAGGTAATTTTCGTTGCAACACAGCTGAGACATTCTCACTTACCCTTACCACCTCTTTGTTCGAAGCCCTCTTCCTTGTAGTGCACAGCTCCTTCAGGAACTTAGCATACTTGGGGACTTGTTTAATTGCATCTAGAAGTGGAATGTTGACTTGCACCTTTCTGAATGTGTCAAGGATGTCTTTGTCACTCTCATCCTTCTTTAATTGCATAAACCTGCGAGGAAAGGGTGCATTGGTTGGAATGGAATTAGAAGTCATGGAATTTGAACCCAACTTACCTTTGGTGGTCGAATTAGGGTGTGTAGGTGGTTGCGGCAAAGATTGCTCAATCATTGCCTAGGGCAAACCTTGTTCCTTCTCCTCAGATTGCATCTTTTCGTCCTCCTTTTGATTGGATTTAGATGGGCTGGGATCAGATCCAACTTATTTTCCACTTCGTAAGGTGATGGCTTTAGCAGATTCGAAGCCTCCATTTGGATTCACATCCGTCGAACTAGGTAACTTACCTGGTTCTCTACTAAATTGTCCCATGAACTCAGCCATTTGTCCCATTTGTCTCTTCAATTCAGTCACCTCTCGAGCTTGATTTTTCACTTCATTGGCGTAATTGTGCATATCTTTGGCTTGATTTTCCTGACCCTTCGCCAACGTAGTTAGTAACTGAATAACTTGAGTATTATCAAAAGACGAACCTGAGTTATTCTGGGCAGGTTGTGTTTGGGGTTGTGCGGGTGCATACGGCCTTTGATAGAATCTCGGAGGTTGCTGTCTGAATACACTTTGTTGTTGGGTTTGTTGGGGCTCCCTCCATTTGAAATTTGGATGATCTCTCCAACCTGGATTGTATGTATGAAGGGAAATAATGAGATTTATGTGGGATTTCTAGTGACTAGCATGCATATACAATTCAAAATTTATATACATAAGCAACGGAAGCATGTTATCACATAATATCAAAGCTATAGTCATGCAAATCCCCTTCAAGAAGCATAGGTCCATATTTGATGCATCTAAACATTTTATTGAAGAACAAAGTGAAGGTATAGTTTTATACCTCTTGATCTAGACTTGAGACCAAGGATGGACCACCTCCAAGCTCTTTGTTCTTGGAACTCCTTGAGCCTAGCCTCCCTCCTTGCTTCCTCCACTTTGTTAGAATGAGTGCTCCTTGGTTCTCCTTTAGTCTCCAAGGTAGAAGACCTCTAAAGATCCACACCCACTAGTGTAGTGAGATGGATGGAGGAATAACCAAAAGGGAGAGAATATGATTTAGCTAAAATCTCCCTATGGTGGCCGGCCCTTTGAGTGTTTTAGAGAGAGGGTGGTTTTTCCCTTTTGTCAAATAAACTCACAAAAAACCCTAATGAAACTTTTGCTATAAAGTTCCTTTTATAAGACAAAGAAACAATTCAACAACTTGACTCTCTCTCTCCCTCTCTTTGGCCGGCCCCCTTAGTGTTATTTTGGGCTTTGGGCTTTTATCATTTCAAGTCATCATATGCTTGAATAAAAGCCCAATGGGTTTGGGCTTAATAGCCCAAATAAACCCGAACTTTTCTTTAAGCCCAAAACGATATTTTATCGCTTTCATGATTTCGACCAAAAGGTTTTTGTCACTAGAACTGCTAAGTTTCTAGAGGACGAATTTGTTCTCAAATGAACTATAAGTAAAACGATGGAAATTAATGATGAACCACAAACAAGCACTCGACAAGTTGACAACCCTGTTCCTGAACCCCTAACTCCACGTAGATCTGAAAGGGTTAGCAAGCCACCTAAGAGGTATGGTTTAGATAATGACTTTGGGGAATTGCACCTTCTAGGTGACAATGACACAAAGGAAGACCCTAGAGACTACACTGAAGCAATGTCCGACATTGATTCAAAGAGATGGCAAGAGGCCATGAAATCCGAGATGGATTCCATGTATCAAAATTAGGTCTGGACTCTTGTAGACCCTCCAGAAGGTATAGTACCTGTTGGAAACAAATGGGTCTTCAAGAGGAAGATAGGCGCTGAAGGGAACGTGGAGACTTATAAGGCTAGACTCGTAGCCAAGGGTTACAGGCAAAGAGAAGGGATTGACTATGAAGAAACCTTCTCTCCTGTAGCCATGATTAAGTCCATTCGAATTTTGCTTGCTATAACTGCGTACCATGATTATGAGATATGGCAAATGGACGTGAAGACGGCCTTTCTGAACGACTACCAAGAAGAAGAGCTCTATATGACTCAACCCGAAGGTTTCATGTCCAAATCTAAAAGGACTAAGGTATGCAAGCTTCAAAGGTCCATTTATGGACTTAAGCAAGCCTCTAGGAGCTGGAACATTTGTTTTGATACTGAAATCAAAACGTTTGGTTTTACTCAAAACAAAGACGATAATTGTGTTTATCAAAAGGTCGTTGGGGATGCAGTTGTATTCCTAGTGTTATATGTAAATGACATATTACTATTCGGGAATGACACTGTAGTACTTTCTTCTGTAAAAGTATGGTTGTCCAAAACCTTCCACATGAAAGATTTGGGAGATGCATCTTATGTACTTGGGATAAAGCTCTATCGTGATTGATAGACGCATATTTATGCGACTTAGTTAACTAGTTTTCTTGCATTTACGTTATTAGTTCTTAGTTATTTTAGTACTTTAAGCTATTTTCTTGTGTTTGTAGGTCCAAAGGGCTAAGGTAGCAAGAAAGTGCATTTTGGTGCATTTTGGAGCAGTTTTGAGCTTGGAATGGATTACATATGTTATGAGCAAGATGGATGGACGAATTTGAAGTCAAATGAGGATAGAAACATGCTAAAAATGTGGTGAAACAAATACAAAGTGCAAGAAGAGATAAATTTCTAGAAGGATTGGCCAAAACTTCACTCAAAACCATGCATACCTCATAAAATTCATCAATGTCGTGGCCTTCCCTTTGTTTCACTTCCACCAGATTTTTTAGTAATGATGCAATGCCTATTTCACCATGACATGTGAGTGGATGATGCAATGCTTAGCTAACCATGACATATGAGTGGATGATGCAATGCTTAGCTAACCATGACATCTGAGTGGATGACTCAATACCTAACCCACCAACAATTCCCACTCTTTGCCATGCTCACCTACTCAATTCCACCAAAATTTTGTGTTAAACAAGTCCATCCTCTTCCTATAAATACCATGGTAGCAACCTCATTCAAATCATCCAGAAATTAACCATTCTCCAAGCCTTCCCTTGCCTCTCCCTACATATCTAAACCCCTTCCCATCCATTCCTCCAAATAACCAACCCTTCAACATCATTCCAACCTTGTTGTTGCGGCAAAGAGAAGGAGAAAAGTCCTTGGACGCGCTTGCTTTCCAACATGGATCGTTGGAACGTTTAGGTGCTTTCTTTCCTTTGTTTTCAATGTTTAAATTTGTTTATCTTTGTTTTGTAATAATGAGGAACTAAACCCCCCTTGGCTAGGGGGGGATTCGAAACACATGTCCATGCTTGCAATATGATTTGATTACTTTTAATTGCGTTTCATAAGTTATGAATTCAATTTACTTATCCGTTCGTATAAAAACTGATTTGTGTATGTTGATTGAGGGTCGACACTTAGTTTGCATGCATGAATTTGATGCTAGAATATAAGGGAGTTTCACCTAATCGTCATGAACTTATATTCACAAGTAGTGAAGGTTGCTAGTCACAATCGCGTTAAGTAAATTCTTGGCATAAGTTTCATGCGTATTCCATAGTAACGAGTGCCTCGTCAATGCTTATGATTTTCATAGAACTTAATGATTCTTGCTTGTATCTCTATTATGCAATTCATGTAGGGAACTTGTGAGGAATGCTTTGGGTTGTCGTATGCAATCATCCAACTCAATAAAAGTAGGAAAATCTGAGGGTTAATTTAAGCGTACCTAATTAACTTGGGGCATTGAGAATTAATAAGTTATTGAAATACAATTGGAAATCGTTTTGTATGCAAGCAAGACATGTGTGGAGAAGAACCCTCTAGCTAAAGCCCATCATCCATAGTTTTTAAGTTTTAGTTATTTGTTTTACTTTCACTTCACAAGAACCAAATCCCCCCTTTTACTTTCTTGTCTTAAAAGTCTTTTGTTTACATTTTTTTTAACTTTGTTTTTATGTTTTTAAATTACTTTTGAGAGGTTTTAGCAAGCCCTCCTAATCCCCGGTTTAGAACGATACCCTACTTACATCTATACTACAATTGTCAAAAAGAGGGTTTAATTTGTGTGTTAATTTATTTTCGCATCAGTGATAGATCCAGAAAATTAATTGGATTATCCCAATCTATGTACATAGATAAGGTGCTAAGTAGGTTCCAAATGGAACAATCTAAGAAAGGTCTTCTTCCTGTGAGACATGGAATTCACCTTTCTAAGTCCATGGACCTCTTAAAGAGATACGGCAGATGAGTGTTATTCCTTATGCTTCCGCCATAGGAAGTCTCATGTATGCCATGATATGCACAAGGCCTGATATCGCATATGTTGTGAGCATTACTAGTCGATATCAATCTAACCTAGGATCAGAACACTGGGCAGCTGTCAAGACGGTCCTTAAGTACTTAAGAATAACTAAGGACATGTTCCTCGTTTATGGAGGAGCAACAGAGTTACGAGTGGAAGCCTATACAGACGCAGATTTCCAATCTGACGTCGATGATAGAAGTTCTAACTCCGGATATGTATTCACTCTGAATGGTGGGGATGTTAGCTGGAAAAGCAAGAAACAAGATGTAATTGCTGATTCCACGACGGAGGCAGAATATGTCGCTGCAGCTTAAGCCGGCAAAGAAGCGTTCTGGATGAAGAAGTTCATTACTGAACTTGGAGTGGTTCCAACCATTACATCACCAGTAACTTTGTACTGTGATAATAGTGGGGCGATAGCTCAAGCCAAGGAACCCAGGGCTCATCAAAAGAACAAGCATTTTGACAGGCGCTTTAATATCATTAGAAGATATGCTACCGAGGGGAAAGTCAACATCCTCAAGGTTGCTTCAGCCGATAACGTAGCAGATCCACTGACAAAGCCAATGTCTCAAATCCAACTTGACCGCCATATGGAAAAGATGGGTATTAGATACATGGGAAGGTGGTTTTGAGTGCAAGTGGGAGATCGTTGGAAGTATGCCCACAAAGCCACTCATTTGATGTAATAGCTTTTGGAATACTTATTGTATTAAACTATTATATGTTTAATGAAGGGCAAAGCTTATTGTTAATCACTATTTATTGTATCATGTGTTTAAGCAATAAGGGAATCCAAGGAATGTATTTGATCTAAGAGAGAAGTGATTTAAATAAGTTAGATTAACAAGACCTTTCTCTTATGTTCATTCCTAAAACGTTCCTAGCCATAGGATAGCCAATTGGGCATTGACAATCCGCTAAGGTTAGTATGTGTTATGTCAACTCAAGCGTGAGTATGACTAGTCTCAAGTCATTTAGTGTTGGACACTAAGACAAACACATAGGTGCTTGAAAGAGTAATCGAGTACACTGAACAACGATCAAAAGAGAGTTCGAACATACATGTCATGTAAGAACTCGTAAGTTGCAATATGCAAAGTAGTCCTTTAACCTGAGGCATCATAGATGTCTAATGGTTAGGTCCTTGATCTTTGATCATGTCAAAGGCATTCCATCGAAAGTGTCCACGGCATTGTTGGGGTCAAGCTATCTAGTCATGTAGGCATATGAATGCACAACAAGGAATCTCTAACCTTCCATGGTGGAAGGAGAATGCTCTAAGATATGATTCGGGAGTCTTTGGCCAAAGCATACGAATATGACTTAGGAAGTATGTTCCAAATCATATTCAATTGAATCATATAGAGAAGTATCACATTGGATAGTAGACATGATACAAACTATCACTCAAACAATGTGATTAAGAGTATTGTATTAGAGAATGATCATATTGCATTGTAATTGTAACTGGATAGGTTTTCCAACCAATTCTATTTAGCTTGGGTAGCCATGACATGCTGCTAGGTGTCACTCATGGTTTTTGGAAGCCCTGAAGATTAGCAAACACTAATATTAATCAAAGGGAGAATTGAAATGTAGTTTCAATTCACAATCGATTGTTAAGAGTAACAATCGCCCACTGCCTCACTAATTGGAACCTAATGGATCGTACACCGAGTAAGGCTGAAAGTGAAGAAATATAAATGAAATGGATAAGCAATTAAATGGTTTAATTGAAATATGGTCAAGGTTAATGAATTAGTTAATTAATTATACGAAAGGTTCGTATTGGGCTTTTAAGTTAGTTTTGGACTTCGGGGTCCAAAAGGGTTTGGTCCACTAGGCCCATTATGTTTAAGTTGTATGACAACTAAAACAAATATGGGCAAATAGCCCAATCACTTAAAAGAGGCCGGCCATAGTGAGGGAGTGGTAAGTTTTGCTTAATTGCAAGTTTGCCACTCACCTAAGAAAAGAGATATAAAAGCATCTTTATAGCTTTTACCTCATTAGGGTTTTCTTGAGGCAAAGATGAGAAACATTTTCTCTCTTTTTCTCTAAAGGAGGCCGGCCACTTAGAGAAGATATAGCTAGCAATCTTTTCTTCTCTAAGTCATCCATTTCATCTTCACACCTCATCCTTGGTGTGGAGACTTAGAGACACCAAATCTTTGGTGTTTTTGGAGATCCTTTCCTCACATCCTCAAGGAGCAAATGAGCATCAAAAGGAAGAAAATCACAAGGAAGATCCAAGGAGCTAGGAGGTGACTTGAAGACCCTCCACTTGGGTGAATCCCTTGTGTAAACAAGGATGAGCTTCAAGGGTAATGAATCTCTAAAACCTTCTATCTCTTTAATGTTGTTAAAGAGTCTTGTGGTTCACCATTCACTAGGCTTTGAAAGTCATGGGTTTTAGAATTGTTTTTTAATGCATGCCTACTTTAATGTGTTAATAGTTTGCATATGTGTTCAAATATTCTCACATGTTCTTAGCTAGGACAAAAATTTTCCTTCAGGTCGGCGACAACGTCTTTCCAAGCGACCAACACTCCTTCCAGTTGATGTCGGTGAGATCGGCGACAACATCCTCAACGGTAAGATCATGATGCGAAATTTAACTAACGCACAAATTTAAACCCTCTTTTTGACAATTGTAGTATAGATGTAAGTAGGGTATCGTTCTAGGCCGGGGATTAGGAGGGATTGCTAATCAAAGTCAAATTTAAATTAAAAACGTAAAAACAAAATTCAAAACATTAAACTAAAATTAAAACACTTAACTAGAATCACTCAAAATAAAACTAACAAATAAACCAAAACAAATCCAAAGATTCAAAATAATTCAAGACTCAAGAAAACACAAACTAAATTGAATTCTAACAAATCTAATACTTTAAAATAAATGGGGGATTGATTTTTAAAGAAATTTAATTTAAAACAGAAACTTAAAAACAAACTTCAAAGAAAATATATTTTGATAAAATGATAAGACACTAGTTAGAGGGTTCCTTATCCACACATAAATACATGCATACAATTTGATTCCCATTTATGAATTCAACAAACGAATAAATGACAACGCTCCAAGTTAATTAGGTCCGCTTAAATTAACTTTCAGATTTCCCTATATTCATTGAATTGGACGGAATACGCATCACAACCAAATTATTCTTATCAAGTTCCCTAACTATGGAATACGCATGATAGAGAGACATATCAGAGATCATTAAGTTTAATGGAAATCATAAGCATTGACTAGGCATTCATAACTATGGAATACGCATGTTAATCCAACCTAGGGTTTACTAAACACAATCGTGACTAGCGATTTTTACTACTCATGGATATAAGTTCATAACGATTAGGTGAAATTCCCTTATATCCTAGCATCAAGTCTAAGCATGCAAATTAAGTGTCGACCCTTAACCCACATACATAAACAAGTTATTAATCAACACAGAAAAGTAAACCACATCCAACGTTCAAGAATTCATAACTGGAGTAAATCAAATCATAATAAACATTTATCCATGGTTTCAAATTCACCTCTAACTAAACAGAAATTAATTACACATTATTCATAAATTAAAACATAAAATAAACATAAGTTTGGAGGATTAAACCGAGAGAGGAATGCACAGTTGCTTCTCAAGCAGCATTGCCGAGGCTTCCTTTGTTTTTCTGCACTAGGTCTCCCACGCTGACTGCTCCTATTCTTTCCATCCAGCGAGCTCCCCTTTCCTGCGTGCTGACTTGCGCGCTGCCAACCACCTGGTTCTGTCCTTCAGCTGCCAAGCAGCAGCCCACCAAGACCGAGGTTCTCCCACTTCTCTCGCAAGCTGCCAGGAGGGCAGCTCCTCTATGCGCTGCGAGCTTCCCCTCCTCGTTTCAAAGCTGCCCAAGTTCCGCGTCTTTACTCAGCCCAAAGCAGCCTTTCTTTTCCACCTATTCCAGCTGCCAAGTCTCCTCGTTCCCTGCGTCTCCAGCTGCCAAAAGGCAGCTTTCCTGCGCTGGTTTCTTTAAGTTCCGCGTCCCCTCGAGCTGCCCAAGGGCAGCCCTCCTTTCTTTCCAATCCTCTCCCCCTGAGCCCGTCAGTCCTGTGCTCCCTTTATTCTGCCATATTTTATTTCTTTATTCCCTCCACTCACCCGCACTATCTCTTTTATATTTTCTTTTGCTTTCTGCCAACCTTCCCACGTTTTCCGCACTGCCAACCAAGGGCCGAGATCCCCCCTCGCACTTAACTAACTTTTCCTTTTTCAAAACACAAATCCACCGACATCATTCATATATATATATATATATATTTTTTATTTATTTATTTATAATACTATCTTATTTTTATTAACCAAAAATAGTGGGCAATGCAGTTTTGACGATTTTATTACTAAAAATATACACTTAAGCTATTATTAATTCCTTAGCTAGATAAATTCGATAAAACACAAAAACAAAGTAAATAACTCAAAAATATAAGAAACTAACTAAGAAAAGACGAGAGAATTTGATGTAAAATATGTATAAATATGATCCGATCAAATACCCCCACACTTAACTTTTGCTAGTCCTCGAGCAAAACAAACGAAAACAGAAAAAGTAATAACATGAAAAATATTAGTTTCCCCCTATATTACCCTCATAGAATTTCATTCGAGAACACAAATCATCAAGAACCATAGCTACACCAACAAGCTAATCCACGTTCATTTTCCTTATTCAAATATTAGCAGTAATCTTTGAAACATCCTTGAAGTGTAGTGTGTGAGATAGCCATGTTAATGCAATTTCAAATTTTTATTTTTAAAATCACCATATGCAAATTAGCAACCTTCTCAAGGGATTTACACTCAATCACACATGTGTTTAGTTTTAATGTGTTTCTCTCAAAGAATCAAATGTGAAAGTTCTACCATAAGCTTGCATAAAGATCACTTCTCCACAATCATAATTACAAAACTTAAATCAAGAGGACTTTTATTGGACGTAATGCGGTTTAGGGCGAGGGTTATTGAAAAGAAAGAATAGGAAAACACAAGTTCCAAGCTACATTGCAAGCAATTTTTTCTTTAGATTTATAAGAACTCAAGCTCTCCAACGATTCTTCTGACATCTCCAACCACACCCTTACCCTGAAACTTTAAAAACTTTTTATTTTCTTTGTATACAATCTTTCTTTTTCTTTTTTTTTCTTTTTTTTTTTTTCTTTTTTTTTTTCTTTTCAATTTCAAGCAGAAACAACTATGAAAAACCCCCACACTTATTCTTTTGCCAAACACCCTCCAAAGTACTTCACAAACGTTTCTCATAAGACAATCTCGCATTGCTCGCTTGGAAAGGGTAAGGAAAAATATTTTAGGTATAAGGGTAGACATATCTGGTGATAAGAAATAAAAGGCTCACAAATACGGCTCAAATTGGCAATCTAATGATATCATTTTTCTTTAGGAAACAAGGTTATTTGGGCCATGGTGGTAAACCTAATGCCTCTATCATTTTCAAGTTCATGCAATCAATGACAAATATTTCGAAAGATCGTTATGCAAGTTCTAGAGAAGTATCTCACATAAGTGAAGGAAAAATTTTGTCCTAGCTAAGAACATGTATGAACATTTGAATACATATGCTAACAATTAACTCTTTAAAGTAGGCATGCATCCAAAAACAATTCATGAAACCCATGACTTTCAAAGCCTAGTATATGGTGAACCAAAAGACTCTTTAACAACATTAAAGATAATTAAGAATTTAGAGATTCTTTACCCTTGAAGCTCATCCTTGATTACACAAGGGATTCACCCAAGTGGAGGGCCTTCAAGTCACCTCCTTGCTCCTTGGATCTTCCTTGTGATTTTCCTCCTTTTAGTGCTCCTTTGCTTCTTTGAGGATTTGAGGATTAGTTCTCCAAAACACCAAAAGTTTGATGTCTCTATGTCTCTTCACCAAGGATGTAATTTGTGAGAATGAAAATGGATCACTTAGGGAAGTAAATTTGCTAGATAACTATCCCCAAGTAGCTTAGAAAACCCTAATTGAAAACAAAGCTATAAAGATGAATTTATACTTCATTTCTTAGGTGAGTGGCAAACTTGCAATTAAGCAAACTTGCATACCCTCACCCTAAATGGTTGGCATATATGGTTATTGGGCTTATTGCCCATTTTTGTTTTAGTTGTCATACAACTTAAACATAATGGGCCTTGTGGACCAAAACACTTTTGGGCCCCGAAGCCCTAAAACCAACTTAAAAGCCCAATACGAACATTTCGTATAATTAATTAACTAATTAATTAATCTTGACCATTCTTCAATTAAACCATTTAATTGCTTATCCATTTCATTTAATTGCTTCACATATATCCTTATTTGGTGTGCGATCCATTAGGTTCCAATTAGCGAGGCAGTGGGCGATGTTACTCTTAACTATCGATTGTGAATTGAAACCACATTTCAATTCTCCCTTTTTGATGATTAGTGTTTGCTAATCAATATGGCTTCCACAAACCATGAGTGACACCTAGCAGTATGTCATGGTTACCCAAGCTAAGTAGAATTGGTTGGAGAACCTATCCAGTTACAATTACAATGCAATACGGTCCTTCTCTAATACAATACTCTTAACCACATTGTTTTAAGTGATAGTTTGTTTCATGTCTACTATCCAATGTGATACTTTCTTATATGATTCCCTTGAATATGATTTGGAACATCTTCCTTAGTCATATTCATTTGCTTTGGCCAAAGACTTTAGAATCATATTTTAGAGTATACTCCTTCCACCATGGAAGGTTAGAGATCCCTTGTTGTGCATTCATATGCCTACATGACTAGATCACATGACCCCAACAATGCCGTGGACAATCCGAGGGAATGCCTTTGTCATGATCAAAGATCAAGGACCTAACCCTTAGACATCTATGATGCCTCAGGTCTAAGGACTACTTTGCATATTGTAACCTTAGAGTTCGTACATGACATGTATGTTTGAACTCTCATTAATCGCAGTTCAGTGTACTCGATTACTCTTTCGAGCACCTATGTGTTTGTCTTAGTGTCCAACACCAAATGACTTGAGACTAGTTCATACTCACGTTTGAGTCAACATAACACATACTAACCTTAGCGGATTGTCAATGCCCAATTGGCAATCCTATGGCTAGGAACGTTTTAGGAATGAACATAAGAGAAAGGTCTCCTTAATCTAACTCATTAGATCACTTATCTCTTATGTCAAATACATCCCTTGGATTCTCTTATTGATTAAACACATGATACAATAAATAGTGATTAACAATAAGTATTGCCCTTCCGTTAAACATATAAAAGTTTAACATATTAAGTATTCCAAAAAGCTATTACATCAAATGAGTGGCTTTGTGGGCATACTTCCAACAATAAGTTCATCACACATGAAAGAATAGGAGTGTATGAAAAATGCACACACTTTCAATAGGCTCAAAAACTCACATAGGATGTATATGGTCACTAAATTCACATATGGAGCTTTAAATCATGCTTTAATTTCACATCAACAAGGCTATGTGCATTTGGTTTTTCAAAGATGATCAAATATGTACAAACTAACACGAGAATTAGGAATTTCACACAACACATGTTAACTAAGTTCTTGATGATCATGGTTCAAATTTTATTCAATTATATCATTGGGTCGGGAAACTAACAAAAATCTAATTCAAAACAATAAGGAAAACAAGGAAATATTTTTGGATTTTTTAAATTTTTCGAATTTTTTTTTTTTTTTTTTTTTTTTTTTGAAAAAAAAAAAACAACTTAATTAAGAAAACACAAAGCAATAACATGGAAACAAATGAAACCAGTTCAAAGTCGAAGGTACAAAAATTTTCAATTTGGTCATTTTTAAACTTTTTACCCCCACACTTAAACTAGACATTGTCCCCAATGTCAGAAAATATAATAAAATGCAAATAAAAATAAAGTAGATAAATATAACGAAATAAAATAAAGCAATAGGACTGAAAACTTCCCTAATTTGCAGAAAAATCAAGCGATGACTCCCAAGCTAAAATTCTGCAATCAACTTCAAGGGTGGAAATAACCAAAAGTTCCTGCAAAGAAAAGAAATAATTCAGTTAAGCACACAAGAAAATGTAGAAAATGCAAACGAAAAATTGAAAATGAAAATAAAAGACAATGAATAAAACTAAAAGTGATCATTGGTCCTGTTTGGTGACTTTCCACAGCTTTGAACTTGAACTGGCCTCGAAACTTCTTAGCAAGGAAAATGAGACTTGATTTGTGGTGTTGTTGAGGCTTCTCGAGCTTTTGGTTTCAACTCGGACTCCTTCTGCCGGGTTGATTGAGTCTCAGGCTACATTCTTCTCTTTTTGTTCTTCTGCATGGCAGGTAGGCACGAGGTAGAGGTGGTGGTCTGCTTCTTTGTTCAATCTGTCCAAGTGCCGACCGATTTCCTTTCTTTCACCTTGTCCCGTAGCCAAGAGCAAGGGTAAAGGAAAAGCATGCCATGAGATATCTTTGCCTTTGACTCTGATGATATGGGATACTTTTGCTTTTGAAGAAGTATCGTTCCACAGGTGTATGCTTGAACTGGGCTGGGGAACTTCTTAGCAAGGAAAATGAGACTTGATCTTGAAGATGAAGCAGCACATTGTCTCCACATGCTTCAAGTAACATTTTCACTTGCCTTGGCTGTTCTCCAGGCAGATGTGGCGTCTTCTTCGGAAGTACATCAGCGGTTGAAGATGAGCACTCGAGAGCAATGCTAGGTAAGCAATGCTAGGTAAGCAATCAGGAAGGATTTCCAGGCAGTCGGTTCTTAGATTGGAAGATTGACACCGAATGCTGGCTGATTGCCCGCTTTCTCCTTATTACAAAGACAAGGACAAGGACAGGGAGAAAGCGTGATATGAGATACTCTTGCTTTCAACCTTCATGATATGAAATACTCTAGCTCTAGATGACTTGTTTGCAAAGGTATCCCAGGGAATGAGAAACACAAAGAAACTCGAGAGGGTTTGATGGAAAGGCATTTTCGGAGATGAAAAATTTTGGAGATAAAGAAGTGTTGAGAGAGTTTGCCTTTGCTGTTGAAGGCGAAGGTAGACGTTTATAGAACTTTTCTTCATAACCGAAACTATTCCTTTACCCCTGTCGGCAGCCGGTGGATGGATGAACAGTACAGGTCACGCGCTTTCTGAAAAAGCCACCCGTAATTTGCGCAAAGCTGACAGCGCGCGTGACGAGTGACCACAAAATTGGAAAAACAGCTCGCCTCGTGATTCCTGACCGCTCCGACTTTTGAGAAAGGCGCCCGACTTTTGAGAACGGCGACGCCGCTTTTGAGAAAAGAATCCGGCTTTTGAGAAAGGAGCCCGGCTCTTCGATTTGCGAGAGGGCGCCTCTTCGACTGCTGAGTGATGCCTCAACGATTTCTTCTTCTTATAAGAACGCTCATTTTTGTTCCACAACACACTTAAGCTCCCCCTGTAAAACTCCCTCCTGTAAACACTCCCTCTTGCACTTCTTTTAATCTTGATCATTCCGACTCTTCATTCTCAACACCTTCAGAAAATGTCTTGCCCTTCTGACCGTCGCCTTAACTTGAATGTTGGGGAAGATAGTGATATATCTTCTCCAACCAACATTTGGCAGCCGTCCTTCATATCCCCGAATGGTCCTCTTACAGTTGGGGATTCCATGATGATGAATGAAACAACCGCATCGGTGGTGGCCAGAAATCTGCTCACTCCTAGAGACACTAGGATACTTTCTAGGCGGTCCGACGAACTAGCTGTCCAGGACTCTTTGGCCTACAGCGTCCGATGCGCAGGCTCAGTATCAAACATGGGCCAGCGCCTTCTTGCACGAACTCGTCAGGTGGAGTCGTTGATGGCTGAAGTGGCTAGTCTTCGGCAGGAGGTCAGAGTGCTTCGGCATGAGAACAGGGATTTGCACATGCTCGCAACCAATTACTCCACAAGCATGAAGAGGAAGCTTGATCAGCTGCAGGAGTCCGAAGTGCGGATTCAGAGTGATCATCAACGGTTTATGACGTTACTCCCGAGGTTTATGTTGCCTTCGTCCTCGAGAGCAGCACCAAGTATTGAGGCTCCGAATGATCCAGCTCTGGCGCTTCGTCTTTCAGGGGCTCCGTCGACCTCCGAGGCACCACCTACCAATGACCAATGAAAGCTCTTAGTTTAAAAGTTATTGTAAAATATTTATGCATTTAAGTTTTTTTTTTTTTTTTTTATATATATATATGTAAATATTTTTGTGTGTTTATTTATATAAATGTTTATGTTTTTTTTTTTTTGTTTTTTTTTTGTTTTTTTTTTTTTTTTTTTTTTTTTCAAAGAAATAAAACTAAATCAAAAATCAAAAGTAAAACACAAAACACAAAAATAAACACAAACAAAAACATAAAACACAAACAAAGGATTAGCAAATTTTCTAATCCCCGACAACGGCGCCAAAAATTTGATGCGAAATTTAACTAACGCACAAATTTAAACCCTCTTTTTGACAATTGTAGTATAGATGTAAGTAGGGTATCGTTCTAGGCCGGGGATTAGGAGGGATTGCTAATCAAAGTCAAATTTAAATTAAAAACGTAAAAACAAAATTCAAAACATTAAACTAAAATTAAAACACTTAACTAGAATCACTCAAAATAAAACTAACAAATAAACCAAAACAAATCCAAAGATTCAAAATAATTCAAGACTCAAGAAAACACAAACTAAATTGAATTCTAACAAATCTAATACTTTAAAATAAATGGGGGATTGATTTTTAAAGAAATTTAATTTAAAACAGAAACTTAAAAACAAACTTCAAAGAAAATATATTTTGATAAAATGATAAGACACTAGTTAGAGGGTTCCTTATCCACACATAAATACATGCATACAATTTGATTCCCATTTATGAATTCAACAAACGAATAAATGACAACGCTCCAAGTTAATTAGGTCCGCTTAAATTAACTTTCAGATTTCCCTATATTCATTGAATTGGACGGAATACGCATCACAACCAAATTATTCTTATCAAGTTCCCTAACTATGGAATACGCATGATAGAGAGACATATCAGAGATCATTAAGTTTAATGGAAATCATAAGCATTGACTAGGCATTCATAACTATGGAATACGCATGTTAATCCAACCTAGGGTTTACTAAACACAATCGTGACTAGCGATTTTTACTACTCATGGATATAAGTTCATAACGATTAGGTGAAATTCCCTTATATCCTAGCATCAAGTCTAAGCATGCAAATTAAGTGTCGACCCTTAACCCACATACATAAACAAGTTATTAATCAACACAGAAAAGTAAACCACATCCAACGTTCAAGAATTCATAACTGGAGTAAATCAAATCATAATAAACATTTATCCATGGTTTCAAATTCACCTCTAACTAAACAGAAATTAATTACACATTATTCATAAATTAAAACATAAAATAAACATAAGTTTGGAGGATTAAACCGAGAGAGGAATGCACATTTGCTTCTCAAGCAGCATTGTCGAGGCTTCCTTTGTTTTTCTGCACTAGGTCTCCCACGCTGACTGCTCCTATTCTTTCCATCCAGCGAGCTCCCCTTTCGTGCGTGCTGACTTGCGCGCTGCCAACCACCTGGTTCTGTCCTTCAGCTACCAAGCAGCAGCCCACCAAGACCGAGGTCCTCCCACTTCTCTCGCAAGCTGCCAGGAGGGCAGCTCCTCTATGCGCTGCGAGCTTCCCCTCCTCGTTTCAAAGCTGCCCAAGTTCCGCTTCTTTACTCAGCCCAAAGCAGCCTTTCTTTTCCACCTATTCCAGCTGCCAAGTCTCCTCTTTCCCTGCGTCTCCAGCTGCCAAAAGGCAGCTTTCCTGCGCTGGTTTCTTTAAGTTCCGCGTCCCCTCGAGCTGCCCAAGGGCAGCCCTCCTTTCTTTCCAATCCTCTCCCCCTGAGCCCGTCAGTCCTGTGCTCCCTTTATTCTGCCATATTTTATTTCTTTATTCCCTCCACTCACCCGCACTATCTCTTTTATATTTTCTTTTGCTTTCTGCCAACCTTCCCACGTTTTCCGCACTGCCAACCAAGGGCCGAGATCCCCCCTCGCACTTAACTAACTTTTCCTTTTTCAAAACACAAATCCACCGACATCATTCATATATATATATATATATATTTTTATTTATAATACTATCTTATTTTTATTAACCAAAAATAGTGGGCAATGCAGTTTTGACGATTTTATTACTAAAAATATACACTTAAGCTATTATTAATTCCTTAGCTAGATAAATTCGATAAAACACAAAAACAAAGTAAATAACTCAAAAATATAAGAAACTAACTAAGAAAAGACGAGAGAATTTGATGTAAAATATGTATAAATATGATCCGATCAGATCACTATCTTAAAATATTCATTAAAGGGTAGTGTTCAACCCCTACAATGAAAAAAAAAAGGCACAATATTTATTAAACGAATTATCATTTCCTACTACTATAAATAAAGGTACAATAGGGTGGAATAACACACACCTCATAATTATACATCTCTTTCTTTCTCTCTCCATGCCACACCTTTCTCTCTCTCTATGGCCTCCATAATTGTTCAGTAAATTATGCCTACAACACGTTATCAGCACGCTCTTGACGCTGCACTAACAAGAGAATTTATTCTTCAATCAGGGGAGTATTACGTTTTAATCATTTTTTTATGATTAATTTACTATTTATTGAATTGATCTACAAGAAGGCGTTTCATCATTTAGTTCCAAATACTAGAACTCATGCCCATTTCATTCAAAGCATGATATTGATTTGCATAACACATGAACAAGATGGAGTTGTTTAGTGAACCAAGAGCCAAAAAGCCCACCCTCTGTACATTGTGTTTAGGTTTTAACCCCGTTGAGCCTCGTTTAGCCTATGTTCTTTGTTAACCCACATATTCCCTACCAAGCCTAGAATAGGACCATCCATACCCTTGTTCTTGAAGCATAGTGGAGCATAACTTAGAGGGAATTCCTTTTGATCCAAGTGATGCAGAAAAGCAAGTGTGGGGGAAGGGATTATTGTGTGTGTGTGTGTGTGCGCCAAAGTCTCAAAAGGGGCATGGGTAGAAAAGAAAAAGAAAAATTCATGATTAAAAAAAAATTAGAAAGAAAAAAAAATCTAATTTTAGTGGCTGCATGTTGGAAATATGCCCTGAAAGTCAATCTTTGGAATAAACCCTTCAGGACAATGAATGGATGTATAGATGATTCTTGTACATCAAATGGCAAAGATACTAATTAGGACTATCTCAACATACGATATATGTCCTAAATAGTGAATCCATGGACAATGGATCGATGGAAGAAGTAATCTAATGATGTTAGACTACAGAGACCTTTTTCACATAACCATCATGTCCAAAAGGTTCCTGGTCATAGGATTGTCAGAGGGATACTGACAATGCATAGACCGGTACATACTATGTCTGCTTCAATTGGAATGATGGAAAGTCTCGTCTCATTCGTGTAGTGACACTAAGACAGGTATGTAGATGCTCATTAAGGGAATGAGTTCACTGAACACAATCGAACGAGAGTACTTGCATGGAGGTCTACTCACATGTCAAGCAAGTAACTCTAATGGTTGGAATAATGTAAGTAGTCCTTTGACCTGAGGCATCATACTTGTCTTGTGGTTAGGTACTTGATCTTTGATTATGTCAAAGTCACTCCATCCGCGGGTGTCCACGACATAGTTGGGGTTAAGCCACTTAGTCATGGAGGCAAGTGAATGCGCAACAAGGAATCTCTAATCCTCGTTAAGAGAGGATTAATACTCTAAGATATGATTCAGGAATCTTCGGTCGAAGTATCGAGCGTAATAAAGGAAAGCGTTCCTATACGACTCAATTGAATCATATAAGAAGGAATAATCATATTAGGGGTTTGACATAATATATCCATACCCTAGTAATGTGATTGAGAGTATTGTTTTAGAGAATGATCGAATTACATTGTAATTCCAACTGAATAGGTTCTCCGAACAAATTCTTCATTAGCTTGGGTAGCCATGATATATGGTTAGATGTCACTCATGGCTTGTGAGTTCTTCTAGATGATTAAATGTAGTCGTCAAAGAAGAAGTTAAATTAAAAGTAAGTTTTAATTCACTAAATGATTGGATTAAAAATAATCAATTGGATTGGTGCCAATCACCTCACTGCCTTGCTAATTAGAACCTAAAATGATTGTTCACCAATACACTTTTGTAGTGAGTAACTAATGGATGATGGAAATAATTAATTGGATTCATTAAGTGTTGTGATTAATTAGAATGTCTAAAGAAATCATAAAAGCGATAAAAGATCGTTTTGGGCTTAAAGAAAAGTTCGGGTCTAATTGGGCCCATTGGGCCTAAACCCATTGGGCTTTTATTCAAGCATAGGATGACTTGAAATAATAAAAGCCCAAAGCCCAAACAACACTAAAGGGGCAGGCCAAATGAGGGAGAGAGAGAGTCAAATGTTGACTTGTTTCTCTTTGGTTATAAAAGGAACTTTATAGCACAAAGTTTCATTAGGGTTTTTTGAAGTGTTAAAACAACAAAAGAGAAAAAGAAAATATCTCTCTCAACACTCAAAGGGCCGGCCACCAAAAGGGGGGTTTAGCTAATCATCTTTTCACCCTTTTGGTTATTCCTTTATCCTTCTCACTACACTAGTGGGTGAGGATCTTTAGAGGTCTTCAACTTTGGAGACTTAAGGAGAACCAAGGAGCACTCATTCTAACAAAGTGGAGGAGGCAAGGAGGGAGGCTAGGCTCAAGGAGTTCCAACAACAAAGGGCTTGGAGGTGGTCCATCCTTGGTCTAAAGTCTAGATCAAGAGGTATAAAACTACTCCTACACTTTGTTCTTCAATAAATTGTTTTGATGCATCTTACATAAACCTATGCATCTTGAAGGGGATTTGCATGACTATAGCTTTGATATTATTTGATAATATGCTTCCGTTGCTTTCGTATATAAATCTTGAATTGTATATGCATGCTAGTCACTAGAAATCCCACATGAAATCTCATATTTTCCCTTCACTGCATTCTAAAGTGAATTCTAAGTGCCAATTTCAGTACTTTGCTTGCTATTGCTTTAAGAACGGTTGTTATCCTTACCCTTCTTTGTTAGCCAATACCCTTAAGCCCGTTCCAACCCCTTAACTTCAATCTTGGGTGTTGTGTGTTTCAATATGTGGAGTTTGGAATTGGTATGAGCATATGATATCCCTGGTTCTCGCATCTAAGTAGTAGCATTCCATTCATGAGATCATATCTAAACATGCTTAATAACTCCGGAAAATGCTTTCTTTGTTATAAACATATGTGAGTGCTAGTCTACATGTTTGTATCAATCTTCTCACATATAACTAGTGTAGGGTGTGTAGTCAGAAAATCTGTGTGAAAATAGAGAGTATCTTGTAAGGAATTGAGTGAATTCTCTAAGGCATGTTACTACATTCAAACCATTGTTTTAATTGATTGATTGTGAGCTAGTAAGTGGCAACTGTGATTAAGTATGTGCTCGAGTGTAAGGATGACTAAAATCTGTGTAAGCAATGATTTTTAGCATATCATGTTCATTGGAAATCCCTAAGACAATTGTTGGAAGGTCTAGATTGTGTTTTGTTTCTTTTGTTTGTTTCATTTTGCTCGAGGACTAGCAAAAGCTAAGTGTGGGGGAATTTGATAGGAGCATATTTATGCGACTTAGTTAGCTTGTTTCTTGGCATTTATTTAGTTAGTTTCTACTTATTTTAGTGATTTAAGCTATTTTCGTGTGTTTGTAGGTTCAAATGACAACGTTGGCAAGAAAGTGCATTTTGGTGCAGTTTTGGCCAGAATTGGAGTGCATGCATGTGGAGCAAGTTAGATGGACGTTTTTGGTGCTTAAATGAGGCTAGGAACATGCTAAAATCTGGAGAAACAAATGCAAGTTGCAAGAATGGTTGGTGCACTCATCTAACCTACCAGAAATTGAATGGAATGTGCACTCACCTAACTCACCTAATCCATCATCTCCCTATAAATACCATTGATATGCATTTCATTGATCATTCACCATTCTACACATCCATTCACTCCCATACACAATTCCAGCCATTCTCCTTTCCTTGCCGCAGCCCCATTCAACCTTTACACATCTCTTACCCCTTCATTCAGCCATAAACATCCATAGTCACTTGTGCCGCAGCAAGGTGGGCAAGAAGAAGGGCTTTTGACGCTTCAAGCTTGAGGATTGGAGCATTTTAGGTGTACTTCGTTCTTGTTTTCAATGTCTACTTTATTATTCTCTTATTTTGCTGTAACTATGAGTGGCTAAACCCCTACTTAGCTAGGGGGAAGTTCGAAGCCATGAACATCCTTGAGATATGAATTGATTTCTTCCAATTGTGATTTGATAAGTTGTGAATGCAATTCAATTAACTGTTTTCTTCGAAACTGATTCTTGTATGTTGATTAAGGATGCATACTTAGTTTTCATGCATGAATTTGATGCTAGAATATAAATGAGTTTCACCTAATCGTTACAAATTTATATTCATGAGTAGTGAAGGTTGCTAGTCATAATCGCGTTATGCATTCATAATTACGAATGTCTTATCAACACTTATGATTTTCATGGAACGTAATGATCTATGATTGTATCTCTATTATGCATTCATGTAGAGGACCTTTGGAGAATGATTTGGGTTGTTGCATGCATTCATCTAATTCAATGAGTAAAGGAAAATCTAAGGGTTAATTAGTGCATCACGGTTAATCTGGGGTGTTGAGCTTCATAATTTATTGAAAAGCACTTGAAATCGATTCATGTACAAGTGTGTCATGTGTGAAGAATGGACCTCTAGCTAATCCATCAACCATCTTATTTCCCAAAATTCGTTTTACAATCTGTTTAGTTTTACAATTTGTTTGTTTGTTTCAAATTCGTCAAAACCATATCCCTCTTTGTTGAGTCATATTATTTAGAAACTGTTTTAGTTTGTGTTTTTAAGTGTTTTGAGTCAACGTAAAACCAATTCACTCTTAGTGTCTGTTTTGAATCAATTAGCTTGTTTTGTGCTGTTTTGAGTCATTTGAGTTGTTTTAGTGTATTAGAGTCTAGTTTTCCATTCTTTGAGTCTTGTTAAGTGTTTTCAAGTTTAGTTTTGTGTTTTAAAGTCAGTTTAGCATAGATTAGCAATCCCTCATAATCACCGGTCCAGAACGATCCCTACTTACATCTTTACTACAATTGTCAATAAGAGGGTTTAATTTGTGTGTTAGTTAATTTTCGCATCAAATTTTGGCGCCGTTGCCGGGGATTAGCAACTTTGCTAATCCCTTGTTATTTCTATTTATTTATTTTCGTGTGTTTTTGTTTCTAGTTTCTGACCTTGTTTTGTTTCTTGTTTTCAGATACTAGTTTATGACTCGAAGTTCTCAACCTGTTCGTGAGCACATCTTTGACTTTGACGACGATTTTGAGAAAACTTTGAGAAGGAAGAGGAATCAACAAGTGTCTAATCCACCTAGCCCTGAACCTGTTTGAAAAACAAGTAGTAGAGGAGGAAGAAGATCCCACGGCACAGGTTGTGGAGGAAGTGCAAGACATGGCAGCGGACAATCGAACCATCAAAGAGCTTTCTGCCTCGGGTGTGGACAATGCAATGCCTTTATGCATCCAATACCCCACAGCAGCCCAAGAGAAGACAGACGAGTTCGAATTGAAGTCAAGCTTGTTACATCACATTCCGAAGTACCATGGGCTGTCCATGGAAGAGCCAAACAAGCACTTGAAGGAGTTTGAAGTAGTTTGTTCAAGCATGACCCCGGTGAATGTCAATGGCAGCATCTTGAAGATGAAGGCTTTTCCATTTTCTCTAATGGACAAAGCTAAAGATTGGTTGTATGAACTAGCACCTGGGACGGTTACATCTTGGGAAAGCATGAAACGAGCGTTCTTAGAGAAGTTCTTTCCAACCTTAAGAGTCATTCTTTTTAGGAAACAGATTAGTGGCATCCAACAAAATCAAGGTGAATCATTTCCAACTTACTATGAACGTTTTAAAACTCTTGTAGCTTCATGTCCACAGCACCAAATGAAGGAGGAGCTGCTCATTCAATACTTCTACGAAGGACTCCTCCCCATTGAACGCCAAATGCTAGATGCCTCAGCGGGTGGTGCATTGGTGGACAAGACTCTGGTGGCTGCCAAGACTCTAATTGCAAACCGAGCCCATAATGCACAACAATATGAGGGTGTTGGACAAAGAGAAGGCCCACGACAACATAGTGTGAATGAGGTAAGTGCAATTTCTGAAATTCAATCACAATTAGCTAATCTTACCTCTCTTATGTCTCAGGTTGTAATTGGGTCAAAGCACAAGAAAATCAGGTTTGCACCGTATGCTCCATCCAATGGCATCTATCCGAGAAGTGCCCTCAGTTGATCGAGAATGGAGGATGGGAATCTGCCAATGCTATTGGATTCCAATGCCAAAACTAAACCAAATACGATCCTTACTCAAACACATACAACCCCGGATGGAGAGATCACCCTAATATGAAGTGGAGAGAGCCCCAACAACCTGTCTGCACAACAAGGGGGATTTCGGCAAAACCCCTGGGTTTCCACGGCCCTATCACCAAAATCAACCACCCCTAGCCCAATCTAGAATAGGTTCGTCCATGGATAATGATCAACTTGTTCAATTATTAACCAATGTGGCGCAGGGCATGCAAAATCAAGCCAAGGAGGTGGAAGACTTGAAGAAACAAGTGGGACAAATGGCTGAATTCATGGGGCAATTCAGTAGAGAACAAGGTAAGTTACCTAGTTCAACAAATGTGAATCCGAAAGGAGGATTCAAATCTGCCAAAGCCATCACTTTGCGTAGTGGAAAAGAAGTTGGAATTGAGTCCGACATTCCTAAATCTGCCCAAAAAGAGGATGAAAACATGAAAAATGAGGAATGAAGCACTAGCACACCCACGGCAATAGTGAAACACCTTTTGTCGCAGGCCCCTATCACTCCTAATTCGGCCAAACAAGGTAAGTTGGGTTCAAATTCAGTTAATACTAATCTGACCCATGTTCCTTTTCCTGGTAGGTTCATACAATTGAAGAAGGATGAGAATGAGAAGGACATTCTTGAAACATTCCGGAAAGTGCAAGTAAACATTCCATTCTTTGAGGCAATTAAACAAGTCCCGAAATATGATAAATTTCTCAATGAGCTGTGCACAACCAAGAGAAGAATGTCGAACAAATAGGTGGTTAAGGTAAGTGAAAATGTTTCAACCGTCTTGCAACGTAAACTGCCCACTAAATGCAAAGACCCAGGTAGTTTTACGATTCCTTGTGTGATTGGCACTAATCGGTTTGAACATGCAATGCTCGACTTAGGTGCATCTATAAATGTCCCTTATTCTATTTATGCATCTATGAACTTGGGTGAATTAAAAAAGGATGGTGTGATCATACAATTGGCTGATCGTTCTAACGCTTATCCAAAAGGAGTATTGGAGGATGTTTTAGTGCAAGTGAACCATTTGATCTTCCCAGCTGATTTTTACATTCTTGACATGGAAGATTCAACCCATTCCACATCTTTGCTGATTCTCCTTGGAAGGCCATTCATGAAGACAGCCCGCACAAAGATAGATGTGCTCAAGGACACTTTGACGATGGAATTTGATGGGGAAGTTATCGATTTTAATATTTCTGAAACTATGAGATATCCCGTTGATGATCACTCTTGTTTTTCTATTGATATCATTGATTCTTTGGCGCAGGAGTATCTTGAGGAATTGAATGAGGATACCCTTGAAACAACCATTACGAAGGGCATAGAACTCAGAAACCAAGACATTGGAGCTTTGCACCTGCACGGCCAGATTATGGAAACCATTGCCGTGCCGTTTAATGAAGAAGTTGCAGAGGTTGTGGCTGCCCTTGAGTCACTACCACAACACTATGGTAAGGTTCTGCTCCCAATTTCAAGTTCAGTTTCTACTAAGTTGTTACCTTCTGTTATTCAGGCACTTTCTCTTGAACTTAAGCCGTTGACGGACCATTTAAAGTATGTGTTTTTGGGAGATGACGAGACTTTGCCCGTCATTGTTTTTTCACTTATCACGCCACAAGAAGAAGATAAGCTTGTGAGGGTGTTGCGGGAATACAAAACAGCCATAGGGTGGACCTTGGCTGATATTAAGGGAATTAGCCCTACCACTTGCATGCACCGCATACTTCTTGGAGAGGGGGCTAAACCATCTCGAGAGGCTCAACGCCGTCTCAACCCTCCCATGATGGAAGTTGTGAAGAATGAGATAATCAAGCTCCTAGATTGTGGAGTGATCTATCCCATTTCTGATAGCCGATGGGTTTCACCAATTCAAGTCGTTCCTAAGAAGTCTGGAGTCACTGTTGTGAAAAATGAAGAAAACGAGCTTGTGCCTACACGAGTTCAAACTGGATGGCGAGTTTGCATCGACTATATGAAGCTTAACGCCACAACAAGGAAAGATCATTTCCCTTTGCCATTCATCGACCAAATGCTTGAAAGGTTAGCCGGTCATGCTTTTTATTGTTTTCTTGATGGATATTCTGGATATAATCAAATTGTGATAGCCCCGGATGACCAAGAGAATACCACATTCACTTGTCTCTTTGGAACTTTTGCTTATCGTCGCATGCCATTCGGCCTATGCAACGCACCTGCCACTTTCCAAAGGTGTATGGTAAGTATATTGTCCGATTTTGTTGAGAAGATTATTGAGGTATTTATGGATGATTTCAGTGTGTTTGGGGATTCTTTTGATAATTGTTTAGATCATCTGACCTTGATCTTGAAACAATGTGTTGAAACTATCCTTATTTTGAATTGGGAAAAATGTCATTTTATGGTTATACAAGGTATAGTTTTAGGCCATATCGTTTCAGAAAAAGGAATTGAAGTAGATAAATCAAAAATAGACCTTGTACGTCACTTACCCTCTCCTACTTCGGTTGGAGAGGTTCGTTCTTTTCTTGGCCATGCAGGGTTCTATAGGCGCTTCATCAAGGATTTTTCCCAAGATTTCCAACCCCATTTGCCGATTGCTTCAGAAAGATGTGCCCTTCAAGTTTGATGAGGAGTGTGAATTGTCATTCAAGCAACTCAAGGAGAAGCTAACTTCAGCCCCTATCATTGTTCCTCCTGATTGGAGCCTTCCTTTCGAGCTTATGTGCGATGCATTTGACTATGCACTAGGCACTGTTTTGGGGCAAAGAAAAGACAAGTAGCCGCATGTCATATACTACACCTCTCGGACTCTCAATGATGCCCAATTGAACTACTCCACAACGGAAAAATAACTTCTTGTTGTTGTCTTTGCTTTAGATAAGTTTCGGTCTTATTTAATTGGCACTAAAGTGATTGTTTACTCTGATCATGCAGCTTTGAAGTACTTACTAACGAAGAAGGAAGCAAAACCTAGGCTTATTTGTTGGATGCTTCTTCTTCAAGAGTTTGACATCGAAATCCGAGACAAGAAAGGAAGCGAGAATGTGGTGGCTGACCACCTAAGCCGAATAATCCATGATGAGCTTGCCGTGCCTATCCCGTAAACTTTCCCCGATGAGCAGCTATTGTCCATTGAGGTAAGTGAACCTTGGTATGCCGATTTAGTGAATTACTTAGTGACTAAACAAGTTCCAAGCACTTTCACCAAGCACCAATGTGATAAACTTCGAAAAGATGCACGATTCTATGTTTGGGATGATCCCTATTTGTGGAAATATTGTTCTGACCAGATTTTGCGTAGATGTGCGCATGATTGTGAATTTCATTCGATTCTAAGATTCTGTCACACTTATGCTTGTGGTGGACATTTTGGCACCCAAAGAACGGCATTAAAGGTTCTTGAATGTGGATTTTATTGGCCCACTTTGTTTAAAGATGCTAGAACTTTTTGTCTAACCTGTGATCGTTGCCAAAGAACGGGAACTATAGGTGCCAAAGATCAAATGCCACAGCAACCCCTATCCTTTGTTGAAATTTTTTACGTTTGGGGTATTGATTTCATGGGTCATTTCCCTCCATCTTATGGTTTCACTTATATCTTGCTAGCTGTTAATTATGTTTCGAAATTGGTGGAAGCAAAAGCCACCCGTACTAACGATTCTAAGGTGGTTGCAGATTTTGTGAAAACTAACATTTTTGCTAGGTTTGGAATGCCTAGAGTTCTCATCAGTGATGGAGGTTCCCACTTTTGTAATCGAACCATTGAGGCTTTGCTCAAGAAGTACAACGTTACGCATAAGGTTTCAACACCTTATCATCCTCAAACCAATGGGCAAGCTGAGGTTTCAAATAGGGAGATCAAGCAGATTCTAGAGAAAACCATGGGGCCAACAAGGAGAAATTGGAGCTTGCGCTTGGACGATGCATTGTGGGCTTATCGTACGGCCTGCAAAACTCCCCTTGGCATGTCACATTTTCGGCTCATCTATGGTAAGCCATGTCATTTGCCCGTAGAGTTAGAACACAAGGCACATTGGGCTGTGAAGACCTTCAACATGAATATAGATGCAGCTGGGGTGCATAGAAAGCTCCAATTAAATGAACTCGAGGAGATTAGGCACGAGGCTTACGAGAATGATCGCATTTACAAGGACAAGACCAAGGCGTATCTTGATAAGATGCTTCGTACAAAGACATTCTCCAAGGGACAAAAAGTGCTCCTCTTTGATTATCGACTTCGATTACTTCCCGGTAAGTTACGTTCTAAGTGGATTGGACCTTTTGTTGTTACTAATGTTTTTCCTTATGGTGCAGTCCAAGTCCAAAGCTTGAAAACCGGCCACGAATTCAAGGTGAATGGGCATCATTTGAAGCCCTATTACGACCTGTTTGATGAGCATGTGGTGGAGGAACTACCCCTCCATGCCGTGGGCTCCAAGGAGGCTTGAAGGATGGTATTCGTCCGGCTGTACGACGTTAAAACAAGCATTTCGTGGGAAGCAACCCATGTCAATAAAGAGCACCTATAATTAGCTATAAATCCATATTTGCTTTCTTTCAACCTTTCTCTTTGCTGCCCTTATCTTTCCATGTTTATTTGTTGCTTGTTTGATTGTTTTTGTGTGGGTTTATGTTTGAATCATTGTCAGGTAAACAAGCTATTTTTACATTGATTTTCGTTGGAAAGGAACATTAGGTAGAAAAGTACAAGAATGTGCAAACCAACAGGAATGAGCCTTCATTGGTCAGGTGGTGCCTCAGCACTCGACGGAGCTTCAGAAAGATGAAGTGCCAGAGTTTGATTTTCCGGAGCCTCAACACTTGGTGAAACGCCAAATGACGAAGGCAAAAGTTGCCTCTGGAGTAACGCCACAAACCTTTGATGATCACTCTGAATCCGAGCTTCGGACTCCTGTAGTTGGTCAAGCTTCCTCTTCATACTCGTTGAGTAACTAGTTGCGAACTGTTGGAAATGTGCCCTAAAACCAATCATATGATGATACTTTACGGACATTTCACATGTTAAACTAATCTAGTTTAATATCAAGGGCAAAGATTATTGTTTTAAGCCGTCTCATATAAATGTTATATGCTTAAACGATAAGTCCAAGGAATATGTAATTAGGAGAATGTAATTTAAACAAGTTAGATTTATGAGACCATTCTCTTTCGTATACATATCCTAAACGTTCCTGATCATAGGATTGCCAATTGGGCATTGACAGTCCGTTAAGATCAGTACATGTTATGTCTTCTCTTAGAAAGAGTGACTAGTCTCGAGTCATTGGTGTGATTGACACCAAGACAAGCATGTAGGTGCTCAATAGAGAATGAGTCCACTGAACACGATCAACGATGAGTTCTCATACTCATGTCACATGAGAACTCATGGTTGGGATAATGCAAAGTAGTCCTTTGACCTGAGGCATCATAATTGTCTTGTGGTTAGGTCCTTGATCTTTGACTATGTCAAAGTCACTCCGTCAGAGGGTGTCCACGGCATAGTTGGGGTTAAGCCACTTAGCCATGGAGGCAAGTAAATGCGCAACAAGGGATCTCTAACCTTCAAACCGTTTGAGGGAGAATACTCTATGATATGATTAAGAATCTCTGGCCAGAGTATGAATGAGATTTAGGAAGTCGTTCCAAATCACATTCAAGGTAATCATATAAGTAAATGAATCACATTGGATAGTAGACATGAATAAACTATCAATCCAAACAATGTGGTCAAGAGTATTGTATTAGAGAAAGACCGTATTGCATTGTAATCCTAAACTGAATAGGTTCTCCACCTCTTCTGATTAGCTTGGGTAACCATCACATACTGCTAGGTGTCACTCATGGTTTGTGGAAGCCCTAAACGTGTATAATCACTAAAGGGAGAATTGAAAGTAAGTTTCAATTCACAATCGATTTGAAAGAGTTCTAATCACCCACTGCCTCGCTAAAAGGAACCTAATGGATCGTACACCGTGTAAGGCAGAGATTGAAGAAACAACGGAGATGAGTAAGGATAATTAAATGGTTTAATTATTTATGGCAAGGATTAATTAATATGTTAATTAATCAAACGAATAAAGTACGTCAAGCTCATTGACTTAAGTTGTATGACAACTTAATGACTAATAATTCACAAATGCCCAAATAGCCCAATAAAACCCTATGGCCGGCCATATTGATAAATGAGTGGGTTTTGGACTTAATTACAAGTTTGCCACTCCAATGAAGGTATGTATAAATATAACTTTATAGCTATTTCTTCATTAGGGTTTCTTTTGGAGAAAAGATGAGAACACAAGCTCTCTTTTCTCTCTAAGAGGCCGGCCACCCTAGAGGAATATAGCTAGCAATCTTACTTCCTCTAGGTCCCTCATTTCTTCATCAATCTTTCCTTGGTGTGGAGACTTAGAGGTTCTCAACTTTGAGAACTTGGAGAAACCAATTCTTCCATCCATATCCATGGACCTCAGAAGCAAGGAATGAAGGCCCTATCTCTTGGGTGATTATCCTTTGCTTATGCAAAGAGGAATCAACAAAGGTATAAATTTCTGAACTCACTTTATTCTTGAGTTGAGTCTTGGTTCACCTAACTACTAGGCTTTGAATTTCATGGGTAATGTTTTGTTTTGAGTGCATACAAGCATGATTCCGCCTTTAATTGTTAATTGCATGCTATAGATGTTGCTTAAATGAACATGTTTTTCACAAAATTTCCTTCACGAACATGTGCAACTCTTTATTCTCGTTCATGAGCCCTCTGATTTCTTGCCGAATACTAGCCACCTCAGCCATCAAAGACTCAACCTGATGAGATCGAGCAAGAAGGCGTTGGCCCATGTTTGATATTGAGCCTGCACATTGGACGTTGAAGGCCAGAGAGTCCTGAACAGCCAGCTCGTCGGACCGCTTGGAAAGTATCTTACTGTCTCTTGGGGTAAGAAGATTTCTAGCCACCACCGAAGCGGTTGTATCGTTCTTCATCACAGAGTCCCCAACTGTAAGAGGACCATTAGGGGATAAGAATGATAGATGCCAAATGTTGTCTGGAGAAGACATGTTAATATCTTCCCCGACATTCAAGTTAAGACGATGGTCAGATGAGCAAGACATTTCCGAAGGTGTTGAAGAAAAAGAAGAGGTCGGACAAATCAAGATCTCAGAAGTGCAAGAAGTGAGCTTCTACAGGCGGCAATTCAAGTGTGCTTTGCAACGTAATGCGTGCTTCTATAAAAATCAGAAATAGAAGAGACGCCTACTCAGAAATCGAATAGGCGCCTGCTCAGAAATCACAGGCCGACCTCCAAATTTCAAAAGATCGACTTTTCCAGACTTATCAGCACCTGTCACACGCAACCTCAGCTTTGCGGAAATTACAGGCAACTTTGTCAAAGATTTCTGACAAAGTAGAAAACGCGTGAATCTTACTGTTCAATCACCCAACGGTTGCCGACAAGAGTAAAAGAATAGTACCTCTACCGGTTATGAAGAAATTCCTATAAATGTCAACCTTCACCCTCCATAGCAAGATAGACTTACTCAACCTTTCTTCATCTCTGAGAATGCATTCCCAACGAAGCCTCTCAAGTTACTCAGTGTTCCTCATCCCCTGGGGTGCCTCTGCAAACAAGTCATCAAGAGCAAAAGTATTTCATATTATGAAGGTTGAAAGCAAGAGTATCTCATGTCATGCTTTCTCCCTGTCATTTTCCTTGTCTTTGCTCTCACCTGTGGGACAAGGAGAAAGAGAGCAATCAGCCAGCACTTGGTATCAATCTTCCAATCTGGAACCGACTACCTGGAACCCCTTCCTGATTGCTTACCTAGCATTGCTCTCGAGTACTCATCTTCAACTGTTGATGTACTTCCGAAGAAGATGTCACATCTGCCTGGAGAACAGATAAGGCAAGTGAAAATGATACCTTGAAGCATGTGGAGACAACGTGCTAATTCATCTTCCACTAAGTTGAGGATCACTTGCCATGTGAGACTGCTCATGGTCTGATTTCCTTCAAGATCAAGTCTCTTCTTCCTTGCTAAGAAGCTCCCCAGCCCAGTTCAAGAATAAACATGTGGAAAGATACTTCTTCAAACGCAAAAGTACCTCATATCATCAGAGTCAAAGGCAAAGATATCTCATGGCATATTTTTCCTTTACCCTTGCTCTTGCCTGCAGGACAAGGAGAAAGAAAGTAATCGGTCAGCACTTGGAAAGATTGAACAAAGAAACAGACCATCACCTCTACCTCGTGCCTGCCTACCGTGCAGAAGAAACAAGCAGAGAAGAATGCAGCCTGCACAATCAATCAACCCAGCAAAATGAGTCTGAGTTGAATCCAAGAACTCGAGAAACTTCAACAACATATTGACGGCACCGTCGCCAAATAGCAAAGCCTCATCGTACAATGCCATCAAATCACCACCACAAAGGAACTCTCATATTCCTTGCTCAGAATTCCAATCATGTTCAAGATCAAAGCTGTAGAAAGTCAACAAGCATGACAAAATACGTGCTGATTCATTCACTACCAAAGCCAAAGATCATCTACCTCCATAACCAGATTTGCGTTCCTAAACTCTACTCTTTCTTGTTTTTACTTTTCCATGCTTGTCATGTTTGATTAGTTGTGTTGTTTGCTTGTTTGAGTGTAAGTATATGTTTGAAACATTGAGGACAATGTTTGGTTTAAGTGTGGGGGGTAAAAAAGCTGTTTTGCATGATTTTCGTTGGTTTTATTCACCTATCACTTACAATGTTGTTTTTCACTGTTTTTAAGTGTTTGTAGTGTGTTTTGACATAAAAATCCGAAAATTTGATAAAAATTTGAAAAATTGTTTTGAAAAAGCCAAAAAGAGTTGTTTTTGTGTGTTGTTTGTGTCTTAGGATACCTTCCAACACAATGATGAGGATCTGGTTTTTAATTGCATGACTGTTAAGAAAGTTGTAAACATGGATGGAAGTTTGATATACCTTTGGTTTATGCTTGGTTGTCATTGTTGTTTATGAATTCACATTTAATTACAAAGAAAAAAAATCAGTTTTTGTAACATGCTTGAAGGAAGGAACTCAAATTAACGCTATAACCCTGGGAGACTTGAGCCTAAACGTTCTTTGGAGAGTTATTAATCTGTGATTTCTTGTTTTCTAAAGTCGTTGCATGATCTCATTATTCTTTGCTTGGTTGCTACTTAGAAGGCGTTTCATCATTTAGTTCCAAATACTAGAACTCATGCCCATTTCATTCAAAGCATGATATTGATTTGCATAACACATGAACAAGATGGAGTTGTTTAGTGAACCAAGAGCCAAAAAGCCGACCCTCTGTGCATTGTGTTTAGGTTTTAACCCCGTTGAGCCTCGTTTAGCCTATGTTCTTTGTTAACCCACATATTCCCTACCAAGCCTAGAATAGGACCATCCGTACCCTTGTTCTTGAAGCATAGTGGAGCATAACTTAGAGGGAATTCCTTTTGATCCAAGTGATGCAGAAAAGCAAGTGTGGGGGAAGGGATTATTGTGTGTGTGTGCGCGCCAAAGTGTCAAAATGGGCATGAGTAGAAAAGAAAAAGAAAAATTCGTGATTATAAAAAAAAAATAGAAAGAAAAATTAATCTAATTTTAATGGCTGCATTCTAAAGTGAATTCTAAGTGTCAATTTCAATACTTTGCTTGCTATTGCTTTAAGAACGGTTGTTATCCTTACCCTTCTTTGTTAGCCAATACCCTTAAGCCCGTTACAACCTGATAGGAGCATATTTATGCGACTTAGCTTGCTTGTTTTCTTGCATTTTGGTAATTATTTAGTATTTATAATAGTGTTTAAAGCTAAATTCGTGTGTTTGTAGGTTTTATGGGCTAAGGGTGCATTTTGAGCCAATTTGGAGTAGTTTGGAGTGTTTTTGGGCCCAAGATGGATTGCTTATGATCCAAGCTAGATGGATGGACGAATTTGAAGTCAAAAGAAGCTAGGAACATGCTAAAAATATGGTGAAACAAATACAAGTTGCAAGAAGGGATAGGTTTCTAGAAGGATTGACCAAAACTCCACTCAAAACCATGCCTACCCCAGAAATTCATCCTTGCCGTGCATCCTTGATGTTTTCCCACCAGAAATTTGAGTAATGCTGCAATGCCTAACTCACCATGACATTTGAGTGATGATATGCCTAACTCACCATGACATTTGAGTGATTGTTAAATACCTAACCCATTAGGAAAGTGTGTGGATGATTCAAGACCTAACCCACCATCAAAACCACTCAATGCCGTGGGTTCCTTGGAGTTTTTCCACCAGAAATTTGGCTTAAACAAGTCCATCCTTTCCCTATAAATACCCATGGCAGCAACCTCATTTAGAAGGAAAAAAATAAACCATCCTCCAAGCCTTGCCTTGCCTCTCCCTACATAACTAAACTCCTTCCCATCCATTCCTCCATATAACCAACCCTTCAAAACATCACTCCAACCTTGTGTTGCGGCAAAGAAGAAAAAGGAAAGTTCTTGGACGTGCTTGCTATCCAACATGGATCGTTGGAACGTTTAGGTGTTTTCTTTCTTTTATTTTCAATGTATAATTCTATTTAACTTTGTTTTGTGAACATGAGGAACTAAACCCCTATTTAGTTAGGGGGAAGTTTGAAGCCATGAACATGCTTGTGATATGAATTGATTTCTTCCAATTGTGATTTGATAAGTTGTGATTGCAATTCAATTATCTATTTGCTTCATAACTAATTCTTGTATGTTTATTAAGGATGCATACTTAGTTTTCATACATGAATTAGATGCTAGAATATAAATGAGTTTCACCTTATCGTTACAAGTTTATATTCATGAGTAGTGAAGGTTGCTTGTCACAATCGCGTTAATTGAATTCTTGGCAAACGTATCATGCTTTTCATAGTTACGATTGCCTCGTCAATGCTTATAGTTTTCATGAAACTTAATGATCTTTAATTGTATCTCTATTGTGCTTTTCACGTAGGGGACTTTTAGAGAATGTGTTGAATTGTTGTATGCGTCTTCCGTCCAATTCAATAATTTAAGGAAAACTTGAAGATTAAAAAAGTGCTGTTCACGGTTAATCTGGGGTGTTGAGCATCATAGTTTATTAAAAAGCAATTGGAAATCGATTCATGTACAAGTGTGTCATGTGTGAAGAACGGACCTCTAACTAATCCATCCATCATCTTATTTCTCAAATTCGTTTTACAATTTGCCTAGCTAAAAATCTATTTAAGTTTTAGTTTGTTTGTTTTACTTTCAACTTCACCAAACCCAAATCCCCCTTTTACTTTCTTATTTTAAAGTCTTTTGTTTACATTTTTTTTAACTTTGTTTTTATGTTTTTGAGTCAGTTTAGAGGTTTTAACAAGCCCTCCTAATCCCCGGTTTAGAACGATCCCTACTTATACATGTACTACAATTGTCACAAGAGGGTTTAATTTGAGTGTTAAGTTAATTTTCGCACCACAACCCCTTAACTTCAATCTTGGGTGTTGTGTGTTTCAATATATGGAGTTTGGAATTGGTATGAGCATATGATATCCCTGGTTCTCGCATCTAAGTAGTAGCATTCCATTCATGAGATCATATCTAATCATGCTTAATAACTCCAGAAAATGCTTTCTTTGTTATAAACATATGTGAGTGCTAGTCTACATGTTTGTATCAATCTTCTCACATATAACTAGTGTAGGGTGTGTAGTCAGAAAATCTGTGTGAAAATAGAGAGTATCTTGTAAGGAATTGAGTGAATTCTCTAAGGCATGTTACTACATTCAAACCATTGTTTTAATTGATTGATTGTGAGCTAGTAAGTGGCAACTGTGATTAAGTATGTGCTCGAGTGTAAGGATGACTAAAATTTGTGTAAGTAATGATTTTTAGCATGTCATGTTCATTGGAAATCCTTAAGATAATTGTTGGAAGGTCTAGATTGTGTTTTGTTTCTTTTGTTTGTTTCATTTTGCTCGAGGTCTAGATAGTGTTTTGTTTCATTTTGTTTGTTTCATAATTGGATTATATCATGCCCTAATAATAGACAAAAGGATGCTAGGACTTTTCTCATATGATGATAAACTTCAATAAAAAGAACAACTCTAGTGAGAATAGGAGGTAGCTCTTCTCAAAGGGAACGTACCCTTTGACTCCCAAAGAAATAATGCGTAAATCGAATCCTTTATGCATACGCAGAAAAGTGATTTATGTATTTCATATTGTATGAGAAACATTGATATGAGTTGTACCTAGAAAGGTACAAGGTGATATCAATGCAAGCCCAGGATCAGAACCATGGCAACTGTCAAGTGAGTCCTTAAGTATTTGAGAAATACTAAAGGATAGGTTCCTCGAAGAATGAGGAAGAATCAGAGTAACGTAATGGAAGCGTAAATGTATTAGATTGTGAATCTAATCCATCATTGGATGTTTCTTCATTATGAATGAAGAAATAAACAGATATCTCTTTATTATGACTAAAGAGATGTTTGGATGGAAACATTAAAGTAATGACTTTAGTGTGTTCCATTATGAATGCAAAATATATTGCCATATAGAAGTTTACAACAATGTTGTTTGGATGGGAAATTTCATTTATGAACTCTCTATTCGGTTCCAACCAGAAAGTGTATGACACTAATGGGGCGATAGCTCAAGCCAGGGAATCAAGGTCTCATCAAGATCCGAACTCATATGAGAGACTGAACCACATGATTGGGAATCATGTATAATGGTGACGTCGATATTCTCAAGGTTGCTTCTATGGATAACATATAGATATCCATTGCCTAGGCCTACTACTCAGCCATTTATGAAATGACTACAGAAGAGGAATCATAACAGATGAACAAGCTGATTGGCTCTAGTGCAAGTGGGAGATTGTTGGAAATGTGCCCTAAAGTCAATCATATGATGATACTTTACGGACATTTCACATGTTAAACTAATCTAGTTTACATATAAAAGGCAAACATTATTGTTTGAGCCGTCTCATATAAATGTTATATGCTTAAACGATAAAGTCCAAGGAATATGTGATTGGGAGAATGCAATCTAATGAAGTTAGATTAATGAGACCATTCTTTCGTAGACACATCCTAAACGTTCCTGATCATAGGATTGCCAATTGGGCATTGATAGTCCGATAAGATTAGTACGTATTGTGCCTTCTCTCAGGGAGAGTGACTAGTCTCGAGTCATTGGTGTGTGTGACATCAAGACAAGTACGTAGGTGCTCAATAGAGAATGAGTCCACTGAACACGATCAACGAGGAGTTCTCATACTCATGTCACATGAGAACTCATGGTTGGGATAATGCAAATTAGTCCTTTGACCTGAGGCATCACAGTTGTCTTGTGGTTAAGTCCTTGATCTTTGATTATGTCAAAGTCACCCCATCGGGGTGTCCACGACATCATTGGGGTTAAGTCACTTAGTTATGGAGACAAGTGAATGTGCAACAAGGGATCTCTAACCTTCAAATGGTTTGAGGGAGAATACTCTATGATATGATTAAAATCTCTGGCCAGAGTATGAATGAGATTAGGGAATGCGTTCCAAATCACATTCAAGGTAATCATATAAGCAAACGAATCACATTGGATAGTAGACATGAATAAATAAACTATCAAACCAAACAATGTGGTCAAGAGTATTAGATTAGAGAAAGACCGTATTGCATTTGTAATCCTAAACTGAATAGGTTCTCTACCTCTTCTGATTAGCTTGGGTAACCATGATATGCTGCTAGGTGTCACTCATGGTTTGTGGGAGACCTAAACGTGTGTAATCACTAAAGGGAAAATTGAAAGTAAGTTTCAATTCACAATCGATGTAAAATGGTTTTAATCGCCCACTGCCTCGCTAAAAGGAACCTAATGGATCGTACACCGTGTAAGGTAAAGATTGAAGAAACAAAGGAGATGAGTAAGAATAATTAAATGGTTTAATTATTTATGGCAAGGATTAATTAATATGTTAATTAATCAAACGAATAAGTTCGTTAAAGACCTCGGGATAGTTTTGGACCTTAAGGCCCAATGGGCTTCGAACGTCAAGCCCATTGACTTAAGTTGTATGACAACTTAATGAATAATAATTCACAAAGGCCCAATTAGCCCAATAAACCCTTAAGGCCGGCCATAGTTAGAGAGGAGTGGATTTTGGACTTATTACAAGTTTGCCACTCCAATGAAGGTAGGTATAAATATGACTTTATAGCTATTTCTTCATTAGGGTTTCTTTTGGGAGAATTGGAGAGAATATGTCTCTCATTTTCTCTCTAAAGAGGCCGGCCTCCTTGGGGGGTGCATCTAGCAATCCCACTACTCCAAGGTCACTCATTTCTTCTACAATCTAACCTTGGTGTAGAATCTTTAGAGGTTCCCTATTTTGGGAACTTGGAGAATCCAATTCTTTCAACCAAATCCATGGAGCTAAGAAGCAAGGAATGAAGGCCCTATCTCTTGGGTGATTATCCTTTGCATATGCAAAGAGGAATCTACAAAGGTAAATATTTCTCAACTAACAAATGTTGATTTAAAAGTTGAGTCAAGGTTCACCAATCTACTAGGCTTTGAATTTCATGGTTGATGTTTTTGTTTTTGAGTGCATGCAAGCATGATTCCGCCTTTAATTTGTTAATTGCATGCTATTGATGTTGCTCAAATGAACATGTTTTTCACAAAATTTCCTTCAAGTGGTATCAGAGCCTAGGTCTAGTAGTTGGTGAATCATTTTGGGTTTTGTAGTTCATAGTTTTTTATTTAAAAGTTGTAATATGTTACAAGCTTTATTCTTGTTTCTTTGAATGTAAATTTTGTTAGAAAATTTGCCATCTCAAATGTTGTAGATGTAGTTCATCTGAGCATGAATTTTGGAGCTAAAATTTGGTGCCATGTTTTTTGGGAAATTCGGCCAAATCCAAAGGGTGATTTTTTGGGTTCATGTTTGTCTTGTTAAAATGGTTTTAAAGTGACTTTTGGAACCCCTAAGTACCCTAGGATGTTAGCCATCTTTTGAGTGGTGAAAATTTGAGTTTTGGTGAGTGAAAACATTCATGGAGCTATTATGAGTTTTCATGAGTGTTCTTCAATGTTCTTGAAGTTCTTGCCAAGAACAAAAAGTTTTGAAGTTTTGATTCAAAAAGTTTTATGTTTTTACATAAAGTTTTGGTTTAATTTTAGTGGGTGATGGTTATTGGTAAAGTATTATTAATGGTTTTAATGGTAGACAAACTTTTTAAAAAGTTTGACATAAATTCAATTAATGGTAGACAAACTTTTATAAAAGTTTGACATAAATTCAATATATATCATATATGTTTCATCTTTACCTCACCTAACAAAATCCACTTTCATAAACTTTGTACAATTGGACTTATCTCCACTCTATTTTATCCCTAAAACCGGCCACCCTACATGTAGGGTATTTTTGGGCCTTTTGTGCAATTACATAAAGTTTTGATATTTTTGTGTATTTGTATTTTAGTCCAAAAGTTTACGTTTTTACGTTAAGGCCCAAAAACGCTAAAGGACAAATTGTTTTGCTCCTTTAATGAAGTTTTTTGTATTTGTTGAAATTTTTGGGTTCTAGTTGTAATTACATGAAGTAGTGGACTTTTGTGTTTTTACAAAGTGACCCCAAAAGTTTGTGTTTCGCAATATAGCCCAAAAAGTTGTGTTTATTGCATGATGGCCCACATTAAGTAGGGAACAAAAATTGTTTTGTCTCTTTAAATGAGAATTGGATTTTCATTTCATTTAGCTTCATTTAAATCAATTTTATGGATACAAAAACAAAATGAAAATGTTGCATTCAAGTTTAATTAGTTAAAGTGTTAATTAATTAAAGGGTGATTATGAACCTAAGCCTACGATAATTGAGCTATGTGAAAGGCCGTTTCAAATTTGTTTGAACCATGGGAATGTGTAGATTAATTTTGGTTGTAATTTGATTTGATCAAATGTTGTAAAAGAGCATAAGCTCTTCTTTACTTTAAAGTAATTTGTTTTATGCAAATGTTGTAATGAGCATAAGCTCTCTTTTACTTTGAAGTACTTCTTTCTTGCTTTATTTGATATGCATGAAAATGAAGTAGAGGGTCCAACGCCCTAAGACAACACGCCTTAATGTGATTAAACGCGTAACTAAAATCAATCACCATCCCTAGTCCGAGATTCAACACAAGGCTCGTGTTGAATCTAAACAAAGGTTCATAGTCATCCTAAGGCCCTAAGGCAACTATATAGTCCATCAAATGAATGCAAACCTTATGTTAGTAGTATCATATACTCTTGCCTTAAAAACCGTTTTACAAATATAGTGGGAGTATTATATACAACTAAATTGAATCAAATGGACCAATAGTTGTAATAGGACCAAAATTGTTTTAATAAAGATTAAAATGAATATGTTTATGTGATGAGACCTAAAACCCTCAACCAAACCATTATTAAGTTGAAAAGCGTGAGAGTGCTTAGAACACTCTTTCATGGCCTTCCACCATGGTGGGATCCAATCGTTTATGACTTGTACACCGGCTTCACCCTATCATGGGGGAGTACAAAGTGCATGCTTATACTCAGGAGGAATCCATAAACATATGATGAGGTTAGTGTAGGCAACGAGGATGGCCGACATCGTATCATCGTGAGGCTATTCTTGAACCCCTTCACGCACTAAGCATGGTGGGAATGACTTAACTAAGTGCAATGGGGCCGACATCGTATCATCGTGAGGCAACATTCTCTAGAGGCCAAATTGATGGGTACTTGCATTAGTTGCAAATGAGTAAGTGTACTCTCTCATTATTATTATTGCTAGCCAACATCATATCATTGTGAGGTGGGCTTGGTAATAGTGAGTCTCCCATAACCTACTAAGAGTTTCCTCCAAAACTCTCGAATTCCAATGAGGGATATGGAATTTGCCAAAAATAGTGGGTGGTGCTATTTAATTTAAAGACCCGAATCAAATGGCTTAAAATCAATCAATTTATATTCGTTATGTATTTGTTTACCAATATATTTGCAAACGCTATCCAAAACTTGACAAAGAAAATCCGAATGTTTTAGTTTCCGGACTTGGTAACACAATCCCAAAGATTGTCTTAAATGGATTGTGCATGTACCTAAGAAGTCTCATCCTCACAATCTTCCTATTGATAATGTATCATTGGAAGAACATGTTAGAAATGTCTATCATGAAGAGGACAACACAAACAACCAATGCTTATTCCTTCGTTATATGAACAAAGGAACTTACGAAGATTAGCATAAAGACAAGGACACTTTTAGTGCCATGATTCTTCACTTACAAATTGTTGTATGAAGAAATAAGATAAAGATTGAAGAAACAAAGGAGATGAGTAAGAATAATTAAATGGTTTAATTATTTATGGCAAGGATTAATTAATATGTTAATTAATCAAACGAATAAGTTCGTTAAAGACCTCGGGATAGTTTTGGACCTTAAGGCCCAATGGGCTTCGAACGTCAAGCCCATTGACTTAAGTTGTATGACAACTTAATGAATAATGATTCACAAAGGCCCTATTAGCCCAATAAACCCTTAAGGCCGGCCATAGTTAGAGAGGAGTGGATTTTGGACTTATTACAAGTTTGCCACTCCAATGAAGGTAGGTATAAATATGACTTTATAGCTATTTCTTCATTAGGGTTTCTTTTGGGAGAATTAGAGAGAACATGTCTCTCATTTTCTCTCTAAAGAGGCCGGCCTCCTTGGGGGGTGCATCTAGCAATCCCACTACTCCAAGGTCACTCATTTCTTCTACAATCTAACCTTGGTGTAGAATCTTTAGAGGTTCTCTATTTTGGGAACTTGGAGAATCCAATTCTTTCAACCAAATCCATGGAGCTAAGAAGCAAGGAATGAAGGCCCTATCTCTTGGGTGATTATCCTTTGCATATGCAAAGAGGAATCTACAAAGGTAAATATTTCTCAACTAACAAATGTTGATTTAAAAGTTGAGTCAAGGTTCACCAATCTACTAGGCTTTGAATTTCATGGTTGATGTTTTTGTTTTTGAGTGCATGCAAGCATGATTCCGCCTTTAATTTGTTAATTGCATGCTATTGATGTTGCTCAAATGAACATGTTTTTCACAAAATTTCCTTCACGGCCCGCTTTTCCATAAGCCAGCCCATGGGGCTGGGCTTAGTTTATGTGCCCAAAACCGAAACCCAGTTATGGCTGGGGTTTCACTCGCAACCCACAAGCCTTTGGGCTTGTTCCCGCACTTTTCCTTGGCCCAAAATCTCGCCAACCTCTTGGCTGGGCTCTCTGCGCCAAAACCAACAGCTTGGGCTGCCCCTTTTAGTTTCACACCCAAGCCCGTGGCCTGTAGCCCACTCTCGAGGCCTTTAGGGCCTTTGCCTACTTACAACACCCAACCCAAAATTTTTGGGCTATGGTTTTTGACCCAATGCTATTATTTAGCATTCTTTTTTGACCCAATGCTATTTTTTTGGCATTTTAAATAATTTTAACCCGAATGTTATAATTATTTTTGCTTCTACGATCAACCCCGAATGGTCCCGATCTATTGAATTAATTAAAAGTGACCTGCAATCCATTAATCTAATAATGAATCCAAAATTATTGACCTAAAGATCACTTTTGGACATTAACGATTCAATAATTTATTTTTATACTTTGAACCGTTGACTTACTTTCGTAGTCCCGAAGCTCTCACACTTGAGTTTCCGAAGAACCTCAAATCCACTACACTTAAATTAGCATATTGCATTCTGTGTTATTGCAGGAACCTCTCTTTTATGAACTAACCATTCATAAACTAAATTGAACCTATAGTTTCCAATTTAGTGCCTTTAAAACCCGAAGTTTTCATAAAACAATACACCCATGAAACCCGACGTTTTTCATGAAAACCATGTCTTAGAACTTGAATGTTCTAACTTTGATGCTTATGGATGATTCATTCCCATAGCACTAATCACAATCTTGTTCCTTCCAATTCAGTGGATTGTCGAACTGTAACAAGTTCGATTTTCCTGATTTGGACGTTTCTAATAGAAACCACTTTATGTGGGGTACAAGACATGAATCTCCACTTGACTATTAAAGTAGCTGAGAAACCATTGAAGCTAACAATGGCATGGAAGAGTTGAATAAGCCTCCGCCATGATCTTCATTCGAAGACTTATGCCCAAAGCATTACAAATGGAAGTACCTCCCAAACGAGGATTCCATGGCTCTTTGGCTCCCTCCTATGGATTGTCTAATCATGAAAGACATTGCCTGAAGCACACCATGATTACATCCATGAATGAGTACAATTCTGAAGTTTATAAATCCGATCGAATTTTGACTAGAGAATACTTTTCTCATCCTTCCTTGTTTCTAACTCGCTCCTGAAGTAACAAGTGTAGAAAGTGGAAGCTTACCAAATTTTCGGATCTGATTACTACCACAAACATATGGTAGAATCAAGGTCTGCCAAGGTGTGGCCTCATGCCCGAAGCGTGATCTTTGGCACCTAAGACCTAAGACTTCAAGAATAAAGGGATAATATTCCCAAGCCTTAACCCTACAGAATCTACTTCCGTCTCGAAGGAATATATCATTGGTTATGCACATGTTCGTGCCCCTACCAATGTTGTTAAGGAGTACCATTCTAGTAGTCAATATGTGAGACTAATTTTGCTCCACCAAACACCGTTGGAAGAGCAGAATTTTGACATGGATGGCCTTGTTAGCCGAATCCCCTTAGTAAACCATTTACTTTGTGAACATTTTCCATGTTCTTGGATTCACGTTTGGTGTATGTTTTACTTATGGATAATCTTATTGATATTGTCCTCGAATATGAGTTAATTGAATCATGTTTCTTAATACATGTGACCGATTCAATTAAACACGTGATTAGGTAGGAATGTGGAAAAGTTAGTTGTCTGGATGAATGCGTACTACGCACACTAATTTTACACCTAAATCACATCTCTAACAATGACATCAGGTCTATCCAACCTAATTAATAGTATTTGGCAAGCTCCTCATTGTATGAATGGTACTGACTTACCATTTAAGGGACCTTAAATTCTCCATGACGTTGAGTTTTTAAGGATATTCGATATGACAATGATCATAAATGAAACCACTGAAGAAAATAGAGTGAAATATCTTTGCACCACCTCCAAAAATGAGCCTGAAGCTTTGATTTGGGGGTAATGAGTTGTCTCCAAACTAGGAATACACCTGGAGCGAGTGATTGAGCAGTTTACTTGCTTTGGCATGACCTTTTGGTACACTTAGGTCGAACAATGATGCTACGACGCATCTCTTTACCTGAAGTAAAGATCTTGTGCCTACAAGCACACTTTGCCAAGCCTGCTCATTAGGGAAATTGATTTTCTATATCATTTCTCGCAAAGATACGAAATCACCCATTTTCACAGTGGATTCAAGCGAATATATGTGGACTAATCCAACCAAAATGCTGACCATATAAATACTTATGGTTTTGGCTGATGAATCGACAAACTGGTTACATGTTTGTCCACACACATTGCTGTTAAACCCCCTGGCTGATTAAGGGTTCACCACCCTACTTATCCTTTAAGCTCCGGGAGACTAGATAATGCCGGAGAGTTTATATCGACGGTCTTCGATAAAGCATTGCTTGTGTTTTGGGTTTATAATTGAACATCGAATTCCCATTTTCACCCCAAATAGCCTCGCCTAGTGATCATAGAGCGCAATTTAAATGATCACCCGAATTTTGGTAAATGTACCAAGTTTTCGGTTTCTACCTAGGGCTATGCAATCTTGTACGCAATTATGTTGGTCCGCCTTGAGGCCCATTGCCACCCAACCTATATGACGTTACAGTTGGTTACTGGGTACGAACCTGACGATTTTCGTATTTACGCATTTGGGTGTGCATTCCATGTGACAAGTTACGCCGCCGTAAATTACCAACATGGGTCCTCAAAGAAGGATGTGAATCTTTGTTGATTATGATTCTCCTTCACACTAGCTCTCTTCGAGCCCTTGCATGCGATCTCTTTACCACTCATTTGCGGGTTGTCACTTTAATGAGACAATCTTCCCGCCGTTAAGGGGAGATAAGATGTCAACGTTTCTGGAGAACAACACAAATTTGCGTGGACTTTGCCCACTATGTCTCATCTCAATCCCCGTACCGCACTAGTGTGATAAGCAAGTGCGATGAATTTTAGCTTTCAAAATGTTGCTTCAGACGCATTCCTCTGATCTAGCTAAAGTGACTGATAGGAGCTTATTTATGCGACTTAGTTAACTTGTTTTCTTGCATTTATGTTATTAGTTCATAGTTATTTTAGTATTTTAAGCTATTTTCGTGTGTTTGTAGGTCCAAAGGGCTAAAGTGGCAAGAAAGTGCATTTTGGAGCCTTTTGGAGCAGTTTTGGGCTGGGAATGGATAGCACATGCATGGAGCAAGGTGGATGGACGAATTTGAAGACCAAAAGAGGCTAGGATTGTGCTGAAGTTATGAAGAAATTAATTCAAGAAAAGGAAGTAAAGAATGCAAACAAGAAAGAATGAATGTTAGCCAAAGTTACCTTATTTGGTCCTAACCTTTCCTAATCCTTCACCACCTAATTTCCAGCTGCAAGGAGGATCTCTAATTATTTTAGGACACTTAAATAAATGTTCTAGAAGACCTAATCCCAGTAAAAGAAGGTGCCGCACCAAATTTGCAAGGTATCCTTCCTTGCCGTGCAAGGGAGCACATTCCATTTTCCCCCTTTCTGCCGCATATCCCTTTCCCTTTTCCCCTTGGATTCTGAATTTAATTACCCTTGTTCCTTGAGGATTTGGTGTACAAATCCTTCTCCAAATTTAATTAAGCCATGCCTTTCCCATCCCTATAAATATAAGCCTTTGCCGCACCATTCTATACATCCATCAACACATCCCATTCTAAACACACATCCTTTCATACAATACACCATCCAAACCTTCACCCACACCTTGTGCCTCAGCAAAGAAGAAGAAGGAGGACCCTTGGACGTGCTTGCCATTCAAGTTGGGTTGCTGGAACGTTTTTAGGTGTAATCCATCTTTTTATTTTCAATGTTTAAGTTTAATTATCTTTGTTTTGTGAACATGAGGAGCTAAACTTGTTTTAGCTAGGGGGAAATTCAAAGCCATGAACATATTTGCAATATGAATTGATTACTTCAAGTTGTGATTCTATAAATCGTGAATGCAATTTACTTAACTGTTTGATTCAGAACTTATTCTTGTTTGTGGATTAAGGATGCATACTTAGTTTGCATGCATGAATTTGATGCTAGAATATAAGGGAGTTTCACCTAATAGTTATGAACTTATATTCATAAGTAGTGGAGGTTGCTAGTCACAATCGTGTTAAGTAGATTTCTGGCAGGAGTATCATGATGTTCATTGTTACGAATGCCTTGTCAATGCTTATGATTTTCACAAAGCTTAATGATCTTTGATTGTATCTCTATTATGTTGTTCATGTAGGGAACTATTGAAGAATAATTTGGTTGCCGATGCGTTGTCCATCCAATTCAATGACTTAAGGAAAATCTAAGGGTTAATTAGTGCTGTTCACGGTTAATCTAGGGTGTTGAGGTTCATGGTTTATTGAAGCAACTGGAAATAGATTTGTATGCAAGTGTGTCATGTGTGGAGAAGGACCCTCTAGCTAGCTAATCACCCATACTTTTCCCCCAAATTTGTGCAAATTTGTCTAAGTCTTTAATTTACTTGTTTTACTTTAAATTCGTCAAAAACCCAATCCCCCTTTACTTTGTTGTGTCAAGTTAGTTAGAATCTGTCCAATTTGTGTTTTTAAGTGTTTTTAAGTGTTTTGAGTCAAGTTAAAATCAATTTTCGTCCAAATCACCTTCTAGTGTCTAGTTTGGGTCTATTTGATTTTTTTGTGCTGTTTTGAGTCTTTTTAATTTGTTTTGAGTTCTTTGAGTCTAGTTAAGTGTTTTCAAGCTTAGTTTTAAGTTTTTGAGTCAGTTTTAAGTAGATTAGCAACCCCTCCTAATCCCCGGCCTAGAACGATCCCTACTTACATCTTTACTACAATTGTCAATAAGAGGGTTTAATCCCCGGCCTAGAACGATCCCACCATGGTGCGGTTTTGAGTGAAACCAAAACCAAAACCGCAAGTTTTTGCTGTTTGGTTCGGTGCGGTTTTGAGGCTAAAACCGAAATGAAACCAAACCATTTGGTTCGGTTTGGTTTGGTTTCAAACGGTTTTGGTTTGGTTTCATTGTTTGAAAAAACTGTATCTAGTTGATGACAACAAAATTCACATCGACAAGGACCACAACAAAATAATTCAACTTGAGGCAACCAACTTGAGGCAACTAAGAACACATCAAATCCGATGCCAGTACCACAAACCCAAACATAAAAAAGATTCTAATAATTCTGGTTTTGGTAAAACCTACCAATCAAACTATGTGAAATTTTTTTAATAACAAAAGGTGGTAGATGTGTTTTAGTAAAGTTGCAAACACACAGAAAGTGTAACATAAAGAAAGTCCCAGTAACTGCAATTCTGGGTGATCACAACCAATACAAGTGCAGTTTGAAGAGCACTTTTTGGCTTACTAAGCCAAAGTCGTCCCACAAAAAGTCGGACTGTAATTGTAGATGAGATTATCAAGGCCTTGCCCAACATGCGGTCTGTTTAATGACTTCCTTGCCTCGCTGCATCACAAATTCACGATTGGCGTTAACTTTAAGGTCTGATACCATCACAAATTGACGTTACCTAGTTGATGACAACAAAATACTATTCTAGTGTAATATCCATACCTTGCTATCTTCTGGTAAATAACAAGTAAAGGGGGCATGCCATGCACAATCGAGTCTTAACAAATGTAATGCAATTGTAGTTCTAATCAAATCCGAGTATATACCTGATTAACAAATGTTCGTTGGAAAGGACTTTTATCAGCATTTAACTGCATAAAACAGAGGAAAAAAAATATGACAATCAGTAGATACCAAAATTAGAAAAAATGACTATATTGCATATTCATTTGAAGAACTTATATGTATGTGCAGAGACCAGAAAATAAATAACCAATAATTTCAATGCTATCATAACATTGCTTATATCCATAACATTGATTATCTAGCTGTGAAAGGACCTAAGGTAATCTTTTCCTATCAACTAAGAGTCCATATCAACTAAAAAGGAACAAAGAAAACAAAGCTACAGAACAAAAAAAAAAAAAAAAAAAACAAACATTAAAACCCATTCGTTCAACAGCATTTTCAATCTTCCATGTCACCCCGGGATAATCAGGATGCAGTTTTAGCCTTTTAGGACCAAGGTTAAAGACTATAGGTAAAAATACAGAATTTTCTATGAAATTTTGAATCATTCACGATGTTAACTAGTACCTCCCTACAATATGCAAATATCATATATGCTTTCAATTGACATTCTAATGTTCTTGAACGAAGAAAAATCGAAGAATAACCAACGAAAAACCAAATCCCCTTTTGATTCGAAACCCAACCATAAACCTAACCCTAAAATTAATCTCAAATCTATAAGTAAATTTAACTAAAACAAGTTATAAATAATAGTTCTTACCATATTAGCACTCTGAAATTTAGAAGCTAGAAGCTGGAAAGCCTGGAATGAAGAGGAAAGGAGGCCGAAGGGGAGAGAGAGCGTTCTGGAACTGGAATAGTGCAGGAGACAGATGAATAAACTTGAGAAAAAGAACACAGAGTCTTAGTCCACGGACTAGAAGAAAGAAAATAAAGGGTTATGTTATGTGGCCATGTTATGATGTGGTTGAGTCCATACTAAATGTATGGACTCAATGAAAATAACCAATTAGAATTTAACATTTAATAAAGGTATACGGTTTCGGTTTCGGTTCGGTTTCGGAGGGCCGAAACCGAAACCAAACCGTTTTTCCCCTATTCGGTTCGGTTTCAAACCGAAACCGTTTTGAAACCGCAAAACCAAACCGTTCGGTTCGATTCGATTTGGTTCGTGTTTCGGTTGCGGTTTTCGGTTTCAAGTGCCCACCCCTAGTTTAATTTGTGTGTTAGAATATTTCACATTAGTGACAAGATCATATATCAGCTACAAACATGCATGCAAGGATAGACGTACTTAATTGACGTCGAGTCAACATCCCTAAAGGGTGTGCCGCCCCTGTTGGACGGTTTGGACGCCTTTATTGGACGGTCCGGTACATCGACAGATAACCAATCAATATGTCTTGGCCTGGAGCACGACAGATTACTCGGTTCGTAGGATTCACTTCGCTAGAAGAGGAAGACATGGCACAACAATGAATCTAAACTTGATCGATGTCTCAAATCATTTCCATCTCATGAGATTAATCCAGATTACTCCCGAGACTTGAATTCTTGGTCCAGTATACTAGTTTGGATGAGAAAATGGAATTGAAATAAGATTACCATCGATGATGTTTTCACTTATAGGGTAGCTACCGACATAAATGAAAAGCGACGATATCGAACCGTCTTCCGTTGATTAAGTGACAACATAGAACTGATTGGACAACCAAACTAACAATCCAGGTCAAATTCCTTACCAAAGTGTGTATTGGACCTGTCGTTCCTACACTGCCCAAGGTAACCCTATTATGTTACAAGTGGGAAAGGAATTTTTATGAGATGAATGAAATAATGCGATATGATGCACGCCTTACGGCTCAAGGTTTCTCTCAAACATCCTTATGATTGATAGCATCATGATGAAATATGGTTAGTGTTTTCTCCATGGGGATATAAGTACGGATATTTACATGTAAGTTCCCGAAGAATTACATAAATTGGTTCAAATAGTTCCAAAACCACGAAACACCCTCTTAACTTGTTTGAGGCGTTCACTTAGAATAGGACGGATGTGTTATACCTGTTGGAAATGTGCCCTAAAGCCATTCATATGATGATACTTTACGGATATTTCACATGTTAAACTAATCTAGTTTACATATAAAAGGCAAACATTATTGTTTGAGACGTCTCATATAAATGTTATATGCTTAAACGATAAAGTCCAAGGAATATGTGATTGGAAGAATACAATCTAATGTAGTTAGATTAATGAGACCATTCTTTCGTAGACACATCCTAAACGTTCCTGATCATAGGATTGCCAATTGGGCATTGACAGTCCGATAAGATCAGTACGTGCTATGTTTTCTCTCAGGGAGAGTGACTAGTCTCGAGTCATTGGTGTGTGTGACATCAAGACAAGTACGTAGGTGCTCAATAGAGAATGAGTTCACTGAACACGATCAACGAGGAGTTCTCATACTCATGTCACATGAGAACTCATGTTTGGGATAATGCAAATTAGTCCTTTGACCTGAGGCATCACAGTTGTTGTCTTGTGGTTAAGTCCTTGATCTTTGATTATGTCAAAGTCACCCCATCGGGGTGTCCACGGCATCATTGGGGTTAAGCCACTTAATTATGGAGACAAGTGAATGTGCAACAAGGGATCTCTAACCTTCAATTGGCTTGAGGGAGAATACTCTATGATATGATTAAAATCTCTGGCCAGAGTATGAATGAGATTAGGGAATGCGTTCCAAATCACATTCAAGGTAATCATAAAATGCAAATGATTCACATTGGATAGTAGACATGAATAAATAAACTATCAAACCAAACAATGTGGTCAAGAGTATTAGATTAGAGAAATACCGTATTGCATTTGTAATCCTAAACTGAATAGGTTCTCTACCTCTTCTGATTAGCTTGGGTAGCCATGATATGCTGCTAGGGGTCACTCATGGTTTGTGGAAGCCCTAAACGTGTGTAATCACTAAAGGGAGAATTGAAAGTAAGTTTCAAATTCACAATCGATGTAAAATGGTTTTAATCGCCCACTGCCTCGCTAAAAGGAACCTAATGTATCGTACACCAAATAAGGTGGAGATTGAAGAAACAAAGGAGATGAATTAAATGGTTTAATTATTTATGGCAAGGATTAATTAATATGTTAATTAATCAAACGAATAAGTTCGTTAAAGACCTCGGGATAGTTTTGGACCTTAAGGCCCAATGGGCTTCAAACGTCAAAGCCCATTGACTTAAGTTGTATGACAACTTAATGAATAAAGATTCACAAAGGCCCAAAAGCCCATATCCATTTAGTGTTGAATTAGGGTTTTTGGTTCTTTAGGTCATTTAAAGAAGTGACTATATAAAGAACTTTATAACCTAAAATTCATAAGTTGTTGATTTTAGAGAAAATTGGTGAGAACACAAAGCTTCCATTTCTCTCTAAGAGGCCAACCACCTTGGGGGATATTGTCTAGCAATTCTATTTCCTCAAGGTCACTCATTTCCTCTCCAATCCAACCTTGGTGTAGAATCTTTAGAGGTTCTCAATTTTGGGAACTTGGAGAACCTATTCTTCTAACCAAATCCATGGAGCTAAGAAGCAAGGAATGAAGGCCCTATCTCTTGGGTGATTATCCTTTGCATATGCAAAGAGGAATCTACAAAGGTAAATATTTCTCAACTAACAAATTGTTGTTTTTTAAGTTGAGTCAAGGTTCACCAATCTACTAGGCTTTGAATTTCATGGTAGATGTTTTGTTTTTGAATGCATGATTCCGCCTTTAATTGTTAATTGCATGCTATATGATGTTATTCAAATGAACATATTTTTCTAAAAATTTCCTTCAAGTGGTATCAGAGCCTAGGTCTAGTAGTTGGTGAATCATTTTGGGTTTTGTAGTTCATAGTTTTTTTATTTAAAAGTTGTAATATGTTACAAGCTTTATTCTTGTTTCTTTGAATGTAAATTTTGTTAGAAAATTTGTCATCTCAAATGTTGTAGATGTAGTTCATATGAGCATGAATTTTGGAGCTAAAATTTGGTGCCATGTTTTTTTGGGAAATTCGGCCAAATCCAAGGGATGATTTTTTGGGTTCATGTTTGTCTTGTTAAAATGGTTTTAAAGTGACTTTTGGAACCCCTAAGTACCCTAGGATGTTAACCCTCTTTTGAGTGATGAAAATTTGAGTTTTGGTGAGTGAAAACATTCATGGAGCTATTATGAGTTTTCATGAGTGTTCTTCAATGTTCTTGAAGTTCTTGCCAAGAACAAAAAGTTTTGAAGTTTTGATTCAAAATGTTTTATGTTTTTACATAAAGTTTTGGTTTAATTTTAGTGGGTGATTTTAGTGGGTGATGATTATTTGTAAAGTATTATTAATGGTTTAATGGTAGACAAACTTTTTTAAAAGTTTGACATAAATTCAATTAATGGCTATAATGGTAGACAAACTTTTTAAAAGGTTTAACATAAATTCAAAATATTTCATCTTTACCTCACCTAATAAAACCCACTTACAAAAACTTTGTAAAAATCATATTTTTTCTATCATGGCCGGCCACCCTAATTAAATAGGGTATTTTTGGGTCTTTTATTCAATTACATAAAGTTTTGATACTTTTGTGTATTTACACTTTGGCCCAAAAGTTTACGTTTTTACGTTAAGGCCCAAAAACGTTAAAGGACAAATTGTTTTGCTCCTTTAATGAAGTTTTTTTTTGTATTTGTTGAAATTTTTGGGTTCTAGTTGTAATTACATGAAGTAGTGGACTTTTGTGTTTTTACAAAGTGACCCCAAAAGTTTGTGTTTCGCAATATAGCCCAAAAAGTTGTGGTTATTGCATGATGGCCCAAATTAAGTAGGGAACAAAAATTGTTTTGTCTCTTTAAATGAGAATTGGATTTTCATTTCATTTAGCTCCATTTAAATCAATTTTATGGATACAAAAACCAAATGAAAATGTTGCATTCAATTTAATTAATTAAAGTGTTGATTAATTAAAGGGTGATTATGAACCTAAGCCTACGATAATTGAGTTATGTGAAAGGCCGTTTCAAATTTGTTTGAACCATGGGAATGTGTAGATTAATTTTGGTTGTAATTTGATTTGATCAAATGTTGTAAAAGAGCATAAGCTCTTCTTTACTTTAAAGTAATTTGTTTTATGCAAATGTTGTAAAGAGCATAAGCTCTCTTTTACTTTGAAGTACTTCTTTCTTGCTTTATTTGATATGCATGAAAATGAAGTAGTTGGGTCCAACGCCCCTAAGACAACACGCCTTAATGTGATTAAACGCGTAATTAAAATCAATCTCCATCCCTAGTCCGACATTCAACACTAGGCTCGTGTTGAATCTAAACAAAGGTTCATAGTCATCCTAAGGCCCTAAGGCAACTATATAGTCCATCAAATGAATGCAAACCTTATGTTAGTAGTATCATATACTCTTGCTTTAAAAACCGTTTTATAAATATAGTGGGAGTATTATATACAACTAAATTGAATCAAATGGACCAATAGTTGTAATAGGACCAAAATTGTTTTAATGTAGATTAAAATGAATACTTATATGTGATGAGACCTAAAACCCTCAACCAAACCATTATTAAGTTGAAAAGCGTGAGAGTGCTTAGAATACTCTTCCGTGGCCTTCCACCGTGGTAGCTCCAATCGTTTATGACTTGTACACCGGCTTCACCCTATCATGGGGGAGTACAAAGTGCATGCTTATACTCAGGAGGAGTCTATATACATACTTGATGAGGTGAGTGTAGGCAACGAGGATGGCCAATATCGTATTATCGTGAGGCTATTCTTGAACCCCTTCACGAACTAAGCATGGTGGGAATGACTTAACTAAGTGCAATGTTGCCAATATCATATCATTGTGAGGCAACATTCTCTAGAGGCCAAATTGATGGGTACTTGCATTAGTTGCAAATGAGTAAGCGTACTCTCTCATTATTATTAATGCTAGCCAATATCATATCATTGTGAGGTGGGCTTGGTAATAGTGAGTCTCCCATAACCTACTAAGAGTTTCCTCCAAAACTCTCGAATTCCAATGAGGGATATGGAATTTGCCAAAAATAGTGGGTGGTGCTATTTGATTTAAAGACCCGAATCAAATGGCTTAAAATCAATCAATTTATATTCGTTATGTATTTGTTTACCAATATATTTGCAAACGCTATCCAAAACTTGACAAAGAAAATCCGAATGTTTTAGTTTCCGGACTTGGTAACACAATCCCAAAGATTGTCTTAAATGGATTGTGCATGTACCTAAGAAGTCTCATCCTCACAATCTTCCTATTGATAATGTATCATTGGAAGAACATGTTAGAAATGTCTATCATGAAGAGGACAACACAAACAACCAATGCTTATTCCTTCGTTATATGAACAAAGGAACTTATGAACAAATAAGAGTTGCCTTGAACAACTCTTGAAAGTTTGTAATTATGTTTAGAACATAATGGTTGGTTGACAAAAATAGTCCATCAACATGGACTTATGATGATTTTGAATCATTGAGTGTTGAAGTGATAAACCACTTAACGAGACGGAAACTAAGCTAGGACTTCACCTTTATGTCCCTATCCTAATGGTTCACTAAGTTTATTGTAAACTATGTAGTGAATAATAACCACACACTCTCCAAAATGTTTGATGTGTATAACACAATTGAAAAAGGTTTCAAGAGAGATAGTGGGAGTTTAGGGACCATGACTATTGTAGTCAAAGGAGAAGTCAAATGAAGAAGATAAAATTAACTCCAAGGGAACAAACTTTCTTTATGAAATGATGGACATTGGAAGGGGTATTTGCAAGAAATGTCTTGCAAATGTCAAGAACACACCTTTCGAAGGTGTTGTAAATTGTTCTTGAATAGTTCAAAACAGTTGGTTCTTCTACTTGAATGCATGATTCCGTATTAGTAACTATGTTTTACAATCGTTGTAAAAGTGTGGCTAATAAGAAGTAGAAGATTAATGAGAGAAGAGAAAGTACTTCACATTCGGAACGTGAATAAAATATAGATCTCTGCGAAAGCAGATGGTACTAACTTCCTCATATAAACTACCAAAGAAATTGGAAAAACCAAAGATTGTCTTTACATTCCAATTTTAAGGAACTTAATTCTGTCACTATAATAGAGATGGATGAATGTTTTGTTTGACAAAACATTGTTCTTTATTAATCAATGATTGGATTATAGTAATCTAATTGAATGTCTCTATAGTAGAGATGATATGGTAGCGTTAACTGTTTAGAATATAATGATGCTTAAAACCCAAAAGGTTGCAAGATAGTGGCAATTGTCCACAACATAATACTACTCATGTTGTATGACATTCACCGAAGATCACTCTCGGTTGGACTATAGTTTATTTTGAATAAACACAAGTCCGAATACTTTGCAAAAGGTTTCAAAGAATTCAAGAAATGTAAGATTGATGAGTAAGACGTCTAAAGTAATTACATCCTTAGATTTGATCCAAGGAAAGGTAACACTTTAGATGAGTTTCCTTGAAAGATATCAAGGAAATTAGCATCATAAGATAAATGATTTTCTCCATTAGGAGAAGAACGAACTTGAATAAGATTTAGTTCGTTGGATATTATCAATTACCCATATATAGGATATATATGCTTCTAAGACAATATGATTGTCAATTAGAAGATCTTCCAAAATTTTCATAACTCCATAGGATGTAGTTGGAAAGAAAGACAAATCTTAATCATGTTAAGATTTGGGGTTGTGTGCTAATAAGCAATATTTGTTTAAAAATTATCTTGTGGATATCCTTAAATTAACCTTTGGATATCACTTCTATAAACCAACCAACAAATGTTGTTTGTTGAGTAGTTCATTGTAATCCTACAATGTGATTTGCCTTAGAGCAAATGAACTCGGAATAGAACTCAAAAGAATGGGTTCTTTGAGAGACAAGATGATAATCAACAAATATAACAACCTAGTTCCTATACCACAAGCTCCAAGGTAGTCAAGAAGGATTTATAAACCGTCTCAGTTGAATGGTTTGAACTTTATGACTACATTGAGTGTATATACGATATATACTCAAGGAAATGGTAAAGTACCATTTGACCCGAAATAATGAAACCTTCATAGCTAATTGGTAGCTTAAGGTGACTACAATCAAAGAGAATGGTTGACTTTGAAGGAACCATCTTTGACGTAGTCTTAGTTTCAAGTAATTCGAAGATTGCTAGCTACAATTAAATGGTGATTCAATGTTTGGACATGATATAGGTTTCCGAAACCATTATTAAGATAGTCTTGATAATTTATGTCTAAAACTATGAATCACAAAACATGTAAGTTGTAGAGATCCAACCATCATGGATCTTAGCAAGCTAGTGGGAGCCATAAGCGTCTTATGAGAGAAATATCAAAATTGTTTGATTTCTCATATAGATGTAAATGAATCTTTTGTTTACTAGGTTTACAAAAGATTAGTGGGAGTTAATCATATTCCTAAATTTGAATATATGTATGATATATTAATTTTGGAAATAAAAAGAATACTTCATTGTTAAAGTTATGACTTTAAAACTTTCTATAACGATAGAATGTATATGGGAGACATAGTCTATATACATGGGATGGAAATCTATAATGATAGATTTTAGGATATAATTGGATTATATCATGCCCTAATAATAGACAAAAGGTTGCTAGGAAGTTTCTCATATGATGATAAACTTTAATAAGAAGAACAACTCTAGTGAGACTAGGAGGTAGCTCTTCTCAAAGGGAACGTACCCTTTGACTCCCAAAGAAATAATGCGTAAATCGAATCCTTTATGCATACGCAGAAAGGTGATTTATGTATTTCATATTGTATGAAAAACATTGATATGAGTTGTACCTAGAAAGGTACAAGGCGATATCAGTGCAAGCCCAGGATCAGAACCATGGCAACTGTCAAGTAAATCCTTAAGTATTTAAGAAATACTAAAGGATAGGTTCCTCGAAGAATGAGGAAGAATTAGAGTAACGTAATGGAAGCGTAAATGTATTAGATTGTGAATCTAATCCATCATTGGATGTTTCTTCATTATGAATGAAGAGATAAACAGATATCTCTTTATTATGACTAAAGAGATATTTGGATGGAAACATTAAAGTAATGACTTTAGTGTGTTCCATTATGAATGCAAAATATATTGCCATATAGAAGTTTACAACAATGTTGTTTGGATGGGAAAGTTCATTTATGAACTCTCTATTCGGTTCCAACCAGAAAGTGTATGACACTAATGGGGCGATAGCTCAAGCCTGGGAATCAAGGTCTCATCAAGATCCGAACTCATATGAGAGACTGAACCACATGATTGGGAATCATGTATAATGGTGACGTCGATATTCTCAAGGTTGCTTCTATGGATAACATATAGATATCCATTTCCTAGGCCTACTATTCAGCCATTTAGGAAATGACTACAGAAGAGGAATCATAACAGATGACCAAGCTGATTGGCTCTAGTGCAAGTGGGAGATTGTTGGAAATGTGCCCTAAAGCCATTCATATGATGATACTTTACGGATATTTCACATGTTAAACTAATCTAGTTTACATATAAAAGGCAAACATTATTGTTTGAGACGTCTCATATAAATGTTATATGCTTAAACGATAAAGTCCAAGGAATATGTGATTGGAAGAATACAATCTAATGTAGTTAGATTAATGAGACCATTCTTTCGTAGACACATCCTAAACGTTCCTGATCATAGGATTGCCAATTGGGCATTGACAGTCCGATAAGATCAGTACGTGCTATGTTTTCTCTCAGGGAGAGTGACTAGTCTCGAGTCATTGGTGTGTGTGACATCAAGACAAGTACGTAGGTGCTCAATAGAGAATGAGTTCACTGAACACGATCAACGAGGAGTTCTCATACTCATGTCACATGAGAACTCATGTTTGGGATAATGCAAATTAGTAATTTTACCTGAGGCATCACAGTTGTTGTCTTGTGGTTAAGTCCTTGATCTTTGATTATGTCAAAGTCGCCCCATCGGGGTGTCCACGGCATCATTGGGGTTAATGTTGGAAGTATGCCCACAAAGCCACTCATTTGATGTAATAGCTTTTTGGAATACTTAATATGTTAAACTTTGATACGTTTAACGGAAGGGCAATACTTATTGTTAATCACTATTTATAGTATCATGTGTTTAACCAATAAGAGAATCCAAGGGATGTATTTGACATAAGAGATAAGTGATCTAATGAGTTAGATTAAGGAGACCTTTCTCTTATGCTCATTCCTAAAACGTTCCTAGCCATAGGATTGCCAATTGGGCATTGACAATCCGCTAAGGTTAGTATGTGTTATGTTGACTCAAACGTGAGTATGAACTAGTCTCAAGTCATTTGGTGTTGGACACTAAGACAAACACATAGGTGCTCGAAAGAGTAATCGAGTACACTGAACTGCGATTAATGAGAGTTCAAACATACATGTCATGTACGAACTCTAAAGGTTACAATATGCAAAGTAGTCCTTAGACCTGAGGCATCATAGATGTCTAATGGTTAGGTCCTTGATCTTTGATCATGACAAAGGCATTCCCTCGGATTGTCCACGGCATTGTTGGGGTCATGTGATCTAGTCATGTAGGCATATGAATGCACAACAAGGGATCTCTAACCTTCCATGGTGGAAGGAGTATACTCTAAAATATGATTCTAAAGTCTTTGGCCAAAGCAAATGAATATGACTAAGGAAGATGTTCCAAATCATATTCAAGGGAATCATATAAGAAAGTATCACATTGGATAGTAGACATGAAACAAACTATCACTTAAAACAATGTGGTTAAGAGTATTGTATTAGAGAATGACCGTATTGCATTGTAATTGTAACTGGATAGGTTCTCCAACCAATTCTACTTAGCTTGGGTAACCATGACATACTGCTAGGTGTCACTCATGGTTTGTGGAAGCCCTATTGATTAGCAAACACTAATCATCAAAAAGGGAGAATTGAAATGTGGTTTCAATTCACAATCGATAGTTAAGAGTAACATCGCCCACTGCCTCGCTAATTGGAACCTAATGGATCGCACACCAAATAAGGATATATGTGAAGCAATTACATGAAATGGATAAGCAATTAAATGGTTTAATTGAAGAATGGTCAAGATTAATTAATTAGTTAATTAATTATACGAAATGTTCTTATTGGGCTTTTAAGTTGGTTTTAGGGCTTCGGGGCCCAAAAGTGTTTTGGTCCACAAGGCCCATTATGTTTAAGTTGTATGACAACTAAAACAAAATGGGCAATAAGCCCAATAACCATATAGGCCAACCATTTAGGGTGAGGGTATGCAAGTTTGCTTAATTGCAAGTTTGCCACTCACCTAAGAAATGAAGTATAAATTCATCTTTATAGCTTTGTTTTCAATTAGGGGTTTTCTAAGCTACTTGGGGAAAGTTATCTAGCAAATTTACTTCCCTAAGTGATCCATTTTCATCCTCACAAATTACATCCTTGGTGAAGAGACATAGAGACATCAAACTTTTGGTGTTTTGGAGAACTAATCCTCAAATCCTCAAAGAAGCAAAGGAGCACTAAAAGGAGGAAAATCACAAGGAAGATCCAAGGAGCAAGGAGGTGACTTGAAGGCCCTCCACTTGGGTGAATCCCTTGTGTAATCAAGGATGAGCTTCAAGGGTAAAGAATCTCTAAATTCTTAATTATCTTTAATGTTGTTAAAGAGTCTTTTGGTTCACCATATACTAGGCTTTGAAAGTCATGGGTTTCATGAATTGTTTTTGGATGCATGCCTACTTTAAAGAGTTAATTGTTAGCATATGTATTCAAATGTTCATACATGTTCTTAGCTAGGACAAAATTTTTCCTTCAGTTAAGCCACTTAATTATGGAGACAAGTGAATGTGCAACAAGGGATCTCTAACCTTCAATTGGCTTGAGGGAGAATACTCTATGATATGATTAAAATCTCTGGCCAGAGTATGAATGAGATTAGGGAATGCGTTCCAAATCACATTCAAGGTAATCATAAAATGCAAATGATTCACATTGGATAGTAGACATGAATAAATAAACTATCAAACCAAACAATGTGGTCAAGAGTATTAGATTAGAGAAAGACCGTATTGCATTTGTAATCCTAAACTGAATAGGTTCTCTACCTCTTCTGATTAGCTTGGGTAGCCATGATATGCTGCTAGGGGTCACTCATGGTTTGTGGAAGCCCTAAACGTGTGTAATCACTAAAGGGAGAATTGAAAGTAAGTTTCAAATTCACAATCGATGTAAAATGGTTTTAATCGCCCACTGCCTCGCTAAAAGGAACCTAATGTATCGTACACCAAATAAGGTGGAGATTGAAGAAACAAAGGAGATGAATTAAATGGTTTAATTATTTATGGCAAGGATTAATTAATATGTTAATTAATCAAACGAATAAGTTCGTTAAAGACCTCGGGATAGTTTTGGACCTTAAGGCCCAATGGGCTTCAAACGTCAAAGCCCATTGACTTAAGTTGTATGACAACGTAATGAATAAAGATTCACAAAGGCCCAAAAGCCCATATCCATTTAGTGTTGAATTAGGGTTTTTGGTTCTTTAGGTCATTTAAAGAAGTGACTATATAAAGAACTTTATAACCTAAAATTCATAAGTTGTTGATTTTAGAGAAAATTGGTGAGAACACAAAGCTTCCATTTCTCTCTAAGAGGCCAACCACCTTGGGGGATATTGTCTAGCAATTCTATTTCCTCAAGGTCACTCATTTCCTCTCCAATCCAACCTTGGTGTAGAATCTTTAGAGGTTCTCAATTTTGGGAACTTGGAGAACCTATTCTTCTAACCAAATCCATGGAGCTAAGAAGCAAGGAATGAAGGCCCTATCTCTTGGGTGATTATCCTTTGCATATGCAAAGAGGAATCTACAAAGGTAAATATTTCTCAACTAACAAATTGTTGTTTTTTAAGTTGAGTCAAGGTTCACCAATCTACTAGGCTTTGAATTTCATGGTAGATGTTTTGTTTTTGAATGCATGAAAGCATGATTCCGCCTTTAATTGTTAATTGCATGCTATATGATGTTATTCAAATGAACATATTTTTCTAAAAATTTCCTTCAATACCCGTCTAAGTGATTATTTGATCAGTCAGGGATGAATTATTCCCTTGCGTGTTAAACTATGAAGTCTTATTCCAAATTGCTAGAGTTACAGTTTATGTCGTTGACACGAATCTCACTAAGACTCTGGAAGAGCTTGAGAAAACTGCCTCGCACCTGAAGATGAAATTTGAGATGATGGATCTTAGGAAAACTCGTTTATGCCTTGACCTGAAGTTCAAGCGTTGTTCTGACAGTATTTTGGTCTACCAGTCGAGCTACACCCCGAAGGTGTTACTTTTGAGTATACATTTGATCGTCCATACGATATATGCAAATGAGACCCTTAAAAAGGTTATGGAATCTGAAATTTCATATCTAAAGTTCAATTTTGCGCTTTGTTGTACTTAGCTCATTATATTTAGACATGACATCTCTTTCGCTGTTGATCTTGGTAAAGATGCAGCACCGCCCCTACACGCAACCACTGAATTGGTATTAAAGACGTACCCTGAAGGTACTACGAATTTGGGCAAACCAAATCCCAATGCATCTCAAGCGGATCCAACCCCCTGATCCTCGAAATGATGCTTGCCTTGTTTGTTATGATGACGCTGGTTACTTATCAAACCCGCACAAGGCAAAATCCCCACATGGTTATGTCTTTACCGTTAGGGATATCGCAATATCTTGGAGGTCCACGATATGACCTTAGTTGCGAAACCTTCGAATCGTTCTAAGACTCATCTCACTTCACTACGCCACAAGTGAGACATGGTTAGAAGTTCTTGTTGAGCATATTCGAAGTACTTGCTATTTTTCACCCATCGTTGAAGTCCCAACGACGATCCATGAAAACTATGCTGCATGTATCCACCCGACCAAGCCATGATACATCAACAAAGTCAACACCAAGACATATTGCGTCTACATCTACATCAGCAAAGCATCAGGAGATTGAAGTCATGCAAGCCGATCCCAGACAATCTTGCCAACCTCTACACGACATCACTGCTGAAGTCAACCTTCTAGAAGCTTGTCCAAGGAATTGGTATCATTTAGAAGTTATGTCAAACTCAGGAGAAGTATCCAGAAGTATACTTACTTGATGTTAATGTACTCTTTTTCCCTACAATTAGGAGCATTTTTCCCACTGGGTTTTTGCTACCTAACTAGGTTTTAACGAGGCACCTATCCTGGGCTGATCATACCCTTGTGAGTTCTTCTACTTGCGTCCAAAAGACGTATAGTTTTGACTTAATGCAACTTCTCACTTTTCTCCTTAGCCTAAGGGTTTTTCTCCCACCTTGGGTTTTACCATAGCGAGGTTTTGTGAGTTTTACCTTTTTATTCTTCCGTTGATTTGAGACTCGCATTCATTGTGCCGACAACTTCATCAACTTTACTTACTTCATCGTTGAAGACCTGATGCGCCATTTACTTGAGTATTTACACACTCAAGGGGGAGTGTTGCATTCCTATTAGATTAGGAATGTGATTGTGTAAATCCTAGTAGATATGGGAATGTATCTTATATTCCTATTAGGAGTAGATTACCTATTAAATGTTGTAATCCTAAAAGGTAAGGAATTAACATTTCCTACTACTATAAATAAAGGCACAATAGGGTGGAATAACGCACACCTCACAATTATACATCTCTTTCTTTCTCTCTCTATGCCGCACCTTATTATGCCTACAACAACTTTCACTTTTCTTCGTTTTTCTACTTTGAATGGCGGTGACTTTGAAAAAAAAATATGGGTTTCCTTGAGTTACCAAACACAAATTGGAGCCCAGTTTTTTTCACCCGTGCTTATAAAAAAAAGTTGAGCAGTCCCAAATCAGTACTAAACGATTTTGGATGTAGTTAATTTTTTACATAGATGATTTTTAAAGGGTTATCTAAATGAAAAGGGATCCTTTCCATATCCCTTCCACCAAATTCACTAATTCGAGTCCTTGAAATTTGATCCAACGATTAAAAACAAGGGCTCCTTTAAAAGTTATAATAAGTTTAGCCGTTTGATCAAATTTCAAGGACCCGGATTGGTGGATTTGGTCGAAGGGATTTGTCCTTTTCCCATCTAAATAGTAGACGATTATGATCATCAAGCAATATTACATAATGAGAATGAGAACCAAAAGGTGCATTCATCTATTCTTGTAAAACTACCTTGCAAATATATATATATATATATATATATATTCCAAAAAAATATAATTAAAACTTGGAACAAATATTCTTATAATACTTTTTCTTTTAGAGAATTACAAGCGACGTTATTACTTTAAACTCTAAGGAAAGCAAGAAGAGTTTGAATTTGGAAGGCAATAGATTTAAGAGGAATATCCTATTTACCATAGTAATTTACTACTTACCTTGTAATACTCTATCTTTGACGAGAGAAGCCTCAAATCAATTTTGCAATTGCATTCCCTTCCTGCTCAGGGTCAGCGACAGTCCACTGCACCCGCCTTTTAGTCCTCCTTTCTTCTCTTCCGCCCCCTCCCACTTAACCTGGTGCCCCTCTCCCTCTTTCTTGTCTTCTCCTCCCCCCATTCTCTTTAAAATGCTCTCACCTTCTTGTGCTCTGCCCTCAATCGCCTCCTACAGTTGCCATTTTAAAAATCGGTGGCATGCATCATCGGGGTTCATCGCCACTTTTCTGGCGTTTATCGTCAAGTTTTGTTGCTTTAATTTCATTAGCTTGCACCGTTCTTATCTCCTCACCGCCCCCTTGTAAACTCAAACCTCCACTCTCCCCCCATCTATTTCCTTTATCTCCCATCCTCATAATCCATCCCTACCCCAACAACCTTTTATTAGACTCACGAGTGACGAATCGAAGATGGATATGTCAGATCTATTATTGCAGAAGCCAAATAACACTTGGATTCAGACACTGCCAATGCAGTGTCCATTTCCTGGTTATGTTTTCTACCTTTGGATTTAGAATCTGCAACTAAGTAGCATGTAAATTCTTTTATTTCGAATCAGGCCAATCCCATGCATCACTCATGCACCTCCTACGCTTCATACCTCACACAACTTTTGTTTCTTACGTTTGGATTCAGACACTGCAAGGTAGTATCAATTTGCTAGTTTTTTTTTTTTTTTTACATTTGGATTTAGATGTTTCGTTATAGTGTTCGTTTTCTGGTTCTCCAACAGCTGATGTACACGTGTGACCATTCCTTCTTGAACCCGCCACCACCATCCGCTTCATGATCTCTTGGAGGTCATTGATGGTTCTGCAAGGAATCGTGTCAATCACAATATTGTAGTTGCTAATCGGTTGAGTCATAGAAATATGGTGCTCCACGTTGTTGTCAATAACCTCTTCTTCTTCATCGGAGAGAAGGACATGAAAGAGTAAAGAGAAAGAATGGAGAGAAAGCCAGGAGAGAAGAGAGTAGATAAACGAGAGGGGAGGAGATAAGGAAAGGAATAAAGTGGAGAGAAAGGTATAATAGTTATTTTCTAACTAGTTTAAACTCATGTGGCATGCATGTTTCATTGACCTATACACACTTATAATCAATATTTCAATAATTATGTCAACAAGAAAAAATTGAACATTGATATATGACTAACTAGTGTAGATCTATCTACCTTTGTCTAAATAACCTTAAAAGTATAACCAAGCATGTCACATTTGTTGGAGAACAATTCAGAAATAAACAAAAATAACAGGAATTCTAATATTTTTCAAAAATATACTTGCTATGCAAAACGTAAATTACACAGTAATACAAACTTAATGTACGAATATTAATGCAACTAACTTGATTACAGAAGGTAGAGGCTAGCGTAAAAGCTATGTCCTTCGAACAGTATTTTCGTCCCACTCATGTGCTTGTGGTTCTACAACGTCTGCTCGATCAGGATTCAACTACCTAATTCTACAACCCGCACTGAATTATAGAATTCTAGCGAATTTGCTTTGTGTGTTTACTCTCTGGAAATTTCGTACATAAGCAAGGAGGAAGAAAATAAGATGTCTGGAATGGAACTGAGGACTTCAGTTATATAGGCTCTTTCATACCTCTTCAAATACCTTTTGGATGTATCTGAAGCTACACAACTCTTTCCAAAGAGTTGTGTCTATTAATCAAAACGTTTTTAATTAATTTAATTAAAAACTTAACTCAAAAATTAAAACTAATTGATCAGATTAATTTTAATTATTAGGCCCCAAGTGCCCCAAGGCCCTTGTCTTGATTAATTAATATTAATTTATATTAATATTATGGTATAATCATCAAGCCCAATCCACACAAATAGTGGTCCAAGCCTCAATTCCCATTCCAAGTGGTCCAACACATAACTAATATTGTAGAGGACAAAACATATATAAAGATCATTGGGAATCTTGTTTTCTCCAATGTGGGACAAGAATCTCAAAACTCTAACAACATTGGATTTTCTTCCCAAGCTTTAAAAAAACCAAGCATCTCAATTGGACAAACTCTAATCTACTAACCTCTTCAAATGGGCCAATCTTAATTGCACCCCCTAGAAACTGAAAAGGCCCAACGATATAGAAAGTACCTATATTTTCTACCACTTGTTTTTTTTTTTAATACTCATTAATTAAACTATTATTTTTACAGTGGCATTGCTTGCTTCCCTCAAATCTTCTCCCATCACTTTCACATATAATGAGGGATGAGCCTAGCTTTAAACTTAGACATGGACCATCCTTGTAAGCTCAAAACCCTAAGACCATCTCCAACCGTGGCCTTTAACCTATTTTTCCCCTTCTATTCCCCCCCAAATCCAACACAACCCAAGCTTAAAATTGGACCTAAAACCTATAACCTAAAACAAAGCCAAATTTAGCCCATGATTAGTAGGGTTGGCCCACCATATGTATATTTTATTTAGTTTGATATTTATAAATTCATTGAATCCATCGGTTAAGATCTAATTTGATGAAATTCAACAGCAAAAACAAAAATTTAACGGTCCAAATTTAAATCTAACGGCTAAAGTAATTAAAAAAAACTTTTATGTGTTTCATATTTTTTTCATAGTGTTTAACGAGTTTCATGGTGTCGGTTAATGATTTTTCAGTATTTGTAAGAATTTAAATATTTTTAGGTTAAATTGTTCATAAAATTAAATTAGGATAGTCTACATAATTTTTCTTTTAAAAAAGTTACTTTAAGAAAAAAAATTAGCCAAAATTCATTCTTTAATAATTTGGGGCTAAAATTTTAGGCCAGAAAGGTTGGAGCAGAAAAGTTGTTTCTGGGTTAAAACCTAAATTTTCTGTACTAAAAATTTTAGGTTTTAGGCCAAGGGTTGGAGATGGTCTTAGGGTTTTGAGACTGACAAGCCCCTTCACAAGGGGTTGACATTGACATTGGTTTTGAACCAAAAACTATGAGATCAAAAATACAGTCTAATATTATTTATCTTTATTTGTAACTGTAAGTTCTTTAATTCAACTTTCGTGAATGACAAGTTTGGTATCAAATTTGTTTTGATGGCTCATTATGTGGTTAACTTCAAATATTCCTACATTATTTAGTTTGTAAGTTTAGTCTACCTAGTATTACTCTTAAGGGTAAACTTTGGTTATTTGTCAAGAGTGATCAAAGTTGGCTTTGTAATCCCGACAATTTACTAAAACCTAATTAAAGGAATATTGAACATGTTGTCACGGCCCAACTGACATGTCCAACCTCAACTAGACATGTTGCCTAATGTGGCCCATGGCGTCCTTTAGCATATGAGGTAGTAGAAGCTTATAGAAAGTGACCTGGTGGACTTTCTTCAACCGAAACCGTTATCATTAGTGTAAAGTTTGGAATTAACTTGGCTCCTCAATAAATGACTAGGAGTTCTTCTTCAATTTACTATGTAGCTAATTCACAGAACTCTATATTTATGATCATAATCATTCGTATTATAATTCATTACGTAAAAATTATATATGCAAAAAAAATAATTAAATATGAGATCGTTTGGTTATCGAACTGTATAAAAACAGATGGATGGATTAGGTAAACAAATTATGAACCATTTATCTATTTACTACAATTAATTGATAAGCAACTTTAGTTTTAATTTATTATTTTATATAGATGATCTTTACAGAGTAATTTATAATATTAACAGTTTCAATTATAAGTACAAAGTTCTGCGAATCGGTCATTTAGTGAATTAAGGAGGAACTTCACCTAAATCTTGAGGAGCCAAGCCTTTCTCATAACGTTATATTTGTATTGAACAAGGATAATATAAATAAAGAAGTTTAATCAATTAGGTGATCTTTAATGAATTACTTTGGCCCCTCAATGGATGAGGAGAAGTTAATCCTCAATGTTAAAATCCCACTTCAACTTTACTCATATATATTTACAAAAACAAAAAAAACAAAAAAACTAAACTCATATATAAGAGATATTTACGTTTTTTTTGTCAACATATGTAAGGGATATTAACAAAAACACCAATACAATCGAAATTCATTCACTCATTTGCAAATATCTTAGCTCATATAGTTGGTTGCAGGCTAAAGATCTCCAGCTAAACAATTCAAGATGCTTTCTTACCAATTTATAAAATTTCGTGCATATAATTAGAATATTTCATATTGTCACATCCCGCACATCCCGGCCCGGGCCCCCACCACATTCCGAGCTCGACTCCACCGTAGCACGATATTGTCCGTTTTGGGCCCCGACCACACCCTCACGATTTTGTTTCTAGGAACTCACACGAGAACTTCCCAGTGGGTCACCGATCATGGGATTGCTCTCGCGCTAACTCGCTTAACTTCGGAGTTCCGATGGAACTCGAAGCCAGTGAGTTTCCAAAAGGCCTCGTGCTAGGTAGAGATGAGAATATACATAGAAGGCTTATAGGATCCACTCCCCTGGACGATGTGGGATGTTACAATTTACATATTCTATCGATAAGATTTTTGAAACATGATTTGATAATTGTTCTAGGCGCCGATCGTTCGTGATGCCTTGATGTTTGTGCTAAGGAGTTATAGCGCGGACTCCAGGTGAGTGGGCTTTTGATTTTCTATATATACGTATATATGCTTTATGTTTTCCAGAAATATTTTTAAGGGGTTTTTACGTTTTAAAATGCCATGTCATATTTGCTTTATATTTTAGTACATGATTTAGTATAGCTTTGCATAATATTGCATGCTATTGCGGAGGCCAAGGTAAGTTCAGGTGAGTATACATTGTTGGTATGATTACATGGTAGCTAGTGACGAATTGTTGTGCGTAGAATTCATTGTCATGCACCCTGGTGTTAGTGCTCCGCCCGAGGCCAGGGCCTAGCCTTCACGTGATCATTCACCTCCCACACCACACGCTCACCTTGGATCCAAGGCAGGTGCCAGCCTGTCGTATAGACCACATTAGGTGGTTCCGACTCGTAGGTGACTTGCGATACTTCGCACAGCCTTCACGTGATCGTAGCACTTAAGCATATGTATTTACACTCAGCATGTTGTACAGACCACATTAGGTGATTCCGACTCGTGTGCAGGAATTGGTAGATGAGCTATACGCTTAGCCGTACAGGTCACGTTAGGTGACTCCGGCTGACATATCATTGTACATTGATTTATTCCTCTTGGCTTACTTATTTCATTGCTGAGATGCTTGACATGGCATACACTTGATTTTCACTACTCCCGAGCATGATTTTTACATACGTATGTATTATTATTTTCTGGGAAATTATACGGGTTTTACGGTGAGGGGTTATTATGTTTAAAAAGAGAAATGTGTTTTCAAAAAGCTTTGATTTTGCCCACTCACGTTTTCTGTTTTGCGCCCCTCCAGGTTTTAACTGTTGAACGTTCGTATCGACAAGGGTTCTTGGAAAATCTCAGGATAGGTGGCTACCTCTGAGGGTATATTCCTTAACCACTATACTGTACTTACTTATGCTCTGACGATACATGTGAAGTAGGTTTATTCCCACTTACCAACGCACTCTGGTATTTAGGCATTTTTAGGTTTAAATTTATTCACATTTTCCACATCACTACACTTTATGGCTTCGTCACCTTCCAGGTGTCGGCCAACACAGCTCGATTCGGAGTCCTAATGGACATTATGGATCGGGGTGTGTCACATATCATATAAATCATTATGTAAAGATCATTTTTACAAATAAAATAAAAATAATAATAATAATAATAATAATTAAATATGAAATCCTTTAGTCGTCAAAATGTATAAAAACAAATAGTCGAATACGGTAAAGCATTATGAACCTTCTACGTGTTTGCTACAGTTGATTGACTAAACGACTTATTTTAAGTTTATTTTTTTGCAGAGATATGCTTTACAAGCGATTTTTAAACCTATATTTTGTGAAGATAACACAACATGTATCGACCATATTAAGAAGGAATACATCAAAGGAGACAACACCAACTACATTGCGTCGAAATTCTTCTTTCACATCAGCAACAAAAGCAATCAGAAGATTGAACTCAAGCAAATCTATTCCCAAGACAACTTGACCGATCTATTTACCCAATCATTGCCAAAGTCTAATTTTCAGAAGCTTGTCCAAGGAATCGACATGCGTAAATTATCTAATTTGAATTGCTTGTAGTTCTCATTTGAAAGCTTTGTCAAACTCAGGGGAGTATCTAGAAGTATACTCACTCCATCTTAATGTACTTTTTTTCCCTACGATTAGGAACACTTTTTCCTTTAGGTTTTTGCTATCTGACTAGGTTTTAAAATGCACCCATCCTGAGCTGGTCATACTGTTGTCAACATTCTACTTACGTTCTGAAGATGTATAGTTTGACTAAATGCAAGGGTTGTGCTATACACACATTATTTACTTCTCACACAGACTCTCAATTTTCGGTCGTCTGATCAGAATGAATTGAACAATGGACAAAAATTAACGAGGGATGTATGAGAAATAAAAAGGGATGTGTAAACAGCACTACCCTCAATACAACTTCTCACGTTTCTTCTTAGACTATGAATTTTTCTCCCATAATGGTTTTAACTATAGCAAGATTTTGTTAGTTTTACTACTTATGCATTTTTCCCAATGATTTAAGACTCGCATTCGCTCTTTAGAATGATCATCAACTGAACTTAGTTCACCGCTGAAGACCTAATGCGACATCTTGAGTGATTTACACACTCAAGGGAAAGTGTTGCAGTCTAATTTAGTTAGAAATGTGATTGTGTAAATCCGATTGAGATTCTATAATATCTTTTGGATATTGTCCTATTTCAGTTGTATTACTTGAAAGGTAACTATAAAGGCACAATGGAGTGAGATATTATACACATCAGGATTCACCAAATTTCTCTCCACTCCTTGTTGCACCACTCTCTCCATCTCTATAATTTTCAGTTAAATAGCCCTCCAACACATAAATCATATTTTATATTGATTTTGTGATGAGGGTGAGTTTGATTTCAATTGGTTTAGCTTTTGCCGAAATAAAAATCGAAACCGAAATTTATGTTCGATTCGATTCAATCTTTTTCAATTTTTTATCAATTCGGTTTTTTTTTTTTAATAAACCTTAAGATGTTTTTCTTTTAAATCTAAAAATTCACGAGAAGACTAAAAATTCACGAGAAGAAAGATGTGGCTTGGGGGCCGCCGGGGAGGGGGGGAGAGAGAGAGTAGGAAAAAAAATCGAACTCAATTGTAATGGAGTTGTTCACTCAATAGCAATGGAGGAGATCATTGAGCCACAACCATCCAAATCTCTAGGTATAAAAAAAAAGGCTTAATTGGATTAATAGTTTCCGTGGTGATATGGTAGTTGAAAGATAGCCCATGTGGTAAAAAAATTAGGATTTAAGCCCATGTGGTGAAGTTTGTTAGGATTTATGCCCAAAATTAAAAATTCTGTAAACTTTCGGTTAATTATTAGCACGTGAGCCAACCTCACGTGCTAACAATTAACATAGAGTTTCGTTTTAGCCTAATATGTGTACGGAGAGTTCCATTTTAGCCTAATATATGTGGCTCACGTGCTAATAATTAACAGAAAGTTAACGGAATTTTCAATTTTTGGTATAAATCCTAACAAACTTCACCATAAGGGCTTAAATCCTAGTTTTTTTTTATCACATGGGTTATCTTCCAACTACTCTGTCATTACGAAGACTAATAATCCAATTAGGCCTAGCAATACAAGAATAAATCCAAGAAAACATGTATATAATTAAAGTTTCTTGCAGATGAATACCTACAAAGAAAGCTCTGCCAATCCACCTTAGTACTTCGTTTGGTCGCACCACTCGTTCTTCCAAGCGCGCTTGAGGAGAGGGAAATTGCAGGTGCTAAGGAGAAAAGCTGAAAAATATTCTTTGTTTTGGTCTTTTCCTACAGTGCGTGGCTTGAATTCTATACACTAAGGGCACGTTTGTTTGACAGGATTAGCAAGGCTTGGACTGGACTAGACTATAGTCATGTGTTTGGTGTGCAACCGGATTAGCTTTAATGAGCTTAACCCGGACTCGCTTGGACTAAGGACCTCCTTAGGTGGTCTTCGCGAGCAACCCCAAAACCCAGCGGATTCGTAAGCCAGAGCAAACCGAGAGAGTTTCTGCCTTCCCTTCGTCCCTTCGTCCTGTCTTCCCTTCGTCCCTTCATCCTGTCTTCCCTTCGTCCTCATCTCTACGTTCCCTCTCATCTTCGTTGCCGTGCTCTCTCATCTTCGTCATCCTCACCCTCATCTGAGCGTCTTCCTGTCTCTGCATCTGCTCGCCTCATTTGAGTTGTACGGTAAACTTCGATTCTTCTATTAATTGCATGTATTTGTGTTGCAGATGGTAATTTTACTGAGTTTTATGTGATTTGATTGTTTTGGGTTTGATAATTTTTGAATCATAGAGATCTGCACTTGAATAAATTAGGGTTTTGATATTTAGGTGAAATTGAAATTAGGATTTGGGCTTTTCATAAGATGAGATGGAACTTGGGAATTTAGGATGTCAATGTTGTAAAACTTGGAAGTCCTACCCACATGTTGTTTTCGATTTTTAAAAATTGGGGTTTCAACAATAGGAGTACTCTGTGCGTGTGTGTGTGTGTCTGCGTGTGTGTGTGTGTCTCTGTGTGTGTGTATAATTTATGTGTATGTCATTACCAAAAATCCTCGTCTCCAAGCATACTCTCTCCAAACACCTGTTTCACTGTATGTTTCTATCTACCAAATTAGGATGAATTGATGAGTTAGTACAGAAGAGTTTCCTCTTCTCGATTTAGTGTTAAAGTCTGTCATTCACTAGAAGGCCTTTATGTATCTATAATGTTGTCATATAAGTGTACCGTGTGTGTGTGTGTGTGTGTGTTTGTGTACTGTGTGTGTGTGTGTGTGTGTGTTTGTGTACTCATTAACGTGGGGGGGGTGTGTGTGTGTGTTTGTGTACTCATTAACGTGGGGGGGGTGTGTGTGTGTGTATTGTGTGTGTGTGTTTGTGTATGTAAGTTCTCCGTGTGTGTGTGAGTGTGAGTGTGAGTGTGTGAGTGAGTGAGTGAGTGTGTGTGTGTGTGTGAGTGTGTGTTTGTGTGTGTTTGTGTATGTAAGTTCTCCGTGTGTGTGTGAGTGTGTACTGTGTGTGTAAGTGTACCGTGTGTGTGTGTGTTTGTGTACTCATTAACGTGGGGGGGGGTGTGTGTGGGTGTGTGTTTGTGTGTGTTTGTGTATGTAAGTTCTCCGTGTGTGTGTGAGTGTGTACTGTGTGTGTGTAAGTGTACCGTGTGTGTGTGTGTTTGTGTACTCATTAACGTGGGGGGGGTGTGTGTGTGTTTATGTACTCATTAACGAGGGGGGTGTGTGTGTATTGTGTGTGTGTGTTTGTGTATGTAAGTTCTCCGTGTGTGTGTGAGTGTGTGAGTGTGTACTGTAAGTGTGAGTGTGTGTGTGTGTGAGTAAGTGTGTGTGTGTGTGAGTGTGTGTTTGTGTATGTAAGTTCTCCGTGTGTGTGTGAGTGTGTGAGTGTGTACTGTGAGTGTGAGTGTGAGTGTGTGAGTGTGTGAGGGTGTGTGTGTGTGTTTGTGTACTCATTAACGTGGGGGGGGGGGGTGTTTGTGTGTGTATTGTGTGTGTGTGTTTGTGTATGTAAGTTCTCCGTGCGTATGTGAGTGTGTGAGTGTGTACTGTGAGTGTGAGTGTGAGTGTGTGAGTGAGTGAGTGTGTGTGTGTGTGAGTGTGTGTTTGTGTGTGTTTGTGTATGTAAGTTCTCTGTGTGTGTGTGAGTGTGTACTGTGTGTGTGTAAGTGTACCGTGTGTGTGTGTGTTTGTTTACTCATTAACGTGGAGGGGGGGTGTGTGTGTGTGTATTGTGTGTGTGTGTTTGTATATGTAAGTTCTCCGTGTGTGTGTGAGTGTGTGAGTGTGTACTGTGAGTGTGAGTGTGAGTGTGTGAGTGAGTGAGTGTGTGTGTGTGTGTGTGAGTGTGTGTTTGTGTGTGTTTGTGTATGTAAGTTCTCCGTGTGTGTGTGAGTGTGTACTCTGTGTGTGTAAGTGTACCGTGTGTGTGTGTGTTTGTTTACTCATTAACATGGGGGGGTGTGTGTGTGTGTGTTTGTGTACTCATTAACATGGGGGGGGTGTGTGTGTGTGTATTGTGTGTGTGTGTTTGTGTATGTAAGTTCTCCGTGTGTGTGTGAGTGTGTACTGTGTGTGTGTAAGTGTACTGTGTGTGTGTGTTTGTGTGTTTGTGTGTTTGTGTACTGTGTGTGTGTGTGTGTGTGTTTGTGTACTCATTAACGTGGGGGGTGTGTGTGTGTGTGTTTGTGTGCTCTGTGTGTGTGTGTGTGTGTGCAGTGTGTGTGTGTGTGTATGCAGTGTGTGTATGTATGTATGCAGTGTGTGTGTGTGTGTGTGTGTGTGTGTGTGTGTGTATGCAGTGTGTGTGTGTGTGTGTGTATGTATGTATGCAGTGTGTGTGTGTGTGTGTGTGTATGCAGTGTATGCAGTGTGTGTATGTATGTATGCAGTGTGTGTGTGTGTGTACTTGGTTTATAACCATGATATTACAATGTGAATGTTTTGTATTGTGTGTACTTGGTTTATAACCATGATATTACAATGTGAATGTTTTGTATTGTGTGGGGTTGATGCTGAATTGCAATTTTTTGTGGTTGTTGGTTGCAGAGAAGAGGAGCATAAACGGAAGGCTAAGGCTAAGAGCTGTGGGAAGTTCAAGTGATGGAACCGAGGCAATTATCAGTGGACTGAAAGATTTTTATGTTGAAAGTGGGAAGATGATGCAAATGGTAACTGAAGCTTTAGTTCAAGGTACTGCAGATCATACTGACATAGCTAATGAACTTGAAGCAATGGGTCTCTCTCCTATGGATCAAATTGATGCATTGTCTCTTATTTTGGATAAACCAAAAAATATGGGAGTGTTCAGGGCAATCAAACCGGAACTCAAGAAAGTGTTCGTCCAAAGGCTTTTAAGCGACAACGCAAGCGGATGAGGATTTTGGCTAATGTTAACATGGATGTATTTTATTAATGTTAACATGGATGTATTTTATTAATCATACAATCTTATGTTATGGCTTATAACTTAGCTTTGCACTAGTATTTTGGCTTATGTTAACTAGCCATTTTGTAAATTATGGAGATCTATTTTGGCTAATGTTAACTAATGTTAACTAGGATTTTCTAAATTATGGAGATCTTCTTATGTACTTGTATTTGTTGAAGTTGCATGTATTGGGCACTATTATTTTTCTTCTGTTGGGTGATAGAGTTTAAACCAAGCTACATTTGCAAATTAAACCCAATTGTATTAGCAGGTAATAGAAACAAAACAATTGTCTTCCTTTTTTGAAGATTCATAATATACATGGCAAAAATATGCTCCAATTAACCCATATCATGAGATTTGTAGCATTACTCTATTACACAATGGCAAAAATTTGTAGTCCTAGTCTAAGCAAACACAAATTTGGTGAACAGTACTGTTTTTCTTATCCTGCTTCTTAGTCCGACATTACACCAAACGCTTCACTAAGTTAGTCCAGCTTAGTCCAGTCTAAGCCAGTCCAGCTTAGTCCCGGCAGCTAGTCCAGTCCGAGACAGTCCGGCGCAACAAACGCACCCTAAAGTTCTTTGTTTGGGATTTCTATTTGATTTGAAGTTTTCAACATATTCGGACCTAAAATTATATTAATGATTAATTTGAAATTGGGCTTAGAAAATAAATATCCAACATAAATAAATAAATAAAAGTAATTATATTTAATTTGGTTCGATTCGGTCTGATTTTCAAACGACTAAAATCAAAACATTTCAGTTCGATTTTGTTTAATTTAGTTGGATTTTTTCGGTTCTCGGCTTTTTAATTTTAATGGGGTGACAAATATTAAACAAGTGAGTTGATATGGTAGTACTTTTTGAATTATTATTTTAGGTGTCCAATAGTTAATATTGCCCCTAAATTAGACAGAAACTTGAATGAAATCATAAGAAATTAACCTAAGGTCCCAAATTGACACCAGAGTCAAAGTTGAATGAAAGAGACAATAAAAAATGGAAAGGAGGGGTGCTGAGGACTTTAAGGGAGAATATAGAGGGAAATTTTCCCAGATCTGGAACAACCGTCCGTGACTAAACCCTGTTGCTCATAACCCGCATTCATCGTGCCGCGTGTAAAAGATAGGGCCCACCCCTCTCCTTCTCTCTCGTAGGTCGTAGTCCGTAGGCCTTTGTAGTTTGCACTGGAAAAGGGCATTTTCCTAGACTTCTCTTTCTGCAAGTTTCTCTTTCCAAAATTCAAACCCACTCGCCCCCTAAACCAAACCCAACACTCCCGCGCCCCCTCGACCTCGAATTTGAATTTGGATTTTATCTAGATCCTCTTTCACATTTTATCAGTCCACCGTTTATCGTATATCGTGCAGTTAAAAATTATAATTTAAAATTTTTATTGAAAATTGGCCGCACAACGTACGATGAATGGATAGAATGTGAGGATCTCTAAAATTCTCACAAAGAGGATTCGAAGAGGATTTTCATCCCTCAAACTCCATAACAACTTACATGACATCGGTAAATTATCACATGATATTTTTGTGTTAATGAAATAAGGAGTCATGAACAAAAATTATACATTAATTTATTTCATTGACATAGGACGTCGTATGAGTAAAGATATGTGTAAGATGTAAGTCTTTCTTCTCAAATTCAAAGGGGATTCAAATGGTACGAGAGAGCGGGTGCGTGGAGGAAAAATAGGCGTTGCAGTGTTTGGTGTAAACATTTCACCTCGAATTGAGAAGGGATCTAAATGTTACTACAGCCGGGCGCGTGGAGGAAAAGTAGGTGTTGTTGTGTTTGGTGTTTTGGGGTGAGTTGGGAAGCAAAATAAAGTAAAGAGAAAGAAAAGGGAAGTGAGTGGCGGGTGGTAATGTTTGCAGGGCTCGAGGCAACCTCGGCATGTGCGTTCTCTTTCCCCATCTCTAGCTGGTCTATATACACAGAGGGGCTAGGCTACACTATGCTCTCCCTCCAACTGGGTCTGGTTTGTGTCGTATTACAATCAGTGTTAAAAAAATTTTTTATACGTCGATATTTTCACGAAAATATTCAATAAAACAGAGAAAGATATGGAAATAAAGAGTAAAGTTGAACCTTCATCTCGTATTAGAAAACCTCTTACGTTTTATCCAAATTAATGTTTAACAATACTTAAAGTTTCATTTTGAATTTTCATAATTTATATCGAAAACAACCGATATCAATATTGATATTTGATATGTCAATTGATTTATCTAATTTAATAATGAATAAGTAGCTCTTACACATGCTTTCCTGGCTCCCTCATTGTCCCAGCGCGCACCAAAATATAATTTAATTAGCTAAAATTAAACTTTAGAAGATCATTTCTGATAACCTTTTTATCTTTCTGTACATTCTTTTGTATATTTTAAGTTCATTTTTTTAATAGAATGCTGGCTTTGTAGTAACCTGTCCGCTTTGTTTTGCATCCAAAATCCAACAGATAGTGGGTTTGATTGTCATTAAGTAAATTTTTATGCGAGTGATACATTTTGTGTCAAAATTATTACATGGTTATGTACATAATAGTTTGAAACTCAAAACAGCAGCAAAATCTTGGAAAACAACAAAATTAAGACAACTCATTTCTCGGAAGTTATTTCTACACATTTTGTTGCTTTCCACATAATGCGTGTAATTTTTTTTCTTCAATTGAATAAAGCAAAATACAATAAAAATTGTTCAGGAAAAGAAAACTATATAATTATTTTCCTCATTTGTATTATAAATAAAATGAGTAAATTGTAGCAATGATCCTTCAACTTTAACCCAATTAGAGCAATAGTCCCTCAACTCATTAAAACGTGCAACTATGGTCATTTTCGTCAACTCTGTTAGAACTTCCGTCAAAGTTAGTCATGCGCCATGCACATGAGGCTAAATCAAGGGGTAAATATGGAAAATCAAATAAGAAAAATTATATCAATGGTCCCTCAACTTTGATTCAACTGGAGAAACGATCCCTCAACTTTAACCTAATTGTAGCAATGGTTCTTTCAACATAACTCATTTTGACATAATTCTGACGAAGTTGAAGAAAATGATCATAGCTACAAGTTTTGGTAAGTTGAAAAACCAATGGTAATAAATTTTTAATTGAAAGACTATTGTTCCAATTTAATTAAAGTTGAGTGACCATTGCTACAATTTAGTGTAAATAAACTATTTAAGATAGAGATTGTGTGAATGGAGAAGTGAGCGAGTGTGGTGGTGATAATTGGGGCCATCATATTCACATTATGAAGTGACAAATGCGGTGCAAGTGGATGTGGAAAAAAGGCAAAGAAGCAAGCAAGCAACCCAACAGAGAGTGGAGTGGAGTGGAGTGGAGTGGAGACTTTGGCGTGGAGTGGAGGGTTGCCTTGGTTTGTGAGAGCGCCGTTTTCTTTTTGAAAAAGGAGAAGAAGCAACTGTGCACTGTGTAAACAGCACCAGTCACTGCTTTATTTAAATTATTTTAGATCTCAAATACATTCCTAGTAATTTATGAAATTGTCATTCATACTTTAAAAATTTCATATATTTTTTTAAGCTTACTTTATTGTTGAAAATAGAGTAGACTGTTATTCTGAAAAATCTCTCGACGTATAACTGTTACTCTGTCCATTTTCTCACTCTCTTGATGTTTTAAAAATGTCTTTATTTACCATCTTCAAATAATAGTAATACTAATCATTCTAATTATTATTTTTAAAATTTAAACCAATTCAACAATAATAAATAAGGTGATAATAATGCTTATCACTTGAGAATGGCTACTTTTTACTGATTCTTGTTTACCTCGGTAAAGTCATCCCACTCTTCAATGGTAGAATGCCAGCTGCCCCATTGCATGTTTTTCTGTCTTTCACCACAAAATGAATTAATTAATAGTAAAAGATGGACTACATGCAATATTGTTTCTATCCTGCCCTAGGAGGTAGGAAGGTACCGCTTCACAATTTGTTCAGGAAGACGATGGCAAAACATGCGAAGTACCACTTCACAATTTAGCTAGGAAGACGATAGCTAAAATTTATTAAACTGCTATGGCACTCTAAAAATTTTATTATACATTTTTTACAAATGTATTTTATTTTGCGTAAACTGTTATTTTAGTTTCTAAATTATTTTCTGAATGATAATTAGGTCTCTAAACTTTTTTTATTTCTTCACAAAAATCAGTTATTGAATTATAAAAATTTGTCAATTACATCCCTAATATTATATTTGAAACTATTATATTCAATTTTTTGTCAATTTAAATCACGTTATTTGCATGCAATTATCCAAAAAAAATCTCTTCTTTGGAAGTCGCTCCTCCGGTCCCGAACTCCTGCAGCGAAGATGCCATCACACAAAGTCCTTCATCAGCAAGAAGAAGCTGGCGAAAATTGCTTTATGATTTTCATTCTGAGAAACAGATAGAAACATTTTATGTTAAATATCGGGAACTTCCATGTAGTCTTGTAAGGGAGATTGCCATATGAAATTGGTATTTGATTTGTAGTTCAATTTAATTAGTTTGGTTTGTAAAATTAACAAAATTTAGGAAACTTAATCATCAGGAAGAAAGAGACTGGGAGAGTTGAACAAGAAGAGAGAGGTCGCAGATGTGAGAATCCAAGAGGCCGTTACTGAGGTCGCAGGGGTGAGAATTGCAGAAGTCGCGAAGCAAGTCGAGCTCGTTAGTTATAAAAAAATCTTCAAAATCGGAGTTAAAATAATTGTTAAATCATGATTTTTCGTTTATAACCGTCGAAATTTTTTGTCCCCTTACTTGATCTCTGAATGTTTGTTTTTCGGTTTTTTTAGCGTACGCAATCTCGAAGTATATACAAATAAGTTTGAAGGTTGGATCGTTGAAACTAATTTCGTAGAATGCGTATTCCATCAAAACAATATATTCGCTAACATTTAGAATTTATTTATACTTTCATTAAGTATAACATAAAATTTTATAGTATCCACTAGTGTAAATATTTTAAATTGAAGATCGAGTTCATACATTGTATTCATATAGGGTCAAGGAGTGTAGCTGTAAAAAATCATCAAAATCGGAGTTAAAATAATCGCTAAATCGTGATTTTTCTTTTTTAACCGTCAAAAAAGTTTTGTCCCGTTACTTGATATCTGAATGTTTATTTTTCACTATTTTTGGCGTATGCGATCTTGAAGTATATGCAAACAAGTTTGACGGTTGGATCGTTGAAACTAGTTTTGTAGAATGCTTATCCCATCAAATTTGCCCTTCTTTATAAATCCTGTTTGGGTTTTTCTTGTGCTTCTTTTGCTATTCAAAGTGATTGAGGTTCACAGTTGGTGCATGTAAGTGTGTTACTCTGTTGTTTTACTGATGAAAACAAGGATAATGATATTGATAATACTACTATTACTACTACTACTACTATTACTAATAATAATTGTAATAATTTCTTTTAAGGGTGGAGACTGGTGTTCATACGAGGGCAAAACCATTTGGACTTGAAGTGTGTATAAAGTGTGTAAGGTGTGGAACTTTTGGTACCAAAGTGGTGATCGTGAATGTCCGTTGAAGGATGCCATAATGCACAATGAAGAGAGCCGATTGAAAAGAGACAACCCTTGGACTGCTATTCTTGGCCACATGAATCCAAGTGAGGTTAGTCTTTCTATAGCTATCTGGAACCTACTAGGGAGGCTGCTATTTTCCCTTGCTTACAAAATTATTTTATCTAAGTTCCCAGAGGTCGACATGTTCAATGACGTTTATGTTCGACTTGGCAATGAGACCATTAAGTAGCTCCATGTAAGTATATGTAATTGTTATTATTCTTATATTTATGAATCGTTCAAATATTAATTACATTTTTTAAATTAAATATTAAATATTTTTTCTTTATTATTACAGGTTGTTATGGTGGAGAAGGGCACTGCTGTTCTCCAACAAGCAGCATCTCAACTTCCCCCAGAAGACACCGATCGAGGATGTCACTTTACCCGAGGATGTAGGTCTTCAGATCCTATATCAAAAGCTCGGTCGTCATCATGGCAAGGTTGTTCGGGGTATGGGAAAGGTGCGGGTACGTGAGATAGGTGCCTCATCTTCCAATCCGACCATAGGACAGGTCATCGCCCTGACGGAGGAAGTGGAAATCCTAAAAGGTAAGATTGCGGCCCAGGAAGCAGCCCGGGATGCTCGGGAAGCCCAGATTGCAGCCCAAGACAAGAAGATGAGCATGATCTTACGGGCCTTACAGATGTCCTGCCTCCAAGTCTCGATGCCAGCACCTGATCTTACTCCACCTTTGACCTCATAGCCACTTTGTCTAGCCGATACCCAGTAGCCTGATGCATCAAACCCAGACGATTATTTGTTGTAGTTTTTTCTTTTATGTTTGGACAACTTGTATGTACATTTTCATATATTTTATAATTAAATACTTTTTCTTGGTTTATTAATTATTGTTTATAATTTAATTAAAATATTTATAAAAAATTAAACAAAAAATATTTTGTCAAAATAAAAAAAGAAAAAAAAGGGTTTGCGCAATGACGACAATGCATGCGCCGCGCAAAGAATGAAAATACCTGTGTCGCACACCTATTTTGCGTGACAACGAGAACAAGATGCATCGCACGAAAACTTTTGTGCAACGTAGGTATGTCGTCGCGCAAAGACCTTTGCGCGAGGCAAGTATTATCGTCGCGCAAAGACCTTTTGCGTGACGCAGATGTTGTCGTCGGGCAAAGTCCTTTTGAGCGACGAAGGTTATGCCTTCGTCGCGCAAACCCTGACGTCACGACCTTTGCGCGATGTTTTTCGCACGACGAAGTTTTGGTTGGGCTAATTTTTTTGCATCGTTTTTTGACTTTGCACGACGAACTATGCTTCGTCGCACAAACTGTTATTTATACTAGTATCAGAGACTACATTGATTGATTTTCAATTTGAGAGACCATTGTGAGTGGGTGGGTCAATTTTATAGATTATTTGTGATAAAGATCCTTTAAAATAAATTTGTCTGGTATATTATTTTATTCAATTTTTTTTGTTTTAATAAAATATTGAAATTAACTAAATTACTTAATTTTAGTAGTATTAAAAATAAAATTAACTAAATTACTTAGTTTTTAATAAAAATAAAATATTAAATGGAAGAAAGATGCTAATCAACACCTAAAATACTCTCCACAAAATATCATTTGGTGTTGAACAAATCCTTAATTTATTGATCAAAGAGTTAACGAATAGAAAAAAAAATACAAATAAGGAACATTATTATTGGATGAACACATAGTATGTGCACAAGAATGTCACAAATCATATCTCTCAATGGGATTGATGTAATTATTCTGCATTTTGTCTTTTTTCTTCTCCTTTGCTTAACACTGTGAGATGGTCAACTGCATGCGAGGATGGTTTGGACGGTGAATGGAGATGGTGATGGCGATGGTGAGTTTATTTTTTGACAGCGTAATTTGGACATGGAAAAGGATCCTTTTCCTATAGATTCTAAGGATCTCGTGATTATGACCGTTCATCGTACATTTTACGGTCAGTTTTCGTTAGATACTATTTATATTTAATTTTAAATTTCAAAATGATTTATGACAAAAAGATGTACGATAAACAGTCACAATCACGAAATTCCTAGGATCTAAAAAAAAAGGATCCGGAGATGATCATTTTCCTTTGGACATAATATGACTTTGGAGCTGGCTTGGCTACTTTCAACATCTCAATCCGGCTGTCTGGTCATGGAAATAAGCCCAACCTACTATATTCAATAATGTAGATCATGTTCTCGTTTGGTGCTTAAAATTGAATTAGAATGAACAAATAATTTACCGTGTAAAATAAGGGCCATGTTTTGTGAACGTCTACATTCAATAAACTTGAAGAGTTAGGGTTAGGGTTTGACCCTAACTTAACTCAATCGTAAAGTTCTATTGACTCATAGAATTCTAAGAGCATCTCTAAAAGAGATAAAAGGTCCAAATCAATAGTAACGTTTAAAAAAGATAACAATAATATTTGGTAACCGAAAAGCTAATTTTAATGTAACATGTTGTGAATTGGCAGTCATAAGTTTTGCCACCAAAATAGACAGAAACTTCAAATTATTTTTATAATTGAGTATTAAGTGTGTCTTACATTGTTGTTATTGTTTTCCAATTGATTATTAAATGCTTTTAATTTAAAATATTGGATGAACAGCAAATTTAAAAAAAATGTCAATATTGGGTGAATATTTTTTCTCACCACCCTATATATCACTATTGAGCTTAAATATCAAGATCTGTGTAGTGGTTAGACACAAATCATAAAATTTAAACTCATCCAATGGTAATAAGTAGGGTGATGAGCGTTACCATTACTTGAAGATGGTGGACAAAAATGCATCCTTTCATTAATACATGTCCAAGTTTTAATCCTCCTTTTTTTAACCCTACTTGCAATTTAGCATATATAGAATCATAAAAGGAAATTTAAGGTCATGGTAAAATAAACAATTATACAAGTTAAATATTAGGGCCATGATGACTTACCACCACTATCACAAAATGCCTCAGTTATATTAAACGTGAACATTTCACATTGTAAACTATTTTGTCATATCTCTAAAAGGGGGACTATTCTCTAAATATATTATCAAATTGTAAAAATAAGCTACTTGAATTTCAAAATGATATTAAGTGCATAAAGGAAAACACACTATTTCGAACTATCTTGGTTAAGGGGTAGTTTGGTATTGCTATGCTTTTTAAAATAATTGCTTTTTATTGTGCTGTGAAAATATATAGCTGTAAAATAAAATTGTTGAGTGTTTGATATTTTTAGTTTTTTTTGTAAAAGTTTTTTTAACAAAAAAATAGTGTCTGATTGTTTGGTAAACTTCATATAAATTGCTATGAAATATGTTACAGGGCTAAAAAAGATATGACATTTAATGTAATATAATAATTGTTGAAGAGAATAATGTAAACGCGATGATTGTAATTTTATAAAATATGTAGAGGTATAGTTGCAATTTAAAAATTTCATTAAATGCACATTGATTACCATGCTTTGAATAAAAATAATTTTTTTTTAAAGCATGCAGATCTTGCTTTTACTTTTCTAGACAATAGTTTTTTTAATTTTTTTTAATTTTTACCGGACACATTTATTGTTTCATATTTTTTAATAAGGAGCTTTAAAGAAAAGCTTCTGGTACTGTTTATTTTAACGAAAAATCACATTTTTACACTAAAAAGTCAATTCTGATACTATTCATTTTACCATTTATTTTGTCTTTATCGTTAAAATTCAAAAATTTTAAATCATTTTCATTAATTAACTTTTTTTAATAAGCTGTTTTTTTTTAAAACATCACAATTTTAAATCAGCTCTAACTCCAACGTCATTGCAACTATTTGATAATTTTGATATCTGTAGAAATTCAACACTTAATTACTTTCATATTAGCAGACAGACATGAAATTGGAACTTAAATTGGTTAATTATACCTAAATAATTAGTAATGAGTCAAACCTAGGCATAGTACATTGGCAAACCTAGAGAATTAATTTAATGATGATGCATAACCTAAATACAAGCAATCTACAAACTAAGGGTATGTTTGGTATTGTTGTGCTTTGAAAAAAACTGTTTCTGTTGTACTGTGAGAATAAGCTCATTTTTGCTACTTCATGTTTTTAGCTTTTTTTCACGCAAAACTATGAAAATAAGCTGTTTTTAAATGTTTACCAAATACCATTTTGAACTCAGTTTTTTTTAATACCTACTTTTTTTTTTATAAAAATACATCAGTACCAAACCAGTACTAACAATAACAGTCTGTCTGACATTATATTCATCTCCAAATTCCAATCCATTCTCCTCTCAATCTCGATCAGCTCACAAATCTAAACCCAAATTTGGATCCAAAAATGACAAAACATAGAGATTTTGTGAGGGGACTGGGGCTACACGTTTAATTAACGAGAAACGAGCAGATTAGTACGCGTGGTTGAGGCACATCAGGTCTCCATTACTTGGGCACCACCATTTTCATTAAGAGTGGTGATAGAATAATGAAACTCCACGCACTGCCAGATAGCAAGGTATGCACGCGCCGTGAAGTAGAGAAAGAAGGATTAGGGTTAAGAGCAATTTTTTGTTGTATTTGAAACAGAGTCACACGATGTTGTAAATTGGTCTTTATTAATATAACATGTAAAGTACATTTATTCTATCGTTGATCCTATAACATGTAAAATAGTATAACGAGTGAGTTGTATTCCAGATATTTGTAAAAGGGTAATGTTAGAAGACTAAATTTATAAGATAAAATTTATAAATTAAATAATTTATCATTAATAATCCAATCATCAATTTTTATATCATTTAATTTATAAAATTTTATGGGAAAGAAAGAAAATTTTCCAATCTCTAAAGAAGTAGCTAAAAGTGTGATCGGAGTTCCTCGAAATGAGGGGTTGCGGTGCGCGGTGAGGCTCGTGTGATCGAAGATCTGTCGGTGCCGAGCTCCTTTCGAGCCTCTTTCTAGGAGGATCTCAAAGGCCTTCTTCCTGTGAGTGAGACGAGAGAAGTGATTAATACTTAGGGAGTGTGTGATGGGTGAGTGCAGGGCTAGGGGTGGTTCTCAGTGATTTGGGGCAGATCTGAAAGCTCTCCCCCCAGATCTATCGGCGAGAAGTGCAAGGAGGTTGCACTAGTACGTGTGGGGGTCAGCCGGGGGAGTGGGTGTCACCTGTATGGAAGGGAGTACCAACAGGAAGGAGATGGAAGAGTTGGGCTCAATATTTGGATCTAAGCTGAGGTTGTCCGAGAAAGAACGCGGAGGCATCATTATAGCGATGAAGGATGTTGAAGGCGCTATTCTTGGTCTTCAGTATACATTGATTGCTGAAGTCCTCACCTCTAAGGAGGTTAATGGGGAAGTTTTTACGGATTGCTTCATGTCACTCTAGAGGGGTCGAGAGGGGGTTTCAATCAGGGACATTGGGAATCGAAGATTTCTAGCCAAGTTTGCCGGCCAACGAGATCTACAGAGAGTGGTGGAGGCAGACCAGCCGTGGACTTTCAAAAATGACCTGGTAATGGTGGCGGACCGAACGAAAAATGGCAGAATCGATGGGCACCTCTGACTGAGGGTACTTTCTGGGTCCAAATGCATAATGTTCCGGTCTTAAGCATGACCCATGAGTAGTAGAATCAATCGGAGGACTGATGGGCTTCGTGCGAAAGGTGGACAAATCAGGAAGCAGGGATTGTATTGGAAGATTCCTCCGAGCGAAAATCAGTTTCAACGTTCGTGAACCCTTCATGCGTGGGACTTTTGTGAACTTTCCCTATGATGGTAAGATTTGGGTCGATTTCAAATATGAAGCTCTTCCCAAGTATTGTCTTATCTGTGGAATGCTTGGACATGCTACTAGAATGTGCCACGAAACCCAGACTGCTGGTAGGGATGATGGTGAGAGTCCAGAAGAGATGAAAGAAGAATTAGCGTTCCGGGGTCTGGACGCAACATATGACTTGCGAGGTAATCCTCTGAGCTCTGAAGGAAAGAGCAAGGTATCTCAGGGGTCAAATGGAGGGCGAAAAAGTTCGGATAGATGGCAGGATGAAAAGAGCGATGATAGGGATGGGGGATGGCGATCTAGGTGATCATCCACAGCCTCTGGAGTATGAACCCAAGCACAACACTTTGGATCCAGAGCCCATAGTGAAAGTGGACGTACAGACACGACAGATGAAGAAGAGATGAATACTGCTATCTCCCCAAATAAACCTCGAGGGTCATCAAACAAACAAATAGGTGATCGTCTAGCGCTAGCTTCTAAAATCCAGAACCAAAGGAAGGGGGAGGAAATTGCCAGGAAAGTTAGAGAATTAGTGTTTGACGCTGGCCTCATTGGACCGGGGGGAGTCATCGCTCCCGGAGCCGAACACATCACCCTACACGACCCCCTCAAGCATGAAGTTTGGATGACTGTACCTGGTGTTTCTTCAGCTAATGGTCAGGACTTTGATCTAAACATTGAGCCTGATACCGCTGGGGTGGAGGCTCTTGTCGTAACGGACAGAGGGGGATGCGCCAATTGACACAACTATAGGGGATGTATCTGCAGAAAATGAAAAGCGCATTGATGATGATCCATTTGAACTGGAGCCAATCATCGAGGCGGTAATGAAGGAAAGCAACAGCAGAAAACGATCATTCCATGATGTAGAATCTACGGTGCCGGTACTTTTCTTAGAACCGAAGAGCACTAAACAAAGAAGGAGTTTGTTTGCAGAGGCGGAGGAGACCAGCCTTAAGGGGTCTTCCAAGGCTCCATGAAGCTAATCACATGGAACTGCCAGGGTATCGGGGGTGACCTGACAGTTGACAACCTGCTGGAACTAAACCGGCTTCACACCCCTGACATAGTGATCCTGCTTGAAACCAAAAACAAAAGCAGTCGATATATGTTTCTGAAAATGAGTCTTGGTCTGGAATATATGTTCACTGTGGAACCGAAAGGTCTCAGTGGTGGACTATGTGTGTTTTGGAGAGATGGATCTTAGGTTACTTTGTTAAAGTCTGAGGAGTTTGTGATTGAAGTCAAGATATGGGACGAAAACTTAAACAAACAGTGGCGTCTCTTCGCCATTTATGCAAGTACATACGAGAAGAAGAGAAGGGAACAATGGAAGGGTTTGGGCAATAGAATCGATCAGGACAGAGATTGCTGCCTACTAATTGGAGATTTTAACGACATCCGCTGCAATGAAGAAAATGAAGGAGGTAATTACAGACCGGCGTCTAGTATGAGGGATTTCAGATAGTTCGTGGCCAGTAATGAGCTCATGGACTTGGGATATGAAGGATATCCCTTCACGTGGGGAAACAATAGAGAGTCCCTACCTATCCAACAAAGGCTCGATCGGGGGTTAGCAACGATGAGATGGTACAACCTATATCCAGATACGAAAATCAGACATCAGATGCTTGAAGGATCTGATCATGCCATGCTTCTTCTTTCCACTGAGAAGCTTAAAGCGTGGAGAGGAAGACAATTCTCTTATGATGCCCGCTGGAGTAAACTGGAGGAATGCCGCAATCTTGTGATACATGAATGAGAAGGTAAGTTCGGAGGATCCCAAGCCTTCCGTCTTTGCGAAAAACTGAAAAAGCTCAGGAAGAGCCTTAAGGTGTGGTATAAAGGCAGGAACTTTAAGGTGTGGTATAAAGGCAGGGGCAGAAACTCAAAGAAATCCATTGACAATTTAAAGGAAGAGATCAGAAGGGCTTACATGTCTAACCAGTTTGTTTCCGAGGAGGTTAAAATAAAAGAGAGGGATTTTCGGGCTGCCCACAGGAACGAAGAAGCCTACTGGAAAGCTAAATCCAGAGTTTAATGGCTACGAGAGGGTGACAAAAACACAAAATTTTTTCATGTTCAAACGTTGAGAAGAAGAAGACACAATCAGATTAAGGGTTTGGAGGATTCCAACGGGAAATGGCATGAGAGTGAAAAAGAAATCTGTGATATTGCCAACTCTTATTTTACTGGATTATTTCAGTTGCAGGCCTAGCCAAATTAAGGAGGTAGAAGACTGTATGGAGACTAGGGTGACCCCTGAGGATAACCGCGACTTAGTGGCACCTATCACTGATGAAGAAATTATGGAGGCTGCCTTTCAAATTCCATCTTCAAGAGCCCCGGGGCCTGACGGATTTTCTGGGTGCTTCTATAAAGATCACTGGACGACAGTGGGCGAGGATGTGGTGAAAACCATCAAAGCGTTTTGGCACTCGGGAACCCTTTTGAGGAAACTAAATCACACAAATTTAGTCCTTATACCTAAGGTGAAATGCCTAAAGAACATGACGCAATTCATACCTATTGCCCTCTGTAACGTTAGCTACAAGATATTGGCTAAGGTGATAACCAATAGACTCAAAAAGGTTATGCCGAAGGTGATTGGCGAAAATCAATCTGCATTTGTTGCCGGGAAGCAAATACAGGACAATATTCTGGTGGTACACGAAATTCTTCATTCCCTGAACCATCAAAGAAAGGAAAACCAGAAAGGAATGACCATCAAGCTGAACATGGCAAAGGCATACGATCGTGTGGAATGGGAGTTCCTTCTCTCCATGATGATTAAACTGGGGTTTGCGCCGATGTTTTGCAATAGGGTGAAGGAATGCATTTCTATTGTATCATTTATCATCCTTATTAATGGCTCCCCGACGGGTTACATCTTACCGAAGAGGGGCTTAAGACAAGGGGACCCTTTATCTCATTTCCTCTTCCTAATTTGCACCGAGGGCTTCTCCATGCTGATTAGGAAGGGTATGGAACGTGGAGTTCTCCATGGTTACAAGGTGACACCAAATGGGACTCCTATTACTCACTTTTTTTTTGTGGATGACTCGGTCCTTTTTGGGAATGCCACGGTTGAGGAAGCCCAAGGTGTTGCGGATGTCCTGAAAGTGTATGCTAGAGGATCTGGGCAGGAAATTAATCTGTCCAAGAGTTCGATTTTCTTTGAAACTTCGACATCTAAACGGACCAAGAAGAAAATTGGGAAAACGTTGGGGATACAATATAAGGATGGTTTTGGGAAGTATCTTGGACTGCAGGCTGATTTTGGACTCTACAAAAAAGCTGTCTTTGCGGAGATTCGGGATAAGATTGAAGCTAGATTAGCGGGATGGTCTGAGCAATTCCTATCCCAAGCTGGAAAGGAAGTTCTGGTAAAGGCATTTGCCATGGCTCTTCCAAATTTCACCATGAGCTGTTTTAAACTCCCCATCGGGGTGTGTAGGGATGTGGAGAAAGCAATCCGCAACTACTGGTGGAGAGGAAATGATCAGAGAAGGGGCTGTCATTGGATTTCCTGGGAACGGCTCATGAAACAAAAATAGGCCGGTGGTTTGGGTTTTAAGGATATCCAGTGCTTTAACTTCGCTTTCCTTGCTAAGATTGGATGACGTTTGATCCAAAACCCCACCTCTTTTCTTGCGACTGTTTTTAGAGATAAATACTTTCCAGGGAAAGCATTCAAGGATGCTGGAAGAGGGAAGAACATGTCGTGGGGCTGGAAAGGTATTTATGAAGCCCGTATGGTACTTCAACATGGTGTAAGGTGAAGGGTAGGAGATGGAGAAAGCATATGTATTCGGAAGGATCCGTGGATCCCAAATCCTACAACCTTCTTGGTTACTCCGAAAAGCGGACTAGAAGGAACTATGGTACGAGATCTAATTGACCCGGTTTCAAAGTCCTGGAAGGAAGAGGTTATCTCGGCTGGTTTCAACCGGGATGAAGCGAGGCAAATTCTAAGCATACCTCTAAATAAGTCTGGCTACTGCGACAGACTAGTATGGCACTATACGGTGAATGGCGATTATTCTGTAAAAACTGGGTATGGAGTGCTATGAATTTGATGGAGAACGGCGCTCTGGGCAGGAAAGGTCGGGGTGCGCCTAGTAATCAACGTAATAACAACTTGGTCTGGAAACAGATTTGGAGGTTGCAGGTACCCAACAAAATTAAATTCTTCATCTGGAAGTGCTGCAACAACCCTTTGGAGGTGCGTCACAATCTTCAACGACGCCATATGCGAGTCGAAAATATCTGTGGGGTATGTAACACCTTTGATGAATCTGAAAATCATTTATTCTTCAATTGTGAATTCAGCCATCGATTTTGGTTTTGCTCCCCTCTACATCTTAATTCCTGTGAGCTGGCTGGAGCTGACTTCCTGGAAAGCTGGGATAAAATGTGTACTAGAGTCAAGAATACGGACAAGGGTGAGGAGATTCTCCAGGAGTTTGTTTTCGGGCTCTGGAGACTATGGAAAATAGAAATGAATTGGTATTCAATGGTGTACACAGACAACACCTGGAAGTCATGACATTATGGAGGAAGAATATTTCCGAATACCGTGAGGCTCTGTCCCAGGGTCTTGTGGGAGAATGTCAAATGCACTTAAAACCCCACCAGCTGGCGAATTGTTCGCAATCTCACTGGAAGAAACCGAAATTTGGTTCTATCAAGATGAATACCGATGCGGCTTGGTGTAAGTCTTCTCTGCGCACTGGAGTAGGATGGGTGGGCCGTGACTTCGCGGGTCTGCTTCAAGCTGCTGGAGGGTCGGGAACTGGCTTTTGTCACAGTGCGGCGGCTGCTGAGGCGTGTGCTATACGGAGCGCTCTGTTGGCCTGCATTGATAATGGCTTTGACAATGTGGTAATTGAATCTGATGCTTTGGTTATCATCCAGATGCTAAAGAAGGAATCTACACATGACTACAGTATTGAATGCATCCTTGGTGACATCGAGCTTCTAGTACAGAGGTTAACGTTTGTGACGTTTTCGTTTGTGCCTAGGGAGAGCAACTGTGCGGCTCACTCGATGGCGAAGTTTGCTTTTCAGAAAGGTGGTGATTTTGTATGGGATTGTATTGGGCCAGAGTTTTTGTTTAATGTTCTAGCCCACGATGTAAACATTCCTATTCGTCTCTAATTTATCCTATCTTCGATTTAAAAAATTTATAAAATTTTATCTATAAATTTAGTCTATAACACTAATGTAAACAATTGTTATAGTGTTGAATACACGAGCAAACTATTTGCCCTAATGAATGATGGGGTCTCTCATGTGACTTTAAAGACTCAACAAAACTACAAAAATGAGAGAACAAAAGTCTTTATACTCTCTTTCTCTGTCTCTCTCTCTCTTCCTCTTACTTTATTGCCCTTTGCCTCTCACCCTATGCTATTTGCTATTCAGCTAAGTGATTATTGGAGGGAGGGAGAGAGAGAGAGGGGGGGAGCCCACCTCCTTCTCAGTTGGCTTTCTAGGAAACATGTTGAGGAAGGGTTTCTAGGGGGAGAGAGAGAGTTAAAGAAAAAGATAAAAAGAAGCTCATCAGTACTACTAGCTCAGAGAGAGAGAGAGAGAGAGAGAGAGAGAAAGAAGAAGAAGACGAAGAGAAGAAGAGAAGAAGAGAAGAAGAAAAGAAGGGGATGGATGGATATGGATCCACAAGCAGAAGCAGAAGCTCCCTCTCCATCTGTTTCTGTTTCTGATCAGAAGTAACCAACTTTTTCTTCATAAAAAGCCAAACGAGTGACAGTGGAAGCAGCAGCAGCAGCAACGGAACCACCAGTGGCAGCACCACCACTATTCCAATTACATATATAAAGTCACACACAACCAACACAAGTCTCCTAGCAATAGCTTTATTCTCACGTCGATCCAACAACCTTCTGTTGCGCCGATTCTGATCAAGTTTCAGACACCAACTTTTTCATACAAACACATAACACCCACACATAGTTTTTCTCCCTTCTCTCAACTCTCATCCTCTTATATATATATGTGTGTGTGTGTGTGTGTGAGTTCAGAAGAAGAAAGAAGAAGATCATATAAAATTTGAGAAAACTGCGTAGGTTTTGAGCTAGCTTAATTTATTCAGTAGTTGTGGCTACTACAAGGAGGCTGCCTTCCGATTCGGGTGCTTTTGCAGATTGGGTGGGTTCATCTTCTTCCAACAACGCCGCAGCCACAGGACGATCCACAACCCACCATCCCGACATCGACGTCCTCTCTCTCGGCTTCAATGCTGGCCCCGCCCCCGCTGGACCCTCCTCAGCCTCCCCCTCCACCATGTCCATGTGGTCCTCCGCCCCTTCCAGCAGACCCCTCACCTACGGCCACGTCCCTCCCGAAATGGCCGGCATGGTCGGCCTTCGCGATGTCTTCGTCGTTGCCCCAGCCGCCGCCTACCACCACAACACACATCTCCACCACCACTACGGCCACGACCCCAATCTCCTCTCATCCTCCGACCATCACCACTCCATCAATGCCTCCAACAACCCTGCAACCGCTCTCGGCGTCGGAGTCATTCCTCTTCTCACGGCCGCCCCTTGCCTCGCCCCACCCAATATGTCAAATGTCGATGATGATGACGAAGATACTCACACTCCTGCGGGTATGAGTATGGGCATGGGAATGAGTATGGGTATGGGTATGATGAGTGGCGGCCATCAGCGCAACAACAGAAGCTCCTCGGCAGCAGCAGCAGGAGGAGGGGGAGGGATTCAATTGTGGCAGCAGAACCCGCCACATTTTTTCAAGAAAACTCATCATGAAGCCGCCGTTACTACTGATCTAGGCGTGGCCCACTTAAACCAAGGTGGGGGTGGTGGTGGGGGAGGCGGTGGTGGTGGTGGGGGAGGGAATAACGTTATAAACGCGGGGTCTGCTGCCGCCTCGTCGGGGTCGTCCACGATGACGTGTCAAGACTGCGGGAACCAGGCCAAGAAGGATTGCACGCACCGGCGGTGCAGGACGTGCTGCAAGAGCCGGGGTTTCGACTGTGCGACTCACGTGAAGAGCACTTGGGTGCCGGCGGCTCGGCGCAGGGAGCGGCAGCTGATGTCTGCAGCGGCTGGCGGTGGGGCTGGGTCTAATTCTGGGTCTACTTCTAGTGCCAAGAAGCCTAGACTCATTGGCGCCTCTCAAACCACAACTTCTCACACTTCCACTTCCAACACTACACCCCCCAGAAGCTACGACACCAGCTCTAGTCACCGAGGTTTCACCCCTTCTCTCTCTCACTAGAATCAAATATATATTACTTGACTATCTAGGGTTTTGATTCATTTGTATCAATTCATTAACAAAAATGTACAATCAATATAAATAATGTATGTACATGATGCGTACAGATGCTGGTTTCAAAGATCCATTGCCGGGACAAGTACGTGCGCCGGCGGTTTTCAAGTGTGTAAGAGTGACCGCGGTGGAGGACGGCGAGGATGAATACGCATACCAGGCTGTTGTCAAAATTAACGGTCATGTGTTCAAAGGCTTCTTGTATGATCAAGGAGTTGATGGGAGAGACGGGTTTCCTAACATCTCTGAATTGCATTTGGGGGGTGGCGGCGGCACTAGTAGTGGTGGCAATGGCAGAAGAAATGGGGCTTCTTCTCCGATCCTTGACCCGTCGGATGTTTATGCTGCGTCTGGTGCAGGATTGCTGGGAGGTTCAAACTTTGGTAATCCAATAAATTGACGATATCTTCTTCCCAACTCTGTGGACTTAAATAATTAGGTACCCCTACCCCTTATGGTTTTGAAGGGACAACATTGTACTTGTCTGATTTTTCTTCCTACTAATTAATGATTAATTAATTAAAACTAAAATCTTATGATGTGTTAATATTTGAAATTTGTATTTTATTTACATGTTTAGGAGTCCTTTAATAATTATTTTGTTTTCATATTTTTTTTGAAAAACGAAAACTCGTTTGTTAAATGCTTTCAATTAACCAATTTTTTCGTATTTTTAAAATATGACTTTCAATTTTCATTTTTTTGTTAAAAACTAAAAACGGTTGTCAAACGAGTGAAAACTGAAATAGTTATCAAGTAATCCTTTAATTTCTCCCCTAATTGTTTTAAGATTCACGGTTTCTGGTTTCTGGTTTCTAGTTTCTAGTTAATTAGTTGCATTTGCATAAGATGCACTGAGAGGATTAAATTAAACAAACTGCATTTTAAGATAAAAATACCATTAATCGATTCCCATAGATATTGGTGTTATTTCTTTTTTAATCTCTTTTCCTACACATGGAAGCTGCATTTTGCTTTCTTCTCGTCTGCTTGTTTCCTGATCTTGTTCTTTCTTTTCATTACACTTTGCTTGTCAAAGGTGAAATCTACAGTGTAAAGTATTCTCTAATTATTTTTCATAAGAAAAGAAAAAGTATAGAAATTATCCAAATTATTTTGCTAGACATGGTATTTATTATTCCAGCATTTTCGATGTTTGCTAGATGCTAGGAAGACTGAATTTGTAGATTAAATTTTGTAAACTAAATGATATGGAAGTTGATAAATGGATTATTACTTCAGGGTTGATTAACATCCTTATTTTTTATTGGTGACACGTCATTTAGTTTGCAAATTTAGTCTTGAAATGCAGTCTACCTAGTATTACTCATATTGTCACTTCGAAGGCTGATTTGCTTTCCCTATACATTTGGCCCTTTGATTAATTTCTGTCTAGGTGTAGGTAGCTTAGCTTGTTCATCGATTATCAAGGATAGGAGTAAATGTGGCAATGGTGATAATTGTAGACTTGGGTAGCAGTAACGGATCTAAGATTCAAGGGTCCTAGTGTTAAAACTATAAGGGTTTCCAAAAATATTTCAGTATATATCGGGGGCATCTCGTCAAACACTTGCTTGGAAGTGCTGCTTTAGACTCTTAGGCTCTTAGCATGAAAGAATGAGAGTAGTTGTAATGTTACCATCATTTGTTGCCAAAGAAGAAAAAGCATTTTATACAAGTCCTTTTCCACCCACTTTACTACTTTAAGCATCTCTTCACAATTTGGACAATCCTGCATTTGCATGCGTTCATCAACATTATGGTAATGCTAGAGAGATTAAATTTGTAAACAGAATTTGCAAACTAAATGATGTATCACCAATAGAAATGAGCACATTTATCAACACTTTTAAGTCATAATCCAATCACCAACTTTCATGTGATTTAGTTTGCAAAATTTTGTGTACAAATTTAGTCTCTCAAGTACTACCCCAACATTATATATCTCTTGTTTCTCCTTTGTATTCTAGGATGCCAAATGCTTTTTAATTTATATATCCAAATTAATTCTAATATATTATACTCTCTTTCAGCCTTTAGGTTGTTATAATTTTAATCTTTTATCTGTAAACATTACCTAATTTTCATGTATTATTGTTCCCGTATACATATAGGGAAATAGTAATCACACATCATTGTTGTCCTCTTACAAGTTTTTGTTTTGAGTTAATCCTTTGTTTCTATTTGATTTATTCAATATGATAACCAAAAATAATAAGATCATGTTTCAAGAGATGTAAGACAACCAGTCGACTGTCAGTGCACCATCGATCGATTATTGGTTGTGTCACATCTTGCGAAACGGATCCCATCTCCAATTAGTTTAATTTGGAACTTTCTTTCTCTTTTAAAATTTCGGATCATATATATGGTACTGTAGCTAGCTAGTACATTCTTGCACTCTTGTACAGAAAAAAAAAATAAAGAACATTCTCTCTTCTTCCTCTATTGAATGCTTGCTTTACGATTGAACAATAACTGTGCATTGTATGGAACAATATTATTTATACTTTTCTTTTTCTCTCTTTAAAATTTCGTTATTTCCTCAATAGTATATGTTGCCCTAATATATATATAAGTTGCTTAATAGCAGGATAAGTGTTGTCCAGAATGCTTATTTGGTTTCTTGTGATGACTCTATTCTTTTGTGATTGATGCTGCCGCAGATTTGGGTGACTTTTTTGTTTTAGTTGGAACCTGGAAGTAACGTTGCATACAAATGTTGACTAATGCTGATTAATTAAGGGCTAATGAAGAAGGTGTCTAAATTCAGTGCTTATTACTTAGATTTATCTTCCCCTCACATGCTGTCTCCTTTACCTGTCTCCGTGCGCGCGCGCATATATATATATATATAACTAGATTGGTTTAATCATGTGGGTTTCATTCACATTCATTTTTTGTTTTATATTAATTTTCCCTAGTCTGCACATGATCACCTCTACTAAGTATAATCATCTTCAGTTAATAAGAAAATAAGTGTAATCACCTTAATTATATGACATGCCTTTGCTTTTCTCTCTCTCTCTCTCTCTCTCTCTCTCTCTCTCTCTCTCTCTCTCTCTCTCTCACACACACACACACACACACGTAGATGTATAACTCTTATCACCTGATATTCCGACTATTTTGTGTATTTTATTCTTTTTCCCAAGTCTCTCTCGTAACATTTGTCCCGTCTTCCTGTTGGCTGCATGTACCTGAATTGTATTCTTCTGTATTGGGTCTTATATATTCATCCTTCAGATCTATGCACTTCATATACATATATATGCAGCTCGAAATTTGATTCATTAATATAAGTTGGCAAGGTGCTCATTGTTTAGGCTCTTCCTGCTCGTTCCATGATTTGTTTCCAATCATTGTCTTTCAGATTTGATTAATTAACATAAAATGTCTTTAATAATAATAATAAATAAGGTAATGCTGCATGCTAGGGGAGCTAGCTTAATTTGTTCTGATTGAAATTATGTTTTCATGAAATTTCACGTATAACATATAAAACAGTGTAGTTTGAGTTGCACGACAAATCTCTAAATTAGATGCAGTATTACGTACTTTATCATACTAACTAATAATTGTCGAATAAAACCTAGATGGTTACCTGATGCATTCTATAATTAGGGTTAAGATGATGCATATCATGCCTGGGTTTTGGAAAGACGAAACTAGCTAGCTAGGGTTGTGGTTAGAATGTTACTCTTTAGTAACTTGGGCAGACCTCCTCGCATTGATTCATGTTAATGAAATTATAGCAACCTTATGTCTATTGTTAAAAATAAAATAGAAAAATTGTTGAATCCTCCCTTGTCACACTGTATGTTATGATTATAAGCTCGTTTGGTATACATGATTGGATTAGGATTAAATTGAAATAGGGAACTTGCAAAGTTCAAGGTATATTAATTGAAGGTGCAAATGAAGGATTTTTCATTTGGAGAGGAGTAGAAAAGGAATAGCCATAGCCATGCAAGATATTCATCATTTCTAATCCAACCATTTTAAGGAGGATTGAAATAGATGAAAATTTGAAATGGATAAGTTTTTTTTCAAGAATAATCCATCTTCCATCCAGCTTCTAGGTGGTCGTAATTTTATAATTTCTACCTTCAACCTACCTTTAATATGGTAGATTATTTATTCCGTTTCAATCATGAGTACTAAACGAGCATATAATTTTGCTATTGAGTATGGGAAAATGGTAATAACATTTTCAGTCATAATGTAGTTTATTCTACTTTATTTCTTTTATGTAACGTGAGGTTTAATTTCTATCTTGGTGACATTAAGGAAAAGTTCACATTTCTGTTGACCAAGGTATATATAGAAAAGTAATTGATCTCGCTAGTCCGATCAAAATTTGGTGAATTCGTTTTTTATTTTTTATTTTTTTTAAATGTCATAAGAACTTGTATACATTTTTCAATTTGTCATATGAACTAAAATTTTAAGCAATTTGTCATATCATCTTTTTGAAATCATGAAATTGTTGTTTCATTCTAACACTATTAAGTTTTCTATTCAAAATACTTGCACATGACTTGTGTATAGGGTTATTTCGGACATTTGACCTCATTTTTCATTTCATTATTGTCATGAGCAATAATTTTGTAAAAACAAACGTGAGTTTGATTTTTACCATTGTTTTAAAGGACAACTATACTTCAAGAACATATGATACTATACTGTTGGTGTCACATCCCGGCCCGGGGCGGACCACTTCCCGGGCCCTCTCCACCACCGTAGCACGATATTGTCCGCTTTGGGCCCCGACCACGCTCTTACGGTTTTGTTTCTGGGAATTCACACGAGAACTTCCCAGTGGGTCACCTATCATGGGAGTGCTCTCGTGCGCTACTCGCTTAACTTCGAAGTTCCGATGAACTCCGAAGCCAGTGAGCTCCCAAAAGACCTCGTGCTAGGTAGGGATGAGAATATACATTTAAGGATCACTTCCCTGGGCGATGTGAGATGTCACAGTTGGAGAGAAACTCGATAAGAATTATATTATATCATGACATTATATTAGTTTTCATTTTTGTTTTAGAATAGAAATACTATTCCATTGAAAAATCGTTTTCCTTTTTTAGTTTGTAGAAACCTTAGATTGTTGTTGAAATGTCTTAAATAATCCTAAACGCAAGTCATGTGTAAGGCACACGCCTTATTTTGAATGAAAAACCTCATGGAGTAAAGGGCATATAACAAATTAATGATTTTAAAAAGTTCATGTAATAAATCGTTTAAAATTTTAGTTCATATGACAAATTGATAGTGTATAAGTTCATATGAAATTTTAAAATGTCCTAATTTTATTATTTTTCTTCTCAATTAACCTTTGAATGGTACCAAAGAAAGTTTCTTTAAATGGATACCTTAAATATTAATATGAAAACGGCTGATAGAAAATATAAGGTATATAGTGAGAGTGTGGGGTGTGAGGATATTATAGGAAAGTAAATTGGGTGTATTAAGATAAGTTTTAATTAAAAAAGCAAATGTGAGGTGTATTCAACAATATGTGAGGTTTCAATATAATCAGCCAATTTTAAAATGACCTAATTTTATTTTTTTCTTCTCAATTAACCTTTGAATGGTACCAAAGAAAGTTTCTTTAAATGGATACCTTAAATATTAATTTGAAAATTTGATTTTTTATTTTATTTTTTAACAAACGATATCATCTTTGCCAAAGGATTAGGAAAGTGGATTAAACCTCATAATTAGTTAGCAATAATGTAGTTCAAATTCGCATTTAGTGAGAATCGAACCTAAGACGTATCACTTACAAGTGAAGAGAAATATCATTAGGCTGTAATATTAAGTGGCAATTTTACAAGTTGAACTTGAAAAATTTATAAATATATAAAGAATAATTGTTTGGGTATCTCTTGCAGTAATTCAGGAATGTTTGTTTTCGTTGAATCGTATGGAAAAGAAGATGCCCTGAATTCTAAACGAGAATTGGAAAATCAAAATGCACTATTTGGATTTGGAATTTGGAGAGGAGAATATAATTTTCGCTGCTTCTCCTCACACACCACCTGTATGTAGGGGTGGTTCGGTATGGGATACCGAACCGAAACTCATGTTCTGATTTTCAAATCGAAATTTTTGGGAATCCCAAATCCAATACTGATCCCAAATCAATTTTTCGGGAATCCCAATTTTCGGGAATCCCGAAATAATTTAGGGATTTCGGGACAAATCGGGAATCCCGAAATGATTTTGGGCTTTTGGACTAAAATTCAACCTTTTATATTGGGCTGCCAATTTGTTGCAGACTAAATTTTCTTAATAAATTTCATAGGCCATTGTAAGTTACAAGTATACAACCAAATCAATCTATTGCAGTAAAAATAAATTTAATCTGTAACTTACAATTTAATCTGTGCACAGATTAAATTTCTTGAAGGACCTGAGCATCAAAATTTCCATTAGTCATTAGCGTGCATTTCACTCCTCATTCCCCTCATTATCTGTCCTAGTCATTTACAATGCCAAATGCCAAACTTTTTCGTGTTTCCCATGCACACACAGACACACATATATACATTCACACCAGGAAGGATAAATCATACACAATTTATATGCAATGGTTGAGATTAAATCTCAACAGAATCCAACGGCTATTAAAATTCTAAATATATATTTAAAAATTAAATAATATATATATTTCGGTTCGGTTTGGGATTACCGAAATCCCAAAAACTTGAGACCGATTCCCGTACCGAAATTTCGGGATCGGTTCGGTATTGGATACCGAAATTTTTGGGAATTTCGGTTTGGGATTTTTTCGGTTCGGTTTGGGATTTTTTTCCAGCCCTAAGGAGGGAAAAGTTGATTCATTAACGTTTGGTTAAAATTAATGAACGTCCAATATAAAACAAGGCTCAATTGAGCTCTTCATTTCAATTTCCGTCATCATAGATTCTCTAATTTACAGATTGAATCAAAATAACGCAAAAGTGGTGTTATCAGGCTAAATTAAACCGAACAATTGGAGTTATCTTGACTACTGATCTGCATGCTGCAAAAATTCAAATTATACATTTACGCAAGGTGTATGTTTGCTTTCAAATTTCAGTATTTTCTATTTTTTTAGAATGAACGATATTATCTACACTAAGGAGGAGGGGGGGGTGGTGGGCTTAGTCTCACAATGGGAATAATATGGTTCAAATTCGCTTTTGACAAGAATCAAACCTAAGACCTCCACTTACAAGTAAAGAGGAATGCCACTAGACTGTAATACTAAGTGACTTGATATTTTGTATATAGCATTATAAAAAAACCTTCAAAAACATGTTTCAAAAGTTTGAAAATCAATTTAATGAAGCGATATGTTCCACATGAAGTAGGGCCTCTTAAGAAAGGGATGTACCCAAAGTGACATACGTGGATTTGAATGGGTCTTGAGCCATTTTCTTGTCCATGTATATTTAAAGAATAATCATTTTCTAACCCATAAATCCTTAGATGAGAATCTAATTGCTATATTACCTTTTAAAATTAACTTCATTCACGTCATTTAGTACTAAGGTCTAATAGTATTCCTCTTTACTTATAAGTGAAAGGTCTTAGGTTCCATTCTCGTCAAGGGCGAGTTTGAACCACATTATTGCAAGCCATTGTGAGGCTAAGTCTATCTCCCTCGCCCTTAGTGTAGATAATATTTATAAAAAAAAAATGAATAAAATAACTTCAATCTTATAGTACGGAGGAAATTGATAAAGTTTAAAGAAGTTAAGGACTTGTTTTTTTCTGGAAAAAATATTTTAACAGTTTTAAGTGCTAACAAAACCAAACATAGTGACCAAATTGACAAAACTATAACGACCAAAACTGAAATAGAGGTAAAACCTAGTGACCAAACACGCATTTGACCCTCTAAACCAAACTACCGGACACGCATTCTAAACGTTTTCCTGCAAATTTTCCCATGACATAAAAAACACAACATTTCTTCTTCCACATCAAGCGCTGCACATTACCAAAGCTTAATGCATACAAAGTGACTAGTAGATAGCATCACATTAGTTTAGCAAATAGTTTCAATTATCTGCAAGAAGATAACATCTATTAACTATATAATTAATCCTACTTTTCATTAGGGGCTAAATAATACATTAGGACACGCTAACGTCTCTAAGCTCTACTTGGGCAGCCGCTGCATTAACGGCATCCAGAACATCCATCTTTCCCCTGCTCACTGCTTCATCAACTGGAGTCCTTTCGTAGCTGACGATAACAAATGCCACAACCATTGTCATGAATAAAAGGTGTATAATTTATTTTTTTTTCAAATAAAGTCAGGGTTTAGTTAACATGCTACAATGCGTACCTGTTCAATACACCAAGATTAGATCCTGCTAAGATCAATTTCTTAACCACCTGCAAAGGCATGAATGTTAAACGAAGAAGTAGCATGAGTGGATATCAATGTGCCTAGCAACCAAATTAATCACCTCGACATGTCCATTCAGGCAAGCCCAATGTAGCGGTGTATTCATCTCCTCATTTGTAGCATTCAAATCCTTACACGAACAACACGAACTTATTAAGTTTACCATATTGACATATCATCACAAGTGGAGATTGGATAACATGCAATCAATCTATTCCAAGACATCACAATGGAAATAATAAATAGGCTTTTTAGCCAAAATGGTCCCTGAAATCGGCATAACTCCTAACTTTGGTCCCTAACAATGAAATCAATAGAAGTGGTCCCTGAGTATGTCCATCATAAATCAACCTTGTGTGAAAAAATCAGTCAATATCCTTGTTAAGTGGAGGGGTTTGTTTGACAAAAATACCCTTAAAAAGGTGGTCACGTGGTCGCACACGTGAGTATTTAACGAGGATATTGACAGATTTTTTACGGAAGGACGAAAATGATTTACAATGTACAAACTGAGGGACCACTTCTATCAATTGTCATTGTCAGGGATCAAGGTGAGGAGTTGTGCCAATCTTAGACCATTATGGCCAAAGCCTAATAAATAAACTAAAAACTTCAAGATGAAAACGAAAATAACAATCAAAACTTTAAATAACTAGACTTTTTTATGAGTGACAAACACTAACGTAAATGCTTTGTATCAGCTAAGTAATTGCTTTAGTAACAAGATGAAAGCTTATATGTGGAAGAAAACTTCTTGATGTTTCACTGTATTACTCCTATAATCGATTAATGAGTCATCCACCTAAAAACATAACTATAGTAAAACCAACTGAATGCGACATAGAGATTAAAGTCCACAACATAATGAAAATATTAAACCGAACTGCCATGATAAAAAGATTTGTACCCACAAGGAGTTGGATTGAGTATATAACGATTCAATACTTCGAGTCCTCATTCACTTTCCTAATCAACATTAGACATTATTCTATATTATTATAAGTATGACCTTGGGGAGTTCAGTTTGGACGATTATGCATCAAACAGATTAAACACATTGAATTAGCTTGACTAACTTTCTGCATTAAGAAGCCAATTAATAATATAAACTTACATATCCGAAAATGTATTCTTATGATGAATGCTCATGTAACAAATGGTCAACTTTTATAATGAAATTTGATCTTTTCTTTCTTCGTTTCTTTCGGAGCTAGCTAGTGATGATACTCATAGAATAAAGTGATCAGCCAACATCCTAAAATATGGCAGCCTAAGATCGGATTTATGATATCATCTCTGAATCAATTACATGTCATCCATGTTAAACACTAAGTCAATAGTGTAAACCATTATCCCCACTTCAAAGAAATCAAAAGAGTATCAACTTAGAAGACCTCACCACTCCTCTACTGATCAGATACTCCACAATCTGAAGATGTCCATTAGCAGAAGCCATGTGTAGTGCTGCAGTTAAACCGTAACTAGTTCAAACACAGTTTCGCATAAGCTTGTAAAGATATTCACGATGACCAATAGTTTAATTATCACTAACTATAACAATTAAAAATGGAAAAAAAAAAAATCAACATTCACATCAAAGTCTAGAAATTCAACTTAGAAGTTGGAAGAGACTGATTTCTAGAGGTATTTGTTTTTGTGTGCATAAAATAATTATACAAATCCTTGACCAAGAACCAAGAGAAGATCACGGCAGAAGATTAAGCTTAACAAATAACAATTTATCACTTAAAGCATAAAAGTAGCAACATGACATTAAACACCATCAATCTCTGAAGACTCTGTTACGCTTTATTAATTCTTATCATGTGAAATTTCATTTTGGTCAGCTCTTTGAACTAGTTTAGAAATCATAAACACCTCAGAAACAAGGAAGTAACAGAATTTGGAAATTTGGTGAAAGGAAAGCAGAAAGCAAAAGGATATCCGTTGCGCACTGCATAAACACAAAACCTAGCTCAGTTTATGATATATTTCAAAATAACTAATACGCCTCATTTATTGGGAGGCCATACATCAACCCCATTATAAATATCTCAGCTGAAGCCAAAAGTAAAGCCACTTAATCAAGAAACAGGGATATGCAATGCCACATGTCAAATGTCAGTTGAAGTCCCGATAGGGAAGAAACGAAGAGGAACCGATGGGGATGGAATCTGCAAAGAAGAATAAAGAAGAGGGAAGGATGCATCCCATAACTAACGCAACGTTGCACCAGCAAGGTGCCTTAACATGCCACTCCTAGTGTTAGCGGCAATTTAGATTTCACATAGTATTTTAACCCAACACACATTATGCAGAGGAGCATCATTTTAAAACACCTAAGGAAGCTTGATATTTTAGGAGCATTTTAGTAAAATCATGCAAAGCAGCATCACTTCATTAGAAACTAGAAGTTCAATATTCTAGGTGCATCCATGCCAAGCTTGTGTAAAATCCAAAGCTAGTCCCCATATGGGCATCTGACATAGAATTTTGTTCCTTCATCCTAACAATATTGAATAGACCTTCATGGGTTAAAAAATTGAATTTTAATTATATTAATTAGTAAATTTTAAAATGGATTAACTCTACACAAGGAAGCATTTCGATGAGGAAGTTTGAAATTAACAAGGAATTTTAAAATGACCAGATTTAAAAATAGGAAGGGATATGGTATTTTGACTAAGACACTCTTCTAACTTCCAACTAATTATCATTAAATAAAATAATAAATTTAAATTAATCATATTCATTCATGTTTTCTTTTATTATTAGTGTATGTTTTTATTATCGTACTGACTATGCTTAACCCCTTCGGACCCTGTACCATGGAAACTAGCGTACCGCAAACCCGTTCTCGTTCACATACCCTCTCAATCCAGATACCAGTTAACATGACCCTATATTAACCCAGATCCCAATCAAGCTTCATACAAACACACCTGTGAGTGAAAAATTCCGCCTTTTTGAGTTGTCCATAGACTTTGGAATCCACTGTTCAGGAGGTGTTACTGATGCACCCAGAGTTATGAAAGAATTGAGGGATCATCACTTTTTTTTTGGAAACAAGACATTATCAATAAAAACAAGATGTCCTCTAACCCAAAACCAATATCTACCCACACCAAAGCAACTACAAATTATACTCAATATGCCAAAAAGAGACACTAAGAAACAACAGCATTCCCAACCAAAAAACTAAGAGAAAATGAGCTCTCCCTAAATGTTTATCACACTGATGTCCTAAAGAGATGCCCGGAAACAAACCTTCACCCACAAATAATCTGCCTCATCACCCTCTCAAATATGCTAACACCAAACTATTTTCTGATGAAATGGAAAACCTAATTCTTTACTTCCAACTTCCAAGATAAATTAGGTTTTGAGATGCCTATTCTTCTAATACCGCTCCTGCATCTCTTCAACTTCTCTACATTTGTCACAAAATTTACAGATTGCTAGCAATGCTATCAGTCTCTGAGAGCGAGTGACCTTACCTACTGAATCCCAAATTTATTAACCACAAAAAGATATTTCAGATTTTTTATACGCACTTTTGATGGCAGAGCATTGTTCTGTTGTCACAGTATCAACCTTATGGAGACCAACTATACAAGAATTAACAAAGGAAGAAAGAAAGGGTCACTTGTTACTGCAAGTTTTGCGAAAGCAAGGCCTCCGAAGGGGTGATTTGATCCAGTCTAAGTTTCAAACTTGATTACATGGAAGTGATGTTTCTCAGGAAAAAGCAACAAGCAAACCAAAAAAAAGTCCTGACATTAAAACAACTAGATAATGCAACAAAGTGCCATCTCATGTTGAATCTCTGAATCGAATTACATATAGCACAATCTAATTCTGTAACGAATAATAGAATGATAAATGTGCTACAAAGAAAATATCAATAAGGTACAACTCAGACAGAAAATAATAACCTGCTCGGCCATGGAGATCCTTAGAATCAAGAGAAAGACCGGCAGATTCTAAGCTTATAATGTCATCGATGTCATCGTACCTAGCAGCCTGCCAAACATTGAAAGGACACTCAAACTACAAATTTCTATCATGAAACAACGATCTACAACTCTAATAAACATCTTAGTGCACAATCAGACGCTTTGGAAAATGGAATTGGATACCTCCAGCAAGGCCTCTACCCTCTCCAATGACGCCATTTCGACTGTATCTCCAACTGTATTTCCCCCTTCTCCCATTTTGCCACCGCCGCCTACAAGAAGAACACAATCGCTTCCATTAGCTTAAACCTAAAACCCTAAATACACAAGCTTAAACCTTAAACCCACAACTCAAACCAGAATTCAATTTGTAGGAGAGATTAATAAAAAACATTACAGGAATGTAACGCACCATTCACAAAAAATTTACCGGCAAATAAATAGAGAAAAATACCAAAGCTACATGTTCATACTCTAGTTATTGCTGAATTACCGTAAAATATAAAAGAAATGAGCAAACCAAACACGATTTTGCTTACCCAGAAAAAAGATAACTTCTTCACAACAGAAATTTAAGCAACGAAAAAAATGTCTTCTTCTCTTCGGCTGAACCGAGAGTTCCTCCTCCAACTGGAAATTTCACAATATGGAACAATCTGTTACAACTTTAACTCCTTATTTGCCCCTTACACATTTTTATTCCATGTGGAAGTTCCTACTGTATTAATAATGATAGGCAGACTAAAATTTTAAATCAAATTTCGTAAAAGTCGATGATGATTAGATTATTAATTAAGTATTGATTAATGAATTTATTTTTTATTAGTGACAGATAATTTGGTCTGTAAATTTAGGGGGTGTATTCAATTTAGATTTTGAGGGATTTTAATTCTTTTAATGAATCTAGGGGCATTCAATCAGGATTTTAAGTGATTATCTGAAATTCAAGGTGTATTCAATTAGAATTTTAAGATAGTTTATTAAAAGGACAAGGATTGTCTGCCCTCCCACTTCTCGTGCCCTTTTGTTTGTGTGGTCACGGTTAAGCCACGCCAACATTTTATATTACTATTAAAATGTTGACGTGGCTTAAACGTGACCACACAAAACAGGAGGGCACGGGAGGGCAGACAATCCTTGTCCTTATTAAAATTCTTAGAAATCCAGGTATATTCAATTAGGATTTTAAAGAAGTTTATAACATTTCAGGTATATTCAATTAGAAATTGATTTTAAAGAATTTGAGAAAGTTGAGGAATTAGAGGGAATTGGAGAGATTTCATAGTGTATTTTAAGCATCCACAAATCTCACATCTCCTCATGAGATTTCGAGGGAATTGAATCAAAATTTTATATGGAATCTCTACAAATAAATTAAACTCCATAAAAATTCATGGATTTATAAATCCATTAAAGTCTCTCAAATTCTCAATTAAATACACCCCCTTAGTTTGAAAATTTAATTTCCCTGACATTATCTTTACTCAAAAGGCCTACATGTCAAAATGACCCTTTTGTTTTAATTTTTCGACCATTTTAATTCCTCTGTTTTCAATTTAGCCAATTCATCTTTGTATTTTACTCATTTAGCCAATATTGTGACAACCCGTCCCTAGTTCTACGATTTTATAAATTTTAAAAGTGTGAATTTACGAAAATGCCCTAGAGGTGAAGGTTTTGACTTTCATTGACCAACATCTAGTGAGACGTACGGAATATTCTTTTAGCGTATTCCTAAAGTACTTGACGATACGGACACGTAGACGCAAGCAGAAGCGAATTTGGAGTTACGGTTAAAGTTTCACGGAGCTATGAACCCGAAAGTATTTTGAAGAAATCACTATTTTAATTATATTATATCATTTTATACTACTAAATTATTATGCCACATGTGTGTGGCTGAGATGGGAATATAATGGAATCGGGGAGGAGGAGAAATAGAGGAGAAGGATTGGGCAGAGCTGCCCAATCAGAGGAGGAGAGAAGAGTTCCGGGAGAGAAATGAGGGAGTGGGCCGAATCAGGAGAGGAGAGAGTGAAGGTTGACCAATCAGAAGAAGAAGAAAGGAAGGGAAAGGAGAGAGAAGTGGATCGGCCGGATCCCTTAGTCCCGCAACCCAACCCGCACCCTTACTCAAATTCCGACGGGCTTTCCGTCCAAATTCTGGCTTTCTTCAACCTCCCATTTCACCAAACCTCATCATAACCTCCCCAGCACCTAATTCTAGCTAAACCCGACAAGTTTTAGCCCGATGTTGCTAGAAATTCACCCACGGGTCCGAACACCCTTCGCCGGGAATCCACCCATTTCTGAAACACTTACCCTCGATCACCACTACCAAAACACCTCCCTTGGACCCAGGAACAAGACCCAAGCATTGGTAGTGTCGGCAGAGCATCGGCGACGACGAATCGAAGTGCACCCATTTCTAGGGTTCCGGTGGGTTCGAGGCGATTTGAGGCTTTTTCCAATCAAATTGGACTTGGCCATAGGTATAAAACTTGCTCTACTAATTGAGATCTTTATTTATGTGAAGTTTGAGAATTTTTAGAAATAGTTGGATTTTCTGGCGAGTCGGGGTGGCCGACTGTCGTGTACGGTGGTGCGTGGGCCGAAGCATCCCCTAACCTTCATAGGCTAAAGTTGATTCTCCAATTTTGTATGTGAAGTTCGATTGACGAATTTCCGTCGTTTGAACCTAGTTCTATTAAGGTTCGTCACTTGACCATTTTATGAATCGATGATCTAACCGTTGGATCGTCACCAAACTTTAATAAACTATAGTATGTAATGTTTGAGAACATTGGAACTTACGGATCGGGAATCCAATTTACTGATCTTCTCGAATTGGATTTGTAAGTTCATAAAATAAAACGTTGACCGATTGGTAATTGGTAGAGATCTAACCGTTGGATCGTAATGAAACTTTAGTATGATATTTTAGAAGCATAATGCGGATCTCACAGATCGGAAATCTGAGATGCGGATATTTTGGATTGAGTTACGTAGGGTTGTGGACCCTACCGTCAATCTTTGACTGACGGTTGATTTTGGTCAATGGGTCTCAAATCATTCTAGAACGTCCTTGGGATGTGTTTTATGTAAGTTACGTGTTCTATCAATAAGAGTTCTGAGATGTGACTGAATATTTGTTCTAGGTGACGATCGTTCGTGATGTCTCGATATTCGTGCTAGGGAGTCGTAGAGAGGCCCTCAGGTGAGTGGGTCTTTTCCTTTTTATTGTATATATATGATTGATAGTTCCACAAATGCTTTTAAATTGATTTATGTATTTTACGCCATGTCATATATATTTATATATTCTAAAATACTATGATACGGTTGAGTTTTAGATTGCATCATGACATATCCATATGCATATTACCTACATATAATTGTTGTGAATGCTTTGAAGTGCTAAGGTGAACGCGGGACGCGCATGTAAGTTCAGGTGAGTTTATGGTGTTATTTGAAATGGTTGAGTTATGGCATAACTATATTTGTGTTTTATGCAACTCTGACATTGTCGTACAAGTTGCAATAATAGGCAACTCCGACACTGTCGTACAGGTTGCCTGAGTCGTACATGTTGCATTAGGCAACTCTGACTCATGTTTTATTATGCTGCTGCTGATATGTAGTGATTTGGAATATTTCTGGATTTACTGTTGATTTGCATTTGATTTCATACTTATACGTAGTATGATTTTCTGGAAACTATACAGGTTTTACAGCTAGGGGTTATAACGTTTTAGAAGGTCTTTATTAAAACTTTATTTTCAGGCCCACTCACCCTTATTTTTTTTTACCCCTTTAGGTTTTAATAGCTGAGCTTTCTTTTCGACGAGGATTCGTGGAAAATCTTGGTATTGGAGATTACCTTCGATGATATGATTCTCAATCTACTCTACTGTACTTTACTTATGCTCTGACGTCATGTGTGAAATGAGTTCATTCCTGCTCACGACCCACTCTTGTATTTAGGCACTTTTAGGTTTAAATTTATTCACATATTCCACATCACTACACTTTATGGCTTCGTCACATTCCAGGTGTCGGCCAACACAACTTGATTCGGAGTCCTAGTGGACAATCCTGGTCTGGATGTGTCAAATATGATCAATTTCGCTAATTTAAACCAACTCCTTGGGGGAATTACAATCAGCACCTCTTCAAATGAAATGGGCCAACTATTGGTCTGACATGTATGGGCCCAACAAAGCTCATGTGGTCCAATTCGACAATACTTCAGCTTTCCTCACATTTTCACCGTAAAGTCAATGTTTTGATCTCAAACTATAACTCAACCAAACTCGCACAAAACATATTAAACCCAACAATCTAACCCTCGTCTTCATATGATGGATTTAGGCATCAAGAGTAATTTGCACCCGTAGAAGTTGATGGTCAAATATAAATGCACCCGTAGAATTGGAATTTCGGTATTCCCAATTTTCGGTATTTCAGGATGGATCGGGACTGCGTTTTGGGCTTTTGGGCATATATTTGAGATTTTTGGGTTGTGGGCTAAAATTTGGGTCTTTGGCTTAAAATTTGTTACCCAATTTCATATCAATTGAAATTTAGGTTTTTTTTACCTACTACTAATTTGAAATTTCTTAACAATTGAAATACCAAATCATTCTTACCAAGTCAAATTGACGTTTCAAAGTTCCAAACCACTTAATTTCACACTTCTATTTCTAATATAGTCTACTCTCAAATTACTTAAATTCAACATTCAACATGCATGCATTCAAAATAAATATACATATATATATTTTCGGTTTGGTTTGGGATTCCCGAACCATTGAATATGTAATCCCGATTCCCGTACCAAAAGGTTCGGGATCAGTTTAGTATGGGTCCCAAAAATTTCGATATTATCGGTTTGGGAATTTTTCAGTATGGGGTTGAAATTTTTTTGGTTTGGTTTGGGATTTTCGGGAAATTTTTCCGTCCTATGTGTCTCTACCATATTAACAGTATAATGACAGGGTAATAAATATACATTATTTACATACTATCAATTGGGGTTATGCTCAACCCATGCGCACATTCGGCATTAGCATGAGAGAATTTATGGTCAATAAAGACACCCATTTGTATTTAGGCCATGTGTGTTGTGACACACCCCGACCCGGAATGCTCACTTGAACTCCGAATCGAGCTGTGTTGGCCGACACCTGGAAGGTGACGAAGTCATAAAGTGTAGTGATGTGGAAAATATGAATAAATTTAAACCTAAAAGTGCTTACAAGAGTGCACAGTGAGCGGGAACGAACCCATTTCACACATGATGTCAGAGCATAAGTAAAGTATAGTAAGATAGAATAAGGATTATACCCTCAAAGGTAGCCACTTATACTGAGATTTGCCAAGAATTCTCGTCGATACAAACGTTCAGCGGCTAAAACCTGGAGGGGTGAAAAACAAGGGTGAGCGGGCCTGAAAATAAAGTTTTATAAAAACCTTTATGAAAACATTGTAACCCCTCGCTGTAAAACAAATATAGTTTCTAGAAAATCATACTATGTATAAGTATGAAATCAAATGCATGCCAACAATAAATCTAGAAATATGCCACAGCAGAATATTGAAGGATGATTTGTGAAAAACATGTTCATTTAAGCAACATCTATAGCATGCTATTAACAATTAAAAGGCGGAATCATGCTTGCATGCACTTAAAAACAAAACATTAATCATGAAATTCAAAGCCTAGTAGATTGGTGAACCAAGACTCAACTCAAATCAAAGTGAGTTGAAATTTATACCTTTGTAGATTCCTCTTTGCATAAGCAAAGGCTAATCACCCAAAGAGAGGGCCTTCATTCCTTGCATCTAAAATCTATGGATTTGGATGGATGAAAAGGTTTCTCCAAGTTCCCAAAATTGAGAACCTCTAAGTCTCCACACCAAGGTTAGATTGGAGAAGAAATGAGTGACCTTGGAGTAGTGGGATTGCTAGATGCACCCTCCAAGGGGGCCGGCCTCCTAGAGAGAAAAAAAAGAGAGACATGTTCTCTCCAATTTTCTCCAAAAGAACTCTTAATGAATTTTAGGCTATAAAGTCCTTTATATAGTCCCTTCAAATAAGTGACCTAAAGAACCAAAAGCCCATTCTCTCTAACATGGCCGGCCATAAGGGTTTTATTGGGCTTTTGGGCCTTTGTGAATTAAGTTGTCATACAACTTAAGTCAATGGGCTTGACGTTCGAAGCCCATTGGGCCTTGAGGCCCAAAACTAACCCGTGGTCTTTTAACGAACTTTATTCGTTTGATTAATTAATCATATTAAATTAAACCATTTAATTATTCTTACTCATCTCCGTTGTTTCTTCAATCTTTACCTTACACGGTGTACGATCCATTAGGTTCCTTTTAGCGAGGCAGTGGGCGATTAAAACCATTTCACATCGATTGTGAATTGAAACTTACTTTCAATTCTCCCTTTAGTGATTATACACATTTAGGGCTTCCACAAACCATGAGTGACACCTAGCAGCATATCATGGTTACCCAAGCTAATCAGAAGAGGTGGAGAACCTATTCAGTTTAGGATTACAAATGCAATACGGTCTTTCTCTAATACAATACTCTTGACAACATTGTTTGGTTTGATAGTTTATTCATGTCTACTATCCAATGTGATTCGTTTGCTTATATGATTACCTTGAATGTGATTTGGAACGACTTCCTAAATCTCATTCATACTCTGGCCAGAGATTCTTAATCATATCATAGAGTATTCTCCCTCAAACAGTTTGAAGGTTAGAGATCCCTTGTTGCGCATTCATATGCCTACATGATTAGATAGCTTGACCCCAACAATGCTGTGGACACTCCAATGGAATGCCATTTAACATGATCAAAGATCAAGGACCTAACCATTGGACATCTATGATGCCTCAGGTCAAAGGACTACTTTGCATTATCCCAACCATGAGTTCTCATGTGACATGAATATGAGAACTCTTCGTTGATCGTGTTCAGTGAACTCATTCTCTATTGAGCACCTACGTACTTGTCTTGATGTCACACACACCAATGAATCGAGACTAGTCACTCTCCCTGAGAGAAGACACAGTACGTACTGATCTTAACGGACTGTCAATGCCCAATTGGCAATCCTATGATCAGGAACGTTTAGGATGTGTCTACGAAAGAATGGTCTCATGAATCTAACTTCTTTAGATTGCATTCTCCCAATCACATATTCCTTGGACTTTATCGTTTAAGCATATAACATTTATATGAGACGGCTTAAACAATAATCTTTGCCTTTGATATTAAACTAGATTAGTTTAACATGTGAAATGTCCGTAAAGTATCATCATATGATTGGTTTTAGGGCACATTTCCAACAAATATCTCAACAACAATATGAATATTATCATATGCTCAATAATCTATACTAGCACGCAAGTCAGAGTCACCTAATGTGACCTGTACGACTGCACTTATTGCTCATCCCTCTATGCTAACATACGAGTCGGAGTCACCTAATGTGACCTGTACGACTGCACCTATTGCTCATCCCTCTATGCTAACACACGCGTCAGAGTCATATAATGTGACCTGTATGACAGGGCTATGTGTAATAATATATGCTCTAGTGCTACAATCACGTGAAGGCTAGCGCTATGCGCGTCACCTACAAGTCGGAGTCGCCTAATGCGACCTGTACGACAGGGCTAGCACCTACTTGGATCCAAGGCGAGCGTGCGGTGCGAGGTGAACATCACATGAAGGACTGGCCTTGGCCTGGGGCGGGAGCACTAACACCGGGTGTAGCAATGATGAGCCACTATATGAAAATGAGCATGCCATAACTCAGCATTCTAAACAACACAATAAACTCACATGAACTTACCTGCGCATCCCGTAGGATTATCTTGGTATTTCACAACAGTGCAACATTTCTCAAAACATAATTTAATCATGGCATGAAGTGCATGAATCAATTCAAAAGCATTTTTGGAAACTATCAATCATATATATATATATATATATATATATATATATATATAAAGGAAAAGACCTTCTCACCTGAGGTTCGTGTTACAACTCCTTAGCATGAATATCGAGACGTCACGAATGATCGGCGCCTAGAACAATTATCAAATCATGTCTTAGAATTCTTATCAATAGAACACGTCACTTACATAAAACACATCCCCAAGGACATTCTAGAATGATTTGAAACCCATTGACCAAAAGTCAATCGTCGGTCAAAGGTCAGCGGTAGGGTCCATAACCCTACGTAACTCAATCCAGAAGATCCGCAACTCAGATTTCCAATTTGTAACTTCCAAAAATCCACATTATGCTTCTAGAACATCATACTAAAGTTTTATTACGATCCAATGGTTGGATCTCTGCCAATTGCAAATTCAAGTGGCGGTCAACGTTTTATTTTATGAACTTACAAATCCAATTCGGGAAGATCCGTACGTCGGATTCCCGATCTGTAAGTTTCTAATATCCACAATATTATGTACTATAATTTATTAAAGTTTGGTGACAATCCATTGGTCGGATCGTCGAATCATCTAATAACCAAGTTGTGGTCTCTATCAAAACTATGTTCAAACGATGAGATTTCATCAATCGGACTTCACATATGGAATTGAGGTAACAAATTTAGCCTAAGAAGGTCAGGGGGTGACTCAGCTTACGTGCCGCTACACGCAGTGGTTGACCGCCCCGATTCGCTGGAAAATTAAACTATTTCAAAAAATTCTCAAATTTTACAAAAATGAAGATCTCAAAGAGTATAAATGGGTGGGCTTGGATTCACCCATTTCCCTCAAACCCGCGGGAAACCCTAGAAATGGGTGGGCTTCGATTCACCCTCTTCGATGCTCCGCCGCGCCAACCAACGATTGAGACTTATTCCTGGGTTTAAGAGAAGTTGAACCATGGTGGTGCAGAAACGACGGATTGTCGCCGAGACACTCATTGAACCCACAAGTTCGTTCTCTGCAAATCTGAGCTTAAACACAGTCGGGTTTGGGTGGAAAATGGAGGGGAAGTGACGATTTGGTGAATTGTGGTGATAGATCTGTAGACATTGAAATTTCGGTGAAATAAATATTGACAATTGTATTAAAATTACAACGTCCATTCATTTCACCTACATCATACATTCATTTCACATACATCATACACTCAATTCACCTACAATATCCACTCAATTCACCTACAATATCCACTCAATTCACCTACAACAATCCACCCAATCCACCTACAACATCCAACAAAACAAAAGGATGGTGGTAATTCATTCTCAAAGTCTATAAATAGGCATTTCCATCAAAGGATCAAGGGAGGAAATTGACATACACTTTCTCTACTCTCAAGCAAATCCCGAAGAATTAAGAAAGCCCTATTCGTTCTTCGTGAAATCCTCCTTCAAGATCAAGCCCCAACGGCCCCTTGAAGAACTTCCACCAATTCAAGATCAAGCCCCGACGGCCCTTGAAGAAAGTCTTCATCATTCATCAACCGTTCATCCAGGATCAAGCCCCGACGGGCCTTGGATCAACAATACAATCCACAAATTTACACATTACGAAGATCGAATCAGAGGCTAAATTTGGAGGAGAGATTGTAACCCTTAAATCATTAATACAAATATTATTTTGTACACGTGTTCTTGTCTCGTTCATCGCAGGAATTTCCGTGTTTACAAGATCGACTTAATTCCTCATAAAACTACCCAAAAGGCATCGAAAAACATGGTGGAAGTCGACCGGGTCACACACGGGAAACGGGTCAAGGTGGATATGGGTTGACTGTGTCTCCCACTCTCTCTTTTCCCTCTTGTCCCTTCTCCTGATTGGTCCCTTCCATTTTTCTCCTCTCTTCCTGATAGGGCATCAAGCTTCTCTCATCTGATTGGGCAGCTCTGCCCAATCCCTTCCTTCCTCATGTTTCTCTTTCTCTCTGATTCCTTTCTTTTCCCTACTTAGCCACACACATGTGGTATAACAATTTAGTAATATAAAATAGTAATATAATTAAAATAGTGATTTCTTCAAAAATACTTTCGGATTCGTAGCTTCGTAAAACTTTAACCGTAGTTCTGATTTCGATTCTGCTTGCGCTTATGCTTTCGTATTGTTTAGTACTTCAAGAATACACTAAAAGAATATTTTGTACGTCTCACTATACGTTGGTCAACGAAAGTCAATACCCTCGCCTCTAGGGCATGTTTGTCAATTCACTCATTTAAAAATTAATAAAATTATAAAAGTAGGGACAGGTTGTCACATGTTGAATGTGAACTATTACTTTTTTTTAATGACAAATTAGGTTCTCATCCCTCATTTTTCTTTCTCATTAATTGAAACCTTATTTCTTTCTCATTTTTTTTATCAAGGTCCCTTGACTTATGACCATATCATTATTTGAATATAAATTATTTACATGTCATCATATATGTTAATTTTAAAAATGAAAAACTTATTAATCATTTTCAAATATATATTTTTAGTGTTTTTCATATAATTCTATTTTTGTTGTAGTCCTATTTGACTGAACTGTATAAAGGACAGATAGATAGAGGGGGCCGGCGGCAACAACAGAAAAGAGAGATTTAATTCTGAGGTGTGTATTGTATCACCCCCTTATGCCTTTATTTATAGTAGTAGGATAGCTAGAGTCCTTACCCTTTTAGGATTATATCTCTTAATAGGTAATCAACTCCTAATAGGAATATATAAGATACTCCTAGATACACTAGGATTTACACAATCATATTCCTAATTGAAGGAAAATTTGTGAAAAACATGTTCATTTAAGCAACATCAATAGCATGCTATTAACAATTAAAAGGCGGAATCATGCTTGCATGCACTTAAAAACAAAACATTAACCATGAAATTCAAAGCCTAGTAGATTGGTGAACCAAGACTCAACTCAAATCAAAGTGAGTTGAGAAATATATACCTTTGTAGATTCCTCTTTGCAAAAGCAAAGGCTAATCACCCAAAGAGAGGGCCTTCATTCCTTGCATCTAAAATCTATGGATTTGGTTGGAAGAATAGGTTTCTCCAAGTTCCCAAAATTGAGAACCTCTAAGTATCTTCACCAAGGTTAGATTGGAGAAGAAATGAGTGACCTTGGAGTAGTAGGATTGCTAGATCCACCCTCCAAGGGGGCCGGCCTCCTAGAGAGAAGGAGAGACATGTTCTCTCCAATTTTCTCCAAAAGAACCCATAATGAATTTTAGGCTATAAAGTTCTTTATATAGTCACTTCATTTAAGTGACCTAAAGAACCAAAACCCTATTTTCATCTCAAGGCCGGCCTTAGGGTGTTATTAGGCTAATTGGGCCTTTGTGAATTATTATTCATTAAGTTGTCATACAACTTAAGTCAATGGGCTTGACGTTCGAAGCCCATTGGGCCTTAAGGTCCAAAACTATCCCGAGGTCTTTAATGAACTTATTCGTTTGATTAATTAACATATTAATTAATCCTTGCCATAAATAATTAAACCATTTAATTATTCTTACTCATCTCCATTGTTTCTTCAATCTCCACCTTACACGGTGTACGATGTTGGAAATATGCCCTGAAAGTCAATCTTTGGAAGAAACCTTTCAGGACAAATGAATGGATGTATAGATGATTCTTATACATCAAATGGCAAAGACACGAATTAGGACTATCTCAATAAACGATATATGTGTTAAATAGTGTATCCATGGACAATGGATCGATTGGAGAAGTAATCTAATGATGTTAGACTACAGAGACCTTCTTCACATAACCAAATGTCCAAAAAGGTTCCTGGTCATTGGATTGTCGGAGGGATACTGACAATGCATAGATCGGTACATACTGTGTCTGCTTCAAATGGAAGGATGGAAAGTCTCATCCCATTCGTGTTGTGACACTAAGACAAGTATGTAGGTGCTCATTAAGGGAATGAGTTCACTGAACACAATCGAACGAGAGTACTTGTATGGAGGTCTACTCACATGTCAAGCAAGTAACTCAAATGGTTGGAATAATGTAAATAGTCCTTAGACCTGAGGCATCGTCGTTGTCTTGTGGTTAAGTACTTAATCTTTGATTATGTCAAACGTCACTCTATCAGAGCGTCAACGACATAGTCGGGGTTAAGCCACTTAGTCATGAAGGCAAGTGTATGCGCAACAAGGAATCTCTAATCCTCGATTAGAGAGGAAGAATACTCTAAGATATGATTCGGGAATCTTCGGCCGAAGTATCGAGCGTATTAAAAGGAAAGCGTTCCTATACGACTCAAAAGAATCATATAAGAAGAAATAATCACATTAGGGGTTTGACATAATATATCCATGCCCTAGTAATGTGATTGAGAGTATTGTATTAGAGAAGGATCGAATTACATTGTAATTCCAACGGAATAGGTTCTCCGAATAAACTTCTACATTAGCTTGGGTAGCTATGACATATGGTTAGATGTCACTCATAGCTTGTGAGTTCTTCTAGATGATTAAATGTAGTCATCAAAGAAGAAGGTGAATTAAAATGAAGTTTCAATTCACTAAGTGATTGCATTAAATATAATCAAATGAATTGATGCCAATCACCTCACTGCCTTGCTAATTAGAACCTAAAAGATTGTTCACCAATACACTATTGTAGTGAGTAATTAATGGATGATGGAAACAATTAATTGGATTAATTAAGTGTTGTGATTAATTTAGAAAGTCTAAATAAATCATAAAAGCGATAAAGATCGTTTTGGGCTTAAAGAAACGTTCGGGTTTAATTGGGCCTATTGGGCCTAAACCCATTGGGCTTTTATTCAAGCATTGGATGACTTGAAATAATAAAAGCCCAAAGCCCAAACAACACAAAGAGGGCCGGCCACTTTAGGTGAGAAAGGGTGAGATATTTAGTCAAGTTGTTGACTAGGTTTCTTTTGTCTATTTAAGGAACTTTATAAAGATATTGTTCATTAGGGTTTTTGTGAGTTTTGAACAACAAAGAGGCAAAAGAAAATAGCTCTCTTGAACCACAAAGGCCGGCCACCTTAGGGGTGTTTTTACTAACATATCTTACACCCTTTTGGTTATTCCTTCATCCTTCTCACTACACTAGTGGGTGAGGATCTTTAGAGGTTTCCTACTTTGGAAACTTGAAGAGAACCTAGGAGCACTCATTCTAACAAAGTGGAGGAGGCAAGGAGGGAAGCTAGGCTCAAGGAGTTCAAGGAACAAAGGGCTTGGAGGTGGTCCATCCTCGGTCTCAAGTCTAGATCAAGAGGTATAAGACTAAACCTTCACTTTGTTCTTCTTTATAAAATTGTTTTTGATGCATCATATATAAACCTATGAACCTTGAAGGGGATTTGCATGACTATAGCTTTGATAATATGTTATAAATGCTTCCGCTGCTTTCGTATATGAAATATGATTTGTATATGCATGATAGTCATATTGAAATCCCATTCAAGAATCTCATTAATTTCCCTTCAAGTGGTATCAGAGCCAAAGGTTTATGTATAATGTGTCCTTTTGGATTTTATGCATATGGGTATTAATGTTATGTATGACATATTATTTTGCATTCAAAATATGTTTATCTTTTGTTTTTGAATAGTTGAAAAATGTTAGTCAATAGTTGAGAAAGGTATGGATGCAAAAGTTGTTTTGTATGCATGAATGAAAATTGAGTTTTAAACTAATTTGACATATTATTTCTTCATTTAAAGTATGTTTATCTTTTGTTTTTCAATGGTTGAAAAATATAAATCAATAGTTGAAAAGATATGCATGTAAAAGTAGTTTTGTATGCATGAATGAAGAATAAGTCATGAATAAAATTTTGGAAATTTGTTCTTTGTGGTTGGCACGGTTTTGGGGATTTTTGGGCATGTGTTTGTGTTTTATTGTAAGACACTCACACATCATTTTAAAGTTAGAAAAATAGAAAACTTGTCACTTAAGTTTTTGGGTTTGAAAAATCACCAAGAATACACAAATCTTGAAAAAAGTGTTCATGGTTTTGTTCTTGGTGTTCAAAGTTTGGTTTTGGGTGAAAATGTTTTTAGTTGTTTTTCATGCATGGTTTCATGGTTTTGGATGATGTTCTTACCATCCATAACCATATTAAAACCTTTTAAAACCCTAGACTTGTCTAGGATATTTCCATCACTTTTTCATTAAAACCATTTAATGCCAAAACCAAGTGACAAGCAAATTTGGATTTTTTCTTCTTTGCATTGAATTCTTGCATGTGGGTGTGACTTCCCACCTCCCCATTGAATGGCCGGCCATCCTAGTGGGTTTACCCACTTGGGGGGTCTTTTGTAATCTTTGAAAAGTTGATATTTTATACTTTTAAGTATTTACGGTTTTACCCCTAACTTTTCTTATTTACATTTAGGCCCCTACTAACTAGAAAGTTAAAATATTTGATTTTAATTTTGTTAGTTGTTTAAACTCATAATTATATTATGCCCATATGCACTGAATCTAAATGTTTATGTTGCATTCCATTTTAATTATTTAAATGTGTTTAAGTAGTTAGAAAATGGGTGACTATGGACTTATGCCTTAAACGATAATTGAGCTATGAGAAAAGGCGCTAAAATCAAATTGTTTGAACCTTGGGAATGTGTTTTAATTACTGTTTAATTGGACCTTGTCACGTTTGACATTAATCTATCTCTCCCCTTTTTAGTATATGTAATTTATAGGAATTTGTACAAATCGGTTTGTAATTCTTATTACTTCTTAATCTCTATTCGTTAGTTGATTCCCTCTAGTGCTAGACTAGAGTTTCTTTAACTAATGGTAAGGAGACATAATTAAAAGAGGGTTTTGACATGAGATTAAAGATTAAATGGGTCCAATGCCCTAATTAGCAATGAATGATTGTCTTTCATTTCTAATGGCTCAATGAAAATGTTTTAATTGGATTGAAAAGCACGTAATTAAATTGACACAACCTCCCCGAGTTTATATTCAACAATGTTGGCTCGTTGTTGCAATAACCTAATAAGTCCATGGTCATCCAAGAGCCTAAGATAACTATAAAGTCCAATTTAAAAGGAATGCAAAAACCTTAGTAGTAGTAGTTACTTCCAATATTTGAAAAATTCGTTTTTAATATTGATTTGTTTTTCTTAAAACAAATAGTGGGAGTATCATACGCTACTAAACTATAATGAATACAATTAGTAGTTATATATATCTCCAATATTTTGAAAAATGTTTTGATATTGATTTGTTTTATGAAAACGAATAGTGGGGATATCATATGCTACTAATTTCATTAACTTTGGACTAGTAGTTATAATAGGACTATTTATTTGAATGTGATTAAATAAATAAAATGATGAGACCTTAAAATCCCTCAAACAACAATCATATTAAGTTGTAAACGTAAGAGTGCTTAGAACACTTTTTCGTGGCCTTCCACCATGGTAGGCTCTAATCGTTTATGACTTGTACACCGCCTTCACCCTATCATGGGGAAGTGACAAAGTGCATGCTTATATTCAGGAGGAGTTTATTTAAAACAATTGATGAGGTTAAGGTAGGCAACGAGTGTGGCCAACATCGTATCATCGTGAGGTCATGCTTGAACCCCTAGCTAAACCGGCATGGTGGGAAAGAACTTAACTAAGAGAGATGATGCCAACATCGTATCATCGTGAGGCATTATTTTCTAGAGGCCAAAAAGATGGGTAATCACAAGAGGTTGTTGTGAATGGGTAATTGTACCCTCTCATTATTATTGTTGCTAGCCGACATCGTATCATCGTGAGGTGGGCTTGGTAATAGTGAGCCTCCCATAACCCGCTAGGAGCTTTCTTTGAAATCTCCCGGATTCCATTATGGGGGATATGGAATTTGCCAAAAATGGTGGGTGGTGTCATTCGGTTTAAAGACCCGAATCGTTTGACTTAATCAACAATCAATCTAATTATTTTATTGTTTATGTATATAGATATGGTTGGAAGCACACTCGCGGAAATACTCGACAAGCATTGCCTAGAGGGGCACAATTTCCCATCATGGTATCGTAATGTCAAGATTCTCCTAACATTGGAGAAGATTGTTTACGTACTAGACAAGGCTCCACCTCACATACCCCTTAGCCCTGAGGCTACTGAGGATGAACGTGCTAAGTATGACAAGCACGTTGAGGATGATATACAAGCCAAGTGCTATCTGTTGGCTTCCATGAATGAGGAGCTACAGAGACAGCACGAGGGCATGGAAAGTGCATTTTCCATAATACTCCATCTTACGGAGTTATATGGTGAAGGGACGCGCAACCGTCGCTTTAGCACTGTCTGTGAACTTGTAAAGACCAAGATGGTCAAGGGGGCTCCAGTACATCAACATGTACTGAAGATGATAGGATTCATTGAACAATTGGAGAACCTTGGTACTCCACTTGACGGGGAATTGGCCCAGGACTTCATATTGGCTTCTCTTTCTGATTCATTCGCGCAGTTCGTAATGAACTACAATATGAATAAGATGGATAGTACTCTCTCTGAGTTACTAAATATGTTAGTAACTGCCGAGAAGACTATGAAGAAAGAGAGCGTTGTAGGGACTGCTGCAGTAGCCTACAACAAGCCATCCTCTTCCAAGGCCAAGCCGCAAGGCAAAGGCAAAGGGAAGGAGAAGAAGTCCCCCACTCCTAAGCCGAAAGGAGGAGTGAGGAAAAAGAAGGCAAAAGAGCCCAAAGGGACTTGCCACCACTGTGGAAAGGAAGGGCATTGAAGGAGGAATTGCAGGTTATACCTTGCAAGCCTTAAGGACAAGCCACAAGGTATGGTTGATGTTCTTATCTTCAATTCTAAATGTTAGATCTTCTAAATATTTATATTTGATATAAAGTGCTAATCACTTGTATAATTGTATATAGGTGGAGAAGCCAAGTAGAAGATGAACAAGCAAGGAAAATGTGGTGAAGGGTTCGGCCACTATATTTTTTGCTTACTACTTAGGAAGTTTGTTAGGCATTAAAGATTGTCTTTAAGCTTTCTTATTTTGTTAAGAACTTATTATGTGGCTTCATATGATGGAAAGTCACTATTAATGCCTAAATGTATAAAGGTATTTAAATTAGTCTCTAAATGTATAGAGCTAATATTTTTTTTGTATTAAACATTATGAATGTTTGAAATATCATATTAATGTAATGTGATGAATGCCTTTTTAATATACTATTTCCTTAAAGTAGTGTTATGAATTGAAAATTGTCTTGTTGTATCCTAGATGAGATACAAGAGTTATATCACTTATTGTAATATGATAACCAAACTTTAGATTTATCAATTATGGATAGATCTCGCATGTAGGACATAAAAGGATACAATGAATCTTTAGATTTGGTTCCAATTGTCTACCTATGAGTTCTATATGAATTGACAAAAGTCTAGAGATTCCTTTCTTGAAGAAAAGGAAGATCACATTATAATGATATAAATGATAAGAACAACGTTTCTTATATGGTTGTCACTTGAAATACAATGATCAAGATCACTCTTGATTCAATTAGTAGTTTTGAACAACTAATTGGGCATTGTTTAAAAGGTTTTAAAATGTCAATTGTATTAGTGATTAAACCAAGAAAGAAGTGTCTAAATCTATAAAATGTTTAAAGACTTTAGTCACTTGATAACAAGACATTAACTTAGTGAAGATTGAAACAAATAAGCTTGAAATGTTTTAAAGCTACTACACAATGTCTTATACCAATATAATCCACTTTTATACATTTTGTATGTATGAAATGATTTCTCATTTAAAGTCATGAGAAATAGTGGGAGGTGTGAAAATGGATATAAACTTGAATATGATTGGTTTATAGTTGTCTAAAGAATAATAGTACTTGACTATTATTAAAGAGTTTGCAATTTTAATTGTTAAAGGACTCAAGCTCTTCAAACGTTAAAATTCCATGTTGTGTGACATTCTAAAGAATAGTCTTTGAATGTTGGTTTCGTCAACCTAGCATAAAATGGTTATATGTTGGGAGTTGTCCATCATTCTCTTTTATGAGAACAAGCTAATAAGAAAGCATTTGGACAAGTTGATAAAACAAAAGGGAATTATTTTCAAAATGAGTCACAACATATGGTTTAACAAAGAGACAATCCAAATTCAACATCTCATGTAACGATATTGCTCTATGTAGTTTTGATAATGAATTATATCAACCACCTAGAAGGAATGGTTGAATTTCTATATCCTTAGTAGGAGCCATACTTCCACTAAAGACTTGGATAATTCTTATATGACTACATTCAAGGTCTTAGTATGACTAAAACTTGAAATATGGTGTATGACACCATATAATGAATAGACTTAATAAAGTAAGTCACACATTTCAAGGAATTACTTGAGAAGAAATTCTTTTGTGTATGATTCGTTTAAATAAACTTGTGTTAGCTAGAGTTGTTGATATTCTCAAAATAGTTAAGACATCATCAATAAGCTAAATGGATCTTAATGATTGTCAATAGATCCAAGACAAGTTAAAGGGAGCAATATGCATTCAAATCAAGAAAATATAATTGTTAATTTTTTGAATGAATGCTAAGTTACGACAAGGCCAGTGGGAGTGATGTTATAATTTGAGCAACATGATGTAGATAAAGTCTATTTGATAGACTTGACTAAACATAGATATTACTCGAAAATTGACAAAACATGACACGGTCAATTTTGAAGTATGGACTTGAAATTGGACTTATTGATATAGCAAGGCTATCTCAATAATGTTATATGGGAATTAAATCTCAAATGTTGAAGATTTAAGAAAGCATTTTCCTATGTGATATTAAGTCACTTTCATAACCCTTATAATGAATGTGTCATAAAATCACAAAAGGGACGCATGTATTGACTTGTGAAGTAGATATCCAAAGGTGAAGAAACCACTGAGTTTATCACTTTAAGATATTACTATATCCCAGGATCAGAACCAAAGCAACTGATAGAGTATTATTGTCTTTAAGAAAGAAACATCAGAGTGGGACTCTGGAAGCGTGCATTCACTTAAGTTGTTAACCAAAGTGAAGATAAGCCATTTTAACAAATGGAACTTCATAATGGATGAAGTACTAATCATATGAATGAATTGTTAGTATTGTACTACAATGGTCTCAAGGTTGGAGCAAAGTTTGTATAAAGTATACAAACGAAATATATGTCGATATATAGTTTTAGAAACTGCTTCAAAAGGTGTTTTGAATGGAAGGGGTTCTTTTAGAACCAATGATTGAATCCAAACCATAAGGTCGTTAGTAGGGTACTACGACGTAATGGGGCGATAGCTCAAGCCATGGAATCAAGGTCTCATCAAAATATTCGAACACAATAAAGAGACATCATCAAATATTTTGGAAACATTTGATAAGAAAATCCCTTTTAAATAAAAGGGGGTTAATACATAACCAAGTTAACCTACGAGCATAAGCTCTCTCGACTAGATGTATAAGATACACTAGTGATTGACTTTAGTGCAAGTGGGAGATTGTTGGAAATATGCCCTGAAAGTCAATCTTTGGAAGAAACCTTTCAGGACAAATGAATGGATGTATAGATGATTCTTATACATCAAATGGCAAAGACACGAATTAGGACTATCTCAATAAACGATATATGTGTTAAATAGTGTATCCATGGACAATGGATCGATTGGAGAAGTAATCTAATGATGTTAGACTACAGAGACCTTCTTCACATAACCAAATGTCCAAAAAGGTTCCTGGTCATTGGATTGTCGGAGGGATACTGACAATGCATAGATCGGTACATACTGTGTCTGCTTCAAATGGAAGGATGGAAAGTCTCATCCCATTCGTGTTGTGACACTAAGACAAGTATGTAGGTGCTCATTAAGGGAATGAGTTCACTGAACACAATCGAACGAGAGTACTTGTATGGAGGTCTACTCACACGTCAAGCAAGTAACTCAAATGGTTGGAATAATGTAAATAGTCCTTAGACCTGAGGCATCGTCGTTGTCTTGTGGTTAAGTACTTAATCTTTGATTATGTCAAACGTCACTCTATCAGAGCGTCAACGGCATAGTCGGGGTTAAGCCACTTAGTCATGAAGGCAAGTGTATGCGCAACAAGGAATCTCTAATCCTCGATTAGAGAGGAAGAATACTCTAAGATATGATTCGGGAATCTTCGGCCGAAGTATCGAGCGTATTAAAAGGAAAGCGTTCCTATACGACTCAAAAGAATCATATAAGAAGAAATAATCACATTAGGGGTTTGACATAATATATCCATGCCCTAGTAATGTGATTGAGAGTATTGTATTAGAGAAGGATCGAATTACATTGTAATTCCAACGGAATAGGTTCTCCGAATAAACTTCTACATTAGCTTGGGTAGCTATGACATATGGTTAGATGTCACTCATAGCTTGTGAGTTCTTCTAGATGATTAAATGTAGTCATCAAAGAAGAAGGTGAATTAAAATGAAGTTTCAATTCACTAAGTGATTGCATTAAATATAATCAAATGAATTGATGCCAATCACCTCACTGCCTTGCTAATTAGAACCTAAAAGATTGTTCACCAATACACTATTGTAGTGAGTAATTAATGGATGATGGAAACAATTAATTGGATTAATTAAGTGTTGTGATTAATTTAGAAAGTCTAAATAAATCATAAAAGCGATAAAGATCGTTTTGGGCTTAAAGAAACGTTCGGGTTTAATTGGGCCTATTGGGCCTAAACCCATTGGGCTTTTATTCAAGCATTGGATGACTTGAAATAATAAAAGCCCAAAGCCCAAACAACACAAAGAGGGCCGGCCACTTTAGGTGAGAAAGGGTGAGATATTTAGTCAAGTTGTTGACTAGGTTTCTTTTGTCTATTTAAGGAACTTTATAAAGATATTGTTCATTAGGGTTTTTGTGAGTTTTGAACAACAAAGAGGCAAAAGAAAATAGCTCTCTTGAACCACAAAGGCCGGCCACCTTAGGGGTGTTTTTACTAACATATCTTACACCCTTTTGGTTATTCCTTCATCCTTCTCACTACACTAGTGGGTGAGGATCTTTAGAGGTTTCCTACTTTGGAAACTTGAAGAGAACCTAGGAGCACTCATTCTAACAAAGTGGAGGAGGCAAGGAGGGAAGCTAGGCTCAAGGAGTTCAAGGAACAAAGGGCTTGGAGGTGGTCCATCCTTGGTCTCAAGTCTAGATCAAGAGGTATAAGACTAAACCTTCACTTTGTTCTTCTTTATAAAATTGTTTTTGATGCATCATATATAAACCTATGAACCTTGAAGGGGATTTGCATGACTATAGCTTTGATAATATGTTATAAATGCTTCCGCTGCTTTCGTATATGAAATATGATTTGTATATGCATGATAGTCATATTGAAATCCCATTCAAGAATCTCATTAATTTCCCTTCATACGATCCATTAGGTTCCTTTTAGCGAGGCAGTGGACGATTAAAACCATTTCACATCGATTGTGAGTTTCAATTCTCCCTTTAGTGATTATACACGTTTAGGGCTTCCACAAACCATGAGTGACACCTAGTAGCATATCATGGTTACCCAAGCTAATCAGAAGAGGTAGAGAACCTATTCAGTTTAGGATTACAAATGCAATACGGTCTTTCTCTAATACAATACTCTTGACCGCATTGTTTGGTTTGATAGTTTATTCATGTCTACTATCCAATGTGATTCGTTTGCTTATATGATTACCTTGAATGTGATTTGGAACGCCTTTCCTTAATCTCATTCATACTCTGGCCAGAGATTTTAATCATATCATAGAGTATTCTCCCCCAAACGGTTTGAAGGTTAGAGATCCCTTGTTGCGCATTCACTTGCCTCTATGGCTAAGTGGCTTAACCCCAACTATGCCGTGGACACCCCGATGGGGTGACTTTGACATAATCAAAGATCAAGGACTTAACCACAAGACAACTGTGATGCCTCAGGTCAAAGGACTACTTTGCATTATCCCAACCATGAGTTCTCATGTGACATGAATATGAGAACTCTTCGTTGATCGTGTTCAGTGAACTCATTCTCTATTGAGCACCTACATGCTTATCTTGATGTCACACACACCAATGACTCGAGACTAGTCACTCTTCCTGAGAGAAGACACAGCACGTACTGATCTTAATGTTGGAAGTATGCCCACAAAGCCACTCATTTGATGTAATAGCTTTTTGGAATACTTAATGTATTAAACTTTTATAAGTTTAATGGAGGGCAAAGCTTATTGTTAATCACTATTTATTGTATCATGTGTTTAAGCAATAAGGGAATCCAAGGAATGTATTTGGTCTAAGAGATAAGTGATCTAAATGAGTTTGATTAACGAGACCTTTCTCTTATGTTCATTCCTAAAAAGTTCCTAGCCATAGGATTGCCAATTGGGGATTGACAATCCGCTAAGGTTAGTATGTGTTATGTTGACTCAAGCGTGAGTATGACTAGTCTCAAGTCATTTGGTGTTGGACACTAAGACAAACACATAGGTGCTCGAAAGAGTAATCGAGTACACTGAACTACGATCAAAAGAGAGTTCGAACATACATGTCATGTATGAACTCTAAAGTTACAATATGCAAAGTAGTCCTTTGACCTGAGGCATCATAGATGTCTAATGGTTAGGTCCTTGATCTTTAATCATGTCAACGGCATTCCCTCGGAGTGTCCACGGCATTGTTGGGGTCAAGCTATCTAGTCATGTAGGCATATGAATGCACAACAAGGGATCTCTAACCTTCCATGGTGGAAGGGGAATACTCTAAGATATGATTCTAAAGTCTTTGGCCAAAGCAAATGAATATGACTTAGGAAGTTTGTTCCAAATCATATTCAAGGGAATCATATAGGAAAGTATCACATTGGATAGTAGACATGAAACAAACTATCACTCAAACAATGTGATTAAGAGTATTGTATTAGAGAAGGACCGTATTGCATTGTAGTTGTAACTGGATAGGTTCTCCAACCACTTCTAATTAGCTTGGGTAACCATGACATACTGCTAGGTGTCACTCATGGTTTGTGGAAGCCCTAAATGATTAGCAAACACTAATCATTAAGGGAGAATTGAAATGTGGTTTCAATTCACAATCGATCGTTAAGAGTAACATCGCCCACTGCCTCGCTAATTGGAACCTAATGGATCGTACACCGAGTAAGGATGTATGTGAAGAAATTAAATGAAATGGATAAGCAATTAAATGGTTTAATTGAAGAATGGTCAACATTAATTAATTAGTTAATTAATTTTACGAAAGGTTCGTATTGGGCTTTTAAGTTAGTTTGGGCTTCGGGGTCCAAAATGGTTTTGGTCCACTAGGCCCATTATGTTTAAGTTGTATGACAACCAAAACAAATATGGGCATTTAGCCCAATAACAAAAGGGGGCCGGCCATAGCAAGGGTAGTGGGAATTTTTGCTTAATTGCAAGTTTGCCACTAACCTAAGAGATGAAGTATAAAGCCATCTTTATAGCTTTGTTTCTCATTAGGGTTTTCTAAAAGAAATTGGGTGAAACATTTTTCTCTCATTTTTCTACATAGAGGCCGGCCACTTAGAGGATTTTTACTAGCATCTAAAATCTCTCTAAGTCATCCATCTCATCTTCACAAGATACATCTTTGGTGAAGAGACTTAGAGACACTATACTTTTGGTGTTTTTGGAGATCCTTTCCTCACAACCTCAAGGAGCAAAGGAGCACACAAAGGAAGGAAATTCACAAGCAATATCCAAGGAGCTTGGAGGTGACTTGAAGGCCATCCACTTGGGTGAATCCCTTGTGTAAACAAGGATGAGCTTCAAGGGTAATGAAACTCTAAATTCTTCCTTCTCTTTAATATTGTTAAAGAGTCTTTTGGTTCACCATATACTAGGCTTTGAAAGTCATGGGTTTATGAATTGTTTTTGGATGCATGCCTACTTTAATGTGTTAATAGCTTGCATGTGTATTCAAATGTTCATACTTGTTCTTAGCTAGGACAAAATTTTTCCTTCACTTAACGGACTGTCAATGCCTAATTGGCAATCCTATGATCACGAACGTTTAGGATGTGTCTACGAAAGAATGGTCTCATGAATCTAACTTCTTTAGATCGTATTCTCCCAATCACATATTCCTTGGACTTTATCGTTTAAGCATATAACATTTATATGAGACGGCTTAAACAATAATCTTTGCCCTTGATATTAAACTAGATTAGTTTAACATATGAAATGTCCGTAAAGTATCATCATATGATTGGCTTTAGGGCACATTTCCAACAATCTCCCACTTGCACTAGAGCCAATCAGCTTGGTCATCAGTGATGATACCTCTTCTGTAGTCATTTCATAAATGGCTGAGTAGTAGGCATAGACAATGGATATCTATATGTTATCCATAGAAGCAACCTTGAGAATAACGACGTTAACATTATACATGATTCTCAATCATGTGGTTCAGTCTCTCATATGAGTTCGGATCTTGATGAGACCTTGATTCCTTGGCTTGAGCTATCGCCCCATTAGTGTCGTAGTGTCGGTACACTAGAGACACTTTCTGGTTGGAACCGAATATAGAGTTCATTAATGAACTCTCCCATCCAAACAACATTGTTGTAAACTTCTATATGGCAATATATTTTGCATTCATAATGGAACACACTAAAGTCATTACTTTAATGTTTCCATCCAAATATCTCTTTAGTCATAATAAAGAGATATATGTTAATCTCTTTATTCATAATGAAGAAACATTCAATGATGGATTAGATTCATAATCTAATACATTTACGCTTCCTTTACGTTACTCTAATTCTTCCTCATTCTTTGAGGAATCTATCCTTTAGTATTTCTTAAATACTTAAGGATTCACTTGACAGTTGCCGTGGTTCTGATCCTGGGTTTGCATTGATATTGTTTTGTACCGATCTAGGTACAATTCATATCAACGTTTTTCATACAATATGAAATACGTAAATCACCTTTCTGCGTATGCATAAAGGATTCTATTTATGCATTATTTCTTTGGGAGTCAAAGGGCACATTCCCTTTGAGAAGAGCAACTTCCTAGTCTCACTAGAGTTGTCTTTCTAATTGAAGTTTATCATTATATGAGAAACTTCCTAGCATCTTTTGTCTATTTTAGGGATTGATATAATCCAATTATATCTTGAAATCTATCATTATAGATTTCCATCCCATGTATATAGACTATGTCTCCCATATACATTCTATCTTTATAGAATGTTTAAAGTCATAACTTTAACGAATGTTTAAAGTCATAACTTTAACGAAGAAGTATTCTTTTCATTTCCAAAATTAATATATCATATATGTGTATATATATATATATATTCTAATTTAGGAACATGATTAACTCCCACTAATCTTTTGTAAATCTAGTAAACAAAAGATTCATTTACATCTTTATGAGAAATCAAACGATTTGATCTTTCTCTCATAAGACGCTTATGGCTCCCACTAGCTTGTTTAAGATTCATGATGGATGGATCTTTACAACTTACATGTCTTGTGATTCATAGTTTTAGACATATATTATCAAGACTATCTTAATAATGGTTTCGGAAACCCATATTATGTCCAAACATTGAATCACCATTTAGTTGTAGCTAGCAATCTTCGAATTAATTGAAACTAAGACTACGTCAAAATTGGTTCCTTCAAAGTCAACCAATCTCTTTGATTGTAGTCACCTAAAGCTACCAATTAGCTATAAAGGTTTCATTATTTCGGGTCAAATGGTACTTTACCATTTCCTTGAGTATATATCGTATATACACTCAATGTAGTCATAAGGATTTTCATTCTTATTTCTTTCGGATTAAGAGGTGCAACTCTATGACATAGTCATAAAGTTCAAACCATTCAACTGAGACGGTTTATAAATCCTTCTTGACTACCTTGGAGCTTGTGGTATAGGAACTAGGTTGTTATATTTGTTGATTATCATCTTGTCTCTCAAAGAACCCATTCTTTGAGTTCTATCTTTCGTTCATTGCTCTATCTTAGGCAAATCATATTGTAGGATTACAATGAACTACCCAACAAACAACATTTGTTAGTTGGTTTATAGAAGTGATATCCAAATGTTAATTTAAGGATATTCACAAGATAATTCTCAAACAAATATTGCTTATTGGCACACAACCCCAAATCTTAACATGATTAAGATTTGTCTTTCTTTCCAACTACATCCTATGGAGTCATGAATTTTTTTTTTTTTTGGAAGATCTTCTAATTGACAATCATATTGTTTTAGAAGTATATATCCTATATATGGGTAATTGATAATATCCAACGAACTAAATCTTATTCAAGTTCGTTCTTCTCCTTATGGAGAAATCCATTATCATATGATGCTTCTTTCCTTGATATCTTTCAAGAAAACTATTCTAAGGTGTTACCATTCCTTGGATCAAATCTAAGGATGTAAATACTTTAGACGTCTTACTCATCAACTTACATTTCTTGAATTCTTTGAAACCTTTTGCAAAGTATTCGGACTTGTGTTTATTTAAAATAAACTATAGTCCAACCGAGGGTGATCTTCGGTGAATGTCATACAACGTGAGTAATATTATGTTGTGGACAAGTGCCACTAACATCTAAGTGAATTAACCTCAACAACTTTGTGATTCTTTATTCTTTCCGAAAGAATAAAGATTCAAACATTTTGCCTCTATACAATTTTAACAAGAAGGCATTGGATCCGGATCTAACGATCCAAAGTATCCATCTATGACTAACTCGTAATTTATGTTTTTAGAGGTATCACAACTTTAGTTGAGATTAGTCACTACCTTGCAACCTTTTGGGTTTTAAGCATCGTTATATTCTAAACAGTTAACACTACCAAATCATCTCTACTATAGAGATAATCAATTAGATTACTATAATCCAACCATTGATTAATAAAGAACAATGTTTTGTCAAACAAAACATTCATCCATCTCTACTTATAGTGACGGAATTAAGTTCCTTAAATTTGGAATGTAAAGACAATCTTTAGTTTTTCCAATTTCTTTGGTAGTTCATATGAGGAAGTAAGTACCATCTGCTTTCGCAGAGATCTATATTTGATTCACTTTCCGAATGTGAAGTACTTTCTCTTATCTCATTAATCTTCTACTTCTTATTAGCCACACTTTTACAACGATTGTAAAACATTGTTACTAATACGGAATCAAGCATTCAAGTAGAAGAACCAACTGTTTTGAACTATTCAAGAACAATTTACAACACCTTCGAAAGGTGTGTTCTTGACACTTGCAAGACATTTCTTGCAAATACCCCTTCCGATGTCCATCCTTTCATAAAGAAAGTTTGTTCCCTTGGAGTTTATTTTGCCTTCTTCATTTGACTTCTCCTTTGACTACCATAGTCAAGGTCCCTAAACTCCCACTATCTCTCTTGAAACTTATTTCAATTGTATTATACACATCAAACATTTTGGAGAGCATGTGTTTATTGTTCACTACATAGTTTACAATAAACTTAGTGAACCATTAGGATAGGGACATAAAGGTGAAGTCCTTGCCTAGTTTCCGTTTCTTTAAGTGGTGTAACACTTCAACACTCAATGATTCGAAATCATCATAAGTCCATGTTGATGGACTATTTTTGTCAACCAACCATTATGTTCTAAACATAATTACAAACTTTCAAGAGTTGTTTAAGGCAACTCTAATTTCTTCATACAACAATTTGTAAGTGAAGAATCATGGCACATAAAGTGTCCATGCCATTGTGCTTTCTTCTCAAGTTCTTTGTTCATTTAACAAAGAAACAAGCACTAGTGTTTGTATTGACTAAGGGTTGTTCAAAGCAACTCTTATTTCTTCATACAACGATTTGTAAGTGAAGAACTAATAACACTAAAAGTGTCCTTTTCTTTATGCTAATCTTCGTAAGTTCCTTTGTTCATTTAACAAAGGATTAAGCATTAGTTGTTTTGTGTTGTCCTCTTTATGATAGACTTATCTAACATGTTCTTTCAATGATTCATTATCAATAGGAAGATTGTGAGGATGAGACTACTTAGGTACATGCACAATCCTTTTAAGACAATCTTTGGGATTGTGTTACCAAGTCCGGAAACTAAAGCATTCGGCTTTTCTTTGTCAAGTTTTGGATAGCGTTTGCAAATATATTGGTAAACAAATACATAACGAATATAAATTGATTGATTTTAAGCCATTTGATTTGGGTCTTTAAATCAAATAGCACCACCCACTATTTTTGGCAAATTCCATATCCCTCATTGGAATTCGAGAGTTTTGGAGGAAACTCTTAGTAGGGTATGGGAGACTCACCATTACCAAGCCCACCTCACAATGATATGATGTTGGCTAGCATTAATAATAATGAGAGAGTACACTTACTCATTTGCATCTCTTGCAAGTACCCATCAATTTGGCCTCTAGAAAATGTCACCTCACAATGATATGATGTTGGCTCCATTTCTCTTAGTTAAGTCATTCCCACCATGCTTAGTGCGTGAAGGGGTTCAAGAATAGCCTCACGATGATACGATGTCGGCCATCCTCGTTGCCTACACTCACCTCATCAAGTATGTATATAGTGTTGGAAATGTGCCCTAAAGCCAATCATATGATGATACTTTACGGACATTTCACATGTTAAACTAATCTAGTTTACATATAAAAGGCAAACATTATTGTTTGAGGCGTCTCATATAAATGTTATATGCTTAAACGATAAAGTCCAAGGAATATGTGATTGGGAGAATGCAATCTAATGAAGTTAGATTAATGAGACCATTCTTTCGTAGACACATCCTAAACATTCCTGATCATAGGATTGCCAATTGGGCATTGACAGTCCGTTAAGATCAGTACGTGCTATGTCTTCTCTCAGGGAGAGTGACTAGTCTCGAGTCATTGGTGTGTGTGACATCAAGACAAGTACGTAGGTGCTCAATAGAGAATGAGTTCACTGAACACGATCAACGAGGAGTTCTCATACTCATGTCACATGAGAACTCATGTTTGGGATAATGCAAATTAGTCCTTTGACCTGAGGCATCACAGTTGTTGTCTTGTGGTTAAGTCCTTGATCTTTGATTATGTCAAAGTCACCCCATCGGGGTGTCCACGACATCATTGGGGTTAAGCCACTTAGTCATGGAGACAAGTGAATGTGCAACAAGGGATCTCTAACCTTCAAAATGGTTTGAGGGAGAATACTCTATGATATGATTAAAATCTCTGGCCAGAGTATGAATGAGATTGGGGAATGCGTTCCAAATCACATTCAAGGTAATCATAAAATGCAAATGAATCACATTGGATAGTAGACATGAATAAATAAACTATCAAACCAAACAATGTGGTCAAGAGTATTAGATTAGAGAAAGACCGTATTGCATTTGTAATCCTAAACTGAATAGGTTCTCTACCTCTTCTGATTAGCTTGGGTAGCCATGATATGCTGCTAGGTGTCACTCATGGTTTGTGGAAGCCCTAAACGTGTGTAATCACTAAAGGGAGAATTGAAAGTAAGTTTCAATTCACAATCGATGTAAAATGGTTTTAATCGCCCACTGCCTCGCTAAAAGGAACCTAATGTATCGTACACCGTGTAAGGTGGAGATTGAAGAAACAAAGGAGATGAATAAGAATAATTAAATGGTTTAATTATTTATGGCAATGATTAATTAATATGTTAATTAATCAAACGAATAAGTTCGTTAAAGACCTCGGGATAGTTTTGGACCTTAAGGCCCAATGGGCTTCGAACGTCAAAGCCCATTGACTTAAGTTGTATGACAACTTAATGAATAAAGATTCACAAAGGCCCAAAAGCCCATATCCATTTAGTGTTGAATTAGGGTTTTTGGTTCTTTAGGTCATTTAAAGAAGTGACTATATAAAGAACTTTATAACCTAAAATTCATAAGTTGTTGATTTTAGAGAAAATTGGTGAGAACACAAAGCTTCCATTTCTCTCTAAGAGGCCAACCACCTTGGGGGATATTGTCTAGCAATTCTATTTCCTCAAGGTCACTCATTTCCTCTCCAATCCAACCTTGGTGTAGAATCTTTAGAGGTTCTCTATTTTGGGAACTTGGAGAATCCTATTCTTTCAACCAAATCCATGGAGCTAAGAAGCAAGGAATGAAGGCCCTATCTCTTGGGTGATTATCCTTTGCATATGCAAAGAGGAATCTACAAAGGTAAATATTTCTCAACTAATAAATGTTGATTTAAAAGTTGAGTCAAGGTTCACCAATCTACTAGGCTTTGAATTTCATGGTTGATGTTTTGTTTTTGAGTGCATGTAAGCATGATTCCGCCTTTAATTTGTTAATTGCATGCTATTGATGTTGCTCAAATAAACATATTTTTCACAAAATTTCCTTCAAGTGGTATCAGAGCCTAGGTCTAGTAGTTGGTGAATCATTTTGGGTTTTGTAGTTCATAGTTTTTGATTTAAAAGTTGTAATATGTTACAAGCTTTATTCTTGTTTCTTTGAATGTAAATTTTGTTAGAAAATTTGCCATCTCAAATGTTGTAGATGTAGTTCATATGAGCATGAATTTTGGAGCTAAAATTTGGTGCCATGTTTTTGGGGAAATTCGGCCAAATCCAAAGGGTGATTTTTTGGGTTCATGTTTGTCTTGTTAAAATGGTTTTAAAGTGACTTTTGGAACCCCTAAGTACCCTAGGATGTTAACCCTCTTTTGAGTGATGAAAATTTGAGTTTTGGTGAGTGAAAACATTCATGGAGCTATTATGAGTTTTCATGAGTGTTCTTCAATGTTCTTGAAGTTCTTGCCAAGAACAAAAAGTTTTGAAGTTTTGATTCAAAATGTTTTATGTTTTTACATAAAGTTTTGGTTTAATTTTAGTGGGTGATTTTAGTGGGTGATGATTATTTGTAAAGTATTATTAATGGTTTTAATGGTAGACAAACTTTTTTAAAAGTTTGACATAAATTCAATTAATGGCTATAATGGTAGACAAACTTTTTTAAAAGTTTAACATAAATTCAAAATATTTCATCTTTACCTCACCTAACAAAACCCACTTACAAAAACTTTGTAAAAATCATATTTTTTCTATCATGGCCGGCCACCCTAATAGAATAGGGTATTTTTGGGTCTTTTATTCAATTACATAAAGTTTTGATACTTTTGTGTATTTGCACTTTGGCCCAAAAGTTTACGTTTGTACGTTAAGGCCCAAAAACGTTAAAGGACAAATTGTTTTGCTCCTTTAATGAAGTTTTTTTGTATTTGTTGAAATTTTTGGGTTCTAGTTGTAATTACATGAAGTAGTGGACTTTTGTGTTTTTACAAAGTGACCCCAAAAGTTTGTGTTTCGCAATATAGCCCAAAAAGTTGTGGTTATTGCATGATGGCCCAAATTAAGTAGGGAACAAAAATTGTTTTGTCTCTTTAAATGAGAATTGGATTTTCATTTCATTTAGCTCCATTTAAATCAATTTTATGGATACAAAAACCAAATGAAAATGTTGCATTCAATTTAATTAATTAAAGTGTTGATTAATTAAAGGGTGATTATGAACCTAAGCCTACGATAATTGAGCTATGTGAAAGGCCGTTTCAAATTTGTTTGAACCATGGGAATGTGTAGATTAATTTTGGTTGTAATTTGATTTGATCAAATGTTGTAAAAGAGCATAAGCTCTTCTTTACTTTAAAGTAATTTGAATTATGCAAATGTTGTAAAGAGCATAAGCTCTCTTTTACTTTGAAGTACTTCTTTCTTGCTTTATTTGATATGCATGAAAATGAAGTAGTTGGGTCCAACGCCCCTAGGAACAACACGCCTTAATGTGATTAAACGCGTAACTAAAATCAATCTCCATCCCTAGTCCGAGATTCAACACTAGGCTCGTGTTGAATCTAAACAAAGGTTCATAGTCATCCTAAGGCCCTAAGGCAACTATATAGTCCATCAAATGAATGCAAACCTTATGTTAGTAGTATCATATACTCTTGCTTTAAAAACCATTTTATAAGTATAGTGGGAGTATTATATACAACTAAATTGAATCAAATGGACCAATAGTTGTAATAGGACCAAAATTGTTTTAATAAAGATTAAAATGAATATGTTTATGTGATGAGACCTAAAACCCTCAACCAAACCATTATTAAGTTGATAAGCGTGAGAGTGCTTAGAACACTCTTTCGTGGCCTTCCACCGTGGTGGGATCCAATCGTTTATGACTTGTACACCGGCTTCACCCTATCATGGGGGAGTACAAAGTGCATGCTTATACTCAGGAGGAATCCATAAACATATGATGAGGTTAGTGTAGGCAACGAGGATGGCCGACATCGTATCATCGTGAGGCTATTCTTGAACCCCTTCACGAACTAAGCATGGTGGGAATAACTTAACTAAGTGCAATGGCGCCGACATCGTATCATCGTGAGGCAACATTCTCTAGAGGCCAAATTGATGGGTACTTGCATTAGTTGCAAATGAGTAAGTGTACTCTCTCATTATTATTAATGCTAGCCAATATCATATCATTGTGAGGTGGGCTTGGTAATAGTGAGTCTCCCATAACCTACTAAGAGTTTCCTCCAAAACTCTCGAATTCCAATGAGGGATATGGAATTTGCCAAAAATAGTGGGTGGTGCTATTTGATTTAAAGACCCGAATCAAATGGCTTAAAATCAATCAATTTATATTCGTTATGTATTTGTTTACCAATATATTTGCAAACGCTATCCAAAACTTGACAAAGAAAATCCGAATGTTTTAGTTTCCGGACTTGGTAACACAATCCCAAAGATTGTCTTAAATGGATTGTGCATGTACCTAAGAAGTCTCATCCTCACAATCTTCCTATTGATAATGTATCATTGGAAGAACATGTTAGAAATGTCTATCATGAAGAGGACAACACAAACAACCAATGCTTATTCCTTCGTTATATGAACAAAGGAACTTATGAACAAATAAGAGTTGCCTTGAACAACTCTTGAAAGTTTGTAATTATGTTTAGAACATAATGGTTGGTTGACAAAAATAGTCCATCAACATGGACTTATGATGATTTTGAATCATTGAGTGTTGAAGTGATAAACCACTTAACGAGACGGAAACTAAGCTAGGACTTCACCTTTATGTCCCTATCCTAATGGTTCACTAAGTTTATTGTAAACTATGTAGTGAACAATAACCACACACTCTCCAAAATGTTTGATGTGTATAACACAATTGAAAAAGGTTTCAAGAGAGATAGTGGGAGTTTAGGGACCATGACTATTGTAGTCAAAGGAGAAGTCAAATGAAGAAGATAAAATTAACTCCAAGGGAACAAACTTTCTTTATGAAAGGATGGACATTGGAAGGGGTATTTGCAAGAAATGTCTTGCAAATGTCAAGAACACACCTTTCGAAGGTGTTGTAAATTGTTCTTGAATAGTTCAAAACAGTTGGTTCTTCTACTTGAATGCATGATTCCGTATTAGTAACTATGTTTTACAATCGTTGTAAAAGTGTGGCTAATAAGAAGTAGAAGATTAATGAGAGAAGAGAAAGTACTTCACATTCGGAACGTGAATAAAATATAGATCTCTGCGAAAGCAGATGGTACTAACTTCCTCATATAAACTACCAAAGAAATTGGAAAAACCAAAGATTGTCTTTACATTCCAATTTTAAGGAACTTAATTCCGTCACTATAATAGAGATGGATGAATGTTTTGTTTGACAAAACATTGTTCTTTATTAATCAATGATTGGATTATAGTAATCTAATTGATTGTCTCTATAGTAGAGATGATATGGTAGCGTTAACTGTTTAGAATATAATGATGCTTAAAACCTAAAAGGTTGCAAGATAGTGGCAATTGTCCACAACATAATACTACTCATGTTGTATGACATTCACCGAAGATCACTCTCGGTTGGACTATAGTTTATTATGAATAAACACAAGTCCGAATACTTTGCAAAAGGTTTCAAAGAATTCAAGAAATGTAAGTTGATGAGTAAGACGTCTAAAGTACTTACCTCCTTAGATTTGATCCAAGCAAAGGTAACACTTTAGATGAGTTTCCTTGAAAGATATCAAGGAAATTAGCATCATAAGATAAATGATTTTCTCCATTAGGAGAAGAACGAACTTGAATAAGATTTAGTTCGTTGGATATTATCAATTACCCATATATAGGATATATATGCTTCTAAGACAATATGATTGTCAATTAGAAGATCTTCCAAAATTTTCATAACTCCATAGGATGTAGTTGGAAAGAAAGACAAATCTTAATCATGTTAAGATTTGGGGTTGTGTGCTAATAAGCAATATTTGTTTAAAAATTATCTTGTGGATATCCTTAAATTAACCTTTGGATATCACTTCTATAAACCAACCAACAAATGTTGTTTGTTGAGTAGTTCATTGTAATCCTACAATGTGATTTGCCTTAGAGCAAATGAACTAGGAATAGAACTCAAAAGAATGGGTTCTTTGAGAGACAAGATGATAATCAACAAATATAACAACCTAGTTCCTATACCACAAGCTCCAAGGTAGTCAAGAAGGATTTATAAACCGTCTCAGTTGAATGGTTTGAACTTTATGACTACATTGAGTGTATATACGATATATACTCAAGGAAATGGTAAAGTACCATTTGACCCGAAATAATGAAACCTTCATAGCTAATTGGTAGCTTAAGGTGACTACAATCAAAGAGAATGGTTGACTTTGAAGGAACCATCTTTGACGTAGTCTTAGTTTCAATTAATTCGAAGATTGCTAGCTACAACTAAATGGTGATTCAATGTTTGGACATGATATAGGTTTCCGAAACCATTATTAAGATAGTCTTGATAATTTATGTCTAAAACTATGAATCACAAAACATGTAAGTTGTAGAGATCCAACCATCATGGATCTTAGCAAGCTAGTGGGAGCCATAAGCGTCTTATGAGAGAAATATCAAAATTGTTTGATTTCTCATATAGATGTAAATGAATCTTTTGTTTACTAGGTTTACAAAAGATTAGTGGGAGTTAATCATATTCCTAAATTTGAATATATGTATGATATATTAATTTTGGAAATGAAAAGAATACTTCATTGTTAAAGTTATGACTTTAAAACTTTCTATAACGATAGAATGTATATGGGAGACATAGTCTATATACATGGGATGGAAATCTATAATGATAGATTTTAGGATATAATTGGATTATATCATGCCCTAATAATAGACAAAATATGCTAGGAAGTTTCTCATATGATGATAAACTTCAATCAGAAGAACAACTCTAGTGAGACTAGGAGGTAGCTCTTCTCAAAGGGAACGTACCCTTTGACTCCCAAAGAAATATTGCATAAAGAGAATCCTTTATGCATACGCAGAAAGGTGATTTACGTATTTCATATTGTATGAAAAACGTTGATATAAGTTGTACCAAGAAAGGTACAAGGCGATATCAATGCAAGCCCAGGATCAGAATCATGGCAACTGTCAAGTGAATCCTTAAGTATTTAAGAAATACTAAAGGATAGGTTCCTCGAAGAATGAGGAAGAATTAGAGTAACGTAAAGGAAGCGTAAATGTGTTAGATTATGAATCTAATCCATCGTTGAATGTTTCTTCATTATGAATGAAGAGATTAACAGATACCTCTTTATTATGACTAAAGAGATATTTGGATGGAAACATTAAAGTAATGACTTTAGTGTGTTCCATTATGAATGCAAAATATATTGCCATATAGAAGTTTACAACAATGTTGTTTGGATGGGAAAGTTCATTTATGAACTCTCTATTCGGTTCCAACCAGAAAGTGTATCTAGTGTACTGGCACTACGACACTAATGGGGCGATAGCTCAAGCCTGGGAATCAAGGTCTCATCAAGATCCGAACTCATATGAGAGACTGAACCACATGATTGGGAATCATGTATAATGGTGACGTCGATATTCTCAAGGTTGCTTCTATGGATAACATATAGATATCCATTTCCTAGGCCTACTATTCAGCCATTTAGGAAATGACTACAGAAGAGGAATCATAACAGATGACCAAGCTGATTGGCTCTAGTGCAAGTGGGAGATTGTTGGAAATGTGCCCTAAAGCCAATCATATGATGATACTTTACGGACATTTCACATGTTAAACTAATCTAGTTTACATATAAAAGGCAAACATTATTGTTTGAGGCGTCTCATATAAATGTTATATGCTTAAACGATAAAGTCCAAGGAATATGTGATTGGGAGAATGCAATCTAATGAAGTTAGATTAATGAGACCATTCTTTCGTAGACATATCCTAAACATTCTTGATCATAGGATTGCCAATTGGGCATTGACAGTCCGTTAAGATCAGTACGTGCTATGTCTTCTCTCAGGGAGAGTGACTAGTCTCGAGTCATTGGTGTGTGTGACATCAAGACAAGTACGTAGGTGCTCAATAGAGAATGAGTTCACTGAACACGATCAACGAGGAGTTCTCATACTCATGTCACATGAGAACTCATGTTTGGGATAATGCAAATTAGTCCTTTGACCTGAGGCATCACAGTTGTTGTCTTGTGGTTAAGTCCTTGATCTTTGATTATGTCAAAGTCACCCCATCGGGGTGTCCACGACATCATTGGGGTTAAGCCACTTAGTCATGGAGACAAGTGAATGTGCAACAAGGGATCTCTAACCTTCAAAATGGTTTGAGGGAGAATACTCTATGATATGATTAAAATCTCTGGCCAGAGTATGAATGAGATTGGGGAATGCGTTCCAAATCACATTCAAGGTAATCATAAAATGCAAATGAATCACATTGGATAGTAGACATGAATAAATAAACTATCAAACCAAACAATGTGGTCAAGAGTATTAGATTAGAGAAAGACCGTATTGCATTTGTAATCCTAAACTGAATAGGTTCTCTACCTCTTCTGATTAGCTTGGGTAGCCATGATATGCTGCTAGGTGTCACTCATGGTTTGTGGAAGCCCTAAACGTGTGTAATCACTAAAGGGAGAATTGAAAGTAAGTTTCAATTCACAATCGATGTAAAATGGTTTTAATCGCCCACTGCCTCGCTAAAAGGAACCTAATGTATCGTACACCGTGTAAGGTGGAGATTGAAGAAACAAAGGAGATGAATAAGAATAATTAAATGGTTTAATTATTTATGGCAATGATTAATTAATATGTTAATTAATCAAACGAATAAGTTCGTTAAAGACCTCGGGATAGTTTTGGACCTTAAGGCCCAATGGGCTTCGAACGTCAAAGCCCATTGACTTAAGTTGTATGACAACTTAATGAATAAAGATTCACAAAGGCCCAAAAGCCCATATCCATTTAGTGTTGAATTAGGGTTTTTGGTTCTTTAGGTCATTTAAAGAAGTGACTATATAAAGAACTTTATAACCTAAAATTCATAAGTTGTTGATTTTAGAGAAAATTGGTGAGAACACAAAGCTTCCATTTCTCTCTAAGAGGCCAACCACCTTGGGGGATATTGTCTAGCAATTCTATTTCCTCAAGGTCACTCATTTCCTCTCCAATCCAACCTTGGTGTAGAATCTTTAGAGGTTCTCTATTTTGGGAACTTGGAGAATCCTATTCTTTCAACCAAATCCATGGAGCTAAGAAGCAAGGAATGAAGGCCCTATCTCTTGGGTGATTATCCTTTGCATATGCAAAGAGGAATCTACAAAGGTAAATATTTCTCAACTAATAAATGTTGATTTAAAAGTTGAGTCAAGGTTCACCAATCTACTAGGCTTTGAATTTCATGGTTGATGTTTTGTTTTTGAGTGCATGTAAGCATGATTCCGCCTTTAATTTGTTAATTGCATGCTATTGATGTTGCTCAAATAAACATATTTTTCACAAAATTTCCTTCAAGTGGTATCAGAGCCTAGGTCTAGTAGTTGGTGAATCATTTTGGGTTTTGTAGTTCATAGTTTTTGATTTAAAAGTTGTAATATGTTACAAGCTTTATTCTTGTTTCTTTGAATGTAAATTTTGTTAGAAAATTTGCCATCTCAAATGTTGTAGATGTAGTTCATATGAGCATGAATTTTGGAGCTAAAATTTGGTGCCATGTTTTTGGGGAAATTCGGCCAAATCCAAAGGGTGATTTTTTGGGTTCATGTTTGTCTTGTTAAAATGGTTTTAAAGTGACTTTTGGAACCCCTAAGTACCCTAGGATGTTAACCCTCTTTTGAGTGATGAAAATTTGAGTTTTGGTGAGTGAAAACATTCATGGAGCTATTATGAGTTTTCATGAGTGTTCTTCAATGTTCTTGAAGTTCTTGCCAAGAACAAAAAGTTTTGAAGTTTTGATTCAAAATGTTTTATGTTTTTACATAAAGTTTTGGTTTAATTTTAGTGGGTGATTTTAGTGGGTGATGATTATTTGTAAAGTATTATTAATGGTTTTAATGGTAGACAAACTTTTTTAAAAGTTTGACATAAATTCAATTAATGGCTATAATGGTAGACAAACTTTTTTAAAAGTTTAACATAAATTCAAAATATTTCATCTTTACCTCACCTAACAAAACCCACTTACAAAAACTTTGTAAAAATCATATTTTTTCTATCATGGCCGGCCACCCTAATAGAATAGGGTATTTTTGGGTCTTTTATTCAATTACATAAAGTTTTGATACTTTTGTGTATTTGCACTTTGGCCCAAAAGTTTACGTTTGTACGTTAAGGCCCAAAAACGTTAAAGGACAAATTGTTTTGCTCCTTTAATGAAGTTTTTTTGTATTTGTTGAAATTTTTGGGTTCTAGTTGTAATTACATGAAGTAGTGGACTTTTGTGTTTTTACAAAGTGACCCCAAAAGTTTGTGTTTCGCAATATAGCCCAAAAAGTTGTGGTTATTGCATGATGGCCCAAATTAAGTAGGGAACAAAAATTGTTTTGTCTCTTTAAATGAGAATTGGATTTTCATTTCATTTAGCTCCATTTAAATCAATTTTATGGATACAAAAACCAAATGAAAATGTTGCATTCAATTTAATTAATTAAAGTGTTGATTAATTAAAGGGTGATTATGAACCTAAGCCTACGATAATTGAGCTATGTGAAAGGCCGTTTCAAATTTGTTTGAACCATGGGAATGTGTAGATTAATTTTGGTTGTAATTTGATTTGATCAAATGTTGTAAAAGAGCATAAGCTCTTCTTTACTTTAAAGTAATTTGAATTATGCAAATGTTGTAAAGAGCATAAGCTCTCTTTTACTTTGAAGTACTTCTTTCTTGCTTTATTTGATATGCATGAAAATGAAGTAGTTGGGTCCAACGCCCCTAGGAACAACACGCCTTAATGTGATTAAACGCGTAACTAAAATCAATCTCCATCCCTAGTCCGAGATTCAACACTAGGCTCGTGTTGAATCTAAACAAAGGTTCATAGTCATCCTAAGGCCCTAAGGCAACTATATAGTCCATCAAATGAATGCAAACCTTATGTTAGTAGTATCATATACTCTTGCTTTAAAAACCATTTTATAAGTATAGTGGGAGTATTATATACAACTAAATTGAATCAAATGGACCAATAGTTGTAATAGGACCAAAATTGTTTTAATAAAGATTAAAATGAATATGTTTATGTGATGAGACCTAAAACCCTCAACCAAACCATTATTAAGTTGATAAGCGTGAGAGTGCTTAGAACACTCTTTCGTGGCCTTCCACCGTGGTGGGATCCAATCGTTTATGACTTGTACACCGGCTTCACCCTATCATGGGGGAGTACAAAGTGCATGCTTATACTCAGGAGGAATCCATAAACATATGATGAGGTTAGTGTAGGCAACGAGGATGGCCGACATCGTATCATCGTGAGGCTATTCTTGAACCCCTTCACGAACTAAGCATGGTGGGAATAACTTAACTAAGTGCAATGGCGCCGACATCGTATCATCGTGAGGCAACATTCTCTAGAGGCCAAATTGATGGGTACTTGCATTAGTTGCAAATGAGTAAGTGTACTCTCTCATTATTATTAATGCTAGCCAATATCATATCATTGTGAGGTGGGCTTGGTAATAGTGAGTCTCCCATAACCTACTAAGAGTTTCCTCCAAAACTCTCGAATTCCAATGAGGGATATGGAATTTGCCAAAAATAGTGGGTGGTGCTATTTGATTTAAAGACCCGAATCAAATGGCTTAAAATCAATCAATTTATATTCGTTATGTATTTGTTTACCAATATATTTGCAAACGCTATCCAAAACTTGACAAAGAAAATCCGAATGTTTTAGTTTCCGGACTTGGTAACACAATCCCAAAGATTGTCTTAAATGGATTGTGCATGTACCTAAGAAGTCTCATCCTCACAATCTTCCTATTGATAATGTATCATTGGAAGAACATGTTAGAAATGTCTATCATGAAGAGGACAACACAAACAACCAATGCTTATTCCTTCGTTATATGAACAAAGGAACTTATGAACAAATAAGAGTTGCCTTGAACAACTCTTGAAAGTTTGTAATTATGTTTAGAACATAATGGTTGGTTGACAAAAATAGTCCATCAACATGGACTTATGATGATTTTGAATCATTGAGTGTTGAAGTGATAAACCACTTAACGAGACGGAAACTAAGCTAGGACTTCACCTTTATGTCCCTATCCTAATGGTTCACTAAGTTTATTGTAAACTATGTAGTGAACAATAACCACACACTCTCCAAAATGTTTGATGTGTATAACACAATTGAAAAAGGTTTCAAGAGAGATAGTGGGAGTTTAGGGACCATGACTATTGTAGTCAAAGGAGAAGTCAAATGAAGAAGATAAAATTAACTCCAAGGGAACAAACTTTCTTTATGAAAGGATGGACATTGGAAGGGGTATTTGCAAGAAATGTCTTGCAAATGTCAAGAACACACCTTTCGAAGGTGTTGTAAATTGTTCTTGAATAGTTCAAAACAGTTGGTTCTTCTACTTGAATGCATGATTCCGTATTAGTAACTATGTTTTACAATCGTTGTAAAAGTGTGGCTAATAAGAAGTAGAAGATTAATGAGAGAAGAGAAAGTACTTCACATTCGGAACGTGAATAAAATATAGATCTCTGCGAAAGCAGATGGTACTAACTTCCTCATATAAACTACCAAAGAAATTGGAAAAACCAAAGATTGTCTTTACATTCCAATTTTAAGGAACTTAATTCCGTCACTATAATAGAGATGGATGAATGTTTTGTTTGACAAAACATTGTTCTTTATTAATCAATGATTGGATTATAGTAATCTAATTGATTGTCTCTATAGTAGAGATGATATGGTAGCGTTAACTGTTTAGAATATAATGATGCTTAAAACCTAAAAGGTTGCAAGATAGTGGCAATTGTCCACAACATAATACTACTCATGTTGTATGACATTCACCGAAGATCACTCTCGGTTGGACTATAGTTTATTATGAATAAACACAAGTCCGAATACTTTGCAAAAGGTTTCAAAGAATTCAAGAAATGTAAGTTGATGAGTAAGACGTCTAAAGTACTTACCTCCTTAGATTTGATCCAAGCAAAGGTAACACTTTAGATGAGTTTCCTTGAAAGATATCAAGGAAATTAGCATCATAAGATAAATGATTTTCTCCATTAGGAGAAGAACGAACTTGAATAAGATTTAGTTCGTTGGATATTATCAATTACCCATATATAGGATATATATGCTTCTAAGACAATATGATTGTCAATTAGAAGATCTTCCAAAATTTTCATAACTCCATAGGATGTAGTTGGAAAGAAAGACAAATCTTAATCATGTTAAGATTTGGGGTTGTGTGCTAATAAGCAATATTTGTTTAAAAATTATCTTGTGGATATCCTTAAATTAACCTTTGGATATCACTTCTATAAACCAACCAACAAATGTTGTTTGTTGAGTAGTTCATTGTAATCCTACAATGTGATTTGCCTTAGAGCAAATGAACTAGGAATAGAACTCAAAAGAATGGGTTCTTTGAGAGACAAGATGATAATCAACAAATATAACAACCTAGTTCCTATACCACAAGCTCCAAGGTAGTCAAGAAGGATTTATAAACCGTCTCAGTTGAATGGTTTGAACTTTATGACTACATTGAGTGTATATACGATATATACTCAAGGAAATGGTAAAGTACCATTTGACCCGAAATAATGAAACCTTCATAGCTAATTGGTAGCTTAAGGTGACTACAATCAAAGAGAATGGTTGACTTTGAAGGAACCATCTTTGACGTAGTCTTAGTTTCAATTAATTCGAAGATTGCTAGCTACAACTAAATGGTGATTCAATGTTTGGACATGATATAGGTTTCCGAAACCATTATTAAGATAGTCTTGATAATTTATGTCTAAAACTATGAATCACAAAACATGTAAGTTGTAGAGATCCAACCATCATGGATCTTAGCAAGCTAGTGGGAGCCATAAGCGTCTTATGAGAGAAATATCAAAATTGTTTGATTTCTCATATAGATGTAAATGAATCTTTTGTTTACTAGGTTTACAAAAGATTAGTGGGAGTTAATCATATTCCTAAATTTGAATATATGTATGATATATTAATTTTGGAAATGAAAAGAATACTTCATTGTTAAAGTTATGACTTTAAAACTTTCTATAACGATAGAATGTATATGGGAGACATAGTCTATATACATGGGATGGAAATCTATAATGATAGATTTTAGGATATAATTGGATTATATCATGCCCTAATAATAGACAAAATATGCTAGGAAGTTTCTCATATGATGATAAACTTCAATCAGAAGAACAACTCTAGTGAGACTAGGAGGTAGCTCTTCTCAAAGGGAACGTACCCTTTGACTCCCAAAGAAATATTGCATAAAGAGAATCCTTTATGCATACGCAGAAAGGTGATTTACGTATTTCATATTGTATGAAAAACGTTGATATAAGTTGTACCAAGAAAGGTACAAGGCGATATCAATGCAAGCCCAGGATCAGAATCATGGCAACTGTCAAGTGAATCCTTAAGTATTTAAGAAATACTAAAGGATAGGTTCCTCGAAGAATGAGGAAGAATTAGAGTAACGTAAAGGAAGCGTAAATGTGTTAGATTATGAATCTAATCCATCGTTGAATGTTTCTTCATTATGAATGAAGAGATTAACAGATACCTCTTTATTATGACTAAAGAGATATTTGGATGGAAACATTAAAGTAATGACTTTAGTGTGTTCCATTATGAATGCAAAATATATTGCCATATAGAAGTTTACAACAATGTTGTTTGGATGGGAAAGTTCATTTATGAACTCTCTATTCGGTTCCAACCAGAAAGTGTATCTAGTGTACTGGCACTACGACACTAATGGGGCGATAGCTCAAGCCTGGGAATCAAGGTCTCATCAAGATCCGAACTCATATGAGAGACTGAACCACATGATTGGGAATCATGTATAATGGTGACGTCGATATTCTCAAGGTTGCTTCTATGGATAACATATAGATATCCATTTCCTAGGCCTACTATTCAGCCATTTAGGAAATGACTACAGAAGAGGAATCATAACAGATGACCAAGCTGATTGGCTCTAGTGCAAGTGGGAGATTGTTGGAAATGTGCCCTAAAGCCAATCATATGATGATACTTTACGGACATTTCACATGTTAAACTAATCTAGTTTACATATAAAAGGCAAACATTATTGTTTGAGGCGTCTCATATAAATGTTATATGCTTAAACGATAAAGTCCAAGGAATATGTGATTGGGAGAATGCAATCTAATGAAGTTAGATTAATGAGACCATTCTTTCGTAGACATATCCTAAACATTCTTGATCATAGGATTGCCAATTGGGCATTGACAGTCCGTTAAGATCAGTACGTGCTATGTCTTCTCTCAGGGAGAGTGACTAGTCTCGAGTCATTGGTGTGTGTGACATCAAGACAAGTACGTAGGTGCTCAATAGAGAATGAGTTCACTGAACACGATCAACGAGGAGTTCTCATACTCATGTCACATGAGAACTCATGTTTGGGATAATGCAAATTAGTCCTTTGACCTGAGGCATCACAGTTGTTGTCTTGTGGTTAAGTCCTTGATCTTTGATTATGTCAAAGTCACCCCATCGGGGTGTCCACGACATCATTGGGGTTAAGCCACTTAGTCATGGAGACAAGTGAATGTGCAACAAGGGATCTCTAACCTTCAAAATGGTTTGAGGGAGAATACTCTATGATATGATTAAAATCTCTGGCCAGAGTATGAATGAGATTGGGGAATGCGTTCCAAATCACATTCAAGGTAATCATAAAATGCAAATGAATCACATTGGATAGTAGACATGAATAAATAAACTATCAAACCAAACAATGTGGTCAAGAGTATTAGATTAGAGAAAGACCGTATTGCATTTGTAATCCTAAACTGAATAGGTTCTCTACCTCTTCTGATTAGCTTGGGTAGCCATGATATGCTGCTAGGTGTCACTCATGGTTTGTGGAAGCCCTAAACGTGTGTAATCACTAAAGGGAGAATTGAAAGTAAGTTTCAATTCACAATCGATGTAAAATGGTTTTAATCGCCCACTGCCTCGCTAAAAGGAACCTAATGTATCGTACACCGTGTAAGGTGGAGATTGAAGAAACAAAGGAGATGAATAAGAATAATTAAATGGTTTAATTATTTATGGCAATGATTAATTAATATGTTAATTAATCAAACGAATAAGTTCGTTAAAGACCTCGGGATAGTTTTGGACCTTAAGGCCCAATGGGCTTCGAACGTCAAAGCCCATTGACTTAAGTTGTATGACAACTTAATGAATAAAGATTCACAAAGGCCCAAAAGCCCATATCCATTTAGTGTTGAATTAGGGTTTTTGGTTCTTTAGGTCATTTAAAGAAGTGACTATATAAAGAACTTTATAACCTAAAATTCATAAGTTGTTGATTTTAGAGAAAATTGGTGAGAACACAAAGCTTCCATTTCTCTCTAAGAGGCCAACCACCTTGGGGGATATTGTCTAGCAATTCTATTTCCTCAAGGTCACTCATTTCCTCTCCAATCCAACCTTGGTGTAGAATCTTTAGAGGTTCTCTATTTTGGGAACTTGGAGAATCCTATTCTTTCAACCAAATCCATGGAGCTAAGAAGCAAGGAATGAAGGCCCTATCTCTTGGGTGATTATCCTTTGCATATGCAAAGAGGAATCTACAAAGGTAAATATTTCTCAACTAATAAATGTTGATTTAAAAGTTGAGTCAAGGTTCACCAATCTACTAGGCTTTGAATTTCATGGTTGATGTTTTGTTTTTGAGTGCATGTAAGCATGATTCCGCCTTTAATTTGTTAATTGCATGCTATTGATGTTGCTCAAATAAACATATTTTTCACAAAATTTCCTTCAAGTGGTATCAGAGCCTAGGTCTAGTAGTTGGTGAATCATTTTGGGTTTTGTAGTTCATAGTTTTTGATTTAAAAGTTGTAATATGTTACAAGCTTTATTCTTGTTTCTTTGAATGTAAATTTTGTTAGAAAATTTGCCATCTCAAATGTTGTAGATGTAGTTCATATGAGCATGAATTTTGGAGCTAAAATTTGGTGCCATGTTTTTGGGGAAATTCGGCCAAATCCAAAGGGTGATTTTTTGGGTTCATGTTTGTCTTGTTAAAATGGTTTTAAAGTGACTTTTGGAACCCCTAAGTACCCTAGGATGTTAACCCTCTTTTGAGTGATGAAAATTTGAGTTTTGGTGAGTGAAAACATTCATGGAGCTATTATGAGTTTTCATGAGTGTTCTTCAATGTTCTTGAAGTTCTTGCCAAGAACAAAAAGTTTTGAAGTTTTGATTCAAAATGTTTTATGTTTTTACATAAAGTTTTGGTTTAATTTTAGTGGGTGATTTTAGTGGGTGATGATTATTTGTAAAGTATTATTAATGGTTTTAATGGTAGACAAACTTTTTTAAAAGTTTGACATAAATTCAATTAATGGCTATAATGGTAGACAAACTTTTTTAAAAGTTTAACATAAATTCAAAATATTTCATCTTTACCTCACCTAACAAAACCCACTTACAAAAACTTTGTAAAAATCATATTTTTTCTATCATGGCCGGCCACCCTAATAGAATAGGGTATTTTTGGGTCTTTTATTCAATTACATAAAGTTTTGATACTTTTGTGTATTTGCACTTTGGCCCAAAAGTTTACGTTTGTACGTTAAGGCCCAAAAACGTTAAAGGACAAATTGTTTTGCTCCTTTAATGAAGTTTTTTTGTATTTGTTGAAATTTTTGGGTTCTAGTTGTAATTACATGAAGTAGTGGACTTTTGTGTTTTTACAAAGTGACCCCAAAAGTTTGTGTTTCGCAATATAGCCCAAAAAGTTGTGGTTATTGCATGATGGCCCAAATTAAGTAGGGAACAAAAATTGTTTTGTCTCTTTAAATGAGAATTGGATTTTCATTTCATTTAGCTCCATTTAAATCAATTTTATGGATACAAAAACCAAATGAAAATGTTGCATTCAATTTAATTAATTAAAGTGTTGATTAATTAAAGGGTGATTATGAACCTAAGCCTACGATAATTGAGCTATGTGAAAGGCCGTTTCAAATTTGTTTGAACCATGGGAATGTGTAGATTAATTTTGGTTGTAATTTGATTTGATCAAATGTTGTAAAAGAGCATAAGCTCTTCTTTACTTTAAAGTAATTTGAATTATGCAAATGTTGTAAAGAGCATAAGCTCTCTTTTACTTTGAAGTACTTCTTTCTTGCTTTATTTGATATGCATGAAAATGAAGTAGTTGGGTCCAACGCCCCTAGGAACAACACGCCTTAATGTGATTAAACGCGTAACTAAAATCAATCTCCATCCCTAGTCCGAGATTCAACACTAGGCTCGTGTTGAATCTAAACAAAGGTTCATAGTCATCCTAAGGCCCTAAGGCAACTATATAGTCCATCAAATGAATGCAAACCTTATGTTAGTAGTATCATATACTCTTGCTTTAAAAACCATTTTATAAGTATAGTGGGAGTATTATATACAACTAAATTGAATCAAATGGACCAATAGTTGTAATAGGACCAAAATTGTTTTAATAAAGATTAAAATGAATATGTTTATGTGATGAGACCTAAAACCCTCAACCAAACCATTATTAAGTTGATAAGCGTGAGAGTGCTTAGAACACTCTTTCGTGGCCTTCCACCGTGGTGGGATCCAATCGTTTATGACTTGTACACCGGCTTCACCCTATCATGGGGGAGTACAAAGTGCATGCTTATACTCAGGAGGAATCCATAAACATATGATGAGGTTAGTGTAGGCAACGAGGATGGCCGACATCGTATCATCGTGAGGCTATTCTTGAACCCCTTCACGAACTAAGCATGGTGGGAATAACTTAACTAAGTGCAATGGCGCCGACATCGTATCATCGTGAGGCAACATTCTCTAGAGGCCAAATTGATGGGTACTTGCATTAGTTGCAAATGAGTAAGTGTACTCTCTCATTATTATTAATGCTAGCCAATATCATATCATTGTGAGGTGGGCTTGGTAATAGTGAGTCTCCCATAACCTACTAAGAGTTTCCTCCAAAACTCTCGAATTCCAATGAGGGATATGGAATTTGCCAAAAATAGTGGGTGGTGCTATTTGATTTAAAGACCCGAATCAAATGGCTTAAAATCAATCAATTTATATTCGTTATGTATTTGTTTACCAATATATTTGCAAACGCTATCCAAAACTTGACAAAGAAAATCCGAATGTTTTAGTTTCCGGACTTGGTAACACAATCCCAAAGATTGTCTTAAATGGATTGTGCATGTACCTAAGAAGTCTCATCCTCACAATCTTCCTATTGATAATGTATCATTGGAAGAACATGTTAGAAATGTCTATCATGAAGAGGACAACACAAACAACCAATGCTTATTCCTTCGTTATATGAACAAAGGAACTTATGAACAAATAAGAGTTGCCTTGAACAACTCTTGAAAGTTTGTAATTATGTTTAGAACATAATGGTTGGTTGACAAAAATAGTCCATCAACATGGACTTATGATGATTTTGAATCATTGAGTGTTGAAGTGATAAACCACTTAACGAGACGGAAACTAAGCTAGGACTTCACCTTTATGTCCCTATCCTAATGGTTCACTAAGTTTATTGTAAACTATGTAGTGAACAATAACCACACACTCTCCAAAATGTTTGATGTGTATAACACAATTGAAAAAGGTTTCAAGAGAGATAGTGGGAGTTTAGGGACCATGACTATTGTAGTCAAAGGAGAAGTCAAATGAAGAAGATAAAATTAACTCCAAGGGAACAAACTTTCTTTATGAAAGGATGGACATTGGAAGGGGTATTTGCAAGAAATGTCTTGCAAATGTCAAGAACACACCTTTCGAAGGTGTTGTAAATTGTTCTTGAATAGTTCAAAACAGTTGGTTCTTCTACTTGAATGCATGATTCCGTATTAGTAACTATGTTTTACAATCGTTGTAAAAGTGTGGCTAATAAGAAGTAGAAGATTAATGAGAGAAGAGAAAGTACTTCACATTCGGAACGTGAATAAAATATAGATCTCTGCGAAAGCAGATGGTACTAACTTCCTCATATAAACTACCAAAGAAATTGGAAAAACCAAAGATTGTCTTTACATTCCAATTTTAAGGAACTTAATTCCGTCACTATAATAGAGATGGATGAATGTTTTGTTTGACAAAACATTGTTCTTTATTAATCAATGATTGGATTATAGTAATCTAATTGATTGTCTCTATAGTAGAGATGATATGGTAGCGTTAACTGTTTAGAATATAATGATGCTTAAAACCTAAAAGGTTGCAAGATAGTGGCAATTGTCCACAACATAATACTACTCATGTTGTATGACATTCACCGAAGATCACTCTCGGTTGGACTATAGTTTATTATGAATAAACACAAGTCCGAATACTTTGCAAAAGGTTTCAAAGAATTCAAGAAATGTAAGTTGATGAGTAAGACGTCTAAAGTACTTACCTCCTTAGATTTGATCCAAGCAAAGGTAACACTTTAGATGAGTTTCCTTGAAAGATATCAAGGAAATTAGCATCATAAGATAAATGATTTTCTCCATTAGGAGAAGAACGAACTTGAATAAGATTTAGTTCGTTGGATATTATCAATTACCCATATATAGGATATATATGCTTCTAAGACAATATGATTGTCAATTAGAAGATCTTCCAAAATTTTCATAACTCCATAGGATGTAGTTGGAAAGAAAGACAAATCTTAATCATGTTAAGATTTGGGGTTGTGTGCTAATAAGCAATATTTGTTTAAAAATTATCTTGTGGATATCCTTAAATTAACCTTTGGATATCACTTCTATAAACCAACCAACAAATGTTGTTTGTTGAGTAGTTCATTGTAATCCTACAATGTGATTTGCCTTAGAGCAAATGAACTAGGAATAGAACTCAAAAGAATGGGTTCTTTGAGAGACAAGATGATAATCAACAAATATAACAACCTAGTTCCTATACCACAAGCTCCAAGGTAGTCAAGAAGGATTTATAAACCGTCTCAGTTGAATGGTTTGAACTTTATGACTACATTGAGTGTATATACGATATATACTCAAGGAAATGGTAAAGTACCATTTGACCCGAAATAATGAAACCTTCATAGCTAATTGGTAGCTTAAGGTGACTACAATCAAAGAGAATGGTTGACTTTGAAGGAACCATCTTTGACGTAGTCTTAGTTTCAATTAATTCGAAGATTGCTAGCTACAACTAAATGGTGATTCAATGTTTGGACATGATATAGGTTTCCGAAACCATTATTAAGATAGTCTTGATAATTTATGTCTAAAACTATGAATCACAAAACATGTAAGTTGTAGAGATCCAACCATCATGGATCTTAGCAAGCTAGTGGGAGCCATAAGCGTCTTATGAGAGAAATATCAAAATTGTTTGATTTCTCATATAGATGTAAATGAATCTTTTGTTTACTAGGTTTACAAAAGATTAGTGGGAGTTAATCATATTCCTAAATTTGAATATATGTATGATATATTAATTTTGGAAATGAAAAGAATACTTCATTGTTAAAGTTATGACTTTAAAACTTTCTATAACGATAGAATGTATATGGGAGACATAGTCTATATACATGGGATGGAAATCTATAATGATAGATTTTAGGATATAATTGGATTATATCATGCCCTAATAATAGACAAAATATGCTAGGAAGTTTCTCATATGATGATAAACTTCAATCAGAAGAACAACTCTAGTGAGACTAGGAGGTAGCTCTTCTCAAAGGGAACGTACCCTTTGACTCCCAAAGAAATATTGCATAAAGAGAATCCTTTATGCATACGCAGAAAGGTGATTTACGTATTTCATATTGTATGAAAAACGTTGATATAAGTTGTACCAAGAAAGGTACAAGGCGATATCAATGCAAGCCCAGGATCAGAATCATGGCAACTGTCAAGTGAATCCTTAAGTATTTAAGAAATACTAAAGGATAGGTTCCTCGAAGAATGAGGAAGAATTAGAGTAACGTAAAGGAAGCGTAAATGTGTTAGATTATGAATCTAATCCATCGTTGAATGTTTCTTCATTATGAATGAAGAGATTAACAGATACCTCTTTATTATGACTAAAGAGATATTTGGATGGAAACATTAAAGTAATGACTTTAGTGTGTTCCATTATGAATGCAAAATATATTGCCATATAGAAGTTTACAACAATGTTGTTTGGATGGGAAAGTTCATTTATGAACTCTCTATTCGGTTCCAACCAGAAAGTGTATCTAGTGTACTGGCACTACGACACTAATGGGGCGATAGCTCAAGCCTGGGAATCAAGGTCTCATCAAGATCCGAACTCATATGAGAGACTGAACCACATGATTGGGAATCATGTATAATGGTGACGTCGATATTCTCAAGGTTGCTTCTATGGATAACATATAGATATCCATTTCCTAGGCCTACTATTCAGCCATTTAGGAAATGACTACAGAAGAGGAATCATAACAGATGACCAAGCTGATTGGCTCTAGTGCAAGTGGGAGATTGTTGGAAATGTGCCCTAAAGCCAATCATATGATGATACTTTACGGACATTTCACATGTTAAACTAATCTAGTTTACATATAAAAGGCAAACATTATTGTTTGAGGCGTCTCATATAAATGTTATATGCTTAAACGATAAAGTCCAAGGAATATGTGATTGGGAGAATGCAATCTAATGAAGTTAGATTAATGAGACCATTCTTTCGTAGACACATCCTAAACATTCCTGATCATAGGATTGCCAATTGGGCATTGACAGTCCGTTAAGATCAGTACGTGCTATGTCTTCTCTCAGGGAGAGTGACTAGTCTCGAGTCATTGGTGTGTGTGACATCAAGACAAGTACGTAGGTGCTCAATAGAGAATGAGTTCACTGAACACGATCAACGAGGAGTTCTCATACTCATGTCACATGAGAACTCATGTTTGGGATAATGCAAATTAGTCCTTTGACCTGAGGCATCACAGTTGTTGTCTTGTGGTTAAGTCCTTGATCTTTGATTATGTCAAAGTCACCCCATCGGGGTGTCCACGACATCATTGGGGTTAAGCCACTTAGTCATGGAGACAAGTGAATGTGCAACAAGGGATCTCTAACCTTCAAAATGGTTTGAGGGAGAATACTCTATGATATGATTAAAATCTCTGGCCAGAGTATGAATGAGATTGGGGAATGCGTTCCAAATCACATTCAAGGTAATCATAAAATGCAAATGAATCACATTGGATAGTAGACATGAATAAATAAACTATCAAACCAAACAATGTGGTCAAGAGTATTAGATTAGAGAAAGACCGTATTGCATTTGTAATCCTAAACTGAATAGGTTCTCTACCTCTTCTGATTAGCTTGGGTAGCCATGATATGCTGCTAGGTGTCACTCATGGTTTGTGGAAGCCCTAAACGTGTGTAATCACTAAAGGGAGAATTGAAAGTAAGTTTCAATTCACAATCGATGTAAAATGGTTTTAATCGCCCACTGCCTCGCTAAAAGGAACCTAATGTATCGTACACCGTGTAAGGTGGAGATTGAAGAAACAAAGGAGATGAATAAGAATAATTAAATGGTTTAATTATTTATGGCAATGATTAATTAATATGTTAATTAATCAAACGAATAAGTTCGTTAAAGACCTCGGGATAGTTTTGGACCTTAAGGCCCAATGGGCTTCGAACGTCAAAGCCCATTGACTTAAGTTGTATGACAACTTAATGAATAAAGATTCACAAAGGCCCAAAAGCCCATATCCATTTAGTGTTGAATTAGGGTTTTTGGTTCTTTAGGTCATTTAAAGAAGTGACTATATAAAGAACTTTATAACCTAAAATTCATAAGTTGTTGATTTTAGAGAAAATTGGTGAGAACACAAAGCTTCCATTTCTCTCTAAGAGGCCAACCACCTTGGGGGATATTGTCTAGCAATTCTATTTCCTCAAGGTCACTCATTTCCTCTCCAATCCAACCTTGGTGTAGAATCTTTAGAGGTTCTCTATTTTGGGAACTTGGAGAATCCTATTCTTTCAACCAAATCCATGGAGCTAAGAAGCAAGGAATGAAGGCCCTATCTCTTGGGTGATTATCCTTTGCATATGCAAAGAGGAATCTACAAAGGTAAATATTTCTCAACTAATAAATGTTGATTTAAAAGTTGAGTCAAGGTTCACCAATCTACTAGGCTTTGAATTTCATGGTTGATGTTTTGTTTTTGAGTGCATGTAAGCATGATTCCGCCTTTAATTTGTTAATTGCATGCTATTGATGTTGCTCAAATAAACATATTTTTCACAAAATTTCCTTCATATAGTCTCCTCCTGAGTATAAGCATGCACTTTGAACTTCCCCATGATAGGGTGAAGGCGGTGTACAAGTCATAAACGATTGGAGCTACCACGGTGGAAGGCCACGAAAGAGTGTTCAAAGCACTCTCACGCTTATCAACTTAATAATGGTTTGGTTTGAGGGTTTTAGGTCTCATCACATAAACATATTTATTTTAATCTTTATTAAAACAATTTTGGTCCTATTACAACTATTGGTCCATTGGATTGAATTTAGTTGTATATAATACTCCCACTATGCTTATAAAACGGTTTTTAAAGCAAGAGTATATGATACTACTAACATAAACTTTGCATTCATTTGATGGACTATATAGTTGCCTTAGGGCCTTAGGATGACTATGAACCTTTGTTTAGATTCAATACGAGCCTAGTGTTGAATCTCGGACTAGGGATGGTGATTGATTTTAGTTACGCGTTTAATCACATTAAGGCGTGTTGTTCCTAGGGGCGTTGGACCCTCTACTCCATTTTCATGCATATCAAATAAAACAAGAATGGAGTACTTTAAAGTAAAGAAGAGCTTATGCTCTTTTACAACAATTGATCAAAATAAATTACTTTAAAGTAAAGAAGAGCTTATGCTCTTTTACAACATTTGATCAAATCAAATTACAACCAAAATTAATCTACACATTCCCATGGTTCAAACAAATTTGAAACGGCCTTTCACATAGCTCAATTATCGTAGGCTTAGGTTCATATTCACCCTTTAATTAATTAACACTTTAACTAATTAAATTGAATGCAACATTTTCATTTGGTTTTTGTATCCATAAAATTGATTTAAATGGAGCTAAATGAAATGAAAATCCAATTCTCATTTAAAGAGACAAAACAATTTTGTTCTCAACCTAATTTGGGCCATCATGCAATAACCACAACTTTTTGGGATATATTGCGAAAACGCAGACTTTTGGGGTCACTTTGTAAAAACACAAAAGTCCACTACTTCATGTAAATACAACTAGAACCCAAAATTTAAACAATGCAAAAACTTCATTAAAGGAACAAAACAATTTGTCCTTTAGCGTTTTTGGACCTAAACGTAAAAACGTAAACTTTTGGGCCAAAGTGCAAATACACAAAAGTATCAAAACTTTATGTAATTGCATAAAAGCCCCAAAAGTACTCCCATTGATATGTGTGTTGATTTGTAGTTTTGACATAAAGCATGCAAGTGGTGTGTGTGAAAGGAAATTAATCCTTTCACACCCACCAATATCTCTTACACCTTTCAAATAAATATCTAACTCATTTAAATAAATATCTAACTCATTTAAATAAATGAAAAACATAAAACATAAACTTTATGAAATAAATCAAAACTTTGAATCAAAACACCAAACTTTATGTTCTTGGCAAAAATGTCAAGAACAATGAAGAACACTCATGAAAAAACTCAAAATTTTCCATGAACATTTTTCATCCAAAAACATCCCAAAAACATTTTAACTTAAGGGAAATAACATATAACCAAACTAGGGTACATAGGGGTTCCAAAAGTTACTTTAAAACACTTTTAACAAGTCAAACAAGAACCCAAAAATCCACCTTTTGGATTTGGCCGAAAATCCCCAAAGTCATGGCACCAAATTTTAGCTCCAATATTCATGCTCATATGAACTACATCTACAACATTTGAGATGACAAATTTTCTAGCAAAATTTACATTCAAAGAAGCAAGATAAAGCTTGTAACATATTACAACATTTAATCATAAACTATGAACTACAAAACCCAAAAGGATTCACCAACTACTAGACCTAGGCTCTGATACCACTTGAAGGAAAATTTGTGAAAAACATGTTCATTTAAGCAACATCAATAGCATGCTATTAACAATTAAAAGGCGGAATCATGCTTGCATGCACTTAAAAACAAAACATTAACCATGAAATTCAAAGCCTAGTAGATTGGTGAACCAAGACTCAACTCAAATCAAAGTGAGTTGAGAAATATATACCTTTGTAGATTCCTCTTTGCAAAAGCAAAGGCTAATCACCCAAAGAGAGGGCCTTCATTCCTTGCATCTAAAATCTATGGATTTGGTTGGAAGAATAGGTTTCTCCAAGTTCCCAAAATTGAGAACCTCTAAGTATCTTCACCAAGGTTAGATTGGAGAAGAAATGAGTGACCTTGGAGTAGTAGGATTGCTAGATCCACCCTCCAAGGGGGCCGGCCTCCTAGAGAGAAAAGGAGAGACATGTTCTCTCCAATTTTCTCCAAAAGAACCCATAATGAATTTTAGGCTATAAAGTTCTTTATATAGTCACTTCATTTAAGTGACCTAAAGAACCAAAACCCTATTTTCATCTCAAGGCCGGCCTTAGGGTGTTATTGGGCTAATTGGGCCTTTGTGAATTATTATTCATTAAGTTGTCATACAACTTAAGTCAATGGGCTTGACGTTCGAAGCCCATTGGGCCTTAAGGTCCAAAACTATCCCGAGGTCTTTAACGAACTTATTCGTTTGATTAATTAACATATTAATTAATCCTTGCCATAAATAATTAAACCATTTAATTATTCTTACTCATCTCCATTGTTTCTTCAATCTCCACCTTACACGGTGTACGATGTTGGAAATATGCCCTGAAAGTCAATCTTTGGAAGAAACCTTTCAGGACAAATGAATGGATGTATAGATGATTCTTATACATCAAATGGAAAAGACACGAATTAGGACTATCTCAATAAACGATATATGTCTTAAATAGTGTATCCATGGACAATGGATCGATTGGAGAAGTAATCTAATGATGTTAGACTACATAAACCTTCTTCACATAACCAAATGTCCAAAAAGGTTCCTGGTCATTGGATTGTCGGAGGGATACTGACAATGCATAGATCGGTACATACTGTGTCTGCTTCAAATGGAAGGATGGAAAGTCTCATCCCATTCGTGTTGTGACACTAAGACAAGTATGTAGGTGCTCATTAAGGGAATGAGTTCATTGACCACAATCGAACAAGAGTACTTGTATGGAGGTCTACTCACATGTCAAGCAAGTAACTCAAATGGTTGGAATAATGTAAATAGTCCTTAGACCTGAGGCATCGTCGTTGTCTTGTGGTTAAGTACTTAATCTTTGATTATGTCAAACGTCACTCTATCAGAGCGTCAACGGCATAGTCGGGGTTAAGCCACTTAGTCATGAAGGCAAGTGTATGCGCAACAAGGAATCTCTAATCCTCGATTAGAGAGGAAGAATACTCTAAGATATGATTCGGGAATCTTCGGCCGAAGTATCGAGCGTATTAAAAGGAAAGCGTTCCTATACGACTCAAAAGAATCATATAAGAAGAAATAATCACATTAGGGGTTTGACATAATATATCCATGCCCTAGTAATGTGATTGAGAGTATTGTATTAGAGAAGGATCGAATTACATTGTAATTCCAACGGAATAGGTTCTCCGAATAAACTTCTACATTAGCTTGGGTAGCTATGACATATGGTTAGATGTCACTCATAGCTTGTGAGTTCTTCTAGATGATTAAATGTAGTCATCAAAGAAGAAGGTGAATTAAAATGAAGTTTCAATTCACTAAGTGATTGCATTAAATATAATCAAATGAATTGATGCCAATCACCTCACTGCCTTGCTAATTAGAACCTAAAAGATTGTTCACCAATACACTATTGTAGTGAGTAATTAATGGATGATGGAAACAATTAATTGGATTAATTAAGTGTTGTGATTAATTTAGAAAGTCTAAGGATGCATTGGTAGTAAAACTCACAAAACCTTGCTATGGTAAAACCCAAGGCATGGGGAAAACCCATAGTCTAAGGAGAAAAGTGAGAAGTATGCATAATGTCTATAACAAACGTCAAACATGACGAAAGTAGTGAACTCAAAAGAGTATGATCATCTCAGGATGGGTGCCTCATTAAAACCTCATTAGGTAGCAAAAACCCAGTGGGAAAAATGCTCTTAATAGTAGGAAAAAGAGTACATTAAGATCAAGTGAGTATGCTTTAGGATACTCCCCCTGAGTTAGACATAACTTACAAATAAGAGAACTACAAGCGATTCCAGATAATTTATGCATACTGATTCCTTGGACGAGCTTCTGAAAAGTAGACTTGGGCAATGACTTCGTGAAGAGATCGGCTAGGTTGTCCTGGGAACGGATTTGCTTGACTTTAATGTTCTGATGTTGTTGTTGTTGGTGAGAATAAAAGAACTTCAGCGCTATGTGCTTGGTGTTGTCTCCCTTGATGTATCCCTTCTTTAGCTACTCGATACATGCTGCATTGTCTTTAAAGATCGTCATAGGAAGGTCAATGATGGAAGAAAGACCACTAGTGCTTCGAATATGTTTCATAACTGCTCTCAACCAAAAGCACTCTTGCGAGGCTTTATGCAGGGCGAGAATCTCAACATGGTTCGAAGAAGTCACAACTAGTGTTTGCTTGGTAGACCTTTAAGATATAGCGGTGTCTCCAACGGTAAAGACATAATCCGTTTGAGAATGTACCCTATGTGGGTCAGATAGATAACCAACATATGCGTAACCAACAAGGCGAGAATCAAGCCGAGGACTGAGGGGGCTACGACTCATCTCAAGGATTCGTGGTTGTAGAACAAGCCCAAATCCATTGTACCTTTGAGGTAGCGAAAAATGTCTTTAACACTATTCTAGTGTTTGCGTGTAGGTGCATTGCTGTATCTAGCCAAAAGATTAATAGTGAATGAGATGTTGGGTCTAGTGCATTAAGCCAAGTACAATAAAGCACCAATTGCACTTAGGTACGGAACTTCAGGCTTTAAAATCTCTTGCTCATCCTCATTCAGACAGAAGGGATCTCGTTTAGCGTCTAGAGTCCAAACGACCATAGGTGTACTCGAAGGCTTCGCTTTATCCTCATTAAAACGTCGCAACACCTTCTAGGTGTAGTTTTATTGATGTACTAGGATTCCATCTGAACAATGCTCAATCTCTAGGCTGAGACAATATCGAGTTTTCCTAAGATCTTTCATCTCAAATTCTGATTTCAAGTGGAGTTCCAATGAGGTTTATGTCGTCAACATAAATTGCAACAATCGCAAATCTGAAATGTGACTTCTTAATGAACACATATGGGCATAGTTCGTTGTTCACATAATCCTGACTTGTCAAATATTCACTCAGACGGTTATACCACATCCACCCGGATTGCTTCAATCCGTAGAATGACCTCTTCAATCTAATCGAGAGAGTGTTCCATGGTCTAGAATTATTTGAACCAGTAAATGGAAGTCCTTCTGGAACCTTCATGTACATTTTCGTATCTAGATCCCCATAAAGATACGCGGTTACCACGTCTATAAGTTGCATATTCAGTTTTTCAGAAACTACCAAACTGATAAGGTAGGAGAACGTTATGACGTCCATTACGAGAGAATACATCTCCTTGTAATCAATCCCAGGGCGTTGAGAGAAGCCTTGCGCTATGAGGTGTGCTTTGTATCGCACTATTTCATTATTCTCATTACGCTTCCTCATGAAAACCCACTTGTAGCCCACATGCTTTACATGTGGTGGAGTAAGAGCTACAGACCCAAACACCTTTTGTTTCATGAGTGAATTGAGTTTGACCTAGATTGTTTATTTCCAGTTTGACCAATCCGTTCTATGTTGACATTCATCAACAGAGCGTGGTTCAATGTCATCGCTAAGGATGATGTCAGAAGCAACGGTATACTCGAATGCATCATCGACAATCATCTCATTCTGATTCCAAACCTTATCCAATACTGCGTAATGGACCGAAATCTCACGATTCTTGGGAGGCCGACATGTTTCTTCTAAAACATCACCGTAATCTAGAATAACCTCATGGGTTGGAATGCATGAGTAAGCAATGGTCAGATTCAGACTAGGTTCACTAGTTTTAGGGCTGGGTTCGGTTCTTATCGGTTCGGTTTTTTGCCAAAACCGAAACCAAATCGAAATTTCGGTTCGGCCCAAATTTTTTTCGGTTCGGTTTCGGTTTTTTTTCGGTTATTTTTTTTTTTTTCCTCCAAAAAATGCAAAACAACCACAGCATAAGATAGAAATAGAAAATATGACATGTTTCCATCTCTCCAGGACGGTTTTTCAATATTCATGAGGGAAGTTACTACTTACTAATTAATCTAAAAACATAAAGTCTCATAAAACTAAAAGTCTTCAAAAAATGAAAATAAACATTTAAAGTCCAACTAGAAATAGAATCAATCATCAATCAAGTTTAAGTCTTCAAAAAGTCCAAATTAAACATCAAAGTTTAAGTCTTCAAAAAGTCCAAATTTAAACATCACACAAGTCAAATAAACCTTCAAGGTTTCATCACTTCATGTCTTGCACAAATAAAATCTTCCAAGTCTTCAAGCTCAAGCTCAACGCATAGGCGGCCTAGGAGGCAACATAGCACCTTTCCTTGAGCTTCCCCTTGCCATTTCTACATACAAATAAAAAAAAGAACATGATGTAAAGCAAGCGTGCAAATTCCATTTCAGATGATATAATGAACTGCTAGCCCAAATTCCAAGTGATTATACAGAAGCTGTAAAACTGAAACTATTAACTTTCTTTGAGTTTCGCACTTGTTTAAGTTGAAATTAAACCGACTTGATAATCCAAATTTGCCAAACTGACCCCAACGTACTGAAAATATTTTTGGCACACATACTTGACATAATTATCCTATTTACAACCTATCAATATGATACAAAACAATTTTGCATTAAAGTGGGAAAACCAGAAAAGTAAGGAAAACAACCATGTTTGTTATATATTAACCATGTTTCTGAGTTCTGACCCTTTAGTTTGTTTATTCACATCAATTTTCCCACCTCCAAAATCTTTCTCTCCGCTTCCACTTTAAATTTACTACCAGATGGATTAAACTAGTTATTCACAATCTCAGACACAACAAACAACAAGTAATCTGCATCAACTCTCTCATAGTCTAAATCTAATAGTCATAAAGCTACACTTGCAGAACCAAATCCAGGCTTCAGCAGCAGCATACCCAAAACAAATTAATCAAACCGTATGTACTCTCACAAATTAATCAAACCTCAACTAATAGTCTAATAGTGTTCATAAATGAAGTTACCTAACCAAATCCAGCATACCCAAAACAAATTGCAAAACCATGAAATTTAGAAGCTACAGATCAAATTCATCAGAAGTTCCGAACCAACGAAATTGAAAAAAAAAATCTGCAAAACGCATCATGGGGTGAGAGACTAACCTTGCAAATGAGGGGATTTGTGGGTCGACACTTGAGCCTTGAACCGGAGAGAGAAAGTCGACGGCGAGTGAGAGGGATAAGAGAAAGATCGCTGAGAGACGACGACGGGGATGGGTGCTGGAGACGGCGACGGCGAGTGAGAGGAATACCTTTTGATTGAGAGAGAATAGGGGATGCCACAGGGTCAGAACGCTCACAGCTATGGGGATGGGTGCTGGAGCCAGAGGGAGGACTAATAGAGAAGAAGGGTTGCCGCAGGGTTACCACGCTCGCAGCCATGGGGATGGGTGTGCTGGAGGCAGAGGGAGGACTGAGAGAGAAGAAGGGTTGCTGCAGGGTCTGCACGCTCGCAGCCATGGGGATCGGTGCTGGAGCTTGAGGGAAGACTGAGAGAGAAGAGGGGACGAGAGAGAGAAGAGGGAGAAATTGGAGGCATGGAGGAAGTCTGGAGGTGTGGCTGCGCAGAGAGAGATGAGGGGAATGACAAATAGAAAAAGTGTGGTTGCTAGGGTTTTATTGATTTGATTATAAAAATTAAAAAAAATCCCAAAATCCGGGGGGCGTGAAGAGGGTTCGAACCCATGCGCTCCACCAGCTTGGAAAGTTTCACTAACCAACTTCACAACAAGTTCTGTTTTGTTATAATTGTATGACTAAACTATTTATAAACATTGAAAAAAATAATTAAATATATATATCGGTTCGGTTCAGTTCGGTTCGGTTTTCGAACCTCAAAAATCGAAACCGAACTGGGCAGATTCGGTCGGTTCGGTTTGAGAGTTTCGGTTCGGTTTTTTTTTCGGTTCGGTTTTTTTCAGCTTCGGTCAGGTTTGGTTTTCGGTTTTTTTCGGTTTTCGGTTTTTTGAACCCACCCCTAACTAGTTTATGCTGTTTTCCTTTTTTCGGGGTTATGAATCATTTGAACCAGGAGGCCTGCCACAATTCATGGTAGGATCAGGTGTTTGGCTAGTTGCCATTGTACCTTGCCGTGTGAGAGGTGTGGCCGCCCCACCCTTAGGGACGGTTCAGCCTTCGACGAAGGTGTTACGACGTAAGATCGGTACGTCCATCCTTACAGGTGCGTTTGCAGTGGGTATATGTGATCTCGTCACATTCGCTAGATCAGTAAAAGCATCCGGCATACTTTGAGTAATGCTTTGAAGATCTAGAATGCATCGCACTTCATTTTCCGACTGAGGTGTGTGGGGATCTAAATGAGACATAGTGGGAGTAATCCACGACAATTCGTGGCGTTCTACAGGAACGTTAGTGATCTTATCTCCCCATAACGACGGGAATATTGTCTCATCGAAGTGACAATCCACAAAACGTGTAGTAAAGAGATCTCCTGTTAAGGGCTCTAAGTAGCGAATAATCGATGGCGAGTCATAACCGACATAGATTCCCATTTTTCTCTGAATACCCATTTTGGTACGTAGTGGCGGTGCTATTGGCACATAGATTGCGCACCCAAACACACGTAAATGCGAGACGTCAGGCTCGTATCCAGTAACCAACTGTAACGGTGAATGAGGTTGGGTAGTGGTGGGCCTCCGACGGACCACAATAGCTGCGTGCAATATTGCATGGCCCTAGGCAGATACCGGCAAATTGGTTCGCATAACCAAAGTCCGAACTATCGTTTGAAGGTGCTTTATGAAAGCTTATGCCAGGCTATTTTGGGTGTGAACATGGGATACACGATGTTCAACTTCAATCCCAACGGACATGCAATAATCGTCAAAGATCTGTGACGTAAACTCTCCAGCGTTATCCAGTCAAATCAACTTGATCGGATAATCAGGGTGTTGAGCCCTAAGCTTAATAATTTGTGTTAGGAGTTTCACAAATGCAGCATTGTGTGTGGACAATAAGCAGACATGTGACCATTGCGTCGATGCATCAACAAACACCATGAAGTATCTAAATGGTCCGCATGTTGGTTGGATTGGTCCACAAATATCCCCTTGAATCCTTTGAAGAAATTTAGGGGGTCGTGAATATTCTTTGTAATTGAGGGTTGAGTATTCAACTTCCCCAGGGAACATGATTTGCTAAGCGGATGGCCGAGATAAGATTTCAAGTGATGCCCATGAGATGCTTTGAGGATATGGTGCATCATATCTCATCCGGGGTGTCCCATTCGATCATGCCAAAGCAGCAAAATGTCTTAGAACCTAGCTATAGGGTCGACCACATGGTGTGTCTCTACGGCTCGAATGGTTGTTATGTACAACCCACTCGGGAGACGTTCCAGCTTCTTGTGAATATGCTTCCGGCCATATTCGTAAGAAGTGACACAAATAAATTCTGAACCATTCTCTTCAGTGGTTTCAACATGATATTGATTATCTCGAATGTCTCTAAAACTCAGCAGCTTTTTTCTAGAACGTGGAGAATAAAGTGCCTCTTTAATGGTTAATTCAGTACCATTGGACAACATTATATGGGCTTTTCTGTATCATTTTATCAGGTTATATGAGCCTGAGAGGGTTGTTAGAGGTGCATTCTTAGGAATGAAGTTAGTGAAATAGTGTTTCTCACGCTATATGGCGTGCGTAGTTGCACTATCAGCCATACAACTAACTTCCCCACTAGTCATACCTAGAAATAAATTAATTGAATTGGTCACATGCATAAATATAATTCCATTCATTCAATTAATCAATTCGAGAAATAATGTCCATAAAATAATTATCCAAAGTTCAAAACAAACCAAACCAAACAAAAAAGTCCAAATACTTGGAAAAATTGTCCGAAAATTAAACCATAAAACTATAAAATAGGAGGGGGGTTCGGCCAGTAGGGGTATAACACCCTAAAAACATATCTAAAATTTATTCTTTCATATGAGTGGATGCCTCCTGAAAATCTGAAACCTCAAGAGTTGTAGTAGCAGCTTAATGAATTGCTACATGCGTAAAGTTGCACTCTTGACAGGAATGATACTTGACAATCGCCTCGGGGGTAGCTCAGCATACCCGTGACCAATGATCTCTTGATCCACATCGGTAGCTACATGTGCAAGGGGTTGTCGCTTATGGGTCAAGTTTCCTCCCTTGGATGGGCCTCTGTTCGGTGGACCTTGGGCCCGTGGTGGGGCTTGTCACCCTTTCCCACGGCCACGACAGGACTCCGTCGGTTGTGGCTACTAGAAGCTATCGCGTGCACTTTAGGCGTGGCATGAGAGCCAGAAGGTCGAGCTTGATGATTCTTCATCAAAAGTTGGTTCTATTTTTCAGCGAGAAGTAGAACATATATCAAATCTAAAAATTTGGTGAACTTCTGTGCCCTATATTGTTGCCGTAGGACAATATTGATGACATTGAAGGTCGAATAGTTCTTCTCTATGAGATCCTGTTCGATTAAGTCCTCATTATAGAACTTAAGCAGCGATTGGATTCTACAAACTTTAGAGTTGTATTCATTCATAGACTCAAAGTCTTGGAAGCGTAGATGCTACTAGCCGTGTCTTGCTTCAGGCAAAAAGATGTTCTGGTGATCGAAACGATCCGCCAGGATGAGCCAGAAGGTACGAGGATCCTCCTCTGCGAGGTACTCGGTTTGCAGTGCGTCATGGATGTGTCTTAGGATGAAGATCATGGTAGTAGATTTCTAAGCTTTGTCGACGAGTGCATCGTCGATTTGTTATTCGATGGTAGCTCTAAGACTCTTTGCAGTGAGGTGGAGCTTCACGTCTTGAACCCATTTCAGGTAGTTTCTTCCGGAGACTTCTAGAGTAGGGAAATTGAGCTTGTTCAAGTTCGACATGTCCCTAAATAGAGGGTATAACAAAACGTGGTTAGTCATATGGAAAGCCATAGACATACATCGTAGAACATTCTGGTTCTATAGACATGTATTTGTTTAATTCATGCATGCAAGCTACAGGTTTCATGTGGTAAGTTTTGAATGAAAACTTCGGGTTTCAAAGGCACTAAATGTGAAAACTACATGTTCGATTTAGTTATGAACATTTAGTTCATATATAGGGGTACCTGCAAGAACACAAGTGTGAGTGCTTCGGGACTACGAAAGATAGTCAACGGTTCAAAGAGATGAAATAATTTATTGAATCGTTAATTGCCAAAAAGTAAGCTTCAGGCCAATAATTTTGGATTAATTGTCAGATTAGTGGACTGCTGGTCACTTTAATTAATTCAATAGATTGAGACCATTCAAGATCGATTGTAAAAGTAAAACTAATTATAAAATTCGAGTTAACATTATTTAAAATGCCAAAAATTAACATTGGATTTGAAAAACCATAGCCCAAACATGGTGGGCATAGGTGCCGTGAGTAAGGCAAAGCCCTATAAGGATTAATGGGCTCAGGTGGTTGCTATGAGCAGCCCAATGCGTGGTTTTAGGCCGCAGACCGAGTGATGGGAAGCCCAGCAGCAAGTTGCTAGCGTTATGGGCCGAGACCAATGCACGGGGGTAAGCCCAAAGGCTTGCAGGGGTGTGAGGAAACAAGCCCAACCATCTGGGCTGGCTTCTGGTATCGCGGGTCGTGGCAAATACAAGCCTAGCAAGCCAAGGAAACTATTGTAGACGGGCCGGGGCTTCAGGCATGTGTTAGGGATAAGCCCAGTATGCTTTTGGCATGCGGGTGTAGGTTGGGTTTGGATCGGGGCTGCAGGCCCGTGTAGCAGACAACCCAAGTCGAAGCTTGGTTGGGTCCCAGAGATGCAGCAAGCCCAGAGGGCTGCGCACAAGGTCCAAGGCGTCGGGGAGACGCCTTCCTAAGGTGGTCCACACGGCTGGGCTTCAGGCCGGTGCAGTGGTCTTGAAGGTGGTGCTGCGGCGGTGCCGCAAAAATCCCAGATTTTGTTTGTTTTTTTTTTTCTCATAGATTTAATTATGATGTGTGTATTGTATCACCCACTTATGCCTTTATTTATAGTAGTAGGATAGGTAGAATCCTTACCCTTTTAGGATTACATCTCTTAATAGGTAATCAACTCCTAATAGGAATATATAAGATACTACTAGATACACTAAGATTTACACAATCACATTCGTAATCCAATAGGATTGCAACAATTTTTAATTTGTGCCCCTTTTTTAAATTTTGTACGAATATTCTTTTTAGTTTTAATTTGTACGCTTAATTTCAAATTTTAGTATGTACCCATAACCCATATTTTTTTAGTTTATTTTTTATTCATATTTTTTTTTGCTGAATGTACCCATGTAATTGCATGTGTTTATTTTATGTTTTAAATTATGTTAATTGTTATTTTTTTAAATATATTAATTATTACATGGGTACATTATTTTTTTGCTGTTCTTTTGATTAAAAATCATTATCGAAGACATTAAATGGTTGGCGACTTTTTTTATTCCATTTCTTGGAGTCATGTTTTAGAGAAGCAAATTTCTTTGTAGATGCCATAACTAGTACTGGTTTCTAGTTCAATATTTTCCACGTCCAGGATAGATCATTGCCACCTATGGCAAAACAGGCTTATTTGTTTGATTGTGTAGGAACTGGATGAGACCGTGATCATTCTATTTAATGCATTGTTTTCTTTTTTCCATAAATTTTTCTTTTCAAGAACTATGTGAAGAAAAATATTACTTTATTATTGACTTTTAAGTAATTATTATATTGTAAAAATATTATCTTAATTTGTTTAAATTTCATAATTTATGGGATATTGAATGCATAAATGCAAGAGTTAAATCCCTTAAGTGATGCTAGGGACGTCGATCAAATTATTTAAACAAATAGAGTTTCATGCTAACAATTAGGTTGACTAGAGACTGGAACTAAAATGATCATTTTTTTTTTAGTTTTGAAAAAAGATAGCTAGTTGTTTACAAATTTCTTTGTAGATCCCATAACTAGTACTGGTTTCCAGTTCAATAATTTCCATGTTCAGGATAGATTGTTGTCACCTATGGTAAAAAAGACTTATTTGTTTGATTGTGTAGGAACTGGATGAGACCGTGATCACTCCATTTAATGCATTGTTTTTTTTTTTCATAAAATTTTCTTTTCAAGAACTATGTGAAGAAAAATATTACTTTATTATTGACTTTTAAGTAATTATTATGTTGTAAAAATATTATCTTAATTTGTTTAAATTTCATAATTTATGGGATATTGAATGCATAAATGCAGGACTTAAATCCCTTAAGTGATGCTAGGGATGTTGATCAAATTATTTAAACAAACAGAGTTTCATGCTAACAATTAGGTTGACTACAGACTGGAACTAAAATGATCATTTTTTTTTGTTTTTTTTAAAAGATAGCTAGTTGTTTACCCCAAATCTTTCTAGATTCATATATAGAAACAAGGATTTTGAAAATGAGATGGAGAATTCTTGTTCGTCTGATTACTAGATTAATTCTTGTCCGTTTTCTTTTTTAACTAATTGTTGTGTAAACATGTATTTTTCCTTTCAAAAAGTGCATTCAGATCTTTGGGGTCCTTGACCAACTAGATCCATATATGAAATGCAGAGCTCAAAGAAAGAAAATGAACTGAGGAGAGAAAGAGAATGACTGTTTGTATTGAATATTGAGTTAACGACTGCCTCTTTAAATTTCACTATATATAGTACCAAGTACCCTTCTTACATTTTAACTACCTAACAACCTTTCTAACAACCTAATCAACACATTGTAACCATTTGTAACCACTTGTGAAGGAAAAATTTTGTCCTAGCTAAGAACATGTATGAACATTTGAATACATATGCTAACAATTAACTCTTTAAAGTAGGCATGCATCCAAAAACAATTCATGAAACCCATGACTTTCAAAGCCTAGTATATGGTGAACCAAAAGACTCTTTAACAACATTAAAGATAATTAAGAATTTAGAGATTCTTTACCCTTGAAGCTCATCCTTGATTACACAAGGGATTCACCCAAGTGGAGGGCCTTCAAGTCACCTCCTTGCTCCTTGGATCTTCCTTGTGATTTTCCTCCTTTTAGTGCTCCTTTGCTTCTTTGAGGATTTGAGGATTAGTTCTCCAAAACACCAAAAGTTTGATGTCTCTATGTCTCTTCACCAAGGATGTAATTTGTGAGGATGAAAATGGATCACTTAGGGAAGTAAATTTGCTAGATAACTTTCCCCAAGTAGCTTAGAAAACCCTAATTGAAAACAAAGCTATAAAGATGAATTTATACTTCATTTCTTAGGTGAGTGGCAAACTTGCAATTAAGCAAACTTGCAATTAAGCAAACTTGCATACCTTCACCCTAAATGGTTGTCCTATATGGTTATTGGGCTTATTGCCCATTTTTGTTTTAGTTGTCATACAACTTAAACATAATGGGCCTTGTGGACCAAAACACTTTTGGGCCCCGAAGCCCTAAAACCAACTTAAAAGCCCAATACGAACATTTCGTATAATTAATTAACTAATTAATTAATCTTGACCATTCTTCAATTAAACCATTTAATTGCTTATCCATTTCATTTAATTGCTTCACATGTATCCTTATTTGGTGTGCGATCCATTAGGTTCCAATTAGCGAGGCAGTGGGCGATGTTACTCTTAACTATCGATTGTGAATTGAAACCACATTTCAATTCTCCCTTTTTGATGATTAGTGTTTGCTAATCAATAGGGCTTCCACAAACCATGAGTGACACCTAGCAGTATGTCATGGTTACCCAAGCTAAGTAGAATTGGTTGGAGAACCTATCCAGTTACAATTACAATGCAATACGGTCCTTCTCTAATACAATACTCTTAACCACATTGTTTTAAGTGATAGTTTGTTTCATGTCTACTATCCAATGTGATACTTTCTTATATGATTCCCTTGAATATGATTTGGAACATCTTCCTTAGTCATATTCATTTGCTTTGGCCAAAGACTTTAGAATCATATTTTAGAGTATACTCCTTCCACCATGGAAGGTTAGAGATCCCTTGTTGTGCATTCATATGCCTACATGACTAGATCACATGACCCCAACAATGCCGTGGACAATCCGAGGGAATGCCTTTGTCATGATCAAAGATCAAGGACCTAACCATTAGACATCTATGATGCCTTTGTCATGATCAAAGATCAAGAACCTATCCATTAGACATCCGAGGGAATGCCTTGTTGTGCATTCATATGCCTACATGACTAGATCACATGACCCCAACAATGCCGTGGACAATCCGAGGGAATGCCTTTGTCATGATCAAAGATCAAGGACCTAACCATTAGACATCTATGATGCCTCAGGTCTAAGGACTACTTTGCATATTGTAACCTTAGAGTTCGTACATGACATGTATGTTTGAACTCTCATTAATCGCAGTTCAGTGTACTCGATTACTCTTTCGAGCACCTATGTGTTTGTCTTAGTGTCCAACACCAAATGACTTGAGACTAGTTCATACTCACGTTTGAGTCAACATAACACATACTAACCTTAGTGGATTGTCAATGCCCAATTGGCAATCCTATGGCTAGGAACGTTTTAGGAATGAACATAAGAGAAAGGTCTCCTTAATCTAACTCATTAGATCACTTATCTCTTATGTTAAATACATCCCTTGGATTCTCTTATTGATTAAACACATGATTCAATAAATAGTGATTAACAATAAGTATTGCCCTTCCGTTAAACATATAAAAGTTTAACATATTAAGTATTCCAAAAAGCTATTACATCAAATGAGTGGCTTTGTGGGCATACTTCCAACAATATCCCACTTGCACTCAAAGCCATCCTCCCATGTATCTAATACTCATCTTATCCATATGACGATCAAGCTGGATTTGAGTCATTGGCTTTGTCAGTGGATCTGCTACGTTATCGGCTGAAGCAACTTTGAGGATGTTGACTTTCCCCTCGGTAGCATATCATCTTATGATATTAAAGCGCCTATCAAAATGCTTGTTCTTTTGATGAGCCCTGGGTTCCTTGGCTTGAGCTATCGCCCCACTATTATCACAGTACAAAGTTACTGGTGATGTGATGGTTGGAACCACTCCAAGTTCAGTAATGAACTTTTTCATCCAGAACGCTTCTTTGCCGGCTTCAGCTGTAGCGACATATTCAGCCTCTGTCGTGGAATCAGCAATTACACTTTGTTTCTTGCTTTTCCAACTGACAGCCCCACCATTCAGAGTGAATACATATCCGGAGTTGGAACTTCTATCATCGACGTCAGATTGGAAATCTGCGTCTGTATAGGCTTCCACTCGCAACTCTGCCGCTCCTCCATAAACGAGGAACATGTCCTTAGTTCTTCTTAAGTACTTAAGGACCGTCTTGACAGCTGCCCAGTGTTCTGATCCTGGGTTAGATTGATATCGACTAGTAATGCTCACAGCATATGCGATATCAGGCCTTGTGCATATCATGGCATACATGAGACTCCCTATGGCGGAAGCATAAGGAATTTCATTCATTAGCCGTATCTCTTCAGGAGTCTTAGGTCCCATGGACTTAGAAAGGTGAATTCCATGTCTCACAGGAAGAAAACCTTTCTTAGATTGTTCCATCTGGAACCTACTTAGCACCTTATCAATGTACATCGATTGGGATAATCCAATTAATTTTCTGGATCTATCACGATAGAGCTTTATCCCAAGTACATAAGATGCATCTCCTAAATCTTTCATGTGGAAGGTTTTAGACAACCACACTTTTACAGAAGAAAGTACTGCAGTGTCATTCCCGAATAGTAATATGTCATCTACATATAACACTAGGAATACTACTGCATCCCCAACGACTTTTTGATAAACACAATTGTCGTCTTCGTTTTGAGTAAAACCAAACGTTTTGATTTCAGTATCGAAACGAATGTTCCAGCTCCTGGAGGCTTGCTTAAGTCCATAAATGGACCTTTGAAGCTTGCATGCCTTAGTCTCTTCAGACTCAGACACGAAACCTTCGGGTTGAGTCATATAGAGCTCTTCCTGTAGGTAGCCGTTCAGAAAGGCCGTCTTCACGTCCATTTGCCATCTCTTTGAATCAATGTCGGACATTGCTTCAGTGTAGTCCCTAGGGTCCTCCTTTGTTTCATTGTCACCTAAAAGGTACAATTCATCAAAGTCATTTTTTAAGCCAAACCTCATAGGTGGCTTACTAACCCGTTCAGATCTACGTGGAGCTAGGGGTTCAGGAACAGGGTTGTCAATATGTCGAGTGCTTGTTTGTGGTTCATTATTAATCTCATTAATTTCCATCTGTTTGCTTATAGTTCCTTTGAGAACAAATTCGTCCTCTAGAAACTTAGTAGTTCTGGCGACAAAGACTTTCTGGTCGTCAGGATGGTAGAACTCATATCCCATAGTTTCTTTAGGATATCCCACAAAATAGCATCTTACTGATCTCGCTTCAAGCTTAGTAGCCTCAAGCTTCTTGACATATGCTTCACAACCCCAAATCTTAATATGATTAAGACTTGGCTTTTTTCCATGCCATATCTCATAGGGTGTTTGTGAAACTGATTTGGAAGGTACTCTATTAAGCAAGTAAGCTGCTGTATATAGAGCGTATCCCCAGAATGTTACTGGTAGATCAGCGGAACTCATCATAGAACGAACCATGTTCATCAAGGTTCGATTTCTCCTTTCAGAAACTCCATTAAGTTGTGGAGTTCCCGGTGGAGTCCACTGTGATATTATTCCACACTCTTTGAGATAATCTAGGAACTCATTACTCAGATATTCACCCCCTCGATCCGATCTTAGGATTTTTATCTGTTTCCCAGTTTGCTTCTCAACTTCATTCTTGAATTCTTTGAACCTTTCAAAGGATTCTGACTTGTACTTCATAAGATATACATAGCCAAACCGAGAGTGATCGTCGGTGAATGTGATATAGTATGAGAAGCCTTCTCTCGACGTAGTAGACATAGGTCCACATACGTCAGTGTGGATTAACCCTAGAATTTCAGTGGCACGCTCTCCTTTTCCAGTAAATGGAGATTTGGTCATCTTCCCTTTCAAGCAACATTCACAAGTACCCATCCGGTCATTACCTAATGGGTGGAAATATCCGTCTTTCGACATCTTGCGAATCTTATCAAGGTTCACATGTCCAAGTTTAAGATGCCACATCTTTTCTTGGTTAACTTCTACTCTGGCCCTTTTGGGTTTTGAGGTATTCCCGCTTTCAATACAGTGCATCCCACTATTCGTCTCTAGGTGAAAAAGTCCCTCTATCATATTACCATGAGAGATAATACGACCGTTCAAGTATAAAGTGCAACTCATTTTGTCAAACAACACTGAGTGCCCATCTCGTAAAAGCTTAGAGATGGAAATCAAATTCTTTATACATGAAGGAAAATATAAACAATTTTTAAGTTCCAGGACTTCCCAGAGGGTAGGTTAAGCATATAGGTGCCTATTGCTTTTGCAGAGATTTTAGTGCCGTTCCCAACTCGCACAACCATCTCCTCATTGCGCAGTGATCTGCTCCCTGTTAGTCCCTGCAACGTATTACAGATATGTTGACTAGCGCCTGAATCAAATATCCAGGAATTGGAGCTCACTGTAAAAGCACTCTCTATGACAGAAATAGTCTCTTCAAAAGTCCGTGTCATAAGGCTCGCAATGCGCACCTTGTATTTCTTCTTCCAACGTTCATCCTTTCCACAATGAAAGCATGTTCCTTTGGATTTCTTTGCCTTCTTCTTACGCAACCTTTTCCTTATCATTGCATTCTCACTCCCACTGTCCTTTTTGAAACCTTCTTCAAATTTACAGCACATGTCAATCATCTCTTTCAAAGAATGATCGAATCTATTCACTTTATAGTTTACGATAAACTTAGTGAAATCATCCGAGAGAGATGCAAGGAAAAAGTCTTGGGCCATTTTCCCATCGATGGAAGTTCCTAAACTTTGAAGATCTTGAAAGATCCTTTCCATCTTTTGTCCATGTTTATGGACCGATGTCCCCTTTGCCATTTTGGCATTCATTAGACTACAAATATTTGAGAATCGTACATTACTAGTCTCAATGTCATGCATCTTATGCAAACTTTCAACCATGGCACAAGAAGTGTCCATGTGCTTATGTAGCTTCATAAGCTCCTCACTAAGTGAAGTGAGGATTAAGCATTTGGCTTGTAAGTCATCCTCATAGTGTCTAACATAATTTTGACACTCCTCTTTTGAAGCTAGTTTCGTAGGAGGTACATGAGGAGGGGATTGCTTAAGTACATACAATATGTCTTTCACCTTTGAGACATTCTCAATGTGGCGATACCAAGCAAGGAAACGTTGGCCCTTTAGGCCCTTTTTGTCAAGTATAATGGTGGGTATAATTTTAGGCATGTCGTTCACTATATAACATAACAGAAATCGAATTAGCATTGTTGTTTAAAACTATTTTGATTAGGTCTTTTAATCAAATAGTATCACCCACCATTTTTGGCAAATTCCACATCCCTCAATAGAATTCAAGAGTTATATTGAACTCTTAGTGGGTTATGGGAGACTCACCATTACCAAGCCCACCTCACGATGATACGATGTTGGCTAGCAAAAATAATGATGAGAGAATAACGCATTATTCATTTACAACCTTTTGTAATTACCCATCTCGTTTGGCCTCTAGAGAATGTTGCCTCACGATGATACGATGTTGGCACCATTGCACTTAGTTTAAGTTATTCCCACCATGCTTAGTTCGTGAAGGGGTTCAAGAATAGCCTCACGATGATACGATGTTGGCTATCCTCGTTGCCTACACTCACCTCATCATATGTATATGGATTCCTCCTGGATATAAGCACATGCTTTGTACTCCCCCATGATAGGGTGAAGCCGGTGCATGAGTCACAAACGCTTGGAACCCACCACGGTGGAAGGCCTACGAAGAGATATTCTAAACATCTCTCGCTTATCAACTTAAATATTTGTTTGAGGGAATAGCGTTGGGCTACATCAAAACATTTTAATCACATTAAAAGAACTTGGGCCTATCACAACCATTGGTCCAAGTTTATATGAATTAGTAGTATATAATACTCCCACTGTTTCGTTGAAACAAGCGAGACTATATGGAACTACTAACGAATGCCTTGCATCCTCATATGGACTATATAGTCATATTAGGTTTTAGGATGATTATGAACCGTTTGATTTGATCCAACACGAGCCTTGTGTTGGACCTTGGGTCTAAGGTATGTAGTTGTTGATTTTAGTTACGCGTTTAATCCAATTAAACCGTTATTTCCTATTGGGCGTTGGACCCAACTATTCCATTTTGCATACATTTAAACAAAAGGAATACATGAAATAATAATAAGGGCTTATGCCCTTTTACAACATAAATGATGGACTTATGTCCATTTACAACAATCTTGAACTAATCAAATTACATTCAAATCTACACTACCAAGCCCAAACATTCATAATGTAAAGCGGCCAATCACATAGCTCAATTATCGAGGCATTTGGTTCATAATCACCATTCTCTTAATCAAACACATTTAATTAAGAAAACAACTTTAAAACAATTGGTTTTCGGATCCATAGAATTGATTTAAATGAAACTAAATAAAATGAAAATCCAATTCTCATTTAAAGAGACAAACCATTTTGTTCTCATCTAATTTGGGCCATTTTCTAAAAAACAAAAACTTTTGGGGTCACTTTGTAAAAACACAAGAGTCCACAACTTCATGTAATTACAACTTAGAACCCAAACATTTTTAATAATGTCAAAAACATCATTAAAGGAGCAAAACAATTTGTCCTTTAAAGTTTTTGGACCTTAACGTAAAAACGTAAACTTTTGGGCCAAAATGCAAATACACAAAAGTATCAAAACTTTATGTAAGTGCACAAAACACCCAAAAATACCCTATTTAATAGGGTGGCCAGCCATAAGTGGTTTTTATTGGTAAAATTCAAATTTTATACAAAGTTTTGTAAGTGGGTTATGTTAGGTGAGGTAAAGATGAAATAAAATTTTGTAAGAAATGATTTATGTCATTCTTTAAAACAAAGTTTGTCTCCCATTAAAATTACTTAATCATTAACCATCACCCACTAAAATTAAATCAAAACTTTATGTAAAAACATAAAACTTTTTGAATCAAAACTTCAAAACTTTTTGTTCTTGGCAAGAACTCCAAGAACATTGAAGAACACTTATGAAAACTCAAAATACATGGCACCAAATTTTAGTTCCAATATTCATGCTTAAATGAAATACATCTACAACATTTGAGATGCAAAATTTTCTAGCAAAATTTATATTCAAAGCAAGAACAAAGCTTGTAACATTTACAACATTTAAATCATAAAACATGAAAATCACAAAACCCAAAAGGATCCACCATACACTAGACCTAGGCTCTGATACCACTTGAAGGAAAAATTTTGTCCTAGCTAAGAACATGTATGAACATTTGAATACATATGCTAACAATTAACTCTTTAAAGTAGGCATGCATCCAAAAACAATTCATGAAACCCATGACTTTCAAAGCCTAGTATATGGTGAACCAAAAGACTCTTTAACAACATTAAAGATAATTAAGAATTTAGAGATTCTTTACCCTTGAAGCTCATCCTTGATTACACAAGGGATTCACCCAAGTGGAGGGCCTTCAAGTCACCTCCTTGCTCCTTGGATCTTCCTTGTGATTTTCCTCCTTTTAGTGCTCCTTTGCTTCTTTGAGGATTTGAGGATTAGTTCTCCAAAACACCAAAAGTTTGATGTCTCTATGTCTCTTCACCAAGGATGTAATTTGTGAGGATGAAAATGGATCACTTAGGGAAGTAAATTTGCTAGATAACTTTCCCCAAGTAGCTTAGAAAACCCTAATTGAAAACAAAGCTATAAAGATGAATTTATACTTCATTTCTTAGGTGAGTGGCAAACTTGCAATTAAGCAAACTTGCAATTAAGCAAACTTGCATACCTTCACCCTAAATGGTTGTCCTATATGGTTATTGGGCTTATTGCCCATTTTTGTTTTAGTTGTCATACAACTTAAACATAATGGGCCTTGTGGACCAAAACACTTTTGGGCCCCGAAGCCCTAAAACCAACTTAAAAGCCCAATACGAACATTTCGTATAATTAATTAACTAATTAATTAATCTTGACCATTCTTCAATTAAACCATTTAATTGCTTATCCATTTCATTTAATTGCTTCACATGTATCCTTATTTGGTGTGCGATCCATTAGGTTCCAATTAGCGAGGCAGTGGGCGATGTTACTCTTAACTATCGATTGTGAATTGAAACCACATTTCAATTCTCCCTTTTTGATGATTAGTGTTTGCTAATCAATAGGGCTTCCACAAACCATGAGTGACACCTAGCAGTATGTCATGGTTACCCAAGCTAAGTAGAATTGGTTGGAGAACCTATCCAGTTACAATTACAATGCAATACGGTCCTTCTCTAATACAATACTCTTAACCACATTGTTTTAAGTGATAGTTTGTTTCATGTCTACTATCCAATGTGATACTTTCTTATATGATTCCCTTGAATATGATTTGGAACATCTTCCTTAGTCATATTCATTTGCTTTGGCCAAAGACTTTAGAATCATATTTTAGAGTATACTCCTTCCACCATGGAAGGTTAGAGATCCCTTGTTGTGCATTCATATGCCTACATGACTAGATCACATGACCCCAACAATGCCGTGGACAATCCGAGGGAATGCCTTTGTCATGATCAAAGATCAAGGACCTAACCATTAGACATCTATGATGCCTCAGGTCTAAGGACTACTTTGCATATTGTAACCTTAGAGTTCGTACATGACATGTATGTTTGAACTCTCATTAATCGCAGTTCAGTGTACTCGATTACTCTTTCGAGCACCTATGTGTTTGTCTTAGTGTCCAACACCAAATGACTTGAGACTAGTTCATACTCACGTTTGAGTCAACATAACACATACTAACCTTAGTGGATTGTCAATGCCCAATTGGCAATCCTATGGCTAGGAACGTTTTAGGAATGAACATAAGAGAAAGGTCTCCTTAATCTAACTCATTAGATCACTTATCTCTTATGTCAAATACATCCCTTGGATTCTCTTATTGATTAAACACATGATTCAATAAATAGTGATTAACAATAAGTATTGCCCTTCCGTTAAACATATAAAAGTTTAACATATTAAGTATTCCAAAAAGCTATTACATCAAATGAGTGGCTTTGTGGGCATACTTCCAACAACTTGTACTGACATGTCAAGGACCAATACAATGCTGACACATGTATGACTGCTGCTCAATCAGCTGTTTATACTTCTCATCTCCCCTCAATCTCAGCTAGGGTAACCAAGCTTGAGATTGCATCAATGTTTGACAAATATTGGTCCATGTAGACCCTTAGTATGGATGTCAGTAGTTTGATCTTCAATAGGAATGTACTGCACCGCCAAATCCTTTTTTTTTTGAACTTTCTCTCTGATAACGTAAAAATCTGTATCCAAATGTTTGATTCGAGTGTGGAAAATAGGATTAGAACATAATGCCAGAGTTGACAAGTTTTCACAATGATGTAGAAGTGGTTCTGAAATAAATCGATGGAAGTCTTTTAATAATAAACGAATCCATACTACATCTGCAACACAGTGAGCAAGTGCTTTGTATTATGCTTCTGTGGAACTTATAGAAAATGAGGATTGCTTCTTGGATTGCCATAAGATTAGATTTGGTCCCATATACACTACAAAACCTGTAACATACCTTCTTGTGTTTGGATCTGCAGCCCAATCTGAGTCTGAGAAAGCTGTTATAGAGTTGTCTGATGCTGCTGAATATGTCAAACCACACTGTGTAGTACCTTGAACATACCTCAGAATTCTTTTCACATGACCAAAGTGTTCATCTGTAAGTTTATTCATATACTAACAAGCCACATTTATTGAAAAAGATATATCACGCCTGATAAAGGTGAGGTATTGAAGAGCACCAACTAGACTCCTATACACAGTATGATCAGCCAAAGGTACACATTCAGATGCTAAGAGTTGAGTATTTGGCTTACAAGGAGTTGAAGTGGGCTTACATGTGTCCATTCCTACCTTATAGATAAAATCCTTTGCATATTTCGATTGATTAACAAAGATGTCACCATTATCTTTGTATTGGATTTGCAAACCCAGAAAATATGACAACTTCCCCATATCCTTTAGCTAAAATACATCACCTAATTCTTGAATTACTGATTGCACCTTTGTAGAACTTGACCTGTCAATATTATGTCATCTACATTTAGTAGTAGAGCAATGACATCAGTTCCATCATATTTAACAAACAAGCTGTTATCAGATTGTGACATTTGAAAGCCCATTGCTGGAAGATGACTAGTAAATTTTGAATTCCAGGCCCTTGGTTCCTGTCTCAATCCATAGAGTGACTGGACTAACTTGCAAACATGATCAGGTTGTGATTGATCCATAAAACCCTGAGGTGGTTTCATGTAAACTTCTTCCTCTAAATCTCCATGCAAGAATGCATTTTTAATTCAAGTTGTCTTAACTTCCATCGATGATGTGCTACAAGTGATATAATCAATCTCACTGTGGTATGTCTCATAACAGAGCTGAATGTCTCAACGTAATCCAAGCTTAACTCTTGAGTATAACCATGTGCCACGAAACGAGCCTTGTATCTTATAATAGACCCATCTGGATTTTTCTTCAACTTATACCCCTATTTGCTACCAATTATGGATCTGTGAGTTGGTGGAGGAACTAACACCCAAGTTCCTTGACTTTTTAATGAGTCAAACTCCTCATGCATTGCCTTTTGCCATGAATTACATGTCAGGAAATGATAAATTTTCTGGATTGTACATGATAACAAATCACTCTTTTATATCTCATTGCATAGCCTAGAAAAACACATAAATATGCTCTAGGTTGGAGTTTGTTTTCATTATATGGTCTTATCTAGGGATAAACAATTGTCCCAAAGATCTTCAAACCTTGTAGATGTGGACTAGACGCAAACAATCTTTGATAAGGAGACTGCATTCATAGATTTTTATTGGCATTCTATTTATGAGAAACACAGATTGTGCACAATCATGAAACCATAATTCTTGAGGCAATGCTGCTGTTGTCATCAATGTTATAGCTGTCTTCACAATGTGTCTATGTTTTCTCTCAGCAATTCCATTTTGCTGAGGAGTATTTGGACAAGACACCATATGTATGTAGAATTATCAGAGAGGCGGGCCGAAGGCCGACTTCCAACAACATCAATATTGTCCCCAACTTGGTAATTACCACCTGCACAATTCATCAGGTGTGGGGTTTTCTCACAAAAGGCATCAGTGTTAGTTGGAGTGAGGTTTGGATATTTAAACTCTTCTTTTCTCATTGATACGGTCAATGTGGGACATTTTAACACGCCCCCTCATGTGGGACCCAATTAGTGGGTCACACGTGGGAGATCCACACATCGACAGCCACGTGGAGCCAAATGGGGGCCAAATGGACCCTTCCATCACGTCGTAGTATAGTACGACCTTGCTCCCTGGCTCTGATACAATGTAGAATTAATAGAGAGATGGGCCAAAGGTCCACTTCTAATAACACCGATATTGTCCCCAACTTGGTAATTACCACTTGTACAATTCGTTAGGTGTAGCGTTTTATCACAAAAGGCCTCAATGTTAGTTAGAGTGGGGTTTGGATATTTAAACTCTCATTTTCTCATTCATACGGTCGATGTGGGACATTTCAACACGCCCCCTCACGTGGGACCTAATTAATGGGTCATATGTGGGAGATCCACACATTGACAACCACGTGGAGCCAATGTGACTCACCCTACACGCGGGGGCCAAGGGACCCACCATCATCGTGCAGGGCCAAGGGGACCCTGAAGGAAAAATTTTGTCCTAGTTAAGAACATGTAAGAACATTTGAATACATATGCTAACTATTAACTCTTTAAAGTAGGCATGCATCCAAAAACAATTCATAAAACCCATGACTTTCAAAGCCTAGTATATGGTGAACCAAAAGAATCTTTAACAACATTAAAGAGAAAGAAGAATTTAGAGATTCTTTACCCTTGAAGCTCATCCTTGATTACACAAGGGATTCACCCAAGTGGAGGGCCTTCAAGTCACCTCCTTGCTCCTTGGATCTTCCTTGTGATTTTCCTCCTTTTAGTGCTCCTTTGCTTCTTTGAGAATTTGAGGATTAGTTCTCCAAAACACCAAAAGTTTGATGTCTCTAAGTCTCTTCACCAAGGATGTATCTTGTGAGGTTGAAATGGATGACTTAGGGAAGTAGAGATTGCTAGATGACTCTCCCTAGGTGGCCGGCCTCCTTAGATGAAATTAGAGAATATGTTTCATCCAATTTCACCCTAGAAAACCCTAATTGAATTTTGCTATAAAGTCATTTATATAGTCCCTTCAAATAAGTGACCTAAAGGACCAAAAGCCCAATACTTCTAACATGGCCGGCCTATTAGTGTTCATTGGGCTTATTGCCCATTTTGTTTTAGTTGTCATACAACTTAAACATAATGGGCCTTGTGGACCAAAACACTTTTGGGCCCCGAAGCCCTAAAACCAATCTTGAAAGCCCAATACGAACATTTCGTATAATTAATTAACTAATTAATTAATCTTGACCATTCTTCAATTAAACCATTTAATTGCTTATCCATTTCATTTAATTGCTTCACATACATCCTTACTCGGTGTGCGATCCATTAGGTTCCAATTAGCGAGGCAGTGGGCGATGTTACTCTTAACGATCGATTGTGAATTGAAACCACATTTCAATTCTCCCTTTGATGATTAGTGTTTGCTAATCATTAGGGCTTCCACAAACCATGAGTGACACCTAGCAGTATGTCATGGTTACCCAAGCTAAGTAGAATTGGTTGGAGAACCTATCCAGTTACAATTACAATGCAATACGGTCCTTCTCTAATACAATACTCTTAATCACATTGTTTAAGTGATAGTTTGTTTCATGTCTACTATCCAATATGATACTTTCTTATATGATTCCCTTGAATATGATTTGGAACATCTTCCTTAGTCAGATTCATTTGCTTTGGCCAAAGACTTTAGAATCATATTTTAGAGTATTCTCCTCCCACCATGGAAGGTTAGAGATCCCTTGTTGTGCATTCATATGCCTACATGACTAGATCGCATGACCCCAACAATGCCGTGGACAATCCGAAGGAATGCCTTTGTCATGATCAAAGATCAAGGACCTAACCATTAGACATCTATGATGCCTCAGGTCAAAGGACTACTTTGCATATTGCAACCTTAGAGTTTATACATGACATGTATGTTCTAACTCTCTTTTGATCGTAGTTCAGTGTACTCGATTACTCTTTCGAGCACCTATGTGTTTGTCTTAGTGTCCAACACCAAATGACTTTGAGACTAGTTCATACTCACGTTTGAGTCAACATAACACATACTAACCTTAGCGGATTGTCAATGCCCAATTGGCAATCCTATGGCTAGGAACGTTTTAGGAATGAACATAAGAGAAAGGTCTCGTTAATCTAACTCATTAGATCACTTATCTCTTAGATCAAATACATCCCTTGGATTCTCTTATTGGTTAAACACATGATACAATAAATAGTGATTAACAATAAGTATTGCCCTTCCATTAAACATATAAAAGTTTAACATATTAAGTATTCCAAAAAGCTATTACATCAAATGAGTGGCTTTGTGGGCATACTTCCAACAGACCCACCCATCACGTGGTAGTACAGTACGGGCTTGCTGCCTGTCTCTAATACCATGTAGAATTATCAAAGAGATGGGTCGAAGACCCACTTCCAACAACATTGTTAGTGTCTCTAACTTGGTAATTACCACCTGCACAATCCGTCAGGTGTGAGGTTTTATCACAAAAGGCCTCGGTGTTAGTTGGAGTGGGGTTTGAATATTTAAACCATTCTTTTCTCATTGATACGGTCTATGTGGGACATTTCAACAATGAATAATTCCCATATTCTTAATAAATTCATCAAAACTATGACTCATGTATTCCCCACCACCATCATTTTACAAACACTTAATATCAATACTAAACTGAGTATGAACAAAACTATAGAATTTCTGGAAAACTACAAAGACTTCTGATTTATTGATCAATGGGAATAACTATACATATTTAGTGAATTCATCAACAAAACTCACATAGTACTTGTATCCTCCTATGGATCTAGTTGGTGAAGGACCCCAAAGATCTGAATGCACTTTTTGTACTTTCTCTAGTTCTTTATCTTTCTCACTGTTATTCTTCTTCATTTTCTCTTCAGTTTTGAAAATTTTAAATGTAGTTACCATGGTATCAGAGCAGGTTGGCCCACATGTGTAGCCCAAAGGCTACACGTGCTCCACGTCACCCAATTTGTGTTGCCCACGTGTTTGGCTTGAAAATTCGCCACACCTGAAGGGGCGTGTGAAAATGTGAAGGTAAAAGAGTCCCACATTGGTGAAAGGAGAAACCTTGCAAGGGTTTATAAGAGGTTGGGCTATTTCCCATATTACCAATTGGTTTTATAGTGGAACCTCAACTTTCTTCAGTTTGCAAATGAGGAAGATCATTCTCCAAGGCTTCATTGCATTGGATTTGAAATTTAGAAGAGTACAACAACAAGAAGAGTACAAGAATTGAAAAATGAAAAGTGTGGAGCCAAAAATAATCACAAGACGACACGTGGATTTTTGGGTAAAAAAGGACAAAAATACCCTTGAGGCATATCAGGATTCCTACGCGCGAGGAGCAAGCAATCATCCCTTAACCAAGTCAAAAGTGCCCAAAATAGGTAACAATCCAAAACCTATTTCATCCATCCTCATCAAATCCTCTTCACAAGGTAACTCCCAAATCTTTCCTTTTTTATTATATTAATTAGCTAATCAATTAGACAATTATTCTATTAATTGACTAATTAATTAGTTAATTATTCAATTATACCCAATTAAACACAAATCAGGAACCTAGCCCACAAAGACAGCTAAGTGGTCGGTCTTCTCTCACCCAAGGAGGCCGTCCACACCCCTATAAAAGGCATCTCATTCTCTCCAAAACGCAATTCCAATTCTCTTGCTAAATTCTCAAAATTCTCCAAACACTTTTCCCTCAAATTCTAACTTTGGCATCAGAGGTTCTTCGGGCAAAGCCCCCCATTCAACATGGGCGCGTGAGGCTCTAGGCAGACCTAAGGTGTTATTTGTTTTGTAGGTGTAATTTTGTCCAAGATAAAGGAGGAAGAAATTTGCATCCACAAATTGGTGCTTTCATTAAGAGTTGAGTCCCACACTCGTAAGACTCTCGCATCCAAGGTTTTCTATTTTCTTATCCATTTGTAGATTTTTCGTACGTTCTTATTTTTAGAATATTTTGTTTGCAAAAATTCTTTGATAAAACGTAAAAGAAAAGTACAATGGCTAGAAATTTAGAAACTTCAACGAACGAAAATTCCAATGTTCAAGAGATGAGACCATGACGATCCACGAAGCTAAACATGACAATAAGTGGAGTGGCACCACCACCACATGGCTCCACCATGGCAACCATCACGGTGGCCATGCGGTGGACGGTAGGTGGCGAGGTCCATGGTGCCACCACCATGGCCCAAGCTATGTCATCTAAGCTTGTCGTACCATTCAAAGACCACGGCACCAAGGCTATGGCCCAAGCCGTGTCACTTCAAGACCAAGGTAAACCGGCCCGTGGCGCATAAATCTAAGGTGAGCCCAATGCGTTGCCGAGTCGAGACCAAGCCTTGCACCCACATGCGCCACACGTCGAGTAGCCTACTCCTGTGGCCCAGTTTGCTCCCGTCGAGCAGCCCATTCCCGTAGCCTTCCAAGCAGCCCAAATCGGTCCAAGATTAGTTCAACCGACGATCGAATTGGGAGTATTTTCACTACATTTTTCTACGGATTTGACATTTCCTAACTCAAATCTTGTGCCCTGAGTCAACCACCCTTCCATTGCTCAAGGAGACGCATTCATTCCAAGCCCTTCCAATCCGAATGGCGGACAACACTTATCTCGACAAGTCATAAAGTTGACAAGCGCCATTGCACAACAGACGACCTTGGTGAATCAACTTTTGCAGCGTACCGAGATGCAATGTGCCCCATACAAGGAGTCCCGAAGTAGGACAAGGGCAGACGAAGAACCTCTCCAGTAGCGTCCCAACAAGCAGCCACTCGACCAGCCACGAATCGAGCGTTCGGGCAGTGTACACTCCCGACTGGGCCCTCGAGATAGCGTATACTCTCGTCTTAGCGCGCGAAGGAGTGTGCACTCTCGACTAGGCCCACAGATGAACATATATTCACGGTTGAGGTCACACTCTGATAGTTAACATGAGCAACCTTCCAGGCGAAATGTTCATTCGCGGTTAAGCCTACAAGAAGTATCTTCTACCTCACATTGGAGTAGGCAGTATGATGGACGGAGAGAAGCAGTCACTCAATCCGGCTCAAGTTCAATCGACAGCCTATGAGAAATTTGCTCGTCTACTAGGAACGTAACATATGCATCGCAGCTGTGGCATAGACGAACTGAATACATGGAAGAGCAGCCTAGACCAGTCAGTCACAACTAGGGGCAGCCAATAGCTCCCCTACTCCAACAAAGGCAAATTCAGGAAGAAGTAGAGAGACTCTTGACCAAGAGATTGCACGATTTCCAAATGTGATGAGGCATTACGACGAGACATGACCAACATAAGCGGGCCACCATTCACGGACGAGATCAAGCAGGTAGAGCAACCTTCCAAAAAAGACTTCCAGCAGACCACCCGCTGTTCGAAAAATTGATCATGAAAAAAGATCTAACTTTAGCAGACTCATTCACTTTGACATACAAACATGCACTTTGGGATAAGGCTTGCCGATCAAGATGCGAGGACTTGAAAAAGAACCTGACATCACCTTCCTACTATATAAACCGGAAACAGCGGATGACCTATTCGCATGTTTGACAGTATCTGAAGCAGCAATAAGCTCTACCATCATACGAGAAGAGTTGGGGGCCCGACTATCTGTATTTCACAGTTCAAAAGCTGTCATCGATGCTACCAGAAATTCAAAAGCTAACTTTGGCAATAGTTGTTGCAATCTGGAAGCTCAAGTTTTACCTTCAGACGCAAGCAGTCATTCTCATGACACACTATTCCACCTAATCTAGACGCGCGACGATAAAGGCGTAGACACTAGCGGATGTAAAATTTTCTGACGAACACAACAACTCGGCCCAAGGGCGCGCCAAGGGTAGACGAACACTAGAAGGACACATTCGAAAGCAAGTTTTGTCCTCGTCGCCCCAAAAGATTCTACATAGGAGCAACATGTACCGACAGTCAAACACTACCTCCTGCTACGTGTCACACGGCCCCAGCCGACCCTTGTGAAGGAAATTTTGTGAAAAACATGTTCATTTAAGCAACATCTATTAGCATGCAATTAACAATTAAAGGCGGAATCATGCTTGTATGCACTTAAAAACAAAACATTAACCATGAAATTCAAAGCCTAGTAGATTGGTGAACCAAGACTCAACTCAAATCAAAGTGAGTTGAGAAATTTATACATTTGTAGATTCCTCTTTGCATAAGCAAAGGCTAATCACCCAAAGAGAGGGCCTTCATTCCTTGCATCTTAGATCTATGGATTTGGATGGATGAAATGGTTCTCCAAGTTCCCAAAATTGAGAACCTCTAAGTCTCTTCACAAAGGTTAGATTGAAGAAGAAATGAGTGACCTTGGAGTAGTAGGAATGCTAGCTAATCCCTCCAAGGAGGCCGGCCTCTAGAGAGAAAATAGAGAGACATGTTCTTTCTAATTTTCCCAAAAGAAACCCTAAATGAATTTTGGCTATAAAGTCATATTTATACCTTAATTCATGGGAGTGGCAAACTTGTAAATAAGTCCAAAACCCACTCATTCTCTAAAATGGCCGGCCATAGGGTTTCATTGGGCTTTTAAGGCCTTTATGAATTATTTGTCATTAAGTTGTCATACAACTTAAATCAATGGGCTTGACGTTCGAAGCCCATTGGGCCTTGAGGCCCAAAACTAACCCGAGGTCTTTTAACGAACTTTATTCGTTTGATTAATTAACATATTAATTAATCCTTGCCATAAATAATTAAACCATTTAATTATTCTTACTCATCTCCATTATTACTTCAATCTCTACCTTACACGGTGTACGATCCATTAGGTTCCTTTTAGCGAGGCAATGGGCGATTAAAACCATTTCAAATCGATTGTGAATTGAAACTTACTTTCAATTCTCCCTTTAGTGATTATACACGTTTAGGGCTTCCACAAACCATGAGTGACACCTAGCAGCATATCATGGTTACCCAAGCTAATCAGAAGAGGTAGAGAACCTATTCAGTTTAGGATTACAAATGCAATACGGTCTTTCTCTAATACAATACTCTTGACCACATTGTTTGGTTTGATAGTTTATTCATGTCTACTATCCAATGTGATTCGTGTGCTTATATGATTACCTTGAATGTGATTTGGAACGACTTCCTAAATCTCATTCATACTCTGGCCAGAGATTCTTAATCATATCATAGAGTATTCTCCCTCAAAAGGTTTGAAGGTTAGAGATCCCTTGTTGCGCATTTAATTGCCTCCATGGCTAAGTGGCTTAACCCCAACGATGCCGTGGACACCCGCGGATGGGGTGACTTTGACATAATCAAAGATGTTGACCTAACCACAAGACAACTATGATGCCTCAGGTCAAAGGACTACTTTGCATTATCCCAACCATGAGTTCTCATGTGACATGAGTATGAGAACTCCTCGTTGATCGTGTTCAGTGGACTTATTCTCTATTGAGCACCTACGTACTTGTCTTGATGTCACACACACCAATGACTCAAGACCTGTCATTCTCCCTGAGAGAAGACATATCACGTACTGATCTTAACGGACTGTCAATGCCCAATTGGCAATCCTATGATCAGGAACGTTTAGGATGTGTCTACGAAAGAATGGTCTCATGAATCTAACTTCTTTAGATTGCATTCTCCCAATCACATATTCCTTGGACTTTATCGTTTAAACATATAACATTTATATGAGACGGCTTAAACAATAATCTTTGCCCTTGATATTAAACTAGATTAGTTCAACATGTGAAATGTCCGTAAAGTATCATCATATGATTGGTTTTAGGGCACATTTCCAACACCTTGCTCCATAATTCAACTCTAGAGTGGCCCAATACCGGCAATTGAGCATCTTCTGCTGCGTGTAGCATGGCCCCTGAAGGGAAATTTATGAGATTTCATGTGGGATTTCTAATGACTAGCATGCATATACAATTCAAAATTTATATACAAAAGCAACGGAAGCATGTTATCAAATAATATCAAAGCAATAGTCATGCAAATCCCCTTCAAGATGCATAGGTTTATGTAAGATGCATAAAAAACAAATTTATATAAGAATAAAGTTTAGGAGTAGTTTTATACCTCTTGATCTAGATCTTAGACCAAGGATGGACCACCTCCAAGCCCTTTGTTCCTTGAACTCCTTGAGCCTAGCCTCCTTCCTTGCCTCCTCCACTTTGTTTAGAATGAGTGCTCCTAGGTTCTCTTCAAGTTTCCAAAATTGAAAACCTCTAAAGATCCTTAACCACTAGTGTAGTGAGAAGGATGAAGGAATTAACCAAAGGGGTGAAAAGATGATTAACTAAAAATCCCCTATAGTGGCCGGCCCTTTGAGTGTTAGAGAGATATTTTTCTTTTTCTCTTTTGTTCTTTAAAAACTTCAAAAAACCCTAATGAAAACATTTGCTATAAAGTTCATTTTATAGCCAAAAAGAAATAAGTCAACATTTGACCTCCTATCTCTCAATTTCACTCTATATGGCCGGCCCCCTTTGGTGTTGTTTGGGCTTTTGGGCTTTTATCATTTTAAGTCATCCTATGCTTAAATAAAAGCCCAATAGGTTTAGGCCCAATGGGCCCAATTAAACCCGAACGTTTCTTTAAGCCCAAAACGATCTTATATCGCTTTTATGATTCCTTTAGACTTTCTAATTAATCACAACACTTAATTAATCCAATTAATTATTTCCATCATCCATTAATTACTCATTACAAAATTGTATTGGTGAGCAATCGTTTTAGGTTCTAATTAGCAAGGCAGTGAGGTGATTGGCACCAATCCAATTGATTATATTTAATCCAATCACTTAGTGAATTAAAACTTACTTTTAATTCACCTTCTTATTTGACGACTACATTTAATCATCTAGAAGAACTCACAAGCCATGAGTGACATCTAACCATATATCATGGCTACCCAAGCTAATGTAGAAGTTGTTCAGAGAACCTATTCAGTTGGAATTACAATGTAATTCGATCCTTGTCTAAACAATACTCTCAATCACACTATTAGGGTATGGATATAATATGTCAAACCCCTAATGTGATTATTCCTTCTTATATGATTCAATTGAGCCGTATAGGAACGTTTTCCTTTATTACGCTCGATACTTTGGCTGAAGATTCCCAAATCATATCTTAGAGTATTCATCCTCTCATAACGAGGATTAGAGATTCCTTGTTGAGCATTCACTTGCCTTCATGACTAAGTGGCTTAACCCCGACTATGCTGTGGACACCCGCAGATGGAGTGACTTTGACATAATCAAAGATCAAGTACTTAACCACAAGACAACGATGATGCCTCAGGTCAAAGGACTACTTACATTATTCCAACCATTAGAGTTACTTGCTTGACATGTGAGTAGACCTCCATGCAAGTACTCTCGTTCAATTGTGTTCAGTGAACTCATTCCCTTAATGAGCACCTACATACCTGTCTTAGTGTCTTTACACGAATGGGATGAGACTTTCCATTCTTCCAATTGAAGCAGACATAGTATGTACCAGTCTATGCATTGTCAGTATCCCTCCGACAATCCTATGACCAGGAACCTTTTGGACATGATGGTTATGTGAAGAAGGTCTCTGTAGTCTAACATCATTAGATTACATCTTCCATCAATCCATTGTCCATGGATTCACTATTTAGGACATATATCGTTTATAGAGATAGTCCTAATTAGTATCTTTGCCATTTGATGTATAAGAGTCATCTATACATCCATTCATTGTCCTGAAAGGTTTCTTCCAAAGATTGACTTTCAGGGCATATTTCCAACAATCTCCCACTTGCACTAAAGTCAATCACTAGTAAAGTTTAGGAGTAGTTTTATACATCTTGATCTAGATCTTAGACCAAGGATGGACCACCTCCAAGCCCTTTGTTCCTTGAACTCCTTGAGCCTAGCCTCCTTCCTTGCCTCCTCCACTTTGTTTAGAATGAGTGCTGATGCGAAAATAAATTAACGCACAAATTTAAACCCTATCTGTGACAGTTGTAGTATATGGATAAAGTAGGGATCGTTCTAGGCCGGGGATTAACTAGGGATGCTAACCAAAGTAAAATTAAATTAAAAACGTAAAAACAAAATTTAAAACACTAAACTAGACTCAAAACACTTAACTAGAATAACTCAAAATAAAACTAACAAATAATCTAAAACAAATCAAAAGACTCAAGAAAACACAAACTAAATTAATTTCTAACAAACATAACACTTTAAAATAAATGGGTGATTGATTTTTAAAGAGAAGTAAATTAAACTTAAATAAATTACGGAATTGACAAAAACATGAAATTAAGGTGAATGGATGGACGACGGACTGGCTAGAGGATTATTCTCCACACATGACACATATGCAACCTAAATTGATTTTCAGTTGTTCTTTCAATAAATTGTAAATTCTCAACGCCCCAAATTAATTAGGTCCGCTTAAATTAATTCTCAGATTTTCCTTAAGTTAATGGATTGGATGATTGCATACGACAACCCAAAACATTCCCCACAAGTTCCCTACATGAATTGCATAATAGAGATACAAGCAAGAATCATTAAGTTCTATGAAAATCATAAGCATTGACGAGGCACTCGTTACTATGATTTGCATGAAACTTATGCCAAGAATTTACTTAACACGATTGTGGTCAACAACCTTTACTACTTGTGAATATAAGTTCATAACGATTAGGTGAAATTTACTTATATTCTAGCATCAAATTCATGCATGTAAATTAAGTATGCATCCTTAATCGACATACAAAAATAAGTTATCAATCAAGCAGTTAAGCAAATTAAATTCACAACACAGAAATCACAACTGAAGGTAATCAATTCATATTACAAATATATTCATGGTTTTGAATTAAACTCTAGCCAAAATAAAATTAGTTACACATTATTAAAACAGAAATTAAAGTGAAAGTAAAACATGAGTTTGGAGGATTAAACCGAGAGAAATTGCAGTGAAACTTTGCTGCTTCTGTTTCTGCTCTGCCCGAGACCCCCCTGCATGCGCCAGCTGCCAATGGCAGCTTCTCTGCGTGCTGACCTCCCTCCAATTTCCGCACTGCCTCACGTTGCCACGTCTCCGTGCTTCTCCGCGTCTCCAGCTGCACTGACAGCAGCTTGTCTCCTCACGTCTCTCCCTTGCCGTGCTCCACTTGCTGCCAGCTTCTGCGCTCCCTGCCTTCTGCGCCTGCTCTCTGACCTCGCTGCCAAAGGGCAGCGTTATTCCCTGTTTTTCCGCGCCAAGTGCAGCCCTCTGATTTTTCCTGCGCATCTCACCTTCCGCCTCTACCAGCTGCCTAGTTGGCAGCTCCCAGACTGAGATGTCTCTCTTAGTTGGCTTGCACTCTTTTTTTTTTCACGTAACTCCTCAATTTCTGCGTCTACTTTCTGCCCTGTTTCCTGGCTTTTCACGTGCAGCCTTGCTGCACAGTCAGCTTCCCTTACTGACCTCACGTCTCTCAGCTGCCCCAAGCAGCTTGCTGCTTCCCGTGAACGTCTCTCCTCTAGCTGCCACAAGGCAGCGTGCTTCTTCTATTTCTTTATTCTTTCTTTATTTTTCTGTCTGTCAGTCCATTCCTTTCTTCTTTCCGTTCTTTCGCTGCCAGGAAGGCAGCTCCCTCTCCTGTCGGTCCTAGATGACCAGGCAGCTTTGCTGCCTTTCTTTCCGTTTCCCCCCTCTCTCGTCCCTTCCCAGGCACTCTCCTTTATTCCCATTTAGCTACCAAGGCAACCCACCTAATTTCTGCACCCACTGGTGCTTTCTCCACTCCAGCTGCCCACTAACTTCTTTTTATTTTTTTTTATTCCTTCTGGCAGCTCCACTCTCCCTTATTCTACAAAACAAACAAATATTATTATTATATATATATATATATATATTTTATTTAATTTAAAAGCTAAACAGTTTTGACACGAATTTATTACATAAAATCACACTTATGTTATTTTTATTTTCTTAGCTAGATAAATTCGATAAAACACAAAAACAAAGTAAATAGCACAAAAATATGAGGAAATAACTAACAAAAGACAAGAGAATTTGATGTAAAATATATATATATATGAGCTTATCAAGTGCTCCTAGGTTCTCTTCAAGTTTCCAAAATTGAAAACCTCTAAAGATCCTCACCCACTAGTGTAGTGAGAAGGATGAAGGAATTAACCAAAGGGGTGAAAAGATGATTAGCTAAAAACCCCCTATGGTGGCCGGCCCTTTGAGTGTTAGAGAGATATTTTTCTTTTTCTCTTTTGTTCTTTAAACACTTCAAAAAACCCTAATGAAAACATTTGCTATAAAGTTCCTTTTATAGCCAAAAAGAAACAAGTCAACATTTGACCTCCTATCTCTCCATTTCACTCTATATGGCCGGCCCCCTTTGGTGTTGTTTGGGCTTTTGGGCTTTTATCATTTTAAGTCATCCTATGCTTAAATAAAAGCCCAATAGGTTTAGGCCCAATGGGGCCAATTAAACCCGAACGTTTCTTTAAGCCCAAAACGATCTTATATCGCTTTTATGATTCCTTTAGACTTTCTAATTAATCACAACACTTAATTAATCCAATTAATTATTTCCATCATCCATTAATTACTCATTACAAAAGTGTATTTGTGAGCAATCGTTTTAGGTTCTAATTAGCAAGGCAGTGAGGTGATTGGCACCAATCCAATTGATTATATTTAATCCAATCACTTAGTGAATTAAAACTTACTTTTAATTCACCTTTTTCTTTGACGAATACATTTAATCATCTAGAAGAACTCACAAGCCATGAGTGACATCTAACCATATATCATGGCTACCCAAGCTAATGTAGAAGCTGTTCAGAGAACCTATTCAGTTGGAATTACAATGTAATTCGATCCTTCTCTAAACAATACTCTCAATCACACTATTAGGGTATGGATATAATATGTCAAACCCCTAATGTGATTATTCCTTCTTATATGATTCAATTGAGCCGTATAGGAACGCTTTCCTTTATTACGCTCGATACTTCGGCCGAAGATTCCCAAATCATATCTTAGAGTATTCATCCTCTCATAACGAGGATTAGAGATTCCTTGTTGAGCATTCACTTGCCTTCATGACTAAGTGGCTTAACCCCGACTATGCCGTGGACACCCGCGGATGGAGTGACTTTGACATAATCAAAGATCAAGTACTTAACCACAAGACAACGATGATGCCTCAGGTCAAAGGACTACTTACATTATTCCAACCATTAGAGTTACTTGCTTGACATGTGAGTAGACCTCCATGCAAGTACTCTCGTTCAATTGTGTTCAGTGAACTCATTCCCTTAATGAGCACCTACATACCTGTCTTAGTGTCTTTACACGAATGGGATGAGACTTTCCATTCTTCCAATTGAAGCAGACATAGTATGTACCAGTCTATGCATTGTCAGTATCCCTCCGACAATCCTATGACCAGGAACCTTTTGGACATGATGGTTATGTGAAGACGGTCTCTGTAGTCTAACATCATTAGATTACATCTTCCATCAATCCATTGTCCATGGATTCACTATTTAGGACATATATCGTTTATAGAGATAGTCCTAATTAGTATCTTTGCCATTTGATGTATAAGAGTCATCTATACATCCATTCATTGTCCTGAAAGGTTTCTTCCAAAGATTGACTTTCAGGGCATATTTCCAACAGCCCCAGCTCCACGGCTCCTTACCACGCATTCACAAAGCAATAGGGCGACCCAACGATGATTCCACGACTCCCGACTGCGCTTTCACACCTAGCCTAGGTGATGCAATAGAGCAGCCCAACGACACCCCGAAGGTAGTCAAACATGCCCTAGCCGCGCTTGCTCCACCCGTTAGAGACTTTTGGCATTTGCATGTCGACGGCGCATCCAACTACAAAGGTTCGGGAGCAGGCGTGGTTCTTGTCACCCCAGACGGCTCAATGCTTAAGTAGGTGATCACTCTAGGCTTCAAAGCATCCAACAACAAAGCAGAGTATGAGGCCTTACTAGTAGGCATCAGAATGGTAAAAGACTTGGCGGTGAAGAAGCTTGCAATTCATTTCGATTCCCAACTAATCACCAGCCAGACTACTGGGGAGTGCATGGCAAAACGTATAAGGATGACACAATACCTGGAGAAGGTACGTAAGCAACTTGAGGCATTTCAGACTTACACTCTTACTCAAGTCCCTAAGAAGGGCAGACAACGCCCACGCAGATGCGCTAGCTGGCTTAGGCTCTACCTTCAACCTCCAACTTAAACGCTCTATTCTGGTGGAGTATCTGGACAGGCCAAGCCAAGCATAGAAGCAGAGCTGGCAGCTGAAGTGTCACAGGTTAGTATAACTCCCAACTGGAAAAGTTCTATTATAGACTACTTGGCCAACGACACACTCCCCACGGAAAGGTTAGAGTCTAGAAAGCTCCAAATAAAGGCAGCATGCTACTACATATGGAATGACATTCTCATCCGAAGATCCTACACCGGACCACATCTCTGCTACCTAGCGCCTCCCGATGACTTGAAGGTGCTAAGCTCAATCTACGAAGGCGTTTGTGTAAACCACTCCGGAGGCCGATCCTTAGCACGGAAGGCTCTTAACGCAGGCTACTACTGTCCCACCATGCACCAATATGCTAAGTAGTTAGTACAAAAGTGCGACCTCTGCCAACGCTACAAACTGGTACCAGCACTGTGTTGGAAGTATGCCCACAAAGCTACTCATTTGATGTAAGAGCTTTTGGAATACTTATTGTGTTAAACTATTATATGTTTAATGAAGGGCAAATCTTATTGTTAATCACTATTTATTGTATTATGTGTTTAAGCAATAAGGGAATCCAAGGAATGTATTTAAACTAAAAGAGAAGTGATATAAGTAAGTTAGATTAACGAGACATTTCTCTTATGTTCATTCCTAAAACGTTCCTAGCCATAGGATTGCCAATTGGGCATTGACAATCCGCTAAGGTTAGTATGTGTTATGTTAACTCAAGTGTGAGTATGACTAGTCTCAAGTCATTTAGTGTTGGACACTGAGACAAACACATAGGTGCTCAAAAGGTAATTGAGTACACCGAACAACGATAAAAAAGGAGTTTGAACATACATGTCATGTAAGAACTCTTAAGTTGCAATATGCAAAGTAGTCCTTTGACCTGAGGCATCATAGATGTCTAATGGTTGGATCCTTGATCTTTGATCATGTTAAAGGCATTCCATTGAGAGTGTCCACAACATTGTTGGGGTCAAGCTATCTAGTCATGTAGGCATATGAATGCACAACAAGGGATCTTTAACCTTCCATGGTGGATGGAGAATACTTTCAGATATGATTCGGGAGTCTTTGGCCAAAGCATACGAATATGACTTAGGAAGTTTGTTCCAAATCATATTCAATTGAATCATATAGAGAAGTATCACATTGGATAGTAGACATGAAACAAACTATCACTCAAACAATGTGATTAAGAGTATTGTATTAGAGAATGACCGTATTGCATTGTAATTGTAACTGGATAGGTTCTCGAACCATTTCTACTTAGCTTGGGTAGCCATGACATACTGTTACGTGTCACTCATGGTTTATGGAAGCCCTGAGGATTAGCAAACACTAATCTTCATCAAAGGGAGAATTGAAATGTAGTTTCAATTCATAATCGATCGTTAAGAGTAACAATTACCCACTACCTCGCTAATTGGAACCTAATAGATCGTACACCGAGTAAGGATGAAAGTGAAGAAATATATATGAGATGGATAAGCAATTAAATAGTTTAATTGAGAATGGTCAAGATTAATTAATTAGTTAATTAATCTTACGAAAGGTTCGTATTGGGCTTTTAAGTTGGTTTTGGGTTTTGGGGCCCAAAAGGGTTTTTGGTCCATACGGCCCATTGAGTTTAGGTTGTGTGACAACTAAAACTAAATGGAAATTAACCCAAAAACAAAGTCAAAACCGGCCAAGGGTGAGTGGTAGCAAACTTGGGTTAATTGCAAGTTTGCCACTCACATGTGAGGTGGTATAAAGGCAACTTTATAGCCATTCTCTCACTAGGGTTTTCTTGAGGAAAAGAAGGAAAACTTTTTCTCTCTTTTTCTCCATAGAGGCCAGCCACTTAGGGAAATGATAGCTAGCAATCTTTTTTCCTCTAAGTCATCCATTTCATCTTCACACCTCATCCTTGGTGTGGAGACTTAGAGACACTAAATCTTTGGTGTTCTTGGAGATCCTTTCCTCACATCCTCAAGGAGTAAATGAGTATCAAAAGGAAGAAAAACACAAGGAAGATCTAAGGAGCTAGGAGGTGACTTGAAGGCCCTCCACTGGGGTGAATCCCTTGTGTAAACAAGGATGAGCTTCAAGGGTAATGAATCTCAAATCCTTTCTTCTCTTTAATGTTGTTAAAGAGTCTTGTGGTTCACCATTCACTAGGCTTTGAAAGTCATGGGTTTTAGAATTGTTTTTGAATGCATGCCTACTTTAAAGTGTTGTTAGTTTGCTTATGTGTTCAAATGTTCTCACATGTTCTTAGTTAGGACAAAATTTTTCCTTCACACTGCCTATCAATGAGCTACACTCGCAGACAAGTCCTTGGCCATTCATGCAGTGGGCAATCAACTTGGTAGGACCTATGCCGACTGCTACTGGGGGTAGAGGCATGATGATCGTGGCAACCGACTACTTCACCAAATGGGTAGAAGCAGAGCCCATGATGACCACGACTCAAACGGACATAGAACGCTTCATATGGAGGAACATCATTTGCCGATTTGGCATCCCTCAATCCATCATCACCAACAACAGCCCGCAATTCGTGGGTAAAGATTTGGCGAAGTTCTTCAAAAAATATGGCATCAAGTAGCACATGTCCACGCCAAGATATCCTTAAGGTAATAGATGGGTCGAAGCATCCAACAAGATGATCCTCGACTGCCTTAAGAAATCCCTCACCAGCAAGAAGGGAAAATGGCCAGACGAACTCCCCGGATGTCTATGGGCGTATCATCACTCTACTACCAAACATTGAACATAACAGTAAGGAGATGGTCACAAGCTCTGATCAGGCAGATGAGAAGCGCGAGCAGACCATAACCCGTATTGCAGCCTACCAGCAGCAGCTCATCTTTAGCTATAACAAAAGGGCCAAGATCGGGCAGCTCCAGCCCGGAGATCTAGTCCTAAGAAAAGCCTTCATCATTGCCCGCAGAGAAGGCTCCAAAAAGATGGATCTCATTTGGGAAGGTCCGTACAAGATCAGTGGCATAGGCGGCAAAAGTAATTACACCCTTGCAACCATGAAACGACAAAAAGATCGAAAAGCAGTGGAATGCCTACAATATGAGGAAGTACCATATGTGACCTCCCGCTACACCAAAGCCCGAAGACTCAAGCAGCTCAACGAGCACCACCTCACAAGCCGAGGACTATCCAGTTGTTATGCAGTTCTTACCTTACAGCTAAGTTCTCGTTCGTTTCACTTGTTTTTCAATGAGGAATTCAGAAGTAATCTATAACTTGGCTCTGCTACATGCTTACAACAGCTGATCACTCCTGCACATCAAAAGAAGACCGCGCCCTTCTTAGGGACTCATCGTAGGAATTGCGCCCCCCGAGGGATCAACCATGCTCTCCAGTGTGAGAGGGTAAACTACTTCCCCAACACCCACATGGGTCAGCTCTCCAAGACGGGAGGATAAACTCTACACTCCAAATATCCAGACGTGGATGAGTCGGGCTGCCCTAGTATAACTAGATACACGATGGCTTGTGCAGGGATTCCTAGAAGTAGCCACAATGGTTTTTTTCAAGGCTTAGCTAATCGAAGGATTTTGGGTCTCTTGGCCTAATCCGTGGAGAACCGGGTCTCAAAGACGGAGAGGGCACATTACGCAGTACATCCAATGAATGGCTGCCCTGGAAACCTAAAGCTGTTACCGAGTGCACTAAGGTAGCCTACGATTTTCAAAAGACTGCCTACGGCTTGCCCTTCGAGCAGTAAAGCCACGCTAGACTTATACAACCACACATTCTTGTGAAAGGTTAAACAAGTTAGCGTGCATATAATAAGCTTTATTCACTACCGACATGCTACGTAGTCAATAAGCTTCACCTCTGCCAAGTGCGGAATGACCTACACCAAGTCCTAAAGTGTTGTGATACTTGCTACGCAACCTACGAAATTAGAGAAAGCCAAGGTTAATAGCCTAGTGGTCACACAGACTTGTTTGCTTTTGTAAGTAAGGTGTTCGGCTGCCGACCCTATGGCTAACAACTTTGCAAAGTTTTGCACCAACAACTACAGATGCATCGGCTACGCCGGCCTGCCTGCTTATAGAAAACTAGCATGCCTGCCACTAGTCTATAAAGTCTAAAGGTTAGGGCATGAACGAAAGAAGCGAAGATGGAGAAAAACAAAGGAAGCAAGTTTATTAAATTTTCTAGCAAAATTGATAAACAACTAGCAAAGACCGAATGAGTTCAAGCAAAGCAAAAAGCAACGAGGGAAACAAAGAAAATCCTAAAGACTACCTAGAAGATTACTTTTCAGCAGCTTGGACACTCCACGACTACTTCGTCGTCACCACACCTTCAATAGCCGTGACATTCTCAGCAGCGGTACTATCCGGCGCTTCACCCCTGATTGCTCCAGCCTGGGCACCAACATCTCCGACTACTTCACCAATGGAGGCCTCAAAAGTAAAGGCAAGCAAGTATTTCGGAGAAATAGAGAAGGTTTCGAAGTCTCTCCCAGCAAACTCGAAGGTAGACAGTCTACCAAAAAGATGATCTACATAACCCATCTTGTAGAAATCAGCCTGACTCTGAACAAGCGGAGCCTCGAGCCCAACCTTCTCACCTTTCAGCTGCCCGATCTCCTTGAGCAGACCAATGCGAACGTGCTGCAGCTCATCCACTTCTTTCTTCAAACTTTCGTTGATCCTCAGTGCACATTGGAGTTCCAACACTTGAGGTTCAAGCCTATCAATGACCTTCTTGAAGTGGATCACTTGGTTATAAGCAACAATCAACTCTTTATCATTTGCATAAGCAGCAGAACGAAGCTCAGAAACGACATGCTCAAGATCTTGAATTTGAGGTATGTGACATCCGATCTCGTTCTCTACACTTTCATACTTAAGTTGGATCTCGTCAAGCCTAGTCTTCAAGTCGACGATCCCTTGGCGGTCTTAAGCTACAGAGAAGTGGGGGCAGAGATATTAGACCATTTCAAAGCGACGATCTCAAATTCCAACCTCTTGATCTTCTCGACTGAAGAATAAGCTTCAGCTGCCACAACTATTGCCGCTTCCTTGGCAGCCTTGGTATCATTTTGGTCAAGAAGCATAGACTCGGCTGCCAGGATAGTTGTCTTCTGCATCATGGCAAGTAGGGCAATCTTTCTATACTCGGTCGTATGCTTCACAAAGGAACTTGGGTAAACAACCCTTCTAACGCCCTTGACAAACTTGGCACAAGCGCCCATGTCTTCAAACATATTTGGTTTCAAAAGAGCCCACGCAAGCAGTCTTCTCAGTTCCAGCAGGCGAATCAGTCTCAGCAGCAGGAAGAATGGGCCTTGGCGCCACTTTAGCAGCAGAGTCCACCTTATCACTCTTTATAATAGCAAGCCTCTCCAAAGGTGAACCTGACTTAGCTCCCAACGGACGTCTTGGTACAAACTTCGGTATTGGGGGCATGATAGGACCTCTACGCTGAGCAACCCTATCAACAATCGAACTAGCCATCTTTGGCATGGCAAACGTCATTGGCTCAGATCTAGCAACCCTATCTTTCGTCCCCTTGGGAAAAATCAAGTTAATCAGAAACCTAGGGCAGCCGGTGAACCCTTGCGAGCAGCAGAAGAAGTATTTGGTTTTTCTCAGCCGACATCTCTTGAGTAGACGGGAAAGATCTCTTTTCCTACCTTTACTTGTAGCGGGATCCACAACAGTAATTGGACAAGCCAATGCATCCACCTTGATCCTATTCATCTCATCTCTCGGAAGCAGCCCACCTTTTTCCCACCGAAGATGACCAAGCAGCTAACGCCATTCACGGTACACAGTAAGGGAGCTCAACCCATACTGGCTTTTCCTTCATTTCTTCTCTCAAACTAGCAGGCAGGAGGTCAGCATGCCCAACATTTCAGTAGCCCATGAGGCCCGCGACCTCCTCATTTCTCCCAATCGCCGGCTTGGCCCATGTCAGGTCCAAGAGCCCAAAGAACATGAGTTATGCAGCTCGCTTAGCACTGCGCTCTAGCATCACAATCCGCGGCCCTAACCGCACAAGATGCCCTTGGTTCTAGCCAAGCCGAGCAGCCTAAAGCAGTGGTCCCTACCACAACACCTCCTTGGTCCATGCCGAGCCGACTCCTGGCCCCTACCAGCCGACGTGCCGCACCACCCCGACGACTGCCCTGTGACAACACTATCCTAGAAGACAAGAAAAATTAAAATTTTCTTACATCAGTGCGGCACGGAGAAGATGAAGAAAGCAATGAAAGACGGTCATTTGCACGGGCAAGAAGTAGAAGATTGCTAGAGGATGGGGAACAAATATCCTCCAAAGATTGCTAGAGGAGGGTAGAATAAATCTCTCTCCAAAGTTGATTTAATAACCCACTTAAGGTGGACTTAAATAGGCTTTGAGAGAAAATTATTTTCCTTACCTAGAAGGATCTAATTTCCTATTAAAGAGGGAATCTACATCAAAATAGGAAGCAATCCAAAATTTCCTAAAGCAAGAAAATCTCTACACCTGTTGCCCTTTCCTGTGAGCAGCCCAACATGTGTGGGGGCATTTGTGGAGCCAAAAATAATCACAAGACGACACGTGGATTTTTGGGTATAAAAGGACAAAAATACCCTTGAGGCATATCGGGATTCCTACACGCGAGCAGCGGCTAATCATCCCTTAACCAAGTCAAAAGTGCCCAAAATAGGTAACAATCCAAAACCTATTTTATCCATCCTCGTCAAATCATCTCCACAAGGTAACTCCCAAATCTTTCCCTTTTTATTATATTAATTAGCTAATCAATTAGGCAATTATTCTATTAATTGACTAATTAATTAGTTAATTATTCAATTATACCCAATTAAACACAAATCAAGAACCTAGCCCACAAAGAGAGCCAAGTGGTCGGTCATCTCTCACCCAAGAAGGCCGGCCACACCCCTATAAAAGGCCTCTCATTCTCTCCAAAACGCAATTCCAATTCTCTTGCTAAATTCTCAAAATTCTCCAAAAACTTTTCCCTTAAAATTCTAACTTTGGCATCGGAGGTTCTTCGGCCAAAGCCCCCCTCCCAATTCATCGTGGGCGCGTGAGACTTTTGGCCTTGACCTAAGGTGTTATTTGTTTTGTAGGTGCAAATTTGTCCAAGATTAAGGAGGAAGAAATTTTCATCCAAAAAAAGTACAAAGCTATATTCGTACGAAGCAATTTCAAATACTCAAACTCTACCACATTCATATTGTAGTAGTACATTCGATGCTCTAAGTTGGTGAGTCTGCTTGACTGTGGCCACGAGCAGGGTAAATTCCCTATAGCCTGTCCGGACCCGAAAATGAATGGATAATCATGACTTCCCATCAACCATCCCCATTTTAAAAAAAAAAAATTGTACTAGTACATTTAAATCCATATATGGTTAAACAAGAAGATTTGTACTATGTTGTACAATGGAGTGAAAGTAGTACACAATAAGTTCTAAGTTGTTCCATATATTAACAGTCTAAGGCCACCTGTACAGGAATATAAGCCTACAACCTTGTCATGTTGAAAACAAGATGTGTGGCAGTATGTGCAAAAACGGTAGAAGGGTTCCACAGGAGTGATCTAAGATCACATGTAATGCTTGTGTATTGTGCTTGATGTGTGCTCAGGTTGCCCTTGCATTGCCTTCTATACCACATGATTAAATTGTTGTAGAACCGTATTTATATACACGACGAACCCGAAGTGCTAGTATGCTACATCCAAATATTATTTTGACCAAAACTGAGTTTTATAATTTTTTTATTTTATTTTATTTTTATTTTTTATGCTAAATTGTTATAAATATTATATTAAAGTATGTTTGTGTAAATCCTAGATAGATTTGGTTACCAGTTATTCTTTCGCTAATAGGATTGTATTTCCTTGAAGAACAAGAATTCTTCTCCTCTTTACTACTATAAATAAGGAAAACTAATGAAAAGAGTTTGAAAACTTTGAGTTTTAACGATAAGGACAAAATAAAGAGTAAAGTGAATAGTATTGAATTGACTTTTTAGTGTAAAAATGCGATTTTTCATTAAATTGAACAGTACCAGGAGCTTTTCGTTAAAGTTCCCCTATAAATAAAAGCATTGTGTAGGGGAATAACACATCTCATACCCATAGAGAAATCCCTACACTTCCTCCACTATCTCTCCCTTTGCCACACCCCATCTTTACCTTGTCAGATAAATTGGCCACAATACGTTATTAGTATGCTCCTCCACTGCGCTAAGGAATCTGACGTGGAATGTTTTGGATCAAACCAGTTCATCAATACCATTACGAAATCATGTTCTTCCAAAACAACGGTTTTTATCTTGATATTTTGCAACCCTGATTGACACACCCCGATCTAAATCAGGGCGTGCTAGCCGTCACGTGAGGGTGACTAGCCATGTGCACAGTGCGGAAGCAATAGAGATATAAGGAAATATGAATAACTAAAAATCAAACCAACTAGAGCACTAATTAAGATAAGGTGCAAGTGCGAGATTAAGTGTGAAATACACAATCAGAGCATAAATAGCCTAAGTGCAGTCTAACTGGACAAGTACTAATTATACAACACCCAAGGGTGATCCTGCATTTATGATGTTCTGCCAGAACCACCGTCGAAATCCCCATGAGCCACCAAAGCACTTCTACCTAAAACCTGGAGGGGCGCAAAACAGAAAGTGTGAGTGGGCAAAAACAAAGCTTTTCAAATTCATTTCATTTCTCAAAAGTTCTAACCCCTCGCTGTAAAACCTGTATAATTTCCCAAAAAAAAAATATATGCTATATCATAAATCATGCTCAGGATGAAAATCCATAGAAATATACCATGCCAAAGTACCTCAATAAGATGCCATAAGTAATTCAATTAAAATATATCAATGCCAGATATCATATCAGCCGGCTCCACCTACGTGACCTGCACGGCTGAGTCTATAGCTCATAACCAATCTTAATCATATCAAATCCTGCACATGAGTCGGAACCACCTAAAGTGGTCTGTACGACAAGCCTAGGTGTAAAATAAATATGCTCTAGTGCTACGATCACGTGAAGACTGTGCGAATGATCGCGGGTCACCTACGAGTCGGAACCACCTAAAGTGGTCCGTACGACAAGCCTGTGCACCTAACTTGGATCCAAGGTGAGCATATGGTGCGGGAGGTGAACATCACGTGAAGGAGTGTGCCCTAACTTTGGGCGGGAGCACTAACATCGGGGTACATGTTTATGAGCTCTCAATATATCACTTCATAACTCACATAACTAAAACAATCTCAAATCTTTAATTTATGAACTTACATGGCACTTACCTGTGCGTCTGTAGCACCAATCATAAATATATGCAACTACTAATGCATAAATAAAATAGGCAGACACTTTACATGGCATTTCAAAACGTATAATCATTCAAATTTATTTTCTGGGAAAATCTCAAGTATATAGGTATATACGTAAAACCAAAAGCCCACTCACTGATATGTCGAAGGGTCGTAGCCCCCGAGCCTCGATTGATGGTGCTCGTCCTCGGGATAGGTCTCACCTTTATGCGAAACAACTATATAAACGTTATTTAAAGCACATACACAAAACTAGGAAATAACTTTTCATACATGGCTTAAATGGGGTATTTGAATATACCACCATGACCTACTCAACCTCAGGAACACCCCCATATTTTTAGAAAAAAATTCCGAGCACCCACGCCCCTTCACGCGTCGACCAAGGCACAGCCAGACGCGCGGCCCACGCGCAGGCAAGTGCCTGGCACACCAAATGGATTCCTTAACGGCATTAGGGAATATTTCGCTAAATATAAGCATATACTGTTAATTATACCTGACGCCGTTAATTAATGTTAGGAATATTCCGTCAAAGTTGAAGGAATATTCGTCTTCTTCTCCGGTGAGTCACCGGATTCCGTCGTCGTCGTCGGAAACTGGGAAAAAATTATAAACTTCATATCTTCTTTGATTCTCAACCAAAATCATGAAACTTAAACCAAAATGAAGCTTGGGACGAAAGGAACAAGTTCTTACCACTTACGAGTCCTAAAACCCACGGAAAGTGGTCGGAAAATCCTTCGATATTTCGGTCATTCCTGCAACTCGCCAAACCCAAGCTTCTCGACGTCCAAATCACTCCAAAGTTACTCCCTGAGCTTCGTGAAGGTGTTTTAAGGCTTCCTATGACCTTAAAACTCGCTGAAAGGTCCACATTTACGATTGCATGAACAATGCTCACGATCGGGGTTATCTGGTTTTCGGATTTTACGAGCTCTCACGCCAAACTAAGGGTATGGATGAGCTCCTGAGCTCACAAAGAACACAAAGACCACCTTCACAGCCTTGATACGTGCCTGCAAAGGTTGGTTTGAAGTTTGTCCGTACAATGGTACGGAAATGGAAAGAAGTCCGAGAGAGGGAGAGAGTCAGCGTGTGTGTGCGGGTTTATATGTGGTCCGGATTGGTCCCCAACCAAAAACAAGAAGATAACTTAAGTTCGAAACACTTAGGAATAAAAGAAATGGGTCCAAAAACTTAGGAACTTAACATATTGGTCCACCTCTAAAAGCATGTCACACACAACACATCTCAACGTCCAAGGGCAAAATAGACATTTCACACTGACGATAAAATAATTTGGGACGGGCTGTGACACTGATAGTATGAACATTCATCATAGTGCATGACCAAACTTTACATTTACAAATGTTATATTCTACATAAATTATATATGCATTATATTGATAATCTTGTGATTATTATAAATTAATATTGATCATGCATTGAATTATATATATATATATATATATGCATAATTTAATTTAAAAAAATAAATTTAATTAGGGCTATCGAAACCCAGCGAGCTGCAGGCTTCAAGCCGCGTCGCCACGCGAGCCACGAAGCTGTGATGCACTAGAGCACAACCTTCTCCACCTGAGAACATGACACCGTTTGGCGTCATCCCTAACCTACCCAGCCTCACCTGAAGCCGATACCACAGCTTAGCCGTCCTTTTTCTGGAAATCACGACCTGCAGTCGTGTCCTTTTGGGTTTTGCATCGTTGTCTCTTACGACGTCCTTTGAATTTCCATTGCAATTCATTGAAATCGAGGATTCCTCGAATCGAATTCTCTCGGTTCTATCTTTTCCCGACGTCGTGGATCATCCTCTATCGTTAAGACTGGTTCTTTAATGAACCACCATGCATCGTGACCCAACCTAAGCCGAGGGCTTCCAGGTGGTCCCACCTGGACCACCTCGGTCCCAAATAGATCAACCTCTGGTGATAGTTGTAACAATCATTTGAAAGTACTGTATCATATAGAACAAGAATGAGGGGCCTTCTTAACTCTTAAGCAAAAGGCCAATTCATGGAATTTTGACCTTATTTCATTTATGATGTTGTAAGCGATTTGATTGGGCCTTTAGGCTCTTATAGACGATTTGATTGCTTTCAGGGGTGCCACTATTGGCCAACACCAATAAATTGATTGTTTCTTAAGTATTTGTCAAGCTAATTTCCTTGCACCCAAGTAAATTGAGCTTCTTACCAGTAATTGTTCCATGGAAGGGTTAAATCCATGTTAAGTTATTTTATACCTTGGTGACAATGACTTTTAGATTTTCTTTTATATTGCTGCCAAGAGAGGACCACAAACTGATAAGAAGTGATCTAAGTCAGTTTGCAATCTTTGTTATAAATGTAGAAACAGTAAGTGAAACGAAAGAGAGTACAAGTAAAGATTTGAAAGTAAGAAGCTGTAAAGACTTGCAAAACATTAATTAAAAGCTTAGTAAATTGCATGAAAATATAATTACTTGAAAATAAACGATTAATTCAAATGATCGGGAAAAGCTTAAACCTTTCAGGCAAGTCTTACCCACAGTCGAGCAAAGTTATCCACCGGTTGGGCAAATGCTAGTACATGTAGAAAGTATTTGTGAAAGAGATTTTAACACAAGGAATCAATACTACAAGTAATGTAGCAAAGTTATAAAGGGAAATGGTGCTTGAAGTACAAACGGAATTTGTAATAGTAGGCTTGCAAAGTTTTGAAGTCTTTATGTTGAGTTGAGTGTCATTTCTTCTTCCTTTCTGTTGCCTTTTATAGAATCGTCTCTTAGGCCATCTCCAACCGAATGCTGGCTAGAAGGCTCGTTTTAGCCCTCTGGCCTCCAAGATATTAATATTTTAATGAACAGTACATGACCATATTTGCTTCCATCTCCAACCGAGGGCCAAAGGGTCATATGGCCAAACATAATTTATTATTTAAAAACTACAACTTTAATGTTGTTTAATGTTGTTTCATGTTATTTAATGTTATGTAATGTTTAATGGTTTAGAAGTTATAGGGAAAAAAAAGAATTTTTACAAGGTTTAAAACAAATTTTGTAAAAAAAATAAAAAAAACGGCTAGCTGACGTCAGCAACTAATCGTTACAAATTTGAATTGGAGCCCGGCTCAATGCCGACTGGCTGGCTGGTTTGGGCTGGCCGGTTGGCTCTATGGCCCCTTTTTTGTCTAGTGGGGCCCACGAGCCCTCTGGCCTGGCCCTTGGTTGGAGACCGTTTTCGGGCTATTTTCGGCCCTCTGGCCCTCTGGACCTCTGGATCCTTCGGTTGGAGATGACCTTACTTCTGGGGTAAGCCTTTCTCTCTCAATTAATTGCCTCTAATTCAAGTTACTTATGTGATGACTGTCATATGATGAGTTTTCACTGGCAATTCGAGTTTTTATCCTCTCCAAACTACGGATTTGCCACTGTAAAGCTAGAGATGTGTTAGGTTCAGTTTGTTAGCCACTTACTGAGTTATGTTCATTAAAGTTTTTTTTCCTTGTGAGTTTCAGATGAGGAATGGAGTAAGAGATGGGGGTGGGCATCGGACATGCTCTGGTAAACCCAAATTTAAAGTCATGTCATGGGGCCTTATGTCCTCTCTTGTTTTGAATTTTCTTTCTGAAACCTCGAAACGAATATTTTTTTAGGATCTTTTCTGCATGAAATGTTGACTTATTTGGTTTCTTTTATAAAAATCCAATGCCTTACGGGTTTGTGTTGTTTATTTCAAAAATTAAAGTGTAAGTATTGTGCCGAGCCGTCTCTGACATTTTGAGGGTCCTATGCAAATTTTATAAAAAGACATTCCTTATTTGTGCCGTGGTAGTGTCATACCCTCACCCATTAGGTCAGTAGCTATTGTGCCTTCACCTAGTTAGAAAAGAAGTTAAGTATAAGTTCTTTTGGTAGTCAAGGAGCAGCCAAAGGAAGGTACTCTCGGGAAAATCCATGTGAATAATGAGATCAGCCGAGTTAAGGAAGAGAGGAATTTAATCTTCTTCTTGAAATCTGAAGGAAGTGTAAACTGTTCGAACGATTGGCACATAGCAATGGAAGTAGGAGGAGATCGAGCTAATCAGTCTATGTTGCTTCTGCTCATGAAGAAAGAAAAATTCGACCGAAGACCCTAGAGACCGTTGATGACAATAGGCTGGGAAGAATTAAAATCATTGGTTGATCTCTACTATATACATGCACTTGAGTCAACATCTACATGAATGCATGTAGTCGATCCCACAAAAATAATTTTATAATTACATTCCTTATTTGAAAAATAATTTTTTTTTAACAATATATTCATACAGATATCAACAATCAATATTCAAACGTAATTGAAATCAGTATATCATCTTACTAATTGAATAATTTTAAGTTAGGGCTCATCCATGAAAAAATGGACCACAATTGAAAGAGAGATACGGAAATACGCTTGTGTTTGTGGAAGAAAATAATACACAAGTGAGGCTTTTATTGCTAGAGAAAAGTGGAAGAAAGTGATACACAATTTTTTTTATTGCTAGAGAAAAGTGGAAAATTATGTATTAAGTATCCGCTAAAGCAATTATAATATAGATAAAATCATATGATGATGATTTTTATTTTAGCCAAAACATTTTTAATAGAAAATTTATACTCATAGGTAATATATATAGAAGGATGAAACATTTTGGGGCCCTCAGAAATTCAGAGCCTTGTGCCATTGCATCTTTTGCACACTCCAACACCACTATTGTGGTAGCGACCCGAAATTTCAACTCAAAAATTACAGGGCGTTACGTTGCATGCCTTGGGTTGATCCGTTGTAAAACAAGTTTAGGTATAACTCAAATCGAGAGAATCTAGGGATCGGACAAAGAGATCTATTGCCCCCCTGAATCTTTGAGATGAATTCAGTACCTAATCCAACTAGATTACTTGAACAAGTAAAATAAAATAAAATCCAACTAGATTTTAGGCAATTCAATCAGGATTCATCTCCCTTGCCTTGCGGCCACTCACATGTATATTTTAGTTTTTTCCATTTTTCTCATGGGAACCTAAGCAGATCCTTTTTTAACGGTTCAAGAGTCATCATATATGCAGTACATATATTCATGCATATGCATATGAAAAGCTTTATAATATCCGTATCTTATTTATGTTTCCGAAGACATATAGGCATACAAACTATTACAAATTCTTTATGCATACAGGATCGTTGGACGTGCATTGATACTAGTTAATATGGTTTAAAAAGTCTTTACAACGTGTCAACACTTTCTATTGATGACAATAATATCATCTTATTATGAATCAGGACATACCAACAAATGTTGGTTCTAAAGTCAGACTCTACAAAACTACAATAAACTTTGGCTGTGGATACATGATCAAATATAGAGATGAACTAGTTTGTTTTTTTTTTTTTTTTTTTTTTTTTTTTTTTTTAAGATTCTATGCAACTAAAAAAGCAATTTTAATTGTTCAAATAGAAAAGAAGCGAGTGATGGACTGATCTGGTGCATTCGCCTCCCTCTTTAAGCCGTTGTATCCTAAATTCAATCCTCTTTAAGCCGTTGTATCCTAAATTCAAATCCTCTCTCTTCTTTTGGTCTAGCTTAAAATATCTTAAGAAACCAAAGGAAAGATTGAATGGCAGATTGACTAGGGTTTGAATAATAGACAATTGGGTGAATGATTTTCTTCGATTGCCTAACTGTTCCTCATACGGAGATTATATACAACACTTTACAATTAATACATATCTACAATTTATGGCATGCAAGCCGTGATCCCCAATTCGTGGGATTGACCTAGGCTAGAAAAGGTATAATACAATTATAATAATATTTCCTTAATACTTCCCCTCAAGTTGGAGAGTGAATATCGTGAACTCCCAACTTGTCGCGCAGTGTCACAAACTGATCCTTTCCTAAAGCCTTTGTAAATACATCTGCTAGCTGAAACCGAGTAGGAACATGTGAATGACTAATCATTCCAACTTGCAGCTTTTCTCGAACTATATGGCAGTCAATTTCAATGTGCTTTGTACGTTCGTGGAAAATAGGATTTGCTGCAATGTACAAATCCGCTTGATTATCACAGTACAATGGTGTGGGAGCTATTTGTGGGACTCTCAGATCTTGTAAAATATATCGTAACCAAGTTAGCTCTAAGCATGTGTTGGCCATAGCTCGATATTCTGCTTCTGTTGATGATCTAGAGACATTGGTTTGTTTCTTGGATTTCCATGAGATGAGAGAGTTTCCAAGGAAAATGCAGTATCCTGTAACTGATCTCCTTGTGGCACGACAACCTCCCCAATATGAATCACAGAAGGCTTTCAAGGCAAGATTGTTAAAAGCAGGAAACAATAAACCTTGACCAGGTGTGCCTTTAATGTATCTGAGGATCCGTAAGGCAGCATCCCAATGTGTTTTTCGAGGCTGATGCATAAATTGACTAAGTGTTCGAACATAATAGACAATATCTGGCCTTGTGACAGTGAGATAAATTAACCTGCCAACCAATCTTCTGTACTTGGTTGGGTCATTGAGCAGTGCTCCATCTGTCGGGGTGAGCTTGAGATTCTGTTCCATTGGAATTTTGTCTGGTCGTGCACTTGTAAGTCCCGAGTTTTGCAAAATATCCAGTGCGTATTTTCTTTGAGACATGGAAATACCTTTCTTGGAACATGAAAACTCAATGCCCAAGAAATACTTCAAATCCCCAAGGTCTTTGATGCAGAAGCGTTTGAGAAGAAAAGCTTTAAGGTGATTCATTTCTTGAAGATCATTGCCTGTGAGAAGTATGTCATCAATGTATATAAGGACTGCAGTAAAGGAAGTACCTTGTGCTTTGGTAAAGAGAGAATAATCAGCCTTCAATTGACAGTAACCAGTTTTCTGAATGGCATCTGAAAAAGTAGAGAACCAGTTTCTGGAAGCTTGTTTGAGTCCATATAGAGATTTGTTGAGCCGACATACAATGTTCTCCCCCTGTCGGCGAAGACCAGGAGGGGGCTCCATGTAAACCACTTCATGCAAGTCACCATGAAGGAAGGCATTTTGGACATCTAACTGGTGGATATACCAATGCCGAGCTGATGCAATAGTAAGAAGACACCGGAGGGTGGTGAGTTTGGCAGTAGGAGAAAATGTTTCCTGATAGTTAACACCCTTAACTTGAGTGTAACCCTTTTGCAACTAAACGAGCTTTGTATCGCTCAATGGTGCCATTAGACTTGTATTTGATTTTGTATACCCATTTACAGCCGATGGGTTTATGACCAGGAGGTAGGGGAACCATACTCCAGGTATGATTTTGTTGCAAAGCTGCTAATTCGGCATGCATGGCATGTTGCCAATTTGGATCTTGGATAGCATGAGCATAGGAAGTGGGCTCGGTATGACATGTAATATTAGTGAGAAAAGTGAAATGGGTAGGAGAGAAACGAGAATATGAAAGAAAATAAGAGAGAGGATAACGAGTACCTGAAGGACAAGGCGCCAGGTTAGATAGGCTAACGTGGTTGGACATGTGGTAGTCTTTAGGCCATGCCGAATGGTGTGTAGGACGGGTGGAAGGTTGTGAAGGTGTCATGGTGGGTTGAGAAATGAGGGATGATGTCGGGCCAATATTAGTGGTGGGTGTGGTTGTAGTAGGAGTAGGTGGGCTTGTATGATCAGAGAGGGCTGGGGGACTAGTAGGAGACGGTGTGGCATCATAATGTAGGCTGGCAGTAAATGGTGGGCCAAAGGAAGTGGGTAATGGTTTAAATGGAGTGGTGTTGGAAGGCACGAAAGGTGGATAGCTGATAGGTGGTTGTCGTGTGGCAGGCGTTAGGTGGGGTAAAGGGTAGTGGGCCCGTGGCAGGTGGTGAAAATGGTAAGGGCGTGTGCTGCCGTGTGTCAAGCACAAGTCGTGTGGGTGTGTGTGACATGCCGTGTGTCAACTCTGATTGCTTTAACAGTGGCATTAAATTGTGTGTGAACAAGGAAATGAAAGTTTTCAAAAGGTATTGTGTCTCAAATTTAAATTGCATAAGAAATATCCATGTGCATCTAGTAAAATCATTCACAATGGTAAGGAAAAATCTAGCCCCTGAATGCGTGGGAATTTTATGTGGGCCCTAAATATCACAATGTAACAAAGCAAATGCTCTATGAGTTGAAATTGAACTCAAGGGAAAAGGAAGCCTTGTTTGTTTGGCCATGGGATAAATACCACAATTATCAAAAGAATTGTTATGCGAAGACAATAAAGGAGAGATTAATTTAATGCGAGAAGGAGAAGGGTGACCAAGACGCATGTGCCATAAGTTGGAGGGATGTGATACTTGGCAAGAAATTGGTGTCCGCTGTACTGGACACATGTAATAAAGACCACCACGTTGTTTACCCGAGCCAATTATCTTCCCTGTAGCCAAGTCCTGCAAGACACAAAAAGTGGGAAACAATATGACACAACAACTTAGAGAATCAGTGACCTTGCTAGCAGACATAAGGTTTAAGTGGATGGATGGAACACATAAAACATTATCCAAAGTGATGTCAGAATTAAATGGTATAGTGCCAATGGAAGTGATTGGGGCAGCAGAACCAGTGGGAAGATTAATTATGGGTGTAGGTGATGAATTTGTTTTAGTGAAAAGTGTGGAATCAGTAGTGATGTGGTCTGTAGCTCCGCTATCCAAAATCCAAGGCTTGGTGAATATAAAATTTACTGAAGGAACAGAAACAGAAAATAGACCTGAAGTATTTGCATAAACATTATGATTACCGGAAGCACAATTGTGATTTATCATAGACACAATATGAGCAAGTTGTTGTAGGTGGTCATTGGAAAGGCCGTGCAATGAGTTGGATGGAATGGATGGGCCCCAACTGGATATAGGGGCTGTACTTGCAGAGACATTTGCTGCGTTGGCAGCATGTAAGAAGGCAGGCGCCTTGCGGTCCGTGCTGGCAGCATGGATTGGCTGCATTTGTTGGCAGCATGTGCTGGAAGCATGCTTCGGCTGATGACACATTTGTTGGCGATGATGAATTTGCTGATCATGCATGTGATGCTTAGTCAAATATGTATGTGATGTTGTGGAAAATTTTTGAGAATTGGGCTTTGTCTTTTCTGGAAGTGTTTGATTTGGCATGGTGTTCAAAGATTGAATTTTGTGTTTTCTGACAAGGGAAAAATTGATTTGATTTGACATGGTGTTTTTTTGAGAGGTGCTCTGGTACCATCTTTAGAAACCAAAGGAAAGATTGAAGGGCAAATTGACTAGGGTTTGAGTAATAGACAATTGGGTGAATGATTTTCTTTGATTGCCTAACTGTTCCTATACAGAGATTATATACAACACTTTACAATTAATACATATCTACAATTTATGGCATGCAAGCCGTGATCCCCAATTCGTGGGATTGACCTAGGCTAGGAAAGGCATGTAACTTTTCCATGATCTGTGGGATTTCACCTAGGCTAGAAAAGGCATAATACAATTATAATAATATTTCCTAAATAAAATAGGAATATTGCTAATAATAAAAAGAAAAGAAGCAATTTCACTTCATAACAATTAACTTTTGTACCACTCACGAATATATATAAAAAGAATGAAAAAAACAATACGTACAATTAGCAGACTAATGTACCGTTTTGCGTGAGCTCATCACATGAGCGGAGGCCTCCAACTCTGCTGAGTGCGAGGGACAAGGATTGTCTGCCTTTTCATTTTCGGTGTCCTCCCGTGCTTTCTTGTTTGTGTGGTTACGATTAAGTCACGTCAACATTTTATATTACTATTCATTTTTGTCTTATTATCTCTATAAAAAAAATATATAAAATGTTGATGTGGCTTAATCGTGATCACACAAAACAGGACGGCACGGGAGGGCACCAGAAGTGGGAGGGCAGACAATCCTTGTCCGAGTGCGAGTGGGGGTGACCTAGGCCTGGCAAACGGGTCGTGTTTGTCGTGTTCGTGTCGTTTTCGTGTAACACCTGTTATCTTAACGGGTCGTGTCGTGTCACACCCATTATCTTAACGGGTCCTTAACAGGTCGGGTCACTTTATGACCCGTTATGACCCGTTAAGAAAATTTTTTTTTTTCTTAAATTTGCACATACCACACATTGCCACATAAATATTACTTCAAAACATTAAAACACATTTATCGTTTAAGTACTACATCTACACTCGAAAATAAGAGCCTAATAAAAAAATAATACATACACTACTAATCTATTACAAATATTAAATGTGCAAGGATATGCAAAATGAAAGAGTTTTTGTTTTCAAGGTTGTGAAGTCTTTCTCAAAAGTTTAAACCTCAATTTACAAAATCCTCGATTTACATCGATCATCATGAAATTGTATTGGAACTTTTGGCTTGATCTCAGCCAATCCAATGGTCATCAAATTTTTAAATTTAATTTAATATATATAAATAATTATATTATATAATTATTATAGTTTTTAGGGGTATAAAATTGTTAAATTAATATATATAATTATTATAGTTTATTCATACTTTTATTAAGTATAACATAAGTTTTTGTGATATATACTAGTGTAAATATTTTAAATTGAAGATCAAATTCATTCTTTGTATTCATATAGGGTCAAGGAGTGTAGCTGTAAAAAATTATCAAAATCGGAGTTAAAATAACCGTTAAATAGTGATTTTTCATTTATAACCGTCGAAAAGTTTTGTTTTGTAACTTCATCTCTGAATGTTTGTTTTTTGCAATTTTTGGCGTATGTGATCTCGAAGTAAATACAAACATGTTTGACGGTTGGATCATTGAAACTAGTTCCGTAGAATGAGTATCCCATCGAAACAATAGATTCACTAATACTTAAGAGTTTATTCATACTTTCATTAAGTATAACATAAGATTTTTTGGTATCCACTAGTGTAAATATTTTAAATTGAAGATCGAATTCAATCATTGTATTCATATAAGGTCAAGGAGTGTAGCTGCAAAAAATCATCAAAATTAGAGTTAAAATGACCGTTAAATCGTGATTTTTCTTTTTATAACTGTCGAAAAGTTTTGTCCCGTTACTTGATCTCTGAATGTTTGTTTTTTGCAATTTTTGGCGTATGAGATCTCTAAGTATATACAAACATGTTTGACGGTTGGATCATTGAAACTAGTTTCGTAGAATGAGTATCCCATCAAAACAATAGATTCACTAATATTTAAGAGTTTATTCATACTTTCATTAAGTATAACATAAGATTTTGTGGTATCCACTAGTGTAAATATTTTAAATTGAAGATCAAATTCATTCATTGTATTCATATAGGGTCAAGGAGTGTAGCTGTAAAAAATCATCAAAATCGGAGTTAAAATAACCGTTAAATAGTGATTTTTCATTTATAACTGTCGAAAAGTTTTGTTCTGTAACTTCATCTCTGAATGTTTGTTTTTTGCAATTTTTGGCGTATGTGATCTCGAAGTAAATACAAACATGTTTGACGGTTGGATCATTGAAACTAGTTTCGTAGAATGAGTATCCCATCGAAACAATAGATTCACTAATACTTAAGAGTTTATTCATACTTTCATTAAGTATAACATAAGATTTTGTGGTATCCACTAGTGTAAATATTTTAAATTGAAGATCGAATTCATTCATTGTATTCATATAGGGTCAAGGAGTGTAGCTGTAAAAAATCATCAAAATTGGAGTTAAAATAACCATTAAATAGTCATTTTTCGTTTATAACCGTCGAAAAGTTTTGTCCTGTTACTTCATCTCTGAATGTTTGTTTTTTGCAATTTTTGGCGTATGCGATCTCGAAGTATATACAAACATGTTTGACGGTTGGATCATTGAAACTAGTTTCGTAGAATGAGTATCCCATCAAAACAATAGATTCACTAATACTTAAGAGTTTATTCATACTTTCATTAAGTATAACATAAGATTTTGTGGTATCCACTAGTGTAAATATTTTAAATTGAAGATCGAATTCATTCATTGTATTCATATAGGATTAAGGAGTGTAGCTATAAAAAATAATCAAAATCGGAGTTAAAATAACCGTTAAATCGTGATTTTTCGTTTTATAACCATCGGAAAGTTTTGTTCGGTTACTTGATCTCTGAATGTTTTTTTTTTGCGATTGTTTGCTGATACAATCTCGAAGCATATACAAACAAGTTTGACGGTTGGATCGTTGAAATTAGTTTCGTATAATTCGTATCCCATCAAGTTCAATGGTGTGTGTGTGTGTATATATATATATATTAAGTAGATTTAAATGACACACCCCGACCGATATCAAGGCATGCTGGCCATCACGTGAGAGTGACGTAGCCATGTGCACAGTGCGGAAGCGATAATGAAAAGAAATATACGAATAGTCAAAAACCAAATTACTAGAGTGCACTACTAAACAGAAAGTGATAGGAGTTAGTTACAACAGTAAACACTCATAATCAGAGCATAAAGTCTAGTGCAGTCCAGTAGGACAAGTACTAGTTATACAGTACCAGGAATGTCCTACTATTATTTGGATAAGTCAGAACTGCCGACGTCCTCAAGCCACCAACAACAAGCTTACTTAAAACCTGGAGGGGCGCAAAATAGAAAACGTGAGTGGGCAAAAACAAATGTTTTACAAAATCATTTCATTTATCAACATATCTAACCCCTCGCTGTAAAACATGTATAATTTTCCCAGAATCAAGATATAAGCATATAAATATATCTGAAATCATAACAATTCAATTCATGCTTCACATAATCATATTCATATGTATGCCATGCCAAAATATAACAAAGCAAACAATCCAGGTAAGAATGATTTCATAGAAATATGATATGTTAGCCGGAACCCCTGTGGTAGTCTGTACGGCTGAATTCATAGCTCAAAAGTCAATCTAGCCGGAGTCACTATAATGACCTATACGGCAATATACTGCACATAAGTCGGAACCACTAAAAAGGGATCTGTACGACAAGATTGGGTGTAATATAGTTATGCTCAATTCTATTCTCTCATAATGGCCGGGCGATAAATCGCTAGTCACCTACGAGTCGGAACCATAAATAAGGTCTGTACGACAAGACTGTGCACTTAAGTTAGATCCAATATGAGCATATAGTGCGGGAGGTGACGTAAATAAACAGGCCTGTACTTCACATCTCTGGCTAAATCACAATCACCCTAGGTGCAGTTTTATGAGCTCAACATTATTCAGTCACATATCATATCATATCATTGATGATTCATATAACCAAACATAATTTACCTGAACTTACCTGTGCCTCCACAACACCACATTTATATATATATGCAACCATGAAATGCATATTCATAATATAAAAGCATTTGGCATATTATTTCAAAGCATACTTTCCTAAAAACGCATTTCTGGGAAATATATCAAGTATATAAGTATATACTGAAAACAAAAGCCCACTCACTGATATGTCGAAGGGTCATAACCCCCGAGTTGCCCGTGGATACGCTCGTCTTCGAGATAAGCCTCACCTATATGCGAATTAACTATAAAAACGTTATTTTAAAGCACATAAACAAAACTATCTAATAACTTCTCAAACAAAGCTCAATTTTGGTATTTGAATATACCAACGTGACCTACACAACCTCACGAACATCGTGATATTTTTAGATAAATTTTTATGTGGGTCACGCGCCCCCACACGCCCTCACGCGCATCACCTTCAACCTCCAGACGCCGGAACAGCGTCGCCGGCGCCGGATTCTGGGCAGACCTGCAACTGCCTCTTTCTGGCTCGTTTTTACACCATTTTTTATAAAATTTTCACCAGAATGTCATAAATCATGAGAGGAAGAAGGTTATACCTCTTGGGAGCTTCAAATCCCTCGAAAACTCGTCGAGATAATCCTAACAAAACCGGCCACCTTCGAACCTCGTGATACCGACGTCAAAATCGAGCCAACGAAGCACTCCGAGCTTCGTGAGAACCTCCTAGAGCTTGCTGTGAGCTTGGACTGTCCTAAAACATAACCATTCAAAAGTTCATGAATAGTGCTCAACTCGGAGCTTGAATTTTCAACGTGATATCGAACGAGTTCTTACCTGAAATGGGTACCTTTGAACTCGTATGGTCCTCACGAACACAATGGTACCATTTTCTTCCTCGATTTGTGAAGATTTAGCTTGGTTCAAGGTTGTCCGTATGGAGGAGAGGGAAGAGAGAGTGAGTCCGAGAGAGAGAGTACGGGAGAGAAGAGAGAGAAAGGGTATGGATGTGTGTGTGTGGTTCCAAAATGTACACCAATCAAAACTCTTTAATCTTTTAGCTCTAATTGGGTCCAATTAGTTAGGGATAAAACTAATTGACCCAATTTCTTAACCCAAAATACAAACACACACCCGACGCTCAAGGGTAAATTCGTCTTTTCACAACCACGATAATTATTTCTCGGGACGGGATGTGACATTAAATCTATTTATTTTGTACGTATAATTGACTGGTACACGGAGTAGTACATCACGTATCATTATAAAAATAGTGGGATATGTCATATGTGTGATAAAAAGTTAATAACTTAAAAAAAAAAAAATTTTCTCACCACTTTTATTAATTTTCATTTTTCCCTCCCTTCTTTTTCTTCAAAGGGCGGCAGCCTACCCATCTTTCCCTCTCTTTTTTGTTTCATTTTCAGCTTTTCTTATAATTTTCATTTTCCCTCCCTTTTTCTTCAAAGGGTGCAGCAGGAATGGAATGGAATTATGGAATCAATGGATGCATATTAATTAATAATTATTATAGTTTTTATAAAATTTAATTTAAAATTTAATAAATATATATATATATAATTATTATAGTTAATATTTTGGGGGTATAATTATTATAATTATTATAGTTAATTTAATATATATATATTATAATTTTTAGGGGTATAAAATTGTTAAATTAATATATATAATTATTATAGTATTTTTTTAGGGTTATAAAATTATAAAATTAATATTCTGCTTATCGTGTATCGTGTTACCCACGTGTATACCCAAATCAACCCGTTATCTTAACAGGTGCTTATCGGGTTACCCGATAACGACCCGATTCGTTATCGTGTCGACCCGAACACCTATCAATTTCGTGTCGTATCGTGTCGGGTTATCGGGTCGTGTCAGGAATTGCCAGGCCTAGGGTGGCCTAATGTGCAAAACTTGGAATGCAGGCCGACTTGGCAGAGGTGTCACCTCTGCTAAGCGTGATTTACGATAACACATCCCTTAAGTGTTGGCGAAACTCTAAGGGTAATTTTGTCCACTAAATATGCTTTAGTACATGTGGCGTCAACTCCTCCGAAACTGGGGAAATTTGGTTACCACAAGTACAATAATAGAGCTTTAGTGGCTAGTACATGACCAAATATAGATATGGGCCAATCTAAACAAATGCTTTTATGAAACTAAGACGGCATTTTGATTGTTCTAGTGGAAAAAGATGCAAGTGGGTTGCCCTGTGGATTAACTTTCATCTTCAAGCTAGCCATGTATCCCGAATTCATAAACTCCTCATTTTCTTAACTCCTCATTTTCTTGCCCGCCAGGGACCACCAAGGAACATGCGTTCCTCGACTTCGGCTACCATTCCAAATTCTTTTTGGAAATGGGTGTGGAGTATGGAGGCTTTACCAAAAGTCAAGTGCTTTATGTGGAAGACTCTTAAAATTTATTTCTCAAAAGATCCTCTCCATCTCCTATGTGTCCTATTTGCAACGCTCAGGAAGAATCAATTGAGCATATTTTCCTGCTCTGTCCGTGGGTGGAATTGGTGTGGTTTGGAGGATAATTAAGCATAAGGATACAACGGCGTGAAGTCACATCATGGCCGGATTGGCTAATTACTTGTCTAGAGGCGGTTCCCAACTTGAAGTCTGATAGAGACGGGTTTTATCTTATATTGCTTTTACCTGTTGGCACATTTGGAAGACACGTTGCAACATTCTTTTCAATCGACAACCAATCAATCCTAGGCAGGTAATCCTAACAATTTCCACTTCAATAGGGGGCTTTCTTGGCAGCTACCCAGTCATCGGGCACTCAAACAACACCTGGTTCTAGAGCACCGGTGACTCCTGTAACTTGGACTCCTCCAAACCCGGGGGTCATAAAGATTAATGTGGATGCTAGTTGGGACGCAAATTTGAGCTTGGGTTTTGCTAGGGTGGTTGCATGGGACCATGAGGGGTATTTTTTGGGTGCATGTAGGTATCCCGTGCAGGCTGGGAGTGTAGTTATGGCGAAGGCTTGGCTATTAAGCATGGCTGTGAGCTGGGTCACCAGCTGGGTTGGAGTTCGGTGATAATTGAATCTGATTCCTCAGATGCAATCTCATTGTAGACATCGAAATTTCGGTAAATAAATGTTGACCGATAAATCAAAGTTTCAACGCTCATGTATTACATAAATTTTACACGTAGCGTGTGTCTAAACAAAAAATTGAAATAAGTTGGAAAAGTCATCAAACAGGACACGTGTCAACACCTGGCAGAAACGACTTATTTCATCTGGAATATTATATTCAAAATTAGGCCTTGGAAAATTCTATAAATAGAAGCCAATTTCATTCCACCAATTCATAACCAATTCACCTCATACCACAACCTTGAAGCTTTGAAACTCAAAAGCTCCCAAGCAAATCCCGAAGGATCAAGAAAGCTCTCTTCGTTCTTCGTCAAATCCTCATTCAAAATCAAGCCCCAACGGCCCTTGAAGAACTTCCACTGATTCAAGATCAAGCATCGACGGCCCTTTAAGAAAGTGTCCATCATTCATCATTCGTTCATCCCTAGATCAAGCCCCGACGGCCCTTTGGATCAACGACGTCAACAAATCCGCACAACTGTTTATCCCAAGATCAAGCCCCGACGACCCTTTGGACCAACAACATCAAATCCACACATTACAAAGATAGAATTAGAGGCTAAATTTGTAGAAGAGATTGTAACCCCTAAATCATCAAAACACAAGTATTATTTTGTGCACGTTGTTCTTGTCTCTTTCGTTTCAGGAAAAATCCGTGTTCACAAATTTGGCACGCCCAGTGGGACTATCTCTACCTTTCATCTCTATCTTTGAATCCGTAAAAAGCACAAATGGCATCAAAGAAGGCTCAAGTTGTTCTCGCAGCCAATGTAAGGAACAAGAGCATCATCACCGCAGGCGGTGTCACTTCGGGCGTCATAACTCGAAGCAAGGCAAAAGCTCTTTCTGCCGCCTCTTCCACCCCTGCATCAACTCCGCCAAAGAAACAAGAACACCTGAGGCACGAACCTGTGATCACCCTGGCCTCGCTAAGGGCGCCAAGGAAGGAAAGCCCAAGGAAGTACTCTGGTTTCATGCTTTTCGATGCCGACTCAAGCGGCAACTCAGTCATGGAAGTCATGACTACTGGAGCGACTTCAATCGATGAGCAGCTGGCTCATATGAATGAAGCGATCGCAAGGCTAACACGGATTGTGGAAGAAAAATACCAGGAAATCGCCGCACTCGTCAACCAACTAGACGTAAAGCCCGATGTGAAAATCAGGCAAGGGGATGATTCAGTAAAGAAGGAAAAAGACGAGGATGAAGAGCCTTCGGTGGAGAAAATCGATGTGAAGCCGGAGCCAGACCAAGCAACGGCACTCATGGGATCTCTTTCCATCCAACAGCTGCAAGAAATGATCGCCAGCACCATCAAGGCACAGTACGAAGGAAGTTCACATGACTCCGTACTATACTCAAAACCCTACTCCAAGAAAATTGACGCTTTGAAGATGCCAAGGGGTTATCAGCCACCAAAGTTCATGCAGTTCGATGGAAAGGGAAACCCGAAGCAACACGTCGCCCATTTCATTGAGACTTGCAACAACGCGGGGACAGAAGGAGATTACCTCGCTAAGCAGTTTGTACGCTCACTGAAAGGAAATGCCTTTGAGTGGTACACAGACCTAGAGCCTGAATCCATCAACAGTTGGGAGCAATTGGAAAAGGAATTCCTCAATCGCTTCTACAGCACCCGCCGCACCATGAGCATGCTGGAGCTGACAAGCACGAAGCAATGGAGGGATGAGCCAGTCGTGGACTACATCAACCGATGGCGCAATCTAAGCCTCAACTGCAAGGACAGGCTCTCGGAGATCTCTTTGATCGAGATGTGTGTCCAAGGCATGCAATGGGGGTTACACTATATCCTTCAAGGCATTAAACCACGGACATTTGAAGAGTTAGCCACCCGTGCCCACGACATGGAGCTAAGTATTGCCCATCACGGGAAGAAAGAGCCGATCACCGACTTCAAGAAGGATAAGATGTTCTCCCCAAATGTAGACAAGACTGGGAAGAAGCCCCCCAATGAAGCGTTCACCGTCATCACTGCGCCCGTCAAGACCGCCTCCGCTCCTATCAAGATCTCCTCCAAAACCAAAGCAAATGAGATAAAGAGAAGTGAGCCTCCTCGCACCCAAGAAAGGTACAAAAACACCTTGAGGGAATTGAAGCCGAAGGCATACCCTTTTCCTGACTCAGACATGGATGCAATGCTAGACGACTTGCTGGAAAAGAAGGTAATCGATCTACCCGAATGCAAGCGGCCTGAAGAAATGAATCGCATAAACGATCCTAAATACTGCAAGTACCATTGAATCGTGAGCCATCCTGTGGGTAAGTGTTTCGTCCTCGAAGAGCTCATCATGAAGCTAGCACAACAAGGGCGAATCGAACTCGACCTCGAAGACACGGCTGCAACACATACTACTACAATTGCATTTGGATCTTTCGATCCCGTGCCCCTCCAAGCAACACCGGATCATTCCTATCAATGCCCAAGTTGCACGATACCTTCTGCGCAACCATCGCCGGGGGTAAACGAACATGATGCACATACCGATGATGAAGAAGGATGGACATTGGTGACCTACAAAAAAACAAGGAAACCAAAACCACAAGCCATAAGACAAAAGGTGGAATAAGTGAGAAAGCACCGTCGCCGCAACAGTAGGAAGCCCAAAAGAAACGTAAAAGTTGATAAGCCAACGTATGTTGGGGAACCTATGGAGCAAGAGCCACGCATTCCTGTCTCCTTGCACGAGTACTTCCCGAATGACTTCTTCCAACGGTGCACTGTCGCTGCATGCAACATGGTCGAAGTAGAAATGGAAGAACCTTCAGAAGGCAAAGATATCACCACTGAGGGAGAAAAAACTCTCACGCTTGAAGAAGGTTTGCCAACACACTTTAGCATTGAGGAAGCGCTACAATTACCAAAGAAGATGCGAATAGCATTAGCATCGGTCTTGGAAAGTCTCAATGACCATGAAGTGCAAGAAAGCAAGAACGAAAGCTTGAAGCTTCGGCCACATGAATGTGCCACATGCTGTGCCATCGAGGACGCAATCCACTTCACCGACGAAGACTTGCTGCTAGGATCCAAGCCTCACAACCGTCATCTCTTCGTCTCTGGGTACGTAAGGGAGCACAAAGTCAACCGTATGCTTGTGGATGGTGGATCATCCATCAACATCATGCCAAAGTCAACAATGAATACAATCGGCATCAAGGCAGATGAACTGTCCCTAAGTCGTCTACTAATCCAAGGTTTTAATCAAGAAGGACAAAGAGCGATGGGCATGATCCAAGTGGAGATGACTATTGGTGAACTCAAGTCAAGCACGATATTCCACGTGATTGATGCAAGAACTTCATACGGCTTGCTCTTAGGAAGGCCTTGGATCCATGCAAATGGAGTAGTACCGTCTACCCTTCACCAATGCTTAAAATTCTACCGAGAAGGAGTGAAGGTGATCTATGGCGACACTAAACCATTCACCGAAGCCGAATCACATTTCGCAGATGCCAAGTTCTACATGGATGAAGACATGGTGCCCGAAGCTCTTCCAAAAGAGATCAAATCCACGGGCAAAGAAACACCTAAAAAGCAGGAGTGGCAAGCCATGCCCAAGAAGCAAGAAGAAGAAGCCATGCCGTCTTCAAGCAAGAACGATAATGAGTTTGCTAAACCTGCAACAACCAAAGGGAGTAGGACGCCCTCAAAAGGACTAAACACACCTGTTTTTCGATACATCCCGATGTCAAGAAGAAAGAATGGTCAATCCCCATTCGAAACTGAAGCAAGCAAAGCCGATGCACAACGGTGCATGGATAATGTAAAGTTGCTCAAGACGAATGCAGTTTTACCTCTGACACAGCTAAGCAACGCTAAGGTTGCAAGATTACCACAAGGCTTCATAAAAGCTCTACCAAAGGGGGTGGAACCAAGCTTTCTCCCAACCAAAAGGACCGAAGAAGGTTTTGATCCAAACGCCTACAAACTCATGTCAAAAGTTGGGTACGACTTCGCTTCTTCTTCGAATCCTAAAAAAAAGGTTTCAGACACCGTCAACAATAAAGAACGTGACCTCACTGAGACTCAAAAGAAGTTGAAGAAGCATGGTTACGGAGTTAACAACAACAAAGCTGGACTTGGCTTCACACCAAATGCACCCGTGAAGATTTCAAGCAAAGCGAAAAATGCTAGCACTCAACACATTAGCGTGAGCATTGAACAAGATCGAGAGGAGCCTAAATCCACCCCTCAAAAGCCAATCTTCGATAGGATGAATCGTTCAAGACCCAGAACGTCAGCCCTTGATCACATTGGTGGTCAAAACCGAACCTCCGTCTTCAAGAGGCTTAACATGCCAACATCCCGAAGCTCTATTTTTGAAAGGTTGTCAAAACCTAAGAAGCAAAGCAACACGGCTAGCTCTCCTCCTCGTCAGTCAGCTTTGGAAAGACTTGAAGACAACAGGAAGTTTTCTGGAAATAGGGAAACAACGTCAAAGGAAGAAAAGCTCGACAGGCTAGCAGAAAAAGGCGATATTCGAAGCTCAATTCCTTCAAGGATGAAGCGTCAAGCAATCTTGGAGGTTGACGCAAATGGACCACTGATAGTAAGAAGGCGCACCACCATCCATACTAGAAAATCTTCATACCAACAAACCCAAGGGGATGACACTAAAGAGGAAGTCCAAGATGTCTTCCACATCACGATCCAAGAAGGTAAAGAAGACGAGACCCTTGAAGAAGATGTCACTGCTGCACCACCACAACTTGAAGACGGGGGGCAAGCCACGGTTGACGATCTCAAGGAGCTCAACTTGGGCACAAAAGATGAGCAAAAACCTATCTTTGTAAGTCCATTGCTAAGAGCAGACGAGATAGATGAGTACTACCAATTGTTATCAGAGTACAAAGACGTCTTTTCTTGGACTTACAAAGAAATGCCCGGCCTTGACCCTGTCATCGCTGTGCATCATCTTGCAGTCAAGCCTGGAACGCGACCGATAAAGCAAACTCAAATGCGTTATCGATCCGAGCTCATTCCACAAATCGAGGCAGAGATTGACAAGCTAATCAAAGCATGATTCATTCGAGAGGTGTAATACCCCAAGTGGATCTCCAACATCGTAATTGTCCTTAAGAAATCTGGACAAATACGTGTTTGCGTAGACTTCCGGGACCTCAACGACGCTTGTCCGAAGGATGACTTCCCCTTGCCAATCATCGAAATCATGGTGGACGCAACCACTGGCCACGAGGCACTGTCATTCATGGACGGCTCTTCTGGATACAATCAAATTCGTATGGCTCTCGAAGACGAGGAACTAACAACATTCCGCACTCCAAAAGGTATCTACTGTTACAAGGTGATGCCCTTTGTTCTAAAGAACGCTGGAGCTACATATCAACGCGCAATGCAGAAAATTTTCAATGACGGCTACACAAGAACGTAGAATGTTATGTGGATGATGTGGTGGTCAAAACAAAGAAAAGATCAGATCACTTGAAGGATTTGCGAGTAGTGTTTGAAAGGCTGCGAAAATACAACCTCAAGATGAACCCGTTAAAATGTGCGTTTGGCGTCACCTCCGGAAAGTTCCTCGGCTTCATTGTCAAGCACCGCGGTATTGAAGTGGACCAATAAAAAATCAAGGCCATTCAAAGCATGCCTGAGCCAAGAAACCTGCACGAGCTGAAAAGTCTACAAGGACGGCTAGCCTTCATCAGACGCTTCATCTCTAACCTTGCAGGGCGTTGTCAACCGTTCAGCCGACTCATGAAGAAGGATGTTCCGTTTGTATGGGACGAAGCATGCCACAATGCTTTTGAAAGCATAAAAAAGTATTTGAAGTCCACCTGTCTTGGGGGCGCCTGTGCCCGGGAAACCACTCATATTATACATCGCAGCTCAGGAAAGTTCAGTTGGAGAACTCTTGGCGCAAGAAAATGAATCCCAGAAAGAATGAGCACTCTACTGCCTCAGCCGAACCCTCACTGGCGCCGAGTTGAACTACTCCCCAATAGAAAAGATGTGCCTTGCCTTAGTGTTCGCCATCCAGAAACTCAGGCATTACATGCATGCTTACACCATCCACTTGGTTGCTAAAGCTGACCCGGTCAAATACGTCATGTCCAAAGCAGTCCTGACAGGGCGACTCGCTAAATGGGCGCTGCTGCTTAACCAATATGAGATCATCTACGTCCCAACTAAAGCCGTAAAGGGACAATCGTTAGCAGACTTTCTTGCCGATCACCCAATCCCAGCTGATTGGAAAATCTCAGACGACTTGCCTGACGAGGAAGTGTTCTACATCGACATCTTCCCGACATGGAAGATGTTCTTTGACGGATCTGCACGAGCAGACGGAGCAGGGGCAGGAGTAGTATTCATGTCGCCACAAAGGCAGATATTACCTTATTCTTTTCAACTAAGCGAATTATGCTCCAACAACGTCGCTGAGTACCAAGCACTGATCATCGGACTCCAAATGGCGATCAACATGGGAATCACAGCCCTTGAGGTATTTGGCGACTCCAAGCTCATAATCAATCAACTCTTAACTGAATATGAGGTGAGGAAAGATGATCTCATCCCATACTTCCGGCTAGCAACTCAACTGCTACAAGAGTTTGAGACTGTGACTCTAGAGCATGTGCCAAGAAAAGAAAATCAAACGGCAGACGCTCTTGCCAACCTAGCCTCAATCATGACTTTAGGAGAAGACGAAGCTGCAGACGTGCCAGTCTGCCAAAGATGGGTGATCCCCCTCGTCACCGAAATGCTACTGGATGATACAAATGTCATCTCAGTACTTCCAGTCGATGTTGAAGAGTGGAGACAACCGCTGATCGATTACTTAGAGCATGGAAAACTTCCAGATGATCCTAGACACCGCTCCGAAATACGTCGACGAGCACCTCACTTCCTCTATTACAAAGAAACACTTTATCGATGCTCTTTCGAAGGAGTACTTCTGAGATGCCTAGGTGAGGAAGAAGTTAATCAAGCCATGGAAGAAGCACACTCAGGCGTATGCGGGGTGCATCAATCTGGACCAAAGCTACATTTCCAGCTCAAAAGAATGGGTTACTCTTGGCCAAGCATGGTGAAGGACTGCCTGGAACATGCCAAAAGGTGCCAAGCCTGCCAATTCCACGCCAACTTCATACACCAACCACCTGAGCCATTACACCCTACAGCTGCTTCATGGTCATTCGATGCATGAGGATTGGACGTCGTAGGACCAATTACTCCGAAATCATCTGCAGGAGAAGCTTACATCCTAGCTGCAACGGATTACTTCTCCAAGTGGGCTGAAGCCATACCCCTAAGGGAAGTAAGGAAGGAAACTGTCGTCCGTTTCATCAAGGAGCACATCATCCACCGATATGGGGTGCCTCGCTACATCATCACTGACAACGGAAAGCAATTCTCCAACCGACTCGTGGATGAGCTATGTGAGAAATACAAGTTCAAGCAGCACAAGTCTTCCATGTATCATGCCCCGGCCAACAGTCTTGCAGAAGCATTCAACAATATATTGTGCAATCTCTTAAAGAAGGTGATCGGCCGAACAAAGAGAGACTGGCATGAAAGAATAAGCGAAGCACTTTGGGCATATCGGACGACACATAGGACTTCTACCCAAGCTACACCTTATTCTCTTGTATATGGCGTGGAAGCTGTTTTACCGCTCGAAAGTCAAATCCCCTCATTGAGAATGACTATACAAGAAGGCTTGACTGATGAGGAGAATGCAAGGTTGCGCCTTCAAGAGTTGGAAGCACTCGACGAAAGAAGGCTCGAAGATCAACAACACTTGGAATGCTACCAAGCACGGCTATCCAAGGCATTCAACAAGAAGGTCCGCCCAAGGTCTTTCCAAATTGGAGATCTCGTCCTCGCATTGCGTAGGCCTATCATCACAACTCATAAGACGAAAAGCAAGTTCACATCAAAGTGGGATGGACCATACGTAATACAAGAGGTCTACACCAACGGCGCCTACTTAATCATGGCAGAAGACGGCTTGAAGATTGGCCCTATCAATGGAAGATTCTTAAAGCGCTACTACCCCTAAAAGGCGACAACCAAAGCTCCTGGCCCGCAAAAGCATAAACTGTGTACGGCAAAATCATCATAAAAAAAAATGCATTTGAACTACTTTATGACTTGATCTCTCCTCAACAGAGGGTACGTAGGCAACTTGAAACGTCAAAACTTCAAGTACAGTCACACCATCTAAAAAAAAAAAACACTTTAAAGAATGAAGAACAAATTCAAAAATGTAAATACTTTATTTCTTTGAAAGAAGGAGTCGGCTCCAAAAACCATATTACAAAAAAAAAAAAAAAAAGATACTACTTGAAAACTATGTCCCCAAAACTACGAAGACGATCTTCAAGCAAGCTTTCCAAAGTCTTCAAAGTCTCTGCCTCGGTAGGAGACAAGATGGGCAACTCCATAGTCATGTATTTCTCTCGTTCTAGGCGTGAAATCTCCTCCTGGTACTGAGAAAGTGTAGTTCCTTGCTCCGCGAGAACACTTTCAAGTTGCGATGCTTCGATTACCAATTGTTCTCTCTCTCTCGCCAACGTATCTAGACGCACCTGGACATAAGATAAAGAAGTCTCTGTAACTTGATAATCTCCCGAAGCAACTTGCTGAGAAGACTAGACTTGAGCCAGTGACGAGTTTATTGTTGCTAGCTGATGAGCTCTAACATCTGGACTCAACTTCTCCAAGGAAATGGCACGCAAGGAAGAATACTCAGTCGAGGCGGCCATAAGTTCGGCAATCTTGATCTTCAAGGATGAAGAGTCAACGTTAAGCTTGTCAATAACAGAAACAAGCTTCGATAAATCCTCATTGAGCAACGTAAGGTCTTCCAATGGGCACTTTTGCCGCACTAAGACTGATGCGATGGATGACTTGCTCAGTACTGCTAAGGTTTGGCCCTCTCAAAGAGATCTCAGAGCTAGCTGGCAAATGTGTTGGACGCATGACGGGTTCTTGCATACCTTCACCTACACATGGCAAACTTAGGAAGTTCGGCGGATTTGGAACAAGCTTTGCACCAGGCGGATCCCCGATCTCCCTGTCTGTAGGTAGTTTGCCCGCAAATAGCATCTCCGTATAGGAATAACCATCTGCAGTGGCCAAATCAAAAGAACAAGAAGGCCCAACCTAAAGAAGACAAAGAAAGATGTTAGAAACGAAAGCAAAATAATGAAAGCATAAGAAATCACGAGAGAGAAAGAAGTACACACATCTCTCTCAAATGGCACACAGTCATCGAGTAGAGGAGGTCTAAACACTTCTTTCTTCTTATGACGAAAATTGACATCGCTGTCAACCTGAGCATCCTCAAGTGATCGCTTGTTTGAAACTTGTTGACACTGTTGCAAAATAAATCCATCTTCGTGCGAGTCAACTTCATCTCCCGCCTCTTCAGAAGCATCCGAATGTCGAGGAGACAAGCATGAGCGTTGAGGACCTAAAACTACAGGTCTATCTTGTAAGGGAGCCGCACTGGTGCAATCAAGAGCTACCGCTTGCATAGGAACCACATGACAGCCCTCTCTTGACATATCATTGCCCGAGTGAGAAGAATTGGTACCATTTGCCATCCCCAAGTTCTTATAATATACCTTTGACCACCAACGAGCATAAACACGAGTCACTAGATTACTCTTGAACTCGTCCTTGGCTGGCAGCGTGATAACAGCATTTGTACATGCACGAGTACAAGACTCCCAATGCATATACACGGCTTGCAAGGATGCTGATTGGTTCTTTTCCTTCAGCTTGCCTGGCAAGTTTTGGACAAAACCAAATTGCCTGCTGAAACGGTGAGGACTATATGGCTGAACAATGCATCGGTCTTCTTGCCGCAAAGAAACAAACCCCGAACGAAGACTTATAAGATAAGACAAGTCTGACGAGCGGAGATGCGAATTGTCTATGATGCCTCGCCGCGTCGAGCCAACTCTCGCTAAGGGGTCCATCCTCAAATCTTCACAACTTTCAAATAGCGCTCATGCCTGCAAATCATCAAGGCCTTTCGCGGAGAGCACGCCAGAATACTTCGTCATCAAAGGCCCCATCTTGGCTGCAGTTGATGAAGAAGGCCTTGACTTGTCTAGAGTCGTCAAAGAAAAGTGAGTGCCAAAATATTCACCCAACCAACCATACACATAGTGGTAAGGAAGCACCGCAGCACGATCTTCAGTGCTTGCCGAGTTCGAAACAATGCTCAAGCCATTGTAAATGTTGGCTAAAACTGGAATAGGTGGGCTAAAAGACTCACGTGCAGCCATCTTGCTAGCAATTTTGAAAACTCCAGGACGAACTAAGTTGACGTCGCCTGTCGGGAAAACAAACTTACAAAGCCAACAAGCTAAAAAAGTAGCTAGGTAAGACTCATCCACATGCTCTGATACTATGCCAAGATCCTCAAACGCTTTCAACTCGTCAGAAGAGCGGCGCCTGGTTGAGCCAATAACACCGGACGGGTCTGAGCCTCCATTTGGCCTAGTGGTCTTGTTACGACAACTTTTCTTCGAAGACCTCTTATACCTCATGGCCTCCCAATACCAAAATTGGATCCATGAGGAAATCCTCACGCCTGATTTACCTTGAGCATCCTGGAAAAGCTTGTGATACGCCCAAAACAAATAGCGGCAACTCGCAGGCAATCCTCGGCTATTGCAAAGAGAAAGTTCCTCCGTGCTAGGAACGACCTCGTCATAAAACTTACCATGGATCGGCAAGCCTCCTATCCTGTGAAGATCCCACAGTGAAATGGACATCTCCCCTTGCGCCGTGTGAAGTGTGTTGGTCGCTGAACACCAATGCTCAAAGAACACTCGAAGGACGGAAGGATGACGATCATAACTAAACAAAGATGCGTACACAGCGTGGTAAAGGCCCACTTTAGTAAGCACATCTTTAGATCGACTTAAGACATCTTCAAGCCACTCCCAATAAAACTCATCAAAGACGGCTTCTCCAGTAGTCGACAGGGTACCATTCCAAGCCATGGCTCCGCTACGAATGTGATCACCAACAAGCTTAAACGAGGCTGGATGATGGTCACGAGCATGGTGCGAATGATTCAAAATAAGAACCTTCAATGTGCACGCTTTTTTCTTCGTATTTGGTTGAACATCGTCTACCACCTCCCTAGATACTTCAGAAGACCACGACTTAATATGCATGGAATTGTCTTTCACGAGAAAAGCAAGCGCATTAGGACCAGTTAGTGGCGGGTAAAGCTCCAACGTTGTTCCTTCATCTTGTGAATCGCCTTCCTTTGCAAGAATGGTGATGGTGTTGTTCCTAAAACATTTGAAAAATACCATGACCACAAATCAGCCACAAAACTTGATCAACACGACAAAGATGGCAGCTACAGGATGGTCCTTCAAGGCATGTTACAGTGGCAAAAGAAACCAAAATACTACGCAATCGCACTACGCAAACCCGTAGCGATTACGCAAGCAGTTTCTAGCACCACACGACAGCGCGCCACCAAGGGAAAACTGTGGTAAAAAAAGGCACTACACATCGAAACCTCGTTGCAGTCTCTTACACAAGCACACCCACGACCTGCTACCACGGCTCTAAAAGCTTTGCGAAGATCCTGGCGTCAAGCTCTGCCTTCTCAAGATTATAAAAAAAAAAAAAAAAAAAAAAAAAAAAAAAACACATTATATTACGTTATATATATATATATATATATATATATATGTATGTATATATAGACATATGTGTGCATGGTTTGGTGATGGTACAAGTGCACAAAATGGAGATGGTGACAAGACGATCAACCTCCACATATATATATAAGGACGCAAATGGTGATGGTGATGGGACAAATATATATATACATATATGCATGGCTCAAAAGATGGAAATGGTATGCACGGCTCAAAAGACATATATATATATATATATATATATATATATGTACACACATGTGACTCACCATGTAAAAGCAGCATGAAGGAATTGCAGAGGGCAAAGCACATTATATTACATGTATATATGTCTGCGCGGTGATAAAGCAAACTGCAATAACGATAAAGCAAACTACAACAGTAGCCTTCCGTGTGTGTATATATATATATACACATATATATACTCAAGTGACTCACCAAGTAAAAGCAGCAGCGCATGATTGCTGGACAATGGTGCAGTGGTGATGCAAGGCAACAAGCAACGCAGTGGCTGAAGCTGTGTAATGAGTGTACAAGCAAAGGAGCAATCCCATATATATATATATATATATATATATAAAGGTCCCAGGAGAAGCAAATGAAATGCGGTGTCTATTCAAAACGCAGGTCCGTGACTGTGCAAACTGTGCAAACGACCACCCGTGCCTTGAAAAGAAAAACCAAAATGAGAGGTGATGGGATGGTGCATTGGGAAAATATGATTGTCTACAAAAAGAAAGTGCCAACTAAAAAAAAAAAAAAAAAAAAAAGAGTGCAAAGTGCCAGCTACTCTAAATGGTGTATTGGGAAAATATGATTGTGTACAATAAAGAAAGTGCCATCTACCCTAAATGGTGCATTGGGAAAATACGATTGTGTACAAAAAAGAAAGTGCCAAAAAAGTGCAAGGTGCTAGCTACCCTAAATGGTGCATTGGGAAAATACGATTATGTACAAAAAGAAAGTGCCAACTAAAAAAGTGCCAGCTACTGTTAAGTGTAAAAAAAAAAAAAAAAAAAAGGGTGAAAGAATAGTGCATTAGTCACCATCTAAAAGGAAATGGGTGTGTCAGGCACCATCTAAAAAAAAAAAAAAAAAAAAAGAAAAAAAAAAGAAGAAGAAGGAAGTAACGCATTTTAGTCAGATATACATTTTATTTGTATTTAGCACAACATACTGAATAAAATAAAGCATGTCCATTGATATCTAAAATGAATTAAGAGAAATAAAGGCCATTTTATTTATTTTTCTGGAAATTTACATAAATTTGCATTATACATACCTAAAAAAAAAAAAAAGTCAAATCAAATTTACAGGAAGGGATCTTCAAGGATGATCAGGTGGCGCCTCATCACTCGGCGAAGCTCCAGAAAGACGAAGCACCAGAGATTGATTATCCGGAGCTTCAACACTTGGTGAAGCGCCAGAGGACGAAGGCAGAAGTTGCCGCTGGAGTAACGCCACAAACCTCTGATGATCACTCTGAATCCGAACTTCGGACTCCTACAGCTGGTCAAGCTTCCTCTTCATGCTTGTTGAGTAATTAGTTGCGAGCATGTGCAACTCTTTATTCTCGTGCCTAAGTGTTGGAAGTATGCCCACAAAGCCACTCATTTGATGTAATAGCTTTTTGGAATACTTAATATGTTAAACTTTTATATGTTTAACGGAAGGGCAATACTTATTGTTAATCACTATTTATTGAATCATGTGTTTAATCAATAAGAGAATCCAAGGGATGTATTTGACATAAGAGATAAGTGATCTAATGAGTTAGATTAAGGAGACCTTTCTCTTATGTTCATTCCTAAAACGTTCCTAGCCATAGGATTGCCAATTGGGCATTGACAATCCGCTAAGGTTAGTATGTGTTATGTTGACTCAAACGTGAGTATGAACTAGTCTCAAGTCATTTGGTGTTGGACACTAAGACAAACACATAGGTGCTCGAAAGAGTAATCGAGTACACTGAACTGCGATTAATGAGAGTTCAAACATACATGTCATGTACGAACTCTAAGGTTACAATATGCAAAGTAGTCCTTAGACCTGAGGCATCATAGATGTCTAATGGTTAGGTCCTTGATCTTTGATCATGACAAAGGCATTCCCTCGGATTGTCCACGGCATTGTTGGGGTCATGTGATCTAGTCATGTAGGCATATGAATGCACAACAAGGGATCTCTAACCTTCCATGGTGGAAGGAGTATACTCTAAAATATGATTCTAAAGTCTTTGGCCAAAGCAAATGAATATGACTAAGGAAGATGTTCCAAATCATATTCAAGGGAATCATATAAGAAAGTATCACATTGGATAGTAGACATGAAACAAACTATCACTTAAAACAATGTGGTTAAGAGTATTGTATTAGAGAAGGACCGTATTGCATTGTAATTGTAACTGGATAGGTTCTCCAACCAATTCTACTTAGCTTGGGTAACCATGACATACTGCTAGGTGTCACTCATGGTTTGTGGAAGCCCTATTGATTAGCAAACACTAATCATCAAAAAGGGAGAATTGAAATGTGGTTTCAATTCACAATCGATAGTTAAGAGTAACATCGCCCACTGCCTCGCTAATTGGAACCTAATGGATCGCACACCAAATAAGGATATATGTGAAGCAATTAAATGAAATGGATAAGCAATTAAATGGTTTAATTGAAGAATGGTCAAGATTAATTAATTAGTTAATTAATTATACGAAATGTTCGTATTGGGCTTTTAAGTTGGTTTTAGGGCTTCGGGGCCCAAAAGTGTTTTGGTCCACAAGGCCCATTATGTTTAAGTTGTATGACAACTAAAACAAAATGGGCAATAAGCCCAATAACCATATAGGCCAACCATTTAGGGTGAGGGTATGCAAGTTTGCTTAATTGCAAGTTTGCCACTCACCTAAGAAATGAAGTATAAATTCATCTTTATAGCTTTGTTTTCAATTAGGGTTTTCTAAGCTACTTGGGGAAAGTTATCTAGCAAATTTACTTCCCTAAGTGATCCATTTTCATCCTCACAAATTACATCCTTGGTGAAGAGACATAGAGACATCAAACTTTTGGTGTTTTGGAGAACTAATCCTCAAATCCTCAAAGAAGCAAAGGAGCACTAAAAGGAGGAAAATCACAAGGAAGATCCAAGGAGCAAGGAGGTGACTTGAAGGCCCTCCACTTGGGTGAATCCCTTGTGTAATCAAGGATGAGCTTCAAGGGTAAAGAATCTCTAAATTCTTAATTATCTTTAATGTTGTTAAAGAGTCTTTTGGTTCACCATATACTAGGCTTTGAAAGTCATGGGTTTCATGAATTGTTTTTGGATGCATGCCTACTTTAAAGAGTTAATTGTTAGCATATGTATTCAAATGTTCATACATGTTCTTAGCTAGGACAAAATTTTTCCTTCAAGTGGTATCAAGAGCCTAGGTCTAGTGTATGGTGGATCCTTTTGGGTTTTGTGATTTTCATGTTTTATGATTTAAATGTTGTAAATGTTACAAGCTTTGTTCTTGCTTTGAATATAAATTTTGCTAGAAAATTTTGCATCTCAAATGTTGTAGATGTATTTCATTTAAGCATGAATATTGGAACTAAAATTTGGTGCCATGTATTTTGAGTTTTCATAAGTGTTCTTCAATGTTCTTGGAGTTCTTGCCAAGAACAAAAAGTTTTGAAGTTTTGATTCAAAAAGTTTTATGTTTTTACATAAAGTTTTGATTTAATTTTAGTGGGTGATGGTTAATGATTAAGTAATTTTAATGGGAGACAAACTTTGTTTTAAAGAATGACATAAATCATTTCTTACAAAATTTTATTTCATCTTTACCTCACCTAACATAACCCACTTACAAAACTTTGTATAAAATTTGAATTTTACCAATAAAAACCACTTATGGCTGGCCACCCTATTAAATAGGGTATTTTTGGGTGTTTTGTGCACTTACATAAAGTTTTGATACTTTTGTGTATTTGCATTTTGGCCCAAAAGTTTACGTTTTTACGTTAAGGTCCAAAAACTTTAAAGGACAAATTGTTTTGCTCCTTTAATGATGTTTTTGACATTATTAAAAATGTTTGGGTTCTAAGTTGTAATTACATGAAGTTGTGGACTCTTGTGTTTTTACAAAGTGACCCCAAAAGTTTTTGTTTTTAGAAAATGGCCCAAATTAGATGAGAACAAAATGGTTTGTCTCTTTAAATGAGAATTGGATTTTCATTTTATTTAGTTTCATTTAAATCAATTCTATGGATCCGAAAACCAATTGTTTTAAAGTTGTTTTCTTAATTAAATGTGTTTGATTAAGAGAAGGGTGATTATGAACCAAATGCCTCGATAATTGAGCTATGTGATTGGCCGCTTTACATTATGAATGTTTGGGCTTGGTAGTGTAGATTTGAATGTAATTTGATTAATTCAATTTGTTGTAAATGGACATAAGTCCATCATTTGTGTTGTAAAAGGGCATAAGCCCTTATTATTATTTCATGTATTCCTTTTGTTTAAATGTATGCAAAATGGAATAGTTGGGTCCAACGCCCAATAGGAAATAACGGTTTAATTGGATTAAACGCGTAACTAAAATCAACAATTACATACCTTAGACCCAAGGTCCAACACAAGGCTCGTGTTGGATCAAATCAAACGGTTCATAATCATCCTAAAACCTAATATGACTATATAGTCCATATGAGGATGCAAGGCATTCGTTAGTAGTTCCATATAGTCTCGCTTGTTTCAACGAAACAGTGGGAGTATTATATACTACTAATTCATATAAACTTGGACCAATGGTTGTGATAGGCCCAAGTTATTTTAATGTGATTAAAATGTTTTGATGTAGCCCAACGCTATTCCCTCAAACAAATATTTAAGTTGATAAGCGAGAGATATTTAGAATATCTCTTCGTAGGCCTTCCACCGTGGTGGGTTCCAAGCGTTTGTGACTCATGCACCGGCTTCACCCTATCATGGGGGAGTACAAAGCATGTGCTTATATCCAGGAGGAATCCATATACATATGATGAGGTGAGTGTAGGCAACGAGGATAGCCAACATCGTATCATCGTGAGGCTATTCTTGAACCCCTTCACGAACTAAGCATGGTGGGAATAACTTAAACTAAGTGCAATGGTGCCAACATCGTATCATCGTGAGGCAACATTCTCTAGAGGCCAAACGAGATGGGTAATTACAAAAGGTTGTAAATGAATAATGCGTTATTCTCTCATCATTATTTTTGCTAGCCAACATCGTATCATCGTGAGGTGGGCTTGGTAATGGTGAGTCTCCCATAACCCACTAAGAGTTCAATATAACTCTCGAATTCTATTGAGGGATGTGGAATTTGCCAAAAATGGTGGGTGATACTATTTGATTAAAAGACCCAATCAAAATAGTTTTAAACAACAATGCTAATTCGATTTCTGTTATGTTATGTAGTGAACGACATGCCTAAAATTATACCCACCATTATACTTGACAAAAAGGGCCTAAAGGGCCAACGTTTCCTTGCTTGGTATCGCCACATTGAGAATGTCTCAAAGGTGAAAGACATATTGTATGTACTTAAGCAATCCCCTCCTCATGTACCTCCTACGAAACTAGCTTCAAAGGAGGAGTGTCAAAATTATGTTAGACACTATGAGGTTGACTTACAAGCCAAATGCTTAATCCTCACTTCACTTAGTGAGGAGCTTATGAAGCTACATAAGCACATGGACACTTCTTGTGCCATGGTTGAAAGTTTGCATAAGATGCATGACATTGAGACTAGTAATGTACGATTCTCAAATATTTGTAGTCTAATGAATGCCAAAATGGCAAAGGGGACATCGGTCCATAAACATGGACAAAAGATGGAAAGGATCTTTCAAGATCTTCAAAGTTTAGGAACTTCCATCGATGGGAAAATGGCCCAAGACTTTTTCCTTGCATCTCTCTCGGATGATTTCACTAAGTTTATCGTAAACTATAAAGTGAATAGATTCGATCATTCTTTGAAAGAGATGATTGACATGTGCTGTAAATTTGAAAAAGGTTTCAAAAAGGACAGTGGGAGTGAGAATGCAATGATAAGGAAAAGGTTGCGTAAGAAGAAGGCAAAGAAATCCAAAGGAACATGCTTTCATTGTGGAAAGGATGAACGTTGGAAGAAGAAATACAGGGTGCGCATTGCGAGCCTTATGACAAGAACTTTTGAAGAGACTATTTCTGTCATAGAGAGTGCTTTTACAGTGAGCTCCAATTCCTGGATATTTGATTCAGGCGCTAGTCAACATATCTGTAATACGTTGCAGGGACTAACAGGGAGCAGATCACTACGCAATGAGGAGATGGTTGTGCGAGTTGGGAACGGCACTAAAATCTCTGCAAAAGCAATAGGCACCTATATGCTTAACCTACCCTCTGGGGAAGTCCTGGAACTTAAAAATTGTTTATATTTTCCTTCATGTATAAAGAATTTGATTTCCATCTCTAAGCTTTTACGAGATGGGCACTCAGTGTTGTTTGACAAAATGAGTTGCACTTTATACTTGAACGGTCGTATTATCTCTCATGGTAATATGATAGAGGGACTTTTTCACCTAGAGATGAATAGTGGGATGCACTGTATTGAAAGCGGGAATACCTCAAAACCCAAAAGGGCTAGAGAAGAAGTTAACCAAGAAAAGATGTGGCATCTTAAACTTGGACATGTGAACCTTGATAAGATTCGCAAGATGTCGAAAGACGGATATTTCCGCCCATTAGGTAATGACCGGATGGGTACTTGTGAATGTTGCTTGAAAGGGAAGATGACCAAATCTCCATTTACTGGAAAAGGAGAGCGTGCCACTGAAATTCTAGGGTTAATCCACACTGACGTATGTGGACCTATGTCTACTACGTCGAGAGAAGGCTTCTCATACTATATCACATTCACCGACGATCACTCTCGGTTTGGCTATGTATATCTTATGAAGTACAAGTCAGAATCCTTTGAAAGGTTCAAAGAATTCAAGAATGAAGTTGAGAAGCAAACTGGGAAACAGATAAAAATCCTAAGATCGGATCGAGGGGGTGAATATCTGAGTAATGAGTTCCTAGATTATCTCAAAGAGTGTGGAATAATATCACAGTGGACTCCACCGGGAACTCCACAACTTAATGGAGTTTCTGAAAGGAGAAATCGAACCTTGATGAACATGGTTCGTTCTATGATGAGTTCCGCTGATCTACCAGTAACATTCTGGGGATACGCTCTATATACAGTAGCTTACTTGCTTAATAGAGTACCTTCCAAGTCAGTTTCACAAACACCATATGAGATATGGCATGGTAAAAGCACAAGTCTTAATCATATTAAGATTTGGGGTTGTGAAGCATATGTCAAGAAGCTTGAGGCTACTAAGCTTGAAGAGAGATCAGTAAGATGCTATTTTGTGGGATATCATAGAGAAACTATGGGATATGAGTTCTACCATCCTGACGACCAGAAAGTCTTTGTCGCCAGAACTGCTATGTTTCTAGATGAACAATTTGTTCTCAAAGGAACTAGAAGCAAAGAGATGGAAATTAATGAGATTAATAATGAACCACAAACAAGCACTCGACATATTGACAACCCTGTTCCTGAACCCCTAGCTCCACGTAGATCTGAACGGGTTAGTAAGCCACCTATGAGGTTTGGCTTAAATAATGACTTTGATGAATTGTACCTTCTAGGTGACAATGAAACAAAGGAGAACCCTAGGAACTACACTGAAGCAATGTCCGACATTGATTCAAAGAGATGGCAAGAGGCCATGAAATCCGATTCGGATTTTGCTTGCTATAGCTGCGTACCATGATTATGAAATCTGGCAAATGGACGTGAAGACAGCTTTTCTGAACGGCTACCTACAGGAAGAGCTCTATATGACTCAACCCGAAGGTTTCGTGTCCGAGTCTGAAGAGACTAAGGTATGCAAGCTTCAAAGGTCCATTTATGGACTTAAGCAAGCCTCCAGGAGCTGGAACATTCGTTTCGACACTGAAATCAAAACGTTTGGTTTTACTCAAAACGAAGACGACAATTGTGTTTATCAAAAAGTCGTTGGGGATGCAGTTGTATTCCTAGTGTTATATGTAGATGACATATTACTATTCGGGAATGACACTGCAGTACTTTCTTCTGTAAAAGTGTGGTTGTCTAAAACCTTCCACATGAAAGATTTAGGAGATGCATCTTATGTACTTGGGATAAAACTCTATCGTGATAGATCCAGAAAATTAATTGGATTATCACAATCGATGTACATTGATAAGGTGCTAAGTAGGTTCCAAATGGAACAATCTAAGAAAGGTTTTCTTCCTGTGAGACATGGAATTCACCTTTCTAAGTCCATGGGACCTAAGACTCCTGAAGAGATACGGCTAAATGAATGAAATTCCTTATGCTTCCGCCATAGGGAGTCTCATGTATGCCATGATATGCACAAGGCCTGATATCGCGTATGCTGTGAGCATTACTAGTCGATATCAATCTAACCCAGGATCAGAACACTGGGCAGCTGTCAAGATGGTCCTTAAGTACTTAAGAAGAACTAAGGACATGTTCCTCGTTTATGGAAGAGCATCAGAGTTGCGAGTGGAAGCTTATACAGACGCAGATTTCCAATCTGACGTCGATGATAGAAGTTCCAACTCCGGATATGTATTCACTCTGAATGGTGTGGCTGTCAGTTGGAAAAGCAAGAAACAAAGTGTAATTGCTGATTCCACGACAGAGGCTGAATATGTCGCTACAGCTGAAGCCGGCAAAGAAGCGTTCTGGATGAAAAAGTTCATTACTGAACTTGGAGTGGTTCCAACCATCACATCACCAGTAACTTTGTACTGTGATAATAGTGGGGCGATAGCTCAAGCCAAGGAACCCAGGGCTCATCAAAAGAACAAGCATTTTGATAGGCGCTTTAATATCATAAGATGATATGCTGCCGAGGGGAAAGTCAACATCCTCAAAGTTGCTTCAGCCGATAATGTAGCAGATCCACTGACAAAGCCAATGACTCAAATCCAGCTTGATCGTCATATGGATAAGATGAGTATTAGATACATGGGAGGATGGCTTTGAGTGCAAGTGGGAGATTGTTGGAAGTATGCCCACAAAGCCACTCATTTGATGTAATAGCTTTTTGGAATACTTAATATGTTAAACTTTTATATGTTTAACGGAAGGGCAATACTTATTGTTAATCACTATTTATTGAATCATGTGTTTAATCAATAAGAGAATCCAATGGATGTATTTGACATAAGAGATAAGTGATCTAATGAGTTAGATTAAGGAGACCTTTCTCTTATGTTCATTCCTAAAACGTTCCTAGCCATAGGATTGCCAATTGGGCATTGACAATCCGCTAAGGTTAGTATGTGTTATGTTGACTCAAACGTGAGTATGAACTAGTCTCAAGTCATTTGGTGTTGGACACTAAGACAAACACATAGGTGCTCGAAAGAGTAATCGAGTACACTGAACTGCGATTAATGAGAGTTCAAACATACATGTCATGTACGAACTCTAAGGTTACAATATGCAAAGTAGTCCTTAGACCTGAGGCATCATAGATGTCTAATGGTTAGGTCCTTGATCTTTGATCATGACAAAGGCATTCCCTCGGATTGTCCACGGCATTGTTGGGGTCATGTGATCTAGTCATGTAGGCATATGAATGCACAACAAGGGATCTCTAACCTTCCATGGTGGAAGGAGTATACTCTAAAATATGATTCTAAAGTCTTTGGCCAAAGCAAATGAATATGACTAAGGAAGATGTTCCAAATCATATTCAAGGGAATCATATAAGAAAGTATCACATTGGATAGTAGACATGAAACAAACTATCACTTAAAACAATGTGGTTAAGAGTATTGTATTAGAGAAGGACCGTATTGCATTGTAATTGTAACTGGATAGGTTCTCCAACCAATTCTACTTAGCTTGGGTAACCATGACATACTGCTAGGTGTCACTCATGGTTTGTGGAAGCCCTATTGATTAGCAAACACTAATCATCAAAAAGGGAGAATTGAAATGTGGTTTCAATTCACAATCGATAGTTAAGAGTAACATCGCCCACTGCCTCGCTAATTGGAACCTAATGGATCGCACACCAAATAAGGATATATGTGAAGCAATTAAATGAAATGGATAAGCAATTAAATGGTTTAATTGAAGAATGGTCAAGATTAATTAATTAGTTAATTAATTATACGAAATGTTCGTATTGGGCTTTTAAGTTGGTTTTAGGGCTTCGGGGCCCAAAAGTGTTTTGGTCCACAAGGCCCATTATGTTTAAGTTGTATGACAACTAAAACAAAATGGGCAATAAGCCCAATAACCATATAGGCCAACCATTTAGGGTGAGGGTATGCAAGTTTGCTTAATTGCAAGTTTGCCACTCACCTAAGAAATGAAGTATAAATTCATCTTTATAGCTTTGTTTTCAATTAGGGTTTTCTAAGCTACTTGGGGAAAGTTATCTAGCAAATTTACTTCCCTAAGTGATCCATTTTCATCCTCACAAATTACATCCTTGGTGAAGAGACATAGAGACATCAAACTTTTGGTGTTTTGGAGAACTAATCCTCAAATCCTCAAAGAAGCAAAGGAGCACTAAAAGGAGGAAAATCACAAGGAAGATCCAAGGAGCAAGGAGGTGACTTGAAGGCCCTCCACTTGGGTGAATCCCTTGTGTAATCAAGGATGAGCTTCAAGGGTAAAGAATCTCTAAATTCTTAATTATCTTTAATGTTGTTAAAGAGTCTTTTGGTTCACCATATACTAGGCTTTGAAAGTCATGGGTTTCATGAATTGTTTTTGGATGCATGCCTACTTTAAAGAGTTAATTGTTAGCATATGTATTCAAATGTTCATACATGTTCTTAGCTAGGACAAAATTTTTCCTTCACTAAGCACTCTGACCTCTTGCCGAAGACTGGCCACCTCAGCCATCAACGACTCAACCTGACGAGATCGAGCAAGAAGGCGTTGGCCCATGTTTGAAACTGAGCCTGCACATCGGACGCTGTAGGCCAGAGAGTCCTGAACAGCTAGCTCGTCGGACCGCCTGGAAAGTGTCCTAGTGTCTCTAGGAGTGAGAAGATTTCTGGCCACCACCGAAGCGGTTGTATCGTTCATCATCATAGAATCCCCAACTGTAAGAGGACCATTGGGAGATACGAATGACGGCTGCCAAATGTTGTTTGAAGAAGATATGTCACTATCTTCCTCGACATTCAAGTTAAGACGACGGTCAGAAGGGCAAGACATTTTCGAATGTGTGAAGAAAAAGAAGAGGTCGGACGAATCAAGATCTTAAAAGTGCAAGAAGGGAGTTTCTACAAGCGAAAATTCAAGTGTGCTTTGAAACGAACTGCGTGCCTCTATAAAAAATCAGCACTCGACGGGATGTCAGAGATCGAAGAGGCGAGTTCAAAATTTGAAGAGGCCAATTCAAAAATCGAAAAGGCAAGCTCAGAAATCGGAGAGGCATCCTGCTTTTCCAGACGCGTCAGCACCCGTCACACACAAACTCAGCTTTGCTGAAATCACGGGTAATTTGTAGAAGTGTCGATCCCAGATATCGAAGAGGCGCCAGTCTTTTTCAGCCTCGTCAACACATATCACATGCACACTCAGCTTGGCAGAAATTACGGACAATTTGTCGAAGATTTCTGATAAAGAAGAAAGCACGTGAAGCCATACTGATCAATCACTCAATGGTTGCCGACACGAGTGAAATAATAGTACCTCTACAGGTATTAAAGAACTTCCTATAACTGTCCACCTTCACCCTCCATAGCGAGGTAGATATACAGAACCTTTCTTCATCTCCGAGAATGTCTTCCCAACGAAGCCTCTCGAGTCACTCAGTGTTCCTTATTCCTTGGGGTACCTCTGCAAACAAATGACACCAAAGCAAAAGTACCTCATATCACCAGGGTAGAAAGCAAGAGTATCTCATATCATGCTTTCTCCCTGTCCTTTCCTTTGTCCTTGTTATGACCTGCAAAGACAAGGATAAAGAAAGCAGTATGCCGGAACCTCCACTCAAACTCGGGTAAGGAACCGACTGCTTGGAACCCTTCCCTGATTGCCTACCTAGCACTGCTCTCGAGTACTCGTCTTCCACTGCTGTTGTACTTCCAAATAAGCTGCCACATCTGCCTGGAGAACAGATAAGGCAAGTGAAAATGAAACCTTGAAGCATGTAGAGACAACGTGCAAAAGAAACAAGCAGAGAAGAATGCAGCTTGCACAGTCAACTCAGCAGAAGGAGTCTGAGCTGAGGAACTCGAGAAGATGCCACATTCTGCCAGAAGAATAGATAAGGCAAGGGAAAATGATACATTGAAGCATGTGGAGACAAGCACAACAAAGCACGTGCCGATTCATCCGCTACTTCTTCAAAAGCAAAAGTATCTTATATCATCAGGGTCAAAGGTAAATATATCTCATGGCATGCTTTTCCTTTACCCTTGCTATTGCCTATGAGACAAGGAGAAAGAAAGCAATCGGTCGGCACTTGGACAGATTGAACAAAGAAACAGACCATCACCTCTACCTCGTGCCTACCTGCCGTGCAGAAGAAACAAGCAGAGAAGAATGCTGCATGCACACTCAATCAACCCAGCAGAAGGAGTCTGAGTTGAAACCAAAAAGCTCGAGAAGTTTCAACAACCTTTCGCTGTCACTATCACCGAAGAGCAAAGTCTCGATAATCCTTAAAGATCAAGTCACCAACTGGAAGAAGAGCCCATCGATCTTGAAGATCATACCGTTGACTAAACTGCTCAGGGTTCATATGAAAATGCTGCGAACTTCCTTAATCTTTCAAAGCGTACATGTCCTGAAACTACTCGTGGTCATGTTTAAGTTCGAGATCAAGCCTCAACGACTCTTAAAGAAATCACAAGCCCGATTCAAGATTAAGTGTCCACCACCCTGAATCAAACCAGTTCAAGATTAAGTCTGTGGAAAGTCCTTTGGAAGAAACCAGAAAACCCTCCAGCCCAGTTCAAGATTAAGCCTGTGGAAAATCAACAATTGGAGGAAACTAGAAAATCTTCCAGCCAAATTCAAGATCAAGCCCCGACGGCCCTTGAAGAAATTACCAACCCAGTTCAAGATCAAGCCTCAACGGCCCTTGGATCGACATCTGCAGTAAGGGACTTCAAAACGCATCTCCTACAAGTGACAAGCACATGTATACAACACGCCTTGAAGTGGGGGCATTTGTAGACATCGAAATTTCGGTAAATAAATGTTGACCGATAAATCAAAGTTTCAACGCTCATGTATTACATAAATTTTACACGTAGCGTGTGTCTAAACAAAAAATCGAAATAAGTTGGAAAAGTCATCAAATAGGACACGTGTCAACACCTGGCAGAAACGACTTATTTCATCTGGAATATTATATTCAAAATTAGGCCTTGGAAAATTCTATAAATAGAAGCCAATTTCATTCATTTCACTTCACCAATTCATAACCAATTCACCTCATACCACAACCTTGAAGCTTTGAAACTCAAAAGCTCCCAAGCAAATCCCGAAGGATCAAGAAAGCTCTCGTCGTTCTTTGTCAAATCCTCATTCAAAATCAAGCCCCAACGGCCCTTGAAGAACTTCCATTGATTCAAGATCAAGCATCGACGGCCCTTGAAGAAAGTGTCCATCATTCATCATTCGTTCATCCCTAGATCAAGCCCCGACGGCCCTTTGGATCAACGACGTCAACAAATCCGCACAACTGTTTATCCCAAGATCAAGCCCCGACGGCCCTTTGGACCAACTGAAGGAAATTTTGTGAAAAACATGTTCATTTGAATAACATCATATAGCATGCAATTAAGAATTAAAGGCGGAATCATGCTTTCATGCATTCAAAAACAAAACATCAACCATGAAATTCAAAGCCTAGTAGATTGGTGAACCTTGACTCAACTTTTAAATCAACATTTATTAGTTGAGAAATATTTACCTTTGTAGATTCCTCTTTGCATATGCAAAGGATAATCACCCAAGAGATAGGGCCTTCATTCCTTGCTTCTTAGCTCCATAGATTTGGTTGAATGAAATAGATTCTCCAAGTTCCCAAAATAGAGAACCTCTAAAGATTCTACACCAAGGTTGGATTGGAGAGGAAATGAGTGACCTTGAGGAAGTAGAATTGCTAGACAATATCCCCCAAGGTGGTTGGCCTCTTAGAGAGAAATGGAAGCTTTGTGTTCTCACCAATTTTCTCTAAAATCAACAACTTTTAAATCTTAGGTTATAAAGTTCTTTATATAGTCACTTCTTTAAATGACCTAAAGAACCAAAAACCCTAATTCAACACTAAATGGCCGGCCACTCTAATGGATTTGGGCTTTTGGGCCTTTGTGAATCTTTATTCATTAAGTTGTCATACAACTTAAGTCAATGGGCTTTGACGTTCGAAGCCCATTGGGCCTTAAGGTCCAAAACTATCCCGAGGTCTTTAACGAACTTATTCGTTTGATTAATTAACATATTAATTAATCCTTGCCATAAATAATTAAACCATTTAATTATTCTTATTCATCTCCTTTGTTTCTTCAATCTCCACCTTACACGGTGTACGATACATTAGGTTCCTTTTAGCGAGGCAGTGGGCGATTAAAACCATTTTACATCGATTGTGAATTGAAACTTACTTTCAATTCTCCCTTTAGTGATTACACACGTTTAGGGCTTCCACAAACCATGAGTGACACCTAGCAGCATATCATGGCTACCCAAGCTAATCAGAAGAGGTAGAGAACCTATTCAGTTTAGGATTACAAATGCAATACGGTCTTTCTCTAATCTAATACTCTTGACCACATTGTTTGGTTTGATAGTTTATTTATTCATGTCTACTATCCAATGTGATTCGTTTGCTTATATGATTACTTTGAATGTGATTTGGAACGCATTCCCAAATCTCATTCATACTCTGGCCAGAGATTTTAATCATATCATAGAGTATTCTCCCTCAAACCATTTTGAAGGTTAGAGATCCCTTGTTGCACATTCACTTGTCTCCATGACTAAGTGGCTTAACCCCAATGATGTCGTGGACACCCCGATGGGGTGACTTTGACATAATCAAAGATCAAGGACTTAACCACAAGACAACAACTGTGATGCCTCAGGTCAAAGGACTAATTTGCATTATCCCAACTATGAGTTCTCATGTGACATGAGTATGAGAACTCCTCGTTGATCGTGTTCAGTGGACTCATTCTCTATTGAGCACCTACGTACTTGTCTTGATGTCACACACACCAATGACTCGAGACTAGTCACTCTCCCTGAGAGAAGACATAGCACGTACTGATCTTATCGGACTGTCAATGCCCAATTGGCAATCCTATGATCAGGAACGTTTAGGATGTGTCTACGAAAGAATGGTCTCATTAATCTAACTTCATTAGATTGCATTCTCCCAATCACATATTCCTTGGACTTTATCGTTTAAGCATATAACATTTATATGAGACGCCTCAAACAATAATGTTTGCCTTTTATATGTAAACTAGATTAGTTTAACATGTGAAATGTCCTTAAAGTATCATCATATGATTGGCTTTAGGGCACATTTCCAACAATCTCCCACTTGCACTAGAGCCAATCAGCTTGGTCATCTGTTATGATTCCTCTTCTGTAGTCATTTCATAAATGGCTGAGTAGTAGGCCTAGGCAATGGATATCTATATGTTATCCATAGAAGCAACCTTGAGAATATCGACGTCACCATTATACATGATTCCCAATCATGTGGTTCAGTCTCTCATATGAGTTCGGATCTTGATGAGACCTTGATTCCCAGGCTTGAGCTATCGCCCCATTAGTGTCGTAGTGTCAGTACACTAGATACACTTTCTGGTTGGAACCGAATAGAGAGTTCATAAATGAACTTTCCCATCCAAACAACATTGTTGTAAACTTCTATATATGGCAATATATTTTGCATTCATAATGGAACACACTAAAGTCATTACTTTAATGTTTCCATCCAAATATCTCTTTAGTCATAATAAAGAGGTATCTGTTAATCTCTTCATTCATAATGAAGAAACTTTCAACGATGGATTAGATTCATAATCTAACACATTTACGCTTCCTTTACGTTACTCTAATTCTTCCTCATTCTTCGAGGAACCTATCCTTTAGTATTTCTTAAATACTTAAGGACTCACTTGACAGTTGCCATGGTTCTGATCCTGGGCTTGCATTGATATCGCCTTGTACCTTTCTAGGTACAACTCATATCAATGTTTTTCATACAATATGAAATACATAAATCACCTTTCTGCGTATGTATAAAGGATTCGATTTACGCATTATTTCTTTGGGAGTCAAAGGGTACGTTCCCTTTGAGAAGAGCTACCTCCTAGTCTCACTAGAGTTGTTCTTCTTATTGAAGTTTATCATCATATGAGAAACTTCCTAGCATCCTTTTGTCTATTATTAGGGCATGATATAATCCAATTATATCCTAAAATCTATCATTATAGATTTCCATCCCATGTATATAGACTATGTCTCCCATATACATTCTATCGTTATAGAAAGTTTAAAGTCATAACTTTAACGAAGAAGTATTCTTTTCATTTCGAAAATTAATATATCATATATATATTCTAAATTTTAGGAACATGATTAACTCCCACTAATCTTTTGTAAACCTAGTAAACAAAAGATTCATTTACATCTTTATGAGAAATCAAACAATTTGATCTTTCCCTCATAAAACGCTTATGGCTCCCACTAGCTTGCTTAGATCCATGATGGTTGGATCTCTACAACTTACATGTTTTTGTGATTCATAGTTTTAGACATATATTATTAGGACTATCTTAATAATGGTTTCGGAAACCTATATGATGTCCAAACATTGAATCAACATTTAGTTGTAGCTAGCAATCTTCGAATTAATTGAAACTAAGACTACGTCAAAAATGGTTCCTTCATAATCAACCATTCTCTTTGATTGTAGTCACCTTAAGCTACCAATTAGCTATGAAGGTTTCATTATTTCGGGTCAAATGGTACTTTACCATTTCCTTGACTATATATCGTATATACACTCAATGTAGTCATAAAGTTCAAACCATTCAACTGAGACGGTTTAAATTTCCTTTTTGACTACCTTGGAGCTTGTGGTATAGGAACTAGGTTGTTATATTTGTTGATTATCATCTTGTCTCTCAAAGAACCCATTCTTTTGAGTTCTGTTCCTAGTTCATTTGCTCTAAGGCAAATCACATTGTAGGATTACAATGAACTACTCAACAAACAACATTTGTTGGTTGGTTTATAGAAGTGATATCCAAAGCTTAATTTAAGGATATCCACAAGATAATTTTTAAACAAATATTGCTCATTAGCACACAACCCCAAATCTTAACATGATTAAGATTTGTCTTTCTTTCCAACTACATCCTATGGAGTTATGAAAATTTTGGAAGGTCTTCTAATTGACAATCATATTGTTTTAGAAGTATATATTCTATATATATATGGGTAATTGATAACATCCAACGAACTAAATCTTATTCGAGTTCGTTCTTCTCCTAATGGAGAAAATCATTATCTTATGATGCTAATTTCCTTGATATCTTTCAAGGAAACTCATCTAAAGTGTTACCTTTCCTTAGATCAAATCTAAGGAGGTAAGTACTTTAGACGTCTAATGCGAAAATAAATTAACGCACAAATTTAAACCCTATTTGTGACAATTGTAGTATATGGATAAGTAGGGATTGTTCTAGGCCGGGGATTAACTAGGGATGCTAATCAAAGTAAAATTAAATTAAAAACGTAAAAACAAAATTTAAAATATTAAACTAGACTCAAAACACTTAAATAGAATAACTCAAAATAAAACTAACAACTAAACTAAAATAAATCAAAAGACTCAAAACAACTCAAGACTTAAGAAAACACAAACTAAAATGATTTCTAATAAATCTAACACTTTAAAATAAAATGGGGGATTGATTTTGATGAAAAGTAAATTAAACTTAAATAAATTACAAAATTGACAAAAACATAAAATTAAGGTAAAATGATAAATGACGGACTGGCTAGAGGGTTCTTCTCCACACATGACACATATGCAACCTAAATTGATTTTCAGTTGTTCTTTCAATAAATTGTAAATTCTCAACGCCCCAAGTTAATTAGGTCCGCTTAAATTAACCTTCAGATTTTCCTACTTTTATTAGGTTGGATGATTGCATACGACAACCCAAAACATTCCCTACAAGTTCCCTACGTGAATTGCATAATAGAGATACAAGCAAGAATCATTAAGTTTTATGAAAATCATAAGCATTGACGAGGCACTTGTTACTATGAATTGCATGAAACTTATGCCAAGAATTTACCTAACGCGATCGTTTATAAGCGACCTTCACTACTTGTGAATATAAGTTCATAACGATTAGGTGAAATTCACTTATATTCTAGCATCAAATTCATGCATGTAAATTAAGTATGCATCCTTAATCGACATACAAAAATAAGTTATCAATCAAGCAGTTAAGCAAATTAAATCACAACTCAGAAATCACAACTGAAGGTAATCAATTCAAATTACAAATATATCCATGGTTTTGAATTAAACTCTAGCCAAAATAAAATTAGTTACACATTATTAAAATTAAACAGGAATAAAACTTGAGTTTAGGAACGAATTAACCGAGAGAAATTGCAGTGAAACTTTGCTCTCTGCCCTCACTGTCCACGTCTGCCAGCTTCTGACTTCTGCGCACTGCTGACCTCCTGCTGACCTCCTGCGTGTCGTGCTCGCAAGCTGCCCCAAAGGCAGCTCCCTTCTCCCGTGCGTTGACTGCCCGCCAGCCTTCCGCTTTCTCGCTGCCAGGAAGGCAGCTTCTGTGCAGCCCTGCGACACTTGGCAGCTCCTGTCCCTCTATCCGCTGCCCTCCTGCTTTCTCTCTTGTTTTTTTCCGCAAGCTGCCCCAAGGCAGCTTTACTCTGACTTCCTCGTGTTCTCCCTTTGCTGCAAGGCAGCAACTCAGTTTCTGCTTGTCTTCAAGCTGCTGCTTTTGGCAGCTCTCTGTGCTGTTCCTCGCTTCTCGCTCAAGCTGCCAGGAAGGCAGCTTTATTTTTATTTCATCCCCCCATGCTAACTTGCTCACTGTGCCTTTTATTTCTTTCCCCCGAGAGCGCCTGTCTCCCCTCCATATTAGTTAATTAATTATCCTCCACCTTCTCCACCTTCTCCACTTATTCCGTCCCATTTATTCCATTCACCTACTATCCCACTTCATTTTCTTATTCACCTCCAGCACCCTCCTTTGCCAGCTTTCTTTTATTTATTCTTCCTCAGTGCATGCTTCCTCACTTTATTTTTCTGCTTTCAAACAAAATGGAACAAATTTATTAACCAAATATAGAGGGTAATGTTATTTTAACGAATTTATTACTAAAAATATACACTTAAGCTATTATTAATTTATTTGCTAGACAAATCACATAAAACACGAAAATAAAGTAAATAGCTCAAAAATACAAGAAACTAACTAAGAAAAGACGAGTGAATTTGATGTAAAAATATATAAAAATATGAGCTTATCAAATACCCCCACACTTAGCTTTTGCTAGTCCTCGAGCAAAACAGACGAAAACAGAAAAAGTAATAACATGAAAATTATTAGTTTCCCCCTATGTGACCCTCATAGAACTTCATTTGAGAACACAATCATCAAGAACCATAGCTAACATCAACAAGCAATTCAAGTTCATTTTCCTTACTCAAATATTAGCAGTAATCTTTGAAACATCCTTGAAGTGTAGTGTGTGAGATAGCCATGCTAATGCAATTTCAAAATTTTTTTATTTTTTTAAATCACCATATGCAAACTAGCGACCTTCTCACGGGATTTACACTCAATCGCACATGTGTTTAGTTTTAATGTGTTTCGCTCAAAGAAACGAATGTGAAAGTTCTACCATAAGCTTGCATAAAGATCACTTCTCCACAGTCATAATTGCAAAACTTAAATCAAGAGGACTTTTATTGGATGTAATGAGGCTTAGGGATAGGGTTATTGAAATGAAAGAATAGGTAAACACAAGTTCCAAGCTACATTGCAAGCAATTCTTTTGTTTAGATTTATAAGAACTCAAGCTTTCTAGCTATTCTTCCAGTCACCTCAAACCACAAACTTAAACTGAAACTTTAAAAACTTTTTATTTTCTTTGTATACAATCTTTCTTTTTCTTTTCTTTTTCTTTTTTTTTTTTTTTTTTTTTTTTTTTTTTTTTTTTTTCAAACAGAAACAAATATGAAAAACCCCCACACTTATTCTTTTGCCAAACACCTTCAAAGTACTTCACAAACATTTCTCATAAGACAATCTCACATTGCTCACTAGCTCGCTTGGAAAGGGTAAGGAAAATTATTTCAGGCATAAGGGTAGACATATCTGGTGATAAGAAATAAAAGGCTCACAAATACGGCTCAAATTGGCAATCTAATGATATTATTTTTCTTTGGGAAACAAGGTTATTTGGGCCATGGTGGTAAACCTAATGCCTCTATCATTTTCAAGTTCATGCAATCAATGACAAATATTTCGAAAGATCGTTATGCAAGTTCTAGAGAAGTATCTCACATAAGTTCATCACACATGAAAAAAATAGGAGTGTATGAAAAATGCACACACTTTCAATAGGCTCAAAAACTCACATAGGATGTATATGGTTACTAAATTCACATATGGAGCTTTAAATCATGCTTTAGTTTCACATCAACAAGGCTATGTGCATTTGGTTTTTCAAAGATGATCAAATATGTACAAACTAACACGAGAATTAGGAATTTCACACAACACATGTTAACTAAGTTCTTGATCATCATGGTTCAAATTTTATCCAATTATATCATTGGGTCGGGAAACTAACAAAAATCTAATTCAAAACAATAAGGAAAACAAGACAATATTTTTGGATTTTTAAATTTTTCGAAATTTTTTTTTTTTTTTTTTTTTATATTTAAAACAACAACTTAATTAAGAAAACACAAAGCAATAACATGGAAACAAATGAAACCAGTTCAAAGTCGAAGGTACAAAAATTTTTAATTTGGTCATTTTTATACTCTTTACCCCCACACTTAAACTAGACATTGTCCCCAATGTCAGAAAATATAATAAAATGCAAATAAAAATAAAAAAGATAAATATAAAGAAACAAAATAAAGCAATAGGACTGAAAACTTCCCTAATTTGCAGAAAATCAAGCGATGACCCCCCAAGCTAAAATTTTGCAATCAACTTCAAGGGTGGAAATAACCAAAAGTTCCTGCAAAGAAAAGAAATAAGTCAGTTAAGCACACAAGAAAATGTAGAAAAACAAACAAACGAAAAATTGAAAATGAAAATAAAAGATAATAATAAAACTAATAAGTAATCATTGGTCCTGTTTGGTGACTTTCCACAGCTTTGAATTTGAACTGGCCTCGGAACTTCTTAGCAAGGAAAATGAGACTTGATTGGTGGTGTTGTTGAAGCTTCTCGAGCTCTTGGTTTCAACTCAGACTCCTTCTGCCGGGTTGATTGAGTCTGCAGGCTACATTCTTCTCTTTTTGTTCTTCTGCATGGCAAGTAGGCACGAGGCAGAGGTGGTGGTCTGCTTCTTTGTTCAATCTGTCCAAGTGCCGACCGATTTCCTTTCTTTCACCCTGACTCGTAGCCAAGAGCAAGGGTAAAGGAAAAGCATGCCATGAGAAATCTTTGCCTCTGACTCTGATGATATGGGATACTTTTGCTTTTGAAGAAGTATCGTTCCACAGGTGTATGCTTGAACTGGGCTGGGGAACTTCTTAGCAAGGAAAATGAGACTTGATCTTGAAGATGAAGCAGCACCTTGTCTCCACATGCTTCAAGTAACATTTTCACTTGCCTTGGCTGTTCTCCAGGCAGATGTGGCGACTTCTTCGGAGGTACATCAGCGGTTGAAGATGAGCACTCGAGAGCAATGCTAGGTAAGCAATGCTAGGTAAGCAATCAGGAAGGATTTCCAGGCAGTCGGTTCTTAGATTGGAAGATTGACACCGAGTGCTGGCTGATTGCCCGCTTTCTCCTTATCACAAAGACAAGGAAAAGGACAGGGAGAAAGCGTGATATGAGATACTCTTGCTTTCAACCTTCATGATATGAAATACTCTAGCTCTTGATGACTTATTTGGAAAGGTATCCCAAGGAATGAGAAACACAGAGAAACTCGAGAGGGTTTGTTGGAAAGGCATTTTCGGAGAAAAATTTCGGAGATGAAGAAGTGCAAAGGGGGTGTGCCTCTGCTCTGGAAGGCGAAGGTAAAAACTTATAGTTCTTCACTTCACAACCGAAACTGTTCTTTTACCCCTGTCGGCAGCCGGTGGATGGATGAACAGTACAGGTTACGCGCTTTCTGAAAAAGTCACCCGTAATTTGCGCAAAGCTGACAGCGCGCGTGACGAGTGACGACAAAATTGGAAAAACTGTTCGCCTCGTGATTCCTGACCACTCCGACTTTTGAGAGAACGGCGTCCGACTTTTGAGAAAGGAACCGACTTTTGAGACGGAGACGCCGCTTTTGAGAAAAGAATCCGGCTTTTGAGAAAGGAGCCCGGCTCTTCGATTTGCGAGAGGGCGCCTCTTCGACTGCTGAGTGATGCCTCATGATTTCTTCTTCTTAAAAGAATGCTCATTTTGTTCCACAACACACTTGAGCTCCCCTTGTAAACACTTCATCTGGTAAACGTTCCCTCCTGTAAACACTCCCTCTTGCATTTTCTTTTAATCTTGATCAGTCCGACTCTTCATTCTCAACACCTTCAAAAATGTCTTGCCCCTCTGACCGTCGCCTTAACTTGAATGTTGGGGAAGATAGTGATATATCTTCTCCAACCAACATTTGGCAGCCGTCCTTCATATCCCCGAATGGTCCTCTTACAGTTGGGGATTCCATGATGATGAACGAAACAACCGCATCGGTGGTGGCCAGAAATCTGCTCACTCCTAGAGACACTAGGATACTTTCTAGGCGATCCGACGAACTGGCTGTTCAGGACTCTATGGCCTACAGCGTCCGATGCGCAGGCTCAGTATCAAACATGGGCCAGCGCCTTCTTGCACGAACTCGTCAGGTGGAGTCGTTGATGGCTGAAGTGGCTAGTCTTCGGCAGGAGGTCAGAGTGCTTAGGCATGAGAACAGGGATTTGCACATGCTCGCAACCAATTACTCCACAAGCATGAAGAGGAAGCTGGATCAGATGCAGGAGTCCGAAGTGCGGATTCAGAGTGATCATCAACGGTTTATGGCGTTACTCCCGAGGTTTGTGTTGCCTTCGTCCTCGGGAGCAGCACCAAGTATTGAGGCTCCGAATGATCCAGCTCTGGCGCTTCGTCTTTCAGGGGCTCCGTCGACCTCCGAGGCACCACCTACCAACGACCAATGAAAGCTATTAGTTTTACATTATTGTAAAATATTTATGCTTTAAGTTTATTTAATTATAAATATAAATAAAAGTATTTTTGTTTTTTTTTTTTTTTTTTTTTTTTTTATATGGATGTTTATTATTATTATTATTATTTTTTTTTTTCATTTTTTATTTTATATAAATGTAAAATAAGTAAATCAAAGTAAAAAAAAAACTAAGTTTAATCTCCTAAACAAAAATCACAACTAAATAACAAAACAAAATGAAAGCAGTAAAGAGAAGGGATTAGGAATGCAAATCTGATTGTGGGTGATTCCTAGGCCTCCCTTCATTATTCAAATGCATGGGCTTATCATTGAACGGACGGTGGTACTTGAAATGATCCGACAACGGTCTAAGTTCTAATGACGGTGCCTGAATCATCAAAATTAGAAACAAGTTAGTATAAATTAAAATTAAAAATGGAGAAGATGGCTTACAGTCACATTCAAACTCAATTACAAACACCACGTCTTTGAACGTTTCCGGGACTTTGAACTTGGCCAGGTTTACTATGATGGTTGTGGCTTGTCCCGTGTCATCAAACTCAACTTCCTTGGCATTTGTCTCATGCACAGCCTCTTGGATGTATTCAACAAATTCTCCGGCCACCTCATTTTCTGGAATAATTCTTCTTGGTGTACACGTCTCTTTGAACGTTTCAATACCATCGGGAACTTGATTTGGTACACCAAGAATTTGGATATCACTTTGCACCTTGGGAAGATCTTCCACAACGTATTTTTCATTCACTTCTTCCTTGGGATTTAAAAACCTGCAAGGAAAAAGGACATTTGGTGGAACGATGTCAGAATGAATTGAACTTAGAACCTCCTCACCTGAGTTGGACGGCATAAAGACTTGAGGGGTTTGCGATAAGAATTCTTCTAAACTGCCCAAGTCGTCATCCTCATCTTCTTCTTGAATCGGCAATTCATCCATGTCCGGGCTATGTTTGGATGGTTATGGAACAACTTCATCCTCCATATCACTTCCCAAAGTGATGGCTTCATCGATTTCCATTTCTCCCCTTGAATTTGCAAATGTGGAGTTGGAGAGTTCTCTTTGATCTTGAATTTGTGCCATGATTTCCAAAATCTGCCCAACTTGCTCCTCCAATTCGTCCACTCTTCTGACTCGGTCTTGCATCTCCTGGTTTTGATTTTCTACTCCCTGATTCAAAGAGGTGAGTAAATTATTAAGTGTATCATTATCCAAGGATGTACCTGAATTGAATTGGGGAGATTGTTGTGGTGGATGTGGTGGTGCACATGGCCATTGATAGTACTCCTCTGATGGCTGTAATTGTTCTTCGTTTTGTGAGCCCTGCACCAAAGAAATTAATTCATCAAGCCTTTGATTATAATCCACGGGCATACTTTGATTTGATTGGAATTGCTGTGGGGGATGTTGTGGTAGCTGCATAGGTCTTGAATAGAATTCGTCTTGCTGCCAATATCCACTTTGTTGAAAGTGTTGAGGTTCATCCCACATATAATCTGAGTAGTCTCTCCAATCCGAATTGTAAGCGTTGAAAAACATGTTGCCCCTTGATTGGTTATGGCCCTGATATCCCCAAACATCTTCATTTGCAGAAAATTGAGGACCTTGATATCGTTGTCCATAGGGCACATCAAGTGTAGGGACACTTGGCATTGTGGTCCGTTCGGCATTATGAGTTAATTGAGCAGTGAGCTGTGCCAATAGATCTTGAATGCTAGTAGAATCCAGGTCTTGCTCCATTTGTAACTAAAATCAAAGAAAGAAAACTAAATCAAATATCAAAAGTAAAAGACATAACAAACCAAAAATAAAGTAACATAAAATAAACACAAATAAAATAAAATAAAATAAAATAAAACACAAACAAAAACATAAACAAAGGATTAGCAAATTTGCTAATCCCCGGCAACGGCGCCAAAAATTTAATGCGAAAATAAATTAACGCACAAATTTAAACCCTATTTGTGACAATTGTAGTATATGGATAAGTAGGGATCGTTCTAGGCCGGGGATTAACTAGGGATGCTAATCAAAGTAAAATTAAATTAAAAACGTAAAAACAAAATTTAAAATATTAAACTAGACTCAAAACACTTAAATAGAATAACTCAAAATAAAACTAACAACTAAACTAAAATAAATCAAAAGACTCAAAACAACTCAAGACTTAAGAAAACACAAACTAAAATGATTTCTAATAAATCTAACACTTTAAAATAAAATGGGGGATTGATTTTGATGAAAAGTAAATTAAACTTAAATAAATTACAAAATTGACAAAAACATAAAATTAAGGTAAAATGATAAATGACGGACTGGCTAGAGGGTTCTTCTCCACACATGACACATATGCAACCTAAATTGATTTTAAGTTGTTCTTTCAATAAATTGTAAATTCTCAACGCCCCAAGCTAATTAGGTCCGCTTAAATTAACCTTCAGATTTTCCTACTTTTATTAGGTTGGATGATTGCATACGACAACCCAAAACATTCCCTACAAGTTCCCTACATGAATTGCATAATAGAGATACAAGCAAGAATCATTAAGTTTTATGAAAATCATAAGCATTGACGAGGCACTTGTTACTATGAATTGCATGAAACTTATGCCAAGAATTTACCTAACGCGATCGTTTATAAGCGACCTTCACTACTTGTGAATATAAGTTCATAACGATTAGGTGAAATTCACTTATATTCTAGCATCAAATTCATGCATGTAAATTAAGTATGCATCCTTAATCGACATACAAAAATAAGTTATCAATCAAGCAGTTAAGCAAATTAAATCACAACTCAGAAATCACAACTGAAGGTAATCAATTCAAATTACAAATATATCCATGGTTTTGAATTAAACTCTAGCCAAAATAAAATTAGTTACACATTATTAAAATTAAACAGGAATAAAACTTGAGTTTAGGAACGAATTAACCGAGAGAAATTGCAGTGAAACTTTGCTCTCTGCCCTCACTGTCCACGTCTGCCAGCTTCTGACTTCTGCGCACTGCTGACCTCCTGCTGACCTCCTGCGTGTCGTGCTCGCAAGCTGCCCCAAAGGCAGCTCCCTTCTCCCGTGCGTTGACTGCCCGCCAGCCTTCCGCTTTCTCGCTGCCAGGAAGGCAGCTTCTGTGCAGCCCTGCGACACTTGGCAGCTCCTGTCCCTCTATCCGCTGCCCTCCTGCTTTCTCTCTTGTTTTTTTCCGCAAGCTGCCCCAAGGCAGCTTTACTCTGACTTCCTCGTGTTCTCCCTTTGCTGCAAGGCAGCAACTCAGTTTCTGCTTGTCTTCAAGCTGCTGCTTTTGGCAGCTCTCTGTGCTGTTCCTCGCTTCTCGCTCAAGCTGCCAGGAAGGCAGCTTTATTTTTATTTCATCCCCCCATGCTAACTTGCTCACTGTGCCTTTTATTTCTTTCCCCCGAGAGCGCCTGTCTCCCCTCCATATTAGTTAATTAATTATCCTCCACCTTCACCACCTTCTCCACTTATTCCGTCCCATTTATTCCATTCACCTACTATCCCACTTCATTTTCTTATTCACCTCCAGCACCCTCCTTTGCCAGCTTTCTTTTATTTATTCTTCCTCAGTGCATGCTTCCTCACTTTATTTTTCTGCTTTCAAACAAAATGGAACAAATTTATTAACCAAATATAGAGGGTAATGTTATTTTAACGAATTTATTACTAAAAATATACACTTAAGCTATTATTAATTTATTTGCTAGACAAATCACATAAAACACGAAAATAAAGTAAATAGCTCAAAAATACAAGAAACTAACTAAGAAAAGACGAGTGAATTTGATGTAAAAATATATAAAAATATGAGCTTATCAACGTCTTACTCATCAACTTACATTTCTTGAATTCTTTGAAACCTTTTGCAAAGTATTCGGACTTGTGTTTATTCATAATAAACTATAGTCCAACCGAGAGTGATCTTCGGTGAATGTCAAACAACATGAGTAGTATTATGTTGTGAACAAGTGCCACTAACATCTAAGTGAATTGACCTCAATAACTTTGTGATTCTTTCTTCTTTCCAAAAGAATAAAGATTCGAACATTTCGCCTCTATACAATTTTGACAAGAAGGTATTGGATCCGGATCTAACGATCCAAAGCATCCATCTATGACCAACTCGTAATTTATGTTTTAGAGGTATCACAACTCAGTTGGGATTAGTCACTATCTTGCAACCTTTTGGGTTTTAAGCATCATTATATTCTAAACAGTTAACGATACCATATCATCTCTACTATAGAGACAATCAATTAGATTACTATAATCCAATCACTGATTAATAAAGAACAATGTTTTGTCAAACAAAACATTCATCCATCTCTACTATAGTGACGGAATTAAGTTCCTTAAAATTGGAATGTAAAGACAATCTTTGGGTTTTCCAATTTCTTTGGTAGTTCATATGAGGAAGTTAGTACCATCTGCTTTCGCAGAGATCTATATTTTATTCACGTTCCGAATGTGAAATACTTTCTCTTCTCTCATTAATCTTCTACTTCTTATTAGCCACACTTTTACAACGATTGTAAAACATAGTTACTAATACGGAATCAAGCATTCAAGTAGAAGAACCAACTGTTTTGAACTATTCAAGAACAATTTACAACACCTTCGAAAGGTGTGTTCTTGACACTTGCAAGACATTTCTTGCAAATACCCCTTCCAATGTCCATCATTTCATAAAGAAAGTTTGTTCCCTTGGAGTTAATTTTATCTTCTTCATTTGACTTCTCCTTTGACTACAATAGTCATGGTCCCTAAACTCCCACTATCTCTCTTGAAACCTTTTTCAATTGTGTTATACACATCAAACATTTTGGAGAGTGTGTGGTTATTGTTCACTACATAGTTTACAATAAACTTAGTGAACCATTAGGATAGGGACATAAAGGTGAAGTCCTAGCTTAGTTTCCGTCTTGTTAAGTGGTTTATCACTTCAACACTCAATGATTCAAAATCATCATAAGTCCATGTTGATGGACTATTTTTGTCAACCAACCATTATGTTCTAAACATAAGTACAAACTTTCAAGAGTTGTTCAAGGCAACTCTCATTTCTTCATAAGTTCCTTTGTTCATATAACGAAGGAATAAGCATTGGTTGTTTGTGTTGTCCTCTTCATGATAGACATTTCTAACATGTTCTTCCAATGATACATTATCAATAGGAAGATTGTGAGGATGAGACTTCTTAGGTACATGCACAATCCATTTAAGACAATCTTTGGGATTGTGTTACCAAGTCCGGAAACTAAAACATTCGGCTTTTCTTTGTCAAGTTTTGGATAGCGTTTGCAAATATATTGGTAAACAAATACATAACGAATATAAATTGATTGATTTTAAGCCATTTGATTCGGGTCTTTAAATCAAATAGCACCACCCACTATTTTTGGCAAATTCCATATCCCTCATTGGAATTCGAGAGTTTTGGAGGAAACTCTTAGTAGGTTATGGGAGACTCACTATTACCAAGCCCACCTCACAATGATATGATGTTGGCTAGCATTAATAATAATGAGAGAGTACACTTACTCATTTGCAACTAATGCAAGTACCCATCAATTTGGCCTCTAGAGAATGTTGCCTCACGATGATACGATGTCGGCGCCATTGCACTTAGTTAAGTTATTCCCACCATGCTTAGTTCGTGAAGGGGTTCAAGAATAGCCTCACGATGATACTATGTCGGCCATCCTCGTTGCCTACACTAACCTCATCATATGTTTATGGATTCCTCCTGAGTATAAGCATGCACTTTGTACTCCCCCATGATAGGGTGAAGCCGGTGTACAAGTCATAAACGATTGGATCCCACCACGGTGGAAGGCCACGAAAGAGTGTTCTAAGCACTCTCACGCTTATCAACTTAATAATGGTTTGGTTGAGGGTTTTAGGTCTCATCACATATAAGTATTCATTTTAATCTTCATTAAAACAATTTTGGTCCTATTACAACTATTGGTCCATTTGATTCAATTTAGTTGTATATAATACTCCCACTATACTTATAAAACGGTTTTTAAAGCAAGAGTATATGATACTACTAACATAAGGTTTGCATTCATTTGATGGACTATATAGTTGCCTTAGGGCCTTAGGATGACTATGAACCTTTGTTTAGATTCAACACGAGCTTAGTGTTGAATCTCGGACTAGGGATGGAGATTGATTTTAGTTATGCGTTTAATCACATTAAGGCGTGTTGTCTTAGGGGCGTTGGACACAACTACTTCATTTTCATGCATATCAAATAAAGCAAGAAAGAAGTACTTCAAAGTAAAAGAGAGCTTATGCTCTTTACAACATTTGCATAATTCAAATTACTTTAAAGTAAAGAAGAGCTTATGCTCTTTTACAACATTTGATCAAATCAAATTACAACCAAAATTAATCTACACATTCCCATGGTTCAAACAAATTTGAAACGGCCTTTCACATAGCTCAATTATCGTAGGCTTAGGTTCATAATCACCCTTTAATTAATCAACACTTTAATTAATTAAATTGAATGCAACATTTTCATTTGGTTTTTGTATCCATAAAATTGATTTAAATGGAGCTAAATGAAATGAAAATCCAATTCTCATTTAAAGAGACAAAACAATTTTTGTTCCCTACTTAATTTGGGCCATCATGCAATAACCACAACTTTTTGGGCTATATTGCGAAACACAAACTTTTGGGGTCACTTTGTAAAAACACAAAAGTCCACTACTTCATGTAATTACAACTAGAACCCAAAAATTTCAACAAATACAAAAAACTTCATTAAAGGAGCAAAACAATTTGTCCTTTAACGTTTTTGGGCCTTAACGTAAAAACGTAAACTTTTGGGCCAAAGTGCAAATACACAAAAGTATCAAAACTTTATGTAATTGAATAAAAGACCCAAAAATACCCTATTCTATTAGGGTGGCCGGCCATGATAGAAAAAAATATGATTTTTACAAAGTTTTTGTAAGTGGGTTTTGTTAGGTGAGGTAAAGATGAAATATTTTGAATTTATGTTAAACTTTTAAAAAAGTTTGTCTACCATTATAGCCATTAATTGAATTTATGTCAAACTTTTAAAAAGTTTGTCTACCATTAAAACCATTAATAATACTTTACAAATAATCATCACCCACTAAAATCACCCACTAAAATTAAACCAAAACTTTATGTAAAAACATAAAACATTTTGAATCAAAACTTCAAAACTTTTTGTTCTTGGAAAGAACTTCAAGAACATTGAAGAACACTCATGAAAACTCATAATAGCTCCATGAATGTTTTCACTCACCAAAACTCAAATTTTCATCACTCAAAAGAGGGTTAACATCCTAGGGTACTTAGGGGTTCCAAAAGTCACTTTAAAACCATTTTAACAAGACAAACATGAACCCAAAAAATCACCCTTTGGATTTGGCCGAATTTCCCCAAAAACATGGCACCAAATTTTAGCTCCAAAATTCATGCTCATATGAACTACATCTACAACATTTGAGATGGCAAATTTTCTAACAAAATTTACATTCAAAGAAACAAGAATAAAGCTTGTAACATATTACAACTTTTAAATCAAAAACTATGAACTACAAAACCTAAAATGATTCACCAACTACTAGACCTAGGCTCTGATACCACTTGAAGGAAATTTTGTGAAAAACATGTTCATTTGAATAACATCATATAGCATGCAATTAAGAATTAAAGGCGGAATCATGCTTTCATGCATTCAAAAACAAAACATCAACCATGAAATTCAAAGCCTAGTAGATTGGTGAACCTTGACTCAACTTTTAAATCAACATTTATTAGTTGAGAAATATTTACCTTTGTAGATTCCTCTTTGCATATGCAAAGGATAATCACCCAAGAGATAGGGCCTTCATTCCTTGCTTCTTAGCTCCATAGATTTGGTTGAATGAAATAGATTCTCCAAGTTCCCAAAATAGAGAACCTCTAAAGATTCTACACCAAGGTTGGATTGGAGAGGAAATGAGTGACCTTGAGGAAGTAGAATTGCTAGACAATATCCCCCAAGGTGGTTGGCCTCTTAGAGAGAAATGGAAGCTTTGTGTTCTCACCAATTTTCTCTAAAATCAACAACTTTTAAATCTTAGGTTATAAAGTTCTTTATATAGTCACTTCTTTAAATGACCTAAAGAACCAAAAACCCTAATTCAACACTAAATGGCCGTCCACTCTAATGGATTTGGGCTTTTGGGCCTTTGTGAATCTTTATTCATTAAGTTGTCATACAACTTAAGTCAATGGGCTTTGACGTTCGAAGCCCATTGGGCCTTAAGGTCCAAAACTATCCCGAGGTCTTTAACGAACTTATTCGTTTGATTAATTAACATATTAATTAATCCTTGCCATAAATAATTAAACCATTTAATTATTCTTATTCATCTCCTTTGTTTCTTCAATCTCCACCTTACACGGTGTACGATACATTAGGTTCCTTTTAGCGAGGCAGTGGGCGATTAAAACCATTTTACATCGATTGTGAATTGAAACTTACTTTCAATTCTCCCTTTAGTGATTACACACGTTTAGGGCTTCCACAAACCATGAGTGACACCTAGCAGCATATCATGGCTACCCAAGCTAATCAGAAGAGGTAGAGAACCTATTCAGTTTAGGATTACAAATGCAATACGGTCTTTCTCTAATCTAATACTCTTGACCACATTGTTTGGTTTGATAGTTTATTTATTCATGTCTACTATCCAATGTGATTCGTTTGCTTATATGATTACTTTGAATGTGATTTGGAACGCATTCCCAAATCTCATTCATACTCTGGCCAGAGATTTTAATCATATCATAGAGTATTCTCCCTCAAACCATTTTGAAGGTTAGAGATCCCTTGTTGCACATTCACTTGTCTCCATGACTAAGTGGCTTAACCCCAATGATGTCGTGGACACCCCGATGGGGTGACTTTGACATAATCAAAGATCAAGGACTTAACCACAAGACAACAACTGTGATGCCTCAGGTCAAAGGACTAATTTGCATTATCCCAACTATGAGTTCTCATGTGACATGAGTATGAGAACTCCTCGTTGATCGTGTTCAGTGGACTCATTCTCTATTGAGCACCTACGTACTTGTCTTGATGTCACACACACCAATGACTCGAGACTAGTCACTCTCCCTGAGAGAAGACATAGCACGTACTGATCTTATCGGACTGTCAATGCCCAATTGGCAATCCTATGATCAGGAACGTTTAGGATGTGTCTACGAAAGAATGGTCTCATTAATCTAACTTCATTAGATTGCATTCTCCCAATCACATATTCCTTGGACTTTATCGTTTAAGCATATAACATTTATATGAGACGCCTCAAACAATAATGTTTGCCTTTTATATGTAAACTAGATTAGTTTAACATGTGAAATGTCCGTAAAGTATCATCATATGATTGGCTTTAGGGCACATTTCCAACACCAACAACATCAAATCCACCCATTACAAAGATAGAATCAGAGGCTAAATTTGTAGAAGAGATTGTAACCCCTAAATCATCAAAACACAAGTATTATTTTGTGCACGTTGTTCTTGTCTCTTTCGTTTCAGGAAAAATCCATGTTCACACTCATGTCTGCGGGATTCGCTTTCGAAGGGTAGGTGGGATGCTTTCCCTATACTTTTATAGTGTGCTAGATTGGGAGAGACTTTCCATGACTGTCGCTGGTCTTGGATTCCAAGATTGGCCAACAAAACTGCGCACCTCTTGGCGTCGCGGCGAAGTAGGGAAATGTGCAATGTGGTTTAGATGGCAGACCTCCATCTTCCCTAGTTCATGTTCTCTATAATGACGGACTTCCTTGTCCACACTAGGTCTGTTTGTGGGTAGTGTGAGGAGTGACGTTTTTGCATTAGGTGTGGCGTTGGGCTCCATGTAGCTCCTTCCACTACCTGTTTTCTGGTGCCATGTTTGGTTGGTTGCCTCTCTATAGGCCTTCTTGTATACCTTTGGCATCTTTACCCGGATTAATATAATCTTGTGTTACAAAAAAAAAAAAAAAAAACTAGAAATATTTCTTATAATAAAAAAAAAAAACTATTTTATTTTAACAATAATAAAATTTTGTATCACACACAAATAAATATAGACAAGAATGAAAGAAAAAAATACATACGATTAGCAATTCTTTCTTTCTTCTTAATTATGCCCTTAATGTTTTTCTAAATGGGACCAGCTAGTGGTTTCGTCACGACTGTCCACTCTTTCAGGGGTAGGGAAGACTTCCAGAGGTAGTTCAGGTCTCCCTGACCACTATTGTGCGATTCAGCAGTGCTAGGAATCGAACTATGCCCTTAATTAATTAGATAATAGTAAATTTACAAATAACCTCTCTCTTGAAAAAAAAATGAATTTAATTGTAAAAACAAAAAGGAAATTAATTAGATGAGTTCTTGCTCTTTTTGTTTCCACTCCAGCCCTATATATTTGCATGGTGAAAACCTAACCTTGTACTCAGAAATGGTTTCGAGATTAAGCGACCATAATTGCTCTGTAGACACAACAAGCTGTTCATAGTGTTTTTGCAGTTCAGGTGTGCTACAAAGAAAAGTACTACTGCCAGAACTAGCAGCATCATCAGACGACCCATCGACTTTCTTGTGACCTCTTGCAACCTTGTTATAAACTCTGGCACCACCTTGATCAAGACCTTTCCATTCGAACTCTTTATGTACTCAAACGGGCACTCCCCAAAATTGATAGAAGCTGCCTTCTTGTTAGGGCTTGACGATGAGCCTAGGGCGGCAAGAGTAGAGGCTGAGATGACGCTGCATGCGAAACGATCAATCGGAAGAACGAAATAGGTCTGGCCATGCATGAGCTAGTCGTCGATGGCTAAAGCCGGAACGGGGTGGCCGATGAAGAAAGAATCTGCGTGGCAAACCATTTGGTCTGGAAACTCAAACATGATCTCTCCAGTGATATGTTTTCCTTTGAGGAGTCTTGTGCTGCCTTCTGAAAATATTACTTTCATATCTGAGTTAGCTTTTTTTTGGAAACAGGGAGAAACTGCATTGCCCATATGATTGGATGGAGCGAGATGATAGTTAAGGAACTACGAATGTCGTTGGCTTTTAGATAAGGGACGACGGGAGAGAAAGGGTGTTGGGGGTATTATATAACATCTATACAAGAGGTTAGGGATGAAATTGACTTGGATAAAGTCTCTGCATGTTTTCTTTAGGGTTTGAGCATGCCAGTGGTCAGTTATGTCGGCTTTGACAATCTCTCTCGTGTTGTGGTGCGGCCTTAACCACTCAGATAAGTGGTTAATGGTCCTTTTCAAACTTCAATCAGATCATAACCAGTATGTTATCGTTTTGTTTTCTGTTTAGCACACTACGTTACCTTAAATTCGATTTTTCAGTCATAAACGTAGGGTGCAACTAATACACAGATGATGCCATTATCTACGAAGTGGGATAAACTATGGAAGATTTTTTTTTAATTATTATTTTGACTTTTAAATGCATACATTAATTAATACTTTATACTTATCGTGTACAATTTGATCTTTGTAAATTTAAGAAGGGAAACAGAAAGCCTTTTCTCCTCAAACAATCTAATTCTAAAAACGATCCAATTTTTAACCATTTACATAACGTGATTTAAGTGGTCATCAATTAAAGTACTCAAGTAATCGTGGTGGGCGACTAGGAGATTTCCAAGCTCATCAATAACCATTCTTACATCAACCATGTGGACCCCAAAAGGCCTCTAACACAAAACACAAAAGCTACTTTTTTTTTCTTGCCCGTGTGGGCCTTCAAACAAAAATCAACGTTTTTTTTTCCTTTCTTTTCTATTTTTTTTTCTCTCCTTTTTTTTTTTCTCATTCTTTTTATTTCAAACAGCACGTTTTTCTTGAATCTTCTTCCCCTTCTCTTCTATGCATCTTCAAACTAGTGCAGCAATCATTAGACTGCATTGGAACACCAGTGCAATCGTCAGACCAGCAAAAACAGCAAGAATAAGGTTTTCAAACTAGCAACAGCAGGGTTGGAGTGGTTCGACAGATCTGACTCATGGGAGTCGACTGCGAGTTTGTGGCTATCGGGTCTAGGCTTCGTAAAAAACAAGTGGTGGTTCGTGGTTGTCGAGCAGCAGCGGTGGTGTAGGCAAGAATCGATGAGGCGGGCGGCAGTGTAGGTCAGAGATGGGTCGATCTGGTAGTGGTCAGGCTGGTGCGGGTTGTGCAGCACCGATGGTACTAGCAGGCTGGGGCAAACATACGCAATTTTTTTTTTTTAAAACAAAACCTTAACAAAACTGATACCGAGCAAACTAAAAAACAAACTAGCTACCAAGAACAGATTCAACCCCAAAGGATTAAACCTTTTCAGATTCCTCAAGTCTATTCTCCACCCTCTTTCTCTCCATGCCGCACACCTCAGTTAAATATAGGTCACAACATGTTATTAGCACGCTCTTCGCGCTATGCTAAAGAAAATTTATTTGTCTTCAATTAGAGGAGTATTACATTTCAATTATTTTTAATTGATTAAATTTTGATTTTATTGAATTCATATGCTTTTATTGATTCAATTTATTTTTTCTTGAATGTGATATAAGCTTTGGAGATGGAAAGCCGAAATTGAAGAAATAATTTTCTACATCAAACCAGTTCACCAATATCATCATGCAATCAGGTTCTTCCAAAACAACGGTTTTTAACTCGAGATTTTTGCAGCTCTAATAGTATGAACGTTCATCATAATGCATGACCCAACTTTACGTTTTTCGAATTATAGATTCTACATAAATTGTGAATGCATTATAATCATAATCATGTTGAATTATGTGAATTGATATTGCTATGAATTATATTGAATATGCATAAGTTAAATTATATATGTATAAATCTGGAAATTAAAAAAATATGTAAATATATATATATATATATATTCATATAAATTAGGGTTTGACAACCCCTCCCACTGAGCAAGTCGTGGCCTTCGAGCCGCCGATCCCAGTATACCAGGCCAGCAGCTTGAGCTGCTAGAGCTGAGCTAAGCCACAGAGCAATTGCTCCATGCCTTATGTAAGATCCCACATCGACTAACGGAGAGGGGGTGATGTGCCTTATATGTACATGTTCCCCTCCTTATAGCACGAGGCCTTTTGGGAACTCATTGGCTTCGGGTTCCATCGGAACTCCGAAGTTAAGCGAGTTCCGGCGAGAGCAATCCTAGGATGGGTGACCCATTGAGAAGTTCTCGTGCTGAAACCCAAAAACAAAACTGTGAGGGAATGGTGAGCCCAAAGTGGACAATATCGTGCTACGACGGAGTCGAGACTGGGATGTGACATAATGGTATCAGAGCCACTCTGTCGTTCGGTACGGGTGTGCAGGCGAGGACGTCGGGTTCCCCTTAATTTGGGTGGATTGTAAGATCCCACATCGACCAACGGAGAGGGGGTGATGTGCCTTATATGTACATGCTCCCCTCCATATAGCACGAGGCCTTTTGGAAACTCACTGGCTTTAGGTACCATCGGAACTCCGAAGTTAAGCGAGTTTGGGCGAGAGCAATCCTAGGATGGGTGACCCAAGGGGAAGTTCTCGTCTGAGTTCCCAGAAACAAATCCGTGAGGGAATGGTAAGCCCAAAGCGGACAATATCGTGCTACGGCGGAGTCAAGACTAGGATATGACACTTGAACCCAGACCCGATGCCATGAATGGTGTCGCCATCACCAAAACCACGGCCAAGTCTGGCCTGTAGCCACACTACCTCCATGGGTTCTTGTTTTTGAAAGTCGACATTCCATTACCCATTGTGGCCGTCGTTGAACCACGAACTCGTCCCGAGTTTTCCTTACAAAAAACATGGCTGCCTGAAGCTGCGGCGCCTATTTTCTGCACCGGCGAGCACACCCAGTAGCGGCTGGCATGTTTTCTTGGTCCACCCGAGCCTAGTTGGGCCTTGTTTTCTTCTAGGCTAGAAAAACAAATATTTTTTTGTTCCTTTGGGCTCAAGTGCAGCAACCCATTTCTTAGGCTTGGCCTGCGTGAAATTAGCTCATAAGGCTATGGTGTCTCGTGCACTGCAAAGCACACAATCGCTACCCTTTTTGGGCTGCTGGATCTTGCCAAATTATGGGCCTGCTTCTTGCACTGCTCGGCCCGAACTGACTCTAGCCCAATTTTTTGAGTTTGGTTTTTTTTTTTTAATTTTAATTTTATTATTATTATTATTATTTATTTTTATTTTGTGTAAAAAGGCCCACGTGGGCTTTGGTCCATTTGGGGCCACCAATTTTAATAGTCAAAACTTTTTTGGTCCATTTGGGGCCACCAATTTTAATAGTCAAAACTTTTTCGCCCAATTCTTCCCATTGGCCCGAAGACCAATAATTAATTAAATCACTATATATTCTTGCCTACATGCATTTTTCAATTGCTATATATTCTTGCCTTTTATATATTGTGTTTGTTTACAGGTACTACGAACCTGAAGTTCATAATTCCGAACCCAAATTTCAAAAAAATGCCATAGAAACCTGAAGTTTCTTAACGCCCAACACTCATGTTAAGACCCGAAGTTCTCCATGCTTAAATCCGTTTAAACCAAACCATGTTTTAGACCCTGAATGTTCTAACTTTGATTTTTATGGAAATTTTATTTCCTAAAACACCAATCACATTCTTGTTTCCGCCATTCAGCTTAATGTCGAACCATCACAAGTTCAATTTCGCTGATTTGGAAGTTTCGAACAAGAAACTACTTTATGTGGGTACAAGACGTGACACCCCGCTTGACTACGACTAGTTGCGAAATCATTGTAGCCAGTTATGATGTGGAAGAGCTGAATAAGCCTCCGCTATGATCTTCATTCGAAGACTTATGCTTGAAGCATATCAAATGGAAGTACCTCATTGCCGAGGACTCCATGGCTCTTTGACTCACTATGGACTGTTTCAAATCATGCAAAGATGAATTCTTGCTCGAAGCAAAACATGATTGAAACCTTTACGTCCATGAATAGGTGCAATTTTGAAGTTTGTATCCGATCGAATTTTGACTGGAAGAAAATCTTTCTCGTCCCTCTATATCTAAATTGCTCCTAAAGTAGCAGTATAGAGAGCAACAGTTTACCAAATTCTTGGATCTGATTACTACCACACCTGTGAGAGAAAGGTACCCCAACAATTCGGTTAGGAGGTACCGAACGGTATAGACCCAATTTCGGCTAGAGTTTACTAAATAGTGGTGCCCTGCTTCGGTACGGATGCACCGACTTACATGCTTTGCTTCGACAGAGGCTATCGAACATACCCCTTCAGTTTCGGTTAGAGCCTACCGAACCCAAGTCTAGGTTTGTCTCTTTCTCATACAATCTAATTTTGAGTTTATTTTACAACTTATGGTAGAATCTGGGCCTACCAAAAGGTGGTATCATGCCCGAATCATGATCCTTGGTACCTAAGACCTAAAAACTTCAAGAATACGAGATAGTATTCCCGAACCTCATTGGTTATGCACTTTTCTGTGCTTTTACCAATGTTGTTGAGGAGTACCATTCCCATAATGAATATGTGAGACTAATTTTGCTCCACCTAACACATTTGGCGAGAGAAATTTGACATGGAAGGCCGTATTGGCCAAACCCCCTTGTATATTTGGTTTACTTTGTAAATAATTTATTTTGTTCTTGGATTTAAGATTGGTGTTTGGATGTCACTATTATTCTCGAATAAGAGTTAATTAACGAAAATTACCACATGTGACTAATACAATTAACTCATGCTTAGGTATGTTTTATGGGGAAGTTAACAGTCTGGTTATATGCTAACTTCATACCTAATCATCTCCTGACAACCTTTCAGGCTTATCCAACCTGATTGTAGGGTATGGCACTGTCCTATATTGTCCAATGGTACTAATTTTACCATAAAGGGAAGCCTTATATCACTCGTTTCGGAAGAACGCCTTCTGACCTTTAAGGATTTTCCAGAGCATTATTACCATATTGAAACCTATGTAGAAAATGGAGTAAAATTCTTTGGCATATTACCATATTGCACTTCCTACGAATATATCCAAAAGCATATTCTAAAGAAGATGGAGAACTTAATGAGTGGATTACACCCATTCAGGCCCACTATGTGGCCGGCCAGAAGCCTGCGATTTCAAAGGAATTTTCGTTGTGGATGTACGTTTGGGATATCTAGGATGATCCGTGATGCGCCGTTTTAGGCATCATTTTACTAGAAGTAAAGACATCATACCTAGACACGTACTATACCTTAGCACCCTCCATCTTTTCTACAAAGGATTCAAAGGGACATTTATGGACCGATTCAACCACCCTGCGGACAATTTAGATACTCTATGGTATTGGTTGATGCTTCTACACGTTGGTCACATGTGTGGCTGTTGTCCAAAAGCTGCCTTCTCCACACTGGTGGCTCAGATTAACAAGCTCAGGGTGCACCACCCTGATTATCTGATCAAATCTATTTGATTGGATAAGTTGGAGAATTTACATTGAAAACTTTTGATGGATATTGCATGTTTGTTGGGTTTTGAAATTGAACATCCAGTACCCCATGTTCACACCCAGAACGACCCAACATAAGCATTCATTAAGCGTTTTCAAATGATTGCGCGATCAATTGTTTATACGTACCAAGTTCTCGATCTCTGCTTGGGGCCATGCAATATTGCAAGCAACCATATTGGTCCGCCTGAAGCCCGTCATGACCTAACCTTATAAACCGTGTGTTAGTTGGTTACCAGATACGAACCCAACATATCACATTTGCTCATCTTAAGTTGGGCAGTCTATGTGCCATTTGTGTCGCCTTTACGTGCAAATAAAATGGGTCATCAAAGAATGATGGAAATCTATGTTGGTTATGAGTCTCCTTTTAATATTCGTTACTTAGAACCTTTTGACAAGTGATTTCTTTACCGCTTGATAAGAGCATTTTTATGCGACTTAATTGGCTTGTTCTCATGCATTTATGTTGTTTTTCCTTAGTTAGTTTAGTGTTTAAAGTCATTTTCGTGCAATTTCAGGTTTTATTGTCAAAGTATGTAAAAAGGAGCATTTTGGAGCTTTTAGGAGCAAAATTGGGCTTGGAATGAAGTGCATATGCATGGAGCAAGGAGTTTGGACGAATTTGAAGTCAAAAGAGGCTAGGAACATGCTAAAAATCTGGTGAAACAAATACAAGTTGCAAGAAGGGATAAATTTCTAGAAGGATTGACCAAAACTTCACTCAAAACCAAGAAATTCTTCAATGCCGTGGGCATTGATTCACTTTCACCAGAAATTTGAGTGAAGATGCAATGCTTAAATCACCATGACATGTGAGTGGATGATGCAATGCTTAAATCATCATGACATGTGAATGGATGACTCAATACCTAACCCACCAACAATTCCCACTCTTTGCCGTGCTCACCTACTCAATTCCACCAGAATTTTGTGTTAAACAAGTCCATCCTCTTCCTATAAATACCATGGCAGCAACCTCATTCAAATCATCCAGAAATTAACCATTCTCCAAGCCTTGCCTTGCCTCTCCCTACATATCTAAACTCCTTCCCATCCATTCCTCCACATAACCAACCCTTCAAAACATCACTCCAACCTTGTGTTGCAGCAAAGAAGAAGAGGAAAGTTCTTGTACGTACTTGCTATCCAACATGGATCGTTGGAACGTTTAGGTGTTTTCTTTCTTTTATTTTCAATGTATAATTCTGTTTATCTTTGTTTTGTGAACATGAGGAACTAAACCCCTATTTAGTTAGGGGGAAGTTTGAAGCCATGAACATGCTTGTGATATGAATTGATTTTTTCCAATTGTGATTTGATAAGTTGTGATTGCAATTCAATTATCTATTTTCTTCATAACTGATTCTTGTATGTTTATTAAGGATGCATACTTAGTTTTCATACATAAATTAGATGCTAGAATATAAATGAGTTTCACCTAATTGTTACAAGTTTATATTCATGAGTAGTGAAGGTTGCTTGTCACAATCGTGTTAATTGAATTCTTGGCAAACGTATCATGCATTCATAGTTACGATTGCCTCGTCAATGCTTATAGTTTTCATGAAACTTAATGATCTTTAATTGTATCTCTATTGTGCTTTTCACGTGGGGGACTTTTAGAGAATGTGTTGAATTGTTGTATGCGTCTTCCGTCCAATTCAATAATTTAAGAAAAACTTGAAGATTAAAAAAGTGCTGTTCACGGTTAATCTGGGGTGTTGAGCATCATAGTTTATTAAAAAGCAATTGGAAATCGATTCATGTACAAGTGTGTCATGTGTGAAGAACGGACCTCTAACTAATCCATCCATCATCTTATTTCTCAAATTCGTTTTACAATTTGCCTAGCTAAAAATCTACTTAAGTTTTAGTTTGTTTGTTTTACTTTCAACTTCACCAAACCCAAATCCCCCTTTTACTTTCTTATTTTAAAGTCTTTTGTTTACATTTTTTTTTTAACTTTGTTTTTATGTTTTTGAGTCAGTTTAGAGGTTTTAGCAAGCCCTCCTAATCCCCGGTTTAGAACGATCCCTACTTATACATGTACTACAATTGTCACAAGAGGGTTTAATTTGAGTGCTTATATATTTCGCATCACCGCTCGTTTTGCAGATTGTCACTTTTATGAGCCAGTCTTCCTGTCGTTAGGGGGAGATAAGAACGTTTATGTTCCTCAAGAACGACGCGAATTATCATGGATGTCCCCACTATGTCTCATTTTGATCCCAATCTAGATTGTCAGAGTATAACCAGACACTTCTTCTAATCTAGCAAAAGTGACGAGATCACATATACCAGTTGCAAATGTGCCTGCAAAGATGTGTACCAAATATAGGACGGACCTTTATCCCGAAAGCAGGAACTCCACTACTGTGGCCGACCTTCGTACATTGGTGGCTAGCCAATCAATCTGTCATACGCCAGAAGCATGGCAGATCACTTAGTTCGAGGATTCACTTCCCCAAAATTGGAGGAACATGGCATAAACAAATCTGCCCCTCGATCGCTGTCTTAATCCTTTCCATCTCTTGAGAATAAATTCAGATTACTCCCGAGACTTGAAGTTCTTAGTCCAATATACTAGTTTGGATGAGTCATGAAATTAAAATGAGATTATCATAGATGATGTTTCATTTATATGGTAACTATCGACATTAATGAAAAGTGACGATAACAAACCGAGTTCCATTGATTAGTGTTAATATAGAACTGATTGGTCAACTAGAAAAATCAATTGATGACCAATGAGATGAATGAAATAGTGCGATATGATGCCTTGTGGTGCAAGGTTTCTCTCATACGCCATGTGACTGATTGCAGCATTACAAATGTGGTTGTAGTATCTCTGGGATCCTGATAAGAAACCTACATGGAGTTTCAAAAGGACTTGCATGTACTGATTCAAATAGTTCTAGACCATAAGAATACCCTCTCAGTTCTTAAGAGGCCTTCACTTTGTGGATGCAGAACTATCCGGAGGAATGTGGTATACCCGTATAAGTGAATATTTGATTAGTTAGGGATATATGCCCTTGCATGTACAAAATCTAAAATTGCTAGAGTTGAGATTATAACTCGCACCTATAGTCGGATTTTAAGATGAATGATCTTGGGAAAACTCGACATTACCTTGACCTGAAGTTTTCAGCTAGTTCTAATGGTATTCTGGTCCACCAGTCGAAATAGACCTAGAATGTCTTACATCCGAGTATACCCTGATCATCTGTATGCTAGATGCAAATGAGACCTTTACGGAAGATATGGAGCATAAGGTTCCATATTGGAACGTGAGACAACCATATCTAAGTACAATTGGCATTTGTTGTACTTAGCTCAATGCACTAGATCATACATCTTATGTGCTGATAATCTTTTGGCACAAGGCAGCATTGCACTTACACACTACCACCAAATTAGTGTTAAAGACGTTTTTTCTGTTACTACAGATTTGGGCTTATCTATCCCTATGCATCTCAGAATAGATCACACCCCTTTGATCTTCGCAATATCTTGGAGGTCAACCAGATAGACCTTTGTTGCAAAACCTTTGAATCGTTCCAAGACTTATTGTATCTCACCATGTGAAAGATACGGTCAAGAACTCTTGTTGAGCATATTCAAACTTTATGCGATTTTCATCCATTGTTGAGTCCCAACAACAATTCATGAAGACAACACCGTATGTATCAACCAGATTATGATACATCCCAACAAGTTAACACCAAGCATATTGTGTCTACATCAGCATGAGCATCAGAAGATTGAAGTCAAGCAATCCGATCCTAAACAACCTTACTGACCTCTACACGACGTCACTGCCGAAGTCTGCCTTCCAGAAGCTTGTTCGAGGAATTAGTTTGCGTAACTTTCTCACTTGTGATGCTTGTAGTTTCATTTGGAAGTACTGTTAAACTCAGGGGGAGTATCCAGAAGTATACCCACTTGACCTTTATGTACTTTTTTTCCTACGCTTAGGAGCATTTTTCCCACTGGGTTTTTACTACCTAACTAGGTTTTGATGAGGCACCCATCCTGAGTTGGTCATACTTTTGTGTACGTCGTACTTACGTCCCGAAGACTTCGAATTAATTGAAACCAAGACTTCATCAAAGATGGTTTCTTCCAAGTGAACCAATCTCGTTGAATGTAGTCATCTTAAGCTACCATTTAGCTATGTAGGTTTCATTATTTCGGGTCAAATCGTACTATACCATTTCATTGAGTATATGTTATATATACACTCAATGTAGTCATAAGGATTTTCATTCTTATTTCTTTCGAATTAAGAGGTGCAACTCTATGACATAGTCATACAGTTTAAACCATTCAACTGAGACGGTTTATAAATCCTTCTCGACTACCTTGGAGCTAGTGGTATAGGAACTAGGTTGTTATATTTGTTGATCATCATCTTGTCTTTAAAAAAACCCGTTCTTTGAGTTCTATCTCTCGTTCATTTGCTCTATCTTAGGCAAATCCTATTGTAGGATTTCAATGAACTACCCAACAAATAACATTTGTTAGTTGGTTTGTAGAAGTGATATCCAAAGGTTAATATAAGGATATCACACAAGATTGTTCTCAAACAAATATTGCTTATTAGCACACAACCACAAATCTTAACACGCTTAAGACTTGTCTTTCTTTCCAACTACATCCTATGGAGTCATGAAAATTTTGGAAGATCTTCTAATTGACAATCATATTGTTTTAGAAGTATATATCCTATATATGGGTAATTGATTTTAAACATCCAATGGAGAATCCATTATCTTATGATTCTACTTTCCTTGATATCCTTCAAGGAAACTCTTCTAAAATGTTATTTTTCCTTGGATCAAATCTAAGGAGATAAATACTTTAGACGTCTTACTCATCAACTTACATTCTTGAATTCTTTGAAACCTTTTGCAAAGTATTCGGATTTGTGTTTATTCAAAATAAACGATAGTCCAACCGAGAGCGATCTTCGGTGAATGTCATACAACATGAGTAGTATTATTTTTTGGACAAGTGCCACTAACATCTAAGTGAATTAACCTCAACAACTTTGTGATCTTTAGTCTTTCCAAAAGAATAAAGATTCGAATATTTCACCTCTATACAATTTTAACAAGAAGGCATTGGATCCGGATCTAACAATCCAAAGCATCCATTTATGACCAACTTGTAATTTATGTTTTAGAGGTGTCACAACTCAGTGGGATTAGTCACTATCTTGCAACCTTTTGGGTTTTAAGCATCGTTATATTCTAAATAGTTAACACTACCACATCATCTCTACTATAGAGACAATCAATTAGATTACAATAATCCAATCATTCATTAATAAAGAATAATGTTTTGTCAAACGAAACATTCATCCATCTCTTCTAGTGACGGAATTAAGTTCGTTATTCAAATTGGAATGTAAAGACAAACTTTGGTTTTCCAATTTCTTTGGTAGTTCATATGAGGAAGTAAGTATTATCTGCTTTCGCAGAGATCTATATTTGATTCACGTTCCGAATGTGAAGTACTTTCTCTTCTCTCATTAATCTTTTACTTCTTATTAGCCACACTTTTACAACAATTGTAAAACATAGTTACTAATACGGAATAAAGCATTCAAGTAGAAGAACCAACTGTTTTGAACTATTCAAGAACAATTTACAACACATTCGAAAGGTGTGTTCTTGAAACTTGCAAGACATTTCTTGCATATACCCCTTCCAATGTCCATCCTTCATAAAGTTTGTTCCCTTGGAGTTATTTTTCCTTCTTCATTTGACTTCTCCCTTGACTACAATAGTCATGGTCCCTAAACTCCCACTATCTCTCTTGAAACTTATTTCAATTGTGTTAAACACATCAAACGATTTGGAGAGAGTGCGGTTATTGTTCACTATATAGTTTACAATAAACTTAGTGAACCATTTGGATAGGGACTCAAAGGTGAAGTCCTTGTCTAGTTTCCGTCTCTTGAAGTGGTTTAACACTTCAACACTCAATGATCCAAGATCATCATAAGTCCATGTTGATGGACTATTTTTGTCGATCAACCATTATGTTCTAAACATAATTACAAACTTTCAAGAGTTGTTCAAGGCAACTCTCATTTCTTCATACAACAATTTGTAAGTGAAGAATCATGGCATAAAGTGTCCATGCCCTTTGTGCTTACTTCTCAAGTTCCTTGTTCATTTAACAAAGAAACAAGCACTAGAGTTTGCGTTAACTAAGGGTTGTTCAAAACAACTCTTATTTCTTCATACAACGGTTTGTAAGTGAAGAATTATGACACTAAAAGTGTTATCCTCTTTATGATAGACTTATCTAACATGTTCTTCCATTGATACATTATCAATAGGAAGATTGTAAGGATGAGACTACTTAGGTACATATACAATTCATTCAAGACAATCTATGAGATTGTGGTACCAAGTTCGGAAACTAAAGCATTCATATTTTCTTTGTCAAGTTTTGGATAGGGATTGCAAATATATTGGTAAACAAATACATAACGAATATAAATTGATTGATTTTAAGCCATTTGATCCGGGTCTTTAAATCAAATAGCACTACCCACTATTTTTGGCAAATTCCATATCCCTCATCAGAATTCGAGAGTTTTGGAGGAAACTCTTAGTAGGGTGTGGGAGGCTCACCATTACCAAGCCCACCTCAGAAGAATATCATATTGGCTAGCAACAATAATGATGAGAGGATAACGCTTTAGCCATTTACAACTTTTGTAATTATCCATCTGGTTTGGGCTCTAGAGAATGATGCCTAAGAAGAATATCATATTGGCACCATTGCACTTAGTTAAGTCATTCCCACCATGCTAGTTCATGTAGGGGGTTCAAGAATGGCCTCAGAAGAATATCATATTGACCATACTCGTTGCCTATCTTCACTTCATCATATGTTTATAGGTTTCTTCTGAATGTAAGGACATACTTTGTATACCCCAGAACTGGACGAATATTGTGTATGAGTCACAAACGATTGGAGCCTACCATAGTGGAAGGCCATGAAAGAGTGTTCAAAGCACCCTCACGCTTGTCAACTTAATAATGGTTTGGTTGAGGGTTTTTAGGTCTCATCACATATAAGCATTCATTTTAATCACATTAAAACAATTTGGTCCTATTACAACTATTGGTCCATGTGATTGATTTAGTAGTATATCATAATCCCACTATACTTGTAAAACGGTTTTTATTTTTTTTATTTTTTATTTTTTATTTTTTTAAAGCAAGAGTATATGGTACTACTAACATAAGCTTTGCATTCATTGATGGACTATATAGTTGCCTTAGGGCCTTAGGATGACTATGAACCTTTGATTCGATCCAACACGAGCCTAGTGTCGGATCTCCGTCTAAGGATGGTGATTGATTTTAGTTACGCGTTTAATCACATTAAGGCGTGTTTTCTTATCGGGCGTTGGACCCTACTACTCCAATTTCATGCATATCAAATAAAATAAGAAAGGAGTACTTCAAAGTAAAGAAGAACTTATGCTCTTTTACAACATTTGATCAAAACAAATTACTTTAAAGTAAAGAAGAGCTTATGCTCTTTTACAACATTTGATCATATCAAATTACAACCAAAATCTAATCTACACATTCCCATGGTTCAAACAAATTTGAGAGACGGCCTTTCACATAGTGATGTGAAATTTAACTAACACTCGAATTAAACCCTATTGAATATGTAATTGTAGTATTAAGCAAGTGGGGATCATTCTAAACCGGGGATTAACTAGGGCTGCTAATCAATGCAAATAAGACTCAAGAACACTAAACTAGACTTAAAAACACAAAACTAGACTCTAGAGACTCTAAACTGACCTAAAGCACTCAAATCAGCAAAACTAAAGTACAGAGACTCAATTCTAGACCTAACAAGTGATTTGGAGGAAAATAAAACTTAATTTGACTCAAAAGACTAAAAGAAAACAGATTATGACTTAACTAACTCAAAACACACTAGAAAGACTCAAAACAACACAATACTAACAATTAGACTTAAAACTGACTCTAGGGAGTGAATTGGACGAATTCAAGACTAAATTAAGACTCAAACAATATTTATGGACTAACTCTAACTTATATTAACTCAAAACACTCTAAAGAACCTAGTTTGGACAGATTCTGACCTAAAAACACCAAATAGAAAAAGGGGTTTGGTTTTGACGAAATTGAAGTAAAACTAAACAGATTGCAAAACAAAGTAAACTAGATATGAAATTGGGTGAATTGAATGGTGAAATAGGCTAGTTAGAGGGTCCTTCTCCACACATAAACATATGCAACATAAATCGATTTCCAGTATTGTTTCTTTAAACCATGAATGACAATGCCCCAAATTAATCGTGAATACACAAATTAACTCTCAGATTTCCCTAAATTCATTGAATTGAATGGACAACGTATCGCAACCAAATTATTCTCATCAAGTTCCCTATATGAACAGCATGATAGAGATACATTCAAAGATCATTAAGTTCCATGGAAATCATAAGCATTGACAATGCAATTATAACTATGAACTGCATGATACTCTTGCCAAGAATCTACTTAACACGATTATGACTAACAATCTTCACTACTTGTAATTATAAGTTCCTAACGATTAGGTGAAAGTCCCTTATAATTTAGCATCAGATTCATGCATGCAAACTAAGTATGCATCCTTAATCAACACACAAGAATAAGTTATCAATCAAATAGATAAGTAAATCACATCCATGTTTTACGAAACAATAACTGAAAGGAATCAATTCATATTAAACATATGTCCATGGCTTCAAATTCACCTCTAATTAAGAAAAACTTAGTTACACATGTTCACAGCAATTGAAAAGCAAATTGAAATAAACATTGAAACTAAAACGAGGGAAGAAAGAACTCTTAGAACTCCAATGGTTGCAGGTGGCTTGTGCTCAAGGTCCTCCTTCATCAATGGAATGCACGGCAAGACTCCTTCTTCTCCAAAGTTGCAGAAAAGGGTTGTAGAATGGTGTAGAATGGTGCGGCAGGATGTGTTTCTGAATGATAGGGGGGTGGTGACGAATTTTGGCTGAAAATATGTATATATAGGTTTGGCCAAACCCTAAGGTGAATCATATTAGGGTTATGAATCAGCACATTAAGAGAATTAAGGCCTTAGGGTGCGGCAAAGGTGTTTAAATCCACTAAGAAAAAGGTTTGGCCCAATTAATTTCTGAAAAGGATTTGCATAACCCAAATCCACAAGGAAAAAGGCTAATTAAATCAGAATCCAAAGGGAAATGGGTAAGGAAGGGTGCGGCACAGATTGGAGGGAAAAGGAGTGGCTTGCAAGGCAATGCAAAAGCCTTATAGAAGGGAATAGGCGCCACTTTTGTAGGGTTTCTAGAAACAATGTGTTTTGTGGCAGAAATTAAGGCTTCTAGAAAGGAATGCTTCTAGAATTCGCTTCTAGAAATAGATATTTAGGTCCCCTTGCAGCTAGAATTAAGTCACAAACTGATTTGGATAAGATAAGATAGGATAAAGCTAGATTAGGCAAGGATAAGATAAGATAAGGTTAGTTTGGATAAGATAAGGTTGGATAAGGTTTTGGATAATGCTTCCTCTTTAAGATAAGGTTGGATAAGGTTTTGGATAAGGTTTTGGATAATGAGCTGATTCCTTATCTTCTTTGTCTTGGATTTATTTTCTTCATCTCCTTATCATATTCCTAGCCTTTTGAACTCCAAAAAGGTCCATCCACCTTGGCCCATACATGTGCTATCCATTTAGTGTCCAAAACTGCTCCAAAATGCACTTTCTTGCCAACTTTGTCATTTGGACCTACAAACACACGAAAATAGCTTAAATCATTATAATAAACACAAACTAACTACGAAAACGCAAGAAAACAAGCTAACTAAGTCGCATAAATATGCTCCTATCACATAGCTCAATTATCGTAGGCTTAGGTTCATAATCACCGTTTCTTTAATTAATTAACGCTTTAACTAATTAAACTTGAATGCAACACTGTCATTTGGTTTTTGTATCCATAGAATTGATTTAGATGGAGCTAAATGAAATGAAAATCCAATTCTCATTTAAAGATACAAAACTATTTTATTCTAAACTAATTTGGGCCAAAATGCAATAACCTCAACTTTTTGGGCTATATTGCAAAACACAAAACTTTTGAGGTCACTTTGTAAAAACACAAAAGTCCACTACTTCATGTAATTACAACTAGAACCCAAAAATTTCAACAAATGCAAAAACTTCATTAAAGGAGCAAAACAATTTGTCCTTTAGTGTTTTTAGGCATTTACGTAAAAACGTAAACTTTCGGGTCAAAGTGCAAATACACAAAAGTATCAAAACTTTATGTAATTGCATAAAAGCTCCAAAAGTACCCTACTTTAATAGGGTGGCCGGTCATGGTTGTAAGATCCCACATCGCCTAGGGGTGAGGAACCTGTAAGCCTTATATGTATATTTCCATCTCTACTTAGCCCGATGCCTTTCGGGAGACCATTGGCTTCGGGTTCCATCGGAACTTCGAAGTTAAGCGAGTTCGGGCGAGGGCATTTTCAGGATGGGTGACCCACTGGGAAGTTCTCGTGTGAGTTCCCAGAAACAAAACCGTGAGGGCGTGGTCAGGGCTCAAAGCGGACAATATTGTGCTACGGCGGAGTCGAGCCCGGGATGTGGCAATGGTAGTGTGAGGGAGTGATTTTTGATGAAAGACAAAGTCAAGTAAGTTGAAAAATAGGTAAGGTGTTGAAAGAAAATAGGTATGAGTGTGAAAGAAAAGTACACACCAACTATGACTAACATAATTTCAAACACTCAACCTTCCCATCACTTTTTTTTTTTTTTTTTTAAATGTCTTGTTGATTGAAAAGTCACACCAACCAACACAAAACAAAGACTTTATGTAATCAACCAAAACTTTGAATCAAATCACCAAACTTTTTGTTCTGGGTATAAACAAAGCAAGAACATTGAAGAACATCCATGAAAACCCATAAGAGCTCCATGAATGTTTTCACTCAATAAAACTCAAATTTTAACTACTCAAAAGGGGGTTAACATCCTAGGGTACTTAGGGGTTCCAAAAGTCACTTTAAAACAGTTTTAACAAGACAAACATGAACCCAAAAATTCACCCTTTGGATTTGGCCGAATTTCCCCATAAACATGGCACCAAATTTTAGCTCCAAAATTCATGCTCATATGAACTACATCTACAACATTCGAGATGGCAAATTTTCTAGCAAAATTTACATTCAAAGAAGCAAGAATAAAGCTTGTAACAATTACAACATTCAAATCAAAGACTATGAACTACAAACATAAAAGGATTCACCAACTACTAGACCTAGGCTCTGATACCACTTGAAGGAAATATTTGTGAAAACAAGTTCATTTGAGCAACATCTACAACATGCAATTAACAATTAAAGGCGGAATCATGCTTGTATGTACTCAAAAACAAAACTTTACCCATGAAATTCAAAGCCTAGTAGTTATGGTGAACCAAGACTCAACTCAAAACAAAGTGACTTGAGAAATCTTATACCTTTATTGATTCCTCTTTGCATAAGCAAAGGCTAATCACCCAAGAGAGAGGGCCTTCATTCCTTACTTCTTAGCTCAATGGATTTCATAGAGGAGGATGGATGAATGGATTCTCCAAGTTCCCAAAATAGAGAACCTCTAAGTCTCCACACCAAGGAGAGCATTGATGAAGAGATGAGTAACCTAGGAAGAGATAGATGCTAGTAATCTCTTCCAAGGTGGCAAGCCTCCTAGAGAGTCAAGAGAGCTTTGTGTTCTCATCTTTTCTCCAAAGAAAACCCTAAAGATGAAATGGCTATGAAGTTGTCTTTATACCACCTCGCAATGGAGTGGCAAACTTGCAATTAAACCAAGTTCACTACCTCTCACTCTTATGGCCGGCCATGTTGGGTTCTTTGGGCTTTGAGGCCCTTTGTGTTTCAAGTTGTCATACAACTTGAGTTAATGGGCTTGACATTCAAATCCCATTGGGCCCTGCGGCCCAAAACTAACCTGAGGTCTATAACGAACATATTCGTTTGATTAATTAACATATTAATTAATCCTAGCCATAAATAATTAAACCATTTAATTATCCTTACTCATCTCTGTTGTTTCTTCAATTTCTATCTTACTCAGTGTATGATCCATTAGGTTCCTTTTAGCGAGGCAGTAGGCGATTGTTACTCTTAACAATCGATTGTGAATTGAAACATACTTTCAATTCTCCCTTTAGCGATTACTCACCTTTAGGGCTTCCATAAACCATGAATGACACCTAGCAGTATGTCATGGATACCCAAGCTAATCAAAAGAGGTGGAGAACCTATTCAGTTTAGGATTACAATGCAATACGGGCTTTCTCTAATACAATACTCTTGACCACATTGTTTGGTTTGATAGTTTATGCATGTCTATTATCCAATGTGATTCTCTTACTTATATGATTACCTTGAATGTGATTTGGAACGACTTCCTAAATCTCATTCATACTCTAGCCAGAGATTCTTAATCATATCATAGAGTATTCTTCCTCAAACGGTTTGAAGGTTAGAGATCCCTTGTTGCGCATTCACTTGCCTCCATGGCTAAGTGGCTTAACCCCAACTATGCCGTGGACATCCTCTGATGGAGTAACTTTGACATAGTCAAAGATCAAGGACCTAACCATAAGACAACTATGATGCCTCAGGTTAAATGACTACTTTGCATTATCTCAACCATGAGTTCTCATGTGACATGAGTATGAGAACTCTCGTTGATCGTGTTCAGTGGACTCATTCTCTATTGAGCACCTACATGCTTGTCTTGGTGTCAGTCACACCAATGAGTCGAGACCAGTCACTCTCTCAAAGAGAAGACATAGCCCAATTAGCAATGCCCAATCGGCAATCCTATGATCAGGAACATTTAGGATATGTATAAGAAAGATAATGGTCTCTTGAATCTAACTTCTTTAGATCACATTCTCCCAATTACATATTCATTGGACTTATCGTTTAAGCATATAACATTTATATGAGACAGCTTAAAACAATAATCTTTGCCCTTTATATTAAACTAGATGAGTTTAACATGTGAAATGTTCGTAAAGTAGCATTATATGATTGGTTTTAGGGCACATTTCTAACACCCATTCCAGCTGAATTGGACTGAGAAAGAAAAGGTCCAGGTCGTAGGGCCTAGCGTCTAGGCTTCTGCGGTCTTGGGTCCGTGGCTGGTTGATCCTTGGGCCATGGGCCTGGTGCGCTGCTATTTTTTTTTTTTTTTGTGCAGCCGTCTAATGATTATTCCTTTCATCTTTGTATAGTTTCTTCAAGCATGTCTTCTTGAAGCCACAAGAGTGATGATGGTGTGCCGCCGTTGTATAGTAAGGGGGGTTTTTAAAGTAAAGCAGGCTACTTCAAGGCTGCTCCCTTCAAAATTAATTCCGATGTTTTGTTCTGAGATTTCCTTGAAGCATATAAGCACACCATTCCGTCTGGGGTGCGTGAGAAGAGTGTCAAGGAGGGGAGCAGTCGTGAGCCATCAAGTCTCACCTCTACTACTTCGTGTTAGGATTTACTTTTTCCCATGTCGTGTTTCTTCTAAGAAGTGCTTTGCTCTATGAAGTGAGCCATGTAGGCAGTGCTGAAGCCAACTTGTAGCGTTGTCAACGATCATATTTTTGTACTAACTCCTTAGTGTCTTAATGCATAGTAGGCCACTAGTAGATTGTGTTTAGAGCCTTCAGTGCTAAGTCTTTTGCCATTCAGAGGCCTGTTAATAGGGCTTTGTACTTTACTTCATTGTTGGATGCTTTGAAGCCTAGAGTGATCGCCTACTTAAGCATCGAACTGTTTGGGGTGACAATGACCACTTTTGCTCCCGAGCACTTGTAGTTGGATGCGCCGTCAATGTGCAAATGGAACAAGTCTCCATCAGGTGAGGCATGCGTGGCTATGGTGTCCTCGGTTACCTCTGGGGTGTCATTAGGCTGCACTACGTCGCCTAGGCTAGGTGTGAATTCTACTACGAAGTCCGCCAATGCTTGGGCCTTTATAGCCGTGCGAGGTTGATAAACTAAGCCGTATTGGCCAAGTTCCAACGCCCATTTGATTACTCGTTGAGAAGCGTCTGGATCATGTATGATTGATCGTAAAGGATACTGAGTCATGACGATAACTGTATGAGCTTAAAAATATGGTCTGAGCTTTCGAGCCACAACAACTAGCGCCAAAATCAATTTCTCGATCTTCGAATATCTGGTTTTTGCATCGAGAAAAGCTTTAGAAGTGCATAATACCGGCAGTTGGCCCCCCAGCTTTCCTCTTATAAGGGCAGAGCTCACTACTACTTCTGAAACTGCCAAGTAGATGTATAAGTCCTCCTCTATTTCCAGAAGGGAGGTGATGTGAGATACTTCTTCAGGTCTTGGAAATCTTTTTCCCATTCGCCATCCGATTTATCTCGTTGTGCCATCTTGATTGCTTTGAAAAAAAGGCTTCCATCGATCGATGGATCCTGAGAGTAAGTGGTTGAGCTCGGCTGCTCGTCCGGTTAAGCTTTGGATCTCTTTCGAGGTGGTTGGAGACTTCATCTCTAAGATTGCTCAAATTTTCTTAGGATGTGCTTCAATTCCTCATTGGGTCACAAGGTACCCTAAGAATATGTCTAAAGATACTCCAAACGTGCATTTTTTGGGATTGAGCATCATCTTGTACTTTCTAAAGATGTTGAAAGTTTATGCCAAGTTGCTGATGTCGTTTGATCACTACTTACCCTTCACCATGATGTCTTCAAAGTAGACCTCTATGGTTACTTCAATTTGCTTCTTGAACATCATGTTTACTAGTCGTTGGTAAGTAAATCTCGCGTTCTTGAGGCCAAAAGGCATGACTTTGTAGCAGTAGGTGCCTCACTCGATCACGAACCTGGTTTTCTCCTTGTTGGGCTCGTGCATGGTTATTTAGTTATAGCCGGAGTATGTGTCCAAGAAACTGATCAGCTGGTTCCTGAAAGTTAAATATATCAGTAGATCGATTAGGGGAACTGGATAAGGATCATTAAAGCATGCTTTGTTGAGGTCGGTGTAGTCTACGCAAACCCTCCATTTGCCATTCTCTTTCTTCATGACTAGCACGATGTTAGCGAGCTATGCTAAGTGTGCTACCTCATCTATGAAATCGGCCTTCAATAGCTTGTCGATTTCCGATTCAATGATCACCACTCGTTCGGGTGCAAAATGTCTTCTATTTTGGATCACTAGTTTGGCAGCGGGGTCGACGTGTATCTTGTGGCAAGCTATCTTGGGGTTGATGTCGGGCATGTCGAAAGGTGACCATGAGAAGATGTCACAATTTTCCCTAAGGAAAGTCGTGAGTTCCTCTTTTTCCTTCGAGCTCAGACGTGAGCCGATTCTAGCAGTTTTCTCCTGCTTCTAGGGATCAAGAATGATGTGCTCGACATGTTTTTTGGGTTTTCATCCCATCTCGTTTATTGGCGCGTTGATTTGGACACCATATTCTCGATCTGTTTGTTGTAATTGCTATTTGGTAGCTTCTTTGTCCCTTTGGACCTCAGTAGCCTTTACTGGGTAAAGGTCTTCTTCTTTGACTCCTTCAGTACTTGCACAATGCATAGTCGAGATGTGGCCTGGTCAGACTTGATTTCTCCAATTCCTCTTCCCGGGATATGGAATCAGATTTTTTGATACTGGATGGAGGATACGGCATCCATCTTTATCAACCAAGGTCGCCCTAGAATCCCAATGTAGGGAGACAGGTCATTTACTATCGTGAACATCGTCTTTGAGACAACTGGTGGTGTTCTCACATCAAGTGTAATGTCGCTGATGACAGTTAAGATGTATCCATTGAATCTGGTGAGTACCTCCACTCGGCGTATGATTGTGCTTTCTAAGCCCATCTTTTGAATTACTGAGAGTTGAAATAGGTTGACTGCACTTCCGTTGCCAACCATCATTCTGTCGACTATAGCGTGGGCTAGTTGGATAGATATCACTAGTGTGTTGTCATGTAGGAAGTCGACGCCTTCAGCATCCTGCTCGTTGAAGCCAATGATGGGTCCATGTTAGGTGTTGGCTGCTTGGACCTGAGAGCAATAGAGCATGTTGGATCTTCCTCATTTTAGAGTTATTGGTGGTCTCCAAGTGCTCGGATTCGGCGAAGATGCCATGGATCTGAACTGTCTTGGTTGGTGGATCTTCGTTAGCATCTGCATTTCTTCTAGGATGCGCATCTGGCTTGTCTAAGTATCTGTTGACCTTACCTTCTTTCACCAGCTTCTCTAGGTAGTTCCTCCAAGTGTAGCAATCGTCGGCTGTATGACTAGGACCTCGATGGAATGTGCAGCACTTGGTGTGGTCCAACTTGGAGGCATATCCCTTTCATTGCTTCAGCAGCTTGAACCATGGTTCGCTCTTGATGTTGCGGTAGGGCTACATCGAGTCCTCCATCATTTGATTCGGATCTTTAAACGTAGGAAGTTTTGTTTGTCATGGTTTCCGAATTTCTAGTCATTGTACTTTTCTTTTACATTTATTCAAAGAACTTTATAAAAAAATTCTAGGAATAAGAAAGTACGAAAAATATACGAATGAACGAGAAATGAGAAACTTTGAATGCGAGAGTCTTCTTCGAGCGTGTGAATCAAACTCTCAATGAAAGCACCAATTTGTGGATGCAAATTTCCGCCATCTTCTCCTTTGACGAAAATGCACTTGCAAAATAATAACACCTAAGATTAAGGCCAAAAGCCTCACACGCCCACGATGATTTTTTTTTTGCGGGGGGGGCTTTGGCTGAAAAATCTCTCATGCCAAAGTTAGAATTCTGAAAATAATGTGTTTAGGAGTTTGTGAGTAGCAAATGGCTTGTCTTTTTAGTAAGATAATAGGGCTATTTATAGGAGAATGGCCAGCCATATTTGGAGTATAGTGGCCGGCCATATATGGTGTAATTGGGTGAATAATTGCAAGATATTATGTGAAATAATATCTTGCAATTAACATGTCAATTAATCCTAAATTAAATAGGAAATTTGGGAGTTACCTTTTGAATATCTTGCAATTAACATGATAATTATATGTGCGTGGGAATCCTGGTGTGCCTCGGTGGTAATTTTGTCCTTTTAAGCCAAAAGTTCATGTGTCACCTCCATAATTTTCTTGATTATTTTTGGCTCCACAGTAGGTCTTCCTAACAATTTGACCAAAAGAAATAAAGAGTGATAATTACAACTTAAGAACTATCTAAAATTTAAGATGTCAAAGTTCTGCCACAACCCAATTCTCACTCAAAGACAATAAAACTAGGGTTTAATTTTGTTTATTTAACAAATGATTCAAGAGATCGAGTGATAGCTTGATATGCTTTGTGTGCTTCGGAATATTGTATAAGTTGAATTAAAGTAGCTTGTAGTGAAGGCGTTGTAAACGTGTTTATCATGACATTGGGATTAGGGTTTTGATGAACAAGTTATATCCTCAGTAATTTTTAACCGGATTTGTCTGCAATACGAGTAAGAGGAACTCTTGTTCGGGAACTTGAGCGTGACTTTATCTGTCATAAATCTCGTTGTTTGCTTGCTTCCTCCTTACTTAACATAGGCCGATTCACATCATTTTTATACACTCCATTTAGGCTCTTAGATTAAACCCATTTTGATGGTTACGATTGCATTGATTCGTTGACTATTTTCAAATAAAAAGGGAAATTATAAATCTGGAATAATGTTGTAGTCCTATTAGAATAGGAATGTGATTGTGTAAATCCTAGTAGATATGAGAATGTATCTTATATTCCTATTAGGAGTTGATTACCTATTAAATGTTGTAATCCTAAAAGGGTAAGGAATTAACCTTCCCTACTACTATAAATAAACGCACAATGCGGTGGAATAGAACACACCTCACAATTACACATCTCCCTCTTTCTCTCTACTATTGTCGCACCCCTCTCTCTATAGCCTCCATGATTGTTTAGTAAATTATGCCTACAACACGTTATCAGCACCCTCTTACCGCTGCACTAAAGAGAGTTTGATATTCAATCAGGGGAGTATTACGTCTTAATCATTGTTTTCATGATTAATTTAATTATTTTATTGAATTGATCTACATGCTATTGATTCAATCTAATTTTTCTATGTTGAACGTGATACAACGCACTGGAGATGCAATTCCGACTTTCAAAGAGGAATCTTCCACAAATTCAAAGGCTTTTGTAATTTTCTACCAATCAGGTACGCTTAAAATAAAGGAAGATATTTGAAATGTCCACGAAGCATGAAAACATTCCCTATGATGCATGAACCCCTCTATGTTTATATTTTCCTTACGATATATGTATATATATTGTAGACGTTCATATATTTGTCAATATATATATTTGTTTCATGCATTACGCAATTATATTACTATGTGGAATTTGTGAGTCAATGTATATAAAATAAATTAGAAGCAAATCTAGGGTTTGTAAAACCCTACCCATGTCAGAAAAAAAAAGGGAATATTGGACATGGTTCGACACACCCACTGCACCACCACTGTGCACCACCTCAGATGGATCACAGCAGCCCATTAGGCTTGGTGTCCTTGCAGCACTGCCAGGCCTTGGCCTGGATTGGATGATACTGTGGGCCTGAAGACCCAAGACTTGACCCGCATGCCTGTAGCCATGCTGGGATTTCATCCCACTAGCATCGGTCTACATGCCGCAGCCTTCTTGGTTGTTGGCCTTGTGACACAACCTATTGGACTCGGCCCCAGCCTTGGCTGGGCCTCGTGTGACCCAAACCCGCAAGCTAGCTTTGCTGGGTTTGCCAGCAGCTGATGCTGCTGGGCTTACCCATTCGGCCCTTGGCCTGAAGACCACCCCATTCGGCCTTTTGCAGCCGTACCCGACCCATTTGCTCACGGCACCTAGCCCAATTTTTTCGGCTATGGTATTTTCGACCCAACGCTATTCTTTTAGCATTATTTTACATCTACAATCGACCCATTATGGCCTGATTTATTGAATTAATTAAAAGTAACTTGCAACCATTAATTTGATAATGAATCCAAAATTATTAACCTGAAGATCACTTTTGGACATTAACGATTCAATAATTTATTTTTATACTTTGAACCGTTGACACATTTTCGTAGTCCCGAATCGCTCACACTTGAGTTCTTGAAGCACCTCAAATCAACTACACTTAAATCAGCATATTGCATTCTGTGTTCTTGTAGGAACCTCTCTTTTATGAACTAAACGTTCATAAACTAAATTGAACTTATAGTTTCAAATTTAGTGCCTTTGAAACCCGAAGTTTTCATAAAACAAATACACCCATGAAAACCCGACGTATTTCATGAAAACTATGTCTTAGAACTCGAATGTTCTAATTTTGATGCTTATGGATGATTCATTCCCATAGCACCAATCACAATCTAGTTCCCTCCATTCAGTGGATTGTCGTACCGTAATAAGTTCGATTTTCCTGATTTGGACGTTTCTAATATAAACCACTTTATATGGGTACATGACTTGAATCTCTACCTGACTATCAAGAAGCTGAGAAACTATTGAAGCCAACAATGGCAAGGAAGGGCTGAATAAGCCTCCGCCATGATCTTCATTCAAAGACTTGTGCCCGAAGAATTACAAATGGAAATACCTCCCGAACGAGGATTCCATGGCTCTTTGGCTCTCTTCTATGGACCGTTTAATCATGAAAGACATTGCCTGAAGCACACCATGATTACGTCCATGAATGAGTACAATTCTGAAGTTTATAAATTCGATCGAATTTCGACTGGAGAATACTTTTTCTCGTCCTTCCTTATTTCTAACTCGCTCCTAAAGCAACAAGTGTAGAAAGCGGAACTTTACCAAATTCTTGGATCTGATTGCTACCACAAACATATGGTAGAGTTAAGGTCTGCCAAGGTGTGGCATAAGACCTAAAACTTCAAGAATAAAGGATAGTATTCTCAAACCTTAACCATGCAGAATCTACTTCCGTCTTGATGGGTTAGATCATTGGTTATGCACCTGTTCGTACCCCTACCAATGTTGTTAAGGAGTACCATTCTAGTAGTCAATATGTGAGACTAATTTTGCTCTACCGAACATCGTTGGAAGAGCAAAATTTTGACATGGATGGCCTTGTTGGTCGAATCCCCTTAGTAAACCATTTACTTTGTGAACATTTTTCTATGTTCTTGGATTCAAGTTTGGTGTATGTTTTACTCATGGATAATCTTATTGATATTGTCCTCAAATATGAGTTAATTGAATCATGTTTCTTAATACATGTGACCGATTCAATTAAACACGTGATTAGGTAGGAATGTGGGAAAGTCAGTTCTCTGGATGAATATGATACTACGCACACTAACTTTACACCTAAATCACATCTTAACAACGCCTTCAGGTCTATCCAACCTGATTAAGAGCATTGGCACGCTCCTCATTGTATGAATGGTACCGAATTACAATTTAAGGGACCTTAAATTCCCACAGTCGTTGAGTTTTTAAGGATATTCAAGAGAACAATGATCATAAATGAAACCACCGAAGAAAATATAGTGGAATATCTTTGCACCACCTCCAAAAATGAGCATACAGCTTTGATTTGGGGCCAATGGGTTGTCTCTCAACTAGGAACACACCACATGTGGCCGGCCTGGAGCCTGGTGATTGAGTAGTTTACTTGCTTTGGCACGACCATTTGGGACACTTAGGTCAAACAATGATGCTACGACGCATCTCCTTACCCGAAGTAAGGATCTTGTGCCTACAAGCACACTTTGCCATGCCTGCTTATTAAGGAAAATGATTTTCTATATCATTTCTCACAAAGATATGAAATCACCCTTTTTCACAGTGGATTCAAGGGAATATATGTGGACTAATCCAACCAAAATGCGGACCATATAAATACTTATGGTTTTGGTTAATGAATCGACAAACTGGTCACATGTTTGTCCACACACATTGCTGCTAAACCTCTAGGCCGACTAAGGGTTCACCACCCTACTTATCCCTTAAAGTCCAGGAGACTGGATAATGCCGGAGAGTTTTATTGACGATTTTTTATAAAGTATTGCATGTATTTTGGGTTTATAATTGAACATTGAATTCCTATGTTTACCCCATATAGCCTCGCCTAGCGATTATAAAACGCAATTTAAATGATCGCCCAAATTTTGGTGAACGTTCCAAGTTTTTGGTTTTTGCCTAGGGCTATGCAATCTTGTATGCAGTTATGTTGGTCCGCCTTGAGGCCCATTACCACCTAACCTTTTCGATGTTACAGTTGGTTACTAGGTACGAACCTGATAAATTTCGTATTTACACATTTAGGTGTGCATTCCATGTGCCAAGTTGCGCTACCGCAACGTACCAATATGGGTAATCAAAGAAGGATGTGAATCTTTGTCGATTATGATTCTCTTTCACCTTCGCTCTCTTAGAGCCCTTGCACGCGATCTCTTTACTGCTCATTTATGGGTTGTCACTTTAATGAGACAGTTTTCCCGCCGTTAGGGGGAGATAAGAATGTCAACGTTCCTATAGAATGAAGCGAAGTTGCGTGGATGTTGCCCATTATGTCTCATCTCGATCCCCATACCGCACAAGTGTGATAAGCAAGTGCGATGAATTATAGCTTTCAGATTGTTGCTCCAGATGCATTCTTCGGATCTAGTTAAAGTGATGAGATCATATACCAGCTGCAAACATGCCAGCAAGGATAGACGTACTTAACGAACGTCGAGTCAACATCCTTGGAGGATGTGCCACCCCTGTTGGACGGTCTAGTACACTGGCGGATAGCCAATCAATTTGTCTTGGCCTAGAGCACGACAGTGTTGGAAATGTGCCCTAAAGCCAATCATATGATGATACTTTACGGACATTTCACATGTTAAACTAATTTAGTTTACATATAAAGGGCAAATATTATTGTTTGAGCCGTCTCATATAAATGTTATATGCTTAAACGATAAAGTCCAAGGAATATGTGATTGGGAGAATACGATCTAAAGAAGTTAGATTCATGAGACCATTCTTTCGTAGACACATCCTAAATGTTCCTGATCATAGGATTGCCAATTGGGCATTGACAGTCCGTTAAGATCAGTACGTACTGTGTCTTCTCTCAGGGAGAGTGACTAGTCTCGAGTCATTGGTGTGTGTGACATCAAGACAAGTACGTAGGTGCTCAATAGAGAATGAGTTCACTGAACACGATCAACGAAGAGTTCTCATATTCATGTCATATGAGAACTCATGGTTGGGATAATGCAAATTAGTCATTTGACCTGAGGCATCACAGTTGTCTTGTGGTTAAGTCCTTAATCTTTAATTATGTCCAAGTCACCCCATCGGGGTGTCCACGGCATCGTTGGGGTTAAGCCACTTAGTCATGGAGGCAAGTGAATGCGCAACAAGGGATCTCTAACCTTCAAACCGTTTGAGGGAGAATACTCTATGATATGATTAAGAATCTTTGGCCAAAGTATGAATGAGATTTAGGAATGCGTTCCAAATCACATTCAAGGTAATCATATAAGCAAACGAATCACATTGGATAGTAGACATGAATAAATAAACTATCAAAACAAACAATGTGGTCAAGAGTATTAGATTAGAGAAAGACCGTATTGCATTTGTAATCCTAAACTGAATAGGTTATCCACCTCTTCTGATTAGCTTGGGTAACCATGATATGCTGCTAGGTGTCACTCATGGTTTGTGGAAGCCCTAAACGTGTGTAATCACTAAAGGGAGAATTGAAAGTAAGTTTCAATTCACAATCAATGTGAAATGGTTTTAATCGCCCACTGCCTCGCTAAAAGGAACCTAATGGATCGTACACCGTGTAAGGTGAAGATTGAAGAAACAATGGAGATGAGTAAGAATAATTAAATGGTTTAATTATTTATGGCAAGGATTAATTAATATGTTAATTAATCAAACGAATAAGTTCGTTAAAGACCTCGGGATAGTTTTTGGACCTTAAGGCCCAATGGGCTTCGAACGTCAAGCCCATTGACTTAAGTTGTATGACAACTTAATGACTAAATATTCACAAAGGCCCAAACAACCCAAATACACCCTAAGGCCGGCCATATTGTTAAGGGTAGTGAACTTGGACTTATTTACAAGTTTGCCACTCAAATGAATAAAGGTATAAATATGACTTTATAGCCAAAATTTATTTAGGGTTTCTTTTGGAGAAAATTGGAGAGAACAAGTCTCTCCATTTCTCTCTAAAGAGGCCGGCCCCTTGGAGGGTGCTTCTAGCAATCCCACTACTCCAAGGTCACTCATTTCTTCTCCAATCTAACCTTGGTGAAGAGACTTAGAGGTTCTCAATTTTGGGAACTTGGAGAAACCTTTTCATCCATCCAAATCCATAGATTTAAGATGCAAGGAATGAAGGCCCTCTCTTTGGGTGATTAGCCTTTGCTTATGCAAAGAGGAATCTACAAAGGTATAAATTTCAACTCACTTTGTTTTGAGTTGATTAATGGTTCACCAATCTACTAGGCTTTGAATTTCATGGGTAATGTTTTGTTTTTGAATGCATGCAAGCATGATTCCGCCTTTTAATTGTTAATTGCATGCTATAGATGTTATTCAAATGAACATGTTTTCACAAAATCATCCTTCAAGTGGTATCAGAGCCTAGGTCTAGTAGTTGGTGAATCCTTTTGGGTTTTGTAGTTCATAGTTTGTGATTTAAAAGTTGTAATATGTTACAAGCTTTATTCTTGCTTTTTTGAATGTAAATTTTGTTTGAAAATTTGCCATCACAAATGTTGTAGATGTAGTTCATATGAGCATGAATATTGGAGCTAAAATTTGGTGCCATGACTTTGGGGATTTTCGGCCAAATACAAAGGGTGAATTTTGGGTTCTTGTTTGACTTGTTAAAAGTGTTTTCAAGTAACTTTTGGAACCCCTATGTACCCTAGTTTGGTTATATGTTATTTCCCTAAAGTTAAAATGGTTTTTGGATGTTTTTGGATGAAAAAAAGTTCATGGAAAATTTTTGGGTTTTTCATGAATGTTCTTCATTGTTCTTGACATTTTTGCCAAGAACAAAAAGGTTTGTGTTTTGATTCAAAGTTTTGATTTATTTCATAAAGTTTATGTTTTATGCATTTTCAAATGTTTAAATGTTTTAGATATTTGTTTAAATGGCAATAGAAATAATGGTGGGTGTGAAAGGATTAATTCCCTTTCACACACACCACTTGTGCACTTGCATGCTTTATGTCAAAACTCACAAATCAACACACACATCACTCCATCTCTTCTTCCAAAACCGGCCCTCCCTCAAGTGGGAGTACTTTTGGGTCTTTTATGCAATTATATAAAGTTTTGATACTTTTGTGTATTTGCACTTTGGCCCAAAAGTTTACGTTTTTACGTTTAGGTCCAAAAACGCTAAAGGACAAATTGTTTTGTTCCTTTAATGAAGTTTTTGCATTATTAAAATTTTGGGTTCTAGTTGTAATTGCATGAAGTAGTGGACTTTTGGGCTTTTACAAAGTGACCCCAAAAGTTTTGAAATATAGCCCAAAAGTTGTGGTTATTGCATATTGGCCCAAATTAGGTTGAGAACAAAATGGTTTTGTTTCTTTAAATGAGAATTGGATTTTCATTTCATTTAGCTCCATTTAAATCAATTTTATGGATACAAAAAAAAACCAAATGAAAAATGTTGTATTCGATTTAATTAGTTAAAGTGTTAATTAATTAAAGGGTGATTATGAACCTAAGCCTACGATAATTGAGCTATGTGAAAGGCCGTTTCAAATTTGTTTGAACCATGGGAATGTGTAGATTAATTTTGGTTGTAATTTGATTTGATCAAATGTTGTAAAAGAGCATAAGCTCTTCTTTACTTTAAAGTAATTTATTTTGATCAATTGTTGTAAAAGAGCATAAGCTCTTCTTTACTTTAAAGTACTCATTTTCTTGTTTTATTTGATATGCATGAAAATGGAGTAGAGGGTCCAACGCCCCTAGGAACAACACGCCTTAATGTGATTAAACGCGTAACTAAAATCAATCACCATCCCTAGTCCGAGATTCAACACTAGGCTCGTGTTGAATCTAAACAAAGGTTCATAGTCATCCTAAGGCCCTAAGGCAACTATATAGTCCATTAAATGAATGCAAACCTTATGTTAGTAGTATCATATACTCTTGCTTTAAAAACCGTTTTATAAGCATAGTGGGAGTATTATATACAACTAAATCCAATGGACCAATAGTTGTAATAGGACCAAAATTGTTTTAATAGAGATTAAAATGTATATTTATATGTGATGAGACCTAAAACCCTCAACCAAACGATTATTAAGTTGATAAGCGTGAGAGTGCTTGGAACACTCTTTCGTAGGCCTTCTACCGTGGTGGGCTCCAATCGTTTATGACTTGTACACCGGCTTCACCCTATCATGGGGGAGTACAAAGTGCATGCTTATACTCAGGAGGAATCCATAAACATATGATGAGGTTGGTGTAGGCAACGAGGATAGCCAATATCATATCATTGTGAGGCTATTCTTGAACCCCTTCACGAACTAAGCATGGTGGGAATGACTTAACTAAGTGCAATGGAGCCAATATCATATCATTGTGAGGTGACATTCTCTAGAGGCCAAATAAGATGGGTACTTGCAAGAGGTTGTTGCAAATGAGTAAGCGTACTCTCTCATTATTATTAATGCTAGCCAATATCATATCATTGTGAGGTGGGCTTGGTATTAGTGAGTCTCCCATACCCTACTAAGAGTTTCCTCCAAAACTCTCGAATTCCAATGAGGGATATGGAATTTGCCAAAAATAGTGGGTGGTGCTATTTGATTTAAAGACCCGAATCAAATGGCTTAAAATCAATCAATTTATATTCGTTATGTATTTGTTTACCAATATATTTGCAAACGCTATCCAACACTTGACAAATAAAAACCGAATGTTTTAGTTTCCGGACTTGGTACCACAATCCCAAAGAATGTCTTAAAAGGATTGGATATGTACCTAAGTAGTCTCATCCTCACAATCTTCCTATAGGTAATGTATCATTGGAAGAACATGTTAGAAAAGTCTATCATGAAGATGACAACACAAACAACCAATGCTTAATCCTTTGTTAAATGAACAAAGGAACTTACGAAGATTAGCATAAAGAAAAGGACACTTTTAGTGTTATTAGTTCTTCACTTACAAATTGTTGTATGAAGAAATAATGAGTTGTTTTGAACAACCCTTAGTCAATGCAAACACTTAGTGCTTGTTTCTTTGTTAAATGAACAAAGAACTTAAGAAGAAAGCACAAAGGCATGGACACTTTATGTGCCATGATTATTCACTTACAAATTGTTGTATGAAGAAATGAGAGTTGCCTTGAACAACTCTTGAAAGTTTGTAATTATGTTTAGAACATAATGGTTGGTTGACAAAAATAGTCCATTAACATGGACTTATGATGATTTTGAATCATTGAGTGTTGAAGTGATAAAACACTTAACGAGACGGAAACTAGGCAAGGACTTCACCTTTGTGTCCCTATCCTTATAGTTCACTAAGTTTATTGTAAACTATGTAGTGAACAATAAACCACATGCTCTCCAAAATGTTTGATGTGTATAACACAATTGAAATAAGTTTCAAGAGAGATAGTGGGAGTTTAGGGACCATGACTATTGTAGTCAAAGGAGAAGTCAAATGAAGAAGATAAATAACTCCAAGGGAACAAACTTTCTTTATGAAAGGATGGACATTGGAAGGGGTATTTGCAAGAAATGTCTTGCAAGTGTCAAGAACACACATTTCGAAGGTGTTGTAAATTGTTCTTGAATAGTTCAAAACAGTTGGTTCTTCTACTTGAATGTTTGATTCCGTATTAGTAACTATGTTTTACAACCGTTGTAAAAGTGTGACTAATAAGAAGTAGAAGATTTATGAGTGAAGAGAAAGTACTTCACATTCGGAAAGTGAATCTCATATAGATCTCTACGAAAGCAGATGGTACTTACTTCCTCATATGAACTACCAAAGAATTGGAAAAACCAAAGATTGTCTTTACATTCCAATTTTAAGGAACTAAATTCCGTCACTATAGTAGAGATGGATGAATGTTTTGTTTGACAAAACATTGTTCTTTATTAATCAATGATTGGATTATAGTAATCTAATTGATTATCTCTATAGTAGAGATGATATGGTAGTGTTAACTGTTTAGAATACAACGATGCTTAAACCCAAAAGGTTGCAAGGTAGTGACTAATCCCAACTAAAGTTGTGATACCTCTAGAAACATAAATTACGAGTTAGTCATAGATGGATACTATGGATCGTTAGATCCGGATCCAATGCCTTCTTGTTAAAATTGTATAGAGGCAAAATGTTTGAATCTTTATTCTTTTGGAAAGAATAAAGAATCACAAAGTTGTTGAGGTTAATTCACTTAGATGTTAGTGGCACTTGTCCACAACATAATACTACTCATGTTGTATGACATTCACCGAAGATCACCCTCAGTTGGACTATAGTTTATTTTAAACAAACACAAGTCCGAATACTTTGCAAAAGGTTTCAAGGAATTCAAGAAATGTAAGTTGATGAGTAAGACGTCTAAAGTATTTACATCCTTAGATTTGATCCAAGGAATGGTAACACTTTAGAATAGTTTTCTTGAAAGATATCAAGGAAAGAAGCATCATAAGATAATGGATTTCTCCATAAGGAGAAGAACGAACTTGAATAAGATTTAGTTCGTTGGACATTATCAATTACCCATATATAGGATATATATATGCTTCTAAGACAATATGATTGTCAATTAGAAGATCTTCCAAAGTTTTCATGACTCCATAGGATGTAGTTAGAAAGAAAGACAAGTCTTAATTGTATTAAGATTTGGGGTTGTGTGCCAATATGCAATATTTGTTTAAGAATTATCTTATGGATATCCTTAAAATAACCTTTGGATATCACTTCTATAAACCAACTAACAAATGTTGTTTGTTGGGTAGTTCATTGTAATCCTACAATATGATTTGCCTAAGATAGAGCAATGAACGAAAGATAGAACTCAAAGAATGGGTTCTTTGAGAAACAAGATATTAATCAACAAATATAACAACCTAGTTCCTATACCACAAGCTCCAAGGTAGTCGAGAATGATTTATAAACCGTCTCAGTTGAATGGTTTGAACTTTATGACTATGTCATAGAGTTGCACCTCTTAAATCGAAAGAAATAAGAATGAAAATCCTTATGACTACATTGAGTGTATATATGATATATACTCAAGGAAATGGTAAAGTACCATTTGACTCGAAATAATGAAACCTTCATAGCTAATTGGTAGCTTAAGGTGACTACAATCAAAGAGAATGGTTGACTTTGAAGGAACCATTTTTGACGTAGTCTTAGTTTCAATTAATTCGAAGATTGCTAGCTACAACTAAATGGTGATTCAATGTTTGGACATAGTTTGGGTTTCCGAAACCATTATTAAGATAGTCTTAATAATATATGTCTAAAACTATGAATCACAAGACATGTAAGTTGTAGAGATCCATCCATCATGAATCTTAAACAAGCTAGTGGGAGCCATAAGCGTCTTATGAGAGAAAGATCAAATCGTTTGATTTCTCATAAAGATGTAAATGAATCTTTTGTTTACTAGGTTTACAAAAGATTAGTGGGAGTTAATCATATTCCTAAATTTGTATATATATATATAAATATATATATGATATATATGAATATGTATATTATATATTAATTTTGGAAATGGAAAGAATACTTCTTCGTTAAAGTTATGACTTTAAACATTCGTTAAAGTTATGACTTTAAACATTCTATAAAGATAGAGTGTATATGGGAGACATAGTCTAATATACATGGGATGGAAATCTATATTGATAGATTTCAAGACATAATTTGATTATATCAATCCCTAATAATAGATAAAAGATGCTAGGAAGTTTCTCATATGATGATAAACTTAAATTAGAAGGACAACTCTAGTGAGACTAAGAAGTTGCTCTTCTCAAAGGGAACGTACCCTTTGACTCCCAAAGAAATAATGCATCAATAGAATCCTTTATGCATACGCAAAAAGGTGATTTACGTATTTCATATTGTATGAAAAACGTTGATATGAATTGTACCTAGAAAGGTACAAGACGATATCAGTGCAAGCCCAGGATCAGAACCATGGCAACTGTCAAGTAAGTCCTTAAGTATTTAAGAAATACTAAAGGATAGATTCCTCAAAGAATGAGGAAGAATTAGAGTAACGTAAAGGAAGCGTAAATGTATTAGATTATGAATCTAATCCATCATTGAATGTTTCTTCATTATGAATGAAGAGATAGACAGATATCTCTTTATTATGACTAAAGAGATATTTGGATGGAAACATTAAAGTAATGACTTTAGTGTGTTCCATTATGAATGCAAAATATATTGCCATATAGAAGTTTACAACAATGTTGTTTGGATGGGAAAGTTCATTTATGAACTCTCTATTCGGTTCCAACCAGAAAGTGTATGACACTAATGGGGCGATAGCTCAAGCCAGGGAATCAAGGTCTCATCAAGGTCCGAACTCAAATGAGAGACAGAACCACATGATTGAGAATCATGTATAATGGTGACGTCGTTATTCTCAAGGTTGCTTCTATGGATAACATATAGATATCCATTGTCTAGGCCTACTACTCAGCCATTTATGAAATGACTACATAAGAGATATCATCATGATGACCAAGCTGATTGGCTCTAGTGCAAGTGCAAGTGGGAGATTGTTGGAAATGTGCCCTAAAGCCAATCATATGATGATACTTTACGGACATTTCACATGTTAAACTAATTTAGTTTACATATAAAGGGCAAAGATTATTGTTTGAGCCGTCTCATATAAATGTTATATGCTTAAACGATAAAGTCCAAGGAATATGTGATTGGGAGAATACGATCTAAAGAAGTTAGATTCATGAGACCATTCTTTCGTAGACACATCATAAATGTTCCTGATCATAGGATTGCCAATTGGGCATTGACAGTCCGTTAAGATCAGTACGTACTGTGTCTTCTCTCAGGGAGAGTGACTAGTCTCGAGTCATTGGTGTGTGTGACATCAAGACAAGTACGTAGGTGCTCAATAGAGAATGAGTTCACTGAACACGATCAACGAAGAGTTCTCATATTCATGTCATATGAGAACTCATGGTTGGGATAATGCAAATTAGTCCTTTGACCTGAGGCATCACAGTTGTCTTGTGGTTAAGTCCTTAATCTTTAATTATGTCCAAGTCACCCCATCGGGGTGTCCACGGCATCGTTGGGGTTAAGCCACTTAGTCATGGAGGCAAGTGAATGCGCAACAAGGGATCTCTAACCTTCAAACCGTTTGAGGGAGAATACTCTATGATATGATTAAGAATCTTTGGCCAAAGTATGAATGAGATTTAGGAATGCGTTCCAAATCACATTCAAGGTAATCATATAAGCAAACGAATCACATTGGATAGTAGACATGAATAAATAAACTATCAAACCAAACAATGTGGTCAAGAGTATTAGATTAGAGAAATACCGTATTGCATTTGTAATCCTAAACTGAATAGGTTCTCCACCTCTTCTGATTAGCTTGGGTAACCATGATATGCTGCTAGGTGTCACTCATGGTTTGTGGAAGCCCTAAACGTGTGTAATCACTAAAGGGAGAATTGAAAGTAAGTTTCAATTCACAATCGATGTGAAATGGTTTTACTCGCCCACTGCCTCGCTAAAAGGAACCTAATCGTACACCGTGTAAGGTGAAGATTGAAGAAACAATGGAGATGAGTAAGAATAATTAAATGGTTTAATTATTTATGGCAAGGATTAATTAATATGTTAATTAATCAAACGAATAAGTTCGTTAAAGACCTCGGGATAGTTTTTGGACCTTAAGGCCCAATGGGCTTCAAACGTCAAGCCCATTGACTTAAGTTGTATGACAACTTAATGACTAAATATTCACAAAGGCCCAAACAACCCAAATACACCCTAAGGCCAGCCATATTGTTAAGGGTAGTGAACTTGGACTTATTTACAAGTTTGCCACTCAAATGAATAAAGGTATAAATATGACTTTATAGCCAAAATTTATTTAGGGTTTCTTTTGGAGAAAATTGGAGAGAACAAGTCTCTCCATTTCTCTCTAAAGAGGCCGGCCCCTTGGAGGGTGCTTCTAGCAATCCCACTACTCCAAGGTCACTCATTTCTTCTCCAATCTAACTTTGGTGAAGAGACTTAGAGGTTCTCAATTTTGGGAACTTGGAGAAACCTTTTCATCCATCCAAATCCATAGATTTAAGATGCAAGGAATGAAGGCCCTCTCTTTGGGTGATTAGCCTTTGCTTATGCAAAGAGGAATCTACAAAAGTATAAATTTCAACTCACTTTGTTTTGAGTTGATTAATGGTTCACCAATCTACTAGGCTTTGAATTTCATGGGTAATGTTTTGTTTTTGAATGCATGCAAGCATGATTCCGCCTTTTAATTGTTAATTGCATGCTATAGATGTTATTCAAATGAACATGTTTTCACAAAATCATCCTTCAGACAGATCATTCGATTCATAGGATTCATTTCCCTAGAAGAGGAAAACACGGCACAAAAACAAATCCATACTTGATCGCTATCTCAAATCATTTCCATCTCATGAGATTAATCCGGATTACTCTCGAGACTTGAAGTTCTTGGTCCAGTATACTAGTTTGGGTGAGATAAATGGAATTGAAATGAGATTACCATCGATGATGCTTTCACTTATATGGTAACTACCAACATAAATGAAAAGCAACAATATCGAACTGTGTTTCGTTGATTAAGTGACAACGTAGAACTGATTGAACAACCAAAATTACAATCCATGTCAAATTCCTTACCAAAGTGTGTATTGGACCTGTCGTTCCTACATTGCCCAAGGTAACCCTGTTGTGTTACAAGTGGGAAATGAAACATTATGAGATGAATGAAATAGTGCGATATGATGCACGCGTTACGACATAAGGTTTCTCTCAAAATGTCATGTGATTAATAACAGCATTATGAAATGTGGTTAGTGTTTTTTCCATGGGGATATAGATACAGAGAGTTACATGTAAGTCCCGAAGAATTACATGGACTGGTTCAAATAGTTCCAAACCACAGAACACCCTCTTAACTTGTTTAAGGCGTTTACTTACAATCCGACGGATGTGGTATACCCGTCTACGTGATTATTTGATTAGTTAGGGATGAATTATGCCCTTGCGTGTTACACTATGAAGTATTATTCGGAATTGCTAAAGTTACAGTTTATGTCGTTAACATGAATCTCACTAAGACTCTAGAAGAGCTTAAGAAAACTGTCTCGCACCTGAAGATGGAATTTGAGATGAAGGATCTTAGGAAAACTCATTTATGCCTTGACCTGAAGTTCAAGCGTTGTTTTGACGGTACCTTGGTCTACCAGTTGAACTACACCCCGAATGTGTCACATTTGAGTATACCCTTACTCGTCCATACATTATATGCAAATGAGCCTCTTGAAAAGGTTATGGAATCCGAAATTCCATATCTGAGTTCAACTTTGTGCTTCGTTGTACTTAGCTTATTGTATTTAGACAGGACATCTCCTTTGCTGTTAATCTATTGGTAAAGATACAACAGCGCGCCTACACGCAACCACTGAATTGGTATTAAAGACGTACCTTGAAGGTACTACTAAGGCAAATCCCAATGCATCTCGAGTGGATCCAACCCCCCTGATCCTCGAAATGATGCTTACCTTGTTTGTTATGCTGACACAGGTTACTTATCAAACCCGCACAAGGCAAAATCCCCGAATGGTTATGTCTTTACCGTTAGGGATATCGCAATATCTTGGAGGTCCATGATATGACCTTAGTTGCGAAATCTTCGAATCGTTCCAAAACTCACCTCACTTCACTAAGCCACAACTGAGACATGGTTAGGAGTTCTTGTTGAGCGTATTCGAAGTACTTGGTTTTTTTCATCCATCGTTGAGTCCCAACGACGATCCATGAAGACTATGCCGGATGTATCAACCCGACCAAGCCATGATACATCAACGAAGTCAACGCCAAGACATATTGCGTCTACATCTACATCAGCAAAGCATTAAGAGATTGAAGTCATGCAAGCCGATCCCAGACAACCTTGCCGACCTCTACACGACATCACTGCCGAAGTCAACCTTCTAAAAGCTTGTCCGAGGAATTGGTATGCCTAACTATTCATATGCAATGCCTAACTACTCATTTGGAAGTTATGTCAAACTCAGGGGGAGTATCCAGAAGTGCACATTTTCCCAACGATTAGGAGCATTTTTCCCATTGGGTTTTTGCTACCTAACTGGGTTTTAACAAGGCACCCATCCTGGGCTGATCATACCCTTATAAGCTCTTCTACTTGCGTCCAAAAGACATATAGTTTTGACTTAATGCAACTTCTCACTTTTCTCCTTAGTCTATGAGTTTTTCTCCCACCTTGGATTTTACCATAGCGAGGTTTTGTGAGTTTTACTTTGTTATGCATTCTTCTGTTGATTTGAGACTCGCATTCGCTCATTGTGCCGATGACTTCATCAACTGTACTTGCTTCATCGCTGAAGACCTAATGCGCCATTTACTTGAGTATTTACACACTCAATGGGGAGTGTTGCAGTCCTATTAGAATAGGAATGTGATTGTGTAAATCCTAGTAGATATGGGAATGTATCTTATATTCTTATTAGGAGTTGATTACCTATTAAATGTTGTAATCATAAAAGGGTAAGGAATTAACCTTCCCTACTACTATGAATAAAGGCACAATAGGGTGGAATTGAACACACCTCACAATTACACATCTCCCTCTTTCTCTCTACTATTGTCGTACCCCTCTCTCTATGGCCTCCATGATTGTTCAGTAAATTATGCCTACAACATATGATAGTATTTTGATTTCTCTCTCCTCTTATCTCTTCAAATCCAAAAATAAAACTTTGCCTTCCTACATGCTCTTGCTGATGGTGTGGAGAAGAAAGAAGAAATAGGAAGAGAGTCGAAATGACATGGGATTCAACTTATTTGATTCATGGAGTTCTTGTAATCTCTTATCTTATTTTCTTTTCTAATATATCTTTAGCCATTTGAGGACAAATAAAAGATCAGATTTTAGAATACAAACACCAAAAACAAATTTTATTTTAAAACACGTTTTGGAATTGGAGTGAAATGGAGGAATTACATGCATTACCACCTGAGTGTTCCAAATCAACTAATGACCTTCACCTATCTTTAAATCAACAATGCTCATACTTTTTTTTGCTCGAAGGAAGCCGATATAATCATATTTTGACCCAATATAATCATGAGGCACTTAATATTTAATAAACTCTGGAGTTGTCATCAATTCATGGTTTGAAATTAAGAACAGCCACACGCTTGATACTTGGTTTAAGTCTTACCCATTGCATGAGAAACTACACAGACGGACTCCTTACCCAGACCCAAGGGGCCATGTCTCAACTGAAAATCATTAATGCCATAGGACTATGCATAACATGCATGCAATAAAACTTGTCCCCCGATTCAAAGGCTGGTTAGGTTTTGTCTAAATCATTGATTCACTGTTCTAGGAAGCCAATTTGTGCTTGGAGAATAAGTTGACCCCTCTGACCATATTAGGGCCATTGTTGTTGGCTTTTTCTTTCTTAACAAGAATATATTTTAAACCTACTTTAATTAACTGAAGGAGATTGGAATTAGGATACAAAGAGACAGGTCAGACACTGAGCAAATTGGTCTAACTTATACGTCTTAGTTTGTTATCTTTTAAGCGCATGATTAGGTTCGCATAATAACTCTTGCTGGTGATCCTAAATCTTACCATGCATGGGTGTGTGATGAACCAATATCTGAACTATATATTTTTCCCTTTTATATTTCTTTTCTTGTCTACTTTAGTTGGAGGTTTTAAGTATTTGTGATACTTTTGTCATATTGTGTTTCTAGGAGCAGTAGGATCGAGTTTGGTGGGAAAGTATGCAAACGGTAAAATTTTTGAGTGATTCTAGTTGGAGCCGATTCACAAGAGATTAAAGATTATTGTACCAAGTTTTCAACTCAAAATTCCCAGCCAATTGTTCCCAGTTTAAGAACGAAGACAGGTCAGCGTGCTGACAGGACAGTTTGGACCTCATAAGGTTGCACGAGAGATAAGTACATAATTAAAGCCTAAATTGAGGAAACTTCCTTCTTAGTGCTTGAAGCAGACGTTTCAAGCTTTCTAAGAACATCTCATTCATTGAAATCTAAGGACATTTTGTCTACTAAACGTATGGAGGCAGGGCATGTTCTGTTTGCCCATTTAAATTAGGAAGTCAAATTTAATTGACATTTATTTTGTGTCTCCTGAACTAATCCGGAGTGTGGATGATTGGAGTTTCTTTTAAGTATGCATCAAAGGGGTTTAAATAGGGAGGGCGGTAATACAAAAAAATAAGGGGGGGGGGGGCTGTTTTCCAGAGGAAGAGATCAGAGAGCTTAGGAAGAATTCTTGAAAAAAGGGTTGTTCTCTTTCTTTGATTCTTCATGGATAATTCCGTATGTATTCAGACAAGTATCTATAGCTAATTTCCTTTTGCTAGAGTGAGGCCGTGAGCCTCAACATGATTACGTAGATTTCTCTTCTAATTGCTTAAGTGTTGTTACATGCGTACTTTGATATTTTCAATCATTGAATTATACTATCTATGTGCCTTGATGCTTGATCTACATTAGGATGCTTAGAAAAGACATTGGATGCAATTTTGAACGAATATCACGTTAAAATTGGTTATGCTTCTTGTGATCGACGATTGTAATTTCTCCTAAGGTAAATATCATACTTTTAGGGATTACATGGTTTACCAAAAGGATTTTCACCAAGATTAATGAATCACTCATGTTTATATTTAATCCAAATGTCATGGATAAATTGCATGTTGTGGTATGCGTTTTAGCTTGAATGTCACAAATAAAACTACACAAGGAAAAACCCAACCGTTAAAGCATGTGTGTTTTCAATTACTTAAGCAATTGGAAGAGCTACGTAGGAGTGTTGTTGGTAAAGATTGAACTCTAGTGCCTTGTCAATCTAATTTTCTTCAATTATTTTTATTATCTTCATTTGCTACATTTACTTGTTATGTTTAGTTGGATCACTATTTCTATAAGCCAATTCTCATTTTAGATATTTGTTTAAGTCACGTACAGTAGGTTTCAGTTTTCTCAAATTAGTGTAGTTCTTAGAGTTAACTATGTTAAATACTCCGAAACTCGTTAATTGTTTATACTAGTCCCTGAGGAGATCGACCTTGCTTGAGCCATTCTATATTACAATAACTTGTTCTCTTGTAAGAATTTTCTATGGTTTAACCCTTGCTTTATAGGTGGTAAAATCTCTATCAATGTGGAGTGTTGAATGGTTCTTCAATATTGGAGAAAACACACACATATATTCTGAATAGAATGAAACCACATATGTTTGAATTGTTTTTATATTTTTTCCACATGTACATGTCTATTTTGCCGTGTTGTAGCAACAAAAATAGAATACATCTAAGAGTGGTGTTATCCACACACATCTCTTTTATCTTTCATATATTTCTCTCAAGCTCTGACCCTCGGATCGAATGAATTGAAAATGATCAAAAGACAAAAATTAATAGCAAAACCCACAAACAAATGAAAATTTCTAGAACATTCTGAGCCCTCTCTTCCTTATCCCTCTTTTCTTCGACTTCCCATCTCTGCAAATACAAAAAACCAATTGAAAAAACAAGTAATTAGATGCAGAAATGGAGACAATGACTGAGTTAGGGAGAGAAAGAGATGAGAGAGAAAGACAAACCGAATGGCTGTGGAAATATGGCTACCGAAGCTTCACTCGCCCAAAAAAATGGAACTTTCTGGCCAAAACGGAAAATCTAGTACAAAGGTCATATCTTTAAGGATCGAACAATGATCAAACTAGAAACTATCACTTCGAAGCTTCACTATCGACTTCCCTCTCTTTAAAATCCGATCTCAACCCAGAAACTCAGAGCTCACAGAGCTCTCTCAACATTCCTCTCTTCCAAATTAGAAAAATGATGCAATGAGTTGAGGGTTTTTAGTATTTATATGTGGGTATTTTAGTAATTTTGGTTTTGTGTGCATGGTGTGCATAGGTTGTGCATGGCTGGTTTGTCCTATTCCTTTCACAAGGTTAAGAAAATTGGTCATTTTTGTTTATTTCCCAAAAGTAAATATCAATTAAGTTTTTACACTTAAGACAAGTGTTTTGGGCCATGGATAGGCCCATTGCTTGATTTGGGTCCAAATAGTAAGTACCTAGACGGTACTGAAAAGTTGAAAGGTATGTTCTAGAAAGTTTTACTTAAAGAAAGGGTTTATAGAAAGCGAAATGTTATTGACATTCCAAATTTTTCATTTTGCACTTCAAATTTTTGAATATTTAAAAAGAAAAATACGCTTATAAGGAGTGTAGAATGAAATTTTTTGAGTTCTAATAACAGTTTCCTATAAAATAAAATAAAACTCCAAATGTTTTCAACGGTTCGTTACGCATCATTCACAACATGTGTATTGTGTGTGAGTCGTGTTGTTATTTTGTTTGTAAGGTAGAGATGTGTTAGGTTCAGTTTGTTAGCCACTTACTTTGTTATGCTCATTAAAATTTCTTTCCTTGTGAGTTTCAGATGAGGAAATGGAGTAAGCGATGGGGTCTGTCGAAACCAAATTTAAACTCATGTCACGTCCTCTCTTGTTTTGAATTTTCTTTCTGAAACCTTGAAACGAATATTTTTTTAGGATATTTTCTGCATGAAATGTTGACTTATTTGGTTTTATTTTAATAAAAATCCAATGCCTTACGGGTTTATGTTGTTTATTTCGAAATTAAAGTGTAAGTATTGTGGTAGCGACCCGAAATTTCAACTGAAAAATTGCAGGGCATTACATTGCATGCCTTGCGTTCATCCGTTGTAAAACAAGTTTTAGGTATAACCCAAATCTATGAGAGAATCTAGGATCGGACAAAGAGATCTAGTGCGCCCCCCCCCCCCCCCCCGGCGGGAATCTTTGAGATGAATTTAGTACCTAATCTAACTAGATGAGAAATTTTTCATTATGACGGGAACATGGGTGGTACATTATGTGTTTTTATATAAGTGGTCAATTTTTTTTAAGTTATTAACTCTTTAACTTTTTAACACACATATTTCACCATTTGTATTTTTTTTTTTTTTTTTTTGTCAAATGAAAGCTTCATTAAAGACCTGAAGAGGGGCAGCAAGTACAAATAAAGGCTATGATAGCCCAAAGGCAAAACCCAGAATAAAAAAGAGAGTGCAATCGATACAAACTAAGTAGCAGCCAAGGAAGAAAGTATCGGTAATATCGGAAATATCGATGGAAATATCGGGATAATATCGATATCGATAAAAATTACATGGAAACCACGGAAATTGTAAGAAAAACTTGGAAATTTTTATTGAAACTTTGCAGGATGTTTATTTAGTCAATTATCTATTAGTTTATCACAAAAAATTGGAAGGAAATGCATTGCATGATGGATTTAACATTATCAAGTTGATTATATAGCGATCTGACAAACATTGTGAGTGTAGAAAATATGTAGTAATTAATGAAAGAAGTCTAAACACACCATAATCATTTATATATAATGAATTAGTACAATATTTTACACTTTAGTACCACATAGAGTTCCTATGAGGTTCAAATTTTTCACTATCTTCATCATCTCTATGTGTAGAATGAGTGTATTGTGAAGAGTAGTTATCAAATGATAAATCCCCAAAATAGTTTTGCATGTAATTGTTAACATGCCACCCATATGGATCCAAGATTGGTTGAGGTTGTCCATAAGAAAAATCATTTGAAGATTGAGTCTGGGATTGTTTCCATGAGTCGCTCGATTCCATCCCAAAAGGAATGGGATATGAAGGGTAGGGAAATGGTTGGTTATGAGTATAACCATAGTTACTACTTCCCAATCCAACAGAGTCTGAAGTTTTAGATAACGAGTCATCTTCTTGACTTGACAAAATCCCCTTGCTCTTTCTCTGCGAGTATAGTCCTTCCCTATGGCACCAATTCCTGATCCTGCCCGCCTACTGCCATGGTCATCATCCTGTGTTGCATGCGTGAAGTTTGCCTCACCAGTGAAGGGGCTCATATATCCGGGAGGTGGTGGTCCATAATAGTTTCCATATCCATCACCACTACCTCCAGCTCCACTACCTCCAGCTCCACTATGTCCTTCATCATTCCCACCTCCGGTGGTAGGTGAGTCTCCTGATCTTGTACTAGAGCTATCATTAGTATCAACACGATGTTGTGGTTGTGTAGGATTGGAAGAATGTGGAATTCCAGTGTTTCTTGGTCTTGGGTGCAAAAGTTCATCCAAAGAGTCAGCGCTGCTAGATCCCACCTCCTCCTCTAATACTCTTTCTACATTTATCCCTTCATTACGTGCTTCTTCAGCAACTCTGGGAGCTGGGTTGCCTTCATCATCATCTAAATGAAGAGGTCTAATCCATTGAAAAAGTTGGTTACCCTCTGTATCATCATCTTCACCAACAATATCAAACACATCTAGTGGGTCACCACGGTCGACATGATCTATTTCTGCTTCCTTATCTCGAATTTGAAGCTTCATGTTGTAGTAGCAATAAACTAATTTTTCCAAGCTACTATGAGCCAACTTATTTCTTTGCTTTGTGTGTATGAGTGCAAATGTGCTCCAATTTCTTTCACAAGCAGATGAGGAAGTTGTTTGTGATAATACTTTTATTGCTAACTTTCTCACAATTGGTGCATCGGTCCCATACATGATCCACCATTCAGCTACAATGAAAAATAATGTTGATAAGCCTAATAACTCCAACAAATTCTATTATAAACCTATAGTGAAATATGTTTATACTCACTAGGAGACATATTTGTTCGAGCAGCAACTGATGTTGGTTCTCCAAAAGTTCTTCTTGCATCTTTAAACCATGTTAGCTGAATACAATAAATTGTGTTAGTTTAATCCAACAAAGTAATTATTATAATTTAAGTAATTGTGTACCTCATTTCCAAATTGGCCAACTGCTGGTGATGCAGGGTCTAATTTAGAGTATACATTATGTACAGCACGTATAAGGTTACCATCATCTCCAACACCGGGTCTGTATTGGTATCGGGGATTCAAATAATATGATGTTCAAAGAAACACATACTCTAATAAGAGAAATAATACTTATGCAACTAAAGAAATGAATTGCAAATTATGACATAATTTATACCTGCTGCATGCAAATCGTGGTATAATGTTTTATACCATCGGTCTTCAATTATCTTTATGACCCACCTTGCACCATGTTTTCTTTCCAATTCATCCTTCACTACACGCATCAACTCATATACTGCCCCCATAGTAGGATACACTTTTGTGTCAACGATCCGTAAAACTTTGTAAAGAGGTTCAAACACTTGACACACATGTTCTGATTGAGTCCAAAAAGCATGATCAAGCACTATACTTTCCACCATACGACCTGTATTTGAGCGGCTCAAATTGTGGTTGGCCCAATCGTCACTAGTGAATAGTTGTTTCAACCCTGCTTTCTTCTTGAGTAGGCTGTCTAATGCAATATAGTTGGTGGCGAATCGAGTGGTAGCTGGACGAATAATTTCTCCTTTGCAAAATTCACGCATCTTTGCCAACAACCAACCGTGATTGTAAATATAATTTGTGATCGTTCTAGCTCTTTTGACCACAGTAGCAACATTCTCTCTCTTCCCCATTGCCTCAAACATGAGATCAATACAATGTGCTGCACATGATGTCCAAAACACATTATGATGCTTCATTAACTTTTTTTCCAGCTTTGACAAATGCAGAACCGTTGTCGGTCACGACTTGGACAACATTATGCTCTTCCACCTCCATGATTATATCCCTCAATAATTTGTAAATATACTTGTAATTCTTTATATGGTCTGAAGCATCAACAGACTTCAAAAAAATTGTCTTTCCCTTGGAGTATACCATGAAGTTGATGATAGACAATCTGGTCGGGCCGGTCCATCCGTCACACATGATTGTGCAACCATTAGTTTCCCACTTTGACCTCAACTTGTTAACATACTCGCCAATGTCTTTATACTCCATATCCAAATATTTGTTTCTTATCTCATAGGGAGTGGGAGGTTGTACTCCAACACCGGCATGTTGACATCCCACTACCATATTTTTGAAATGATGTGATGATGCCTTCGCAGCAGGGACATTTTCATAGATAAAGAACTTGCTAATTAGACGCCCCATTCCCTCCTTCACATTACCTCCAGTGAAATAACTCCAAACACTCTTTTGATGTGTTTTGGATGACTTATATAAACTTGGGGCTATTGGTGGTGTTGGTTGTGATTCTCTAAGACTGCCTCCCCGTCTCATTTGTGCACCACCACTTGTCCCGGAACCTTGTGCTCTATTAGGAATTTTATGAAGGTGTTCTCTTTCCCATGCTGACTATTTGGAGGCACGTAATGCTTGTTTCAAACTGCGTCGTTCTTCAGGTCCCATGTCATCATCACATTCGTCCTCATCGTCATCATCATCACTGTCAAGCTCTTGGCCATAGACTTCTCCCCGTAGCCCAGCTCGAATATTTTCCATTCCCTGTGTTATCTTTTCCTTCTGTTGTTTTTTATTTTTTAATAATGTGCTGATGAATGCCTTCACTTCTGGGGGGACATTATCGCATCATTGGACATTTTTTGCTGGATCTAATCCACTAAGATGGTACTTAAGTCGTGTCACTCCGCCACTCTTCATTACCCGACCACAATATTTGCAAATTGTGCCATGTTTGTTTCCGTCTATTGGGTATCCATGTTCCCAAGCTGGATCACGTTTAGTAGCTCCACTGGACATCGTAAATGTACCTACATTTATTTTTCATGAAAATTAGACAAATATTTTTTGGCCAAAAAATATAGTAGTGATGACGGTTATATAAGAGAACCTAAATAATAAAGTTATTCTATAGAAGAATTAAATATGAAGTAAAGTAATTAAAAAAATAATATGGAATAATAAAACCTAATATTAATGAATAATAATCCAATTTGATAAAAAAATAATCCTAATATAAATGATGAATAATATTCCTTTTTGATATTAATCCTAATATAAATAATCCTACTATAAATGATGATAATTATGTTTCATGAAAATAATCCTAATATAAAACATAGTGATGAATAATATTCCTTTTTTATAATAATCCAATTTAATAATAATCCACTTTAATAATAATCCAATTTAATGAATAATCCAATTTGATAATAAAAAAAACCCTAATATTAATGAATAAAAAGCCAGACACCAAGTGAGACAATTTTGGAGGATATTTGAGAATACCCATCTGTTTTTTTTTTTTTTTTTTTTTGCCTAAGTTTTGGACCTTTTGGTTCAACCCAACCCAACCCAAGTGTGGTTATGTTTGAGATTTGGGCCTAAGGTCTAAGTTCAACAAACTCAAGTTTGGAGACTACATTGAGTGGGCTTTAATGAATAGTCCAATTTGATAATAAGCCAATTTAATGAATAATTATACAACATTACTTAATTACTTAAAAAAATTAACATGTAATTGTTAACATTACTTAACTACTTACAAAAATTAACATGCAAGTATTAATTACTTAAAAAAATTAACATACGAGTCCACACAAATTTATTTGTTGTTGTATAAATTACAATAATATAAATATAAGTTTGTAAACTTACCTTAAATATGGAACCCTTTGTGTTCAAGCTTTGGAATGGATCTGGAATGGCTTTGAAAATGGTAAGGGAAATAAAATAATAAATAACATTAAACATATTAAAATTATCCTAGGGAATAATTATACAACATTACTTAATTACTTAAAAAAAATTAACATGTAATTGTTAACATTACTTAATTACTTACAAAAACTAACATGCAAGTATTAATTACTTAAAAAAATTAACATGTAATTGTTAACATTACTTAATTACTTACAAAAACTAACATGCAAGTATTAATTACTTAAAAAAAATTAACATGTAATTGTTAACATTACTTAATTACTTACAAAAACTAACATGCAAGTATTAATTACTTAAAAAAATTAACATGTAATTGTTAACATTACTTAATTACTTACAAAAACTAACATGCAAGTATTAATTACTTAAAAAAATTAACATGTAATTGTTAACATTACTTAATTACTTACAAAAACTAACATGCAAGTATTAATTACTTAAAAAAATTAACATACGAGTTCACACAAATTTTTTTGTTGTTGTATAAATTATAAGAATATAAATATAAGTTTGTAAACTTACTTTAAATATGGAACCCTTTGTGTTCAAGCTCTGGATCTGGAATGACTTTGAAAGGGGTAAGGGAAATAAAATAATCGAAAAGGCTCCTCTGATACTCCACCTCTTGAAATTTTATCACAATGGCAGCTTTGAAAGAATATCACAATGGCTCTGATACTCCACCTTTTAAAACAATATCGGCACACGGTTTTGAATGAAACCACCATCCATGGTCTGAAAGGAATACAAATTATAATTGTAAAAGTGATATGAAATTGTCAAAATAATTGTGAACTTGTCGGGAATACTGAGTGAGTCATGTGTCCTCCTGACAGGAGGAACCCACACACACACACACAAATGACACAACGCATGCAACCACACACGCACACAACGCACGCACACAAACATCACACGCAGACACGACCTCAGTCTGATTCTCTCTCGATCCTTCTCGATCTCTCTTCTCCCTTCTCCCACACACACACACACACACAGATCTCCGATCTCTCTTCTCCCTTCTCCCAAACACACACATACACACAGAGATCTCTGATCTCTCTTCTCCCAAACACACACACACACACAGAGATCTCTCGATCTCTCTTCTCCATTCTCCGATCTCTCTTCTCCCTTCTCCGATCTCTCTTCTCCCTTCTCCCACGCACACACACACACACACAGATCTCCGATCTCTCTTCTCCCTTCTCCCACGCACACACACACACACACAGATCTCTCGATCTCTCTTCTCCCTTCCCCTACACGCACACCACGGCCTTCTGCTCCTCAGTCCGACAATCTCGAATCCCTCTCGATATCTGGGTGTCGCCGCCGTTGATCGTGGCTCTGGCGAAGTCGGAGTTGGCTCAGTCGTCTGTGGCGGTGCGCCGCTGAGCAAGGAGTTGGCTCAGTCATCTGGTTCGTCTTCGACTCGAAGAAAACAAACTTTCAGGTGAGATTCCATTGAAACCCTAAACCCTAAACCGACATCACATATGTTGAATCGTTTATTACCTCTTGCATGCGTGAAATCTGAAGTTTATATGTGAAATTGATGTTAAAAATCGTGTTTTTGCAAGGTTTTTGGGACGAAATCGGCTCGGGAATAGGCACACCATCTCCGGCGTTCTTCTCCGACGTTCGGCTCGGAGTCCGATTGCACCGTTCAAAAAAATTTCGCGATATTTGGACAAAAACCATTCGGATACCACTTAAAATATCCATCCCCCGAAAAACCATAATATCGGCGATATTTCGCCGATATTATCGGCATTTTCTTCCATGGTTATGACATATAAGTTCGGCTTGGCCCAGGTTATTTTAGCACTGTCGCTGTGAACGACATGTCTCCATTCCCTTCGGAGGGCGTTCTTGACTCCACTGGCTAGTGGTTCTTTTTTTTGCAATGAGAAACCCAGCCAAGGTAATGCCATGGCGGTTATTAGAAAGATTTAAGAATCTTCCAGGTGAATGGTGAACGGATCAGACATGCTCTCTGCATCAACTGCGTAAGACATGGCGGTGGAAGAGTTCCAGTCAGTTTACAAGAGGAAGGTAAGGTGGGTGAGGAAAGTGTGGTTGTTATTTTATGAGGTGGGTTTGGCTATGGTGAGATTTGTCTAAAGTGACGATTGGCTATGGTGGGTTGGGGAGGAGGCTGAAGGAGGACGGCAACCCCGAGAGAGAGCGAGAAATATGTCCATTCCAAACAAATAAAAAAAAATTTCATTATTTGTATAATGATACATGATGTACCATCACGTGTGTTAATCACATTGAAAAATCTATCCAAGTAGATTACTTGAACAAATAAAATAAAATCCAACTAGATTTTGTAATTTGGATTAGGTAATTCAATCAGCATTCATCTCCCTTGCCTTGCGGCCACTCAAGTTAATTTAGCTCGACCCCGAAGATTATTCGTGTAATGGGTTTCGGTGGACAAGAAAAAGTCCAACCATATTTCTTTATCTTAAACTCACATGTATATTTTAGTTTTTTCCATTTTTGTCATGGGAACCTAAGCAGACCCTTTTTAAACGGTTCAAGAGTCTTTACAACGTGTCAACACTTTAAGTCATTGTATCCCAAATTCAAACCCTCTTTTTTTTTCTTTTCTTTTTAGCTTAAAATAGGAATATTGTTGGTAATAAAAAGAAAAGAAGTAATTTCACTTGATAAATTAAATTTTGTACCACTCACGAATATATATAAACAAAATGAAAAAAATACAATACATACAATTAGCAGAGCCCACCAACTTGCTGAGTGGGGGCGATCTAGTGTACCGTTTTGCGTGAGCCCATTACATGAGCAGAGCCTGTTGGAATTTTAATTGGGTTTTTCAAAATACAACTTTTCATTAGTAACTTTAATATTATTCAATTTGTTTTAAAGTCTTAATTTCAGTTTTATTAGTAAAACCAAAACTGATGCATTAAAGGAGGTGTATAATGTTATTATTTGACTATGCAATAATGCTACTTGAATTCCCATTATTTGGCCAAACGTTTTTCAATGTGATTAGCCCTATAAATTAGTATTGCATAAATCAATAGGAGTATGGTAGTTCCAGTCAAGTCTTCTTCGCTTCTCTTCGTCTTCAATCCTTCTACTTCATCGATCACTTCTATACCAAAGGAAAGAATTGAGTTGTTCACTCGATTCAAGTATTACGAGTGTACGCTTACAAGGATCATATGTTGTTGTATCTTGGAGGATAGGGCACCATAACCTGCTACACCGAGACATTGTTTTAGAGAGACGAAATCTACTCTTAAGGACAATGATTACACGCCTCAACCTAAAATTTTGTTCTAATCAAGTATGGACAAAGAGCATTTCTACCCTCAAAAGATAAGTATTTTATTGCATTTGGTTTATTTTATTTGATAAATTGTGATAATAATATTGTGGTATACTAATATTAATTTTATGTGATTTGTTGTAGGAGAATTAGCATTCATATCGCCAATATTTCCAACAATCTTAAGAGTAGATTTGGGTTGCTACTTAAAAATACTACTACAACCTTCCTCGATCAAATATGAATTCACATTGTGTGGACAAGCCACTATATATTGAGAACCATCAGACATACATCAAAAGGGAAGTAACATCTTTATATGTTCTTGGTATATATGATAATTATTGCATTTGATCATTTTGATAACTCACATCTGTTGATTTCATTGTAGGAGGACACTACAAAAGTCAGTCCAATTTGTTGATTGGCTCTGATTGCTTGATGATTATGACTAAATTGATCGCAATATATAATATACATATACATATATACATATACATATACATAAATACATATACATATATATATATATATATATATATATGTAGAGAGAGAGAGATAGGATCAAGGGACAAATATTTTTACAAACATTCTTACACTTCTTTGTAGCCTTTAGATTTTATAACATCCAAGGGTTCCTATTTATTCATTAAATGACTTGGATACTTATGTGGAATTTAACTAATATTAAAAATAAAACTAAAATTTGGAAGAAAATTAAAACTAAAATTAAAAGGGGAAGAAACCCAAGGATCATGGGCGTTTTATTCCTTCCATGGTCGCTGCTACCATTTTCTTTGGTAATGATCAGCTTAATTAAACTTGTACAGAGATGATGTAAAAAGGAGATAAGTTGTGGCTTTTGTATTGAAGCTGGAGATATCTATAATAGCCGATCGGGAGGGACGTTAGGGTTCGTATCGTGCAGTTTGGTTTCCACAGAACTACCAAGAAATTAGAGTAACCTAACCGCATAAGCAAACACAATTTGTTTGTTTAATTTGAATTCATTTTTCTATATTTCCAGCTGAAGTGGTCGGATGAGCTGAGAAGAATTGGTTCTTAGGCCGCGTGTGCAATGCAGTTAAGAAGAAATCTTAGACAGTGTTTTGGTTGCGCATGCATGTGATTGCTTGGGTTCAAAGTCTGAATCTTGATCGAAATGGGAATGGGAGAACCAATTTCAGTTAAATTATCTTCTTTTTTTAATTATATTTTTAATTTTCTAGATTTTATGTTTTTTTTTTCAGTTTTTTTTATCTTTAATATTAGTTAAAATCCACATAAGCATTCATGTCATTTAATGAATAAATAAGAACCCTTGGATGTCATGTAATCAAAAGGCTTAAAAAGAGTGTAAAAGTATTTGTAAAAATATCTATCCCTTGATCCTATCCCATATATATCATTGACTTTGTTTTATTTCTACTAATGAATCGATAGCTAGAAAGAAGCCTTGACAAGTAAGATCCATTTTGCACCTTATTCTCTTCGAATTATGTTGACAGCTACTGCCTATCGTTTAGCAAATGTATAATTGATTTGATTTCCTTCTCTCTTACTTACTGATTTTGATGCTAAGAGATAAAACAGTAGTTGCCCATTAATTCTATTAACCTACGTTTTATCACCCATTGGTCTTTATATTAATCCTTTTGGTTGCTGTTATATTGCCTTGCTTCACTATACCAATATAATTTAGTTGGATTTTTTTTTTTTTTTTTTTTTTTTGTAGAGAGTTGAAATAAGAAACGCTTTTGACATATAAATTTTATAGAATCTTTAAACTGTGGGGGTCACTCCATCTCATTTTGCTTGGAGGAATTAAATTAGATGCATTGTACCATGTGATTATGAGTATCATATAATTTAAGTTTTACTTTACATCTTTTACATGTATCACTAAAGAGTTTGGTCGAGTGAATTTTAGGAGATCATTCAAATGTCGGGGTTATTGGAGAGCCCCCTTTATGAGAAATATTCATTTTAAAATTAATGACATATTTTAAAGGTTTTTTTGTTATTAGCACCCCACAAAATGTTGAATGCACCCCCACATTAAAATTTAATTAAATGACTTATTTACCCCACTATGCAATGACAATTTTGACCTTATTAGGTTTTAAAAAAAGTAAAATAAAAATCTCTAAATACACCCCAAATCACTTTTAGCGTATTATTTATCTTCTCAACTATCAAAACCCTCACACCCTCCATTGTTGAACAAAACCCTAACTAATGAAACTACAAGCATGTTGATTGAGAAAAATTGCTTTTGACTAATGGAACACGAAATCGATGTTTCGAAAGCTTCACATGAGGTAAGACTACATATTTTTCATTGTTTTAGTGATTTCAACTTGATAATTATTTAATCTTGCGTTTGTTGCATTATTTAAACTTCTATATTCATATTCATCGTTTAGGGATCACAAGGATCCCTGCGGCTGTTCATCAGTTTCTTTGCTGCTAGGGTTTTGTTGATTTTTGGGTTTTATTTTTCTTTGAGAAACTTTATAATCTGGTTACTGGCATGAAATATTTATTCTGAAAGTAAACCATATATGAAGTTCACTGGATATTAGTTAGTATAATGGTAGAAATTAAGTTGTCACAAGGTTGACCCTTCCCAATTTATGTATTGTATGAAAGGTTCATTCTTCCCAATTTATTTTGAAGATTCATATGCACTGGAACTCTACTGGATGAGCATGCCAGATATGGGCCATCTTATAGCTTCATGTTATCGTGTAGTGGTGGTTTTTTTATCCCGTTTGCAATGCTTCTCATTCCTACCTTTATATGTATTAGGAGACGATGAGCCAACTAATCTTCCTGATATTGCAATTGGTTTAGTCAATGACAATCACTTTATGCAGGTACTAAGAGTTGACTTACTTTTTTTGCAACATTGAAACCTTTCCATCTGACGTCAGCTTCCTTGTAACAGAATGGCCCTACATAACCAACACAATCATCTTAATTCCGATAATAAGTTCATAATTAATTCTTTTTGATACCTTTCGTGATGCTTCCTTAGAAGATGTGAGAAAGAGATTGAATTAATAACAGCCACAAAATGATCTATGCAACAATAACAAAAACCACAGGTTGAGAAAATAAAATGGGCAGAAATAATATATTATGAAACAATAGCATACAATCAAGTTGTATATTCATTGTAAAGAAAAAGATTACAAGACCTAACCAATATATGTATGTCGAAGAGAAGGAACAAGCCCCCTATCCCTCCTTGATTTAAGCCTAAAAGCTAACAACCAAAAGTAAACAACTACTAGATACACATCCCTTGAATTAAGGGGATTGACAACAAGAAACATTATTGGTGACAACAATGTACAAGAAAGCAGAAAACAACCCACTCTACACGGTACATCAACCTATCCCCCTAAAACTAGGTTAACAACAAGTACACACTTCTTCTAATATTCCCCCTCAAGCTGGATCAAATGGGTCAATTGATCCAAGCTTGAACAAAAGACGCTAAAAAACAGCAGACGTTAATCCTTTTGTGAAAATATCTACTAGTTGATCATGACTGCGTGTGTAGTGAGTTTGAATCACCTTTGACTGAACTTGATTGCAAACATAATGACAGTCAACCTCTATATGTTTAGTTCTTTCATGGAATACCGGATTCAATGCAATGTGCATCGCAGCCTGGTTATCACAGTGCAGGGACATGGGTTGCTGATGAGAAAACCCTAAGTCCAACATAAGGTGTTTGAGCCAAATTAGTTCACACGCAGTGGATGCCATAACACGATATTTTGCCTTGGCACTAGAGCTTGCAACAACACTTTGTTTCTTGCCTTTCCAAGTAACTTGGTTGCCTCCTACAAAGGTACAAGAACCTGTGGTAGACTTGCGATTGAGAGAATTGCCAGCCCAGTCAGCATCTGTATAACCAAAAATGCAAGTGTGACCATTGTTGTGCATAATAATTCCTCTACCAACAGAACCCTTGAGGTAATGAAGCACACGGTGAACAATCTTTAAATGATCCGTGGTTGGAGAATGCATAAAATGGCTAACAAGACTGACAACATGTGATATATCAGGACGCATGATCGTTAGATAAATGAGTTTGCCAACCATCCTTTGATAGTAATGTATATTTGGAATGACATCACCGTGAGGTTTCAACTTCAAGTTGTTATCCAAAAGAGTGCGAGCAAGCTTGCAATCTGTCATATTTGTTTCGTGAAGGAGGTCGATAACATACTTGCGTTGATTGAAAAAACAGCCTTTGTGAGGGTATGCCATCTCGATTCCTAGAAAATATTTTAGAGAGCCAAGATCTTTGATTGCAAACTTGTTGTTGAGATACTGTTTAAGAGCATTGATCTTTGACATATTATCACCTGTCACAATTAGATCGTCAACATATATTAGCACAATGAGTTTATCCACTGAGCTAGAACAAACAAATAGAGAGGAATCTGCAGTGCTTCGACGAAAACCAACTATTTCTATAACATGACTTAGCCTGGCATACCATGCACGTGGACTTTGCTTGAGACCATAAATGGATTTATGAAGTTTGCACACCATTTATGGGTTATTTGATTAAGGATGACCTAGGGGAAGCTTCATGTAAACCTTTTCTTCAAGTTCACCATGCAGAAAAGCATTTTTAACATCCATTTGAAAGAGAGACATGCATTGTTGATAGCAACTGACAACAACACCCTAACAGTGTTCATTTTTGCCATGGGAACAAAGGTCTCCTTATAGTCGACCCCATAGGTTTGTGTAAACCCTCGAGCAACCAAGCGAGCCTTATGTTTTTCAACCATGCCATCTGAATGGAACTTGGTTTTGTACACCCATCAGCTCCCCACTGCCTTTTTCCCTTTTGGCAGTTTCACTATGGTCTATGTGTAATTTTCATAAAGAGCTTGAAGCTCTTCTGCCATGGCAGTTCTCCATTCACTATGAAGTTTAGCTTCTTAAAAACTTTGTGGTTCATGAGCTTCATTAATAGCACTTAAGAACGCAGCAAAACATGGTGAGACTTTGCTATAATCAATAACATCATTCAAAGGATACCTGGTAGTGTATGTCACATAGTTATGTAACTTGGAGGGAAGTTTCCTCTCACGAGCAGGATTACGACGAACTAGAGGAGAGTGGCCTATAGGCAACTGAGTAATGTCGTTGTTGGAAAGAGTCTCTGAAAGATGAGACTCTGAAGGAGTAGAGACTTCCTCTTCAGGATGTGTCACTGAGTGAAGGTTGCTAGCATCCAGTTCACGCTCACTAGAAATGCATGTTGCATCTTCTTCATTTGGATATGGAGTTGGAAACAAATCCAATAAATGTTCCCCCTGTCTAGAATCATCCAATGGTCGTGAGAAGTAAGGAACTTTTTCTTCAAATTTAACATCCCTTGAAACGACCATTTTTCTAGTTGTTGGATTGTAACACTTGTAACCTTTTTGGGTGGATGAATAACCTAGAAAGACACATTTGGCAGCCCTTGGGTCTAGCTTGTCACGATTTTGTGCTTGAATGTGAACAAAGCATGTACACCCAAAAACTCTCAAATGTGATAAATTGATCTTTCTGTCTTTCAAGACCTCATAAGGTGATTTAAAGTTCAACACCTTACTAGGTAATCTATTGATGAGATATGTTGCAGTGAGAACTCCCTGAGACCAAAACTTCTTAAGCACTTTCATGTGAAACATAAGAGCTCTAGTCTTCTCAAGTAGATCTCTATTCTTCCTCTTGGCTACCCCATTTTGTTGGGGTGTTCCAACACAACTTGTTTGGTGTAGTATACCATGCATGCTCAGATATTGTGACATGTTATGAGACATATATTCAGTGCCATTATCTGATCGTAAAACATGAATTTTTGAAGCAAATTGTGTGGTCACAAGTCTATGAAAATCTTGAAAAACATTCATCACTTCATTTTTTAATTTCAAAAGGTACAACCAAGTGATCCTTGTGAAATCATCCACAAAAGTTACAAAGTATTTGTATCCATCAAAAGACTCTATAATTGGTCCCCAAACATCGGAATGCACGATTTCAAAAGAATTACTAGCCCTAGACAAAGAGGAGGTAAATGGTAATCTAGTAAACTTAAGAAGTGACACACGTCACAACAACTTGTAATTTTGCACAAGTTTGGGAACAAAGTGGATAGGACTTTTTCAGAAGGATGTGGTAGTCATTGATGCCAAAGTTGTTATTCTTGAGCTAAGCTTGAAGTGACTTGAAAAACCTTGGGAACTTGAGTATGCTTGGAAAGGTAGTAGAGGCCATTTAAGAAAAATCCTTCACTAATCGTCTTCTTGGTGACTAAATCATAAAAAATCACATTTTTTTTTAGAGAAAATGGTAAGACAATTTAATGAGTTTGTGATCTTGCCAATAGATAAAATTTGAAAAGGGAATGAAAGACATAAAGAGCCTCAGACTCGACATCACTTGAGATTAATTGTGTTTTTCCTTTTCCTACAACCATAGCACCCTTGCCATTAGTAACTAACACTTGAGATGGAGTTGAAAGTTTTTCAAAGTTATGCAAGTTTGTAGACTTGTTAGTCATATGATCAGTGGCTCCTGAATCTATAATCTAATAATCATGCACATTACCTACTTTGAGAGCAGTTGAAAAGAGTGTAAAATGCCTGAGATATCTTTGTTCTATCACACCTTCATTCTCAGCCAGAAAACCGACTTACTGTCATAGTAAGGCAGTTTCATTGTTGTCACACTGATTCGTTGGTCCTTCACTGTCTTCATGACCTTGTTTCTTGTGAAGAAAGGCAGTAACTTCATTGATTAGAGTGGCTAGATTTAAGGTGAACTTCAGTGCTCCATCAGATGAAGTGGTGGCAACATGATTTGCCTTGTAAAAAGAGTTGTATGAGCCCTTAAAAGAACCTTTGTCGTTGTCCTTATGGAACTTTGGCCTTAGTTCTGGATGAAGAATCTAGCAATGATCTCTTGAATACCCTCCAACATCACATTGACTACATTTCAGACCATATCTTCTTCCTTTGTAGCCCTTCTTCTCACTAGGTTTGTGGTTAGAAAAATATACCCTAGCTTTTGGTATATTTGCCTTAACTTCCATAGTAATGACTTTTCTGCAAACTTCTTCCCTTTGAATCATGGCACACACACACTTGAGAAAGAAGGTAGATCTAGAATCATGAGGATGTGGCTTCAAAGGTCTTCGTATCCAGGACTCAAGCTTGCTAGAAGCTGGAATATCTTGTCCTCCTCAGCTATCTTAGTTAACACGACAGCATCGATGGTGTGTTGTTGGTACACATTCAACTCATTCCACATGGTGGTCAACTTTCCAAGATGTTGCACAAATGAATTTCCTTCTTGTTGCAGGCCAACAATACCCTTCTTTAACTGAAACACTCGAGCTGCATTATTTTGATTCCCATACATTTCCTTGAGATTTTTCCAAAGAGTCAAAGAGGATTCATCATAACTGAAAATTTCTGCAATCTTACAATCCATAGAGTTGAGTGGCCACGACATGACCAACTGATCTTTGCACAGCCAAGCATCGTAATCTGGTGAGGACTTCTCAGGCATTGGAATAGCACCATTGACATAGCCAAGCTTTGATCGTCTTCCCAAAGCAAGTGTGACTGCTCTATCCTAGGGAAGATAGTTAAACTCATTTATAAGACAAAACTAAGACGTTGATTTGGGTTGACATCGACATCTGAGCGAGGTGATGATGGAGCTGCATGAGAGCTGTCTCCTTCGCCATGTACTAAACTTTCTTCAGCCATGTTTGAAGAACAAACAAAAGCTCAAAAAATCTCTCAAGAGAGTACACAGAGACAGGCCGGTTAGGGTCACTGCTCTGATACCATATTGGAGTTTTCAAGTTGTATATTCATTGTAAAGAAAAAGATTACAAGACCTAACCAATATATGTATGTCAAAGAGAAGGAACAAGCCCCCTATCCCTCCTTGATTTAAGCCTAAAAGCTATCAACCAAAAGTAAACAACTACTAGATACACATCCCTTGAATTAAGGGGATTGAGAACAAGAAACATTATTGGTGACAACAATGTACAAGAGGGCAGAAAACAACCCACTCTATACGGTACATCAACCCATCCCCCTAAAACTAGGTTAACAACAAGTACACACTTCTTCTAATAATATATGACAAGTATGAAGATGAGATGATAAGAATTGTGAATTGGAATCGTGAGACATACAGGGAAGTACTCTTTAGTATTATTGAGTACTCTCATAATTTTATGGTTTTCACTTATCTAATTTGCTCAGCACATGAGCTTTGATAGGGCATGTAATTTCTGCTTACTTAATTTCCAAGTAGTTGTCATTTGATAAAATAACAGAATGAAACACATGTGGTCCTAATCAGTGCATAATTCAAGTAATTATTAAGTAATTTTCTTGTGAGTGTAAATACAATATCAGAAACACATGTTGTCCAAAATCAGTGCAAAATTCTAAGTGTTTCGCATCTGTCCTTATGAGATTGTTAAATGAGCTCATGTATAACACTATTTTAGTATAAAAATGAATGGAATTAATTTTTGATAAGGAGATATATTGTTTGCTCAGCTTTGGTTTCGACTTCGACTTAGTGCATGGAGAAAAACAAAATCATGGAATTTTATGGTCGAGTTTTAAAAAGCATTCAAGTAAATGAATATATTGCGTGTGTAATGGTTCCACATATGGATCATCTTAATATCCTGGTCAAATAGCTTTAATGTGGGTTTCATTTTATTTTCTAATTGATATTATTTTATTGGCTTAAATGTTAAAATGGTCCTTGTGTTTTGGTCATTGAGTCAATTTAGTCCCTGTGTTTTCAATTTGGCCAATTTGGTCCTTGTGTTTTAGTCATTGGGTCAATTTAGTCTCTGTGTTTTCAATTTGGCCAATTTGGTCCTTGTGTTTATCTCCGTTAGCCAATTAAGGACATTTTATCCAATTTTTGAAAAAAAAAATTATAAATTATTATAAACTTATTTATAAAATTATTTATTTGATTTAAAATATTCAAAAATGAAATAAAATTAAAAATTAAAAAAAAAATATTCTCCTCCCAACTCTCCGACCTCCTCCCTAACATTAAAATAAATGGGCCTGATTTAATAATCCGGTGCTTATTTAATACAAGGCTTAAATGTCAAAATAGTCTATGTGTTATAGCGATATGGCCAATTTAGTCTCCGTGTTTTTTATTTGGCTAATTTAGTCATCGTGTTTGTCTATGTTAGCCAATTAAGAACATTTCATTCAATCTCTTTTAAAAAATTCATAAGAAAAATTATATGAGATATAATTACCCTTTCTCTTTACAAAAAAATGAAAGTCAATGAGAAATAACACATATAAGAGATAAAACTTCCAATCTGAAAAATGATTAAGGTTGTGACATAGAAAAGAGAGGGGGTAATGTTAGGGAGGAGGTCGGAGAGTTGGGAGGAGAATATATATTTTTTAATTTTTAATTTTATTTCATTTTAAAATATTTTAAATCAAATAAATAATTTTATAAATAAGTTTATAATAATTTATAATTTTTTTTTCAAAAATTGGATAAAATGTCCTTAATTGGCTAACAGAGATAAACACAAGGACCAAATTAGCCAAATTGAAAACACAAGGACTAAATTGACTCAATGACTAAAACACAAGGACCAAATTTGCCAAATTGAAAACACAGGGACTAAATTGACTCAATGACTAAAACACAAGGACCATTTTAACATTTAAGCCTATTTTATTTTGTCTATGGAGTTTTATGCCGATTAATGTTGATATTTATAATAGAGAGAGAATGCGCTTATGAATTTTGTGTTAAATAAGAATTAATTCTTGAGCATTTAATATGCAAGTTATTTTGAGAAATTATCGTAATATCATGATATTATGTTTTATAGAGATTCCAATACCATGAGTATGTCGGGTATGTGTGAAGTTTACAAATTGTTAGAAATATTACTTACAAAGGATAATTTTTCGTTGATTGTGATTACGTGTTTCTTCTCTAGGTGGTGAAATGATACCGTGGAAGTGAACATAGAAAATTACAATGACAGTCCACCATGAAAGACAAATTCAGTGGAAAAGACGCATATCTCTTGAGAAGAAAGTTATATTTGTTGTACTATTAATTAAAATTTGACGCATGGTGAGTTTTTACGTTATACTCATTACATATGACGATGCTTGTTGCTAATCTTTTACTTGTCATGACATTTTAATAGACGGTGTATCGGAGATATTCTAACTTGACATGCATGCCGAAAAGTTGAGGCTAAGTGGCTTAAAACTCTTTTAGTTACATCCAATTATATAAGAGATAATGTTGTCTGTCTATTTATGAGATTTTCAATTCGTCTAAAGCGTTCAACTAATTGAAATATAAGCGGGGTGTAGTCAAATTCGGATTTGAGAGGATTTTAAAAGACTTTAAAATCCTAGTATAGTCAATTAAAAGATTTTAAAGGATTTTATAATCCATTCAAATCTAGGTGTAGTCAATTAAAGGATTTTAGAATCCTTTAAAATCTAGGTGTAATCAATTAAAAGATTTTAAAGGATTTTAAAATCATTCCAAATCTAAGTGTATTAAAAAAATTAAGATTTTGGAGGATTTCAATAAGTTGTGGATTTTGTGGGATTTGAGAGCCAAAAGTATATATAACCAAGACTAAAAAGAATCCAACCTCACCCCCTAGTATTTCAAATCCTTCCACCACAATCCACCACAATCCATACAAATTCTTTAAAAATCCATATGAATTTTGTAGGAGTCTTTAATCCTCTTAAATCCTATCAAATCTATCACTTTTAAAATCCTTTAAAATCATTTAAAATCTTGGTTTGACTGCACTCTGTATTGTATTTATATAATCATTTCAGACAAAAGTATACTTTCATGTATCTTTCAATGCTTGAAATTAATTTTAAATTTGTATGGAACTAATGATATTGCGTTTGAGTTTTTGTGATGCTTGAATCAGAGCTACTATGAATTAAGGAGAAGGTGATAGAATTTTTAATGACCCTCACGAACTGTGTGCTAATGACATTTACAAGGAGTTGTAAGTAATTATCGACTGAGCAATATCTTACTATCACTATTGAGTATTATCAAGTGTTTTCAGAATGTTGTTCAAATTGTGGGGGTTGGAGAGCTCTGCGCATAAAAAAACTTTATTACATGTTGGAACCCTCATTTGTCCCACATCGGACAGAGAGAGAAGAGAATAGCAGTTTAAATAGAAATACCCCTCCCTCTAACTAACACCGAGACCTTTTGTGATAAAACCCCATACCTGAGGATTATGCAAGTGGTTAAGTGGGTCATCGGCCCGTCGACCTGAAAAATTCCACATGTCAGGAGATGACATATATACTTGAAAATGTGGGGGTACTTATGTTTCTGTAATTTCATCTATAGCCTGTTATCATTGATATCATCTTATGTGAATATGCATGCAATTGTTACTTACTCGAAAATGGGTGTGACTAATTAGTCTCTTGGTAATGATATATACACACAAATATATTTGAAGCATTATACTAAGAACCGAGCAGATACCTAAAGTATTTTAGTTTGCAGTCATGATCTGGTGCCACCAATACCCATTTAAAGTGAGAAATAAGGGAGTCTAACACTCATGTGAAATTTAATCTTGTACTTTTCTAGGTTATGGAATGAGCATGCGTATCCTTGATATGCAAATTATTAATAGAGTTTGATTTATTTGATTAATTGTACAAGAGTTTGCAGATAATTTATTTGAGCAGGTTCACTATGAAACACCAGTTGGTAATCTTATAAAGAAGACAATGTGAACGACAAGAGACGAGTTATTTCTATATCTATTATTGAGCTATCCACTAGTACAAAAACATACTAGTGCGACGGAGCAAATTGCGTTGCGCAAGGTCCGTTTGCGCGACGTTGACAACTAAGCATCGCGCAACAACACTTTGCACGACGAAGATTGCCGTCGTGCAAAATAGTTTTGCGCGACGAAGATGTACATTCATTGCACAAAAAAGTTTCGCGTGACGTGGTATATGCGTTGCGCAAGTTTTTAGCACCAAACCAAGACTTCCACCTCTTTTTCCCAACTGTGCGCGACGAAGGTGAACATTCGTCACGCAAAACTGTTTTAAGCAACGTCAGTCTTTGTCGCGCAAAGTGAAAACAGAAATTTCACTTCTTGTCTTTCTGTCCTGTATTCTGACACAATTCAAAAGCCAAACCTCCCATACAAACATCCTAAATCAAAAGCCAGGGGTCTAAATTTGTATTACAGTTGGCTGTGATAAATTAATTTTCTTTAAGTGTATTAATTCATTTATAACTTCTTTTTTACTTATACAGAATTTCAGAAAAGAAGATTTCATTTATGTGTACAACTCGATTTTGTTTTCTTTATAGATTTAACAGGAAACGTTACCATATATGACTGGACATAAGTTGTTTTTTAATAGAAGTTCTACCGAGGACTTCTGAATTATTTTGTTCATCTCGGTCTATAGGAGTTCAGGAAAATGTGAAGACCTAATTACTAGTCTTAAAATCATATGATAGTGAGAAAGCATAGTCACAATAAAATGGAAAGACTTAACTAATAGTTAGAAGAACATGTAAATTTCTTATGATGCATGATCAGTCTTTTGCCTTCAGTTTGACTTCAACATATTACAGTATATGTGTACTTAACTCAAAAAATCTAAAGAGGATTTAGAAGCAGCTCAGAATAGTGACCCTTCATGTTCGAAATCCAACACTATAATCCATAAACCTTAAATTTATCTTTAACCGTCGATTATCATTTATGCTTTATTCTTCTTACTGAATTTCATTTTTTAAATTTTCTTTTTTGAAAACATGATCATTTGGCAGATGTAAGAAGATGAACGGTTCAGATCTTTGATATCACATTTCGATATTTACGATCAATTGAAATATGAGTTGATGTCATATAGTTTGTAGAAACTTTATAAATATCAAGCAATATTTTCACTAACTGTAAAACTCTGAATATAATATCAACGATCCAAACCGTTCATCTCCATGCATCCTCTAATAGATCATGTTTTCAAAAAAGAAAAGCTGAAAAAACAAAATTTGATGAGAACAATGAAACGTAAATGTAAACAACAATCAACAGTTAAATTTTGATCTATGATTTATATGATTATAGTGGAGAATTTCGAAGTTAAGCTTTTCATGAAAGTTGTAAAGCTTGTCATTACGAGCGTTTATATATTTTTTCTATATTTTTTACACTTCTACATTAATTAAAAAACTATTAAAGACTTTACTTATATAATAGCCGTAAGATAAATGAGAGTAAATATGTACCATTGGATTCTATTTCACTTATATTATTAGAACTTTTTTGGACGAAGAAACCCCTTCTCTATTCCAATATTTTCCAATTTTACCATTTGATCAATTTAGGTAAGTGAAAATATACTTAAAAGAAAATTGCGTTTTTATGTTTTAGATGTGACAATATGGTATGTATATACTTATTTAGTATTATGTTTTTCATTTGATTATTTATTGGTTTAAAATATATTTTCCTTAATAGGTAACGGGTCGGGTCATTTTACCCATTTATTTTAATGGGTGTTACACGACACGACCCGTTAAGATATCGGGTATGACATGAAAATGAAACGAACACGAAAAACACGACACAAATGCTAGGTCTAAGAACCAACATCATTCATCTCCGAGGTTTTAGTAAACAACTTCAACATGAATCTGATTCTACTTCCACCTCATTCCAATTCGTCTTCAATCAAATTCCTCTCAATCTGATTACGGATTAGTAAATGCGCCCTTGGTTTATTTTATTTGATAAATTGTGATAATAATATTGTGGTATACTAATATTAATTTGGATAAAGTACAAAAAACTACCTCAACTATTGGTGTCATGACACTTTCATACCTCATCAATGTCATACCTCATCTTTAGAATTTGGTCCAATGTTATACCTTCCGTTACTTGGCCGTTTATTTTTCAGTTAAATGCTGACGTGGCTTGATCCAGATCCCACTTTCTATTAACAAAATTAAAAAATATTATTAAAAACTAAAAAAAAATCATTTAATAATTTCTAAATATTAAAATAAATAAATAAAACTTATGTTCTTTCCCTCCCCCCCTTCTCTCTCTTCTCCCCATCTTCATCTTCTTCTCCCTTCCTGCAACCCAGAAAAAAATGAGGAAGAAGAAAAAGAAAAAAAAACAAAAAATACCGAAACCGAATCTGCAACGAAGAAAGAAGAAGAAGAAGATCTCCCATCTTCATCTTCTTCTCCCTTCTAGTCCCCTACCTGCAACCCAGAAAAAAAAGAGGAAGAAGAAGAAGAAAAAAAAAAAAAAAAACCGAAACTACAACGAAGAAAGAAGAAGAAGAAGATCTTCTTCTCCCTTCCAGCCCCCTTCCTGCAACCCAGAAAAAAAAAGGAGGAAGAAGAAGAAAAAAAAATACCGAAACCGAATCTGCAACGAAGAAAGAAGAAGAACTTCTTCTTCCTTTCTGCAACCCAGAAAAAAAAGGAGGAGGAAGAAGTAGAAGAAAAAAAATAAAATGAAACCGAATATGCAACGAAGAAAGAAGAAGAAGAAGATCCCACATCTTCATCTTCTTCTCCCTCCCAGACCCCTTCCTGCAACCCAGAAAAAAAAAGGAGGTAGAAGAAGAAGAAGAAAAAGAAGAAAAAAAAAACGAAACCGATCTGCAACGAAGAAAGAAGAAGAAGACTTCTTCATTCCAGTCCCCTTCCTGCAACCCAGAAAAAAAGGAGGAATAAGAAAAAAAAACAAAACAAAAGCCCAAATCTGCAAAAGAATGAGGAAGAAGAAGAAGATGGGAAAGGAGAGAGAAACAGGGGGGGGAAAGAAGGAGGAAGAAGAAGAAGATGGGAGAAAAGAGAGAGAAAGGGGGGGGGGGGGGAAGGGAACGAAAATAAGTGTTTTTTTTTATTTTAATATTTAGAATTTATTAAATGATTTTTTTTAGTTTTTAATAATATTTTTTAATTTTTTAATAGAAAGTGGGATCTGGATCAAGTCACGTCAGCATTTAACTGAAAAATAAACGGCCAAGTAACGGAAGGTATAACATTGGACCAAATTCTAAAGATGATGTATGACATTGTCAATTTTAAAAGATGAGGTATGAAAGTGTCGTGACACCAATAGTTAAGGTATTTTTTGTACTTTACCCTATTAATTTTATATGATTTGTTGCAGGAGAAGTAGCATTCGTGGTGTCAACCTTTCTCCTCCGAAACTGGTAAAATTTGGTTACCACAAGTATAATAATAGAGTTTTAGTGGCTAGTACATGACCAAACACAGAGATGAGCCAATCTAAACAAATGATTATTTTATGCAACTAAGAGGGCATTTTGATTGCTCTTGTAGAAAAAGAAGCACGTAGTGGATTGCCTTGTGGATTAGTTTTCATCTTCAAGCTAGTCATGTATCCCGGTACCACTCACAAATAAATATAGACAAGAATGAAGAAAACAATACGTACAATTATCAAATCTTTCTTTCTTCTTATGCCCTTAATTAGCTAACAGTAAATTTACAAATTAACTTTTCTCTTGATAAAAAAATGAATGTAATTGTAAAAACAAAAAGGAAATTAATTAGATGAGTTCTTGCTCTTTTTGTTTCCACTCCAGCCCTATATATTTGCATGGTGAAAACCTAACCTTGTATTCAGAAATAGTTTCAAGCTTAGGTGACCATAATTGCTCTTTAGACACAACAAGCTGTTCATAGTGTTTTTGCAGCTCAGGTGTGCTACAAAGAAAAGTACTACTACCAGAACTAGCTGTTGTGCGGAAGCGTCAACCAAGTGTGAGTGAAAAATAAACCACAATAACTGACAAAAGATAAATGGAACAATACCAACAAGAACACCAAGATTTATACTGGTTCGGCAATGCCTACATCCAGTTTGGAGACGACGGAGTATTCCACTATAATCAATGAGAACATACAATAGTGTTTATCACTCAATTTCTCAAAGACCCGAATAACCCAAGCTCTCACACTTACAATAGGAAGAGAAAACCAAAAATACAAAGCAAGACAATTTGAGAAAATTCTTCTCTATGCCGAATGGCTTCTTGCTATTTTCCTTCTTCCTTGTTGTTACCTCTTGTCTCTTCTTCTAGGGATGCACCTTGCTTCTTCTTTTATAGCCAAAGAAAAGCTTCTCAAAGACATCAATGGCCAAAGGCCTAACATCAAGTCAAAAAGAGTTAGGCACAATTGTTGTTTGCCTCCCATTACCACAAAGTAGCCCAAAGAATTAGACTTTGACTACATGTTTGAGTCAATAATCAACAATCTCCACCTTGGCTCAAACCCTCTAAGTAGAACTCCAAATAGTCGTCTCCCAATCCCCCATGGGGCAATCAACAAATTTTACAAATGCCAATCAAGTCTAAGCAGTGCTTAAACTTGTGCAACGAAACTGGCTTTGTTAACATATCCGCAGGATTGTCAACGGTCCCAATCTTCTGAAGAAGAATATCTCCCTCGTCAATAATCTCACGAACAAAATGGAACCTCACATCAATGTGTTTCGTACGTGCATGATGAACTTGATTCTTTGCTAAATGAATAGCACTCTGACTGTCGCAATGAACATCCACATGATCTTGTTGAACCCCTAAGTCATCAAGCAACCCTTGAAGCCAGATGGCTTCCTTTATAGCTTCTGTTACAGCCATGTATTCAGCCTCAGTAGTCGACAAAGCAACTGTAGATTGCAGAATCGACCTCCAACTTACTGGACCTCCAGCAATAGTGAATACAAAACCAGTAGTGGACCTACGCTTGTCCAAATCACCTGCGTAATCAGAATCCACATATCCAACAACACATTTACCAGTAACTTTATCCTGCTGGAACAATAAACCAACATCCACAGTACCCAGAATATACCGTAGAATCCATTTCACAGCTTGCCAATGCCCTTTTCCTGGATTATGCATATATCTACTGACAATACTAACAGCTTGTGAAATATCAGGCCTAGTACACACCATAGCATACATCAAACTACCAACAACATTTGCATAAGGAATTTGAGCCATGTACTGACTCTCTTCAACAGTTTTAGGAGACATAGAAGCGCTAAGTTTGAAATGAGAGGCAAGAGGTGTACTAACCGGTTTTGAATTTTCATTCATCCTGAAACGTTGTAGTACCTTCTTCAAATACTGCTTCTGACACAGACTAATCTTGCCCTTCGCTCTATCTCTTTCAATTTCCATACCTAGTATCTTCCGAGCTTCTCCCAAGTCCTTCATCTCAAATTCATTACTCAGTTGAGTCTTCAACCTTTCAATCTCCACTTTGCTCTTACATGCTATAAGCATATCATCAACATATAAGAGCAGATAAATGAAGGTTCCATCTTGTAGTTTGCGAAAGTATACACAATGGTCATAGTGACTTCTTGTGTACTTTTGCCCAATCATAAATCGATCAAATCGCTTGTACCATTGTCTTGGAGACTGCTTCAAGCCATACAATGATTTTTCCAATTTGCAAACCCAATTTTCCTTTCCAGCAACCTTAAAACCTTCTGGCTGAGACATATAAATCTCTTCCTCCAAATCACCATGTAAGAACGCAGTCTTGACATCAAGTTGGGCCAACTCAAGGTCAAACTGCACAACCAAAGCCAACAGAATACGAATAGAAGAATGTTTTACTACAGGAGAAAATACCTCATTGTAGTCAATGCCTTCCTTCTGAGCGTAGCCTTTAGCTACCAATCTGGCTTTGAATCTTACATTATCTTTTCCCAAAGATTCCATCTTCTTGGCATACACCCATTTACAACCAATTGCTTTCTTCCCCTTTGGTAACTGAACCAGCTTCCAAGTCTTATTTTTATGAAGAGATTTCATCTCCTCATCCATAGATTTCTTCCACAACTCGCACTCTGAACTCATGACAGCTTCTTTGTAGGCGGATGGAATATCATCTTCAATAACGGGAAGTGCATATGCCACAATATCAGTAAATCGAGCGGGCTTTCGAATTTCCCTTCTCGATCTTCTGGTTGCAATATAGTCTTGTTGCTGTGGAGGCTCTTGGGTAGGTGCCTCCTCTTCATCATCCTCGTCCTCATCATCAGAATTAACTGTAGGACTAATGTTTGTAACATCAGACCTTACTGGAACAACTGGAGTCTTCAGTAACTCCACCTGCTTTGAGCTACTCATGGTCTCGGTCGCTTCAGTTTCACCTTCATGCTTGTTCTGATTAACCATAGCAGCCTCATCAAAAGTCACATCTCTGCTTACAACAAATTTCTTCTCATCTGGACACCAGAGTCGGTATCCCTTCACGCCAGTGCTAAAGCCCATAAATAGAGCTTTCTTTGCTCTTGGATCCAACTTGCTTTCTCTGACATAATAGTAAGCAGGACAACCAAATATGTGTAAAAACTTGTAATCAGTACAAGGTTTACCAGACCATACCTCCATGGGCGTTTTGCCCTCGTTCGCAGCAGCTGGCAATCGATTAATGAGATGACTTGCATAAGTAATTGCCTCAGCCCAAAATGCCTTGCCTAAACCAGCATTAGACAACATACACCGGACTTTCTCAAGCAAAGTACGGTTCATGCGCTCCGCCACCCCATTCTGTTGCGGTGTCTCCCTAACCGTGAAGTGCCTCACAATACCCTCATCTTGACAAACTTTCAAGAAAGGATCAGACTTATATTCACCCCCATTGTCTGATCTGAGAGTCTTGATCTTTCGACCGTTTTGCGTTTCAATCATCTTTTTCCACTTCAGGAATATCTTCAAGACTTCATCTTTACGCTTCATGGTGTACACCCATATTCTTCTAGAGAAGTCATCAACAAAAGAGACAAAATAATGGCTACCTCCCCAAGATGCATTCTTGGAAGGTCCCCAAACATCAGTGTGAACATAATCAAGAATGCCTTTAGTGTGGTGAATAGCAGTGCCAAATTTTACTCTAGTTTGCTTACCCAACACACAATGCTCACAGAATTCCAATTTGCATGCCTTTGCACCTTTCAATAAGCCTTGCTTCACCAATCCTTGCAACGCTTTTTCACCAGCATGCCCAAGACGCATATGCCATAACCTCGTGGTGTCTGTGTTATCTGCGTCAGCAGCTTCGGTGACAGCTGCTCCACCAATAACTGTACTCCCCTGCAAGAAATACAAGTTATTTCGTCTTGTACCTTTCATTACCACCAGTGCCCCGTACACAGCTTTAAGAACTCCACCCTCCATGGTGATCTTGAGACCCTTAGATTCCAATGCACCCAGTGAGATGAGATTTTTCTTCATATCCGGTACATACCGAACATCACTTAATTCTCTGACTGTTCCATCATGCATCTTCAAACAGATTTTGCCTATCCCTTGTGTTTTGCAGGCATTATTATTACCCATCAAAACAACTCCACCATCTAGCTCCTCGAAAGTAGAAAACCATTCCCGAATGGGACACATATGATAGGTGCAACCTGAATCCAAAATCCACTCATTTGAGTGACCATCAGCATATGAACTAGCCAAAGCAAACTCGAAATCATCATCATCTCCAGATTTTGCAATATTTGCTTCAGAACCCGCTTTCTCCTTCTCTTTGTTCTTCAATTTGGGGCAGTCTTTCTTCCAATGACCCTTTTGGCGACAAAAAGCACATTCATCTTTAGCAGGAAACTTCCCTCGTGACTTTGAACGAGATTTTCCCCGCTTCCCAGATTTTCTTTCCTCTGTTCGACCCCTTGCAACAAGTGCCTCGGTTTGTGAATTGTGAGTCTTCAGTTCCTTCTTACGACACTCATGATTCACCAATGCCGCAGACACCTCATCAAGTTTCACCTCGGATTTTCCATACAACAGAGTAGTTGTCAAATGATCATAATCATCAGGCAATGAATTTAACAAACATAGTGCCTTGTCCTCGTCAGGAATTTTCACATCAAGGTTTGCTAAATCAGCAAGTATTTTATTATAATCATTGAGGTGTTCATGCATAGAAATACCTGGACTATACTGAAATCGGAAGAGTCGCTTCTTCAGGAAAAGCCGATTTTCTGCGCTCTTGGTCATATACTTCTCCTCCAATTTCGTCCATAACTCCTTAGCAGAAGTTTCCTTCATATACGGGTATTTCAACTCCTTATCAAGGAACGATCGAATAGCAGCACAAGCATGAAGATTAATTCGTGTCCACTGCTTGTCATCAATATCTTCTGGTTTATCTTCCAGAACCATATCCAACTCTTGTTGATACAACACATCCATAACTTCACATTGCCACATACCAAAATTATTAGAGCCATTGAATTTATCAACCTCTAACCTTGTAGTAGCAATTGGATGTCTATTGGATGTAGGTGTCGACGAAGACGATGCCGACTCCTTCCCCTTCCCAGATTCATCTTGATCTCCAGCCATCTACTCGGCACTATTCACGGGACTGTAGCGCCAACAAATTTTTCACTCCCACGAAAAACCCTAGTCGAAAAAACTGGGCTCTGATACCACTTGTTGTGCGGAAGCGTCAACCAAGTGTGAGTGAAAAATAAACCACAATAACTGACAAAAGATAAATGGAACAATACCAACAAGAACACCAAGATTTATACTGGTTCGGCAATGCCTACATCCAGTTTGGAGACGACGGAGTATTCCACTATAATCAATGAGAACATACAATAGTGTTTATCACTCAATTTCTCAAAGACCCGAATAACCCAAGCTCTCACACTTACAATAGGAAGAGAAAACCAAAAATACAAAGCAAGACAATTTGAGAAAATTCTTCTCTATGCCGAATGGCTTCTTGCTATTTTCCTTCTTCCTTGTTGTTACCTCTTGTCTCTTCTTCTAGGGATGCACCTTGCTTCTTCTTTTATAGCCAAAGAAAAGCTTCTCAAAGACATCAATGGCCAAAGGCCTAACATCAAGTCAAAAAGAGTTAGGCACAATTGTTGTTTGCCTCCCATTACCACAAAGTAGCCCAAAGAATTAGACTTTGACTACATGTTTGAGTCAATAATCAACACTAGCAGCATCATCAAACGACCCATCTATTTTCTTGTGACCTCTTGCAATTAACCTTGTTATGAACTCCGGTACCACCTTGATCAAGACCTTTCCATTCGAACTCTTTATGTACTCAAACGGGCACTCCCCGAAATTGATAGGAGCTGCCTTCTTGTTAGGGCTTGACGATGAGCCTAGGGCGGCAAGAGTCGAGGCTGTGAGGACGCTGCATGCGAAACGATCAATCGGAAGAACGAAATAGGTCTGGCCATGCATGAGCTCGTCGTCGATGGCTAAAGCTGGAACGGGGTGGCCGATGAAGAAAGAGTCTGCGTGGCAAACCATTTGGTCTGGAAACTCAAACATGATCTCTCCAGCGATGTGTTTTCCTTTGAGGAGTCTTGTGCTGCCTTCTGAAAATATTATTTTCACATCTGAGTTAGCTTTTTTTTGGAAACAGGGAGAAACTGCATTGCCCATATGATTGGATGGAGAGAGATGATAGTTAAGGAATTAGGAATGTAGTTGGCTTTTAGATAAGGGACGACGGGAGAGAAAGGGTGTTGGGGGTATTATATAACAACTATACAAGAGGGCAGGGATGAAATTGACTTGGATAAAGTCTTTGCATGTTTTGTTTAGGATTTGAGCCTGCCGGTGGTCAGTTATGTCGGCTTTGACAATCTCTCTCGTGTTAGGTGCGGCCTTAACCACTCAGATAAGTGGTTAATGGTCCTTTTCAAACTTCAACCAGATCATAACCAGTATGTTATCGTTTTGTTTTCTGTTTAGCACACTCTACGTTACCTTAAATTCGATTTTCAGTCATAAAAGTAGGATGCAACTAATATACAGATGATGCCATTATCTACGAAGTGGGATAAACTATGGAAGATTTTTTTAATTATTATTTTGACTTTTAAATGCATACATTAATTACTACTATATACTTATCGTGTAAAATTTATTTTTTGTAAATTTAAGAAGAGAAACAGAAATCCATTTCTTTTTCACTTTGTCTAAATTCCTTTGAATAAGTCCCTCACTCAATAGCGAATTCAGAATTCTAACCTCGAAGGGTCCCAATGTAAAAGGTTTAAAAATAATTCAAACGAAATATAGTGAAAAATTAAACAATAACACTTTTCATTTATAAATCCTGGTAAAAGCAACACTGCAAGTTTCAATTCTCTATATCTTAAAAGTTGTTCTTAGCTAGGTCATTTAAAAAAAAAAAAAAAAAAAAAAACCTTCTCCTCTTATGAGTACATTGATAGTTTTTCAACCTGTTACGAAGGACCAAAAAGAGGGTTTATTTTTTGTTTGGTTATAAAAATCTAAAAATTGTTCTCCATTAAGATTTTTTTCTCCATTATTAGCTCATCTAAATAAATGGTCAACTTAGTGCCCTGTATCACTCTTTAAACTTGTTAGCCCAGATAGTGAGGATTCATGTGTTCAAAATCCTAAACATGTGAAGCGAGCCGTTTCATTTAAAGTCAAGTAGATCAAACGACAACATAGAAGCGGGAAAAAGGGGTTTCAGCATCTTCCTCGCGAAGCAATTGCTACCTGCAACTCATTCAGGCCTCCTCTATGGATGTACCTATAAATTTCGACTGGGCTATAACTATATCTTGTCTAACAAAACAAACAAACTTCTTTGAGGTGTAGTTTCATCCCTCATAGGCGTTTTCCCGGCGTACAGAAATGTATGTATGTATGTATGTATCAAAAGAAAAATATTTTTAACGGAATTTGCCTGCAAATACAAGTAAGAGGAACTCTTGTTCGAGAACTTTAGCTAGGTTAGCGTAGATTTATTTGCCATGTATGCTCGTTGTTTGCTTGCTTCCCTTAGGCTCTTAGATTAAACCCATTTTAATGGTTGCGATTGCATTGATTCTTTCAAATAAAAAAAGGAAATTATAAATTTAGAATAATGAAAATTATATATTATGATAGCATTTTGATTTCTCTCTCTTCTTATCTCTTCAAATCAGAAAATAAAACTTTGCCTTCCTACATGCTCTTGCTGATGGTGTGGAGAAGAATGAAGAAATAGGAAGAGAGTGACATGGGATTCAACTTGTTTGATTCATGGAGTTCTTGTAATCTCCTCTTATTTTCTTTTCTAATCTTTAGCCATTTAAGGACAAATAAAAGATCAGATTTTAGATTACAAACACCAAAACAAATTTTATTTTAAAACACGTTTTGGAATTGGAGTGAAATGGAGGAATTACATGAATCACCACCAGAGTGTTCCAAATCAAACTAATGACCTTCACCTATCTTTAGATCAACAATGCTCATACTTTTTTTGCTCGAATGAAGCCGACATAATCATATTTGACCCGATATAATCACGAGGCACTTAATATTTAATAAACTCTAGAGTTGTCATCAATTCATGGTTTGAAATTAAGAACAGCCACACGCTTGATACTTGGTTAAGTCTGACCCATTGCACGAGAAACTACACAGAACGGACTCCTTACTCAGACCGAAAGGGTGTCTGAACTGAAAATCATTAATGCCATAGGACCATGCATAACATGCATGCAATAAAACTTGTCCCTAGATTCAAAGTCTGGTTAGGGTTTGTCTTAATCATTGGTTCACTCTTCTAGCAAGCCAATTTGTGCTTATCAATGAGATGTGGAGAATAAGTTGACCCTCTGACCATATTAGGGCCATGGTTGTTGGCTTTTTCTTTCTTAACAAGAATATATTTTAAACCTACTTTAATTAACTGGAGGAGATTTGAATTAGGATACAACGAGACAGGTCAGACATTGAGCAAGGTGTAACTTATACGTCTTAGTTTGTTATCTTTTAAGCGCATGATTAGGTTCGTATGCATGGTAAATCTTGCTGGTGATCCTATCATCCTAAATCATATACCATGGGTGCGGAGTGTTGAATGGTTCTCAATATTCGGAGAAAACACACACAGATATGCCGAGAATAGAATGAAACCCACGTATGTTTGAATGGTTTTAATATTTTTTCCACAATATTCATGGCTACCTTCGCCATGTTGTAGCAGCAAAAATAGTATATATTTAAGAGCGGTGTTATCTACACACCGTTCTTTTATCTTTCATACATTCCTGTCAATTTATAATCGTCAGATCGAATGAATTGAAAAATATCAAAAGACAAAAATTAATAAATGATGCGTGAGAGATAAAAAGTGTGTGTAGATAGGACTACCTTATATCTAACCCACCAATTTTTTAATTAAACAAAAAGGTTAGTCCTCAAATTAGCATTTGACTTTTAATTTGTAAATTATTGCTAGATATGATACAGTGAACCACATGTTAATTAAATGTCACTTCGAGCTGCTTAGTAGTTGGCTCCTTGTTTTCCCACCGATTCGTACTCTCAGTTTCTTCAACAAATACTCTATTGACTTTTCCTTTTCATGGAAAACGTACATGCATAGTATGATATAACTCACAAACATGAATAGAATAAGAAAGGAGTGTAACCAAATATAAAGTATAAATGAAAAACTAGGGTTTTAAAGAAATGGGAAGAAAGATTATGTATGTACCTTTTTCATTTAATGCTAGGGAGATTAAATTTATTGACAAAATTTGCAAACTAATTAATGTGTTACCAATAAAAATGAACACGTTCATAAACACTTAAGTAATAACTCAATCATTAACTTCCATGTTATTTAGTTTACAAAATTTTATCTACAAATTTATTCTCCTTAACATTACCATTATATTTTAAAAGAAAATGAACCATGACATAAAAAATAAGGCACAACTTAACTCAATAAATGTGCCAAAATTGCAACATTATATTCACTTTTTTATGTGTCCACCTGTCAAGATGATTGTTACACAATCCGTGTTGAAGATTTAAGATAAGATTATACATGAAATTTATAACTGCTCTTTCTTTCTTTCTTTCTTTCTTGAAGATGTGCTCCTTCCTATGTGCTAATTATATTGAAACGCATTATTTAATCGTGGAACGCTATGATTGCATTATAATATCTGACTTGATTTAAAAACAGGCAAATTGTAGAAACATATTACGCACAATTGAGTCGTGTAGCCAAGGACAAAAGTGCCCTTTGACTTGCCCAATATATATTTGTTTTCTAATACAACGATACTAAAGATAGGAGGTCGTGCCAACTCAAATAATGGCACTTTTGAACTTGTAATTAGTAAACCACGACAAGTGGCCAAATGAAAAAATATGGTAGACCTTCAAGTTAGGTATACTCTATGATCTTTGGGTCGAGGCACGAAACTAGTAAAAACATCGGTGATTCTCTAGTTGAAAGCTTTGGAAAAACTTGTGTCATTATAGCTAGGTAGGGGTGGTTTTGGTACGATTACCGTACCAAAACCTCTATACCGATTACTATACCAAATATTTGGTAAGGCAAAATCTATTACCATTACCTTACCAAAATTTCGGTATACCAAATAGTTTGGTTGGTATGGTATGCCAATGGTAATTGCCACTTTGTTTTAGGCCACTTAGTTTGGCCAAAATCTAATATTTTTTTAACCTAATTCAAGGCCCAGAAAATATACACGGTTAATGTATTGGTCTTTACAAGTCAATGAAAACCATGAAAACATAAACATGGTAATGAAGCTTTATAGTTTCAAGTGAGATTAACACAAAACTCACAAAACTGTTGTTGCTGATCAACAGACAGCAGCAAGCAGCATTATCTTCAACCTTGAGCTTCGACATATATCCAATTATATAAATGTAAACAAAAGCTACAAAGCTAGCCTAGTACTACTCACTAAATAATTCAGCTACACATCATCATCAATGTTTCTTTTGCTGCACTTTGCAAAAAATAAGCATAATAATACTGCTGCAGAACTACTTCTGCTACTTACCATGACATGTGAGATCCACAGTATAACTATAACACACATTCCCAATCCATAGAAGTTACAAGCCAAATCAAATAGAAGTTAAGTGTACAAACTAAATGAAAATTGAAAATTCGAATAAAAGTTAACATTTCAAACTAAATCAACTTAAAACTTTAAAAAGTAAAAATGCATTGATCAATTCTTCAAGCTTTGAGATATAGATGCATTTGGAGGAGGCATTGAACTTGTAGAAGATTGAGGTTGAGCTTGTGTCAAGCCTACATTACAAAGTACACACACACATATATATATATATATATATATATATATATATATATATATTAATAAGATTTAGAATAAGAATTAAAGTTGGTAGGTATGGTATACCACCGGTACTGGTTTTGAATACCAATATTGTACCGAAATAGTATGGTACAGTACAAATACCATACCATTACCAATTGGTCCAAATTTTTGGTAAAAATTTGGTATGGTATGGTTGGTAGGGCGGTTGGTATGGTAGTTTAGTAAAAATTTCCACCCCTATAGCCATGGATGGGCTGAAATGCCTTTAGCCTTTCCGAACCACATTGAGGATTAGTCCTACTCTTTGAGTTGTGGAATATCTCAGACTTCGGTACAACAACAATAAAGCCTTTTCCCATTAAGTGAGGTCGACTATATGAATCCTAGAATGCCATTGCGCTCGGTTTTGTGTCATGTCCTCCGTTAGATTCAAGTACTCTAAGTCTTTTCTTAGAGTCTCTTCCAGTTTTCTTAGGTCTTCCTCTACCCCTTCGGCCCTGGACCTCTGTCTCGTAGTCGTATCTTCTAACCGGAGCGTCAGTAGGCATTTTTTGCACATGTCCAAACCACCGTAACCAATTTTCTCTCATCTTTCCGTCAATTTCGGCTACTCATACTTTACCTCGGATATCTTCATTCCTAATCTTATCATTTCTCGTGTGCCCACACATCTAACGAAGCATCCTCATCTCCGCTACACCCATTTTATGTACGTGTTGATCACCGCCCAACATTCTGTGCCATACAGCATCGCCAGCTTTATTGCCTTCCTATAAAAATTTCCCTTGAGCTTCAGTGGCATACGGCGGTCACGCAACACGCCGGATGCACTTTTCCACTTCATTCATCCAGCTTGTATTCTATGGTTGAGGTCTCCATCTAATTCTCCGTTCTTTTGCAAGATAGATCCTAGGTAGCGAAAACGATCACTCTTTGGTACTTCCTGATCTCTGATCCTCACCCCTAACTCATTTTGGCCTCCATTTGCACTGCACTTGCACTCCATATATTATGTCTTTGATCGGCTTAGGTGAAGACCTTTAGATTCCAACACTTCTCTCCAAAGGTTAAGCTTCGCATTTACCCCCTTCCTGAGTTTCATCTATCAACACTATATCGTCTGCGAAAAGCATACACCAAGGAATATCATCTTGAATTTGTCCCGTTAACTCATCCATTACCGATGCAATTCTTCACCCTCCCCCGTCTAATAAGATCAAAGTACTTATTTTGTGTGTCATATGTAAAGTTGATAGGAGCATATGCTTCCCAACAACTTTGAGTGGAGTCGTTCAAAAAGAAGTTTCTATAACCCCTTGCTCATTTAACACTGCATTATCACTGTGCTCGGGCCACACAGCGCGCCACTTACAGGTGACGCCCTAGCTTTAGCGCGTTCTGGATTCATTTTCATAAGGATTCGATGTAACCTAGGAGTGCCGGCTGTCGACTACCCGACGCCCTCCCCCTCATCCTTTATCCGGGCTTAGGACCCGCAATGTAAGATAAACTTACACAAACGGAGTTAATATCTCAAACTTCGGTAAAAAAACAATCTTAATTAATCAGTAGAAGTTGGTCTAAGATGTCCCACATACATATGAAAAGACCACTAAATCGTAATTCTAGTGACTTTATAATTGTTTTTGTTTTTTTTATGAAAAATCAACTTTATTAAACTCAAACTTCATATACATCAACAACTAAGAGGGGTTAATGCTTGGCGTCTCCTCCTCCACCCAAGAGAAAAACTTTTGCAATGAAAACTGGGCAAACTCATGAGGTATGAAATATATATCTACATATAGAGCCTTTATCTAAATGGTCTCCATTTTTTTGGTAAAAATAGCGACTAGCTGTGGAGCCTATTATATATCGAACTTTAACGATCTAGATGACCTATTTTTTAAGTCTTCATACATAGATCATTTTAAAAATAAAAAAAAATCAATTCAATCTGAAACCATTTACTCATGATTGTCATGATGAAATTTTAATGTTTCTTAGAACATAGTGTACGTCAATTTCTTTAAACTCAGTTAGATGCCTCAAACATTTTCGATTTAGCTGATATTTTGCAAGGATAATCTGCAAAGTGCAACTTGAAAAATAAACGGTTCGGATCATTGAAATTCAATGTGGTGCAGGCCTCACAACTAATCCTCATTTTGATCAAAAAGTGGGAATCCCTTTGGATAAAAGACCTATATATATGCGGAGAATTTCAAACAAAGTAACTAGGATGATATTGAACTTTACCTGCTAGATGACTATGACGGAATAATTGGTTGTGGATTAATGGGGAATTCCTTGAGCACCCGCTTAAAGATTCTCTGCTGGTTGAATTCATTCCACCATTTGACTGACCTGACTCTGGAAACTTCTTCATCGTTGACTTCGTAACCCCATTTCAAAATCCGTGGAACTTTGTATTTGGCCATGAAAAGGAGAAGGAGAGAGATTTTTTTCACTAATTTTTTTTCTGTTAAAACATGAACGGAAATGTTTGACTCTTTGCATTAATGTTTATGGGATGATTGATTGTTGGGCCATGAGCTAACCACCACTTGGGAAACCAAGCTAGAAAGTTTGGCCTGAATCTTTTGTCCAAATTAATAAACCAAGAGTAACTAAAATCCTCTGCTTGATAGAGGAAAATATTGGTCCAGGCATCAATATAATCATAATAATTATATTGGATGGATGGCAACTGAGAATGGAGAGATTTGTATTTGTAAATGGGGATTCACATTCAAACTCTATGATGATTTTTCCAATATGGATGGAATGATAAATGATCTTACTGTCTTGAAAGAAAAGCCACAACAAGGGAAACCTGTAGCCACCCTAGTTTTCAGTAGCAGCAAGTCTTATCGCTGCTCCTTCCTGCAGTCTTCTTGCGAGCATCATACTGTCTGCAACAACATGCTGCTGCTCCTATAAACTAGGGTTTTTAGGTGACTTTTTGATGTAAATCTCCTTAAATCAAGGAGTGCCTTGTAATCAGTCAAAATCCATTTGTTTAGTCCTTAAATCAAGGAGAAGGTGGCATGTCCCTTCTCCCTTGTGTTTTGTTTGCTGCTTTATATTGTGCTCTTGCTGTTAACACAAATCATTATCGGAAATATATCAAAACTCATTTTTCCACATGGTATCAGAGCAATGTCCTTCTTAGGCCTGACTCTGCAACCTTTTGCTGTGATTTTCCACTCTTTTCAACCAACAATATGGCAGAAGAAAATTCAGTCAATCAAGAACTTAGTTTAGTTTTGCTGAATGAGTTTAATTATCTTCCTTGGTCAAGGGCAGTTACTTTGGCTCTTGGTGGAAGGGCCAAGCTCGGCTTCATCAATGAAGTCATTCAAGCACCAGAAATTTCGGCTCCAAATTATGAAGCATGGTTGTGCAAAGATCAGTTAGTTATGTCATGGTTGCTAAATTCTATGGAGCGGAAAATTGCTGAAATTTTCAGTTATTCTAATTCCTCACAACATCTATGGGACCAAGTGAAGGAAATGTATGGCAATCAAAACAACTCAGCCCGTGTCTTTCAACTCAAGAGAGACGTTGCAGCTCTTCAACAAGAAAACAAGTCATTCGTACAACATCTTGGCAACCTTACCATTATGTGGAATGAGCTAGATGTCTATCAACCTCACACCACAAATGCGACCGTGTTGTTAAAAAGAGTCGAGGAGGACAAGAATTTTTAACTACTAGCAAGCTTGAGCTCGGAGTATGAAGACTTGAGAAGTCACCATACAAAGTCAGTCATATGGCAAACCTCGTAAAGTCTATTTCAAATCATGTTGCTACTGATGGGCTGTTGGATTTTACTTCAAGTCATGTTGCTCTAATAAATGAATTTGCTTCATTTCTTCAACACAAGAAAGGGAATGGAAAGGTTGAAGAGGCAGTGGTGACTGAATCCGAGAAGCATTTTGCGATGCTTGGCAAGTTTGAGGGGGTTTTTAGCAGAGGTTGAAGGTGTACCACATGAAGCTGTCCCAGGTATTTTCCATGCTTTTTCTAGCACATCCGTCCACACCTATTTTGTCTAAGTTATTTCCTACTATGTGTCAAACTCTTATCAAGTGTGACACTTGTAATTTCTCCAAATTCGCTAGACTACCTTTTAATTCTTCCTTGTCTAGAGCTAGTAAGCCTTTTGAAATTGTACACTCGGACATTTGGGGTCCAATTAATGAATCATTTGATGGCTACAAATATTTTGTGACATTTGTTGACGATTTCACAAGAATCACTTGGTTATATCTCTTGAAAATCAAAAGTGAAGTGTTTACTATGTTCAAAGACTTTCACAACCTTGTTACTACTCATTTTGAGTCCAACCTTCAAACATTAAGATCGGATAATGGCACCGAATACATGTTTAACAACATGACACAATATTTGAGCATGCATGGCATATTTCATCAAACAAGTTGTGTTGGGACACCCCAACAAAATGGGGTGGCCAAGAGGAAAAATAGAGACATCCTAGAGAAGACATGTTCTCTGATGCTTCACATGAACATTCCTAAGAAGTTTTGGTCACAAGGAATGCTCACTGCCACATATTTGATAAACAGGCTTCCAAGTCGAATTTTGGGGTTTAAATCACCCTATGAAGTTCTTAAAAGTTGGCCCATAGATTTGTCACATTTAAAAGTGTTTGGATGTACATGTTTTGTGCATGTTCAAGTATCTCATCATGATAAGTTGGATCCCCGATCTATTAAGTGTGTGTTTTTGGGCTACTCTTCAACTTAGAAAGGGTATAAATGCTTTAATCTTGTTACTAAAAAGATTATGGTGTCCCGAATGTAAAATTTGAGGATTCCATTCCTTATTTTCACACAGGAACTGCAGATTCAAGTAAGGGGAGACTTGGGAGGATTTGATTCCGCTGCCTAATCCTAGTGGGGATATGAACTTGGACTATCTTCAAGTTGATGTCGCTCATGCTCTTGCTTCTAATGCCTCTCATTCTCCTGATTCTTCAAGTCCCTGCCATAGGCCACAGTCCCATGACAAAGCCATAACAACATCTCCCAGCCGTCAAGAGGTTGACCCAGTTCCAGTTAGAAGAAATCCTCCAAGAGCACGCCAACCTCCACCCAAACTGTTGGATTCTGTTACCTATGCAGCACGGCATCCAATCACTCTTGCATATCATCGTTATTCACCTTCCCATGCAGCTTTTCTCATTGCTATCTCAAACCACCATGAACCCAGTACGTTTCAGGAAGCCAACATTCGTAACAAATGGAGACAAGTTATGGACGAGGAATTGGGAGCCTTTAACGACAACCACACTTGGAGTATTGTCCACCTCCCTTGTGGCAAGAAAGTCGTGGGCAGTAGGTGGGTCGACAAGCTCAAATTCCATTCTGATGGCTCTATTGAGCGTTATAAAGCATGATTGGTGGCTCAGGGCTTTATTGAAACATATAGGGTGGACTACAAGGAGACTTTTGCGCCTGTGGCCAAGATGAATACAGTTCGGGTTCTTCTTTCTGTGGTAGTCAACCAAGGTTGGTTTTTATTCCAAATGGACGTGAAAAATGCATTCTTGCATGGAGAACTTAAAGAAAAAGTATATATGCAACTACTTCATGGACATCCTCAAGCCTCCCAAAATGGCCTTGTTTGTAAACTCCATAAAGCCATTTATGGGTTAAAACAGTCTCCTCGAGCATGGTACAATAAGTTAAGCTCAGTTTTGGAAGAGGTAGGATTCTCCAGGAGTAATGCAGATTCATCCTTGTTTATTTGCATAGGTTCATTGGGTAAATTGGTGGTGTTAATTTACATCGATGATCTTATCATAACTGGCGACAATATGGACGAGATTGTGTCCCTCAAACGGTCTCTTCATCAGAAGTTTGCTATCAAAGATCTTGGTAAGCTAAACTACTTTCTTGGCATTGAGATGGCAACTTCCCATAATGGATTGTTTTTTAACCAAAGAAAGTACGTGTTGGATCTTCTTCAAGAGGTCCGTATGCTTGATTGTAAACCGGTCACTACTACCTTGGATTGTAAGCTCAAGTTGGACACGGCTAAGGAACTTCTCACTCACGTAAGTTACTATCAACGATTAGTTGGTAAACTCATTTATCTTACTATTACACGGCCGGATATTACTTATACCGTGAGTCTTGTTAGCCAGTTTATGCATGCTCCCACTGTTACACATCTTCATGTTGTTAAGAGGATACTACGGTATCTCAAAAGGTCCATTGGGCGTGGTATTCTCATGAGAAATAATGGTTCAACCCAAATACAAGGCTATACGGACGCAGATTGGGCGGTCAATGCTCTCGATCGAAAGTTAATCACGGGTTATTGTACTTTCGTGGGTGGTAATTTGGTCACTTGGAAAAGCAAAAAATAGAATGCCATTGCTCGCTCTAGTGCTAAGGCGGAATATTGGGCAATGGCTTCCACTGTGTGTGAACTTATATGGCTCAAGAGTCTTCCTTTTGATTTGGGGTTCCCTAGCAATGCACCGATGCCCCTCATGTGCGACAACCAAGCTACGATGCACATTGCATCCAATCCGATCTTCCATGAACGTACCAAGCATATTGAGGTGGAATGCCATTATGTGCGAGCTCAAGTTGAGTCCAAAGTTATTCAAATTCTCTTTACTCGTAGCCATGATTAATTGGCTAATTTGTTTACCAAGGCATTGCCAGCTACACATTTTCAGCACCTTCTTGGCAAGCTTGGCTAAATTAATCTTATGGATCTAGCTTGAGGGGGAGTCTTGAATGAAAAGCCGCAACAAGGGAAACCTGCATCCACCCTAGTTTTCAGTAGCAGCAAGTCTTATCGCTGTTCTTTCCTGCAGTCTTCTTGCGAGCATCATACTGCCTGCAACAACATGCTGCTGCTCCTAGAAACTAGGGTTTTTAGGTGACTTTTTGATGTAAATCTCCTTAAATCAAGGAGTGCCTTGTAATCAGTCAAAATCCATTTGTTTAGTCCTTAAATCAAGGAGAAAGTGGCGTGTCCTTTCTCACCTGTGTTTTGTTTGCTACTTTATATTATGCTCTTGCTGTAAACACAAATCATTATCGGAAATATATCAAAACTCATTTTTCCACATACTGGGATCAATATTGCTTTTTATTGGTTTAATGGACACTCTGTTTCAAACAAGATGCTTTTATAAAAATCAAGAGTTTTAAATGAGTCTCCCCGTTGATAATGGAAGTTGAGGGGAAACTAGGTTTTGACTAATTTTTCTGGTGATAGAATTTTACTGAGATTGGACGGGATACCAAATAGATACTCACTGGGTGATTTTTGAATATAGATGTCTTACTATAATTTATTGGCTGGAAAGATGAGGCTGTTACTGGTGCTTTGAACGAATCATAGGGTTGGACTAGGGCTGAATGGTAGTTTTGTCTGAAATTTCTTAAGTGAAGCCTAGAGGGATAAATTTGTTGACTACGGAGCTGGCTGGAAGGGGAACAAGGGATGTTCCTTGTTTAACTGGTTTGGGTGACTCTTGTTTGACTTGCTTGAGTGAGGTTGGGAGCCTTCTCAAAGATTGATAATCAGGTTTTTTTCTCTAACATTTTTTCCCTGCAAGAATTCTCTGGCCAGTAAATCATGAATGTAACTAAAAAACACTTAATAAGGCTTGCCATCATGCAAAAATCTGTTTTGATGCAATGTTTTGGACATCTTTTTCTAAAACATGTTTTGCACTTTCGCAATTAACTCTGACTAAAAAATTTTGGTTTAATAAATCATCTTGAAATTTAGATATACATATTACTATAGATAATATTTCTTTCTTCATAATACTATAATTTCTTTGAGCCGGATTCCAGGTTTTGGAATGAAAACAGACAATATGTTCAGAAAACTTTGACTTACTCTTTTGCTTGAGAAACCTCTATATCCAAGTTTAAAGACGTCGGTTTCAACAATTTTGAAAGAATTAACTGTAGGTATACCAAGATAGGGTAGAGTCTTGACATGTGTTTTGATTTTGTTTGACTATAGTGGAATGTTCAGGAGACCAAGTCAGAGGGTTTATCTTGAGTCTATCCAATAATGGTTTGCATTGTTCTCTGAGGTCACGGTAGAACTCTACAACATAATTTAATGATCCTAGAATCGCTAAAGTTGGGTTGTATCAGTGATCTCTTCTGGGAACTTATCTGCGAATTGGATGGCTCTGTCCATGGGTTGGATTGTTGACTGGTAAATATTATATCCTAAAAACCTGATTTTTGTTTGGAACAATTTTACTTTTAACGCTGAGACTACTAATCCGTTTGATTTGATGATTTTGGTAAACATATTCAAATATTTCCAATGTTCATCAATTGATTTTGAGTACATAAGGACATCATCTATGTAAACTATGGAGAAATGGCTAAATTGGTTGAATATTTTGTTCATTGATAAGCTCATATTTATACATATTTTACATCAAATTCTCTCGTATTTTCTTAGTTATTTCCTCATATTTTTTGTGCTATTTACTTTGTTTTTGTGTTTTATCGAATTTATCTAGCTAAGAAAATAAAAATAGCATAAGTGTGATTTTATGTAATAAATTCGTCAAAATTGTCGATGTAGATTAGCTTTTAAATTAAATATATATATATATAATAATAATAATTCATGATGATCATGGTTTGTTTTGTAGAAAATTAAAAGCAATGGAGGAAAGAATAAATAATTAGCTGAGTGGAAGTCAGCAAAAGTGTGCAGAAAACGTGGAAGGCCCTCGGGGGCTTGAAAGATAAGAAAATAAAAGTGGCGAGGCAACTGTCAGAAAACAAAGAAAAAGAAAATTAGAGGAATTGGCAGCTCAACATTCAATTGTTTTATTAATTAATCCAAAGTGGGAGACTCACTGATGGTAGAGGCGGCTTGAAAGAACAAAAGGGAGAGCTGAGTGGGATGGAAATATTCTGATAAAAGAAGAGAAGTGGGGAGGTCAGTGCAGGCTGGCGCAAGAAATAAAAATAAAAGCTGCCTTGGCAGCGAGGTGGGATAAAGACGCGAAAAATAAGAACACCAGCGTGAGGAAAGCCTCGGGGGGGACGCTGCCTTAGGCAGCGAGGGAAATGTGGGAGACAAGAGAAGAGCACGGAAAGCCTTGGCAGCTTAGAGACAGGAAGCACAGAGGGCAGTCAGCACAGGAGGTCAGCACGGAGGTGAGGAGGAAGCTGCTTTGCAGCTGGAAGGGCAGGAGACGCGCAGACTGTGCAGGCACGGACAGCTGCCTTGCGCAGCTAAGGAGGAGGGAACGCGGAAATTGCGACGCTGCCATTGGCAGCGTACGGACAAAAGAGAAACTGTGCAGGAACGAGATAGACACGGAGACACAGAGAAGCAAAGCTGCCTTCTCAATTTGGTTTAATCCTCCAAACTTATGTTTATTTTATGGTTTAATTTATGAATAATGTGTAATTAATTTTTGTTTAGTTAGAGGGAAATTTGAAACCATGAATATTTGTTTATTATAATTTGATTTACTCCAGTTATGAATTCTTGAACGTTGGATGTGGTTTATTTTTCTATGTTGATTAATAACTTGTTTATGTATGTGGGTTAAGGGTCGACACTTAATTTGCATGCTTAGACTTGATGCTAGGATATAAGGGAATTTCACCTAATCGTTATGAACTTATATCCATGAGTAGTAAAAATCGCTAGTCACGATTGTGTTTAGTAAACCCTAGGTTGGATTAACATGCGTATTCCATAGTTATGAATGCCTAGTCAATGCTTATGATTTCCATTGAACTTAATGATCTTTGATATGTCTCTCTATCATGCGTATTCCATAGTTAGGGAACTTGATAAGAATAATTTGGTTGTGATGCGTATCCCGTCCAATTCAATGAATCTAGGGAAATCTGAAAGTTAATTTAAGCGGACCTAATTAACTTGGAGCGTTGTCATTTATTCGTTTGTTGAATTTATAACTGGGAATCAAATTATATGCATTTGTTCATGTGTGGATAAGGACCCCTCTAACTAACGTTTCGTCATTTTATTTCTATAAAATATATTTTCTTTGAAGTTTGTTTTTAAGTTTCTGTTTTAAATTAAATTTCTTTAAAAATCAATCCCCCGTTTATTTTAAAATGTTAGATTTGTTAGAAATCAATTTAGTTTGTGTTTTCTTGAGTCTTGAATTATTTTGAGTCTTTTGATTTGTTTTAGTTTATTTGTTAGTTTTATTTTGAGTGATTCTAGTTAAGTATTTTGATTCTAGTTTAGTGTTTTAAATTTTGTTTTTACGTTTTTAATTTAATTTTACTTTGGTTAGCATCCCTACTTACATCATTACTACAATTGTCACAAATAGGGTTTAAATTTTGTGTGTCAAGTAATTCTCACATCATTCATGATATTTTAAAATTCACTAGGTGAATTTTTTTTAATCTATATAGCATGACATTCCATTCGTAGTGGCCAAAATGGGTGACAAATCCAGTTTTGTATATGTCATGTTCATGTATCTGGATTTGCCAAAATCCAGATTTCATATCGAATTTCGAAAAGCTTACTGCTTTGCTTAATTTTTTATTAGATCCCTTTTGTTAGGAATTGGGAACCGAATCCATTCTAAAACTTTGTTCACATGTTTGTAATTGATTACTAATGTTGGAGCTCCTCTTTCTATTTCAACGCTTTTTTGGTCATAGAAAGCAGGACATGACCATGGTGATTTACTTTTTCTGATTATTCATTCGTTAAGTAATTCTGTAATTTCATTCTTATAGAATTCCATAACTTCTTGACTCATTTGGATTGGTTTGGCTTTAGTAGGAATTTTCCTTTCATCAAAATCTTTGATGTAAGGAAGTTCGGATAGGAAGTTCGGATATGTGTTGTTTTCTATGCCAGAAGGCATTGGGTATGTTAGAACATATTTCTACAACAAGGTTTTGTTGGAAGGTGTTAAGTTTGTGTTGTAGAGCCTGGTTGGCTTATAGTTTTTCAACTCTCTTATATTTTATTTCTTCTTTTAGGTAACTAAACTGTTGTGATTTTTGGTAACTAAATTAGCTGTTTTTGAAATACTATCTTGTTTTCTAAGTTCTATTTTTGAAGAGAATTCAAACTAGTATTTGTAGAAATTCTATCATGGTGTACCATAAAAGGATATAGTAGAGCGATGAATGGGAGTCTTAAAATGATACGATATGAGATGTTTTTTTTTTTTTAATCAAAACAAATGATGTTTTAAAGCATAAATTATCTTGCGAAATATAGGCTTTGGGAATTTCATATTTTAAATTCATGGGCGATCCATTAGCTGCTTCTAAGACTTCAGTTCATTTATTAAAGTATTTTGTTGAAGTTATACCTTCTTAAATACAATTTAAGTCTGCTCCTGAGTCGATAAGGTTAATAGTTTCTAACTGAAAGTCTCCTATTATGTCACTCCCCGACCCGCGAATAAAGACTATTCACAAGTTAGGGTGTGAGCCATATCTTAGCTATAGAAATAAATTCTACAACCAAGATATGGTGGAAAATAAAATAAAATTATAACAATTACACCATACATCAACAAAATCTTACATACAAATTTTTAAAATACGTAGCAGAATAACTATAGTGCACAAATTAATTCACAACAAAAAGTACCAACAAAATAATAATTAAATTGTAACAATTCTTTCGAATCCACGAAATATATGCAAATGAGATGGATGAATGTACTCACTCCCTTCTAATCCCATCAACACATATCTAAGGCACCCAAGCCTGCACGTCCCATATCATGCTTATACCACTTGGCTCCCGGTACGTTAGAATATGAGCTAACTCCCGTTCATCCCTTAAGCCCAATTTTTTTTGTAATTAAACTCTCAGTTTCCACTTTATTATAGAGGCACTTCCCCCGACGCCCAATTGTATATTCAAGCCCTTTCCCCGATGCTTGACGTATACAAGATTTCATTATTTTTATAATCAACCAATTGGTATACTCAAGCCATGCACCCTACACCTGACATATATAAGGTTCATTATTTTATATTCAAGGTAAACTTCAGCCCTTGAACATCCTCACAACTTAAACACTATACACAAATGAGCACTTGACACAACACAACTCTTTTTCTTACTTTGCAATGCATATGTATATGCCATGTAACAAGGATATCAATAATTACATACTATAGAACATCTACAACACTAATCAAACTGTTAGTAGCCAAAATCGTATGATCTTATCAATAATATATAGTATGGATAACAAACAACAATCTAATTGAGAAATATTACTTTACCATTTTACTCCATCTCTCTCTAGGTGATATTGATGCATAAACTCATTTGAGTTCCATAGAACAATTTTGTTGTGTAAGCTCCCATGCATTTTCTGGGATTTGTCTCTCTTATTTTACAACATTCTCAAGGAAAGTAAATGGATATTTTTGATGGTTTGATGGGAGTGCTTCTTATGGCAATGATCTCTAAAATATAAATACATAAACAACACAAGATTTAAGTGGTTCGCCAAATCGACTACATCCACTGGGTTTACTTTTATTGTATTTCACTATATATGAGAAACTTACAAATACAATGAAAGATGGCTCAAAGCCTTAACAATATGTATATGAAAGATAAGGGGTAATATGAAAAAGGAGAATGGCTTTGGAGTTGTTCTTTCTTTTTCTTTTTTTCTTCTTCTTCCTCTCTCTTTTCTCCCTTTTTCTTCCGTTGGTTCTTGCTCCTTCCTTTATAAAGATTGCATGACATCTTCCTTTCCAAAGAATCTCCACAAGTGTGCCAATAGAAAGAAAGCAAATGTTGTGCCAATCATTAGAAATAAAATGTGTTCCAATAGAAACACACCAATTGTTAACCTAATTATCACCATGAAATGTGTTCCAATAACAAGGCAACAAATGTTGTCCTAATCCTTAGCAATGAAATGTGGTCCAATAGAAAAACTACAAATGTGAAGCGAATTATGAACTAATGAATAATATGCAAGATGTTCCTTGCATCAAAGGCCACGTGAAATGTTCTAACCACAATAAGTTGTCATCTTCCTTTATTTAGAGTGGTGAATATCATGCAAAGTGGACAAAAGCTCAAAAGCCACGTTCAAAGTCTAAGGGATATGAATCCCACCTCTTCAAATTTTGGAGGGATGAATCATCACCAAACATTTAACTCTTAGATTCCTAATGAATACAAACTTGCCAACTCACCCTTAAGTAGACTTCCACCTTCACATTTAGAGTGGTGAGTAATCACCAAATAATTAACTCTTATTGTTACAAATTCCCCACCTCATCTTTGAGAGAAAATATCAAGACAAAATTACTCATTTAGTCCAACCTCAAACTCTCGGCCCTTTGTGAGGAAAATCAAACCAAACTCGTTTAATCTCCCTTCTCCAATTCAAACTAAAAATATCTCTAATTACATATGAACATGAAATAGCTAGTTTTGAAATCATTTGTAGCAAAAGGGATTTTACATTGAGACTATTTTACATATTGAAAGTAGGTTCTTGCATAAAATAAATCTAATAAAATCATTAAGTAAAAATAATTACCCACATACCCACATATATATATATATATATATATATAACCAATTTTTTTTTAGATACGGGGTATTACATATTACTAGTTCTTTTTTTTTGGGAGCATTTTTGCTCACCATAATAATTATGGTGTATGCTCACCATAAACCTAATCAATTGACACGTGTCATTTCACCTAACTTTAGTTAATTTTCACATTAAATGTTACCTTTTCAATTTTGAAAAAAATTAACCAAGATTAAGTGAAATGACACGTGTTAATTGATTAGGTGTATGGTGAGCATACACCATATTTTATGGTGGTGAGCAAAAATGTTCCCACATAATACCACTTCTTGATTTTGATCTTATTGATTAATGCCAAGATGTTTTCTCTACTCGTACTTTCCTTAGATGAATCATCATTAGCTGGTTCATCATCTTTTTTCATTAGATTTTGCATTTTAATAAAATTGAGATGAGTTTTGATTTCTTGGTTATCTAACTGGAGATTCCGTTTTTCTTCTTTAATTTTGTTTACTTCTCTTTGTAAATCCTTGACTGTGATTTCTTTCTTTGTTTTACTAAATTTTTCTAAAGTTGTACTAATGCAAATTTTACTGTGAGAGGCTGGTGCTGCTTTCTCCTTGACTGACTAACTTCTTATGTTTCTTAAGATACTGTGCTTTCAATTATGCGTCGTCGATTTTACTAATTAGTTCAATTAGCAGGTCCTCTTGTTCTTCTTGTTTGTTTAGAACTAGAACTATTTTTAAACAACTATCTCGGCACCCTATGTTGATGTCTGGAGTGGTTGAATTGTTGGAGTTTGTTAGAGGGTTTGATTCTAGTTAGTGAAGGAAAAATTTTGTCCTAGCTAAGAACAAGTAAGAACATTTGAATACATATGCATACTATTAACACTTTAAAGTAGGCATGCATTCAAAAACAATTCATAAAACCCATGACTTTCAAAGCCTAGTATATGGTGAACCAATAAACTCTTTAACAACATTAAAGAGAAGTAAAGATTTAGAGTTTCTTTACCCTTGAAGCTCATCCTTGTTTACACAAGGGATTCACCCAAGTGGAGGGCCTTCAAGTCACCTCCAAGCTCCTTGGATATTGCTTGTGATTTCCTTCTCCTTTTGTGCTCCTTTGGTCCTTGAGGATGAAAGAAAAGGATCTCCAAAAACACCAAAGATTTGGTGTCTCTAAGTCTCCACACCAAGGGTTAAGTGTGAAGATGAAATGGATGACTTAGAGAAGAAAAGATTGCTAGATTAATCTCTCTAAGTGGCCGGCCTCCTTTGTGTAAAATGAGAGAAAGTGTTTCACCTCATTTCACCAAGAAAAACCCTAATGTGAAATAAAGCTATAAAGTTGATTTTATACTTCATTTCAAGTGAGTGGTAAACTTGTAATTAATCCAAGCTTGCCCATTCACACTAATGGCCGGCCATATTAATGTTATTGGGCTATTTGCCCATTTTGTTTTAGTTGTCATACAACTTAAACATAATGGGCCTTGTGGACCAAAACGCTTTTGAGCCCCGAAGCCCAAAACCAACTTAAAAGCCCATTACGAACCTTTTCTAAAATTAATTAACCAATTAATTAATTTTGACCATTCTCAATTAAACCATTTAATTGCTTATCCATCTCATTTAATTTCTTCACTATTGCCCTTACTCGGTGTACGATCCATTAGGTTCCAATTAGCAAGGCAGTGGGCGATTGTTACTCTTAACGATCGATTGTGAATTGAAACGACATTTCAATTCTCCCTTTAATTAGTGTTGGCTAATCTTCAAGGCTTCCACAAACCATGAGTGACACCTAGTAGCATATCATGGTTACCCAAGCTAAGTAGAAGTGGTTGGAGAACCTATCCAGTTACAACTACAATGCAATACGGTCATTCTCTAACACAATACTCTTAATCACATTGTTTAAGTGGTAGTTTGTTTCATGTCTACTATCCAATGTGATACTTCTCTATATGATTCCCTTGAATATGATTTGGAACAAACTTCCTAAGTCATATTCATTTGCTTTGGCCAAAGACTTTAGAATCATATCTTAGAGTATTCTCCTTCCACCATGGAAGGTTAGAGATCCCTTGTTGTGCATTCATATGCCTACATGACTAGATAGCTTGACCCCAACAATGCCGTGGACACTCCGATGGAATGCCGTTTGACATGATCAAAGATCAAGGACCTAACCATTAGACATCTATGATGCCTCAGGTCAAAGGACTACTTTGCATATTGCAACTTTAGAGTTCATACATGACATGTATGTTTGAACTCAATTTTGATCGTTGTTCAGTGTACTCGATTACTCTCTCGAGCACCTATGTGTTTGTCTTAGTGTCCAACACCAAATGACTTGAGACTAGTCATACTCACGCTTGAGTCAACATAACACATACTAACCTTAGCGGATTGTCAATGCCCAATTCGCAATCCTATGGCTAGGAACGTTTTAGGAATGAACATAAGAGAATGGTCTCGATAATCTAACTCACTTAGATCACTTGTCTCTTAGATCAAATACATTCCTTGGATTCCCTTATTGCTTAAACACATGATACAATAAATAGTGATTAACAATAAGCTTTGCCCTTCATTAAACATATAAAAGTTTAATACATTAAGTATTCCAAAAGCTATTACATCAAATGAGTGGCTTTGTGGGCATACTTCCAACAGTTAGCTAGATCCTAAATCTTCTTGTTCATTTTCACTTTGGTCTGTTTCTTTTAATTCCAAGACCTTGATTAAGTACTATTTTTCTTCTTCCGATATTTTCAGTTGGTTCGTTATTCTTTTCAGTTTGGTTTGAACCTCAATGTAATGCATGTTGAGAAAAATGTCTTTAATACATTGATTGGAACAATTCTAGACCTTGAGAGAAAAACGAAGGGAACGACCAAAGCTCGCCTAGATTTGGAACAAATAGGCATAAGGACCGGTTTATGGATGATGAGAGATGGTGACAAAGCCAAAAAGGGCCTTGCGTTATTTTCGATTAAATCAAAAGAGAGAAGAATGAGTTTTTAAAGTTTCCATCTTCTGTAAAATTACCAGATGGGTTTGCTTCAAATATCGCACATTGAGTGAACATGGACGGCAGTAATTTCTGGACTAAAGAGTCATGCTGATTGTCATGTGATACACCAACGCCTTCAAGGTTTGGTATTCAACACCTCTTGCCGCTTGATGTGGTGAAGCCAATCATGTTGTTGTCGAGATTTTTTCTTCACAATTGACTGCAAAGTCATTGTGAAAGTCGGATGTTAAACAGTTCTCTCACCATTACTGCGTTTGTCGATGCTAATTATGCAGGAGATCCAGATGACTGTTGTTCAACTGGTGGTTGTTGCATACTTTCTTTGTGACAATTTAGTTTCATGGAGTTCCAAAAAACAGTGTGGCGTTTCTCGGTCAAGTACAAAGGGGCAGAGTACTGCCAATTAGATTATACATCAGCGATGTTGTCTTGGTTTCGCCATTTTTTCGCAATCTTCATCTCCCAATTGATCCACCACGATTGTGGTGTGAAAATATTAGTCCACTTGTTGTGGCATCCAATCTTGTATACCAAGCTCGAATGAGGCATGTCGAAGTTGACTATCATTACATTTGAGAAAAAATCATTCGAAAGGAAATTGTTGTTGTGTATGTTGCCACTGCTGATCAGTTTGCTGGTCTTTTGGCCAATGGTTTATCATCATTTCGTTTTACATATCTCATTTCCAAGCTGCCAACTACCGATCAGCATGTGGGGGTGTGATAACCAAACTCTCATCCAAGTCATCAATCCTTGTCACGTTATCATCCAAGTCATCAATCCTTGCCACGTTATCATCCAAGTCACCAATCCTCAACAGTAGAGTTTGAAATGGTGGATTCCCGCTCTCCAAACCGACTGCACAATAGCAATCCAACTCCTCAGTAGATAGAACAGAAGCATATCCCTAGTCTATCTGAGACTCTTTCCCAGCAGTGGAAATCATCTCCTGAATAAGTCTTGGTTGTAATTTGAATTGTTTTGCAATTTGAGATAAGGCTATACTGTAACAACCCCATCTCTTGTAAAGCTATATAATCAAAATGAAGTCTCACTCATAATTAAGTAAGTTGAGTTTATTCAAGCAAACATTACAAACCCTAATTGAGTGTAAAACTTCTGTCATGTATTATAGGAATGTAATTTCCAATTGTAATTAGTGTAGGATTCCTACCTCAATAGGGATTAATATAATCTATATATTATAATATTTTCCACACCTCAATACAAGAAGTCATAATTTACATGGTATCAGAGCCGTAGGTTTTTCTTAGGTCCTAGGTTTTTTTTTCCTTTCTCTTCTCTCCTCTTGCCGTCCAAACCACCAAAAAACACACACACATACCCCCTTGCCATCCACATCTCTCCCCTGTGGCGTCATCTTATTCGTCTCTTCCTGGCCAAAACACTACAAACTTCCTTAAACTTTCTACCACCAACTATATTGTTCGGGTTAGCCAACTCAAAGCCACGCTGACATAATATGTTGAAGAACATGCATATACGATGTATTGCTTTTCTCAGGCCTTTTGGAAGCATTCCTGCATAGCAAATACAAGAAAGACATGAGTGATGAATAAAGATGTACGGTGAGTGTGATGTGGAAGATTTGCACATGGAATGGTACACAATATGAAATGAAAAACTGAAACAAATTTAGGTACGTGTTCTATTTAGGTTTTTTGTTTTTTTTTTGTTTTTTATTTTTTTGGCAGGAAACGATTGTAATTCTCATTAATATAAACAAAATTACAGTGAAACAAAGAGAGAAAGCTCAATAAGATGAGGCACAGTCTTCAGTATAATACTAGGGGGGGATGTCATCCATTCATAAGAGTGTTCCACAAATAATCCAAAGCGAGCAAGCCTATGGGCAGCCGTGTTGGCTAGCTTGATGACGAATGTGGGTAAAAGGCACTTTAGTGGCCGAGGGCGCTAAAACCTTAGTAGAAGAATCATGCAAAGCTTCCACAATCTGAAGCGAATTGCTCTCACAAAGTAAGTTTGTAAAACCCCTGTTCGTTGCCCAAATCAAACCAGATCAGACAGCACTGCTTCTGCCTGTAAGGGAGTGAAAATATCCATCTTTCCATTTACTCTGTACAATCTAGTATGAAAACCAATGAAAACTAAAAATAAAAAAAAATTAAATCATCATCAAACTGACTCTTTGGAAACAAAATTATTTACTAATTGGAGGAAAAGGGAAAACAATTCCCTTAATTTGGGAGGGAAAATTTAAGATTGCAAAATAATTTCCTTTGAACACCCGGGAACACTTAAATCCAAATGCCAAATCAACATCCTTGCAAAGCTCCAACCACAACTATAAGTTGCCTGCTAACCATAGTAACAAACAAAACCAAAACGAAAATAATAGAATAAAAAAGTAAACGAAATAGATAGGTTAAATGTGTTAGGACATGGCATCAGCACAACCAACCCTTTTAATTCCCTTCCCTTCTACCTCCACAAACGGGCATCGAATTAGGAATCTGAGGGATGGTATTGGTAGTAGCGGATGCTCTCTTTAACCCTTTCGACTATTAAAAAATCGATTTATAAGTAGATGAGCAAAAACAAATACTTTGTAGTAGATCTGATAATTTCTTACATGACCAGTTAACATGACATGTAAACGACACGAAAATAACGGGGTTCGGGTCAACACGATAACTAATCGGATCGTTATCGGGTCACACTATAAGAACCCGATAATAACGGGTGTTTAACAGGTTTACACGAAATTGATACGCGGGTAACCTGTTTCAACACGTTAAGAAAAATGTTATTTTGATGATTTTCATTTTTCAAACTATTAAGAAAACTTACTATAAATACAATAGCCATATTGTATATGTACATATTGTTTATTAAATATGTATTATTGTATTATTATTATGGATAAATTTAAAAAATTTAAGTTATTTATTTATTTATTTATTTTTATATTATATTATAGAAAAGAGTGAAATTAAAATAGGGATGTGATATCCACACACCCCATTTTACTTCTCACACACCTTTTTAATTTTCGGCCGTCAGATCGGATGAATTGAAGAAGATCAACAGACAGAAATTATCAAGGGGTGTGTGAGAAGTAAAATAGGGTATGTGGATAGCACATCCCATTAAAATATTATAAAACACGTTAAAATAAAAGTATCAAGTAATTTAAGACCAAACACATTATAAAAAATTATAATAATTAATTTACAAGTGCGAAAAATGTGAAAAACTATGCAAATGCTTGTGATCCCATTCTCTATGCTATGAGTATGGGTACAACGTCGTTTGAATTTTAAAACAATACAAACCCTCATGAATATAATTTTTAAGGGAGTTCAAAATAAATAAAATTCATAATCATTAATATAAAAGTCTAAAAAGTATGAAAGCATATATAAACGTGGTTCCTCAATTTTGAAACGCAACTCTCTTGATTTTACACTAGCATATGGGCACACACAAAGTGTGTGAGAATTTTTTTTATTTTTATTTTTTGAAAAAGAAGGAGTGATAGAGTGTCACAGCCCGTCCCGAATAATTTTTATCGATGGCGTGAAATGACTACATTGCCCTTGAGCGTGTTGGTGGTGGTCTGTGTTATTGGGCTAAGGATTTGGACCAATTAAAATCTTTCCTAAGTGTTTGGACCCATTTAGGACTTAAGCTTTTGTTTGTTTTGGTTGGTAGCTCAAACTAAGACCACACACACACACCCAAACAACCCCGTTGACCTTTCTCTCTCTTCTTCTCCCGGATTTTTCTGAAAGTCCGTACAACTGTACAAACAAACCTCAAATTAGACCATTTCTTCACGGATCGTAGTGGAGGAGCCTGCTTTCGTGTTCCTTGTGAGCTTAGGAACCCATCTATACCTTTCATTGGACGTGAAGCCTTCGTTTTCCTGAGAAACCAAGAACCCCGATTTTGAGCACTGTTCATGTGATCGTAATTGTGGACTTTTCAAGCAGTTTTGAGGTCTTAAGAAGCTTTAGAACATCTTCACGAAGCTCGGGGAAGAAATTTGGAGTGTTTTGGACTTCAGAAAGCTTAGTTTGACGAGTTTCAAATTTTGGCCTAGATTATCGAGGTTTCTCTGGCGAGATGCCATGGATTTCAAGGCTTGAAAGTGGTAAGAATGTGTTCTACTCACTCTAAGCTTCATTTTTTATTGATTTTGGTGCAAAAATGAGTGAGAAATGAAGGTGTGAATATTTTCCAGAAACCGGTGATCGCAGCGACACCGGCGACGATCTTCGGCGAACCAAGAAAGATGAAGGAGAATATTCCGTCAAGTCTGACGGAATATTCTAACGGCGTCAGGTAACGCCGTTAACTTTTAATAAGGTTTTAACGGAATATTCCTAACGGCCATTAGGCTTAGTTAGGGTTTGGCCGCACGTGGGGGCCCGTCTAGCTGTGCCTTGGCCGGCCTGTGGCGGCACATGGGACGTCCAGAAATTATTTTAAAAATATGGGGATGTTTCTGAGGTTGAGTAGGTCATGGTGGTATATTCAAATACCCCATTTGAACAATGTATGAGAAGTTATTTCCTAGTTTTGTGTATGTGCTTTAAAATAACGTTTATTTAGTTATTTCGCATATAGGTTAGACCTATCCAGACGACGAGCACCATTAATCGAGGCTCGGGGGCTACGACCCTTCGACATATTAGTGATTGGGCTTTTGGTTTTCAGTATATACCTATATACTTGGTATTTTTCGCAGAAAATGCATTTAAACGAAATTATGTTTTGAATTGCCATGCCTATTGAATTATGCTTAGAGTATGAATTATTATAGTATGCATAAATATGATTTGATGCTGTGGACGCTTAGGTAAGTACCAGGTAAGTTGTAGACGGTTTATGTGTGATTTGAGGATGATGTGAGATGTGTTGAGAATTTATAACCTGCACCCTAGTGTTAGTGCTCTCGCCCGTGGCCAGGGCACAGACCTTCACGTGATGTTGACCTCCCGCACCATACGCTGACCTTGGATCCAAGTTAGGTGCACAGTCTTGTCATACAGACCACTATATGTGGGTTCAGACTCGTAGGTGACTCGCGATTATTCGCACAGTCTTCACGTGATCGTAGCACTAGAGAGTATTTATTTACACCCAATCTTGTCGTACAGACCACCATAGGTGGTTCTGACTCGTGTGCAGGCATACTTGTTGAGCTATAGACCCAACCGTACATGCCACTTTAGGTGGATTCGGCTGATATGTTATTTCTCATGAGATTATTTCACTTGAGTTACTTATTCTGTTATTTTAAGATATTTGGCATGGCATACTTATGAATATCATTTATGAGCATGGTTTTGAGATATATATATATATATATATACACACACTTTGCTTTTCGATTCATGCTATGGTATCAGAATGTCTCCCATTAGGAGAAGTTGTATCAGAAACTTATTACATTCCAACGCTACTGCTGTAGTGGGGGGCGAGGTCAACCGTAAGTGGACGAGAACCAGTAGATAATTCCACAACATCCACATTAGGAATGGAAAGACCTGGGCTGCTAGTGAGTGCAATGGGGAAAGTTTTCTCTATTCATAGTAGGTACGAAGACCCTAGCAGACCCTCCCAACATTCGAATACGTAACATGATCTCCTACTTTCTGGGAAATTATACAGGTTTTACAGCGAGGGGTTAGAACTTTTGATATATGAAATGGTTTTGAAAAGCTTTGTTTTTGCCCACTCACACTTTCTGTTTTGCACCCCTCCAGGTTTTAGGTAAAAGTGTTGGTTGGTGGCTTACGAGGAACTCACGACAGCTCTGACAGATTATCACTAATGTAGGATTCTTTTTGGGTGTTGTTTAATTAGTATTTGTCCTGCTGGACTGCACTTAGGCTACTTATGCTCTAATTGTGAACTCACGCTTAGTCTCTTCTTGCACCTTATCTTATCTAGTACTCTAGCTGATTTGGTTTTTGTTTATTCACATTTCCTTATATCTTTATTGCTTCCGCACTGTGTACATGGCTACGTCACCCTCACGTGACGGCTAGCATGCCTCGATCGAGGTCGGGTGTGTCAGTTTGGTAACAGAGCTTAGGTTTGCAGTCCTGCATATTTTGTGAATTTTCTAATTATTTTGGTGTCTTCTGTTAGAACTATGTCGTCTCGTAGAGAGCCACATCCTTTTGTTGAGCCTAGTTTCCCCGATATCGCTCAGTTAGGGGAAGCTATTGCTAATGCTATTCAGTCTTCGCTTCGTCCTCCCCAAATGACACCTCTAGAGACTGTGTATAATCTGAAGTTGAATCATTTGATGGGTAATGAAGGGTCTGAAGGAGCAGATAAATGGATTAATCATCTTGAGAAGACTTTCCTTGTGATGCATAGACAAAGGAATCTTCTGGATGATAGGTGGGTTGAGACGACTACCTGATTTTTAGGTGAGCAGCCTGCATCCTGGTGGAGACAGGAGTCTTATTAGTTATCACCAGAGGAAGCCGCTGATTGGGAAATTTTTAAGCAGTTATTTCATAAGAGATTTATTCCTCTAGAGTATATAGATCACAAGAAACAGGAGTTTACAAATTTGAAGCAGGGGAAGATGACAGCTAATGAGTACTACATGAGCTTTACTGATTTATCTCGTTATCACCCGGAGGTTGCTGCTAATCCGGTTGAGATGCTCCGTCGTTTTAGGTTGGGTACTAAAAAGAAGTGGTGTTCTATGGCGACCACAGCTTCCTGTGCTACATATCAAGAGTTTTATGAAGTTCTGCTGAGAATTGAAGATTCAGAGAATTGAAGGAAGATTTGTGAAAAACATGTTCATTTGAATAACATCTATAGCATGCAATTAACAATTAAAAGGCGGAATCATGCTTGCATGCATTCAAAAACAAAACATTAACTAAGAAATTCAAAGCCTAGTAGATTGGTGAACCAAGACTCAACTCAAATCAAAGTGAGTTGAGAAATATATACCTTTGTAGATTCCTCTTTGCATAAGCAAAGGCTAATCACCCAAAGAGAGGGCCTTCATTCCTTGCATCTAAAATCTATGGATTTGGATGGATGAAAAAGTTTCTCCAAGTTCCCAAAATTGAGAACCTCTAAGTCTCCACACCAAGGAGAGATTGGAGAAGAAAATGAGTGACCTTGGAGTAGTAGTATGGCTAGATACACCCTCCAAGGGGCCGGCCTCTTTAGAGAGAAATGGAGAGACATGTTCTCTCCAATTTTCTCCAAAACAAACCCTTAATGAATTTTGGCTATAAAGTCATATTTATACCTTAATTCATTGGAGTGGCAAACTTGTAAATAAGTCCAAAACCCACTCCAAAAGCATCATGGCCGGCCTTGGGGTTTCATTGGGCCTTTTAGGCCTTTGTGAATCATTATTCATTAAGTTGTCATACAACTTAAGTCAATGGGCTTGACGTTCGAAGCCCATTGGGCCTTAAGGTCCAAAACTATCCCGAGGTCTTTAACGAACTTATTCGTTTGATTAATTAACATATTAATTAATCCTTGCCATAAATAATTAAACCATTTAATTATTCTTACTCATCTCCATTGTTTCTTCAATCTCCACCTTACACGGTGTACGATCCATTAGGTTCCTTTTAACGAGGCAGTGGGCGATTAAAACCATTTTACATCAATTGTGAATTGAAACTTACTTTCAATTCTCCCTTTAGTGATTACACACGTTTAGGGCTTCCACAAACCATGAGTGACACCTAGCAGCATATCATGGTTACCCAAGCTAATCAAAAGAGGTGGAAAACCTATTCAGTTTAGGATTACAAATGCAATACGGTCTTTCTCTAATACAATACTCTTGACCACATTGTTTGGTTTGATAGTTTATTCATGTCTACTATCCAATGTGATTCGTGTGCTTATATGATTACCTTGAATGTGATTTGGAACGCATTCCTTAATCTCATTCATACTCTGGCCAGAGATTTTAATCATATCATAGAGTATTCTCCCCCAAACGGTTTGAAGGTTAGAGATCCCTTGTTGCGCATTCACTTGTCTCCATGACTAAGTGGCTTAACCCCAACGATGTCGTGGACACCCCGATGGGGTGACTTTGACATAATCAAAGATCAAGGACTTAACCACAAGACAACTGTGATGCCTCAGGTCAAAGGACTACTTTGCATTATCCCAACCATGAGTTCTCATGTGACATGAATATGAGAACTCTTCGTTGATCGTTTTCAGTGAACTCATTCTCTATTGAGCACCTACGTACTTGTCTTGATGTCACACACACCAATGACTCGAGACTAGTCACTCTCCCTGAGAGAAGACACAGTACGTACTGATCTTAACAGACTGTCAATGCCCAATTGGCAATCCTATGATCAGGAACATTTAGGATGTGTCTACGAAAGAATGGTCTCATGAATCTAACTTCTTTAGATAGTATTCTCCCAATCACATATTCCTTGGACTTTATCGTTTAAGCATATAACATTTATATGAGACGGCTCAAACAATAATTTTTGCCCTTTATATTAAACTAGATTAGTTTAACATGTGAAATGTCCGTAAAGTATCATCACATGATTGGTTTTAGGGCACATTTCCAACAAGAATATGCCTAGTGATAGTGATGAGGAAGAAAATGATGGAAATAAAAGGAAAGCTGATAAAGGTAAAGGTCTAAGACTCAGAGTTTGAAGAGAGGTGGAGCTAGTTCCAGTTCTTCTAGCGGAGGTATGAGTTCCACTGGTCAGATGAGAGGTGGTAGATTTTCTAGAGGCTCTCATTTTCAGAGGCAGAGAGACTCTGGTGGCACAGGTGCACCTTTATGTTGTAGGTGTAATAATTGGCACTTTGGGGAGTGTAGGTGAGGCAATAACGGATGCTATACTTGTGGTCAAATGGGGCATAGGGCGATGCATTGTCCTCAGAATCAACAGAGGCCCCAGCAGCCTTCCTTACCACCGCCAGTGCCGACCCAGCAAGTTCAAGGATCTAGTGGTTATGGTCAGACGGGTTATGGAGGTACTTATCATTACCAGGGAGATGTAGCTTCTTATTCTGCAGGGCAGTATCAGTACCCACATGACCCATATCAGCAGAGCGGTTATCCTCAGTATCCTGGAGGTAATATGCCATATCCGCCGTATTCAGCTGGTGGATCTCAGTGGTATCCTGGAACACAGTCCCAGCACGTAGAGGTTACTTTTAGTAGTGTGGGATCTTCAAGGCAGCCTGGTCAGCCAAGTCAGGGGCGAGGTGTGCAGAGGCAAAGTAATCAAGTTAGCAGAGGTCATGGAGGAAGACAGCAGGCCCAGGGACGTATTCACCACATGACATTGCAAGATGCTTAGAATAATCCTGATTTGATCATGGGTACGTTGAATATTCTTGGTCATTTTGCTAGAGTATTAATTGATTGTGGTGCTACGCATTCTATTATTTCTCATATGTTTGCTCAGTTGACACAACCTCATCCTACACCTCTTGGGTATGATTTAGAGTTTGCAATGCCTAGAAGGGAGTGATGTTATGTTAGTTGTGTATATCCAGGATGTCCCATGTTATTGGAGGATGTAGTTATGCCAGTTAATCTCATCCCGTTAGATATTGTGGATTTTGATGTGATTTTGGGCACATATTGGTTGCATTATAATCGAGCCAATATAGACTGCTACGGGAAATCAGTTACTTTTCATGTCCTGGATTGTCCGAGATTATTTTTGTGGGCGAGCGTAGTGGGGTGAGGCATGGTGTTATTTCTGCTGTAAGAGCCAAAAGGTTGTTATCAAAAGGTTGCCAGGGATATTTAGCTCATGTAGTGTTGAATGATAATGTTCCTAGCAGTGTGGAAAATGTTCGAGTGGTCAAGTATTTTCCTGATGTGTTCCCTGATGATTTACCTGGATTGCCGCCAGACAGAGATATGGAGTTCACTATTTATTTGCTTCCAGGTACAAATCATATATCTCTAACTCCTACTGAATTGAGGGAATTGAAGATTCAATTGCAGGAATTAGTAGATAAGGGTTTTATTCAGCCTAGTACTTCACCTTGGGGAGCTCCGGTGTTATTTGTGAGGAAGAAAGACGAAACTTTGAGGCTATGCATTGATTATAGGCAATTGAATCAGGTAACGATTAAAAACCATTATCCATTGCTGCGTATAGATGATTTATTTGATTAACTTCGAGGCGCCTGTGTGTTTTCTAAGATTGATTTGAGGTCTGGTTACTATCAATTGAAGATTAAAAGTGAAGATGTTCCTAAGACAGCTTTCAGGACTCATTATGGTCATTATGAGTTTCTTGTGATGCCATTCGGGTTAACTAATACACCTGCAACTTTTATGGATTTGATGAATCGAGTATTCCAGCAATATCTAGACAGGTTTGTTATTATTTTCATCGATAATATTCTGGTATACTCTAAGTCTAAATCAGAGCATGTTCAACACCTTACTTTGGTGTTGAAAAGATTAAGGGAACATCGATTATATGCTAAATTTAGCAAATGCCAATTTTGGTTGAATTAAGTGGCATTTTTGGGACATGTCATATCGGCTCAAGGTATTCAGGTGGATTCTCAGAAAGTGGCAGCTATTGAGAATTGGGAACAACCACGAACCATCACTGAGGTACGAAGTTTTGGCCTAGCTGGTTATTATCGATGGTTTGTTAAGGATTTTTCAGTTATTGCTTTACCGCTGACGAGGTTAACCAAGAAGGATATTAAGTTTGAGTGGGATGATAATTGTGAACAGAGTTTTCAGCAGTTGAAATATTATCTCACTCATGCACCTGTTTTGGTGCTTCATGATGATAATGGTAGTTTTGAGGTCAACAGTGATGCTTCCCTAAATGGTTTAGGTTGTGTGTTAATGCAACGTGGTAGGGTGATTACTTATGCTTCATGAAAATTGAAGCCTCATGAGATGAATTATCCTACTCATGATCTTAAGCTAGCTGTTATCATCTTTGCTTTGAAGATTTGGAGACATTATCTTCATGGTGAGAAATGTAAGATCTTCACAGATCATAAAAGTCTTCAGTATCTTTTTACTCAAAGAGATCTTAATCTTCGACAACGAAGGTGGATTGAATTGCTCAGTGATTATGATTGCACGATTGGGTATCACCCTGGTCGTGCAAATGTGGTGGCAGATGCTCTTAGTAGGAAGCCTCAAGCGAGAATTAATGCTTTGTACGCTTGTCATGTTCCTCTTCTTGCAGATTTGAGGTCCACTGAAGTGAAGTTAGGAGTGGAGGAATGTGAGGAAGCCTTACTTGCTAATTTTCAGGTCAAGCCAATATTAATTGATCGAGTGCTTGAGGCTCAAATGAATGATGAAGAAACCCAAGAATTAATTGAGGCAAGAAATGATGGGAAAAAGAAAGATCTCAAAATTCAGGAGACTGACGGCATGCTTATGCAGGAGAATAGAATGTACGTGCCGAATAATGTGGAATTAAAGAAAGAAATTTTGGATGAAGCGCATTGTTCGGCTTATGCAATGCATCATAGAGGTACTAAAATGTATCATACCATTCAACCATTTTATTATTGGCCGGATATGAAAAGAGAAATTGCTGAGTATGTGAGTAGGTGTGTCATTTGTCAGCAAGTCAAAGCAGAAAGAAAGAAGCCTTTTGGATTGATGCAGCCACTTCCCATTCCACAGTGGAAATGGGAAAATATTACTATGGATTTTGTGTACAAGCTTCCTCATACACATAATGGTTATGATGGCATTTGGGTGATAGTTGATCGGCTTACTAAGTCAGCTCATTTTATTCCTGTGAGGGAGAAATATTCTTTAAGTCGATTAGCTGAATTGTTCTTATTGAAGATTGTGAAGTACCATGGGATTCCAGTTAGTATTATCTCGGATCGGGATCCTAGGTTTACTTCTAAATTATGGGTGGCATTTCAGGAGGCTCTTGGTTCGAGATTACTTTATAATACAACATATCATCCTCAAACAGACGGACAATCTGAGAGGACTATTCAGACACTGGAGGATATGCTAAGATCTTCTGTCTTACAGTTTGGCGACGCCTGGCATCAGCGGTTAGATTTGATGGAGTTTACATATAATAATAGCTACCATTCGAGTATTGGTATGTCACCTCTTGAGGCTCTTTATGGTAAATCTTGTCGTACACCCTTATGTTGGTCGGAGGTTGGTGAAAGAGTTTTGGTGGATGAGACTACGCGGAATGTTCAAGTAAATCTTGTTGTGGATGAGACTACGTGGAATGTTCAAGTAATTAAGTCTAACCTGAAAGTGGCCCAGGATCGACAGAAGAGTCTAGCAGACAAGCATGCCACTGACCGGGTGTATAAAATAGGTGATTGGGTGTTTTTGAAGCTATCACCGTGGAGAGGTATAGTGCGGTTTGGGAAGAAAGGTAAGCTAAGTCCTAGGTACATTGGACCGTATATGATCACCGAGCGAGTCGGTGAGGTTGCTTACAGACTCGAATTGCCTTCAGAGTTGTCTAAAGTGCACGATGTTTTTCATGTCTCTATGCTTTGTCATTATATTTCTGATCCGTCACATGTGATACCTCCTCAACCGTTGGAAATTAATCCAGATTTGACTTATGATGAGGAGCCAGAGACGCCCAAAATGATGGATGGTGGACAATCACAAGGACCACTTTTATCGATTTGGAATCTCAGGGACCAAAGTGATGAGTTATGCAAATCTCAGGGACCATTTTGGCGATTTAGCCTATTATTTATTAATGGAGCGCTCTTTATCAAGAAAAAAAATAACTAAAATGCTATTAAACCATTTTGTGCATAAATAAAAGAAAATATTAGAAAATATAATTATAAGCATTAAAAAGTAAAGGAAAACTAATGAAAATTGCTTGAAAACTTTGAGTTTTAACGATAAGGACAAAATAAAAGGTAAAGTGAATAGTATCAGGATTCACCTTTTAGTGTAAAAATGTGGTTTTTCGTTAAAGTGAACAATACTGGAAGTTTTTCGTTAAAGTTCCCAAAGTAAGTCATTTCATACAAAAAAAAATTTCACTGTTTTTGTTTTGGGAAATTTTATTTAAACCCATGCAACCTCTTTTTACACCCAACTTAAAATTTTGAATGTTAATAGTCTATTTTATCCTATTGCATAATTACTATTAAGTACAAAATGAAATTAATAATAATACTCAAATTTATCAATAAACCCAAACACTGTAATTAAACCTTACGATCATTCTTTGTTTATCCTACGTTCATTCTGGCTAAAACCCTAATAGCTCTTATAGATAGGATTAGGTTTCTCCACTACAAACATGGTTTTTCTTCTTGTAAAGACTATTGGTAAACTCTATTCTCCGTTTGAGATTAAATCTCATTCTACTTACTAAAACGTGAAAGCGAAATTCGTTCCATTCAATCAATCATAAAACTATCCCAATGATCTGGTCTAATGTTCTTGTTGATTACTAACTTTTGATTGATTAACGCTTATGTGGCCTCTAATATTTACAGACACTTCCCACGAACTGTATTATCTGGAAATTTGTAGGTCAAATGCAATATTTTCAGAGGTAAAAACTCTTCAGGTACAAGTGTTGAAAAAGATATTTCATTTGCTAAAACGCGAAAGAAGTTTTTCCTTTTAGGACAGTTTGAGTTACTATCTACCTGGATTCCTAACGCCAAACAAAATGTAGTTTGTTGCTAGTTAATCATAATCAGGAAAGAAACAATTTCCCGATTACATTACACCGTTAGGGAACATATACAGTTCGAGATCAGATTAATAATTAAGCTCAACGGGTTCCACAATACAACATAACAAGGGGACATTTTTTTCGAAGCTTCTCACAAGATATGAGGTCCGGACATCTGCTGAGAGAAAACATTGCACCTCCAATGATGTTCGCTGAGCTCTTTAGGTTGGGATTTCGATATTGTAATTTGTAGTAGTTTCAAGGTAATGGTTGTTGCCAAAAGTATATGAGAGCCAAAATTTCTTCTGCATCTTTCCAAGCATTCTTGAGATCATATTCTTCAAAAAGGCTAGTGCTGCTGAAACCAACCTTTGGTTATCACATATCGTGCTCCACCGGTACTCAAGAATCCATGTATTCGGATCTAGCTGCACAGCTGAGGCACCCCAACTTCTCTGCACCCAAGAAGTGTTTGGCTTCCGAATCACATACCTATCGACCTTTCCATCCGACCACTTCTCAACAACAACAATAAGAAAATAATATATGTTTGTACATCATGACACAAAACTCAAAACATCTCAAGGCTGACCATACAACACTAACATAAATAATCTAGTAAAAACGTTTTCAGCTTTACCTCTGTGACTCTGCTGGATAAGATTGTGAAAGACTGGGAAGAAAACCCACTCGTGAGCAACCCAGCGGTCTGCAAAGGCCATCCCAATATCCGCACCTCCTCAATTGCAGATTTATACAATGTGCAATGTGAGCTTAGAAGCAAACCATCCTAACATTTCATCATTAACAAGTTTGTGAATTTTGGAACAGACATTTCAAGTTTATCAGCGAATAATGCTGAATTGCTATTAAACATGTAAAGCAGAAGTTTGATTACCAAGTACCTGACTAATGTCCTATATAGAACTAGGATAGCTGCAATTTGAAACCCTCCTAGGAACGAGACCCTGCATATCTTTCTGCAAGAACCTCAGCCTGTCATTCATATCATCCACAACCCAAGATTTTTCACTAACATTTCTCACCATCTCTGACGACAGAATTGGTTTCAATGCACCCGAAACCATCTTATAAAACTCGCACATCGCCACATAAACCAAGCTTAAGCCCAAAATCAATCTCCAAAACTCAAACCCAAAACCCCATTTTCTCTCCATCTTCTTAGTCTTCTTCTTCGATTTCAATCTTACATATGTTGAAGAATCAATGAGCTTATTTGGCGGTAACTATTCAGCTGTCAAGTGGCACAGCCTGCTGCGGCATCTTCTGAGTTAAAAATCCAATGGGTGTAAAAATAAATTCACATATTGAATTGGATTTATGGGGGTATATTAGGTATTAAATTTGGGTTTAAAGAGATATTAATAGTTTAGTTAAAAATCAAATGGGTGCAAAGAGTAAGTTGGGTGTATAAATAGATTAGATGGGTTTAAATAAAATTTCTCTTTTGTTTTTTCATCACTCACATCATCAAAGCATATGGACTTCCTAATTTATAAAAATAAATAAAAATTAAAACCACATTTCTCTCCAATAAAAATAAGTAAATTTAGTTGCACACGCATAGCAAAGGAACGGAAACAGTTCGGTTTACAGACAAAAATGCTATATCATCCTCATAACCACGAAAATTGATCATATCCATAACCGTAAATTAAACATCGGAGATTATCCATAACCATACCGGTGGGTAATGGATTTCCCATTGCTTAACAATTATTTCTATCTTCGTCAATACAAAAAATATATTTGTTCAGTTGGCGCATTATAATTTAGTAGATATTAATTTCGTCATTAAACATTTGATGTATAAAATGATTCAATGAATGGATCTTGTGGTGACACACCTCGACTCGGAATGCCCACTTGGACTCCGAATTGAGTTGTGTTGGCCGACACCTGGAAGGTGACGAAGCCATAAAGTGTAGTGTAGTGGAAAATGTGAATAAATTTAAACCTAAAAGTGCCTAAATATAAGAGTGCACTATGAGCGAAATGAACCCATTTTACACATAATGTCAAAGGTAATCTCCAATACCAAGATTTGCCATGAATCCTCATTGATAAGAAAGCTCAGCTATTAAAACCTAGAGGGGCGAAAAACAAGGGTGAGTGGGCCTGAAAATAAAATTTTATAAAAACCTTTCCGAAAACATTGTAACCCCTCGCCGTAAAACAAGTATAGTTTTCAAAATATACTTACTACATATCGTATAAAAATACTTACCGTAGCCTGCAAAATCTCAAGAATTCATTACGGCATAATATCTCGTAACTAAGGGCAAGACATCCAAAATCACAGAATCTCAACAGTAATATAAGTAAAATCAGGTCATCATCAATCTATACCTAATGCAACCTGTACGACAGGACTGGCACCTACTTGGATCCAAGGCGAGCCTGCAGTGCGAAGGTGAACATACAAGTGAAAGACTGGCCCTGACCCTGGGCAAGCACTAACACCGGGGTGCAACAATGATGAGCAGACTACATAAATATAAGCATGCCACACTGATTTGATGGTTCTAATCAACATACTAACATTCATAGATGTAGATATAATTATGGCATCAAAGATTATAAGCATACCTGTGCATCCCGTAAGATGTAGCATATTTCATAAATTCCGTCATTTCGCTAATTCTTATAAATTTTAGTCTAATCCACGCGTACATAATAAATTCTTTTTCAAATGCATAAATGGAAACTATCAATCATATATATATGTGTGTGTGTGTGTGTGTGTGTGTGTGTGTGTGTGTGTGTGTGTATGTGTATTATAAAAAGGAAAAGACTCACTCACAAATCATGTCGTCGAGCGTAGCATCAAGAGTCATTGCGATGCGTTTCACCTAGAAATGAAACCATTAATGTAAATATATAATGTACTAACGAATAAACGCATTTTTCGTACAAAGTACGGCTAATAAATGAACTATTCTAAAACGGTCGAAATTCGGAAAACGGAGGGCGAATTCGGGTTCAGCACATCGAGAAACCTAATGAGGGACCTCTGGTTCCTCCACGCGCCCCCATGCACATGCGAATACGTACGTACTTGCCTTCCTCGCGAGTTCCTACAATTTTGCAGGTTTTTGGTCCAACTTCCAAAGCTGCTATCGAGCTCAATTCTCCACCCAAATCAATGGTTCAAAAGCCATTTTGAAGTTATAAGTGTAGAGAACAAAACAATACCAAAGTAGGGTCGAGTTAAGGTCGGTGCTGGCCGGAAAAATGGACTGAGAGTGGCCAAATGGCCACGGTCTAAGTTTTCCAAAATCTAAGATATTTCATCCTACCTTCTCTCATTTCTAGTTCGATACTTAACCAAACTCGATGATTTAAAAGTCATATTGAAGCTAGAAATGTGGGGAATAAGTCCATACCAAGATGAGGCCAAGTTATCATCGACGTTGACCGGAAAAATGCTCTGAAGGTGGCCAAATGGTCACATGCCAAATTTTCTAGAAATTAGGGGAAGTCATTCCTCGTGTGTTTCCTGCTTTAAATTGTACCCCAATCACATTTTAAGGTTGGAAACAACATATGAGCTTCAAAATAAGAAGAATTTGATATTCTCAAGGCTTACCGTGGTCGGGGAAAAGTATGAACAGTGATAGAAGTCACTGTGCAGTTCGATTTTTCCACTTGAGTTTCCTAAGCAAAGTAGGTACGAGGGTGGTGGTCTTCCACGAGGTTGATGGCGATGATATGGTGATCCGCCGTGAGAGTTGAAGGGAAATAATGAGATTTATGTGGGATTTCTAGTGACTAGCATGCATATACAATTCAAAATTTATATACATTAGCAACGGAAGCATGTTATCACATAATATCAAAGCTATAGTCATGCAAATCCCCTTCAAGAAGCATAGGTCCATATTTGATGCATCTAAGAAATTAATGAAGAACAAAGTGAAGGTATAGTTTTATACCTCTTGATCTAGACTTGAGACCAATGATGGAGCACCTCCAAGCTCTTTGTTCTTGGAACTCCTTGAGCCTAGCCTCCCTCCTTGCTTCCTCCACCTTGCTAGAATGAGTGCTCCTTGGTTCTCCTTTAGTCTCCAAGGTTGAAGACCTCTAAAGATCCACACCCACTAGTGTAGTGAGATGGATGGAAGAATGACCAAAAGGGAGAGAAGATGATTAGCTATTTTCTCCCCAATGGTGGCCGGCCTTTGTGTGTATTTTAGAGAGAGAGATGTTTTCTTCTTTTGTGAAATGAACACACAAAAAAAACCCTAATAAAACTTTTCACTAAAAGTTCCTTTTATATCTCAAAGAAACCTAGCCAACAACTTGACTTCCTCTCTCTCCCTTTCCCTTTATTTGGCCGGCCCCCTTAGTGTTGTTTGGGCTTTTGGGCTTTTAACATTTCAAGTCATCCTATGCTTGAATAAAAGGACCCAATGGGTTTGGGCCCAATGGGCCCAAATGAACCCGAACTTTTCTTTAAGCCCAAAATGATCTTTTATCGCTTTTATGATTTCTTTAGACTTTCTAATTAATCACAACACTTTATTAATCCAATTAATTATTTCCATCATCCATTAGTTGTCTCATTACAAGAGTGTATCGGTGTACAATCATTTTAGGTTCTAATTAGCAAGGCAGTGAGGTGATTGGCACCAATCCAATTGATTATATTTAATCCAATCACTTAGTGAATTAAAACTTACTTTTAATTCACCTTTTTCTTTGACGAATACATTTAATCATCTAGAAGAACTCACAAGCCATGAGTGACATCTAACCATATATCATGGCTACCCAAGCTAATGTAGAAGCTGTTCAGAGAACCTATTCAGTTGGAATTACAATGTAATTCGATCCTTCTCTAAACAATACTCTCAATCACACTATTAGGGTATGGATATAATATGTCAAACCCCTAATGTGATTATTCCTTCTTATATGATTCAATTGAGCCGTATAGGAACGCTTTCCTTTATTACGCTCGATACTTCGGCCGAAGATTCCCAAATCATATCTTAGAGTATTCATCCTCTCATAACGAGGATTAGAGATTCCTTGTTGAGCATTCACTTGCCTTCATGACTAAGTGGCTTAACCCCGACTATGATGTGGACACCCGCAGATGGAGTGACTTTGACATAATCATCTAGAAGAATTCACAAGCCATGAGTGACATCTAACCATATATCATGGCTACCCAAGCTAATGTAGAATTTGTTCGGAGAACCTATCCAGTTGGAATTACAATGTAATTCGATCATTCTCTAAAACAATACTCTCAATCACATTATTAGGGTATGGATATATTATGTCAAACCCCTAATGTGATTATTCCATGTTATATGATTCAATTGAGTCGTACATGAACGCTTTCCTTTATTACGCTCGATACTTCGACCGAAGATTCCTGAATCATATCTTAGAGTATTCATCCTCTCATAACGAGGATTAGAGATCCCTTGTTGATCATTCACATGCCTCTGAGAATAAATCACTGACCCCAACAATGCATAGAACACACCCAAGATGAGGTGTGGTCACGTCTCATTATCAAAATGATCAGCAACGTATCCCCAAGACAACTATGATGTCTCAGGTCAAGGATTACTTACATTATTCCAACCATTAGAGTTACTTGCTTGACATGTGAGTAGACCTCCATGCAAGTACTCTCGTTCGATTGTGTTCAGTGAACTCATTCCCTTAATGAGCACCTACATACCTGTCTTAGTGTCACCACACGAATGGGATGAGTGTTGGAAATGTGCCCTAAAGCCATTCATATGATGATACTTTACGGATATTTCACATGTTAAACTAATCTAGTTTACATATAAAAGGCAAACATTATTGTTTGAGGCGTCTCATATAAATGTTATATGCTTAAACAATAAAGTCCAAGGAATATGTGATTGGAAGAATGCAATCTAATGTAGTTAGATTAATGAGACCATTCTTTCGTAGACACATCCTAAACGTTCCTGATCATAGGATTGCCAATTGGGCATTGACAGTCCGATAAGATCAGTACGTGCTATGTTTTCTCTCAGGGAGAGTGACTAGTCTCGAGTCATTGGTGTGTGTGACATCAAGACAAGTACGTAGGTGCTCAATAGAGAATGAGTTCACTGAACACGATCAACGAGGAGTTCTCATACTCATGTCACATGAGAACTCATGTTTGGGATAATGCAAATTAGTCCTTTGACCTGAGGCATCACAGTTGTTGTCTTGTGGTTAAGTTCTTGATCTTTGATTATGCCAAAGTCACCCCATCGGGGTGTCCACGACATCATTGGGGTTAAGCCACTTAGTCATGGAGACAAGTGAATGCGCAACAAGGGATCTCTAACCTTCAATTGGCTTGAGGGAGAATACTCTATGATATGATTAAAATCTCTGGCCAGAGTATGAATGAGATTGGGGAATGCGTTCCAAATCACATTCAAGGTAATCATAAAATGCAAATGAATCACATTGGATAGTAGACATGAATAAATAAACTATCAAACCAAACAATGTGGTCAAGAGTATTAGATTAGAGAAAGACCGTATTGCATTTGTAATCCTAAACTGAATGGTCAAGAGTATTAGATTAGAGAAAGACCGTATTGCATTTGTAATCCTAAACTGAATAGGTTCTCTACCTCTTCTGATTAGCTTGGGTAGCCATGATATGCTGCTAGGGGTCACTCATGGTTTGTGGAAGCCCTAAACGTGTGTAATCACTAAAGGGAGAATTGAAAGTAAGTTTCAATTCACAATCGATGTAAAATGGTTTTAATCGCCCACTGCCTCGCTAAAAGGAACCTAATGTATCGTACACCAAATAAGGTGGAGATTGAAGAAACAAAGGAGATGAATTAAATGGTTTAATTATTTATGGCAAGGATTAATTAATATGTTAATTAATCAAACGAATAAGTTCGTTAAAGACCTCGGGATAGTTTTGGACCTTAAGGCCCAATGGGCTTCGAACGTCAAAGCCCATTGACTTAAGTTGTATGACAACTTAATGAATAAAGATTCACAAAGGCCCAAAAGCCCAAATCCTATAGTGATGAATTAGGGTTTTATGGTTCTTTAGGTCATTTATAGAAGTGACTATATAAAGAACTTTATAAACTAAATTCATAAGTTGTTGATTTTAGAGAAAATTGGAGAGAACACAAAGCTTCCATTTCTCTCTAAGAGGCCAACCACCTTGGGGGATATTGTCTAGCAATTCTATTTCCTCAAGGTCACTCATTTCCTCTCCAATCCAACCTTGGTGTAGAATCTTTAGAGGTTCTCAATTTTGGGAACTTGGAGAACCTATTCTTCCAACCAAATCCATGGAGCTAAGAAGCAAGGAATGAAGGCCCTATCTCTTGGGTGATTATCCTTTGCATATGCAAAGAGGAATCTACAAAGGTAAATATTTCTCAACTAACAAATTGTTGTTTTAAGTTGAGTCAAGGTTCACCAATCTACTAGGCTTTGAATTTCATGGTAGATGTTTTGTTTTTGAATGCATGAAAGCATGATTCCGCCTTTAATTGTTAATTGCATGCTATATGATGTTATTCAAATGAACATGTTTTTCACAAAATTTCCTTCAATGAGACTTTCCATTCTTCCAATTGAAGGGGACATAGTATGTACTGGTCTATGCATTGTCAGTATCCCTCTGACAATCCTATGACCAGGAACCTTTTTGGACATTATGGTTATGTGAAGAAGGTCTCTGTAGTCTAACATCATTAGATTACTTCTTCCATCGATCCATTGTCCATGGATTCACTATTTAGGACATATATCGTTTATTGAGATAGTCCTAATTAGTATCTTTGCCTTTTGATGTATAAGAGTCATCTATACACATATTCATTGTCCTGAAAAGTTTCTTCCAAAGATTGACTTTCAGGGCATATCTCCAACAAGAGTGGTGGTCTCGCCATTAGATTTTACACAGAGAGAGAAAAGGTGAGAGAGATATGGTAAGGACAAAGACTCATCGGAGTTAAGGTGGTCGTTCGGTAATGTAGGTCGCCGTAGAATGTGGCAGGTGATGACTGGTTTTGGTGTATGGCCTTTCGGCCTCTCTGTGTATGCAGAGAAAAGAAAGAGTTTGAGAGGTAAAGAGCTCCAAGGAAGGCTGAGAGAGAGATCAAAGTGTTTAAAAAAACTAAAATAAAATAATGTAAGAAATGAGGGAGACATGGGGATAAGAGAGAGGAATATGGTGTGGTCCAAAAGTTTGAGGGGATTAAGGCCATCTCCAACCGAAGGGTCTAGAGGGCCGAAAATAGCCTGAAAACTGTCTCCAACCGAGGGCTAGGTCAAAGGGCTCGTGGGCCCCACTGGACAAAAACGAGCCAAAGGGCCAACCGGCTAGCCAAACTCAGCCAGGCCAGAATTTTCATTATTGTTGTCTGTTATATCCGACAGGAATGGTAGGCTTCAAATACAACAGCTAGCTGACATCAGTTATCGTTGGATTCAATTTTTTTTTTGTGGGCCAATTTTTTTTTTCTATGAATTAAAAAAATTCCCTTTTTTCCCTATAAATACATAAAGTCATTCCTACACTATTTCTCACATAATTTTCATCATTCCATACTATCTCACTTCATTCTATTTCAATTTAAGTTGTAGTTTTTAAATTAAGTTGTAGTTTTTAAATATAAGTTGTAGTTTTTAAATTTAAGTTGTTGTTTTTAAATTTAAGTTGTTGTAGTTTTTAAATTTAAAGAATAAATTATGTTTGGCCCTTTGGCCCTCGGTTGGAGACGGTTTTTTGTAACAGGTCTTTAATGAGCCATATGACCCTTTGCCCCTCGGTTAGAGATGGAGGCAAATATGGTCATATACTGTTCATTAAAATATTAATATCTTGGAGGGTCAGAGGGCTAAAACGAGCCATCTGGCCGGCCTTCGGTTGGAGATGGCCTAAGGGATTTTGAAAGAGAGAGGGTTCGAGATTGAGGGAGACACGTGAGAGGTGAAGAGATTTAGGGAGACACATGAAATTTCGAATTTGCCCTCGGTATTCGATGTTTCGTAAAATTTTATCCGTAACTCCGATTTCGATTCCACTTGCGCCTACGCGTTCGTAGTGACAAGCACTACGAGGATACGCAAAAAGAATGTTTTTTACATTTCACTACACACTGGTCAACGAAAGTCAACATCCCCCGCTTCTAAGGGCAATTTCGTCAATTCACACTTTTAAAATTTATAAAATCGTAGAATTAGGGATGGGATGTCACATGTGGGGTATAAAAATTAAAGCATTGAATTTAAAATATTGACGATGTTGGCTGATTTTTTATATCTCCCATAAACACCATTGAATTCTCATTGATTTTGATTCAAAATTTTTGAACTTTCCCACAAAATGCAACTTTTTTATTCTCAAGGTAATGTGTTCGGTGAATAATGAGTACACAAATGCAAATAGCCCTTTACCACAGTGGTAGAGAGGAGTTGTTGTCCTTGCACCATGATATAGGTACAAATCTCGTCCGCTCTTTAATCTAACAAATCTATCGTTGGACAAAAAAAAAATAATGAATATAGAAATATACATATATACATATATATATATATATATATTTTGTTGCAGTCATATTTAGAATAGGAATATGATTGTGTAAATCCTAGGGAATCTGGGAATGTATTTTATATTCCTATTAAGATTAGATTACCTATTAAATGTTGTAATCCTAAAGGGAAAGGTTTTACCCTTCCTACTACTATAAATAAAGGCACAATGGGGTGAATCAAACACACCTCACAATCAAATAGGCCTACAACACGTTATCAGCACGCTCTTGCCAGAAGCTGAGGAATTGACGCATCATTGGAGGAGGCTATCATCCACCAAATTCAAAGGCTTATTCGTTTTCTACTAATCAGGTACGCTTAAAATAAAAGAAGATATTTTAAATGTCCATGAAGCATGAAAACATTCCCCATGATGCATCAACCCCTCTATGTTTATATTTTCCTTTCGATATATATATATTGTATATGTTCATATATTTGTCAATATATATATATTTGTTTCATGCATCGCACAATTAAATTGTTATGTGGAATTTGTGAGTCACATTATACAAAATAAATTAGATGCATATTTAGGGTTTTTCCTAAACCCTACTGGATTTGAAAAAAAAGAAGAAGGGAAACTAGGGCATGGTGCGGCACAACACCACACCTTCTCTGTGCAAACTGATACCAGGTCTCGGCCTGAGATCCAAATGAATGGGCCTGCAGCCCCTCACCCTTGCACCAAGGCCCGTAGCCTTCACACAACCCAGCTCCGATTGGCTGGGGTCTTATTCCCTGCACGCTGCAACCTTTAAGGTTGCTGGGCTGCCAGGCCCGCAACCTGCACCCTGGCCCGCGTCACGGCCTGCATCACCTGTAGCCAACCCATGCGCTGGCCTTAGTTTTTGCCACGCAAACCCACAGGCCAGCTTGCGCTGGACCTGTCCGTGCACTCCTTTGCGGCCCAAAACACAACCTAGCTGCGACTGGGGCTTCTGATGTCCATCTCGTGGCTTGCAGCCACCATCCAAGGATATTTGGGCCTTGCCTTATGCTTAAGGCACCCAAACCCATGACCTATAACCCACGGTACCAAGCCCAAAATTATTTTGGGGCTATATTTTCGATCCAATAATATTATTTTAATATTATCTAGCTTCTACAATCGACCCCGTATGGCCCGATTTATTGAATTAATTAAAAGTGACCTGCAATCCATTAATCTGATAATGAATCCAAAATTATTGACCTGAAGATCACTTTTGGACATTAACGATTCAATAATTTATTTTTATACTTTGAACCGTCACATACTTTCGTAGTAAAGAAGCTCTCACACTTGAGTTCCCGAAGAACCTCAAATCCACTACACTTAGTTAGTATATTGCATTATGTGTTTCATAAAACTAAATTGAACCTGTAGTTTCAAATTTAGTGCCTTTGAAACCCGAAGTTTTCATTCAAAACATACCACATGAAACCCGTAGTTTTCATGCATAAATTAAACCACTACATGTGTAGAGAACCTGTATGTTCTACGATATATGTTTATGGCTTACCATATGATTAATCATGTTTTCTCCCTCCGTTTTAGAGACATGTCGAACATGAACAAGCTCGATTTCTCCGCTCTAGAAGTCTCTGGAAGAAACTATCTGAAGTGAAGGAAATTTTGTGAAAAACATGTTCATTTGAGCAACATCTATATAGCATGCAATTAAAATTTAAAGGCGGAATCATGCTTGCATGCACTCAAAACAAAACATTACCAATGAAATTCAAAGCCTAGCAGTTAGGTGAACCAAGACTCAACTCAAAACAAAGTGAGTTGAGAAATTTATACCTTTGTTGATTCCTCTTTGCATAAGCAAAGGATAATCACCCAAGAGATAGGGCCTTCATTCCTTGCTTCTTAGTTCCATGGATTTGGATGGAAGAATTGGTTTCTCCAAGTTCTCAAAGTTGAGAACCTCTAAGTCTCCACACCAAGGAAAGATTGATGAAGAAATGAGTGACCTAGAGGAAGTACGATTGCTAGCTAAAATCCTCTAGGGTGGCCGGCCTCTTAGAGAGAAAAGAGAGCTTGTGTTCTCATCTTTTCTCCAAAAGAAACCCTAATGAAGAAAAGGCTATAAAGTCATATTTATACCTTTGTTCATTGGAGTGGCAAACTTGTAATTAAGTCCAAAATCCACTCCTTTATCAAGATGGCCGGCCATAGGGTGTTATTGGGCTATTTGGGCCTTTGTGAATATTTAGTCATTAAGTTGTCATACAACTTAAGTCAATGGGCTTGACGTTCGAAACCCATTGGGCCTTAAGGCCCAAAACTAACCCGAGGTCTTTAACGAAATTTATTCGTTTGATTAATTAACATATTAATTAATCATTGCCATAAATAATTAAACCATTTAATTATCCTTACTCATCTCCGTTGTTTCTTCAATCTCTGCCTTACACGGTGTACGATCCATTAGGTTCCTTTTAGCGAGGCAGTGGGCGATTAGAACTCTTTCAAATCGATTGTGAATTGAAACTTACTTTCAATTCTCCCTTTAGTGATTATACACGTTTACGGCTTCCACAAACCATGAGTGACACCTAGCAGTATATCATGGTTACCCAAGCTAATCAGAAGAGGTGGAGAACCTATTCAGTTTAGGATTACAATGCAATAGGGTCTTTCTCTAATACAATACTCTTGACCACATTGTTTGGTTTGATAGTTTAATCATGTCTACTATCCAACGTGATACTTATATGATTACCTTGAATGTGATTTGGAACGACTTCCTAAATCTCATTCATACTCTGGCCAGAGATTCTTAATCATATCATAGAGTATTCTCCCTCAAACGGTTTGAAGGTTAGAGATCCCTTGTTGCGCATTTACTTGCCTTCATGGCTAAGTGGCTTAACCCCAACTATGCCATGGACACCCTTTGACGGAGTGACTTTAACATAGTCAAAGATCAAGGACCTAACCACAAGACAACTATGATGCCTCAGGTCAAATGACTACTTTGCATTATCCCAACCATGAGTTCTCATGTGACATGAGTATGAGAACTCATCGTTGATCGTGTTCAGTGGACTCATTCTCTATTGAGCACCTACATGCTTGTCTTGGTGTCAATCACACCAATGACTCGAGACCAGTCACTCTCCCCGAGAGAAGACACAGCACGTACTGATCTTATCGGACTGTCAATGCCCAATTGGCAATCCTATGATCAGGAATGTTTAGGATATGTATAAGAAAGAGAATGGTCTCATAAATCTAACTTGTTTAAATTACATTCTCCTAATTACATATTCCTTGGACTTATCGTTTAAGCATATAACATTTATACGAGACGGCTTAAAACAATAATCTTTGCCCTTGATATTAAACTAGATTAGTTTAACATGTGAAATGTCCGTAAATTATCATCATATGATTGGTTTTATGGCACATTTCCAACAATCTCCCACTTGCACTAGAGCCAATCAGCTTGGTCATCAGTGATGATACCTATTCTTTAGTCATTTCAAAAATGGCTAAGTAATAGGCCTAGACAATGGATATCTATATGCTAACCATAGAAGCAACTTTGAGAATATCGACGTCACCATTATACATGATTCTCAATCATGTGGTTCAGTCTCTCATTTGAGTTCGGATCTTGATGAGACCTTGATTCCCTGGCTTGAGCTATCGCCCCATTAGTGTCGTAGTGTCGGTACACTAGAGACACTTTCTGGTTGGAACCGAATAGAGAGTTCATAAATGAACTTTCCTATCCAAACAACATTGTTGTAAGCTTCTATATGGCAATATATTTTGCATTCATAATGGAACACACTAAAGTCATTACTTTTAATGTTTCCATCCAAATATCTCTTTAGTCATAATAAAGAGATATCTGATTATCTCTTCATTCATAATGAAGAAACATCCAATGATGGATTAGATTCATAATCTAATACATTTACGCTTCCTTTACGTTACTCTAATTCTTCCTCATTATTTGAGGAATCTATCCTTTAGTATTTCTTAAATACTTAAGGACCCACTTGACAGTTGCCATGGTTCTGATCCTGGGCTTGCATTGATATCGTCTTGTACCGATCTTGGTACAACTCATATCAACATTTTCATACAATATGAAATACATAAATCACCTTTCTGCGTATGCATAAAGGATTCTATTTACGCATTATTTCTTTGGGAGTCAAAGGGTACGTTCCCTTTGAGAAGAGCTACCTCCTAGTCTCACTAGAGTTGTTCTTCTGATTGAAGTTTATCATCATATGAGAAAACTTCCTAGCATCTTTTGTATATCATTAGGGCTTGATATAATCCAATTATATCTTGAAATCTATCATTATAGATTTCCATCCTATGTTTATAGACTATGTCTCCCATATACATTCTATCGTTATAGAATGCTTAAAGTCATAACTTTAACGAAGAAGTATTCTTTTCATTTCCAAAATTAATATATCATATATGTGTATATATATATTCAAATTTAGGAACATGATTAACTCCCACTAATCTTTTGTAAACCTAGTAAACAAAAGATTCATTTACATCTTTATGAGAAATCAAACAATTTGATCTTTCTCTCATAAGATGCTTATGGCTCCCACTAGCTTGCTAAGATTCATTTTGGATGGATCTCTACAACTTATATGTCTTGTGATTCATAGTTTTAGACATATATTATCAAGACTATCTTAATAATGGTTTCGGAAACCCATATTATGTCCAAACATTGAATCACCATTTAGTTGTAGCTAGCAATCTTCGAATTAATTGAAACTAAGACTACGTCAAAGATGGTTTCTTCAAAGTCAACCATTCTCTTTGATTGTAGTCACCTTAAGCTACCAATTAGCTATGAAGGTTTCATTATTTCGGGTCAAATGGTACTTTACCATTTCCTTGAGTATATATCGTGTATACACTCAATGTAGTCATAAGGATTTTTCATTCTTATTTCTTTCGAATTAAGAGGTGCAACTCTATGACATAGTCATAAAGTTCAAACCATTCAACTGAGACGGTTTATAAATCCTTCTCGACTACCTTGGAGCTTGTGGTATAGGAACTAGGTTGTTATATTTGTTGATCACTATCTTGTTTCTCAAAGAACCCATTCTTTGAGTTCTATCCCTCGTTCATTTGCTCTATCTTGGGCAAATCCTAGTGTAGGATTACAATGAACTACCCAACAAACAACATTTGTTAGTTGGTTTATAGAAGTGATATCCAAATGTTAATTTAAGGATACCCACAAGATAATTTTTAAACAAATATTGCTCAACCCCAAATCTTAACATGATTAAGACTTGTCTTTCTTTCCAACTACATCCTATGGAGCCATGAAAATTTTGGAAGATCTTCTAATTGACAATCATATTGTCTTAGAAGTATATATCCTATATATGGGTAATTGATAATATCCAACGAACTAAATCTTATTCTAGTTCGTTCTTCTCCTAATGGAGAAATCCATTATATTATGATGCTTCTTTCCTTGATATCTTTCAAGGAAACTGTTCTAAAGTGTTACCTTTCCTTGGATCAAATCTAAGGAGGTAAATACTTTAGACATCTTACTCATCAACTTACATTTCTTGAATTCTTTGAAACCTTTTGCAAAGTATTCGGACTTGTGTTTATTCAAAATAAACTATAGTCCAACTGAGAGTGATCTTCGGTGAATGTCATACAACATGAGTAGTATTATGTAGTGGACAAGTGCCACTAACATCTAAGTGAATTAACCTCAACAACTTTGTGATTCTTTATTCTTTCCAAAAGAATAAAGATTCAAACATTTTGCCTCTATACAATTTTAACAAGAAGGCATTGGATCCGGATGTAACGATCCAAGGCATCCATCTATGACCAACTCGTAATTTATGATTTAGAGGTATCACAACTCAGTTGGGATTAGTCACCACCTTGCAACCTTTTGGGTTTTAAGCATCGTTATATTCTAAACAGTTAACACCACCATATCATCTCTACTATAGAGATAATCAATTAGATTACAATAATCTAATCATTCATTAATAAAGAACAATGTTTTGTCAAACAAAACATTTATCCATTTCTCATACGGAATTAAGTTCCTTTATTCAATTGGAATGTAAAGACAATCTTTGTTTTTCCATTTTCTTTGGTAGTTCATATGAGGAAGTTAGTACAATCTGCTTTCGCGGAGATCTATATTTTATTCACGTTCCGAATGTGAAGTACTTTCTCTTCTCTCATTAATCTTCTACTTCTTATTAGCCACACGTTTACAACGATTGTAAAACATAGTTACTAATATGGAATCAAGCATTCAAGTAGGGCCTTCATTCCTTGCTTCTTAGTTCCATGGGTTTGGATAGAAGAATTGGTTTCTCCAAGTTCTCAAAGTTGAGAACCTCTAAGTCTCCACACCAAGGAAAGATTGATGAAGAAGTGAGTGACCTAGAGGAAGTAAGATTGCTAGCTAAAATCCTCTAGGGTGGCCGGCCTCTTAGAGAGAAAAGAGAGCTTGTGTTCTCATCTTTTCTCCAAAAGAAACCCTAATGAAGAAAAGGCTATAAAGTCATATTTATACCTTTGTTCATTGGAGTGGCAAACTTGTAATTAAGTCCAAAACCCACTCCTTTATCAAGATGGCCGGCCATAGGGTGTTATTGGGCTATTTGGGCCTTTGTGAATATTTAGTCATTAAGTTGTCATACAACTTAAGTCAATGGGCTTGACGTTCGAAACACATTGGGCCTTAAGGCCCAAAACTAACCCGAGGTCTTTAACGAAATTTATTCGTTTGATTAATTAACATATTAATTAATCCTTGCCATAAATAATTAAACCATTTAATTATCCTTACTCATCTCCGTTGTTTCTTCAATCTCTGCCTTACACGGTGTACGATCCATTAGGTTCCTTTTAGCGAGGCAGTGGGCGATTAGAACTCTTTCAAATCGATTGTGAATTGAAACTTATTTTCAATTCTCCCTTTAGTGATTATACACGTTTACGGCTTCCACAAACCATGAGTGACACCTAGCAGTATATCATGGTTACCCAAGCTAATCAGAAGAGGTGGAGAACCTATTCAGTTTAGGATTACAATGCAATACGGTCTTTCTCTAATACAATACTCTTGACCACATTGTTTGGTTTGATAGTTTAATCATGTCTACTATCCAACGTGATACTTATATGATTACCTTGAATGTGATTTGGAACGACTTCCTAAATCTCATTCATACTCTGGCCAGAGATTCTTAATCATATCATAGAGTATTCTCCCTCAAACGGTTTGAAGGTTAGAGATCCCTTGTTGCGCATTTACTTGCCTCCATGGCTAAGTGGCTTAACCCCAACTATGCCATGGACACCCTCTGACGGAGTGACTTTGACATAGTCAAAGATCAAGGACCTAACCACAAGACAACTATGATGCCTCAGGTCAAAGGACTCATCGTTGATCGTGTTCAGTGGACTCATTCTCTATTGAGCACCTACATGCTTGTCTTGGTGTCAATCACACCAATGACTCGAGACCAGTCACTCTCCCCGAGAGAAGACACAGCACGTACTGATCTTATCAAACTGTCAATGCCAAATTGGCAATCCTATGATCAGGAACGTTTAGGATATGTATAAGAAAGAGAATGGTCTCATAAATCTAACTTGTTTAAATTACATTCTCCTAATTACATATTCCTTGGACTTATCGTTTAAGCATATAACATTTATATGAGACGGCTTAAAACAATAATATTTGCCCTTGATATTAAACTAGATTAGTTTAACATGTGAAATGTCCGTAAATTATCATCATATGATTAGTTTTAGGGCACATTTCCAACATGAAGTGGGTTCAAGACGTGAAGCTCCATCTCACTGCAAAGGGTATTAGAGCCACCATCGAGGCACCTATTGCCGATAAACCTGTTGATGAAGCTCAGAAGGCTATGCAATGATCTTCATCTGAAGACACATTCATGATGCACTACAGACTGAGTGTCTCACTGAGGAGGACCTACGCACCCTCTGGTTTGCTCTAGCCGACCGTTTCGATCACCAGAAAGACATATACTTGCCTGAAGCAAGACATGACTGGCAGCATCTTCGCTTCTACGACTTTAAGTCTGTGAATGAATACAACTCTGAAGTTTGTAGAATCCGTTCTCTGTTGAAATTCTGCAAAGTTGAACTAACCGAATCAGATCTCCTAGAGAATACCTATTCGACCTTCCATGCCACCAATATTGTCATGTAGCAACAATATAAGGCACATAAATTCACCAAGTTTTTAGATTTGATATATGTTTTACTTCTCGCTGAAAAGCAGAACCAACTTTTGATGAAGAATCATCAAGCTTGACCCACTGGCTCGAACACGGCGCCTGAAGCGCATGCGACCTATTCTAGCAGCCATAAACGACGAAAGAACCGTCGTGCCTGTGGCAATAGGCGAAAAGCCCAAACACGGGCCCAAGGTCAATAGAGTGACGCACCTAAGGGAAGAAATGTGACCCAGCAGCGTCCACCACTCGCCTCTAAGGTCCCAAACTTCAAGAACAAGGGCAAAGCTCCCGTTTAGGCTGCTTCTACTGAACTGGACATGTGATATCATTGTGGATCAAGGGATCATTGGTCACGCGTATGCCGAGCTTCTCCTGAGGTTATTACCAAGATCACTCCCGTCGTGAGTCTAACTTTGCACATGTGGATCATCCGAAAGATGCAACTACATCAATGGAGATATCGGATTTCCAGGAAGCGTCAGCGCCTATGAATAAATAAAATAGACATGTATTTAGGGTGTTTACCCCTAGTGGCCGAACCCACTAGGAGTGACCGGCCTTACCCCCTTATTTTTCTAGGTTTATGGTTTAATTTTGAACAATTTTTCCAAGTATTTGTAATAATTTGTTTGGTTTTGGTTTGTTTTGAATTATGGATTGTTATTTGAATGGATATTATTTTCTCGAATTGCTTAATTGAATGAATAGACTTATATTTATACATGTGACCAATTCAATCAATTTAGTTCTAGGTATGTTTAGTGGGGAAGTTAGTTGTCTGGCAGATAGTGCAACCACGCATGCCATCTTGAGTGAACGACACTATTTTACTAACTTCATACCTAAGAAAGCTCCTTTAACAACTCTCTCAGGCTCATCCAACCTGATTGAAGGATACGGAAAGACACGTATCATGTTGTCTAATGGTACAATTCTGACCATTAAGGAGGCACTCTATTCTCCATGTTCCAGAAGAACGTTGTTGAGTTTTAGAGATATTCGAGATAATCAATATCATCTTGAAACCACTGAAGATCATGGTTCTGAATTTCTTTGTATCACTTCGTATGAATATGGCCAGAAGCATATTCACGAGAAGTTGGAATGCTTGCCGAGTGGGTTGTACATCACAACCATTCGCGGCATAGAAGCCCACAGTGTGGCCGGCCATATGCCTGAGTTCCCAGACACTTTGTTGCTTTTGCATGATCGTTTGGGACATCCTGGATGTGACATGATGCGCTGTATCCTCAAATCTTCACACGGGCATAAGTTACATCCCTATGTTGGACTCCCACCATGCAAAGCGTGTTCTTTAGGGAAGTTGAATACTAAACCTTCATATACAAAGATTATTCACGATCCCCCTAAATTTCTTCAGAGGATTCAAGGGGGTATTTATGGACTTATCCAACCAACCTGCGGACCATTTAAATATTTTATGGTGTTGGTTGATGCATCGACACGATGGTCACGTGTTTGCTTGTTGTATACACACAACGCCGCATTTGCTAAACTCCTAGCTCAAATCATTAAGCTAAGGGCTCACCACCCTGATTATCTGATCAAGTCGATTCGACTGGATAACGCTGGAGAGTTTACGTCACAGACTTTTGACGATTATTGCATGTTAGTAGGGATAAATGTGGAACATCATGTACCCCATGTTGACACCCAAAACGGCCTGGCAGAAGCTTTCATAAAGCGCCTTCAATTGATAGCTTGGACTTTGGTTATGAGAACCAAACTGCCGGTATCTGCCTGCGGCTATGCAATAATGCACACAGCTATGTTGGTCCGCCTGAGGCCCACCGCTACCCAACCATATTCACCGTTACAGTTGGTCACTGGATACGAGCCTGACGTCTCGCATTTACGGGTGTTTGGGTGCACCATTTATGTCGCTACGTACCAAAATGGGTCCTCAGAGAAAAATGGGAATCTATGTCGGTTATGATTCACCATCAATTTTCGCTACTTAGAACCCTTGATAGAAGATCTCTTTACCGCACATTTTGTGGATTGTCACTTTGATGAGACAGTCTTCCCGTCGTTAGGGGGAGATAAGCATACTATCATTCATGTAGAACACCGCGAATTGTCGTGGTATGCTCCCACTATATCTCATTTAGATCCCCACACTGCCCAGTCTGAAACTGAGGTGCGTCGAATTATAGATCTTTAGAGCATTGCTTAAAGCATGCCGGATGCTTTTAATGATCTAGCAAAGGTGACAAGATCACATATACCCGCTGCAAACACACCTGCAAGGATAGATGTACCCCGCGTACGTCAACAAACCACCTGGGAAGGTCAGACCGTCCCCAAAGATGGGGAGGCCGCACCCTCCACGCGGCAAGGTACATTGGCGGCTAGCCAATCATCTGCTCCGACCCTGAAGCGTGGCAGACCCCTTAGTTCAAAGGATTCACAACCTCGGAAGAGGAAAATGGCACCAATTAGTGACCCTAGTTTGAATCCGACCATCGTTCACTCATCCGTTCCAATGCATGAGGTTATTCTAGATTATGGTGATGTTTCAGACGAAACATGCCAGCCTCCCGAAAATCGTGAGATTTTGGTCCACTACACAGTATTGGATGAGGTTTAGAATAGGAATGAGATGATCCTCGATGATGCATTCTTGTACTCAGTAGCTACTGACATCATGCTTAGCGATGACATTGAACCACGTTCCGTCAATGAATACCGACATAGAACCGATTGGTCAAACTGGAAACAAGCAATCCAGGTCAAACTCGATTCGCTCGCGAAACGTAAGGTATTTGGACCTATCGTTCATACACCACCATGCGTGAAGTCTGTTTGCTACAAGTGGGTTTTCGTGAGGAAGCGTAATGAGAAGAATGAAATAGTGCGATACAAAGCACGCCTCGTAGCGCAAGGCTTCTCTCAGCGCCCAGGGATTGATTACGAGGAGATGTATTCCTTCGTAATGGACGTTATAACGTTCCGCTACCTAATCAATTTGGTAGTTTCCGAAAAACTGAATATGCAGCTTATGAACGTGGTAACCGCGTATCTATATGGGGATCTAGATATGGAAATTTATATGAAAGTTCCATAAGGACTTCCATTGACTGACTCAAATAGTTCTAGACCACATAACACTCTCTCAATTAGGTTGAGGAGGTCACTCTACGGATTGAAACAATCCGGGCGGATGTGGTATAACTGTCTAAGTGAATATTTGACAAGTCAAGGTTATGTGAACAATGAACTATGCCCATGCGTGTTCATAAAGAAGTCACATTTCAGATTTGCAATCGTTGCAGTTTATGTCGATGACATGAACCTCATTGGGACTCCCGCAGAGCTTGAGGAAATTGCTACACACTTGAAATCGAAATTTGAGATAAAAGATCTTGGGAAAACTCAATACTGTCTCGGCCTAGAGATCGAGCATTGTTCGGATAGAATCCTAGTACATCAATCGAACTACACCCAAAAGGTGTTGCGACGTTTTAATGAGGATAAAGTGAAGCCTTCGAGTACACCCATGGTCGTTCGGACTCTAGATGCTAAACGAGATCCCTTCCGTCCAAAGGAGGATGAGGAAGAGATTTTGGAACCCGAAGTTCCTTACCTAAGTGCAATTGGGGCTTTATTGTACTTGGCTCAGTTCACTAGACCCGACATCTCCTTCGCTGCGAATCTATTGGCTAGATACAGCAATGCGGCCACATGCAGGCACTGAAATGGTGTTAAAGACATTTTTCGCTACCTCAAAGGTACTACGAATTTGAGTTTGTTCTATACCCTCAAATCTCCAAGTGTTGCTGCCCCATATGGCCCTCAGATTGATTCTCACCTTGTTGGTTATGCAGATGCTGGATATTTGTCTGGCCCACATAGAGCACGTTCTCAAACGGGTTATGTTTTTACTATTGGAGACACCGCTATATCTTGGAGGTTTACCAAGCAAACGCTAGTTGCGACTTCGTTTAACCGTGCTGAGATTCTCGCCCTACATGAAGCATCGTGTGAGTGCTTTTGGATGAGAGAAGTTATGGAACATATTCGAAGCACTAGTGGTCTTACATCAGTCGTTGACCTTCCTACGACGATCTTTGAAGACAATGCAGCACGTATCGAGCAGCTGAAGAAGGGATACATCAAGGGAGACAACACCAAGCACATAGCGCCGAAGTTCTTTTACTCACACCAGCAACAGCAGCATCAGAACATTGAAGTTAAGCAAATCCATTCCCATGACAACCTGGTCGATCTCTTTACCAAGTCATTGCCCAAGTCTACATTTCAAAAGCTCATCCAAGGAATCGGTATGCGTAAATTATCTGAGTTGAATCGCTTGTAGTTCTCTTATTTAGAAGTTATGTCTAACTCAGGGGGAGTATCTAGAAGCATACTTACATGATCTTAATGTACTTTTTTTCCTACGATTAGGAGCATTTTTTCCACTGGGTTTTTGCTACCTAACGAGGTTTTAATGAGGCACCCATCTTGGGATGATCATACTCCGATGAGTTCACTACCTTCGTCCAGTTTGACGAGTGTTTTAGACATTATGCATATTTTCTTACTTTTCTCCTTAGTCTATGAGTTTTACCATAGCAAGGTTTTTGTGAGTTTTTGCAAATGCATACTTCACTTAAATTTGAGACTCGCGATCACCCGTTGTGCCGATGACTTCATCAACTATTCTACCTTATATGCTGAAGATCTGATGTGATGGTTTGTTGAGTATTTACACACTCAAGGGGGAGTGTTGCAGTCATATTTAGAATATGAATGTAATTGTGTAAATCCTAGGGAATCTGGGAATGTATCTTATATTCCTATTAAGATTAGATTACCTATTAAATGTTGTAATCCTACTACTATAATAAAGGCACAATGTGGTGAATCAAACACACCTCATAATTAAATCAATCTCTCTTCTCTCTAATAGTGGCCGACCCCCCCTCTCTCTCTAAACCCTAGATCGTTCAATCAAATAGGCCTACAACAAATTTATATTATTTGTCATTCGAATCATATTCGGATAGGATACAGATTGAGGATCCTAAAATCACATCCAAAACTATAACTAAATAATATTCACGATTTTTTCTTATATCCAAAATATACCCAAACTTCTCCGGACGGTTATTTTTGGTTATCGAGTTTAACGGTTAGAATTGTCATCCCAAGTGTGTCGTGGCAAATTAACCAATTAGATTGTTGATAGGCACCCATTAAGACCCATTTAGTTTAGAGATTTTTCAGTGTGACCGTCACACGAAATGGTACACCACGTGTCTCTATATAAATGGTGGGTTATGTGTGTTAAAGGGTTAATAACTTAAAAATTAAAATTTTTCATCACTTGCATAAAAACACGTGGTGTACCATCCGTATTTCCGTCACAACTAAAAATTTCTCCATTTAGTTTAATTACACCTTATAATATTATTACGATTACCAATGTTATCTTATAATTATGTTGAAATCAAATTAAACGGGGGTTTTTTATCCATTAATAACGGAAAGGATTTGACCCAATGCTTGTTCGGATGAAGAGAGACGCCTAACCAACCGAAGGGAAAACAGAGGGAGAAGAGAAGAAAGAAAATTGCCCTGCATATGAACCTTTTCTTTCTCTCTCCAAAATCAAAATTGAATTGGGTGCAAACAAAAACATGCAGACTCAATTGCATACTCTTTTGCTTCATCAATCTGCCCAATCAGGTTTATTGGGGTACGCTTTTTAGCCGTGTACAAGTCAAAAACTAACAAAGCGATAGAATCCCCTCCCCGGAAACTCACACCATGGAAGGTATCGTCGTTTCCTTTCTATCTCGGATCGCTTTTGAGATATGGGTTTTCTATTTTCTGATTGATTTATGTTAATTTCTGGTATTGCATTGTTTGTTTTTTTTCGGAATTTTGATTATTTTGTATGCATGGAGAGTTTGTTTTAATGGTAATGAGGGTAATATGGGCTCTGATTACTGAGAAACTTTTACAAGTGAAGGAAAATGGCATTTTGATCATGGTGGTTTGTGTTTCCTACTGTATGAGTACAAATTACTTGGCCTAATAAAATTTTCATATATTTACAGTGCTTTATGTTTCCCACATTTGGCTTTCGTCACGATTTTTGGGCTTAGGGTTATTAATTTTTCTAAGTTGTTTTCTGGATTACATTTAGTCTACCGGCACAGAAGCTATGGTGACGGCATTAGGCATCTAGTTGGGGGAATCTCAGGAAATGCTTGAATGTTTGTATAGATGATGTTCGTAATACTTGACTTGGGAGATTTGTTGTGCTTTCTGAATTCTTCTGTAAATGATATGGTGTATGTTTAAGGTGTTGTCCTTTTTATATTTTTGAGTCAAATGTTATAGCGCTGGAACCTCAAGTAATTGAATTTTCTATGAGTGTATTCGAAAATCTTCTTTGAAACAAGAAATTTTAATATGGATAAGTGAGGTAAAAGTAGATTATTTGGGGGAGCTTCAATTGAGGGATTCCTCCAGTAAGATTATTTGAGGGACACCCTTGTAGGGCCCAGTCCGTGTTTTATTTTAATGATCTAAACCGTCTAGTTTTTAGGTCTTCCATCAAATATCGTGCTTTCAAAAAATTAGTCAAATTTGAAACCATTTAACCACTTAATAAAATGGTTTTCATTTTAGTGTTTTCTTGAAATATTGTGCTTGTGTATTTTCTTCACTACAATTGGATGTCTTAGTGATTTTGAATTTGTCTATTTTTTGCAAGCTTGATCATTGAATAATGAATAAAAAAACAATTTTGATGATTGAAATTAAAATCTGAAGCGGGCCTCATGATGTATCACAAAACAGCTTAATCCGATCTAAAAAATGCTTGTGAAACAGGATAATGTTAGGAATGCAACTATGGCCTTCTTCCATGTACAAAATGTGTGGAAAAATTCTTGTGAAGGAGGATGCTGTTTGGCATGCTACCATGACCTGTACTTTTATGCAATTTGGCACATTTGACTCATAGGTCCAGCTTGTGGAACGGACTCGGACGATACATAAGCTTCAATAATCTTTTATGAGCAAACTTCAGTACTGTCTGTTTTAGAAATTAGAATGCCCTCCTTAAGAGTCCCACTAGTGGTAGTGGATATTAGGAGATGAAGAAACTCTTTTAGAATTGCACATGACCACCATATTTTACTGAAGTTACGGGAATCTAATATACTTGTTAAGTCTGGAGCTGCTATATTTGTATGCTTGAATTTTAATATGCCGAAATATTTTGTATAGTTGTTTGTATGTTTGTACAGTTTTAGTTTAAACATTGTTTAGTTCAAAAACAGAAATGCTTTCAAATATAGGTGTGATCTTCGTTATCCAATATTGTTGTTGGATTTTGAAATAGGTAGTTGCATGGAAGATGCAGCTTTGCAATTATGATCCTCATTTTTCTTTTGGAATCATTACAGGGGATCCCTCCTAGTTTTCCAATTTGATCAGTGGGTGACTAATTTTGGAAATTTATTTTGGATAGGCTTTGTTTAACCTGTTACCATATAGCAGATTCCTGCAACCTAGTAAGGAATTGCATAATCTTCCCACCACTTTATATTTCTCTCAGAAGGTCTGTCATAGATATTTCTCTCAGAAGGTCTGTCATAGATGTGGTGGTTGTCTTATTATTTGTTGTCTCAAACAAGAAAGAAAGTCCATGGGAATAGCCACAATCATAATAATGTTAATGGAGAAACTTATTCTTGTGATTATCATTGCTAGAATAACTTTGTAAGAGTTCTCAGTTTCAGATTTGTAGTCTTTGATATTGTTGAATCAAGAAGCAACCATTCATAGCTTGTTGCTTGTTTCTCACTCTCTCATTTAATGTCTTTCATTAATAGTTTGTTATGTGTCTTACTCGTGCTGAGAGGAGAATTTGGGCTATTCAGGGTCAGTAGTTTTCTGTTGTATGTCCTTTTGTCTTTAATTGCTAGATAATTCAAAGCAACCGACCACTTTGGTCCTTGTAATTTCAATTGGAAAGCCTTGGGTGCTTACCAAAATCTGAAGTCACTTGGTTGGCTGGTAGTTCTTGGTGAGTCAACACATGTAATATGCCAAAAGAGAAGGCAGTACTCTTCATTATTTCTTTGTGTGCACCAAGCGAAACAGTGGGGGAATCTTCTGACTATATCTTTCTTTCCTTGTTCCCCCACGGCACAAACCGATATTAGATTAATTCTGGCTTTTGGTTTGGAATGGGTGGTTTGTGGGAATTGATACTGTTGACTGTATGTCTTCATTATGGGGAAAGATTTCAAGAAGAAAAATGTCAGCCTGTGGCGATAGGCTGTTTTGGCTCTATTTGGGTGTTGCGGTAGGGACAGAACAGCAGAAGCCTTGATAATAGAAATGAAGAGTTGGCTTCACTGGTGACGTGATTGAATATCGTGCCAGGAGATATTCTTGAAGAGACATTTCTCAAGGCTTTGGTGTTTTCTTTTCTAATTTGGTTCAAGGGAATGGAGAGATGATCTGTTTATGGAGGAGACAGATCTCTTATCTGTGCCCTATGTTGGTTTTTTTTTTTTTTTTCATTAGAGTTTATGTTATTAAATAAAGAAAAAATGGGTTAGGTTGACTAGGAGGAAAGCATCTTTAGTTTCCTATTAAGTAGAGATGCCATGAATGGGTTTTTTTTATTTTTTTATTTTTTTTATAACACCAGAATTATAGGATTTGAAAGAACACAGCATATATTCTTAACAGAAGATGTGGTCCTAACTTAGTGAAATGGTGAAGGATCTTTTTGACTGAACTCAAGTAAATAGGGATGAGGTTTTGTCGAGTCCCATCATATCCACGGATTGTTCACATGCCCTGACATTAGCCATATTTTTCTTTACCACCACAATTTATAGTTGAACAAATGAAGCATTATATTCATACATAGAAGCTGATCCAGTAACAATTATGTCCTGGTAGATGTATATTTATCTCAATCATTGATTTCATTTTGTGACTAATATATCCTCTTCCACTTTTTGGTTGATATTTAGAATCAAATGAACTGCATTCTGAGGAGAATAAAAATTCCCAAGACAATAATAAGAAAAGAAAGCTCAAGACACCGGCCCAACTTATGGCTTTGGAGAAATTTTATAATGGTAAGGATGCTTCTCTTCGCGTATGTTTTGTATTCCTCAGTTTTGAGCCATCAAATTTCTCAAAGGAATGTTTTTTTTTACCTTTTCCAGAGCATAAATATCCTACGGAGGAAATGAAATCACAACTTGCAGAGCAGTTAAGATTGTCAGAAAAGCAGATATCTGGATGGTTTTGCCACAGAAGGTTAAAGGACAAAAGATTGTCAAGAGATGAAACACAAGCTAATGGATGGCAAGATCGTTCAAGTGTTGTTATTCAGGATCGAGCTAGTGGACTTGGGCAGGACTCTTGTGGCAGCACTAAACATGGAGAGCATAGGTTTGTTGATCCAAGGGAAGTTGAAAGTCGAAGGCTTTCTGGGCATGATTTCACAGCTGCAGATATCACCCGCGAGTATCGGAGTCACTATACAGAAAGAGTTGGTGACATGGATAATACATCTTCAGAAAGTAGCTCGTCTTTACAAGATAGGGTCTTGACTCGAAAGGAGGATCCGTATGATGTGGAAACTTCTAGATATCTAACACATACCAAGGGCATGGAAAACATGGGATATAAGCCCTCGGGGTTTTTGAAAGTGAAAGGTGAAGCAGAAAATGCTGCTATTACAGCTGTTAAGAGGCAACTCGGGAGGCAGTATTGGGAGGATGGTCCTCTATTAGGTGTAGAATTTGATTTGCTTCCTCCTGGTGCATTTGAATCCCCGATTATTGGTTCCGGCCACGGTACATCATAATATACTCTGTTCATAGGATCAAATTTCCTATTCCATGAAATAGTCATCTGAGAACAGCAAGCTTGCTAACTGTTTTTCTGATCTTGTTACTTAGCTTGTGTTGATGCTCTCATATTTTTCATCATATTTTCCTTGTGCGAATGATTACTGTGTAGTTTTTATTTCTTTTTACAATTTTAATCTGTTTTGTCCATAGGTGATGTAAATAAATATGAATATTGTCAATTTGAGTAAAATCATTGACGCAAGATATTTAAGGTGTGTGACATTTCATTTTATTATGTTAGTTGTTCTATATGGAAGGCTCATGTTTATCTGCTGCCACTGGACCTTGTTCAGTGAAGTAGCGTAGACATGGAAATCTTGAACTTGATGTAACCTTTAATTTAATCTAATGTTTTTAATATAAGCTCATAAGATAAAATTTAGGCTTTTGAAACAGTGAAACACAAGTGCTTGAGTTTTCTTTCCTGTTTTTTTGCTTCTAATTTTAAAGCATGGGTAGTTGGGAGGCAAGTGGACAAATTGTAGGAAGTGCGGTGAGGAATCCCCGTACTATAATAGTGTAGATACATAGAAGATGTAGTGAGTGGATTGAAATATTCTTAATTTAGTGTACCTTCTTTCTTTAAAATATGACCATCCAACTAATTTACCTTTAGTTGGCACACAACGTTTTTACCCTCTCTCTGTCTCCCTGTGAACTCCCCTACTCCTTTGGCTCAGTGTTTTATCTTATTGCATCCTGTTTGTCTGATTTCTGCTGTGCATTCTCTGATGTGGCATATGGAACTGTTTCTTTACATTTGTTTCTCATGTTTGATTTTTCTTGATCTTGATAGTTTTGATGATTAGTGGATTGAAGAACTTCTATTTTTTTTAGACTAATAACATACATTTGTTGTTGTTGTATGCAAACTGAAAACATTTGCATATTGTGTATTTCTTTTGCTTCTACTTTAACTCTTTATTTTTTAACGTTGATAAGGACGGAATATTGTTGGGGGAAATTGATATCATTGACAATTATATTTACAAGGAACACAGTGGGAAGTTAAAAAAACAAGATATTGTTAATGAAAACACCCAGCTTCTTACTTTTATAAAGTAAAAAAATTAAAAGAATCAAGTTGCTGTGTTGGCATTAGCACAACAGTCCTTTAACTGTAATTCTTGAACTATTAGATGTATGCAATATTCTGAAGCGACAATATATTTTTTGGGCATGTTTATTAAAGAAGCTAAACATTGCTTTTCCTCTCTTTTATCTTGACGCTGTACTCTAGCAGTGTGTGATTAGCTTCCATTCAGATTCTCCAGTCTTTTAATATTAACTGTATTGTTTGTATACTTATATATTAGGTTCTTGCAGACTAGTCTTATACTTCTGTTTTGTTCATTCCTACACAGAACCATCCACTATTGGGAATACTGTCCTCCGTTCTCCTGACATTTCTGGAGTGAAAGGGCAACTAAGTCCAAGCACTGTAAGCAGACCTAATGCATTTTCGTTACACTTTGACAGATCTGGTGTGGGAAAGGGTGTGACAACTTTGTGATGGGGCTAATTTATTTGTTTATTTTCAGTATATACCAATCACAAATTCACAGCAAGGAAAACTTAACAAGTCAATTGAACTTATGTGTTGCCAGTCGACCAGCCACATTTTTATGAACCATTTGATCTCTTGCGTCATTGTCTTGGCATATAAGCAAATTGCAGTTTCATAAGTTGAAATTAGAATAGAAATTTTTTATTAGCGCAACTTGCACCTCAATTTGTGTCCTTACTGGAAGCAAATAATTGGTTGTTAATACTTGGTTTCATTGAAGCAAAATAAAACTCTTCTATGATGTCCTCCCCCCACCCCCTCCTCCCCCAGATAGATGAAATGCTTTATAAACTCTCTCTCTCTCTCTCTCTCTCTCTCTCCCTCTCTCTCTCTCTCTCTTGTCCCCCTTCCCTCCCTCCCTATTATGATACTCTTTCCATCTTCTAATGCTCTTGCAGAGATATGAAGTATACAACTCCAGGTTGAATTCCCAGCAGGAAAATCCTAGCATCATGCATGGGTTTGATCTTCAGGAGAAGAAATCGAGCAAGCAATTGAGACAAAAGTTGACTTATCTCAACGATAACAATTCTTCCCCTGGAAAAAATTCCTCCTTGGATATTTATGATAAACCTTCTGGAGGGATTTCTGCTTATAATAGCAATAAGAAAGATAGAATGAGATCTAAGGGTAACTATGGTAGGAAATTTACTAGTGAACAAACAGAGCCTTGCTTAGATGAGTACGATAAATTTATGAGCCCCAAGATTGTCCAAAGGAATGAGTACTTGAAGTCAAGGCCTTCAAGTTCTATGGTTAAGCATTCTGAGACTGTACCTTTTGACTTATGTGCTCTATTACTCAACGACTCTCATGTCAAAACTACTTGCCTTGTGACTATTTTAATTGCTATGTGTTCCAGGAGGAGAAGTTTGACGGAGAATGTAAGGCCATGAAAGACTATCACAATCCATTTAGAAGAATGAATTCTACAGATGAAATGGCGGTGAGTATGAACTTTGGTGGGACAATGTTAATAGGGCATGCATGGCATTGATACATAGCTACATACAATTACTTATATATGTATGGTGGTTCGTATTATGTTGACATCCTTTTTCCTTACTGATCAAAGGTTACAAAACAAGCCAGAGTTAATTTCCCTCAACGAGACTATGGAACAAATTCATTTGCTCAAATGCCACCTCGTAAAAATCAGATCAAAGGGTTAGTATGGCATCCTTCAATTGTGGATGTGCTTTTTTCTACGTTGATTGTGACCATCAATTTTTGTCCGTCTTTAAAATACAAGATGAAAATTTATATATATTTACTAGGGATTGTTTTCTCTATTGACTGCTTAAGTTAAGCCTGCAAACACCACATTTTCCCCAGTCACTTTAATTAATGTCTGCATGTTAAATGTTTGGTAGCAATCTTACATGTCAGAGTCAATATTGCAGATGCAGTAGATGGCAAAATATTTTCTGGGTTAGGCTGTTATTGTTTCCCGACGAGCATTAGAGTTCATACTGATTTGCTTCACTTTATTATTTCAGTTACAGTGGCATTTCCCTTTACCAGGATGACGTGCTATTATTTGTAGTAAATTCTATTTGCCCTAATAAGGGTCGAACTTTGAGGAGGGGATTCTTCTTCATGTTGATTCTTGTATAATCTAAGCTCAGATTACGGATGGTGGGAATGCCATTAGAATGAAGCTGTCACTAATTGGAATCTTGATAATCCACTTAATCAAAGTTTTTACACGAATTTAGCTGCATGAGATCGGAACAGTACCAATTCTGTCCTAGAGGAAAATAATTTTTTATTTTTTATATTTGAATTTCATTTCATTTCGAGGATTAACTGAGTATTACTATATCTGTGTTGCCAATGTAGTATCATCAAGGATTAAACTTGTTTGTGACATAGATACATGTCTATCTGCTTTCTGACGGCGTTGGTTCACTTTCAGAACTGCCATGGAGATGCCATCTAGCTTCAGTGAGGATGAAACTGCAGAAACCAATTCTTCTGTGGATTGAGGTTCCCATAGTTGAAGGATGGAAAGCCAGAAGGGTTCACGAGGCCCTACGGATGTACAGTTGAAGAGAGCTTGTATTCCATTTTAGCACTTGTCATCAGCTGCAATCTGTTTTGGCCTTCCAGGGATCATTTGTTAATATGTGTAGAAAATAATTTTGTGTCCTGCTTTAGTTGTTAGCGGTTTGTTTCTTAGAAGAAAGCTGATCAAACTCACATTACTTCTTTTTGGTTGGTTAAATGATGGCATTGCTTTCAGCAACTATACTTGGCTTGCTTTACTTTACAGGATCAAAGGGATTGTCACTTGTTAAGTGTTTCCAGTTCGTTTGTCCACAAGGCGATGCCAACTGATGATGACATGGTTGATTTTCATGGATTCCAAAATCTTGTGGTTTCTTGAGTTTGAATTACTGTGGGCTCACTTGTCAGATACATGGGTGGTTATCAAACCTAAAGAATCTAGAGACGTTCTATCTAGGTGGTAATCAAATCACAGGGTCAATTCCAAGTTGGGCGGGGACTCTTTCTAAACTCTTTTTTGTGAATTTCCAAAACAACCACATTTTAGGTGAATTTCCAACAGAACTTCGTAGATTGCCAATAATGGCGAACTTCCCCTGAAGTTCTCTAGTAGACAATTATGAAATTGAACTTCCCCTCTTCAATGGCATAATTGAAAATCCAAGTTTTATGCTTCATGGATTGTCCAGCTTTCCAGGTATGATAGTGTTAGGGGCAATAACATTAGTGGTAGTATACCTAAGATCAGCCAATTGCAGCTTCTCCATAAGTTGTATTTTAATGGCAACTTCTTCTCCAGCGACATTCCAGACCAAATATTTAAAATCCCCTCGTCCATTGCAAGCCTTAATTTCTTGAACGATTTTGTCGTCTCGTACAATAATCTTCCCCTCGTCCATTGCAAGCCTTAATTTCTTGAACGATTTTGTCGTCTCGTACAATAATCTTCCCCTCGTCCATTGCAAGCCTTAATTTCTTGAACGATTTTGACGTCTCGTACAATAATCTTCAAGGACAAATACTGACGGCACGCAGCTCCAAAGCTTTAAAGCTTCTGCATTTGAGGGGAACCCAAAACTTTGTGGCGCTTCACTTCCAAATGAGTGCTAGGAAATTGATCTAGATAATAAGAACCATGTCGATCAACATACAGACAATGAATGCGATGAGATTCCCTGGTTTTATATTTTTGCAGCCTAAGGTTTTATTGTCGGATTTTGGGGAGTTTGCGGTTCTTTAGTTCTTAACAAGACATGGAGGTACGCGTATTTTCAGTTCCTAGATAATATACAAGCTTCGCTCTATGTGAAGATGGCAATGTGCATGGCCACGATGAAAAGAAGGATTGGAGACTAGATTGTACTTTTCATTATATATTTTCAATTTTAGTAAATGTTTGGATACACAAAATTAACACACTTGCTGACACACTATCTAATAGAAGTGGATTCTACAGATGTATGTGAACACACTTACATTAAAGATTGTTAACTTGTGTATCCAAATAGTATGACTCTTTTAATTTTTATTTGTTTGTTTTCATCATGATGTAATCATGTAAGGTTTGTTTTAATATATACACTACTACAATATTAGCTTTAGGTGGCGGATATTAGAAAAATCTTGTCGGATAAATTATATCCGACACATCATTTAATTAGTGGCAGATATTAGAAAAATCTTGTCGGTTATATCCGACATAAAGTCCTGGAGGATATTTACCGGCGGATATAAAAAAAATCTTGTCGGTTATAACCGACAGTATTTTTGAATCCTTTTTTTAAAATATTTTTGACATATTCTAACGGTTTTTAAGTTAATGGTGGCAGTTATAACCGACATAAATTGACTATTTTATTATTTTACTTTCTGGCGGTTATTATTTTATTATTCTGGCGGTTATAACCGACAAAAAGGAAAATTTTATTATTTTAAAATGTTATATTGATTAAAAATAAATAAATAAACACGTATTTTAAATATTTTTTTTGTCACTCATGACCCTAAAATCTAATGAACCCATTTCCCACGAGCCATAAAATTTCTGAGAGAATAATAACAACAGACTACAATCTGAAGCTCTATTATTTTTGTAATAAGGATTATGCTCCCTCACAGGCAAGCAACAAGATACAAAGAAATTCAAACAATTTTTTTCAATGCGTCACAAAGCACATTGTCTGGCACATAAACACACATGAACATCTGGTGTACTCTATCACGTTTGATTTTATTATTTTAAAATGTTATATTGATTAAAAATAAATAAATAAGCACATGTTTTAAATATTTTTTTTTCACTCATGGTCTTCTCGGAGTGTGTACAAAAACAAGTTTGACAGTTGGATCGTTGAAAAACATTTCGTAGAATGCGTATCGTATCAAAACGGTAGATTAAACAAACACTTAGAGTTAATGTTATACTTCCCTATCAAGTATAAAATAAGATTTTGTGGTATCCAATAGTGTAAATATTTTAAATTGAAGATCAAATTCATTCAATGCATTCTTATAGGGACGAGAAGTGTAGCTGTAAAAAAATCAACAAAATCGGAGCTAAAGTAACCGTTAAATTGTGATTTTTTGTTTATAACCGTCGAAAACTTTTGTTCTGTTACCTAATCTTTGAATGTTTGTTTTTTGTGATCTTTTACGTATGCGATCTCGGAGTGTGTACAAACAAGTTTGACGATTAGATCATTGAAAAAAGTTTCGTAGAATGTGTATCGCGTCAAAACGGTAGATTAAATAAACACTTAAGAGTTAATGTTATACTTCCATTAAGTATAAAATAAGATTTTGTGGTATCCACTAGTGTAAATATTTTAAATTCAAATCAAATTTATTCATTGCATTCTTATAGGGTCGAGGAGTGTAGTTGTAAAAAAATTATTAAAATCAGAGCTAAAATAATCGTTAAATTGTGATTTTTCATTTATAACGTCGAAAACTTTTGTTTCGTTACGTAATCTCTGAATGTTTACTTTTTTATGATTTTTTATGTATCCAATCTCGGAGTGTGTACAAATAAGTTTGACGGTTGGATCGTTGAAAAAAGTTTCGTAGAATGCATATCGCGTCAAAACGGTAGATTAAACAAACACTTAGAGTTAATATTATACTTCCATTAAGTATAAAATAAGATTTTGTGGTATCCACTAGTGTAAATATTTTAAATTGAAGATCGAATTCGTTCATTGCATTCTTATACGGTCGAGGAGTGTTGATGCGAAAATTAACTTAACACACAAATTTAAACCTCTTTTGACAATTGTAGTATAATTATAAGTAGGGATCGTTCTGGACCGGGGATTAGGAGGGCTTGCTAATAACCTCTAAACTGACTCAAAAATATAAAACTAAACTTAAAAACACTTAACAAGACTCACAAGACTCAAAGCAAACTTAAAATAATCAAAACAGCTTAAAACAACTGAATAAAATTAAACTAGACACTAGGAATGACTTTGGACGAAAATTGACTTTTACTTGAATCAAAACACTTAAAAACACAAACTAAAACAGATTTGAAACACTTTGAAACAAGAAACTAAAAGGGGGGTTTTGATTTGGATGAAGTTGTAACAAACAAACAAGTATAAAAAAAAATAGACAGATTGTAAAACAAATGTGAGAAATAAGATGATGGACGGGATAGCTAGAGGCTTTTTCTCCACACATAACATGTATGAAAATAACTTGATTTCCAGTTACTACTTCATTGAATTATGAACGACAATGCTCCAAATTAACCGTGACATCACTAGTTAACTCTCAGATTTTCCTTGTTTTATTGGATTGGATGACATCATTCAACAACCCAAAACATTCTTCTAAAGTTCCCTACATGACATCATAATAGAAATACAATCAAAGATCATTACGTTTAATGAAAATCATAAGCATTGACAAAGCACTTGCAACTATGACATCATGTCACTCATGCTAGAAATTGAACTTAACGCGATCGTTTATAAGCGACCTTCACTACATGTGAATATAAGTTTGTAACGATTATGTGAAACTTCCTTATATTCTAGCAACGGATTTATGCATGCCAATTAAGTGTCGACCCTTAATTAACAAATACAAATAAGTTATCAATCAAATAGTTAAGCCAATTGCATTCACGATTCAAGAGATCATAACTGGAATTTATCAAATTATATTGCACACATAATCATGGCTTTGAAATCACCCCTAGCCAAGAGGGGTTTAGCCACTCATATTTACAACAAAACGAAAGGAAATGAATTTAAACATTAGAAACAAAAGAAAGAAAACACCTAAACGCTCCAACGATCCAAGTTGGACAGCAAACACATCCAAGCACTTTCCTTCCCTTCCTTTGCTACGGCACAAGGTGTTAGTGAGTGTTTGAAGGTTTGTTTGTATGGAGGAATGGATGTGTTTGGATGAAGGTTGTGTTGAAATGGGAGTGAATGATCTAACTGAAAAATGAACTCCATTTATGTTACACACACTTCCTTTTATAGAGGAAGTGCAAGGCAATGGAGGGGGACATGGAGTGTGTGTGCAATGATTCAAGGGTGAAAGTGAAGTAATGATGCAAAGCATGGGTAAAATGGAGTGGTGTTGAAATGATTCAAAGGTGAAAGTGAAGTAATGATGCAAAGCATGAGGGGTAAAATGGAGTGGTGTTGCAACAATGAATGCAAGTAGGGAACATGAATGATTGTGCACATGGTAGAGAAAGGAAAGGGAGGTGGAATGGTGTAGAAATGAGTCAAGGGTGAAGGTGGAGTGATGATTGATGCAAGAAATTTGGAATGATGGAGGGAACAAGGGTGGTGCAAGGCAATGAGTGAATGAAATAGACAAGGAATGTTGTTGCACGGCATGGGAATTCAAGTGGAGTGCAGTGCAATGGTGCATGAATAAGTGCAATGATTCAATGTAATGATGCATGAAATAAGAAATGATGGAGGGAACAAGGAATGGTGTAGCAATTGAGTGCAATGAGTCAATGTAATGATGCATGAAATGGGAATCCAAATGAGGGGATAATGGTGCACGGCAAGTGTTTAGGAAAAGGGTAAGTGTTCTAAAACTGAAGGGAAAGGGCTCTCCTTGCACGGCAAGGAAAAGGGAAACAAGCTATGGCATAGCAAGGGTGATTTAAGTGTTCTAGAACCTTTTGTTCGTGTCCTAAAATGCATAGAAGACCTTCAATGTTGCTGGAACTTAGGGACATTGAGGATTAGGAAAGATTAAATCAAAATAAGGTAATCTTGACTCATGTTTCTTCTTTGGTTGCTGAGCTCTTTGTCCTTTTTAAATTAATTCTTCTTTCTCTTTAACACATTCCTAGCCTCTTTAGTCTTCAATTTCGTCCATCTACTTAGCTCCAAGGATGTGTTATTTATTCCAAGCCCAAAATTGCTCCAAAAGGCTTCAAAATGCACCTTTTTGCATACTTTGTCCTTAGAACCTGAAATTGCATGAAAATGACTTTAAACACTAAAACAATTAAGGAATAACAACATAAATGCATGAGAACAAGCTAACTCAATCGCATAACTATGCTCCTATCAAGTGTAGCTGTAAAAAAATCATCAAAACCGGAGCTAAAATAACCGTTCAATTGTGATTTTTCGTTTATAACCGTCGAAAACTTTTGTTCCGTTATCTAATCTCTGAATGTTTTTTTTTTTGCGATTTTTTACGTATGCGATCTTGTAATATCTACAAACAAGTTTGACAGTTAGATCGTTGAAACTAGTTTCGTAGAATGCATATCTCCGTTAAATTTGCCTAAATTTTGAAGTGGAAAAAGTAATTTGTGCTAAATTTTTATTTATCTTTTTCAAGTATTGATTAGACAATATTTAGTTTGTGTGATGACATTTTCATTGTACAATTATCTTTTTGTTTCTTTGTTGCATATTTTACATGGGTTATTATCTATTAAATCAAACAATTATTTATTTAATTTTTAAAAACGTATTCTATATAAATACATATTATTTAGTTATTTATTAAACCAAACAATTATTATGTTATTTTTTAAAATCGTAACAAAATTTGGGGGGGGGGGGGATTTAAAATTTTGGGAGGGAATTTTGGGGGGATTTTTGCCACCATTTTTTTTTGTTGGTTATAACCGACAGGAATGAAAATGTTCAGTCGGTTTATATTTTAAAAAATGTTATGTCGGTTGTAACCGACAGTAATGAAATCCAAGGGATCCAAATGGGCTCGTCTTCTAAGACCTGGCCTCATTTTGGCTAACAAGAATCCAAACGCCCAGTTCTCTTTCCCTGCTATCACAGCTCCCAACTGAGCAAGCAACCATGGACGTTCTCTCAATCTCATCGCCTACATTCCTCCCCACCCCAACCTCCAAGCTCTCCCACTCCTGCCGCCCCAAACCCACCTCATACTTTCCCACTTCTTCCCCCAAAACCCCCTCAATCAAATCTCATTCCCTCCAAACCCCAAAACCCATTTTCGCCTCCAGGTCCCAGGCCCTCGACTCCTCGCTCCTGATTTCCTAGGCCCCTCAATCAAATTTTCCAACATAACACCCCTCCATCTCTTAGTTGCGTCGGTGCCTTCTCCATTCCCCCTTCCTTCCCCATTTTCTTTTCTCCTCATTTCCTTCTCCTTCTCTTCTCTCTTCATTTACTTCCAGTCCAACACTTGCAACTGAGAGCCTTTGGGAAAGGACAAGGTGAAATAATGCATTCACTTTTTAAATTATGGGTTTTATTTTTAAGCCACGATTCATTTCCAATTATTGTGATTTAGTTTTACCTTGTTTCTGATCTTGTGGTGATTTTTGAAGTTGGGTTTTTGTGCAATTATTGGCTTAACTGATCACCATTACTGCTCTTAATCATTGGCTTAAGTTGTTTGATTCTTCACGTAATCACTGTCCTATTTTGTTCTGTCAACAGAAACTGCATAATATATTCTGTGATCTGCACTTCAGATACCATATCATCACTGCTCCAATTTCTTTCAGTCTCTCCGTTCTAAGAACAGATGCAGTGTTCCTTTGCTCCTGATGAACACACCAACGACACACGAAGATGCTAAGAAGTTATGCTGATTGTGGGATGCTCTGTAAGGAGAGGGTCTTGATTTTGTATATTTTGGCTTTAAGGGGTTTGTTAAAGTTCGTAGTAATCTCGATTTTCGATGGCGCAATTGGTTGGGCCGAGGTTGTACAGCTGCTGCAATTGCTGAAACCATGTTTCCCTTCACGATGATGTTGTAACATCCCACATCGCCCAGGGAATGGATCCTGTAAGCCTTATATGTATATTCTCATCTCTACCTAGCACAAGGCCTTTTGGGAGCAATCCTATGATGGGTGACCCACTGGGAAGTTCTCATGTGAGTTCATAGAAACAAAACAGTGAGGGCGTGGTCGGGGCCCAAAGTGGACAATATCGTGCTACGGTGGAGTCGAGCCCGCGATGTGACAATGTCATTTCGAAAGCCTTTCAGGTGAACATAGGTTGAGTATGGAAACATAGGTTGAATATGGAAAATGCAGTGAATGGAGGGGAGGGGAAAGAAATGATTGAAAGTGGTTTATATTTTTTATTATTATTAATATATTTTTTGTCGGTTTTATCCAACAAGAATTCTTTTATTTATTCATTATTTATAAATTTTCTGTCGGTTATATCCGACACAAGTTCTGTCGGTTTTAGTATTTTCTGTCGGTTTTATCCGACAGAGAGTGCTCTTATTTACTCATTATTAATATATTTTCTGTCGGTTATATCCGACACAATTTCTGTCGATTTTAGAGTATTTTCTGTCGAAAAATTCATTTCCTGATGCTGGCAATTCTGTCGCTTATTATATCCGCCACTGCATCCATCTTCTGTCGGATTTTGCTTAAAATCCGACAATAATATACATTTATTATCGGTTATCAATATACATTTATTATCGGTTATCATAGTGACACTAATAAATGGTTTTGTAGTAGTGATACTAGTCGATGAGCACACACTGTGTGTGTGTGAACAATTTTCATTTTATTTTTTGTTTTTTATTAAGGAGTGTGATTAGTTTTTAAAATTTTAAAAAGAGTATGAAAAAATGATGGTGAGATAATTTCTCTTAATAAGTGCATATTTTATCTTAATATTACATAATTACTGTTTTGTCCTCCTTATGTAAATATTATGTATCAAAAGTGAGGGTAAAATAGGAAAAATAAGGATATAATTGTCATTTTATCAAAAGATACAAAATTACTATTTTGCCATCCTTATGTAAGTATTGTGTATCAAAAGTGAGGGAAAAATAGGAAAAATGGGGGCAAAAGATATAAAATTACTACTCTGCCCTCCTTGTGTAAGTATTGTGTATCAAAAGTGATGACAAAATAGGGAAAAAAGTGGCAAAAAGTTGACAATGAGGGTTTTCTTAATAATAGTATAGATAATAGTACAATAAAACTATCAAGACACACAAAATTAACATACTTGTCGAAGATACTTTTCTAGTACATATAAGTTGTACTGTACCATGGTATGTGGGTCTCTCTTATACCAAAGAGTGTCAACAAAAATGTCAACTTATGTGTCCAAATAACATCATTAATAGTAATATTTTCTTCAAATTTCGACTTGCTGCAAGCCGAATGTCAAAGTTGATTGGTGGTATTTTTTATGTCATATGTCGAGATGACACTTATTATATAATGACAACAATTAACATTATGAAGCAGTTTTTATATGAATTTTGGAAATATACAAAATGTTAAAAGCTTGTTTTATTAACACCCCACATTTTGTTGACTACACTCCACATACTTAATACACCCTACATCTACTTTTTAACTAAATATTTATCTTAATACACCCCACTTATTTTCCAATACTACCCTTACACCCCACACCCAATTACATACACCTCACACCCTACTTAAACCCTACAATCAAACTCTTCGTTAATTACATAATTCAAATAGTTTTTGGTGTTTTGTTTTTTGCAAAGAACTTGCTAGAGTTTGGGGGGGGGGGGGGGGGGGGGAGGAGGAGATAGTCATAGATTTCTCAAATATGTGGATCACTTTATGAGAAGAAATATATGCCCATATTGTCTTTCTTGCTTATTTTATGTTTGAATATTTATGAGCAACTGTAGGATCAAAGAAGAAATTTTAATGTTACGATTCATGCCTGGTATCTAAAGCTCCACCCAAAAGTTCCCCTTGCATATCAATTAGAGATTTTAAATGATTTTCATGCAAAGGAAACTGTATGTCAAGAGATGTATTTATGAAGAAATATATAAGCACATGCATTTTTTTTTAATTCTAATAATACAAAAGTTGGAGATGACGTTTTAGTTTCAAACTTACAGATGATATAAATGTTGGAATCAATGTCAAAGTTACAAATGATACAGATGTTGTAGTCAATACCCAAATGACAGAGCTACGGACGATGTCGAAGCCTCCAAAACATTGATTTCATGTTTCATTCGTCAAAATTAACCTCTTTTTTTCATTAACTATGTTGTGTTTTTAGTTAGGGTTTTGTTTTATAATGGAGGTGAGAGTATCTTCAAGAGCTTGAAAGAAAACAATCTTAGAATACATATTGACAAATAGTTGCGGTGTATTCAGAAAATAATTTTTGTTTTTTAATTCATACATGGCCTAAATAGTAATTGCATGTTAGGGTATATAAGTTATTTAGTACTAAAATATTATGTGGGGTTTATTCAACACTTAGTGGGGTGCTAATAAAAAAAACCAATGTTAAAAAGGAATATCATGCAAAAATCAAATGAACAAATAATTGAAATTTAAACTTTGATGGTTCAATTCGTTATTCTGAAAAATCGGTAGTTCGAAACCTTTATAGTGGAAGATGAAGTTACTGGTTTGAAATATAGCTTGATTTTACCAAAATGATTGGACTACAATGTATTGAAGTTGAAGGAAATTTTCATAGGAAAATACCCTAAAATGGGACAATTTCTTAATCTTTGAACAGAAATAGGACATTTCAAATATGTACTGTGACGACCCGTCCCGAATTATTATATAATTTTCTCCCCGAGTGTGTAAAGTGACGATAATGCCCTCGTGGTTTAGTGATTTCGATGTACATGTGCAAATTCAAATTATTATTTCTACCGTCATAATTAAATCGTACTCAACGTCACGAGCCCGTTGACGTGAGTTAGGGTCGAATCGGTTTTCTAACGGAAAAGTTACGACAATTAAAGATCGAGATTGGGTAGAAATATGTTTTTGGGTTGGCTATACCTTACTCACCATTCACCTTAGTTCCTACAATCTTGAATCCAATCAAAATTGGATCGGTTTTATTTATTTTGGGCCACTTAACATAACTCTCTCTCTTTCCCTTTCTCATGGTACCCCAATTAGGGCCTTCTTTCTTTTTCTTGGGGCCAATCCGTGACTACCCATGCACACACACACGTACCATACCCTCACCCTCTCCTTCTTTCTCGAATCTTCCCCGTTCGTACAACCTGTAGGCCACCCGCGAAGAAACCTATCAAAACCTCACGGATCAAGCACAAGGATAACATCCTCGTGCTCCTCTTGACTTCACAAACCTGGAGGTGCCTTTTTCTCGAAGAAAGGACGTGTAGAACTCGAGAGACCTGAGCTCCAGCAAGGGGTCTAATTTCCTCCCACGTGATCGCTAGGGATTTAGTTAGTTTTGAGATTCAAGAAGGTACTCATCTAACTTCCCTAGCATTTTGGAACAATTTTGGAGTGGTTTGAATGTTGGATCACTCAGGGTCGTGAAGTTACAGGTTTAGCCTGAGGTTTCGAAGGTTTTTCCTACCACTTTCGGTCGGTTTTAAGACCTCAAATAAGTATGGTTGTGTTCTTCTAGTTGAGAGCTTCAAATTCATATAAAATTCTTGAAATTTGGTTGAGAAATGAAGTAGTTATAAGCTTTAGAATTTTTTCCAGAAACCGGAGACACAGACGGCGGATTCCGGCGAAGCCACTGGAGAAGGAGGAGAATATTCCGTCAACTTTGACGGAATATACTGACGGCATCAGGTAACTTCGTTAGTTTTTAAACGGAATATTCTACTATTTAATGGAAAATTCCCTAATGCCATTAGGGATTCCGTAAGTGTGCCAAGCACATGCCTGCGTGTGACCGGCGCGTGAAGGCGCGTGTGACGTCCAAAAATTATTCTGAAAATATGGGGGTGTTCGTGTTATCGAGTAGATCATGTTGGTATATTCAAACACCCTATTTGAGCAACGTATGAGAAGTTATTCCTAAGGTTTGTGTATGTGCTTTAAATTAATGTAAAATTAGTTATTTCGCATATAGGTGAGACGTACCCTAAGGACGAGCGTGGACAAGCGAGGCTAAGGGGCTACAATCCTCCTACTTATCAGTGAGTGGGCATTTTCTTTATATATATATATATATGATATGATTTTCAAAACGTTTTCTTAAATAATTTATGCTTTGAATGCCATGTCGTAATGAGTCACACTTTGAGTATTGCACTGTTATACTTGTGAATTATGTTGTGTAATGCTGTGGAGACTGAGGTAAGCTTTAGGTGAGTATGATGTGATTGGATGGGTTGTGTTGCATTGGTATGCATATATTTATTTAGAGGTCATCATGGCTGCACCCGGTATTAGTGCTCCCGCCAGGGGATTAGGGCATAGCCTTCACGTGATCGTTCACCTCCCGCACCGCATTCTCACCTTGGATCCAAGTCTGGTGCCAGCCTGTCGTACAGACCACAATAGGTGGTTCTAACTCGTAGGTGACCCGCGATTGGTGGTGGTGACTGATGCGTCCATATGTTGTTGAAGCTTCTCGAGCTCTTGGTTTCAACTCGGACTCCTTTTGCCGGGTTGATTGAGTCTGCAGGCTGCATTCTTTTCTGCTTGTTTCTTCTGCACGGCAGGTAGGCACGAGGTAGAGGTGGTGGTCTGTTTCTTTGTTCAATCTGTCCAAGTGCCGACCGATTGCCTTCTTTCTCCTTGCCTCGCAGGCAAGAGCAAGGGTAACGGAAAAACATGCCATGAGATATCTTTGCCTTTGACTCTGATGATATGAGATACTTTTGCTTTTGAAGAAGTATCGCTCCACAGGTGTATTCTTGAACTGGGCTGGGGAACTTCTTAGCAAGGAAAATGAGACTTGATCTTGAAGATGAAGCAGCACGTTGTCTCCACATGCTTCAAGTTATCATTTTCACTTGCCTTATCTGTTCTCCAGGCAGATGTGGCGTCTTCTGATGCGAAAATTACTTAACGCACAAATTTAAACCCTATTTGTGACAATTGTAGTAATGATGTAAGTAGGGTATCGTTCTAGGCCGGGGATTAACTAGGGATGCTAACCAAAGTAAAATTAAATTAAAAAACGTAAAAACAAAATTTAAAACACTAAACTAAAATTAAAGCACTTAAATAGAATCACTCAAAATAAAACTAACAAATAAACTAAAATAATTCCAAAGACTCAAAATAATGAAAACAAACTAAATAATATAATTTAATAATGGGGATTGATTTTTTTATGAAAAGTAAATTAAAACAGAAACTTAAAAACAAACTCAAAGAAAATATATTTTATAGAAATAAAATGATGAAACGTTAGTTAGAGGGGTCCTTATTCACACATGAACAAATGCATATAATTTAATTCCCAGTTATGACTTCAACAAACGAATAAATGACAACGCCCCAAGTTAATTAGGTCCGCTTAAATTAACCTTCAGATTTCCCTAAATTCATTGAATTGGACGGGATACGCATCACAACCAAATTATTCTTATCAAGTTCCCTAACTATGGAATACGCATGATAGAGAGACATATCAAAGATCATTAAGTTTAATGGAAATCATAAGCATCGACTAGGCATTCATAACTATGGAATACGCATGTTAATCCAACCTAGGGTTTACTAAACACAATCGTGACCAGCGATTTTTACTACTCATGGATATAAGTTTATAACGATTAGGTGAAATTCCCTTATATCCTAGCATCAAGTCTAAGCATGCAAATTAAGTGTCGACCCTTAACCCACATACATAAACAAGTTATTAATCAACACAGAATAATGAACCACATCCAACGTTCAAGAAATCATAACTGGAATAAATCAAATCATAGTAAACATAAATCCAAGGTTTCAAATTCGCCTCTAACTAAATAAAAATTAAGTATACATGTTTAACATAATTTAAAAGTAAATTAAATTAAACATGTAAATAAGAAAAATAAAACGTAAAAATAAAACGTGAGTTGGAGTGAATCAACCGAGAGAAAAGATTGGTTCCTGCTTTTGCTGCCGACTGTCACTTTATTTCTGCACGTCCCCCCTGCCTTGCTGCCATGGAGCAGTTGTTGTCGTCTCTCCTCCCTCAGTCAGCGTCCTGCTCTGCTGCACCTTCTTCTCCACGCTGGCAGCTGCCTGTCCTTTCCGTGCAAGCCTCGCAAGCTGCCAAGGCAGCTTGCCTTCCTCCCTCCTGACTTCGCTGCCAAAGGGCAGCGTCCTGCTCCCCGTGAGCCTCCTCCCGCGTGTCCTCGTCCAGCTGCCAAAAGGCAGCTGTCTTTTTCTGACCTCTGGTGTGCTGACTGGCAGCACCCCCCCAATTCTTTCCTTCCGCTCCCTCTTTCGCAAGCTGCCAAAGGCAGCTTGCCCTTTTCTTTCCAATCCCCCCTCCCCTCAGTCAAGCTTTCTGCTGCTTCTTTTATTCTTTTCCTCAGTGCTCTTCCCACTTCTCCACTGTTTTCTAATTATTTCCCCCCGTGCTAGGCCTTCACCTCTTGTCGGTTTCTCACTTCCTTTCCAGCCTATCCAGGCGCACTTCTTCCTTTAAAAATGCCGTCCCACTCAAAATGCCTTATTCTATATTTCTGCATGCCCTTTTTATTATTCTATTCTTCCATAGCTGCAAGGTTGGCAGCACTCCCACCTTGACTTTTCTTTCCCACTGACTGCACTTAGCTGCCATGCAAGCTTTCCGTTTCCTCTTCCACGTGCTGCTATCCCCTTCTTTATTCTTCACAAAAACAAATCATGATGATGTTCATGAATTGTTATTATTATTATATATATAAATATATATATATTATTTAATTTAAAAGCTAATCTACATCAACGACGAATTTATTACATAAAATCACACTTATACTATTTTTATTTTCTTAGCTAGATAAATTCTATAAAACATAAAAACAAAGTAAATAGCACAAAAATATGAGAAACTAACTAAGAAAAGACGAGAGAATTTGATGTAAAATATGTATAAATATGATTCGATCAAATACCCCCACACTTAACTTTTGCTAGTCCTCGAGCAAAACAAACGAAAACAGAAAAAGTAATAACATGAAAATATTATTTTCTCCTATGTGACCCTCATAGAATTTCATTTAAGAACACAATCATCAAGAACCATAGCTAACATCAACAAGCAATTCAAGTTCATTTTCCTTATTCAAATATTAGCAGTAATCTTTGAAACATCCTTGAAGTGTAGTGTGTGAGATAGCCATGCTAATGCAATTTCAAATTTTTATTTTTAAAATCACCATATGCAAACTAGCAACCTTCTCACGGGATATGCACTCAATCACACATGTGTTTAGTTTTAATGTGTTTCTCTCAAAGAATCAAATGTGAGAGTTCTACCATAAGCTTGCATAAAAATCACTTCTCCACAATCATAATTGCAAAACTTAAATCAAGAGGACTTTTATTGGACGTAATGAGGTTTAGGGCGAGGGTTATTGAAACGAAAGAATAGGAAAAACACAAGTTCCAAGCTTCATTGCAAGCAATTATTTTCTTTAGATTTATAAGAACTCAAGCTCTCCAACGATTCTTCAGACATCTCCAACCACACCCAAAAACTGAAACTTTAAACATTTTTTTTTTATTTTCTTCGTAAACAACTTTCTTTCTTTCTTTTTTTTTTTTTTTTTTTTTTTTTTTTTTTTTTTATATTTCACAGAAACAAATATGAAAAACCCCCACACTTATTCTTTTGCCACAACCCCTTCAAAGTACTTCACAAACATTTTTCATAAGACAATCTCGCATTGCTCATTAGCTCGCTTGGAAAGGGTAAGGAAAATTATTTATTTCAGGCATAAGGGTAGACATATCTGGTGATAAGAAATAAAAGGCTCACAAATACGGCTCAAATTGGCAATCTAATGATATCATTTTTCTTTGGGAAACAAAGTTATTTGGGCCATGGTGGTAAACCTAATGCCTCTATCATTTTCAAGTTCATGCAATCAATGACAAAAATTTCGAAAGATCGTTATGCAAGTTCTAGAGAAGTATCTCACATAAGTTCATCACACATGAAAAAAAATAGGAGTGTATGAAAAATGCACACACTTTCAATAGGCTCAAAAACTCACATAGGATGTATATGGTCACTAAATTCACATATGGAGCTTTAAATCATGCTTTAATTTCACATCAACAAGGCTATGTGCGTTTAGTTTTTCAAAGATGATCAAATATGTACAAACTAACACAAGAATAAGGAATTTCACACAACACATGTTAACTAAGTTCTTGATAATCATGATTCAAATTTGATCCAATTATATCATTGGGTCGGGAAACTAACAAAAATCTAATTCAAAACAAGAAGGAAAACAAGGAAATATTTTTGGATTTTTAAAATTTTCAAATTTTTTTTTTTTTTAAAACAAAACTAATTAAGAAAACAAAGGAATAACATGGAAACACATGAAATAAGTTCAAAGTCGAAGGTACAAAAATTTTCAATTTGGTCATTTTTATACTCTTTACCCCCACACTTAAACTAGACATTGTCCCCAATGTCAGAAAATATAATAAAATGCAAATAAAAATAAAATAAATAAATATAAGGAAACAAAATAAAGTAATAGGACTTAAAACTTCCCTAATTTGCAGAAAAAATCAAGCGATGACCCCCAAGCTAAAATTCTGCAATCAACCTCAAGGGTGGAAATAACCAAAAGTTCCTGCAAAGAAAAGAAATAAATCAGTTAAGCACGCAAGAAAATATAAAACAAACAAAACAAACAAACGAAAAATTAAAAATGAAAATAAAAGACAATGAATAAAACTAAAAAAAAAATGATCATTGGTCCTGATTGGTGACTTTCTACAGCTTTGAACTTGAACTGGCCTCGGAACTTCTTAGCAAGGAAAATGAGACTTGATTGGTAGTGTTGTTGAAGCTTCTCGAGCTCTTGGTTTCAACTCGGACTCCTTCTGCCGGGTTGATTGAGTCTGCAGGCTACATTCTTCTCTTTTTGTTCTTCTGCATGGCAGGTAGGCACGAGGCAGAGGTGGTGGTCTGCTTCTTTGTTCAATCTGTCCAAGTGCCGACCGATTGCCTTCCTTCCACCTTGTCCCGTGGCCAAGAGCAAGGGTAAAGGAAAAGCATGCCATGAGAAATCTTTGCCTCTGACTCTGATGATATGGGATACTTTTGCTTTTGAAGAAGTATCGTTCCACAGGTGTATGCGTGAACTGGGCTGGGGAACTTCTTAGCAAGGAAAATGAGACTTGATCTTGAAGATGAAGCAGCACCTTGTCTCCACATGCTTCAAGTATCATTTTCACTTGCCATGTCTGTTCTCCAGGCAGATGTGGCGACTTCTTCGGTAGTACATCAGCGGTTGAAGAAGAGCACTCGAGAGCAATGCTAGGTAAGCAATCAGGAAGGATTTCCAGGCAGTCGGTTCTTAGATTGGAAGATTGACACCGAGTGCTGGCTGATTGCCCGCTTTCTCCTTGCCCCAAAGACAAGGAAAAGGACAGGGAGAAAGCGTGATATGAGATACTCTTGCTTTCAACCTTCATGATATGAAATACTCTAGCTCTAGATGACTTATTTGCAAAGGTATCCCAGGGAATGAGAAACACAGAGAAACTCGAGAGGGTTTGATGGAAAGGCATTTTCGGAGATGAAAAATTTCGGAGATGAAGAAGTGTTGAGAGAGTTTGCCTTTGCTGTTGAAGGCGAAGGTAGACGTTTATAGAATTTGTCTTCACAACCGAAACTATTCCTTTACCCTGTCGGCAGCCGGTGGATGGATGAACAGTACAAGTTACGCGCTTTCTGAAAAAGCCACCCGTAATTTGCGCAAAGCTGACAGCGCGCGTGATGAGTGACGACAAAATTGGAAAAGCTGTTCGCCTCGTGATTCCTGACCGCTCCGGCTTTTGAGAAAGGAGCCCGACTTTTGAGAACGGCGACGCCGCTTTTGAGAAAAGAATCCGGCTTTTGAGAAAGGAGCCCGGCTCTTCGATTTGCGATAGGGCGCCTCTTCGACTGTTGAGTGATGCCTCAACGATTTCTTCTTCTTATAAGAACGCTCATTTTTGTTCCACAACACACTTAAGCTCCCCCTGTAAACACTCCCTCCTGTAAACACTTCCTCCTTGCATTTCTTTTAATCTTGATCAGTCCGACTCTTCATTCTCAACACCTTCAAATATGTCTTACCCCTCTGACCGTCGCCTTAACTTGAATGTTGGGGAAGATAGTGATATATCTTCTCCAACCAACATTTGGCAGCCGTCCTTCATATCCCCGAATGGTCCTCTTACAGTTGGGGATTCCATGATGATGAATGAAACAACCGCATCGGTGGTGGCCAGAAATCTGCTCACTCCTAGAGACACTAGGATACTTTCTAGGCGGTCCGACGAACTAGCTGTCCAGGACTCTTTGGCCTACAGCGTCCGATGCGCAGGCTCAGTATCAAACATGGGCCAGCGCCTTCTTGCACGAACCCGTCAGGTGGAGTCGTTGATGGTTGAAGTGGCTAGTCTTCGGCAGGAGGTCAGAGTGCTTAGGCATGAGAACAGGGATTTGCACATGCTCGCAACCAATTACTGCACAAGCATGAAGAGGAAGCTTGATCAGCTGCAGGAGTCCGAAGTGCGGATTCAGAGTGATCATCAACGGTTTATGACGTTACTCCCGAGGTTTGTGTTGCCTTCGTCCTCGGGAGCAGCACCAAATATTGAGGCTCTGAATGATCCAACTCTGGCGCTTCGTCTTTCAGGGGCTCCGTCGACCTCCGAGGCACCACCTACCAACGACCAATGAAAACTATTAGTTTTACATTATTGTAAAATATTTATGCTTTTAAAGTTTATTTAATTATATCTATAAATATAAGTATTTTTGTGTTTTTTTTTTTTTTTTTTTTGTTTTTTTTTTTGTTGTTGTATGGATGTTTATTATTATTAATCTTTTTTTTTTTTTAATTTTTTTATTATTATTAATTTTTTTATTTATTTTTTTATTATTTTTTTTTTTTTAACTTCCTAAACAAAAATCACAACTAAATAAACAAAACAAAATGAAAGCAGTAAAGAGAAGGGATTAGGAATGCAAATCTGATTATGGGTGATTCCTAGGCCTCCCTTCGTTGATTGCTTGGATGGATGCAAGTGCCATGTCTCGCTCCATTTGTAACTAAAAGCAAAGAAAGAAAACTAAATCAAATATCAAAAGTAAAAGACATAACAAACCAAAAATAAAATAAAATAAAATAAAATAAAATAAACACAAATAAAAGAAAATAAAATAACATAAAACACAAACAAAAAAAACATAAACAAGGATTAGCAAATTTGTTAATCCCCGGCAACGGCGCCAAAAATTTGATGCGAAAATTACTTAACGCACAAATTTAAACCCTATTTGTGACAATTGTAGTAATGATGTAAGTAGGGTATCGTTCTAGGCCGGGGATTAACTAGGGATGCTAACCAAAGTAAAATTAAATTAAAAAACGTAAAAACAAAATTTAAAACACTAAACTAAAATTAAAGCACTTAAATAGAATCACTCAAAATAAAACTAACAAATAAACTAAAATAATTCCAAAGACTCAAAATAATGAAAACAAACTAAATAATATAATTTAATAATGGGGATTGATTTTTTTATGAAAAGTAAATTAAAACAGAAACTTAAAAACAAACTCAAAGAAAATATATTTTATAGAAATAAAATGATGAAACGTTAGTTAGAGGGGTCCTTATTCACACATGAACAAATGCATATAATTTAATTCCCAGTTATGACTTCAACAAACGAATAAATGACAACGCCCCAAGTTAATTAGGTCCGCTTAAATTAACCTTCAGATTTCCCTAAATTCATTGAATTGGACGGGATACGCATCACAACCAAATTATTCTTATCAAGTTCCCTAACTATGGAATACGCATGATAGAGAGACATATCAAAGATCATTAAGTTTAATGGAAATCATAAGCATCGACTAGGCATTCATAACTATGGAATACGCATGTTAATCCAACCTAGGGTTTACTAAACACAATCGTGACCAGCGATTTTTACTACTCATGGATATAAGTTTATAACGATTAGGTGAAATTCCCTTATATCCTAGCATCAAGTCTAAGCATGCAAATTAAGTGTCGACCCTTAACCCACATACATAAACAAGTTATTAATCAACACAGAATAATGAACCACATCCAACGTTCAAGAAATCATAACTGGAATAAATCAAATCATAGTAAACATAAATCCAAGGTTTCAAATTCGCCTCTAACTAAATAAAAATTAAGTATACATGTTTAACATAATTTAAAAGTAAATTAAATTAAACATGTAAATAAGAAAAATAAAACGTAAAAATAAAACGTGAGTTGGAGTGAATCAACCGAGAGAAAAGATTGGTTCCTGCTTTTGCTGCCGACTGTCACTTTATTTCTGCACGTCCCCCCTGCCTTGCTGCCATGGAGCAGCTGTTGTCGTCTCTCCTCCCTCAGTCAGCGTCCTGCTCTGCTGCACCTTCTTCTCCACGCTGGCAGCTGCCTGTCCTTTCCGTGCAAGCCTCGCAAGCTGCCAAGGCAGCTTGCCTTCCTCCCTCCTGACTTCGCTGCCAAAGGGCAGCGTCCTGCTCCCCGTGAGCCTCCTCCCGCGTGTCCTCGTCCAGCTGCCAAAAGGCAGCTGTCTTTTTCTGACCTCTGGTGTGCTGACTGGCAGCACCCCCCCAATTCTTTCCTTCCGCTCCCTCTTTCGCAAGCTGCCAAAGGCAGCTTGCCCTTTTCTTTCCAATCCCCCCTCCCCTCAGTCAAGCTTTCTGCTGCTTCTTTTATTCTTTTCCTCAGTGCTCTTCCCACTTCTCCACTGTTTTCTAATTATTTCCCCCCGTGCTAGGCCTTCACCTCTTGTCGGTTTCTCACTTCCTTTCCAGCCTATCCAGGCGCACTTCCTCCTTTAAAAATGCCGTCCCACTCAAAATGCCTTATTCTATATTTCTGCATGCCCTTTTTATTATTCTATTCTTCCATAGCTGCAAGGTTGGCAGCACTCCCACCTTGACTTTTCTTTCCCACTGACTGCACTTAGCTGCCATGCAAGCTTTCCGTTTCCTCTTCCACGTGCTGCTATCCCCTTCTTTATTCTTCACAAAAACAAATCATGATGATGTTCATGAATTGTTATTATTATTATATATATAAATATATATATATTATTTAATTTAAAAGCTAATCTACATCAACGACGAATTTATTACATAAAATCACACTTATACTATTTTTATTTTCTTAGCTAGATAAATTCTATAAAACATAAAAACAAAGTAAATAGCACAAAAATATGAGAAACTAACTAAGAAAAGACGAGAGAATTTGATGTAAAATATGTATAAATATGATTCGATCATCTTCTTCGGAAGTACATCAGCAGTTGAAGATGAGCACTCGAGAGCAATGCTAGGTAAGCAATCAGGAAGGATTTCCAAGCAGTCGGTTCTTAGATCGGAAGATTGACACCAAGTGCTGGCTGATTGCTCGCTTTCTCCTTGTCACAAAGACAAGGAAAAGGACAGGGAGAAAGCATGATATGAGATACTCTTGCTTTCAACCTTCATGATATGAAATACTCTAGCTCTTGATGACTTGTTTGCAAAGGTATCCCAGGGAATGAGAAACACAGAGTAACTCGAGAGGCTTCGTTGGGAATGCATTTTCGGAGATGAAGAAGTGCTGAGAGGGTGCGCCTTTGCTGTGGAAGGCGAAGGTAGATACTTATAGGACTTTTCTTCACAACCGAAACTGTTCCTTTACCCCTGTCGGCAGCCGGTGGATGGATGAACAGTACAGGTTACGCGCTTTCTGAAAAAACTACCCGTAATTTGCGCAAAGCTGACAGCGCGCGTGACGAGAGACGACAATTCTGGAAAAACTGTTCGCCTCGTGATTCCTGACCGCTCCGTCTTTTGAGAGAGGCGCCCGACTTTTGAGAGCGGCGTCCGACTTTTGAGACGGAGTCCGTCTTTTGAGAAAGGAACCCCGACTCTTCGATTTACGAGAGGACGCATCTTCGATTTCTGAGGAGCGCCTCTTTGATTTCTTCTTTTTATAGAGGCGCTAATTTTGTTCCACAACACACTTGAGCTCCCTGCTGTAAACACTCCCTTCTTGCATTTGTTTAATCTTGATCAGTCCGACTCTTCATTCTCAACACCTTCATAAATGTCTTGCCCTTCTGACCGTCGCCTTAACTTGAATGTTGGGGAAGAAATTGATATGTCTTCTCCAACCAACATTTGGCAGCCGTCCTTCATATCCCCAAATGGTCCTCTTACAGTTGGGGATTCCATGATGATGAATGAAACAACCGCATCGGTGGTGGCCAGAAATCTGCTCACTCCTAGAGACACTAGGATACTTTCTAGGCGGTCCGACGAACTGGCTGTTCAGGACTCTCTGGCCTACAGCGTCCGATGCGCAGGCTCAGTATCAAACATGGGCCAGCGCCTTCTTGCTCGAACTCGTCAGGTTGAGTCGTTGATGGCTGAAGTGGCTAGTCTTCGGCAAGAGGTCAGAGTGCTTAGGCATGAGAATAAGGAGTTGCACATGCTCGCAACTAATTACTCAACAAGCATGAAGAGGAAGCTTGATCAGATGCAGGAGTCCGAAGTGCGGATTCAGAGTGATCATTAACGGTTTATGGCGTTACTCCCGAGGTTTATGTTGCCTTCGTCCTCGGGTGCTGCACCAAGTATTGAGGCTCCGAATGATCCAACTCTGGCGCTTCGTCTTTCTGGGGCTCCGTCGACCTCCGAGGCACCACCAACCAACGACCAATGAAAGCTATTAGTTCACATTATTGTAAAATATTTATGCTTTTAAGTTTATTTAATTATATATATAAATATAAGTATTTTTGTGTTTTTTTTATATGGATGTTTATTATTATTATTATTTTTATTTTTATTTTTAATTTTTTTATTTTTTTATTTTTTTTAAATATCAATGTAAAATAAGTAAATCAAAGTAAAAAAAAAACTATGTTTAATCTCCCAAACAAAAATCGCAACTAAATAAACAAAACAAAATGAAAGCAGTAAAGAGAAGGGTTTAGGAATGCAAATCTGATTGTGGGTGATTCCTAGGCCTCCCTTCATTATTCAAATGCATGGGTTTATCCTTGAACGGACGGTGATACTTGAAATGATCCGACAACGGTCTAAGTTCTAATGACGGTGCCTGAATCATCAAAATTAGATTGTTAGTATAACATAAAATTAAAATTGGAGAAGATGGCTTACTTTCTTGTTCAAACTCAATTACAAACACCACGTCTTTGAACGTTTCAGGGATTTTGAACTTGGCCAAATTTATTATAATGGTTGTGGCTTGTCCCGTGTCATCAGTCTCAACTTCTTTGGGCTTGATTGTCTCATGCACAGCCTCTTTGATATGTTCAACATATTCTCCGGCGACCTCCTTTTCTGGAATCCCTCTTCTTGGTGTGCAAGGTTCTTTGAATGATTCAACATCATCGGGAACATAATTTGGTGCACCAAAAATTGGGATCTCATTTTGCACCTCTGGAAGAGCTTCCACAACGTCTTTTTCATTCACTTCTTCCTTGGGATTTAAAAACCTGCAAGGAAAAAGGACAATTGGCGGAATAATGTTAGAATGAAATGAATTTTGAACCTCCTCACCTGAGTTGGATGGCATAAGGACTTAAGGGGTTTGCGACAAGAATTCTTCTAAACTGCCCAAGTCGTCATCCTTATCTTCTTCTTGAAGCGGCAATTCATCCATGTTCGGGCTATGTTTGGATGGTTCTGGAACAACTTCATCCTCCATATCACTTCCCAAAGTGATGGCTTCATTGATTTCCATTTCTTCCTTTGAATTTGCAAATGTGGAGTTGGAGAGTTCACTTTGATCTTGAATATGTGCCATGATCTCCATAATCTGCCCAACTTGCTTCTCCAATGCATCCATCTTGTTAGCTTGATTTTGTGAACCCTGCACCAAAGAATTTAATTCATTAAGAATTTGATTATAATCTATTGACGAACCTGAGTTTGGTTGGGAAGATTGTGATAGAGGCTGTGGTGGTGCACATGGCCATTGATAGAACTCCTCTGATGGCTGCAATTGTTCTTCGTTTTGTGAGCCCTGCGTCAAAGAAAAGAGTCCATCAAGAATTTCATTATAATTCATGGGCATACTTGAATTCGATTGAAATTGCTGTGGGAGAGGTTGTGGTGGCTGCATAGATCTTGAATAAAACTCCTCATCTTGTTGCCAATATCCACTTTGTTGAACCTGTTGAGGTTCTCCCCACCTATGATCTGAATAATTTCTCCAATCCGAATTGTAAGCGTTGGAAAACATGTTGCCCCTTGATTGGTTATGGCCTTGATATCCCCAAACATCTTCATTTGCAGAAAATTGGGGACATTGATGAGTTTGATATCCTTGCCCATACGATGCACCAAATGTAGGGACACTTGGCATTGTGGCCCTTTCAGCATTCTGAGTTAATTGAGAAGTAAGATTTGCCAATTGAGCGTAAATGCTATTAAAATCCATGTCTTACTTCTCTAGTACCTAAAATAAAAGAAAGAGAACTAAATCAAATATCAAAAGTAAAAGACATAACAAATAAAATAAAATAAAATAAAATAAAACAAACACAAATAAAAAAAATAAAACACAAACAAAAACATAAACAAGGGATTAGCAAATTTGCTAATCCCCGGCAACGGCGCCAAAATTTTGGTGCGAAAATAAGTTAACGCACAAATTAAACCCTATTTGTGACAATTGTAGTAATGATGTAAGTAGGGATCGTTCTAGGCCGGGGATTAACTAGGGATGCTAACCAAAGTAAAATTAAATTAACAACATAAAAACAAAATTTAAAACACTAAACTAAACTCAAAACACTTAACTAGAATAACTTAAAATAAAACTAACAAATAATCTAAAACAAATCAAAAGACTCAAAATAATTCAAGACTCAAGAAAACACAAACTAAATTTATTTCTAACAAATCTAACACTTTAAAATAAATGGGGGATTGATTTTTTTTTTGACGAGAAGTAAATTGAACTTAAATAAATTACAGAATTGACAAAAACATGAAATTAAGGTGAATGGATGGGCGACGGTCTGGCTAGAGGATTCTTCTCCACACATGACACATATGCAACCTAAATTGATTTTCAGTTGTTCTTTCAATAAATTGTTAATCTCAATACTCCAGATTAACCGTGATAGCACTTTTTTAACCTTCAAGTTTTCCTATAGTTATTGGGTTGGATGATTGCATACAACAACCCAAAACATTCCCTACAAGTTCCCTACATGAATTGCATAATAGAGATACAAGCAAGAATCATTCAGCTTTATGAAAACTATAAGCATTGACGAGGCATTCGTAACTATGAACAGCATGATACTCCTGCCAAGAATTCACTTAACACGATTGTGGATAGCAACCTTCACTACTCTTGAATATAAGTTCATAACGATTAGGTGAAATTCACTTATATTCTAGCACCAAATTTATGCATGTAAATTAAGTATGCATTCTTAATCAACATACACAAATAAGTTATCAATCAAACAGTTAAGCAAATTAAATTCACAACTCAGAAATCACAACTGAAGGTAATCAATTCATATTACAAATATATCCATGGCTTTGAATTAACCTCTAGCCAAACAGAAATTAATTACACATGTTTAATATAATTGAAAAGCAAATTAAATTAAACATGAGTTTAAGAAAAATAAAACCAATTGAGGAGCGCTCCCTGCTGTGCCTCCTCCTTTGGTTTGCTGTGCTACTCACTTCCCTCCGCGTTCACTTCTCCCCTTTTCATCCTTGAGTTTATGAGACTCCAGTCGAAAATGCTGTCTGTCCCCCCCTTTTTTTATTTCCGCACCTTCTTTCCTTTTATTTCTTTGTTTCCCGCATCCTCCCTAGGCAGCTTCGCTGTGCTTCTGCCCTTTTTTATTTCTTTCCAGCTGCCTCAGGCAGCGTGCTTGTCAGCACTGCCCTCACATCTCGTGCTGTTCCCCGCGTGTCTGACTCTCTTAGTTTTTCTATTTTTTTTTCTTTTCCTTCCCCACTGTTTTTTGTGCTTCACTGTCTTTCACATCTGCTGTCTCCCGCCAGCTGCCTTCCTGCGTTTCTCTTCCGCCAGCTGCCAAGGCAGCTTTGCTGCTTTCTGTTTCTGCGCGCGCCAGCTGCCTCAGGCAGTCTTTCCTGCTGACAACTCCCTTTATTTCTTTTTCTTCCTCACTTCTCAGTGCTCTCTCTCCACTCAGTCTTGCTTTTTCTTTCTTATTATTTCTTTTGTTTTCCACTGAATCATCAGCAGCCCACGCTGCCTTTATTCCTCTCTTTTATTATTCTTTCTTTTTTTCTGCCTTTCCTAGCTCCACTTGCTCTCTTCTTCACGTACTGCCCTTATTTTCTGACTTCCAGCTCTCATTTGCTGCCAGTAAAGCAGTTTTAGTTATTTTATTTTTATTTTCTAAAGCTACAAAAATCAAATAAGTGAGCAAGATAATTTTTACGAATTTTTTCACTTAAAATCTTACTTGTGCTAATTTTATTTTCTTAGCTAGATAAATTCTATAAAATACAAAAACAAAGTAAATAACTCAAAAATATAAGAAACTAACTAAGAAAAGACGAGAGAATTTGATGTAAAATATGTATAAATATGAGCTTATCAAATCTCAGGAATTAATTCAGGCAGTTTCAGAGGGGAAAAAGAAAGACCTCAGGATAAGGAATTCTGATGGTATGCTGATCCAGGGCGACCGAATGTACGTGCCTGATGTCGAAGAATTAAAGAAAGATATACTGCATGAGGCGCATGTTTCAACATATGTGATGCATCCTGGAAGTACCAAGATGTATCACACTATTCGACCTTTCTATTACTGGCCTGGTATGAAAAGAGAGATTGCTGAATATGTGAGTCGTTGTGTAGTTTGTCAACAAGTCAAGGCAAAGAGGAAGAAACCTTTTGGGTTATTGCAGCCACTTCCCGTACCACAGTGGAAATGGGAAGATATTACCATTGATTTCGTGTACAAGTTACCTCGTACGCGGAATGGTTATGATGGTATTTGGGTGATAGTGGATCTACTCACCAAGTCAGCACCCGTTCGAGAAAATTATTCTTTGAATCAATTGGCAGAACGGTTTATTTCAGAAATTGTTAAATATCATGGTGTCCCAGTGAGTATTATTTCAGATCGGGACCCGATGTTTACTTCTAAATTTTGGGTAGCTTTCCAGGAAGCTCTCGGTTCGAGATTGCTTTACAGTAATGCTTATCACCCTTAGACGGATGGACAATCCGAGAGAACCATTCAGAAGCTAGAAGATATGCTGAGATCCTCGGTTTTGCAATTTAGAGACGCTTGGCATAAGTGTTTAGCTTTGATCGAGTTTGCTTATAATAACAGCTATCATTCTAGCATCGGCATGTCACCTTTTGAGGCACTTTATGGTAAATCATGTTGTACTCCTTTATGTTGGTCTGAAGTTAGTGATAGAGTGCTAGTGGGCCCTGAGATTGTGGATGAGACTACGCAAAATATTCAGGTGATTAAAGCTAACCTGAAAGCGGCCCAGGATCGACAGAAGAGCATCGCTGATAAGCATGCCACTGACAGAGTATATAAAGTTGGAGATTGGGTATTCCTGAAGCTATCATCGTGGAGAAGTGTGGTATGGTTCGGTAAGAAAGGTAAATTGAGTCCTCGGAATGTTGGACCGTATCAGATTACTGAGCGAGTTGGTGGAGTTGCCTACAGGCTTGAGCTACCTCCAGAGCTATCAAATGTGCATGACGTGTTCCCTCCTCAACCATTAGAAATTAATTCGGATTTGACTTATGATGAGGAACCAGATCTTGGATTGGAAAGATAAGGTTCTTCGTAACAAGACTATTCGTACGGTGAAAGTTCTATAGAGGAACCATTCGGTCGAGGAAGCTACCTGGGAAACTGAGGAGCGTATGCGAGATTCATATCCATGTCTATTTTATAGTTATTGATGTGTTGTTGATGTGTAGAAATTTCAGGGACAAAATTTAATTAAGGGGGTAGACTGTGACGACCGGTCCCGAATTATTGTATATTTTTCTCCTCGAGTGTGTAAAGTGACGATAAAGCCCTCATGGTTTAGTGACATGGATGTACATGTGCAGATTCAAATTATTATTTCTACCATCGTAATTACATCGAACTCAACGTCACGAGCGCGTTGACGTGAGTTAGGGTTGAATCGGTTTTCTAACGGAAAAGTTACAACAATTAAATATCGAGATTGGGTAGAAATATGTTTTTGGGTTAGCTATAACTTACTCACCAATCACCTTAGCTCCTACAATCTTGAATCTAATCAAAATTGAATTGGTTTTATTTATTTTGGGCCACTTAACATAACTCTCTCTTTCCCTTTCTCACGGCAGTCCAATTAGGGTCTTGTTTCTTTTTCTTGGGGCGAATCCGTGTCTACACCCCCCCTCACACACACACACGTACCATACCCTCACCCTCTCATTCTTTCTCGATTCTTTCCCGTCCGTACAACACGTAGACCACCCACGCAGAAACCCCTCAAAACCACACGGATCAAGCACAAGTATAACATCCTCGTGCTCCTCTTGACTTCACAAACCTGAAGGTGCATTTTTCTCGAAGAAAAGACGTGTAGAACTCGAGAGACCCGAACTCTGGCGAGGGATCCAATTTCCTCTGACGTGATCGCGAGGGATTTAGTTGGTTTTGAGATTCAAGAAGGTACTCATCTAACTTCCCCAGCATTTTGGAACAATTTTGGAGTGGTTTGAATGTCGGATCACTTAGGGTCGTGAAGTTGCAGGTTTAGCCTGAGGTTTCGAAGGTTTTTCCGACCACTTTCGGTCGGTTTTAGGACCTCAAATAAGTATGATTGTGTTCTTCTAGGTGAGAGCTTTAAATTCATATAAAATTCGTGAAATTTGGTTGAGAAATGAAGTAGTTATAAGCTTTAGAATTTTTTCCAAAAACCGGCGACACAGAAGGCGGATTCCAGCGAAGCTGCCAGAGAAGGAGAATAATATTCCGTCAACTTTGACGAAATATACTGACGGCATCAGGTAACTTTGTTAGTTTTTAAACGGAATATTCTACTATTTAATGGAAAATTCCCTAACGCCGTTAGGGATTCCATTAGTGTGCCAAGCACATGCCTGTGTGTGGTCGGGGCGTCAAGGCGCGTGTGACGTCCAAACATTATTCTGAAAATATGGGGGTGTTCGTGTTATCGAGTAGATCATGTTGGTATATTCAAACACCCTATTTGGCCAACGTATGAGAAGTTATTCCTAAGGTTTGTGTATGTGCTTTAAATTAATGTAAAATTAGTTATTTCGCATATAGGTGAGACGTACCCTGAGGACTAGCGTGGACAAGCGAGGCTAGGGGGCTACAATCTCCTAATTATCAGTGAGTGGGCATTTTCTTTATATATATATATATATATATATATATATATATATGATATGATTTTCAAAACGTTTTCTTAAATGATTTATGCTTTGAATGCCATGTCGTAATGAGTTGCAATTTGAGTATTGCGCTGTTATACTTGTGAATTATGTTGTGTAATGCTGTGGAGACTCAGGTAAGCTTCAGGTGAGTATGATGTGATTGAATGGGTTGTGTTGCACTGGTATGCATATATTTATTTAGAGGTCATCATGGCTGCACCTGGTATTAGTGCTCCTGCCAGGGGATTAGGGCACAGCCTTCACGTGATCGTTCACCTCCCACACCGCACGCTCACCTTGGATCCAAGTCTGGTGCCAGCCTGTCGTACAGATCACAATTGGTGGTTCCGACTCGTAGGTGACCCGCGATCTATCGCACAGCCTTCAAGTGATCGTACCACTTGAGCGTACATATTTATACCTAGCATGTCGTACATGTCACATCAGGTGACTCCGACTCGTGTGCTAGCCTAGGTTGATAAGCTATAGTCTAGTCGTACAAGTCACATTAAGTGACTCCGACTGGCGTGTTATTTTACATTTATTCTACACCTGGCTTACATGATTTGTACGTTATGACATGGCATATTTTGGGTTTCATTGCCCTTGTGCGTTATTTTATATATATATGTAGTACTATTTTCTGGAAACTATACGGGTTTTACAGTGAGGGGTTATTATGTTCAGAAAAGATAAATGTGTTTTCAAACGTTTTGTTTTTGCCCACTCACCCTTCTGTTTTGCGCCCCTCCAGGTTTTAGGTAGCTGATCATCTTTGGTGGCTCACGAGGACTTCACGGCGGTTCTGACATATCCATAAATAAGTAGGGATCTTCTCCCTGTTTTGTATAATTAGCACTTAGTTGGTTTGACTGCGTTGTTGGATTGCCTATGCTCTGAATACTTGTATTTGGTACTTGACCACTTTCAAGCACTTGTTTATTATCACAAGTTAGATTAGCTTAGGTTGGTTTTTATTTATTCGCATTTTCTTATTATCGTTTACACTTCTGTTGTGCACTTGGTTACGTCACCCTCACATGACGGCCAACACGTATCGACTTCGGTTGGGGTGTGTCATGTACACACCATGCGCATGCACAATAGATGAATAGAAATAGGATTTTTCCTATACCTTTTAATAACCAAATTACCCACGTATATAAATCAGTCCCTTTTCTGATTCCTCTCATCCTCATTTCTCTACGAAGTCTACACTCTCTTCTTCCCAACCCGCATTCAATTTCTTCATAAATTACTAACCCTAACCCCCTTTCAATCTGCGATTTGGGTTTTAACGTGTGAGAGTTGTACTTGAGTTTGATTGCAGATAGAGATCTGCAAAGTTCAAACCCATTTCCAATTTCTGTGAATGCTCTAGATAGACCTGGCATTCGTGTCGTGTTTTCTGTGTTCGTGTCGTTTTCGTGTCATACCCGATATCTTAATGGGTCGTGTCGTGTAATACCCGTTAAAATAAACGGGTAAAATGACCCGATCCGAAATCGACCCGATAATATTAATAGGTAATATGACCCGACCCGTTACTTGTTAAGGAAAATATATTTTAAACCAATAAATAATCAAATGAAAAACTGTTTGGGCCCAAAATATCAATTTGGGCCGAGTATAGAACCATTCTCGGCCCGGAAGGCCTGGCGACAAGGAAGCCTCGGGTCGTTCAGTACGTGGGCTTCTAAAACTAGGCCGGCTAGGTCATGTTACATTTGCGAGTCGAGTCCTAGTGCAACAAGGAGTCTCGGCAAGTTTGATAACCCGGAGTGGATCCGACTCAATAAAGGACTAGGTTCACAATCCTAGTGAAAATAGGACTGGTCGAATTGGTGTTGATCCGGAGAGGAAGTCCTAGTCCGAGTAGGGTTTTAATTCTGATTCAAGGAGATCCAGTGCTATAAATAGGGGAGGCTATGCATCATTAAAGAGGCCAATTCAACACACAAAACTGCCCCGCGCAAACCCTCTCAACAACTTTGAGATTTTTTATTTTCTCTTTTCGCTGACACATCTTCCGTTGGCATCAACAGCACTGTGAAAGCAACCGGTGATATCTTAAGTCGGCATAGATAGCTCTGTCACCGTAGAATCAGCCGATCTCGCAGCATCTTCCGTTGGCATCAACAACACTACGGCGAGGACGGTTGATTACCTATCCAAGTCTCGGTCGAGAAAGGTTTCTAGATCCTGATTGGTCGAGGTCATCTCATCAGCCTTCTCGGCAAAGTGAGGTGTTACAGTTATTACATTCGGCACATTGAAAGTCGAATTTGATATTGAACTTCGTAAGAATAGTAACCTTGTCTTCAGGTTCGAGAGCCCAAGAGGCCGAGACGTGTTCCTTTCTCGGCCGCAATCGCAAGACGCAGAAGTCAGCCGCGCACCCAACGCAACATCAACAAATTTACTCCTCGGCCGAGCTCGGCCGACGAGTTGGCACGCCCCGCATTCACCGAAGGACGTAGTTAGCTCATAGATTACTCGGCCTGCACGCCACGTAGGCTTGGTAGTTTTTAGGGTCTACATTTTGGCACGCCCAGTGGGACCTAGTGCTAAACTACGAAGTTCATGCCAATTGAAACGCGATCGGTAAAAAAGAAAACAGTTATGGGAAAGTCAACAGCCGATTTGCCGATTCAGAACGTAGGACAAAGTGTGCCATAGGCGCAGAATCCCCTTAGCGCCGTGACACCTGAGTCCACAAGCGCGACTCGCCGAGAGAGGGAAGTTAATCTCGGCGGTCAACTCCGCAGTCTAGAAATCCCCAACAGGAACACATGCGTTCTCAATGAAGGGATAGTGGAGGATTGCGACGAGGATGGCGGTGAAGGATCTGACCCACCAACAAGGTTCTTTCTTCGAAAGTGACTCGACGAGCAGTCTCGGTCAGTCAAGCAGACGTTTAGTCGAGGCATTGACAAGCTACATGACGTGATACTCAGTTCCAATGAGCAACAAACCAGATTGCTCGAAATGCTGGTTAGTAAAGTCAGTGACGGCAGGCCTTTCGATCCTCTCCAGTGCTTGCCACCAAGAAATAATATGTTACCAATTGTACAGGCCGAGCTAATTCCTGCTCGGCTCAAACCAATTGACTTGGAAAAAGGATGAGGGTCGAATAGTAGGTCAAACGGAATCGACCAGAGGGTCGAAACAACACCTGTTGATATGACCGAAGTTCAGCGGATTATCGACTCGGCCATGAAGAAGAGGCCGAAGTTCCCTAAGTTTATCCATCCGTACCCGGCCTATGTGGAAATGTTCGGATACCCGAAAGGTTTCAAGATCCCAGATTTTAGCCTCTTTGCCGGTGAATCGTCTCTGTCTTCGTTGGAGCACGTGGCTCGTTTCACCGCGCAATGGGGAGATGTTAATAGTGATTTCCATAAGTTACGACTGTTCAACTTCTCATTAACCGGCTCGGCATTTGCTTGGTCTATCAATCTCCCTCCTAATTCCGTCCAAAACTGGGAGAAGTTGGTCGAGAAATTCCACGAGCAGTTTTATCGGCCAGGGATGGAGGTGTCGGTTTCTTCATTAGCAAGGATGGCTCAGGCATCTGATGAGTCACCAATGGATTATCTTACCAGGTTCAAATCATCCAGGAATTGGTGCCGAGTGCCTTTACCCGAAGTCGAATTTGTCAGACTTACTTTGAACGGCCTCGACGTCGAATACAAAAAGAAATTCTTGGGGGCAAACTTTCGGGATATGTACGAATTAGCCCAACATGTCGAATAGTATGATTATTTGCTCCGCGAGGAAAAGATTTCGAAAGCTCCATCTCGAGGGACGATTTACAAGAATCCTACTGTCAATTATGCATCAACCGAGGATGAATGCGTTAGCGTGGATGCAGCTGAGATAGTGATAGATAAGCCATACGTTTGCAAGGCATTGACTCAAGTTGACTCTAGGGAAGTCAAAAGTCGTTCGGCCACTGAAGGAACATCAAAACCGTCAAAAGTTTATACTTTTGATATTACAAAGGCTGACGCAATTTTCGACCAACTGTTATCAGCAAGAATCATCAAACTTCGGCCTGGTCACAACATTCCCAAGGCCGAAGAACTTAAAGGAAAGGTGTATTGCAAATACCACGATTCAAGCAAACATACGACAAACAATTGAGTCGTGTTTCGCGACAACGTCCAAAGCTGGATCGATAATGGCAAATTGAAATTTCCAGAGAAGAAGATGAGTGTCGATACTGACCCGTTCCCCACGGCAACGGTAAATATGGTCGATGCATGCCTCCCTAAGGACAAAGGGAAAGGGAAGGTCGAAGTTGTTGAGGCACAACATTTTCGTAATCAGAATTCTCGGCCACGTTTCATGGCCGATTTTCGTTCAAACAAACCACCTACAGCTTTAACGGGGCCCGCTATTGTTAAACTTATGAGGGATTATAGCACCGATAAAGACAGTGGGACGGCGGTTTTGTGCAGTAAATGTAGAACACAGGTCGGCAGTGAGCCAGAGGTGAACGGAACGACCTACGGTCGCAATCCAGCAAAAGGTAGCCAACGTGGGCCAGCATCAAGGGGTTTTTGATAGGCTCGGTCCTAAAGTACGGATGGAAGAGACACCCTCAGTCAGGCGGCGCCTCGATTTTGATGCTTCGTTTTATGACGATGACTACTATAAACGTAATTCTAGCAGTTCGAAATCGTCGCTGAGCCAAAAAACTTTCAAACCTCCCGAACCTAGAGATCAACGTTGGTATACATATCATTCTTCAAGAGGCGTCTACACCGCACTGTCCAAATCCCAGAAACGCCGGCACCAAAGGATAGATTGCATGGCCCGCCGACGGGCAGCCCAAGAAACTTCGGTCCCTAAATGGCGACCGAAGGACATAAGTGCTACTGATGATGAACGACCACCTCCAGCTATTATGACAGCGTCGGTTCAAGGGAAGCAGCTGGTCGACCAAGACGTCGAAACCACGTTCGAAGAAGCTGATAAACGGATCAAACTTCTTCTTCGACCAGGGGAGATGAAGGCACGCCTTGAACATTTCAGGCAAGAGGCCGAAGGCATATTAGTCCCGCCGGCTATACAAGAACCTCTAATCAAAATTCGACGAAATTTGCATCCACCGTTCCTTGGGGAAGCTTTGGAGTATATGCGAGAATTTCATAAGAAACATTCGGCCAACGATCTGTATAGTTTGCCGAAAGCATGCCAGGATACCGTTGATCTAGTCCTGACTTGCCCTGATGCCGAGCGAATCATCCAGAAAACCTCAGACCCAGGATTGAAAGCAAGGTTCCAGCACATACGAGAAGCTCGTGTCCTCGGATTTGAAGTCGACCCATACACTGATATTGATGCAGCCGACCTTTCTTTCTCAATGGAGGACCTTCAGTATTTACGATATCACTTCGAAGTATTTTCGGCTGTTTCTCTCTTTGGCCTTACGGCCGATGAAATAGCACGTGTTGCACCTTTGGATGCTTATCTCGATATCAGGGATGCCCGGATACATTACCAGGAGCAGGTTCGGATCCTGACCCCAAGCACACTGTCGACCTCACCCTCACCTGAGGCAGTCTCGCAGACCCAATTGTTCCCTCGTTCATCATCGGCCGCACTTCACCATTTAAAGCCATTGTATGTGACGGCCCACATCGAGGGATACCCAGTTTCTAAAGTTTTTGTCGACTGTGGAGCTACCGTCAATATCATGCCTCTGACCATCATGAAGGCCTTGCGTCGCTCGAATGACGAACTGATTCCGTCAGGGATCATAATGAGTAGTTTCGTCGGTGACAAATCCCAAACCAAAGGTGTACTTCAGTTAACTGTAAATATTGCCGGTCGCACTCACATGACCGCCTTTTTCGTGGTTGATTCCAAAACCGAGTATAATGCACTGCTCGGTCGAGATTGGATTCATCAAACCAGCTGTATTCCTTCGTCATTGTATCAAGTGCTTGTCTTTTGGGACGACAAATCGGTCATTGTTCACCCGGCCGATAACCAGCCCTTCGAAGCTAACATGATCCAAGCACGGTATTATGATGACCACGTCGGCTACATTACTTTGCAAGGCTTCAATGATGAAGGACGGCCGACTCGGATTTATGTACAGAAAGCTATCGAGGTTGGCGCCGAGACCGTCCACCAGGATTCGACGAGACTCGGATTAGCCCGCTTCCTCCCCGAAGCCGATGTTTGACACCGATCGGGAAACACGTAGGGCCGCGGTTTCATCCACTATTGAACGACTGCTGGCCCATTGGTATACTATATCTAAACAACCAAATTCGGGCGTTAACCTCATTGAGTTCCTTGCTGAATGAGATAATGGTCCTGTCTTATCTCTTAATAAAATTCAAGCAGCCCCGGCCGAGCTCGAAGACCATCGGCCCCAAGTTAAAGATCCCCTAGAACAGATTAATGTTGGGACGGCCGATGACCCGCGGCCTTTGTTTATTAGTGCTTTACTTCCCCAACACATGAAAGACGAGCTTCGTGTCTTGCTTACGGAGTTCAAAGATTGTTTTGCTTGGAGCTACCATGAAATGCCCGGCTTAGATCGTACTCTTGTCGAGCATGAGTTACGTATTAAGCCCGGATGTAAACCTTTCCGCCAGCCACCACGTCGATTCTCGACCGAAGTGCAACTCAGCATCAAGGACGAACTGGTTCAGCTTCTGAAGGCCGGGTTCATTCGGACAGCTCGATATGTTGAATGGTTGGCGAATATCGTTCCTGTTTTAAAGAAAAATGGTGCACTGCGCATCTGCATCGATTTCAGAAATCTGAATCTGGCAACTCCCAAAGATGAGTATACAATGTCGATTTCAGATCTGTTAATCGATGCCGCGGCAAATCATGCGATCTTATCCTTTATGGATGGACATGCCGGGTACAACCAAATTTTCATTGTCGAAGCCGATGTGCACAAAACTGCTTTCCGTTGCGCGGGGGCACTCGGCACTTACGAATGGGTTGTCATGCCATTCGGCCTTAAAAATGCCGGTGCCACATACCAACGGGCGATGAACACCATCTTCCACAATTTAATTGGAACCATCGTCGAAGTTTACATCGATGATGTTGTCATCAAATCTAAACGCCGACAGACACATCTGGACGACCTCCGACAGGCTTTTCTCCGCATGCGTCAGTACAACCTCAAAATGAATCCCGCCAAATGTGCCTTCGGCGTGTCGGCCAGAAATTTCCTTGGTTTCCTCGTGCATCACCGTGGGATTGAAGTCGATGCGAATAAGGCACGTGCAATCATCAATGCCCCGCCCCCAGCGACGAAGAAACAACTCCAGTCCTTACTCGGGTAGATCAATTTCCTCCGCCGATTTATTGCTAACTCGGCAGGTAAAATGAAAGCGTTCTCCACGCTTTTGAAACTCAAGGACTCGAATAAATTCGTGTGGAACGACGAGCATCAAGCGGCGTTCATAAAAATCAAAGTCGCCCTCACAAAACCACCTGTCCTGGTTCCTCCTCGGCGCGGTAGACCTCTCAAACTCTATATCTCAGCGGCCGAAGAGTCCATCGGCTGCCTCCTCGCACAAGACAACGACGCCGGTCGAGAGCAGGCTATTTTTTATCTAAGTCGCAATCTCAGTCACCCAGAGATCAATTATCCTGCCGTCGAGAAGCTGTGCCTGGCCGTATTTTTCGCCGCATCCAAGCTTCGGCATTACATGCTCTCGTCGGTCACCCAAGTCATTGCCCAGACCGACGTTATCCGGTACATGCTTACCCGACCAATCGTAAAAGGCCAAATTGGGAAGTGGACAATGGCGTTGTCCGAATTTAGCTTGCAATACGTGCCTCAGAAAGCTGTCAAAGGCCAGGCGTTGGCCGACTTCCTTGCTCAACATCCTTCCCCCTACAGTTTTGGGGATGCCGATGTCGAAATCGGCATGGTTGCGACACGCGACAACCATTGGACGATGTACTTTGACGGCTCCAGTACGTCATCCTCGGCGGGCGTGGGAATTGTCATTCAATCCCCAAACAACGATCATTGGTATTTTTCGCTTAATTTGGATTTTGAATGCACCAACAATCAGGCCGAGTACGAAGCCCTAATCATCGGTCTTGGAATCCTTCATGACCTGCGGGCGACCCGCGCCCTCGTCCTCGGCGACTCCGAAATTGTGATTAACCAACTTAATGGTTCTTTTCGTTGCATGAGTTGTACCCTGGCGCCTTACCACATGATCGCCAGCTATTTCACCGAGTCCTTCAACGGTATTACATTTAAACATATTTCCCGGAGTCATAACACCGACGCGGACGAGTTGGCTCAAATTGCCTCCGGCGCACAACTCTTGGGGGGCAAGCTAGGCCGAGAAATACCCGTGTTGCGACAGATATACCCGGCCTTGGTTAACCAACAAGTCCTCCAGCGCGACAACATGATACGTACAAGAGTCATGTCCTTACCTTCGTTGTTAGATCGAAACGACCTTATGGACGTTTGCGCCGTCGAGGCAATACCAGATGATTGGAGAGGGCCCATTATGCAGTACCTTGACAATCCCAATAATAAACACGATCGCAAGACAAGAGTTCACGCCACGAACTATGTCATGTATCAAAATGAGTTATACCGAAAAGGCGAAGATGGTTTGTTATTGCTATGCCTCGGCCCCCAAGAGAGTGCTCGGGCGATTACAGAAGTCCATGAAGGGATATGCGGCGCTCATCAGTCCGGACGGAAAATGCGATGGCTACTTCAACGGCACGGCTATTATTGGCCAAGGATACTAAAGGATTGTATCGAGTTTGCACGAGGATGCGTACAGTGCCAAATCCACGGACCTATACAAAGGGTCCCGGCCGAATCATTGCATTCGGTCATAAAGCCATGGCCGTTTAGAGGATGGGCCATGGACGTAATTGGCAAAATCACTCCATCTTCTGGAGCCGCTAAGCACGCATGGATAATAGTCGCAACCGACTACTTTACTAAGTGGGTCGAAGCGAAATCATATGTCGAACTAACATCTAAAGAAGTTTACGACTTCGTGGAGGAACACATCGTGACCAGATTTGGCGTACCAGAAACGATCATAACTGACAATGGAACCATCTTCACAGCCGAGAGGTTTAAAGAGTATACGGCAAATTTGAACATTCGGCTCGAACAGTCTACACCGTATTATCCACAGGCGAATGGGCAGGCCGAGGCAAGTAATAAAGTGTTGATCGGCATCCTCGAAAAAATAATAAAAGAAAGGCCCGGCATGTGGCATTTGAAGTTGAACGAGGCATTATGGGCATATCGAACATCGCCCCAATCGGCGACTGCGACAACCCCGTATACATTAACCTACGGACACGATGCAATGTTACCAGTCGAGTTAAGCATAAATTTGTTGCAATTAATCGAACAAAGTAGTTTGTTTAGCGCCGAATATAATCAGTCTATGAGACAGGAACTAGAAGATTTGGAAGAAGCGCGACTTGACGCTTATAACTTACTGGTGGCACAAAAACGGATTGCCGAGCGAGCCTATAATCAAAAGGTGCAACAAAAAACATTCGGCGAGGGTGAGTTAGTGTGGCAAACGGTGTTGCCCGTTGGACTAAAATATCCTAGGTTCGGCAAGTGGTCGCCGAATTGGGAAGGGTCGTTCGTTGTGCATAAAGTATACGGCAAAGGGGCATATCATCTTAAAGACCGGACCGGTGTAGTCCACAGATTACCAATCAATGGGAAGTTTTTGAAGAAATATTATCCAGTCACATGGGAAATGCGAGAATAAGAAAACCAGTCCATTAAGATTAATAGGCATTTACAAAATGAGTAAGTCGACCGGTTTACATTCAGTTACATTCAAGGTGAAAGGGTAGAAGAGTGCCGAGCAAGGCCTTCAGCTCCAACCACCGTACTTCACCCATGATGACCTGGGCCTGCCGGTTCTTCTTTTCCAGCTTCAACTGCTCGACCCGTTTTGCATTCGCCGCATACTCAGTTAAGCAAGCCTTGCCGCCCGACTCGAAATCCTTGGCAAGATCGGAAGCAATGGCCGATCTTCGTTTCGACAATTCGGCCATCTGACGGTCGAGGTCGGCCAAGACCTCCTATTTAGTCTTCAGTGCGTCAACCTTCAGACGGAGAGTATCTTGAACGGCCATGGCAGCCTGCAGGTCTTGTTCAGCCCTCAAAGCATTCTCGAAAACATTGAAAGTTTCTCGAACCCGCTCCAAGGCAGTTGACGCCTGAACGACAGCCTCGCCGCTCAGCTGACCGTCGGCTGCAAGGTCGTTTAGACACTCGCCCAGCAGATCAAGACCCTTGCGCTCAAGAACTTGCGACGCCGAAAGCGATAGGATTTCTTGCAGCCGAGTCAGAGCGGTTAAATCAGTAGGTTCAGCAGCGGCGGCGGAAGGACCAGCCCCTCCAGTAGTGCTGGACAGGAGAGCTTTGAATTCGACCTCCCATGAAGCCTGCACACACAAATCAGGTTAAGCTCACAGAAAATCATGAAAAAGATGGCAAGACGGTTTCGTTTCTTTTAACCTGCCGAAAGGAGACTTCGGCCATGTCTTCAGGATCGTTGCTTGAACCCAAAGAACTTAATGGCCGAGCCCAGTATCTTAGATTGCTTCTCAGCTCACGCGCCCGATGGAGGTTATCTACGTTCGACGGCCACTGAGGCGGCCAAGAGACATAGATAACACCCTTCGACGCATAGAACTTTCGATGAAAAGAATGTACATGCACCTGACAGTTTTTCTGGGTTTAGAGTTTTATGGCAGGAAAATAATCAAGGAAAAGATTTGGAGGGGACTTACGAAGGCCGAATAAGCTTCATGCGGAGGGATGTGGAGGTCCTGGTCTTGAGGATGAATGGGCGTGTCCGCCGTTGCCTCTGGCTCCTCGGCCGGTCGTTTGCCATGATCGGCCGTGGAAGGGCCGACCGGGACAGCCGCTTCAGACGCCGAATGGACATCCTGGTCCTGTGAAGAAGCGGGTGTGTCGGCCACCGCTGCTGGCTCTCCGACCGGCCGTTTGCCACGATCGGCGGTAGAATGACCGACTGGAACAGCCACCTCGGACGCAGGAAGAGGTCGACGGCGGGGTTGGGGGCGACTCGCCAATGGAACTTCGTCGCTCCCCTCGCTCTCTTCCAGAACGAATATCGAAGGCTTTGGATGTGCGGGAGAAGTCCTCTCGGCCGCAGGGACTGCCGTTTCTAGGACAGGTGCAGCCTCGACCGATGGAGCTACCACTGAGGTATCGACCTAAGAAGCAGACCGTTGTCGGACTGTTTCTGCAGCCAGAGTTGGCTGTCTCTCGTCCAAGGCTCGGCCGACGGGTGGAGAAGGAGAAACACTGGGAGTCGTCGCCCCCGTAGTTTGACTGGAGATGACGTGAATCTCCCGTGCCCCCTTCTTAGCCAGCTTTTTGATCCGCTTGGCAGGCGGCGGGGGTTCGATGACCGGCTCGGTCTCTCGACGAGACCGTTTGCTCTGCGCAGCAGACACAGTGGTCTTAGCCTTCTTAGAAACGGCCGATTTTTTATCGGCCGCAGCTGCACCAACCACCTCCACTTTTTTCGACGGCGGGCTACCTGAGAAAGGAAAAGCAGATCAGTAAAGCAAATCAACAAGTTCAAAATTGAAGGAAAAAAGGGAGAAATAATTACCTTGGGCCTGGGGGGCAGAGGCTTCCTGGGTCGACCACCTAATAGTTTGTTCAACACACCTTCGACCAGGACACCAAAGAACTCCTGGGTGTACTTTTCCCACCACTCGCCGAAAGTATCGGTGCTAAGTGCTTCTGGAGTGGCCGGTCGAAGGCGGAATTTCTGGCATTGCTCTTGGAACTCCCTCTTGGCAGCATTACATTCCTGCTCCGAGGAACCAGGCTAGCGTCCACGGCTTAGGACGGTTCGCGAGGAGAGGAGGGGAACCCGGCAGCCTTGGAGGTAGCCGAGTTGTCGAGCAAGGAAGTTAGGATGGTATACTTCCCAGCCTGCTCGCTTCCCATCACAACCAAGAGGAAGGTCGCGAGTGAGCATGAACGATGCCCAAGACTGACGAAGGTTGGCATCTTCGCCCGCGCCCCACGTTGATGTAGGTAGCTTGATCGAAGAAGGATAGTCTCGACGGCGACATACCAGGAACTCGTCAGTGGAAAGATCGTCAAGAGCGAAAAAGTATCTAAATACCTCTTCGGCTTGATGAGGGGGTGTTGGTCAGGAGGCCAGCTGGGGTCCAAGCGCTTCCGTTGGGGAGAACTCGGTGATTGCCGGCCGAAGGGAAGCAAAGTAAACTTGCAGCCAAAGTTGAAAGACCCAGAGGGGACCGTTCTGGTATGGGTCGATCTGGTGAAGGGTCGTCTCGGCCAAACAGCGGAAGAGGTGGGCAAGAATGTTGGAACTGAGGGACAGGGCGTGACCACTAGCCAGGGCTTCGGCCACCGGCATGTTCTCGACCAAGCATTTGTTAGACTTGGTACAAAAAATATACTTGTTGTACCAATAGAAGAGGAAAGCCTCATGTTCCCCTTCTCGCGGAGCCTCATCTCCTCGGCCGGCAAAATGGAGGTAGAGGGTGTTGTAGTTGAAGAAGTTCTTGTGGAGTTGGTGAACGTCCTCTTTCGAGGGCGTGTGAACCTCACGGCTCAACGTCTCAAAGGCCCGCCTGTCGAAAAGAGTCTTCAGATCGAGGTTCGACGGGTACCCAGAGAGGGCAGCATCGATAGGAATCCCAGATGCCGAAGTTCCCAAAATGGCAGTGATATCGAGAATGGTGGGGCCAATGGGGCCAAGAGGGAGGACCATGGTGTTGGTAGCCGAACACTAGAAGCATAGGGCTGCTAGGAGGAGCTCCTTGTCGAGAACGACATCCATTGACGAGAGGAGAATGACGTCGTAAATGCCGAGGGCTTTCCATTGCTCGCCGAAGAGCTTTTCCATTCGAACAACCCAGGCCGCCCAGGTTGTAGTGGTCGAAGGCCAGGAGCCTTGGAGCCTCGCCGCGTCCCATCTCGACCATTCAAACCCTTGGAACAAGGGTGACAGGCAGTGCTCCTGGAGAAGTGCAGTAATGGTGGATGGTGTTGTAGCTTTGAAAAGAGGACCCAAGATTTGGTGAGAAGTGCTCATGTCACTTTCAAACCGTATGGTCTTGATCGAGCTTCGATCAAGAATTTTCTGACACTGATCACATTCCTTGGAAATCTTGGAGATGAAAGAGGCCATTGTATGAGGTTTAAAGGTACGGTGTGAAAAGGTTTTTGGGGGTTGGGAGATTTGAAGACGAAGACCTAGAGAAACGAAAGGCGCTAGGGAGCAATAGCAAGAAATTTCAAGAAATTTTGAGAGCGTAAAGTACAAATGAGAGAATTTCGGTATTTATAGAGCTAGGGAAGGAAGTGCAATCGTTCGAAATTTGAAATAAAGGGTAAAATCGACCGAAAATTCGCTAATCATTATGAACATTCAGAAAATCCAGTTGGGAAAACCAAGGGTTTCGTGTTTCGGGGGACACACGATTGCGTGTGACGGCGAAATTTATGGTGAAAGACGGTTTGGCGTCTGTACGATGCTGAACGGTTCGTAGATCGAGACGGCGTGGTGGTGGTTAGCAACAAGGTCATGATGACATGACGGTTCAGGTAACCGCACGCCTTAGACGTCATTATTAGGAAGTGGCCGAGTCACAGGCTGCCACGTGGCGTGGGGGTTCGCAGGATCAAGATCGTGCAATCGTGCTCAATAAATGCGCCTTGAAAATAGAGTACTTGGGTTCTGTGAATTAGATTCGCTTCTTCAAGGTCGAAACTCGGCCAAAGAGTTCAGGCCGAGGACCTCAGAAGCGAGGGGGCAATGTTTGGGCCCAAAATATCAATTTGGGCCGAGTATAGAACCATTCTCGGCCCGGAAGGCCTGGCGACAAGGAAGCCTCGGGTCGTTCAGTACGTGGGCTTCTAAAACTAGGCCGGCTAGGTCATGTTACATTTGCGAGTCGAGTCCTAGTGCAACAAGGAGTCTCGGCAAGTTTGATAACCCGGAGTGGATCCGACTCAATAAAGGACTAGGTTCACAATCCTAGTGAAAATAGGACTGGTCGAATTGGTGTTGATCCGGAGAGGAAGTCCTAGTCCGAGTAGGGTTTTAATTCGGATTCAAGGAGATCTAGTGCTATAAATAAGGGAGGCTATGCATCATTAAAGAGGCCAATTCAACACACAAAACTGCCCCGCGCAAACCCTCTCAACAACTTTGAGATTTTTTTATTTTCTCTTTTCGCTGACACATCTTCTGTTGGCATCAACAGCACTGTGAAAGCAACCGGTGATATCTTAAGTCGGCATAGATAGCTCTGTCATCGTAGAATCAGCCGGTCTCGCAGCATCTTCCGTTGGCATCAACAGCACTACGGCGAGGATGGTTGATTACCTATCCAAGTCTCGGTCGAGAAGGGTTTCTAGATCCTGATTGGTCGAGGTCATCTCATCAGCCTTCTCGGCAAAGTGAGGTGTTACAGTTATTACATTCGGCACATTGAAAGCCGAATTTGATATTGAACTTCGTAAGAATAGTAACCTTGTCTTCAGGTTCGAGAGCCCAAGAGGCTGAGACGTGTTCCTTTCTCGGCCGCAATCGCAAGACGCAGAAGTCAGCCGCGCACCCAACGCAACATCAACAAATTTACTCCTCGGCCGAGCTCGGCCGACGAGTTGGCACGCCCCGCATTCACCGAAGGACGTAGTTAGCTCATAGATTACTCGGCCTGCGCGCCACGTAGGCTTGGTAGTTTTTAGGGTCTACAAAAACATAATACTAAATAAGTATATACATATCATATTGTCACAACCAAAACATAAAAACGCATTTTTCTTTTAAGTATATTTTCACTTACCTAAAGTCTTTAATAGTTTTTTAATTAATGTAGAAGTGTAAAAAAATATAGAAAAAAATATATAAACGCTCGTAATGACAAGCTTTACAACTTTCATGAAGAGCTTAACTTCGAAATTCGCCACTATAATCATATAAATCATAGATCAAATTTTAACCGTTGATTGTTGTTTACATTTACACTTCATTGTTATCATCAAATTTTGTTTTTTCAAATTTTGTTTTTTGAAAACTTGATCTATTAGAGGATGCAGGAAGATGAACGGTTTGGATCGTTGATATTATATTCAGAGTTTTACGGTTAGTGAAAATATTGCTTGATGTTTATAAAGTTTCTACAAACTATATGACATTGACTCATATTTCAGTTAACCATAAATATCAAAACGTGATATCAAAGATCTGAACCGTTCATCTTCTTACATCCGCCAGATGATCATGTTTTTAGAAAAGAAAATTTAAAAAATGAAATTCAGTAAGAAGAATAAAGCGCAAATGGCAATCGACGGTTAAATATAAATTTAAGGTTTATGAATTTTAGTGTTGGATTTCGAAGCTGACCCATTCATGAAAGTTGTAAAGTTTGTCACTATGAGTGATTGTATATTTTTTATTTTTTATTTTTTACACTTCTACAATAATTATTATTAATTTTATTAATTTTTCCCTCAAATAAAAAACATTATTCATGAAGGTTTGGAGGATTTTAAAAATCTAAACGATAATGTAAGTGTAACCATTATCTACTCATGGAGGAATAATGATGAATCACGAGTGTTTATATATTCTTTCACATTTTTCATACTTGTATGTATGTCTTCTTAGTTCTTGCTTATACAAATACTATATTAGTTTATTTTAATTTTGGATAACATGTTAAGTAAAATTTATCCTAGTAATGATAATAAGGAACTCTCATAATAAAAATAAATAATGACTAAAACTTTTTTTTAAAAACTTATATAGAATAATAATACAAAACTATATATTTAATATAGAATATATTGTATATATTAATATGGCTTGTATTTTATAATAAATATTTTAGTAATTAAACTTTAAAATTATCAAAATAATTTTTTTCTTAACGGGTCGAAACGGGTTACCCGCGTGTATACACGTATTAACGGGTTCTTAACGGGTCACCCGATAATGACCTGATAAATTATCGCGTTGACCCGAAATTCGTTATTTTCATGTCGTGTCACCGTGTCATGTCAGAAACGGCAGGGTCTAGCTCTAGAGTCTGTCTCTCTCTCTCTTATTCTCCGAAGGAAAAAGACAATGGAGTCCACCGACTCCTCCTACATGTTGTCATCGGAGGCCCTACAAAGACGCTTATCACCGCTGCCGCCCAAATCACCTTTAGCAATTACTTTCGTTTCCATATGAGTACGTCTCCCGATTCCCTCATAATTCGCTTCTTTTTCCCCAATTCTTACATTTTCCTAACACTAAATTTCATCCTAATCTGATCCAATTTTGTAAGTCTGAGCAATCATGTTTCTGTAAGTATTTGAGTATCAATTGCGGTGTTTGTTGGTGGTTACTTTTGTTGTTTTCTTAGGAATTTAACATTGAGAAGCTGCATGTGGTTAGAGCAGGGCCGGTCCAGAGATTTTTGAGGCCCGGGGCGACGTAAAAAAAAATGCCCTAACTTCATGTAAGAAAATTATTTATTTTCACACATAAGACATCGAAAAAATTATAATTAGAAAAACACTTCAAACTCAATAATTTAGAAACACAGAAAAACTAATTTATTTGTATTGAGAGAGGGAAACAAAAAAACTTCGGGCTTACAAGTAGATAGATGATGAATTTTGTTTTCCATCTGAACTTTGAATGTGTTTTTGAATAAATCGTGAGATGTTTTTTTCTTATTTACTAACCTTGTCAATATGGGACTAAAAAATAATGATGTTTTCGAGTCTTTAATTGATATATATTATTAATGAATGGGCACTAAATTAAACATTTTGATGACACGTCATGTAATTTGCAAATTTGGTCTACGTATTATTCTTTGTTGAAGATTAGACTTAAATTAAAACGAATATTTAAAAATAACAATCCACATAGCTACTAGATAGTAACTAAAAATAAATTAACAACCAAACAAAAATTTGTAAAATTGAAAAAAATAAACATGCACATAGCATTTCGAACTTAGGACCTCTTGTTAATTTTAAACAACAAAAATCATTGTTTCTAATTAAACTTCTTGATCCTTTAACCAAATTTTATAAATTTATACTCTTATAAAAAGAAATTTGTAAAAAATGGAAAGTAAATAAGCACACATGGAGTTTTGAACCCAATACCTCCTCATTATTTTCAAATGACAAACCACCACTTCTAGTTAAATTTCTGTGTCTTTGAACCAAATTTTATAAATTTATACTCTTATAAAAACATATATAAATATATCACCCTAATAATTTTGGTGCCCCGAATTTTTTTGGGCCCTGGACGGTCGCCCTTCTTGCACTGGGCCTGGGCCGGCCCTGGGTTAGAGGCTGAGAAGAGAAGATTAAGCACATGTTTGATAAATTTTATTTTTTGGTCAAAAAGAAAAGCATGTGATTTTTGTTACTCTGCTAACTCTCATTCGGTTATACTTGTGTTTATTTTAAATATTGATTAGTTTTAATTTTAAGTATTGTAATCAGACTTGTTAATTGCACTTGTGCTTGAACGAGTTGAGGACATAACAGAACAAATTCAATAATACTTTAATTAAGTACAGATTATTCGTTCCGGTGTACCGCATGGTGATTGGCGTGATTATTGTTGTGCTGCATGTTTATTCTGAACTTTTAGTTCTTGTGGGTAGAGAATTATGGGTTTTTATTATAAGTGGTCCTTGAAACAGTTTTATGTTTAGATGTGCCTAATCTGTAGTTTAATGAACTTTCTAGACTTGTATTGGTTCTTTATGAGCTGATATGGTTTTCATAATGTTGCATGTTATTGATTTCAGTTCAATAGAAGGAGCATATGGTGTTATAAGAATGCAATATTTACTTTAATAATCTCAATAGTAATAAGGATATGACTTCTGAGTTTGGGGTGCTGCAAATGACTAAGGCTTATAGTTTTCTACTTGTTCCTTATCTCTATGTCATTTGTGATGGACCAACCTTATCAAGTTTTAGGAGTAAAGACCTTCTGACGGTCATCAAAGATCAACGACCAAGACTTGGTTAGTTTCATATATGTTAGAGCCAATGTTAGTCAAAGAATATGTTAAAGTTTGCTAACTTTGTTTAGCTGAGTTGTCTTCTAGTTAATCTATGTATATCTGAGTATTTGGTCAGTTTTGTAACCATTATTCTCCCGTAATGTAAAAATTATCTATCTATCTAACATGTTTTAACTAGTTGAATTTAATATCAATAACTCGATCATCTCCCATTTAGGGACTGCTACATGGTTCTAATGAAGCATGTCATTTGAAAGAGATTATTTTAACCGAGGAACCCGAACCCACCTATGCACAGGAGCGTACAAGAGCCTGCTCGTATTCAAAAGGTAAGGGTTGCATATATGTGAAGTGGGATTAAGACTTAGTTGAGTTTATATTGCTTTTTATGTCTGCTACTTTCTTGGGGACTGATGATTTCATTCTTCCTCAAGTCCAGATAATGATGTTTTATTTCCATATAAGATTTCTTGTGCATGTAATTCATGTTTTATTACTTCTAAGTTTAATTGAAACATGTTGTGTTGTCACATAGGATGACGGTAATGTGAATTCAAATGGACGACTCCAGGGGAGCCTTGAAGTTTCTAGGGCCTATGGAGATTGCCAGTTCAAAAAGGTTCTATTTTCTCTTCTTTAACGCTTTCCCCTCTGGTTATTTGTTTCCTTTGTTTTGAATGTAACATAAAACTTTATAGCTCTATATTGGAAAAGATCAAATCTGTTAAACTTGTGCTATTATTAATAAATATAGCTCTAAGTTATTATAAATTGGGAATTTTATTGTTAGAAAGAAAGCCTATGTAATTGATTATTTTGTAATTACTAAATATGCTTTAGTTTATTCATCCACTTCTCTGGGGACAAAACCATATTACTTTACTCTGCAAAAGATGGTTGAATTGAATGTTAATTTACTAGATGCTTTGATTGTTTATCTCTGTTTTCCCATTGAATGAATTAACTGCTCAGTAACTTTAGCTGAATTCATCGGTATGTGACAACCATAAATTATCAACAACTACTAGAATGTTAAGCAATGTAATATAGTTGTGCAATATATTTGCTAACTATTATATGATAATAAACATGAGGACTATGTATCCTTGTTATCTTGAGCGCCTACCATGTCCTAAACTACCTTAATGCGAAGAGTTCCAAATATGTAAATACGCACTATATACACTGTATGTATACGACATGCACATGATATGCACACGACATGCATATGATATGCACACTGTTGGGGCCCAAAAATGTCACACACCAATCCAATCAAGTCTTAAGGCCCAATTGTCATGCAAAGCCTACATTCATGCCCAAGCACATGCCAAGGCACGAGATCGACGAAGAATATGTTTACAAGCATGCCATGCCGCAGTGATTAAGCCGGATGTTCACGCCATGCTCATGCCTATTCATCATGCCATGCTTCCTTAGCCACAAATCATTCTAAGTCCAAATCACATACTCAGAGCTTGCCAAGTGGATTGTGATGTGGATGGTTAGGCCATCTCCAACCGATGGCTGGCCAGAGGGCTCGGTTTAGCCCTTTGGCCCTCCAAGATTTTCCAAGATATTAATATTTTAATGAACAGTACATGACCATATTTGCCTCCGTCTCCAACCGAGGGTCAGAGGGCCAGAGGGCTCGTTTTAGCCCTGTCACAAAAAACCGTCTCCAACCGAGGGTCAAAGGGCCAAACATAATTTATTATTTAAAAACTACAACTTAAATTCAAATCCAACGGCTAGAAGTTATAGGAAAAAAATGGAATTTAAAAAAAATATGAAACAAATTTTGTGAAATAGAAGTTATAGGAAAAAAATGAAATTTAAAAAAAATATGAAACAAATTTTGTGAAATAGAAGTTATAGGAAAAAAAATGAAATTTAAAAAAAATATGAAACAAATTTTGTAAAATAGAAGTTATACGAAAAAAAATATGAACCAAATTTTGTAAAATATAAGTTATAGAAAAAAAGTTATAGGAAGTTATAGAAAAAAAAAGGTTTAAATGCATGCAGCCAGCCCTCCAGCCCTCTCCGATTCTGTGGGGTCCTCCCAGATTCCAGAGCCCTCTGGCCTAGCCCTCGGTTGGAGATGGTTTTCGGGCTATTTTCGGCCTTCTGGCCCTCTAGACTCTTCGGTTGGAGATGGCCTTACGGAAGGTTATCGAGCCTATGTGAAATCGGGGTCATGGAAGACTTTGGGTTGTTTAGGAGCCCAAAGATCTAAGCCCATACCCTTTGTATTCCATGCAGGCGTCATTGAGAGAGAACTAGCCTAGTTTATCCCTTTCCCTAGCAAGCTAACCCCCCTAGTTAGGATTAAACTAGATTCTTGCATTAAATGCATGTTAAGCCCAACAAGTAAAGCATTTAATGCTGACTTTCCCTTCCCAGCCTGCAAAGATAGCTAGCGTGCAAAAGTTGTGAAACGTGTTACCAATTTTAGCGCAAGCGGAAGCCGCCTCGGGAAAGCCGCGTCTCGGGAAAAAACAATATGCAGGTCTCAACAATGCATCTAGTTTACACCAAAAGGGGAATAATAGGATAGAAAATGAGGGAAGACCAAGCAACAAAGGGATATTCCCTTGAAATCTAGAAAAGAACCCTTCACCTACATAAGGAGGGGGAGAAGCCATTACAGGGAGGAACACAAAAGGAGAAATAGAGAAAACGCAGTAAGATAGAACCACCCAGGAAGAAGCCCAGAGAGTTCCATTTTAGTTCAGAAGTTTACTCCAAGCCTCAAGCATCACTATTCATGCAACCTTAGCAATTTCCACAACCTTCTATCAAACATATCAATCATTAGAAGCCTTGCTATCACCCTAGGAAAGCCCAAAACATGCAGCTAAGAATGCCATGCAACCATGCCAACCTTCTCTTTCATGTAAACTGAATTTTCTAGCTTCCACACCACGCTTCACTTGAGTAAGTCATTATCGTGATGTTTTATACTATTTTCGAGTCGTTGATGTTACCAGGGTATTTCCTAAGACAAGTTATCTCTTTCGAGATATCCCGGGACTTGTTGCGAACCCACACCAGGGGAGACAAGAGGACGTTCTCAAAGCCCAAGTCCACCTCGACCTAAAAGTCACCCAACACACACCATGTGCACTACATGCACATGATATATACACACTATATGCTTAGTTTCCTGTCAAAACATAAATTTTGATTCTATTTTGTTTTGGCTTTACAATGTATAACTGACCTTTCAACTTCCATATTCATGTTAGGTCTTGGATTTGGAACTTCAATTACACTCATATTTCTCGTTAGGGTGCATCTATCCTTGGCCTTGGAGAAATGATATTTTGTAACTTGATTATGTAGTGTACAATGTTGACTATTAAGTATGGTTACGCTAGTAAAATGTGAACGTTCATTTCACAAGAAAACATTGGGTGCATTTGTAGGGCAAGTATTTTTGCGAATTCGAGTGGTGCATTTGTCATTCTTGTTTCTCTAGTGTATCTAACTTATTTGATTGCTTTAGGCAAACTAAGATCTACAATATATGGGCAAAGCTTGTAGGTGTTGATATTCTTGGCAATAAATATTATGAGAAGCTTGACAAGCAATATGCTTAGTGTTTTGATGCTAAAACCAAAGAGGTACGGCATTGAAAACAGAGAAAATTTCACCGGGGAAGGTGATGAATTTATTTACCATTCCAAAGGGCACAGCCTCAATCCAGGGCAAAGAGACTAGACCACGTACTAACCTTGGGAACCAGCCAAGAAGGAGAGAGTGGTTTCTATGACACGTGTGTGCTCAAACTTGAAAAAATTCGGCTGTATTGTGTTGTGTATTCCATTCGGTTAATAAATGGAATGTGATAGCTGTGAATCTTTTGGGATGCTTGCTGTATGTAAATAACACTCCTAAACTTGATAGTTTAATGAAATGTTGGTATTGTGAGTTGTCAAGGGTAAATAACACTCGTAAACTTAAAGTGTTTATACTTACCAGATCGGTGTTTGTCTTACAATGTGCATGTTTTCAGTATGCATTGTGCATGTGTTGAGCACTCAAAGTGCATGACATACACATGTGCATGACATGTGCATCACTTAAGCATGCAATGTGCATATAATATGTGCATCTTTGAGCATGCAGTGTGCATGACATGTGCATGTGTTGAGCATGCAATGTGCATGACATGTGCATTCTTTGAGCATGCAGTGTGCATGACATGTGCATCATTTGAGTATGCAATGTGCATGAGCAATTATATATCATTTTCGAATGATTATGAAATGTGACTCAATAAACATTATGCATTTATCGGGTTGTGATTGCAGTACGGTGGCTTGAAAAGTTACAGAAAATTATTAAAGCAATTATCTGGAAAATATTATTTGGCGAACCAACCCACGAAAACTGTGAGACTAAAATAACTTAAGAATTCAAATAGTTTACACTGTATTGCACAGCCTCAACAACACATGGTGCTACGTATTTATAACCAACTTCAGATTACATCAGGATTTTGAAATCCCCATTTACAAGCAACAATTCAAAAATTCAAAACTATAGTCACAACTTGATTACACGGTACAACCAAACTGATTACATACAAACATACCTTTGAAAAACAAATAAATAAAACAGAAAAGCTTATTAGAAAAGACCATTGACTTCGTGAACAAACTTAAGAGGTTGTATTGGAAGAGGAAACACGACTCAGTCTAACAGAGACATGCAGGCAAAACTACATTTAGGTTTGGATCTACCTTCACAAGTGGTGCTAACGTTAAACCTGCAGACAAAAGTAACTTGGTCATTTAATTTCTGATTGATGACCATTCCACCAAAACCTCAACCATGGCATCTAAAAATTGCAGAATATACTTTGCAAATTTTACTAGATAACTAAAATGCATTGCACTTATAACCGACATACAGACACTGTCGACGTTCTAAATCCAAATCTTTATCCATTCACATTTTCTAAGTAGCCAAACACAAATTACACACTACTACGGAAGAAACAGTGAATTGGAAAATTGAGCTATCTATGAATTTGCTTACACATTTGTTATCGAGAGTCTTGGAATATATACACTACTGTCTAGTTTCCTGTTAGTGGTGCAACAGCCACAACCCGTGGTACTGATGTTGGGGATGTCTTGGAGTCCATCAACGAAAAGAGTTGCAAGGCGATACGAACATCTTGTTCTCTTCTGCAATTCAAACATAACTTAACCATGTTAAGCCAGGCATGTCCAAAGTTCATTAGAGTTCACTCTTTCACCACTGGTTGTTACCTAGAATCACAGCGAGGACAGAGTGCATCTATTTCATCTGTAAAGACAACAGATGGCTTGCCTGACAATGCACGCGAGGAAGCCTTTGCAAAAACCTCCCCTAAAAATTCACACTTTCTCCGGCATGTGCTTTGTGGACAGAATGTGGACTATAGAAAAATAAACGAAATTAAAACCATGACAACATAATATCGTAAACATAACTTATCATGAGTCAAGAACAACACTGCCATCATTTCATTTGTACCCATAAGATTAAGATTAATGTAAAGATTAAGGAATAATAGGGTACCTAATGACAATTAAATGTGCTACCACATTCCCCTACCACTGCTCGTACCAAGCTTGTCTAGCATGAAGAAAAACAAAAACACAAAATTTCATAAAAACCCAATAAGCAAACAAAATTAATAAAACCCAATTAGCAACCAATGTTATTTACAACTTTAACAATATGATCAAGCGTAAAATCTAGGAAAATTGATGATTCAATCAATATTTATCTTTCCGGTGCCGAGAGGGCCTCAAAAAAGCAGACCCCGAGGCCACTGAAGAAAAACCAAGAAACCCAAAATTAATTAGCATAAGAGATATGGACCGTGTGTGTGTGTGTGGGGGTTTTGAAAATGTCTCATTTTGGGGTATTTCCCATTTTCATATTTATCGAAAAGAAAATACAATAGAATTTCTATTTGTTGTAGGCCTATTTAATTGAGCTACTCTAAGGAAATAGAGAGAGGGAGGCCAGCGGTAGTGAAAGAGAGAAGAGAGATTTAATTGTGAGATGTGTGTTGTATCTAGGCCTGGCAATTCCTGATACAACCCGATAACTCGACACGACACGACACGAAATTAACAGGTGTTCGGGTCGACACAATAACAAATCGGGTCGTTATCGGGTAACCCGATAAGCACCTGTTAAGATAACGAGTTGGTTTGGGTATACATGTGGGTAACACGATACACGATAAGCAAAATATTAATTTTATAATTTTATAACCCTAAAAAAATACTATAATAATGATATATATTAATTTAACAAAAACTATAATAATTATATATATATATATATTAAATTAAATATTAAAAATTGGTGACCATTGGATCGGCTTAAATATACATACCATTCAATTTCTTTAAGTGTTAAACATACAAAATAAATCAATTTAATCTACTTAATAAATATATATATATACACACACCATTGAACTTGATGGGATACAAATTCTACGAAACTAATTTCAACAATTCAACCGTCAAACTTGTTTGTATATGCTTCAAGATCGCATCAGCAAAAAAATCACAAAAAACAAACATTCAGAGATTAACTAACGGGACAAAACTTTTCAACGGTTATCAACGAAAAATCACAATTTAACGGTTATTTTAACTCCAATTTTGATGATTTTTTTACAGCTACACTCCTTGACCCTATATGAATACAATGAATGAACTCGATCTCCAATTTAAAATATTTACACTAGTGGATACCATAAAATATTATGTTATACTTAATGAAAATATGAATAAACTCTTAAGTGTTAGTGAATCTATTGTTTTGATGGGATACGCATTCTACGAAACTAATTTCAACGATCCAACCGTCAAACATGTTTGTATATACTTCAAGATCGTATACGCCAAAAAATTGCAAAAAACAAACATTCAAAGATCAAGTAACGGGACAAAACTTTTCGACGGTTATCAACGAAAAATCACGATTTAACGGTTATTTTAACTTCGATTTTGATGATTTTTTACAGCTACACTCCTTGACCCTATATGAATACAATGAATGAACTTGATCTTCAATTTAAAATATTTACACTAGTGGATACCACAAAATCTTATGTTATACTTGATGAAAGTATGAATAAACTCTGAAGTGTTAGTGAATCTACTGTTTTGATGGGATACGCATTCTACGAAACTAGTTTCAACGATTCAGCCGTCATACATGTTTGTATATACTTCAAGATCGCATACGCCAAAAATTTCAAAAAACAAACATTCACAGATCAAGTAACAGGACAAAAAAAATTCGACGGTTATAAACGAAAAATCACGATTTAACGGTTATTTTAACTCCGATTTTGATGATTTTTTATAGCTACACTCCTTGACCCTATATGAATACAATGAATGAACTCGATCTTCAATTTAAAATATTTACACTAGCGGGTACCACAAAATCTTATGTTATACTTAATAAAAGTATGAATAAACTCTTAAGTGTTAGTGAATCCATTGTTTTGATGGGATATGCATTCTACAAAACCAGTTTCAACGATCCAACCGTCAAACATATTTGTATATGCTTTGAGATCGCATACGCCAAAAATTGCAAAAAACAAATATTTAGAGATCAAGTAACGAGACAAAACGTTTCGACGGTTATAAACGAAAAATCACGATTTAATAGTTATTTTAACTTCGATTTTGATGATTTTTTACAGCTACACTCCTTGACCATATATGAATACAATGAATGAACTTGATCTTCAATTTAAAATATTTACACCAGTGGATACCACCAAATCTTATGTTAATCTTAATGAAAGTATGAATAAACTCCTTAAGTGTTAATGAATCTATCGTTTTGATGGGATACGCATTCTACGAAACTAACTTCAACGATCCAACCGTCAAACTTGTTTGTATATGCTTCGAGATCGCATACACTAAAAATCGCAAAAAACAAACATTCAGAGATCAAGTAACGGGACAAAACTTTTCGACGGTTATCAACGAAAAACCACGAATTATCGGTTATTTTATCTCCGATTTTGATGAGTTTTTACAGCTACACTCCTTGACCCTATATGAATACAATGAATGAACTCGATCTCCAATTTAAAATATTTACATTAGTGGATACCACAAAATCATATGTTATACTTAATGAAAGTATGAATAAACTCTTAAGTGTTAGTGAATCTATTGTTTTGATGGGATACGCATTCTATGAAACTAGTTTCAACGATCCAACCATCAAACATGTTTGTATATGCTTTGAGATCGCATACGCCAAAAATTGCAAAAAACAAATATTCAGAGATCAAGTAATGAGACAAAACTTTTCAACAATTATCAACGAAAAATCACGATTTAACAGTTATTTTAACTTTGATTTTGATGATTTTTTACAGCTATACTCCTTGACCCTATATGAATACAATGAATGAATTCGATCTTCAATTTAAAATATTTACACTAGTGGATACCACAAAATCTTATGTTATACTTAATGAATGTATAAATAAACTCAAAGTGTTAGTGAATTTATCGTTTTGATGTGATACGCATTCTACGAAACTAATTTCAGCGATCCAACCGTCAAACTTGTTTGTATATGCTTCAATAGTACGCCAAAAATCGCAAAAAACAAACATTCAGAGATCAAGTAACAGGACAAAACTTTTCGACGGTTATCAACGAAAAATCATGATTTAACGGTTCTTTTAACTTCAATTTTGATGATTTTTTTACAGCTATACTCCTTTACCCTATATGAATACAATGAATGAATTCGATCTTCAATTTAAAATATTTACACTAGTGGATACCACAAAATCTTATATCTTGATGATCGATGAAAATTGAGGATTTTGTAAAAGGAATAACATGCAAGCTTTGAGTTCCATTGGGAAGGTTTAAACTTTTGAGAAAGGCTTCACAACCTTGAAAACAAAAACTCCTTCATTTTGCATATCCTTGCACATTTAATATTTTGTAATAGACTAGTAGTGTATCGATGTTTGTTTATTAGGCTCTTATTTTCGAGTGTAGATGTAGTACTTAAACGACAAATGTGTTTTAATGTTTTGAAGTAATATTTATGTGGCAATGTGTGGTATGTGCAAATTTAAGAAAGAAAAAAAAAATTCTTAATGGGTCATAATGGGTCAAAATGGGTCGGGTCACTGATGCGAAAATAAGTTAACGCACAAATTTAAACCCTATTTGTGACAATTGTAGTATATGGATAAGTAGGGATCGTTCTAGGCCGGGGATTAACTAGGGATGCTAACCCAAGTAAAATTAAATTAAAAACGTAAAAACAAAATTTAAAATACTAAACTAGACTCAAAACACTTAAATAGAATAACTCAAAATAAAACTAACAAATAAACTAAATAAATCAAAAGACTCAAAACAACTCAAGACTTAAGAAAACACAAACTAAAATGATTTCTAATAAATCTAACACTTTAAAATAAAATGGGGGATTGATTTTGATGAAAAGTAAATTAAACTTAAATAAATTACAAAATTGACAAAAACATAAAATTAAGGTAAAATGATAAATGACGGACTGGCTAGAGGATTATTCTCCACACATGCCACATATGCAACCTAAATTGATTTTCAGTTGTTCTTTCAATAAATTGTAAATTCTCAACGCCCCAAGTTAATTAGGTCCGCTTAAATTAACCTTTAGATTTTCCTACTTTTATTAGGTTGGATGATTGCATACGACAACCCAAAACATTCCCTACAAGTTCCCTACATGAATTGCATAATAGAGATACAAGCAAGAATCATTAAGTTTTATGAAAATCATAAGCATTGACGAGGCACTTGTTACTATGAATTGCATGAAACTTATGCCAAGAATTTACCTAACGCGATCGTTTATAAGCGACCTTCACTACTTGTGAATATAAGTTCATAACGATTAGGTGAAATTCACTTATATTCTAGCATCAAATTCATGCATGTAAATTAAGTATGCATCCTTAATCGACATACAAAAATAAGTTATCAATCAAGCAGTTAAGCAAATTAAATCACAACTCAGAAATAACAACTGAAGGTAATCAATTCAAATTACAAATATATCCATGGTTTTGAATTAACCTCTAGCCAAAACAAAATTAGTTACACATTATTAAAACAGAAATAAAACTAAAACGTGAGTTTAGGAACGAATTAACCGAGAGAGGAGAGTGCTTCAGTGTCACTGTGCTTCATATCCTCCGTGCTGCCCTCGGTTTTCTTCCTTGTTCTCTCCCTTGCTGCCTTGGGAAGGCAGCTCTGACCTTCCTGCTGCAAAGCAGCACCCTCTTCCCTGCACTCCACGTCCCCAGCTGCAAAGGCAGCAGTCCTGCACCCCCCGCGAGCTGTCCTTGCGCCAAGGAACTTCCTGCGCAGCTCACCCTTCTGCCAGCTGGTTCCCTGCCAAGTCCCCAACTCCCGTGCTTTTTCTTTATTTTATTTTTGTTTTCTGACAGTCCTCCTGGTTGCACACAGCTTGTCTCCTTATTTGCCAGCTCCTGCCCGTCGAGAGCTGCTTCAGCGTCCCTCTCTCTAGCTGCGTAAGGCAGCTTGCCAAAAATCCTCCGCCCCTTTCTTTCCGTTCTCTCCACTCTTGCTGCCCTCCTGACTTGCGTCTGGCAGCTTCTCTCCCGCCACCTGTCTCTCACGCTGCCAAAGGCAGCAGTCCCCCCTGGTTCTGCGTTGCACAGAAGCTCCCTTTAAGGCCCGAGACCTCCCACTTCTTTCTGCTTCCTGCCAGGCGCACCCAACCTTTATTTTTTTATATCTTATTTTATCCTTAAAATGCCGACACCTCCAACTCACCATCTGCACCTTCACTTTCTTTTATTTATCTTCCTTCTAGTGCTCCACCATTCCGTTCATTTTCCACTCTTTCATTTGTTTATCATTTCCACTCTTCCATTTGCTCCCCCCTGTCTTGCTCTTTATTCTTTCATCATGCTTTCCTTTTCTTCTTATTTTTGGTAGCTCAGATGTGCTTCCCCCACCTTGCATTATTTATTTTCTGTTTATTATTTTTATTCTTTCTGCAAAAATATTTTCTTAAGTTAAAACAATAAAATAAGTGAGAAAAATAGAAATGACGAATTTATTACTTAAAATCACACTTGTGCTAAATTTATTTTCTTAGCTAGATAAATTCGACAAAACACAAAAACAAAGTAAATAGCACAAAAATATGAGGAAATAACTAAGAAAAGACGAGAGAATTTGATGTAAAATATGTATAAATATGAGCTTATCAGTCACTTTACCCGTTGGGTAAGGTGACCTGACCTGTTAAGGACCCGTTAAGATAATGGGTGTGACACGACACGACCCCTTAAGATAACAGGTGTTACACGAAAACGACACGAACACGACAGACACGACCCGTTTGCCAAGTCTAGTTGTATCACCCAATTATGCCTTTATTTATAGTAGTAGGATAAGTTAAATCCTTACCCTTTTAGGATTACAACTCTAATAGGAATTAGACTACTAAAAGGAATACAAAAAATATCCCTAGATACACTAGGATTTACACAATCACATTCCTATTCCAAATATGACTGCAACACTCCCCCTTGAGTGTGTAAATACTCAAACAAACATCGCATCAGATCTTCAGCAGATAAGGTAGAACAGTTGATGAAGTCGGCGGCACAATGGGCAAATGTGAGTCTCAAATTTAAAGAAAGTATGCATTGATAGTAAAACTCACAAAACCTCACTATGGTAAAACTCAAGGTGGGAGAAAAACCCATAGATTAAGGAGAAATGTGAGAAGTATGCATAATGTCTAAAACAAATGTCAAACAGGACGAAAGTAGTGAACTCAACGGAGTATGATCATCCCATGATGGGTGCCTCATCAAAACCTCGTTAGGTAGCAAAAATCCAGTGGGAAAAATGCTCCTAATCGTAGTAAAAAGAATACATTATGATCAAGTGAGTATGCTTCAGGATACTCCCCTTGAGTTGGACATAACTTTTAAATAACATAACTACAAGCGATTCAACTCAGATAATTTACGCATACCGATTCCTTGGACGAGCTTCTGTCTGGCGGCAATCCAGGCAAATCATCTGGGAATACATCAGGATAGTGCCTGACTACTCCAACTTCCTCAATACTGCTAGGAGCAACATCATTTAACACCACATGTGCTAAGTATCCTTGACAACCTTTCGATAACAACTTCTTTGCTCTCATGGCAGAAATAACACCATGTCTCACCCCACTTCTTTCACCCACAAAATTAACCTCTGGTAGTCCAGGACGAAGGAAAGTAACTGATTTCCCGTAACAATCTATATGGGCACGATTAAAATGCAACCAATCAACCCCTAGAATCACATCAAAATCCACAATATCTAACGGGATAAGATTAGCTGGCATAACTACGCCATCTACCATTACTGGACACCCTGGATAAACACTATCAACATAACATTTGTCTCCTCTAGTCATAGCAAACTCTAAATCAAATCCTAGAGGCGTAGAGTGAGGTTGTGTCATTTGAGCAAACGTATGAGAAATCACAGAATGGGTAGCACCACAATCAATCAAAACTCTAGCAAAGTGACCAAGGATGTTTAACGTACCCATGATCAAGTCTGGATGGTTCTGAGCATCCTGCAGTGAGATGTGATTAACACGTCCCTGAGCTTGCTGTCGTCCACCATGACCTCTGTTTCCTTGATTACCTCGCCCCTGAGAAATGCGTCCCTGGCCTGACTGGCTAGCCTATCTAGACTGTCCTGTACCGCTAGCAGCAACCTCTCCCTGACGGGGCTAATTTCCCTGATACTGCTGAGACCCACTGGCTGGCATGGAAGAATATGAAGAATAACCTCCAGGATCTTGAGAATACCCACTCTGAAAATAAGGGTCCTGGGAATACTGATTCGGTCCAGGAGTATAGGGAGCAGCATCACCCTGATAGTGGTAAGCACCACCGCGACCAGTCTGACCATAGCTGTCTGATCCATAATTCTGCTGAACAGGTGCTGGAGGTGGCATAGCAGACTGCTGAGGTCTCTGCTGACTCTGGGGTCACTGAGCAGCTCTATGTCCCATCTGTCCACAAGTAAAACAACCACCACTACCACCGCTTCTCCTACATTCTCCCTGATGCCTGAAGTTACATCGACGGCACAACGAAGCACCTGAACCACCAGTTCCACTAAAATCTCTCGGCCTCTGAAATCTGTGTCCACCCGCAAATCTTCCACCTCCCCTCGGGTCTGTCACAATCCTCCACTGGAAGAACTCGAGCTCGCTCCACTCCTCTTGAAATTCTGCGTCTTGCGGGGTCCCAGAATGGAGATACCTTTTCCCCTATCATCTTTCCTCTGAGTATCATTCTTCTCTTCATCATCATCACTGTTACTGGGAAGGTTATCGAAATCCTCCATCCGAACCAAGATCTCAGAAAACTCATGATAATCGGCGCAAGGAAGTGCACTAGCAAAAGTTCGCCATTTCCTCTTAGTTCCCAACTTAAAGCGGCGAAACATCTCTACCGGATTACCAGCTGTATCAGGATCAAAACGAGATAAATCTGTAAATTTCATGTAGTACTCATGCGCCGACATATTCTTTTGCTTCAGTCGGGCGAATTCTTGCTTCTTACGGTCAATATACTCTGGAGGGACAAATCTCTTCTTAAAATTCTCCTTAAATACCTCTCAATCAGATGCCATCTCTGGTGACATAAACTGAGCCTGATTCTTCCACCAACCTGTTGGCTCTCGCCCCAAAAACCAAGTAGCGGTTTCGACCCATCTGTTAGCAAGAAGGTTCCCCTGACTTTGCATCACCTGAAAAGTCTTCTCAATATGATCTAGCCATTTCTCTGCCCCTTCATGCCCCTCATTACCCATGAAGCGATCTAACTTCAAATTGTACATGGTCTCCAGGGGTGTTCTCTGAGGAGGGGGAGGAGGACGAATTTCATTCTGAAAAGCATGGGCAATCGCTTCCCCTAATTGAGCTATATCAGGGAAGTTAGACTCAGAAGTACGACGTGGTTCCCTACGAGGCGGCATAGTTCCGACAGAAGACACCAAAAGATCATTAGAGCATTAACAATTATACAGGACTGCAACCTAGGCTCTGATACCAAACTGACACACCCCGATCCTAGAATCAAGGTATGCTGGCCGTCACGTGAGTGTGACGTAACCATAAGTGCGATGCGGAAGCAAAGATAAGAGAATTACGAAAGAATAAAAACCAACTACTAGTAAGAACAACCAAATAGCATGCTAGAGTGAGTTAAAGTGTGAGTGCACACATAAACAGAGCTTAAGCAATAGGTGCAGTCAAGTAGGACTATAATTAAGTTACAACACCCGCAGGTGAGTCCTACATTAGGGAAGTCTGTCAGAATGCCGAAGCGAAACCTCGGGAGCCACCAACTGCTAACTAGAACCTGGAGGGGCGCAAAACAAAATTGAGTGGGTCAGTAAAACAAAACTTTTCGAAAACCTTTCATTTAAAACATTTCTAACCCCTCGCTGTAAAACCTGTATACTTTCCCAGAAAATAGCATAATAGCATAATACTTTTCATAAATCTCAAATCATCAATTTTTCTCAAAAACCAGAAAGTATGCCATGTTATAATTTCAAAAACAGAATGAATGATGCATCAATGTAACAGGTGAAATGATGAATTAACCGGAGACCCTACAGTTGGTCCTGTACGGTTAATTCTATAGCTCAACATCCAATCCAACCGGAGTCACCTCGGTGACCTGTACGGCACTACACTGCATATAAGTTGGAACTACCTGAAGTAGTTTGTACGACATGAATGGTGTAATAATACGCTCTAGTGCTTCTCTCATCAATCATCTGTGCACATAATCTAAGGTCACCTATCAGTCGGAACCCTCTCATGGTCTGTACGACATGTCGGAACCCTCTCATGGTCTGTACGACATGCACCTACTTGGATCCAAGGTGAGCGTGCGGTGCGAGGTGAATAATATAAGCACTAACACCAAGATTGCAGGTTATGAGCTATCGACATAATATACATCATCAATGATTCACATGAATAATATAAAACTCACCTGATACTTACATGTGCGTCCACAGCACCAATTCACATATATATATGCATCAATTATCAATTCATATAACTCATATCATTCATATCATGCATGCATGGCATTTTAGAAACATACTTTCATTAAAACTCAATTTCTGGGAAATTCAATAGCATATAGGTATAAACAGAAATACTGCCCACTCACTGATAAGTCGAAGGGTCGTAGCCCTCGTGACGTCCCTGGATGCGCTCGTCCTCGGGATAGGTATCACCTATATGCGAAATAACTATAAAAACGTTATTTTAAAGCACATAACCAATAATTCTTAATAACTTCTCATACGGTGCTCAAATTGGGTATATGAATATACCATAGTGACCTACTAGACGTCACGGACGTTGACAAATTTTTAAAATATTTTTTTGACGTGGCACGCGCCCCCACGCTCCTTGGGTGGCACGGACCCACGCGTGTCTTCTTCCTCAGCCAGTCGCCGAACTGGTTTTTCCGGTGGCCGGAATCTGGGCAATTTTCAAACGCCTTGTTCTCCTTCGTTTCTCAACCATTTTCTTCGTATTTTATATCAAAATGAAGCCCTAAACATGTAGTTTCACGCTATACTACTTAAGGCTCTAAAAATCATGAAATCTCACCGGAAAAATTCCAAGAAAATCGGCCAAAGTCGAACCCAGTGATCCCGACGTCCAAAACCTTCAAACGAAGCACTCCGAGCTTCCTTGGGACCTCACTAAGTTCACTACAAACTTAGAATTCCCTGAAAATCGACATATTAAGATTGCATGAATAGTGCCAAACTCGTACCTCGAGTTTTCAACGTGAAAACGAAGGATTTCTTACCTGAAAGTGGTGTCTTTGGGTTTGTAGAGTCTTCACGAGCACAATGGTGCCTTCAAAATCCTCGATCCACGAAGTTTCAGGGGTTTTTGGCGTTGGTCCGCACGGTTCGAGAGTGAGAGAGAGAGAGTGTGAGTCATGAGGGAAGAGAAAGAGAGAAGGCACGGGGGAAGGAAAGGAGAAGTGTCCCATGTGTGTAGGTGTGATCCATTCCAATAATCACCATCCAAAAATCCTTTCAACTTTAATCCCTAACCACACAAACATACATACCTATTTAATTTATTTTCCAAAAGTTTAGGAATGTATGTATTTAGACCAAAAACATATGTCACACACACGTACCTTAGTAAACGTCAAGAGTACTTTCGTCCTTTCACGTACTCGATAAGAGAATCTCGGAACGGGCTGTGACAGTATGTGTGCGTGATGAATTTAGGCATGAGGAAAAAATAGATCATAAAAAATTAAATATGATGAATTAGAAACACATCACATGAGTATCTAACAAGGATTTGTAAATGACACCTTCCAAGTCTTTGTATGCTCACGTAGATGCATTTCTAATCCCTCCTATATAACTTTTGTAATCCCCGAGCAAAAAAAAAGAAAACAAAACAAAGACCTAAACCTTCCAACAATTGCCTCAGGGATTTCCAATGAAACATGACATGTTAAAAATTACTACTTACATAGATTTTAGCCATCCTTACTCTTGAGCTTATACTTAACTGCAGTAACCACTTACTAGCTTGCATTTAATCAATTAAAACAGCATTTGAAAGTAGTAACATGTCATAGAGAATTCACTCAATTCCTCACCGAATATACTCTCTATTTTCACATAGATTTTTTTACTACACTCCCTATACTAAGTATATGTGTGAAGATTGATGTAAACATATAGACTAGCACTCACATATGTTATAACAAAGAAGGCACTTTCTGGAATTATTAATACAAACATGTATATGATCTTATGAACGGAATGCCACTACTTAGAAGCGAGAACCAGGGATTCCATATGCTCATGCCAATTTCAAACTCCACTTATTGAAACACATAACAATCAAGATTAAAGTGATAAAATCAACACTTAGAATTCAACTTTTGATTGCAACACCCAACTATAAATACAAAGGGGAGATTCGTACAACTTTAGGGTCAAATTCACATTTTTGGACCCTTGTTCAACAACCAACACTTTTGAACTCAGTCTCACTTCTTTTCAACCTTTTTTTCTTCTTCTTTTTTTTCTTTTCTCAACTTTTTTTTCAACATTTTGCTTCTTCTGTCTTTGAAACATAAAACATAAACACTATTTCACTGGATTCAAAAGAATAAATTCTTCCCCCACACTTGTTTTTTTTTTTTTTTTTTTTTTTGCAAATCGTAGACTAAAAGGAATTCCCAATAAGTCATGCTTCACTATTCTTTAACAACAAAGGTATGGATATTCCTATAGTAAGCTAGGTAGGGATAATGCAGGCTAACAAAGAAAATAGGCTAAATATAAGGCTCAAAGGTGTTAAACTTACAATGCATAAGCAAGGGATAAGGCTTTTTGGCTCTGGTGGTCACTTGACACCTTTATCTTGTTATTTGTTATGCAATCAATTTTATGCTTTGAACGAAATGGGCATGAGTTCTAGTATTTGGAACTAAAATGATGAAAAAAACATTCTAAGTAGCAACCAAGCAAAGAAATAATGAGATCATGCAACGACTTTAGAAGACAATAATATCACATATTAATAACTCTCCAAATAAAGCATAGGCTCAAGTCTCACAGGGTTGTAGCGTTAGTTTGAGTTTCTTCCTTCAAGCATGTTACAAAAACTAATTTTTTTCCCTTTGTGATTACATGTGAATTCGTAAATGATAACTACAACTAAGTATTGACCAAAGAGCATATCAAACTCTACCCATGTTTGTAACTTTCTTTAACAATCATGCAATTAAAAACAAAGTCCTCATCATTGTGTTGAAAGGTACCCTAAGACACAACCAAACAAAAACCACTCTTTTTCGTTTTTTTTCTGAAACTTTTTCAATTTTTTTTCAAATTTTGTTTTTATGATACACAATAAAATACTTTAAAACAGCAAATAACAACATTAGTATGAAAAGCATTCTGTTTACCCTCCCCTCCGCCCCAACACACTTAAACCAAACATTGTCCTCAATGTTTCAAAAATAAACTTAAACAAGAATGCAATAAAAGACAACTAACAAACAAGACTATCATGGCAAAGTAAAAACAATAAAGAGAAGGGTAAAAGAGAGCAAATCTGGTTGTAGGAGCCAAAAATTCCAATGTCTCTTTATTTGAATACTTGTTAGAAGCGCTTGCTTTAACGTCTTCCAATGTCTCCCAAGAAGCGCTTGTTTTAACGTCTTCCAGCCGGACGATACCTCCATTTAAGCTTCATTATGGCCTGCGGCATGGAGGGGTACATCCTCCATGAAATGCTCCTTAAAACTTTCATGCATTGGATCTATGAACATAAGGGGATAGTGATCCTTCCTGATTGTGGCGTTGAGCTTCCTAAAGTTAATGTAAACTCTCCCACCAGCTTGGATTCGATTGGGCACCTGATTCAAAGAAGGTAACAATCTATTAGTTGAAATGGAAATTGGAATTGGAATAGGTGGCTCACCGATATACTGCAATGAAGACTCAAAAGTAGTAGCACTGTTAACAATTTCAGAGGTGGTGCTCTTGACCTTGGGTGCTTTGAAGGCAATGGCTTGTCCCATGTGATCCACTCTAATTCCCTTTTCCATGGTGGTTTTAATACATCCTTCTTGGCCTACCCTATATTTTCAATCACATTAATGGAAAAACAAGAACGAACATCATTAGGATATAGTTAAAGCTCCCTAGGACACATTAATCTTGGTTTGGGTTGTTTTCATGAAAGGTCTTCCAAGTAATATTGGCAATGGTGTAGAGTGGGTTGAATCCTCCATCTCAAGCACATAAAAATCTGTTGGAAAAATCAAATCGTCTACTTGCACCAAAACATCTTCCAAAACTCCTTTCGGATATGCATTAGATCGATCAACCAATTGAATAATCACACCATCATTTTTAAGCTCTCCTAGATTCATAGATGCATAAACGGAATATGGCATGACATTAGTGGAAGCATCTAAATCTAGCATAGCATGTTCAGACCTTGTTTTACCAATAACACAAGGGATAGTGAAACTACTTGGATCTTTGCATTTAGGTGGTAGCTTTCTTTGTAAAACTGCAGAGACATTTTCACTTACATGTACCACCTCCTTCTTTGGAATCCATTTTCTTGTTGTACAAAGCTTCTTAAAAAACTTAGCGTACTTCGGAACTTGCTTATTGCATCGAGGAGTAGGATATTAACTTGTACCTTCCTTAAGGTTTCTAAGATGTGTCTTTCACTCTCTTCTTTCTTGGATTGTATAAACCTGCGAGGAAAGGGTACATTTGGTGGAATATGGTTAGAAAGAATTGAATTTGGAACAACCTGACCTGAATTGGGTGGCATAGGGGCTTTAGGAGGCTGCGACAAGGTTTGTTCCTCCTTGTCGTGGCCTTGTCTTCCTCCTCTTCTTCGGGCAGCAGCTATTCGCCCTTTTTTGGCCTTGTTTGCATGTTTTTGGTTCAGTTCCAACCTCCTTACCACTTCTCAAAGTGATAGCTTTAGCGGTTTCAAAACCTCCCTTTTGATTGACAATGGTTAAACTAGGAAATTTGCCTGGTTCTTTAAATTGTCCCATGAATTCTGCTATCTGGCCAATTTGATTCTTCATGTCGCCCATCTCTTTAGCTTGGTTTTGTAAGTCAAAGAAGTTAGTGTTTGAAGAATTTTATCATAATCCATTTACGAACCTGAATTTGGTTAGGATGGTTATGGGGGAGGCTGTGGTGGTGCAAATGGCCATTAATAAAGCCTTAAAGGTGGCTGTCTATATCTGCCTTATTGTTGAGTTTGTTGAGGTTCCCTCCACTTCATATTTGGAAGATCTCTCCAGCCCGAATTGTAGGTGTTGGAAAACGGGTCATTCCTTGGTTGATTTTGGCCTTGGTAACCCACGACATTGGCACTTTCCCAATCCCCATTCTCTATTAATTGAAGACATTGATTAGTATGATGTCCTTGCATAGAGCACACACCACATGTAGCTACACTTTGCACTTTAGACCCTTCGACAACCTATGGTATAAGAGTAGTGAGATGATGTGAAATATTCTAACACACAAATTAAACCCTATTAAGATAGTTGTAGTATATGAAAGTAGGGATCGTTCTAGACCGGGGATTAACTAGGGATGCTAATCTACATAAATATGACTCAAAAACACAAAACTAGACTTAGAAACACTCAACTAAACACTAAAAACTCAAAACACACTAAACAGACTCTAAACAGCACAATACTAGCAAATAGACTCAAAACAGACTCTAGGGAGTTATTTGGATGAATTTAAGACTAGTAAGACTCAAAACACTAAATTGGACAGATTTGAACACTTTTTTAACTAATCTAACACACTTAATTAAAAGGGGGATTGATTTGGACAAAATTTAACTCAACTAAACAAATTGCAAAACAAAGTAAATTAGGTGATTTGAATGGTGAAAACTTAGCCAGAGGATCCTTCTCCACACATGAACCATATGCAACATAAATCGATTTCCAGTATTGTTTCTTTAAACCATGAATGACAATGCCCCAAATTAATTGTGAATGCACTAATTAACTTTCAGATTTTCCTAAGTTCATTGAATTGAATGGACAACGCATCGCAACCAAATTATTCTTCTCAAGTTCCTTATATGAATAGCATGATAGAGATACATATCAAAGATCATTAAGTTCTATGAAAATCATAAGCATTGACAAGGCATTCGTAACTATGAACTGCATGATACTCTTGCCAAGAATTTACTTAACACGATTGTGACTAGCAATCTCCACTACTTATAATTATAAGTTCATAACGATTAGGTGAAATTCCCTTATAATTTAGCATCCCTGCATGCAAACTAAGTATGCATCCTTAATAAACACACAAGAATAAGTTCTCAATAACGCAGATAAGTAAATTGCATTCATGTTTTACGAAACAATAATTGAAGGTAATCAATTCATATTAAACATATGTCCATGGCTTCGAATTCACCCCTAACTAAAAAGGAATTAGTTCGTCATGTTCGTAATAAATGAAAAGCAAAGTAAAATAAACATGGAAACGAAACGAGGGAAGAAAGAACTCTGAAAATCTCCAATGGTTGCAGGTGACTTGCGGCACAAACCTTGGATGGTAGCACGACACAAGGCTCATCTTCTCCTTCCCTTCCTTGCTGCGACACTTGATGAATTTATGTGTAATTAGTGTGAATTGTGGTGTAGAATTATATGGGGGGTGGTGGTTCTCCTTTTTGCGGCAGACCTCAATATATATATAGGCACGGCAAACCCTAGTGAAATCAGACTAGGGTTAGAAATTAGCAGAAATAAAGGATTAGGGCCCTAGGGTGCGACATAAGGCTTGGGCCTCAAGAAAAGGTTCACAGCCTAATTAATTTCTGAAAGGGCTTTACACAATCCAAATCCACAAGGAAAAAGGCTAATTCAATTCAGAATCCAAGAGGGAAAAGGGAAACAAGGTGCGGCATAATTTGGAGGGAAAGGGAGTGGATTACATGGCAAGGCAAGGGCCTTCTAGAAGGGATAGGTGCGGCATGTGTCTAGGGGTTCTAGAAGGGTATTTGTGCAGGTTTCTAGAAGGGACAAGGATAAAACATGCGGCACCTTTATAGGAACATGTTGTGGCTTCTAGAACCAGGTATTTAGGTCCCCTTGCAGCTGATTACTTATCTTCCAAGACTTGAATTAATTTCTCCATCTCTTTAGCACCTTCCTCATCTCATTTGATCTTCAAAAACGTCCATTCCTTGTGCTCCACATACATGCAATCCATTCCAAGCTCAAAATTGCTCTAAAATGCTCCAAAATGCACTTTCTTGCCAACTTTGCCAATTAGACCTACAAACACATGAAAATAGCTTAAATCACTATAATAAACAGAAACTAACTACGAAAATGCAAGAAAACAAGCTAACTAAGTCGCATAAATATGCTCCTATCATGAGATTAGACATTTGAGATTGAAGTTCTGAAATATCACTTACCTCGTTGACTTGAATTGGGCGTGCATATTCTCTTTCTCCTTTGTATTATTATGCATTCAAGGCACGATCGCTATTAAAATCTTCACAGCAACTGGGGTTTTGTCAACCAAAGCACCTCCAGCTGAAGCATCAAGCATTTGTCTCTCAAGTGGAAGTAGTCATTCATAGAAATATTGAATTAAAAGCTCCTCCTTCATTTGATGTTGTGGACAAGATGCAACTAAAGTCTTGAAACACTCATAATACGCTGGAAAGGATTCTCCTGGGCCTTATTGAATTCCATTAATTCTCTTCCTCAAAAGAATGAATCTTCAAGTAGGGAATAATTTCTCTAAGAAAGCTTTCTTCATGCTTTGCCAAGAAGTGACGGTTCCAAGTGCTAATTCAAAGAGCCAATCTTTAGCCTTTTCTAAAAGAGAGAATGGAAATGCCTTCATCGTTAAAATATTCCCATCCATATAAATAGGTGTCATGCTCAAGCACACTACTTCAAATTCCTTGAGATGCTTGTTCGGATCCTCCATGGACAGCCCATGGTACTTGGGAATGTGATGCAGCAAACTAGACTTCAATTCAAACTCATTGTTTTTACCGTAAGCGTAGGATATTGAATGCAAAGGGGAACAACATTGTCCAATCCCGAGGCTGAAAGTTCCTTAATTGTTTGATTGTCAATAGCTATGTCTTGATCCTCTTTCGGTTCCGTTTCAGTTTCAATTTCAAATTTGGATTCGGAACTAGAACTAGGTGGATCGAATTCTAGCTGCTTCCTCTTCTTTATCAAAGTTCGTTCAAAATCATCGTCAAATTCTAATATATTCTCACCAACAGGTTGAGAACTCTGAGTCATAAACTAGTACCTAAAACGGAAGAAAACAAAACAAGATCAGAAACAAAAGAAAAGACACAAACAGCAACAAAGGGAAAGATTAGTAATTTTGCTAATCCCCGGCAACGACGCCAAAATTTGATGTGGTAAAAACTAACACACTAATTAAACCCTTTAATTATGCAATCATAGTACGAGTAAGTAGGGATCATTCTATTCCAGGGATTAGAAGGGATACTAATCAACACAAGTTAAACTTATAAAACTAAAAACTAAGTTAAACTAACAACAAAACAGTGACTGGAGGGATTTTGGACGAATTTAACTAAAACAAAAGTAAATGCCAGCAAGAAAATTAAATTGTGAATGAAATATGGATGAAATGATAGCCAAAGGATTCTTCTCCACACATGAAACATATGCATACAAATTGATTTCTAGTTATTCTTCCTATAAACCATGAATGACAATGCCCCAATTAACCGTGAACACACAAATTAACTCTCAGATTTTCCTAAGTTCATCGAATTAGAATCAGCGACGCAACCAAATTATTCTTCTCAAGTTCTCTGACTATGAAAAGCATGATAAAGATACATCTCGAAGATCATTAAGTTCTGTGAAAATCATAAGCATTGACAAAGCATTTGTAACTATGAAAATCATGATTTTCCTGCCAAGAATTTACTTAACTCAATCATGACTAGTGACTTTTACTACTTACAAATATAAGTTCATAATGATTAGGTGAAATTCCCGTATATTCTAGCATCAAATCCTTGCATGCAAACTAAGTGGGCCCTCTTAATAGACATACAAGAATAAGTTCTCTATAAACAAGATAAGCAAATCGCATTCATGTTTTATGAAACAATAACTGGATGTAATCAATTTATATAAAACATACGATCATGGCTTTGAATTCACCTCTAACTAAAAAGAAACTTAGTTACACATGTTCATCATAACTAAAAAGATATTGAAAATAAACATTGAAACTTAAAACAATGATAGAAAGAACTCTGAAAATTCCAGCAACTTTAGTGGATGAATGGTAGGCACGTCACACTTCTAAAACATTGTAGAATACTGCATATATATAGGGCATGGTTGAATCCAAGGAGGAGAGGGATTATGCATTTTGAATTATTTTAGGACTCTAAGAAACAGTTGGAGAGTGTTGGAATGTGATTAGGGTTCTTCCTTAAAGCTGGAGATAAGATAAGATAGGATAAGATAATGTTTTACTCCAACTAGGATTCTTCTTCCTTGTTTAATTCCTTGTCTTCCAAGCCTCAACTTTAGTTTCTCCAGATTTTAGCACATGTTTAACACCTTTTAAACACCAAAAACGTCAAACCCATATGTTATCCAATCCAGGTCTTAAACTACTCCAAATTGCTTCATTTGATCTCTAATTGTTTACTTTACCAACCGGACCTACAATAAAACGAAAATAACTTAAATTACTATAATAAATGGAAGGGTAAATTACATAGTAGCCCCTAAGGTTTGAGGTTTATTACAACCTCATACAACATCTTTAAAACATTTCACTTTCATACCTCATGTACTATTTTATTTCAAAATAATACATCTGTTACATTTTCTATCCATTGATCCATTAAGTGCTGACGTGGCTGTCACATTTGTGCCACGTGGCTGCCAAATGTATGCCACATGGCAAAAAAATAATAATTTTTTAATTTAAAAAAAAAACCTTAATCTTCTAAATAAATAATAAATAAATAAAGGTTAGAAGATCCAAATCCCATCACCCCGTACCTAAACCTTGAAAGAAGAAGAAGAAGAAGGAGAATAACCTGGAAGAAGAAGAAGAAGGAGAACAACCATAAAACTTGGAACCCCGATCCCATCGGCGAAACCCATATCCCAGTTGTTGGAAGTGCCCGCAATCAATTAAACATCAAGATTAAAACTTCAATCCTATCTAATTGAAAAATTAACATCTTGGTTTTGTACAACTCCAAGATTTTCACATGGGTTTTCTTTTTGTTTCCAATCTGGGATTTATTCAGATGTGAAAATTAGAACGTGGGTTGTGATTAATCAGTGAAATTAACATCTGGGTTTTGCTAAAGCTTTGAAATTTCAATCTAAACATCGATTAATTAAATAAATAATTGGGAGAAAATGGATTTAGGGAAGAGGGTGAAATACATACAGAGTCGTGGTGCGGAGTTGAAGGATTTGTGGTGAGGATAACAGAGAGCGTGGCAATGAAGAGGAGCCCAACCCAGATCCCTTCCCCCCGCCCCCTCGCGAAGCCATCCCCTCCCCCCGGGGCGAACCCAGATCCCATAAAACCCCCCTCCCCCCCTCGGCGAAGTCCATATCTCAGCAACGCCCCCTCCAAATCATCTTCCATCGGTGGTGCACACCCATCCACCACCTCTTCTTCTGCACCCATCTCCACCTCTTTCGCGCACCCATCTTCCCATCTTCTGCTACCCACCTGCAACCCAGAAAGGAGGGAAAAAAAAAAACCCAGCACACCCACCCTCTGCCTTAAATCCACACTCATTGGGGAAGACAGGATCTGGGTTGCAGGGAAAGAGAGATGGGTTTTTTTTTTCCTGGGTTGCAGGTAGTGGGTGCGGAGGAAGAGGTGGAGGATTTTTTTTTTTTTTTTTTTTTTTCCTTTCCTTTTCTTCTTCTTCTTCTAGTTGCAGGTTGGGTGAGGGATGGGGGGTTGCAGGTTCAGCTTTTGTTTTTGTTTTTTTTTGTTTTTGGTTTTTTTAATTTAGAAGATTAAGGTTTTTTTTTGCCACGTGGCATACATTTGGCAGCCACGTGGCACAAATGTGGCAGCCACGTCAGCATTTAACGGATCAATGGATGGAAAATGTAATGGATGTATTATTTTGAAATAAAATAGTACATGAGGTATGAAAGTGAAATATTTTAAAGATGTTGTATGGGATTGTAATGGACCTCAAACCTTAGGGGCTACTATGTAATTTACCCTAAATGGAAATTAACTAAGTAAATGCAAATAAATAAGATAACAAAGTCGCATAAATATGCTTCTATCAAATTCCTTTTGATTTTAAGTATGATTGTAAAATCCCACATCGCCCAGGGGAGTGGATCCTGTAAGCCTTATATGTATATTCCCATCTCTACCTAGCACGAGGCTTTCTGGGAACTCACACGAGAACTTCCTAGTGGGTCACCCATCATGGGATCGCTCTCGCGCGAACTCACTTAACTTCGGAGTTCCGATGGAACCCGGAGCTCACTAAATTGTCACATCCCGGCCCGAACCCCACCACATCCCGAGCTCAACTCCACCGTAGCACGATATTGTTCTTTTTGGGCCCCGACCACGCCCTCATGGTTTTGTTTCCGGGAACTCACACGAGAACTTCCCAGTGGGTCACCCATCATGGGATCGCTCTCGCACGAACTTGCTTCACTTCGGAGTTCCGATGGAACCCGAAGCCAATGAGCTCCCAAAAGGCCTCGTGCTAGGTAGAGATGGGAATATACATATAAGGCTTACAAGATCCACTCCCATGGGCGATGTGGGATGTTACAATGAACATGCCTAACTAATTCTCTTTTGCTAGGGTGAGGTCACAAGCCTTAAGCAAGAATATGTAGTTTCTTTTCAATTTGCTTATGACAGTATGCATGCAAGTTTTGAATTATTAATCACCAGTTTAAACTATCTAAGTGTCTTGATGATTCGTGACCATTAAGATGTTTAGAAAAGTAATTTGAAGCAATTTTGGTTGGAGGACGGTCCCTGAAATTGATGAAGGCTTCTTGTGGTTAATTTGTGCAAGTTCACTTAGGATGAATACCATGCCTTAAGAGTTGCATGGTTTTTCAGAGGTTTTCACAAAACTTAGTGATTCATGCATGTTTAGATTTGATATGAATACCATAGACGGATTGCATGTTTGATATACGCTCTATGTTGAGGGTCCAAGTAGGCATATATTAGGAAAATCTAACCTTCAAAATATGCATGTATAGGTCATAAGTAATTGGGAGAACTGCGTAGGATTGTTAAGGTGACCTAGAAACCCTAGTGCTTTCTCAATTAGATTTCTAAAACAAAAACTGTTTGTTTCTCTTTCTTTTAATATTGCAGATTTTTGTACTCTTTTTAATTAAATTCGTTTTTTAGTAAATTAGGTCATAAAATCAATCTTCCTAAAACTTTTCTTTTAAATAATTAATTGAGATTTGGTTTAATACGAATTATTTAATAATCTTTGTGGAGAACGACCTTATTAGAGCCATCTATACTACAATATCCTTGTTACACTTGCACGTATTATAGGTATTTTTAACCTTTTTGCGTGTGTGGTAAAAATCTTTTCCGTCGTATCGTTCTTTTCTAGCATGCCGTATAAACCACTCAATAGTATTAAAATGGGACTAACATAATAGTTAAATTTGGTATTGAACTCGCAATTTACACGAGTCAAAATGAAATTAGGTTCTCGATCAAATGATTATGGAAGAGGTTGGAGCTGGAAGTGGAAGTGGTATGGGATTGGAATTGGAGTTAGAAGTGGGAGTGCTTGTGGTAGTGCTCCAACTCCAAGTTGTGAGACTTGTCCACCTCCACCGCTTAAGCCTAGAGGACCACTGAAGTGTGCCGAAAGGTTGGCCGTTTCTTCTACACTAGTGCGATTCCTTTCAATGAAGAACTTGCTTTCCTTTAGAAACCCCAACGGGACGAATCTTTTATTTTCCTGCACGATGTATACGCTACTAAATAGTATTGAACTTGCAGTTTACACAACTCGAATTCAAAACATTACACTTACATGTAATAAGAAATGGGGTGAATTACATTTTACCCCCTCAAGTTTTGGTGCAATTGTAACCTCATACAATATCTCTAAAACATTTCAATCACATACATTACTTATCATTTTATTTCAATATCATACAACCGTTAGAACATCTGTTAAGTTTATAGTTAAGTGATGACGTGACATATATAGGATCTATATTTGTGTTGACGTGGCTACCAACTAGCAGCAAAACAACATTTTAATCTTTAGTTAAGTTTAGTAGTTTCCATGTGCGACCCCTTTTATGAGTCATGACCTACTGACTTTAGTGAGTTTAGCAATAAGAAATATTGCTACTATATATGTGCAGCTCCATTACTACAAGCAATATCTAAGTTAAAAAAAAAAATGGCCCATGACCTCCTCCTCGATTTCTTATTCTCTTGCATTATATCTACAACAAATATTCATGCAAGTAACCAAACTGAATGCACCTCTCTTCTGGCATTCGCCCTCACACTATCTTCTCCTTCCGGAAATTGGAGTAGTGATGCTGATTGTTGTCGTTGGAATGACATCACTTGTAATCAAGAGGGTTGGGTCACCCATTTTATCTTACCCTCCAAAGGGCTCAAAGGAGGTATGTTTGTCTCATCACTTGGAAATCTCACAAATCTCAACCACTTAAACCTTTCCCACAATTTACTTTATGGCGCACTTGAAACTAAATTCTTCTCGTCCTTGAATCGCCTCAAGATCCTTGATTTGAGCTATAACCTTCTTTATGGGGAGATACCATTTTCTCTACCATCCAAAATTATCCAGACAATAGATTTGTCAAGCAATCACTTCCATGGTGTAATTCCATCTTTCTTCCAACAAGCTTGGAATTTGACTAGTTTCAATGTTAGCAACAACACCTTCTCTGGGTATATCCCTTCCTCTATTTGTCTCCGATCCTCTCCTTCCATAAGAGTATTGGATTTTTCCTCCAATGAATTTAGTGGCAACATTTCTCGTGGGCTTGGTGGGGGGGGGTGTTCCAAACTGTAAATTTTTCGTGCCAATCACAAGTTAGGATCACTTCCAGAAGATATCTATAATGCTACCAAACTTGAAGAACTTGTACTACCTTTCAATTCACTAAATAGAGCCATTAGTGAAAGAATTGCCAACCTTACTCGCCTCACAATCCTTGATCTCTACTTTAATCGTTTGAGTGGTGTGATCCCCCTTAATTTCGGTAAGCTCTCCAAGTTGAAATTTATGAATTTTAGTTTCAACACCTTAGAAGGTAATTTTCCCCCGTCTTTGATGAATTGCACAAACCTCCTATAAATACATTTAGGATTTAACTACTTGGAAGGAGATCTCTCCACACCTAATTTCTCCAAAGTCAGCCACCTTAGTAAAATTGACCTAATGGGGAATAATTTCACTAGTATCCTGCCAGTAAGCCTTTACTCATGCAGGTCCCTAAAAGAAATTTGGTTGGTTGAAAATTGTTACCTAGAAGGACAAATACAACCTAAGATTCTTTCATTGAATTCCTTGTCCTTCCTCTCGCTTGGTAGTATACGATTGACCAATGTCACCAATGTCACAGAGGCAATGAAGATATTAATGCGTTGCAAAATCCTTCACACACTCCTCCTTGGCGGTTCGTTTGATGTCGAGGCAATGCCAACTGATGATGACTTGGTTGATTTTCATAGATTCCAAAATCATTGTGTCTTGAGTTTGGCTATGTCTGGGCTCACTAGTCAGATATCTGGTTGGTTATCAAACCTAAAGAATCTAGAGATGTTTTATCTGGGTGTTAATCAAATCACAGGTTCAATTCCAAGTTGGTTGGGGACTCTTCCAAAACTCTTTTATGTGGATATCCAAAACAACCAGATTTCAGGTGAAATTCCAAAACAACTTTGTAGATTACCAATGTTAATGGTGAATGCATCTCGAGTAGAAAATTATGAATTTGAAGTTCCCATCTTAGGTGGCGTCATTGAAAATCCATATTTTATGCCTCGTAGGCTCTTTCTATCAAGGAATAATAGACCTAGCGGCCAATAACATTGGTGGTAGTATGCCTACTGAGATCAACCAATTGAAGCTTCTTAGTGAGTTGTATCTTAACATCAACAACTTCTCCGACGATATTCAAGACCAAATATCTAACCTAAATTACTTAGAGATTTTAAATCTCTCCACGAATCATTCGTCCGGAAAAATTCCCTTGTCCATGAAGAGCCTTAGTTTCTTGAACAATTTTGTGTCTCATACAATAATCTTGAAGGACAAATACCGAAGAGCTCGCAGCTCCAAAGCTTAGACGCTTTTGAGGTGCTCTACTTTCAAATAAGTGTAGATAAATTGACACGGATAACAAGAACAACGTCAACCAAGATGGGGACAATGATCGCGATGAGTTTCCCTAGTTTTATATTTTTGCAGCCCTAGGTTTTATTATCTGATTTTGGGGAATTCGCGGTTCTTTAATTCTTAAGGAGACATGGAGGCATGTGTATTTTCAGTTCCTAGATAATGTACAAGATTCGCTCTATGTGAAGATGGAAATGTGCATGGTCAAGATGAAAAGAAGGAATAGGGACTAGATTATGTGTTTTACTATATATTTTTCAGTTTCAATAAAACTATTTGGATACACAAAATTTAAATATTTGCTGACACACTCTCTAATAGAGGTTTTGTCACTGTATGTAAACCACACCTGTATTAAAATGTTAATCAGTAACTGTGTAAAGTTCGTGTACGCAAATAGCATCACTATTTCAATTTTTATTTATCATAGTTATTTGTATGTTTTCATTTTGATGTAATCTTTGTTCTTATATTGTAGTACAATAAACCTATTTGGTCAAACAAAATTTATCACATTCCCTTCATAGACCCTTGTTCCAAATTAGTCATTTCAGTGATTGAAACATTGGTACTTCTTTCTTTCTGAGCATCCCAATCCCAACAAACGTTTCATTAAACACATCTCTGGAAATAATAACTTTCCCAGATTCTATATTGAACAGCTTGTAGCCTTTCTCACAGCTTCCATATCCCAAAAATATGCATCTTGAGCTTGCTACATCAAGTTTTTGTCTATGTTGGTTTGATACATGAGAGTAACACAGTGAAACAAACACCCTCAAATGTCTGATACCTAGCTTCCTCCAACTATAGGCTTCAAAGGGTGTCTTCTTATCTTAAGCCTTTGTTGGACACCTATTTAAGATGTACACATGCAGTATTAATTGCTTCAACCCAAAACTCAAATGGTATCTTCTTTTCCAGCATCATACACTTAACCATTTCAACTATTGTTCTATTTTTATTCTCAGCCACAACATTTTGTTGTGGTGAGTATGCAACTGTAAGTTGTCTTTCCATTCCCATGTCTTCACATAACAAATTAAACTCCATAGAAGTGTACTCTCCATCTCTATCACTTCCCAACTTTTTCAACTTGTAACCACTCTGCAATTCACCAGTGGCAATGAATTTCTTGAATACACTGAATACCTCTGACTTGTATCTCAAAAAATAGATCTAGCACATCCTAGTACAATCATCTATAAAGGTGAGAAAGTACTTATTCCCAGCCTTTATAGTTGTTTGCATAGGCCCACAGACATCAATATGTACTAGTTCAAGAGGAGTGGCGGCCGTACTTGTTGATTCTTGATGAGTCGATTTTATACTATATATTTTACCATATTCTTAATATGATTTGGTATTTATTTTGGTGAAATTTTGATACTTTGTTTGATATTTTCAACGTAGGACATTCGACTTCCTCTTGAGCAAAAAAAATGATCAAACGGATGATTTTTGGAGTGATTCTAATTGGAAGATGTTCGTGAGTCTCTCAACTTATTCGTGTCAAAGTTTCAGATTTTTCTACCAAGTGATTAATTTATGGCAAAAAAATAAAGTAGCAGTACACAGTGTAGCCAAAGTGACTTTTTAAGCTTAATTGTGATTTTTGGAGCCCAAGATGACTTCTTTTGGGTTTGAGGCCTTCTGGAGAAGTGTTCAGATTATTCCAAGCTTCAAAATGAATTATCATGAGCCGGATTTGGAGGAGATTTGGGTCCAAAAAGGGCTGGACAGATTCTAGGCAAATAATCCTAATCAATTTTAGAGGTGGTTAGGTATGGGATCCTGAATAAAAAATGGCATCAAGAATCCCAAACTTAAAATTTTTGGGATGGAAATTTGAAAACCAATCCTTAACCAAAATTTTGGTATTCTCAATTTCGAGATGGTTGGGATTGGATTTTCAATTTTGGGCTTTTGGGTTTTTGGGTTGAAATTTGAGAATTTTGGCTATGGGCAAAAAATTGGGGCTTTTGGCGTAAAATTTTGTTTCCCAATTTCATATCAATTGAAATTTAGGCTTTTTATCTCATACTAATTTGAAATTTCATATCAATTGAAATACCAATTCATTCATATCAAGTCAAATTGATGTTCCAAAGTTCCAAACTATTTAACTTCATACTTTTGTTTCCAATATAATTTACTATCAAACTACTTAAATTCAACATTCAACATGCATGCAACCAAAATAAATAAATATATATATATATATATATATTTTCGGTTAGGTTCGGGATTCCTAAACCATTGAATATGTAATCGCGATTCCCGTACTAAAAGGTTTGGTATGGATCTGGTATTAGCGGTTTGGGAATTTGTCGGTATGGGATCGGGATTTTTTTGGTTTGGTTTGTGATTTTTGGGAAAAAAAATTTCTAGCCCTAATCAATTTAGGATTATGTTTCCTAATTTATTTTAATTTATTTGGTTTCCTAGTTTTATTTTAACACCTTTTCTAAGTAGGATTTAATTATAGGTAGTATAAATAAGGCCTTTAGCTAGCCATTGTTTCTTCTTCTCTATGCGATATTTGGGAAAGGCATTTGGCCAAAGCTCGGAGATTTTCATACTTTTACATTTAAGGTGTTTTCGATCTTTTTCTATTTCAATAAAATTCCTTTTGATTTTAATTATGAATATACGTAACTAATCTCTTTTGCTAGGTTGAGGTCACGAGCCTTAGCAAAAATACATAGTTTCTTTTCAATACTTATTATATTATGCATGTAGGTTTATTAATCACCGGAATAAACTATTTAAGTGTCTTGATGATTTTGCAATCATTAGGATATTTAGAAAAGTAATTTGATGCAATTTTGGTCGGAGGTTGGTCCCTAAAATTAACAAAGGCTTCTTGTGGTTAATATGTGCAAGTTCACTTAGGAGGAATACCACGTCTTAATGGTTGCATGGTTTTTCAAAGGGTTTTCACAAAACTTAATGAGTCTTGGATGTTTAGATTTGATCTGAATACCACAGAAGGATTGCATGTTTGATATACGTTCTAGATTGGAGGTCCAAGTAGAACATAAATTAGGAAATCCTAACCTTCAAAATATGCATGTATAGGTCATAAGTAATTGGGAGAACCACGTAGGATTGTTAAGGTAACAACGGAACCCTAGTGCTTTTATAGCTTGATTTCCAAAAGTTGTTTTCTTTTCCTTTTCTTTAATATTGCAAAGGGTTATTATACAAAATGGTCCCTGAGATTTGCATGATCAATAGAAATGGTCCCTGTGATTTCAAATCAATAGAAATGGTCCTTGAGATTGTCCACCATCCATGATTTTGGTCCTTCTGTTAAAAACTCTGTTAAGTATCCCGGAGCTCTTGGTCGGAAGTTTGGGCAATTTTCAAAGCTCCGTAACTCAATCGTTTCTTAACCCAATTCGACCCATAATATATCAAAATGAAGATAAGAAAGTGTAGAATAATATTATATCTATTTGGAAGCCCAATGGTTGCCGGAGATGGCCGGAAAATAGCCTTAAAGTTGACTGGTCCGAGCGAAAACTGGAAAACTCGCCAGAAACTAGGTAAACTTTAAACGTTCGTAACTTCTTCAATACTCAACGAAATCAAGTGATTCAAAAACAAAAATCATACTTCTTGACGAGACAAAAAGAATGGTACCTTTTTTTTATGGCTAAATAGCCATGTTTTGGCAAGAAAATGGCTCGAAAGTGGCTAACTCGAGACCAAGATAGCCACTTTCGAGCCATTTTCCGGTAAAACCACGGCGATTTAGCCATAAAAGAAGGTACCATTCTTATTTTCTCATCGAGAAGTATGATTTTCGTTTTTCAATCACTTGATTTCGTTGAGTATTGAAGAAGTTATGAACGTTTAAAGTTTACCCAATTTCCGGCGAGTTTTCAAGTTTTCCCTCGGACCAGTCAACTTTGAGGCTATTTTCCGGCCATCTCCGAAAACCATTGGGCTTCCAAATAGGTATAATCGTATTCTACACTTTCCTATCTTCATTTTGATATATTATGGGTCGAATTTGGTTAAGAAACGAATGAGTTACGAAGCTTTGAAAATTGCCCAAACTTTCGGCCAATAACTCCGGAACACTTAACGAAATTTTTAACGGAATGACCAAAATCATGGATGGTGGACAATCTCAGTGACCATTTCTATTGATCATGCAAATCTCAGGGACCATTTTGTATAATAACCCTATTGCAAATTTTTCTTATCTTTTTAATTAAATTCGTTTTTATTAATTTAGGTCATAAATCAATCTTTCCAAAACTTTGTTTTAAATAATTAATTGAGATTTAGTTTATTGCAAATTGTTTAATAATCCATGTGGAAAACGCCCTCTATAGCCATCTATATTACTATAACCTTACTCTTGCAAGTATTTTAGGTGTTTTAAATTCTTTTGCGTGTGTGGTAAAAATTCCATCACTTCTCTTGGAAATGCATCTCTACATTGTTTACCAAATGCTCAACCTTCACATACTTCTTTTGTGGGTTTAATTTCTAGTAATCCCAACACCATTTCTTGCTCCTGCAGCAATTTCAGATTGTCCATGTTTTAATGCCCTAGTTTTCTATGCCATATCAGAGTGGATTGACACACACTTGCTTTTAAAGTAACATGCATTCCTGGTTGAAGCTTTAAGGGAAAACTCCTATTTCCTCTCATTGATACTTTGGCAACCAGAGAGAGCAATCATCATATATCTCAAACTTGTTATCACCAAATATCAGAAAATACCCATGTTCCATCATTTGGCCCACACTGAGTAAATTTTCTTTCAATCTAGGTACAAGCATAATCTCCTTGATGTATCTCTTTCCCATTTTGGTTTTCCTTGTGACATCAATAAGTTGCCCTGTGCTCATCTCTACTTTGGCAATAATACTTCTATCAATATCCACCAATAAGCCATATGATTACTACACCTATTATCTATGTACCACACATTTTGAATAGTTTCCACAGTTGCTGCATTGCATACATAGAACATAGTAGGTGTGTCAACTACCTGATTGGCATAGTTGAGATGCTACACTGTCTTCTTGTTGTTGCAGTCCTTGGCAATGTGAACAATCTTGTCACAATTGTGGCATTTGGGTTTTCCCTTGAACCAGCATTCCCCAAAATGTAATTTGTCACAGAACTTGTAGAGATTCTTAGTACCATCAGTACCAATAGCTTGCTTTCTTGCTTGGTAAGTAGGCTTATATCGATCAAAAAAAAAAGTAGGCTTATTATCCCACTTCTGGCCTTTTGTTTTCCAATTCTTACTTAGTGTTTTGATTCCCAATAAACTTAGCTTGTTTAGGTCTCACACTGAGACGAGCAAAAGCCCTTTCAATCCTATTCTCAATGTGCCTCTCATGCCTTTGTTCATAGCCTTTCAATGAAGGTACAACCTCATGCACTTCAATGTTATCTAGATCCTTTGAATGCTCAATCACAGAACATATTGAATCATATGAAGTTGGCAAACTAATTACTAATTTCTGCATAACTCTCTCCCTAGATAGCTTCCCACAATAGCTTTTCATTTGGTTCATAAGATCAAACAGTTTAGTGAGATATGAATATAGAGATTCATCTTCTCTCATACGAGTGTACTTAAATTCTCTCCTCAGACCTTGCAATTTCACACTTCATACTTGTTTGTCTCCCCTATATTCTTGTTGAAGAATATCCCATGCTCCCTTTTTCGAAGTTTCTTTGAGAAATTCTGGGAAAAATCTCATCAGCAACAACTCCTTGAATTAGACCTAATGCTTTTGCATCCTTCATGAGCCTTTCCTCCATCGTCAGCTTCTCTATCCTGCTCGTTCCTTCTACTTCTTTTTTCTTTGGTTCCAATCCTTCTTCCTTCTCCGATTCTGGATCATCAAACCGTTTCTCCACAAACTCCCAGAGTCCAAGGGACTTCAAAATGTTTTTCATCCTTATGCTCCAGAACTCATAATTTTCACCATTGAATATTGGTGCCCTTAACTCACTACTTCCAGATCCTGCCATGTTAGACACAGATCAGACAAAAAACTCTAGCTCAGTTTCGAGTAATTTTTTCGAGATTTTCAGATAAGGAAATGCACAGATTCAACGCCCAGATTTCAGACAGAGGAGCCTAGCTCTGAGGCCATGTTAGAGGAGGTTGATTTTAGTGAGTTTGATTCAGTGAGCGACTGAATCACAAAGGTTTCCTATGCACTGAAAATGGAGAAATTAAAAAGAGCTCAAGGAGGAAGGAGAATGTTGCAACTGAATTCATTCATTTCACACCACTTCACAAAAGGAATATTACCATTGTTATGTAGCTAGGAGAGAGGAGTGCTTCTCTATATGGCAGGAAATTGATTATTAACGTCCCAATCCGATGAAGCGTAGCACTGATATTGAAAGTTATTATAAGATTGTTCAAATGGATTGAGTCTATACACTATCTGACGGGTAGATGATATGCTCAATAAAATTCGAAGCGATGTCCTCCGCACTGATCCTCTTCCCTCTGTCGAGAAGACCTTTGCTTATTTTTGTCGAGAGGCTATACAACACGTTGTGATGAATAGTCCTTCTGGGACTGTATATGTATATATTATGTAAATATATGAGCAAAAAGCAACGACATTAAAACTCATGATTGCTTGACAAATAACAGATCCAGGATACATGAAAAAGGGGCAAAGTTTAAAATTTGAAGTCACATAAAGAAAACCAAATGTGTGTTTCTTCTTCTCCATTAAAAGATAGTTGGGAATAAACCAACATTATGAGTTTTGAGTTTTGAGTCCATCCCACAAAAGGATGTAAAGAACAGAAATAACTTAGTTTAACAAAACAGATAGACCTAGTCGTTATGGCACGCTTATCAAGCAGAAACTTGTGGTTCTCGACCCTTCTCTACCTCGGTCGGTTCCATCTTACCTTCCTCAAAGAAGATAGTAGTAACCAAGTACTAGAAACAACACAACTAACACAGCAGCAGGAGCGGCCCATAGCCAATAGGTAGTACTCGACTTTTTCCTCTTCAGGATGTCTTCTGGTAGTGCGTCTGAACCTTTTGCTTGATATCTGTTCCTCAGAATAATATCCTTTTATGCCTTTGCCTTTGCCGGGGTAGAAGCTTCAACCTTTTCAATTACCTTTTCTGGTTCTGCAACCTCAGCAACAGGTTCTATTGGTTCCTCGGAATTGGTCTCAGGTGAAGAAGATGACTTCTTCTTCGCCTTCTTTTCATGCTCCAGAATCAAGTCAAATTCGTAACTCGTGTCAATTTCTAACCCCAACCAGATTAACATAGATGAAGTAATAAAAAGAAATAAATTGAAATGAATAAATGGTTAGCTTGAAACGATGCGCAAGTGCGATAAGATGCGGAGTGAAATGTGTTAGTTCAACTTCTGGATATAGCTGAATATTCAAAGGTTTCATGCCATAGAGTTTAAAGATAATTGAAATGAGTAAACAGATGGCTACTTTCTGTACCCACAAGAGCAAAAAGATAGTTTCATTTGTTTTGTGTTGTTTTGTTAGTTGGAAAGTCTTTAACTGTATCTAGATTCAGATTTTGCATTAATAAGGCCCTGCATTTGGTGTAATTTTCTCAGCATAATTTCAGTTTGCCCATTATTTTCACATTTTTTTCTCAGCCCACTTGGGATTCACTGCTGATCGTCGACAAAGAGGATCTCTTAATAATTGCATAGATAATACAACAAAGAACGCACAATTCTAATTTCAAACAATGTAAAGAAAATGAAAAATATGTACACCGTTGAACGTACAAAAGCGAGCCAAACTTCAAAGCAACGTATGCTTGCTTTTTGGAAGAAAACCTCTGGCTTTTGGGCTACAAAAATGCTACCTCGAGACTCGTTTGGACCTAACACCATCCGTAAGCTACATTAACACGATTTTGCAAACGATTAGTGCATATTATAAAATGATACAATTCTGCAACATGCAATTTTCAGGAATTCATTGAAACATAAAAGGCTCAAAAAGATACAAGCAAAAAATAGAATAACTTGTCACCTTGTGTTCCCAAGAGCTTTCATGTCTTTAAGTATTTACTTTTCCTCGGACAATGGAATGCTCTCATGTTGCATATATGACTGCAACCCTTGCATCTGTTTCCAACAGTATGTAATAGTTGAAATATAAGTGTATTTGCAGAAATAGGTTCTTAATGTTTAATTGGTTTTCTAATTTTCGGTTTTAATCCCAGCCGTTGAATCATTGTCCAAGTGTGCTATTGTGATGTATTTCCTTTAAGTTATGAATTATGACACTTGTAACTATCTATTAAGATAGATTACATGGATGGCTAGGATGAGTTGTTGTATGTAGTAACTGAAGGTGATTATAATATGCCTCCACAAGTCGCCCATCTTGCCGCATTCGAAAGCTTTGCAGGTAAGATCATAAACTTGTGAAATATCAAAATCATTATAATATGCGAGCAACTATATATTTGCCAGCAACAAACATCTTGACAATTTGGGACCAAATTCCATAATTGGTACGGTTGAGTTTGATGCCAATTGACACAGCGGATGTGTCGTGAAGAACAATTTGCATTACTACTTGAGGAATTCGAAGTGGTAGTAGTAGAAGTAGTAGGGGTAAAATCAGACAGGTTGGAATTGGTAGAATCAGTGGTTAGTGGTGATTCCACCATGGAAGGGCGGCAGGTTTTCCTTGAAGGTGTTCTATTTTTTCATTTTTTAAAAAAAGGGAACTGTTTGCACCTAAAATGTGCATCATTTTACTTGTTTGGGCCATTTGGGTAAAATATGGCATTTGGAGGATTAATGTGTAAGAAGGTTAAATTGGAAAGATATTTGGCTGCAAGTGGAGTGGTTTGACATTATAATATTGTTTTTCCCATTTGTTTGGGTGGTGGAGGTGTGTCAGGCTTTTGTTTAATCAAGACAAATGCATGTAAAGTAGATGGAAGACACCATGCAGGCTTTCGGGCAATGATATGTGGTGAAAGAAGCTTTGCTTGTTTCTTTTAATTATTTTATTGCAAGTGGGAAAAAGGCATGTGGTGGAGATGCAAACTTACATATTTTAATATTACATGCAAGCTAGCAGTGGAGTGCATTCAAACAGATTCAAGATTCTCATCAAGAGCTCTCTCAGTTCTTTATATAAAGAAGCAGAAGCACAAGGATTAGGGACACTCAAACAAACAATCAATCAACTCTACTAAAATCAGCTCCTTAGCTTCCTTGAAGACATTTAGCTTTAGTCAAGCATCCTTTACTTTCCTTGTTTATTAGCTCTGCTGCTCGCTAGTAGTATCAATCTCATTCGTAGTTTATGTACAACACCAATCATTTACTTTCCTCAATTATTCACACTTCTAGCAACCTTGCCATTTACTTGTTATTACATTTCTCCATATAAGTAAAGTCCTTATCTTTAAGGCAAACAAAAACCTTGATTTGAGCCACTCTCACTCAATGGCATAATCTCTTGGTTTGAAGTCGAACTCAGGCGCAACCTCAATCATTCAGATCTCGTCTACTAGAGGCATCTAGTAGTGGCACCTTCACATTCACCAGTTTCATGTTTGAGTAAATTCCCGGCATGCCCACGAGGCCCATGGCGAATTTAGGGAGCAAACAGGAACAAGCAAAGCAAAAAACCTAGGATCTCTGATCTAATATTGTGCTAATTTTGGTTTAATTCTTCTGATTGTATTCTATCTAGGCCTGGCAATTCCTGACACGACCCGATACGAAATTAACAGGTGTTCAGGTCGACCCGATAAGCGCTTGTTAAGATAACGGGTTGGGTCAAGTATACACGTGGGTAACACAATATACGATAAACAAAATATTAATTTTATAATTTTATAACCCTAAAAAATACTATAATAGTTAAATATATTAATTTAACAAAAACTATAATAATCATATATATATATATATATATCAAATTAAATATTAAAAAATTGGTGACCATTGGATCGGCTTAAATATACATACCATTCAATTTCTTAAGTGTTATACGTACAAAATAAATAAATTTAAATCTACTTAATAAATATATATGAACTTGATGGGATACGAATTCTACGAAACTAATTTCAACGATCCAACCGTCAAACTTGTTTGTATAATGTCACAGCCCGTCCCGAGATATTAGTTATCAAGGATGTGAAATGACGAAATTATCTTTGACGGGTGCTAAGGTATGTGTGTGACATATTTTGAATAATGCATATTTTCCTAAGTTTTGGAAAATTTAAGATGGATTAAAAGTTATTTGAAATTTGTGTGGTTAGGGAATGAAAGTTTGGACTTGTTTTGGGATGGACCACACACTCACGGGACACCTTCTCTCTCTCTTCCCCGTGCCCTCTCTCTCTCCTCTTCTCGGTTCACTCTCTCTCTCTCCCTTCGAATTGTACGGACAAAGAACAAAACCCTCGAATCATCACGGATCGACGGCAAAAAGATGAGTTTCTTCATCCTTTCAACCTCCTGATTTGATTGGTGTCATTTTTAGAACTTCGAACCCTCGATATCACGTTGAAAACCCGAGGTCTGATTTGAGTACTGTTCATGCATACGTGAATTGTCGTTTTTCAGGGAATTCTAAGCTTACAGTGAGCTTAGTGAGGTCCTAAGGAAGCTCGGAGTGCTTAGTTTGAAGGTTTTGGACGTCGGGATCACTGAGTTCGAAGTTGGCCGGTTTTCTTGGAATTTCTCCGGTGAGATTTCGTAATTTTTAGAGCCTTAAACTAGTACAACGTGATTCTACATGCTTAGGGCTTCATTTTGATATAAAATACATAAGAAATGGTGGAGAAATGACGGAGAACAAGGAGATTGAAAAATCTCCAGTTTTCCGGCGACCGGCAAAACCATTCCGGCGACTGGAGGAAGAAGATGATGAGCGTGGAGCGCGTGGGTCCGTGCCCCTCCCGGCGCGTGGGGGCGCGTGCGGCCTCGAAATTTTTTTCTAAAAATACCTCGATGTCAGTGACGTCGAGTAGGTCACTGTGGTATATTCATATACCCAAATTGAGCATCGTATGAGAAGTTATTACGTATTGTTGGTTATGTGCTTTAAAATAACGTTTTTATAGTTGTTTCGCATATAGGTGATACCTATCCCAAGGACGAGCGGATTCAAGGGCGTCACGGGGGTTACGACCCTTCGACTTATCAGTGAGTGGGCAGTACTTTCTGTATTTACCTATATACTATTGATATTTTTCCCAGAAATAGAATTTAAATGAAAGTTCGTTTTAAAATGCCATGCATGCATATTATGAAATATATGAATTGATAATTGATGCATATATATATGTGAATTGGTGTTGTGGACGCACAGGTGAGTATCAGGTGAGTTTTATGTTATTCATGTGAATTGTGTTGAGAGCTCATAACCTGCACCCCTGGTGTTAGTGCTTATATTATTCACCTGCACCGCACGCTCACCTTGGATCCAAGTAGGTGCTTGTCGTACAGACCATGAGAGGGTTCCGACATGTTAGTCGTACAGATCATTAGAGGTGGTTCCGACTGGTAGGTGACCTTAGATTATGTGCACAGATGATTGATGAGATAAGCACTAGAGCCTATTATTACACCATTCTTGTCGTACATACTACTTCAGGTAGTTCCGACTTATGTGCAGAGTAGTGCCGTATAGGTCACTGTGGTGACTCCGGTTGGTTTGGATATTGAGCTATGGAATTAACCGTACATGACCAACTGCAGGGTCTCCAGTTGATTCATTATGTCACCTGTTATATTGATGCATCCATATTCTGTTATTGACATTTATGGCATGGCATATTTTCTGGTTTTGATAAAGATTGATGATTTGAGATATATGAGGATTTATATGCTATTATGTTATTTTCTGGGAAATTATACAGGTTTTACAGCGAGGGGTTAGAAATGTTTTTGATGAAATGTTTTCGAAAAACTTTGGTTTTACTGACCCACTCAATTTTGTTTTGCGCCTCTCCAGGTTCTAGTTAGCTGTGTTGGTGGCCACGAGGATTTCCACGGCGTTCTGACAGACTACATAAATGTAGGACTCACCTTCGGGTGTTGTAATTTAGTTATGGTCCTACTTGACTGCACCTAGTGTTTATGCTCTGAATTTGTGTGTTTCACACTTAAACTTACTCTAGCATGTTAGTTGGTTTTTATTCCTTCGTAATTCCTTATCTTTTGCTTCCGCATCGCACTTTTGGTTACGTCACGCTCACGTGATGGCCAGCACGCCTTGATTCTAGGATCGGGGTGTGTCATATAACCTTCGAGATAGCATCAGCAAAAAATCGCAAAAAACAAACATTCAAAGATCAAGTAACGGGACAAAACTTTTCGACGGTTATCAACGAAAAATCACAATTTAACGGTTCTTTTAACTCCAATTTTGATGATTTTTTACAGCTACTCCTTGACCCTATATGAATACAATGAATGAACAAGCTCTTCAATTTAAAATACACTAGTGGATACCACAAAATCTTATGTTATACTTAATGAAAGTATGAATAAACTCTTAAGTGTTAGTAAATCTATTGTTTTGATGGAATACGCATTCTACGAAACTAGTTTCAACGATCCAACCGTCAAATATGTTTGTATTAACTTCAAGATTGCATATGCCAAAAAATGCAAAGAAAAAAATATTCAGAGATCAAGTAACGGGACAAAACGTTTTTACGGTTATAAACGAACAATCACGATTTAACGGTTATTTTAACTCTGATTTTGATGATTTTATACAGCTACACTCCTTAACCCTACATAAATACAATGAATCAATTCGATCTTCAATTTAAAATATTTACACTAGTGGATACCACACAATTTTATGTTATACTTAATGAAAGTATAAATAAACTCCAAGTGTTAGTGAATCTATCGTTTTGATGGGATACGCATTCTACAAAACTAATTTCAACGATACAACCATCAAACTTGTTTGTATATACTTCAAGATCGCATACACCAAAAATTGCAAAAACCAAACATTCAGAGATGAAGTAACGGAACAAAACTTTTCGACGGTTATAAACGAAAAATCACGATTTAACAGTTATTTTAACTCCGATTTTGATGATTTTTCACAGCTACACTCCTTGACCCTATACCAATACAATGAATGAATTTTATCTTCAATTTAAAGTATTTACACTGGTGGATACCGCAAAATCTTAGGTTATACTTAAGGAAAGTTTGAATAAACTTTTAAGTGTTAGTGAATCTATTGTTTTGATGGGATACGCATTCTACGAAACTAGTTTCAACGATCCAACCGTCAAACATGTTTGTCTATACTTCAAGATCGTATGCGCAAAACATTGCAGAAAACAAACATTCAGAGATCAAGTAAAGGGACAAAACATTTCGACGGTTATCAACAAAAAATCACGATTTAACGGTTATTTTAACTTCGATTTTGATGATTTTTTACAACTACACTCCTTGACCCTATATGAATATAATGAATGAAGTCGATCTTCAATTTAAAATATTGACACTAGTGGATACCACAAAATCTTATATTGTACTTAATGAAAGTATGAATAAACTCTTAAGTGTTAGTGAATCTATCATTTTGATGGGATACACATTCTACGAAACTAATTTCAACGATCCAACCGTCAAACTTGTTTGTATTTGTTTCAAGATCGCATACGCCAAAAATCGCAAAAAAAAAAACATTCAGAGATCAAGTAACGGGACAAAACTTTTCGACGGTTATCAACAAAAAATCACGATTAACGGTTATTTTAACTCCGATTTTGATGATTTTCTACAACTACACTCCTTGACCCTATATGAATATAATGAATGAAGTCGATTTTCAATTTAAAATATTGACACTAGTGGATACCACAAAATCTTATGTTATACTTAATGAAAGTATGAATAAACTCTTAAGCGTTAGTGAATCTATCGTTTTGATGGGATACACATTCTACGAAACTAATTTCAACGATCCAACCGTCAAAATTGTTTGTATTTGCGTCAAGATCGCATACGCCAAAAATCGCAAAAAACAAACATTCAAGGATCAAGTAACGGGACAAAACTTTTCGACGGTTATCAATGAAAAATTACGATTTATAGGGTTATTTTAACTCCGATTTTGATGATTTTTTACAGCTACACTCCTTGACCTTATACGAATATAATGAATGAACTCGATCTTCAATTTAAAATATTTAAACTAGTGGATACCATAAACTCTTATGTTATACTTAATAAAAGTATGAATAAAGTCTTAAGTGTTAGTGAATCTATTGTTTTGATGGGATACGCATTCTACGAAACTAGTTTCAATGATCCAACCGTCAAACCTGTTTGTCTATACTTCAAGATTGCAAGCGCCCAAAAATCGCAAAAAAACAAACATTTAGAGATCAAGTAAAGGGACAAAAGTTTTCGACGATTATCAACGAAAAATCACGATTTAACGGTTATTTTAAATCCGATTTTGATGATTTTTTACAGCTACACTTCTTGACCCTATACGAATACAATGAATGAACTCGATATTCAATTTAAAATATTTAAACAAGTGGATACCATAAAATCTTATGTTATACTTAATAAAAGTTTGAATTAACTCTTAAGTGTTAGTGAATCTATTGTTTTGATGGGATACGCATTCTACGAAACTAGTTTCAATGATCCAACCGTCAAACATGTTTGTCTATACTTCAAGATCGCATGCGCCAAAAATTGCAAAAAACAAACATTCAAACATCAAGTAACGGGACAAAACTTTTTTACGGTTATCAACGAAAAATCACAATTTAACGGTTATTTTAACACCGATTTTGATGATTTTTTACAGCTACACTCCTTGACCCTATATGAATACAATGAATGAATTCGATCTTTAATTTAAAATATTTACACTACTGGATACCACAAAATGTTATGTTATACTTAATGAAAGTATGAATAAACTCTTAAGTGTTAGTGAATCTATCGTTTTGATGGGATACACATTCTTCCAAACTAATTACAACGATCCAACCATCAAACTTGTTTGTATATGCTTCAAGATTGCATATGCCAAAAATTGAAAAAAAAAATATTCAGAGATCAAGTAACGGGACAAAAGTTTTCGACGGTTATCAACGAAAAGTCACGATTTAACGGTTATTTTAACTCCGATTTTGATGATTGTTTACAGCTACACTCCTTGACCCTATATGAATACAATGAATGAATTCAATATTCAATTTAAAATATTTACACTTGTGGGTACCGCAAAATCTTATGTTATACTTAATGAAAGTAAGAATTAATTCTTAAGTGCTAGTGAATCTATCGTTTTGATGAGATATGCATTCTACGAAACGAATTTCAACGATCCAACTATCAAACTTGTTTGTATATGCTTGAAGATCGCATACGCCAAAAATCGCAAAAAAACAAACATTCAGAGATCAAGTAAAGAGACAAAACTTTTTGATGGTTATCACTCGATCTTCAATTTAAAATATTTAAACTAGAAGATACCACAAAATCTTATGTTATACTTAATAAAAGTATGAATAAACTCTTAAGTGTTAGTGAATCTATTGTTTTGATGGGATACGCATTCTACGAAACTAGTTTCAACGATCCAACCGTCAAACTTATTTGTATATGCTTGAAGATCGCATACACAAAAAATCTCAAAAAAAAAAACATTCAGAGATCAAGTGACGAGACAAAACTTTTTGACAGTTATCAACGAAAAATCACGATTTAATGGTTATTTTAACTCCGATTTTGATGATTTTTTACAGCTACACTCCTTGACCCTATACGAATACAATGAATGAACTTGATCTTCAATTTAAAATATTTAAACTAGTGGATACAACAAAATCTTTTGTTATACCTAATAAAAGTATGAATAAACTCTTAAATATTAGTGAATCTATTGTTTTGATGGGATACACATTCTACGAAACTAATTTCAACGATCCAACCGTCAAACTTATTTGTATATGCTTGAAGATCGCATACGCGAAAAATCGCAACAAAAAAACATTCAGAGATCAAGTAATGGGACAAAACTTTTCGACGGTTATCAACAAAAAATCACGCTTTAACGGTTATTTTAACTCCAATTTTGATGATTTTTTACAGCTACACTCCTTGACCCTATACGAATACAATGAATGAACTCGAGCTTCAATTTAAAATATTTAAACTAGTGGATACCATAAAATCTTATGTTATACTTAATAAAAGTTTGAATAAACTCTTAAGTGTTAGTAAATCCATTGTTTTGATGGGATACGCATTCTACGAAACTAGTTTCAACGATCCAACCGTCAAACATGTTTGTCTATACTTCAAGATCGCATGCGCCAAAAATTGCAAAAAAAAAAAAACAATCAAAGATCAAGTAACGGTACAAAACTTTTCGACGGTTATCAACGAAAAATCACGATTTAATGGTTATTTTAACTCCGATTTTGATGATTTTTTTTTACAGCTGCACTCCTGGACCCTATATGAATACAATGAATGAATTTGATCTTCAATTTAAAATATTTACACTAGTGGATACCACAAAATCTTATGTTATACTAAATGAAAGTATGAATAAACTCTTAAGTGTTAGTGAATCTATCGTTTTGATGGGATACTCATTCTTCCAAGCTAATTACAACAATCCAACCGTCAAACTTGTTTGTATATGCTTCAAGATTGCATATGCCAAAAATTGCAAAAAACAAATATTCAGAGATCAAGTAATGGGACAAAAGTTTTCGACGGTTATCAACGAAAAGTCACGATTTAACGGTTATTTTAACTCCGATTTTGATGATTGTTTACAGCTACACTCTTTAACCCTATATGACTACAATGAATGAATTCAATCTTCAATTTAAAATATTTACACTGGTGGGTACCGCAAAATCTTATGTTATACTTAATGAAAGTAAGAATTAACTCTTAAGTGCTAGTGGATCTATCGTTTTGATGGGATATGCATTCTACGAAACGAATTTCAACGATCCAACTGTCAAACTTATTTGTATATGCTTGAAGATCGCATACGCCAAAAATCACAAAAAACAAACATTCAGAGATCAAGTAAAGGGACAAAACTTTTTGATGGTTATCAGCGAAAAATCAAGATTTAACGGTTATTTTAACTCTGATTTTGATGATTTTTTTTATAGTTGCACTCCTTGACCCTATATGAATACAATGAATGAACTCGATCTTCAATTTAAAATATTTAAACTAGTGGATACCACAAAATCTTATGTTATACTTAATAAAAGTATGAATAAACTCTTAAGTCTTAGTGAATCTATTGTTTTGATGGGATACGCATTCTACGAAACTAGTTTCAACTATCCAACCGTCAAAGTTATTTGTATATGCTTGAAGATTGCATACACAAAAAATCTCATAAAAAAACATTTAGAGATCAAGTGACGAGACAAAACTTTTTGACAGTTATCAACGTAAAATCACGATTTAATGGTTATTTTAACTCCGATTTTGATGATTTTTTACAGCTATACTCCTTGACCCTATACGAATACAATGAATGAACTCGATCTCAATTTAAAATATTTAAACTAGTGGATACCACAAAATCTTATGTTATACTTAATAAAAGTATGAATAAACTCTTAAGTATTAGTGAATATATTGTTTTGATGGGATACGCATTCTACGAAACTAATTTCAACGATCCAACCGTCAAACTTATTTGTATATGCTTGAAGATCGCATAAGCGAAAAATCGCAAAAAAAAAAACATTCAGATATCAAGTAACGGGACAAAACTTTTCGACGGTTATCAACAAAAAATGCTTTAACGGTTATTTTAACTCCAATTTTGCTGATTTTTTACAGCTACACTCCTTGACCCTATACGAATATAATGAATGAACTCGATCTTCAATTTAAAATATTTAAACTAGTGGATACCATAAAATCTTATGTTATACTTAATAAAAGTTTGAATAAACTGTTAAGTGTTAGTAAATTTATTGTTTTGATGGGATACGCATTCTACGAAACTAGTTTCAACGATCCAACCGTCAAACATGTTTGTCTATACTTCAAGATCGCATGTGCCAAAAATTGCAAAAAAAAAAAAAAATCAAAGATCAAGTAACGGGACAAAACTTTTCGACGGTTATCAACGAAAAATCACGATTTAACGGTTATTTTAACTCCGATTTTGATGATTTTTTTTACAGCTGCACCCCTGGACCCTATATGAATACAATGAATGAATTCGATCTTCAATTTAAAATATTTACACTAGTGGATACCACAAAATCTTATGTTATACTTAATGAAAGTATGAATAAACTCTTAAGTGTTAGTGAATCTATCGTTTTGATGGGATACACATTCTACCAAACTAATTTCAACGATCCAACCGTCAAACTTGTTTGTATATGCTTCAAGATCGCATTCACCAAAAATCACAAAAAACAAACATTCAGAGATCAAGTAGCAGGACAAAACGTTTCAATGGTTATCAACGAAAAATCACGATTTAAAAGTTATTTTAACTTCGATTTTGATGATTTTTTACAGCTACACTCCTTGACCCTATACGAATACAATTAATGAACTCGATCTTGAATTTAAAATATTTACACTAGTGGATACCACAAAATCTTATGTCATGATGATTGATGAAAATTGGGGATTTTGTCAAAGGAATAACATGCAAGCTTTGAGTTCCATTGGTAAGGTTTAAACTTTCGAGAAAAGCTTCACAACCTTGAAAACAAAAACTCTTTCATTTTGCATATCCTTGCACATTTAATATTTTGTAATAGACTAGTAGTGTATGGATGTTTGTTTATTATGCTCTTATTTTCGAATGTAGATGTAGTACTTAAACGATAAATGTGTTTTAATGTTTTGAAGTAATATTTATGTGGCAATGTGTGGTATGTGCAAATTTAAGGAAAAAAGAATTATTTTTCTTTACGGGTCATAACAGGTCGGGTCACTTTAAGGACCCTTTAAGATAACGGGTGTGATACGACACGACCCGTTAAGATAACAAGTGTTATACGAAAATGACACGAACACGACAAACACGACCCATTTGCCAGGCCTACTTCTATCACAAAGGAGCATATATGTATAATACAGCTGCGACTTACAAGGCAAGAATAAGTAATAAGACCTACCCTAATTACAAAGAATCAAATGGGTAACAAATCCAGCTTATTACACATATAGTCAATTCAATCACTAGAGAAAAACTTGCGTGGGCTCAACTTGTCACTAAATTGAATGGCACTACAAACCATTCAAAATTTGCCATGTGGTAAGCTTGAGTGAAATTTTTTACCATGTATTTATCTTTAAATCATTATAAATAATTTTCTTCCTAATTAATATACACCGTTAAGTTCATCTAATGACCCATGATTTTTCCTCTTTTCTTCCCACTCTTTTTTCCTTATCAGATTTTCCCTTCTTTCCCGACCAGGTTTCTTGTTTTTCTTCCCAATAAATCTGTAGAAAAATATTAAGAATAATCAATATTTGACTTGACCCAGTAATGGTTCCGACCTTCCCAGCAACTCTCAGTCTTAACAATGTACCAAATTTTCTCCACCACTTAAATCGCCATTCGTTCATGGAAAATTTGAGGGCAAGATGTGACTGATGGATTAATGGATTGGGCATTTGCAATGACGTCTATGTTGGTTCATGACAGAGAACCCAGAAGCTAACAAACTTTCATCCAAATGTTACACGGCTTTTTTTCAAAAATGAACTCTGAGTTGGACTTTTTTGTTTTCATTTCATGTGGCTTCATTTTTTTCTCCAGATTCTTATGAAGAAAGGAAAGACAAAGTGGTGAAGAACGGTAGAGACAATTAGGGAAGAAAACAATAGAGGGAGGAGAAAAATGAACCATTAGATGAATCTCGTGTATATTAATTAGTAGAAAATTTAATTATGAGATTTATAAATATAAGAAAAAAGATAAAATATTACATTTAAAACTTACCATATGACGAGTTTTAAGTGAATTATAATGCTACTCAGCAAAATCCAGTGGCAAGCTAAGCCCTATACAAGTTTTTCTCCAATCATCCAACTCACGCCAACAAAAACTTATTGAACAAAACATGATGAGAAACATTCTTGGCGATGCGAAAACATTTATTTTAGTACACTTGACAAACATTGTACATAACATGAACTTTCTAAACTTTATATGCTCTGCGACATCGTCTCTGACTTCATGCATATGCTGTGCTTGTTATCTGATCCATTTTTATTTTTCACATTTCTGCATTTGGCAAAATCATTAACCTGAATTCTACGATCTATATAATCGCACCAAGAAAGCTAGTTCCCTTTTCTCTTGGACCACTTATGGCTTTTAGGTTCATAGATCGTCAATAAAGTTGAAAAGGCATGACGAAACACATGCTTTGCAACACTGACATAATGAGGGATACCTCCCCCACAATAGTACAAAAACACACTTGCGCGATGGAAAATTGCGCGACGAAGCATATTACGTCGCTAAAAAACTTTTTGCGCGATGTTGACAAAGAAGTGTCACACAATGACGTTTTGCACGACGGGCCATTAGGGGACGAAACTTTTTATCGTGCAAAATGTTTTAGCGCGCCTAAGGTACACATTCGTCACACAATGTTTGGAAAAAAGACGGTAAAGTCCTGGTTCATCGCCGGTCTTCAGATCCTAACTGAGACCCTGGATCAGACGCTCGATCATCGTCATGGCAAGGTTGTTCGGGGGATGGTGAAGGCGCGGGTTCGTGAGTCGGGTGCCTCCTCTTCCAAATCGACCACGGGATAGGTCGTCGCCTTGACGGAGGGAGTGGCAACCCTGAAAGATAAGATCGCGGCCCGGGAAGCCCAAATTGGGGTCCAGATTGCAGTCCAGGATGAGAAGATGAGAATGATCTTACGGGCCCTCGAGCTGTCCGGCCTCCAAATCCTGATGCCAGCACCTGATCCTACTCCACCTTCGACTTCCCAGCCGCTTCGCCCAGCCGATACCCAGTAGCATGATGCATCAAACCCCGACAACTATTTATTGTATTTTTTTTTTATTTGGACAACTTATACGTACATTTTCATATATTTTATAATTAAATACTTTTTCTTAGTTTATTAATTATTGTTTATAATTTAATTAAAATATTTATAAAAATTAAATAACAAAATATATTGTCAAAAAATAAAATAAAATAACAATAACTTTGCACGACGACGGTGTAAAATACGTCACGCAAAAGGGCTTTGCGTGACGACAATAACCTGCGTCGTGCAACTATCTTTGCGCGACAATGAGAGTAAGCTACATTGCGCAAAAAATTTTGCGCGATGCAGATTATTGTCGTCACGCAAAGTTATTTTGTGAGACGTATCTTACGCCGTCGTCGCACAAACCGTTCTTTCATGACCTTTGCACGACGGACTCCGTGCGACGAAGGTTTCATCAAGGTAATTCTCAGGTGACGTTTTTTGTCTTTGCGCAACGAACTGTGCTTCGTCGCGCAAACTATTATTTGTAGTAGTGCCACAGTGGTAAAACATTGACTTGTTGTGCTAACCTAGCAATTCTTTCTTATTTGTAGGGCTATATATGGTACGTAGTTAGGGTTATGTGGTAAGGAATGTTAGATCATGGAATAGATGGATAAGAAATCATCGATCCCCCTATGAGACTAGAAAAGGTTTGGAGTTTGGACCACTGCCTGGAAGAAAGCTAGGGACCATGCATAATTTCTGACTTGTGCTTATACGTACATAAGCCGCTTTTGAAAAAGGTGAACCTTCTTCCACGGTGTTGGACAATCAAAGGGAAAGCCAACTGCTCTTGTCAAGGGCATCATGCATGAACGTTTGTTAAGGACACATGCATGGTAATAATTTGCCTATAAACAAGTAATATCGTCTAGCAAACTTCATTTTTGTCTATTCTAAATCCCTAATCATGTATATATATATGTCATATGTATAATATATACGTTGCTAAATATCTGACATGCGTGTTATTTTGCAAAACTATCAATCTCTCATCATATAGAATTAACTTAACGAGGCGTCCAACAGCATATATATTTTGAAAAAAAACATTTTTATTTATAATATCATATAGTAAAGTAGGTATAGGTTTCAATTTTTCTTATATAACACAATAATTAAGAGAAAAGATAAACACACACCTTTTTTTTCTCTTACATACAGATGTTTAGTTATGGGGAAATTTGGAAAAGTAACCATATTTTAGACCCCATATAGAATTATAGCCATCATTTTAGTTTTATGATAATTCTAACCAAAACTTAATGTAAAAGTACTAATATACCCTTAATGACAAAAAATTCCCCATTGCTCTTAACCATGAAAAAACAACAATTAGTTGAGATCTTGAAGCATAAAAGAGGTAGCCTCTTGAATAGTACCGAGTACCCCTACTCTCGAACCCCTCCATTTCTTACACTCTTGTTTTATTTTATTTTATTTTATTTTTTATCAATATATATAGATATAGTAGATATAGATATTCAAGTGTAATCAAGGAACGTGAAAATTGAAGATAACCTAGTAAACTAAACATATAAATTAATAAAAAACTGAATCTTCGAAGCAAAATTTGAATCTAAAAATAGAGGAGCAAAAACCCTTTTAAGCTAAATCTGTGTGAGGTTTTTCTGCTAAACTAGTGATTGAAAATATAAAAGCCAATAATGTAATCAATTCCAAAGAAAAACATTCACATCATGCGTTGGAATGGAGTCTAATTGGATTCTTGCAAGTTTGGCGATTGTGGCCTATCCCACCACAACGACTGCACTTTTTCACTATCCTTTCCTCCCCTTGAGATAGGATTCTGTTTGTCCTGCGTCTTCCAGATACAACTTGTCTAATTGGAGGTAACACAACTTTTCTGCACCTCTTCCAGCACACTTCATTCACCATTCTTTCCAACCAGCCAAATGGGCTTCGCATACGTTAGCACAACTGCATTGGTTGTGTAGAATTTGGAGCACATATTGTACATTAATGTGTTGCGAATTCGACATGCAGCAGTTGCATGGACACATGGAAGTTGGTTGAGATCAAACCGTCTACATGTGCATGTCTTGGCATTTAGGTCAACTATATGATATAAGTCTGTCTCATGTACTTGCAATCAAGGTATTAAATATCGGTAATATCGGAAATATCGGTAGTCCGAAAACACGGAAATATCGATGGAAATATAGGGATAATATCGATATCGATAAAAATTATATGGAAACCACGGAAATTGTAAGAAAAACTTGGAAATTTTTATTGAAACTTTGCAGGATGTTTATTTAGTCAATTATCTATTAGTTTATCACAAAAAATTGGAAGGAAATGCATTGCATGATGGATTTAACTGATTTAAGTTGATTATATAGCGAGCTGGCAAACATTGTGAGTGTAGAAAATATGTAGTAATTAATGAAAGAAGTTTAAACACACCATAATCATTTATATATAATGAATTAGTACAATATTTTACACTTTATACTTGCATGGTAAGATACATTAGTGACTTAGTACCACATAGAGTTCCTATGAGGTTCAAAATTATATATTGACGTAAAATACTATGTCAAGAAAGTTGCCTTACAAGTTAGATGGCTTTATCTTTATGTCTCATTCTACCAATTTTTCATAAAGTGTATATTATCGGCATTTTCTTCCATGCTAATACCACATATCAATTGTTTATTAAATAAATTTCAAATACGTGAGAAACATTTATTAGAGGGCAACACACTTTTTCTATTGAAGAAAAATTGGAAAGAACAAGTGCAGAAAGGGACAAATTTCTAAAAAGCGTTGTACTGTAACCGCAGTAAGTATTATTACGGCTTCATCTTTTCACCTTTGCCTCTGCTTTTTATCTTTCACTATCCACAAAATTCCCCATTACCATAACCAACGCCCAGGTCCCAGCCAAGCAAGAGGAGAGAAAAACAACTCTCTGGTTGTGGAGATTGGGATTTGAGAGAGGATTTGGAGGGAGAGAGAAGGATGGAGGAAGATGTTTCCGGGACTGATGCACGAAGGAGGAGGCATGGTTGGTGGTGGGGAAGATATGCAAATGCAAGGTCACAGTCACAGGGGAGGTGGAGATCCTTGCCTCGTTTTAACTTTCGATCCCAAACCCCGTCTTCGTTGGACGGCTGACGTTCACGAACGATTTGTCGATGCCGTCACTCAGCTCGGCGGTTCCTCCAGTCAGACTTCCTTTTCCCCCTTGTCTTTTAACTCCATCGAGCTCCGACCACGACATGCCTTGAAAATGGTATAGATCTCTTCCTCTTCCCTTGGGCTTCATTTTCATACCTAGATCGGAGTCTAGGGGGCTGTTTTACAGTCGGCCGGAGCTGTAGAAGCTCCGGCGTTCGTCTCCGACTTGCACAGTTCCGAAATTTTGCGATAATATCGCAATATTTTGACGAAAACCCTTTGGATACCTATTAAAATATCCATTGCGCGAAAAACCGATAATATCGGCGATATTTCGCCGATATTATCGGCATTTTCTTCCATGCTTGCAATGCATAGTGATTAATGGAAGATACCTACATAGTGATTAATGGAAGAAACACCAAAACCAAGAATATGTCTAACTCAAAACTCACATCTATTGAAGTTTCACTAATTTGGGCATTGTCTTGAAGAACTTGACTTGGTTGTTCATCACCCAAAATGTCATCATTCTCTTGAATTGCCATTGTTGGTGATGGGGAACTGCATGCAATTGGGTGTTCATCTTCAGGTTCATGTAGAGGATATGTTGTGACATATAACGAAATCTTGTCGGTTTTGCAGAAAGACTTTCACATACCCAACTAGTCACATTGTCATTTTCTACATTCTTCATCATATTTTGCATCCCTAAGTTGCTCATGCATTGATAATATACTGGGATTCTAAATTCACTCGGACCAACACGTAGACGTTTATATATACCATGTATAAGATCTTGATGAGTAACTTTGGTTGACACTACCATTGCTTTCGCTTGACCATCTGTGTATTAGCTATCAACCCTCCTCCATCCGTAGTGGACCACGGTCACAAATTGAGTCATATTCTAAAGGAAAAAAATTTAATTAACGCGTCTAACTAACCTGCAAATATATTAAAATTAGGAAAATGTTTTAGAGAAAAAGTTAATTAGCACATATAACTAACCTGCTTATGCAAAATGCCAAAGAAACATTGATATGGTTGCTCTTCTGGTTTAAGGTGAGAAACCAGAAGGTTGTGAGAGAGTTTAAAGAAAGTTTTGTTTTTGTTGTGAGAAACCCTAATATTAAGGGTATATTAGTACTTTTACATCAAGTTTTGGTTAGAATTATCATAAAACTAAAATGGTGGCTATAAGTCTATATAGGATCGAAAATATGGTTACTTTTCTAAATTTCTCTTAGTTATGTCCGTTGTTTTCGACGTTGATAGCCAGAAATAAAGCTGGGAAAGAAGTACTACTTTAAGGCAGTTGTTCAGGCAATACCTTATACCTGACTGTTCTGGTTGCCCAAATGCGCTGTAATGAGCACCAAAGTAGATAGTGGTCTGGATTTAGTCAAGCTTTACTAGCGAAGCAATGTTGGAGAATTCTTTGTAATCCTAATTTATCGGCCAGTCAAGCATATTATGGAAGATATAATTCACATCAAACTTTTTTGATAGTATTGGTGGGACGTTCCTGTTTCCTAGTTTGGCGTTCCCCTTTATGGGGTCATGAATTACTTATTCAAGGACTTCAATGGAAGGCAGGTGATGGTTAGTCCATACAAATATATTATGATCCTTGGTTACCATTATCCTCAAACTTTCAAGTTTCTTGTCATCTAATTCCTACCGAATGTTGCTTGTGTTCATGAGCTTATCCGTACAGATGGTTGTTAGGATTTTGATCATATTGCACATGTTTTTTTTTAAGTTCAGGAGCTGTTTATGTTTATTTCAATTTCTTTACCTAGTTTACAAATTTATTATAATTAATATTGCACTTTCAGAGCAAGGATGTCTATATCATAAATGCGGAGCCAGAAATAATCCAAAAAAAATTGGAGCTAACACGTGAAAATTTATCCAAAGAGACAAGAATGTGCTCATTAGGCGAGGTCCACATTTGTTCCACGCGTAGTTCTACGCTTGACAAGACCTGAGTTGCTGACTACAACTTCTCTAAGCTCCTCTGCTCATGGCAAGGAGAAAAGTCAAATGAATGATAAGATTAATAACTAATGCCTTTCTTTATGCTTTCCTTATTGAAGACCAACTTAATCAAGCAAGGAATCACAATCAAATCCAATCAATGATACGACGAGATAATCCCAAGATATTGTTTAATTAATAACCTTTGGGATAATTTTCTCCTCCATCCAACGGATGACAGACCTTGGCCAACCGGAGGACGACACATGACATGCATAACCCTACACATGTGGCTGGCCCTTTACTCTATAAATACCATTTTACACCAAATTCTGGTAAGCGTTTGCTATGTAATTAAGCTCTATACTTTCTCTCTTTTAAGAGAACCTAACTTAGGCATCGGAGATCCATTGGCCAAACCATCTCCCCCTTTCCAACTCCTTGGGTGCGTGGCTTTGGTCTTTGATCAAAGGTATTTAATTGTTTTATAGGTACAATTTCGTCATGACTGAAGACGGCAGATCTATGCTACCACAAATTGGTGCTTTCATTAAGAGCTTGATTTAATTCTCAAAGAAGTTCTAGCAATTCCTTTCGGAATTTTCCCTTTCTAATTTTTTCTAGCACTTCCAATCTCTGAATTTTTTAATTCCTTAATTTGTGTGCCTTAGAGAAAGGAAAACATGGTTGAAAATTCTGAAACCACAACGAAAAGGGTCCTCCGTATGCATAGGACATGGACCAAAGATTGAAGTAAACGGGGAGGCCTTGACCGTAGCCTTGCTTCTAACGGCAGACCTCGGAGCAAAGGCAGATGCCATCACCCATTGCCGCTACCACTGCAATAACCTTTCAAATTGAAGGTCAGCAAGCAAAAGCTGTAACAGCAGTCCAAGGAACAAGGCCACATGTTGGGCTCTCCATGCATTAAGCTTCTTAGGCAACCAAACAATCGCATCAGGCTGAGGAAGCCGAGGCTCAAGTGTTGGAACATATTGGCTCTCCGATGGTCAAGTTAGAAACCAAGTTTTAGACTCAAGTAGTCGGCAAGAGAATTAGAGTACAAAGATTGCGTTACGAGAGATGAACCCTAGATAGGTATATTTATACAGTTTGGGAGATACACCATTTTAGGATAGAATCCTTGTTCTAAGCTGAGTGAATCTTAGAGGATATTTATAAGTAGATATTGTACCATCTTAGGAGTTATGATTACTTGCAAGGCACGCCAATTCTTAGATTGTAAGAATTCCAAGACTTATGAATAATCTAATTGATTATGTATCCGAATCAGGTCTCATGTCTTGTAGAACAAGCATGGTCATTCTAGCGAAGTCACTCAGACTTTGCATGTTTCCCCAGAAAAGGGTGCTGGTGGCATCGTTGCTCCGTCTGATCTAACTTCGTTCAGAGCTGTTGAGTCCATGACCGAACTTCGGAGGTAACTGTATTCCGATCAGCCTTACTCCAGCCCTGGAAAATCATGGTCCACTCTTACCCCCTAACTATGTATTTGAAAGGTAACCTATTCCCCTTAAGGATGGATAGTTATCCAAATACCATGGTTTTTGGAGTAAGCTAGAGTACGTACAGTTAGTCTTCCTTTGTGTGGTGATCCGGTTCTCCGCAGAGTAGTAAAGACACTTCAGATTCAGACTTGTGGTCTTAAGTGTCGTGCCATAAAGATTGTAATGATTATGCGTAGGCATATTTTGCAAGAGGCGACCATTCATTTCTCCAAGTAACTTTGATCTTTGTATCCACCAATCTTGAGGCAAAGACCTTTGTATTCAACATTAAGATTGCTTGATGATTTGTCTTTAAATAGCCCCTTCACGATTGTGACTCTTCATATTTTCTTATTTCTTCCATTCAGTTTACATCATGGAGCCTCATCGTTTGCTTCATGATCCTATCTTTAAACCTAGTTCCCTCTTTGAATCTCCTATACCTAAAATCCCTAAACCAGAAACTCGCTTCCATCATATCAATCTTTGGCAAGCAAGGCTAAACAAGCATGAATTAAGTTGTAATCCCATAATAATCTCCCTTGTTTCTTGCGGTTTGTTCCATAACATTCATCCTCATGAGTCATCCTCCTCGCTATTTTTTGCGCACGGGTACAGTCTCAACAAAGTATTGAGATTCTTCAGAGGGTTCTCCATTGAAGCCTTCTTTGTCTTCATTTGGAGTGGACACCGGTAATGACTGAACTTCATTTAGAGTTGATGACCTTGGCCAGGCTTACTTCGTAGTCTTCATAGAAAAACAGTTGTACACTTTCGTGCCCTTTTTTATGGGACTTTGACAATAAACATGTGTTTGCATGAATCCTATCTTTTTCTTATTCTTCGTTTCCTTATTCACAGAATAAAATCTTTATCTCATAAATCTTTCCAAAGTAAACGAATTTTAGAGAAAATGAGTAGCGAAATACGAGTAAGTTTTTGGCTTCTGGGTCAGGGCACCATGTGTCTGTGCCCGTAGCTCTCCAATCATAACCGCACTTATTACGGCCTGAGTCTCTCACTGCTAACCGAACAATACGGGATGGCCTAAGGGAGCCTTCTTTGACAGCCTTACTTTGAAATTTTAGACTTGCAATCAGGCAAAGTTTTCAAAGTTTGTGCTTTATCCAAAAGAGTGAGGAGTTCCCTGCATCACAAAAAAAGAAGAGAGAAACAAGCATTGAACATAAGAAATAAACTTCAAAATTTCTTTGTTGATAAAGGGAATATGATTGTTTGACAAAGGGGTGTGATTGAATCTGAGAAGGAATTACCTACATATCTTCAGGAAGGAGAATCAAATCGTTGGTGTAGTTCTAAGAAAAAATGATATAATGTAAGGATTACATCAGGGATCACTTTTGACGACAAGTCTATGGTGGGGCGTTGGGATATGAGTTCTCCATGGACTTGTCTTAGCGCAGATGGCGGCATTGCCATTGAACTCGGAATGGACGGCCGATGATAGGATTTTTACCACTTGCATAAATAGTATAAACGGCTCAAACAAGATTGTTCTCCACAGGGATTATTAAAACAATTTATGTAAAATCAAATCTTAATTAATTATTTGAAACAAAGTTTGGAAAATATTGATTTTGAAAATGAATTTAAACAAAAGAAGAATTTTAAGAATTTTGAGAAAACAATACTAAAAAGACACTAGGGTTCTGCCGCCACCTTAACAATCATACGTAGTTCTCCCAATCACTTATGAATTACCCATGCATATTTTGAAGGTTAGGTTTTCCTAAAGTATGCTCTACTTGGACCTCCAACCTAGAACTTATATCAAACATACAACCTGTCCGAATGTTCCTATCAAATGTGAACATGAAAGACTCGTTAAACTTTATGGAAACCCTTTGAAAAACCATGCAACCCTTAAGACGTGGTGTTCGTCCTAAGTGAACTTACAATTATTAACCACAAGAATCCATCATCAATTTCAGGGGAACCTTCCGACCAAAATTGTATCAAATTACTTTTCTAAATATCCTAATGGTCGGGAATCACTAAGACACATAAATAGTTTAAATATGGTGAGATTGTTTAAACACAGTGATTAATAATTCAAAACATGCATGCATAATATCATAAGTGAATAGAAAAGAAACTGCATATTCTTGCAAAAATTTGTGGCTTTACCCTAGTAAAACAAATTAGTTACGAATAATCATAAAACAAATATAATTAAGAACATGGATAGAAACACCTTGAAAGAAGAGTACAAATCGTCAAAGCCTGACAAAGTTCTTCGAATTGATCCTCTCTAATCTAATAGCCAAATAGCCTTATTTATACTACTACAAGATAAAGTCCTACCTAGAAAAGCTCTTAGAATAAAACCAGGAAACATAATAAAATAATAAACTAACAAAGAAAAGGTTTCCTTTCCTATTTAAAGTCTAATTGGGACATCTTAGAAAAACAGACTTTTGACCAACCAAATCAACTCCAATTTGGTCCCAAAGGTCTCTTTTGAAAGCTTAAGACGTCCCCAACAAATCCTCAAAAGGAATCCTCCTCAAAATATGCCAAAGATGTCGATATGGGAAAGTTGCGCGCTAGGCATTCTTTTCTTAGCCATAGTCAAACGGCTTGGTAGAAAAATTTGAAATTTTGATACAATCAACGTGAAAGACTCATGAACATCCTCCAATTGGAACCACTCTAAAATTCATCCATTTGGTTACTTTATGCTCAAGATGAAGTCGCATGTCCTACATTGACCATACATAACAAAGTATCAAAATTCTACCAAAATAACCAATAAATTATAACTAGGAATAGGGTAAAATTTATAGTTTAATATCGACTCATTAGCCTACATATCCCGAGAAGTGAATCAAACCGCGTGTAGTTTGGGTGGTGCGTCTAAGGGTAGCATCGCTTAAGCTTAGCGATGTTCCATTTTTTGTGATCAAGGTCCCATCCATTCATTCTAGATAGTAGGTTCCTTTGCCTCATACTCCGACAATCTTATATAATTCTTCCCAATTTGCCCCGAGCTTGCCTTCTCCTAGAATTTTTGTATTTTTGAAGACTTCTTTTAGGACCAGATCCCTAACTTGTTGACTTCTGAGTTTGACACCTTTGTTGTAGTATGATCACACTTGAGGATTCCCACATTTTCTAAAGTGGTCCGTTCTTTGGCATGTAAATTTGGCATAGTGGTGACTTATATGGGAATGACGGCTTCTGTCTCGAAAGCCATGGAGAACAGTGTTTCTCCTGTAGCTTTCCGAAATGTTGTTCGATACACCCACAAGACTCTAGGCAACTTTTATGGCCACTTACTTTTCTTTTCAAGTCTTTTCTTCAAACATTGCAAGATGGCCTTGTTTGAGGCTTCCACCTGCCCATTGCTGTGTGGGTATCTTAGAGTGAAATTGAGATGATGGATCCTAGGTTTTTTTGTACCAGTCTGTGACTTCGGAAATGATGAACTACAACCCGTTGTCCGTGAGTAAAGTGTGTGGGATTTCGAATCAGTAGATGATGTGCTTGTAGACAACGAACTTGATAGCAACGCCCGTGATTCATGTCAAAGTTTCTGCCTCTATCCATTTTGAGAAATAATATATTGCTACTATTAAGTCTTCTCTAGTTCCTTGAGCATTCTTAAAGGGTCCAACCAAATCGATGCCCCATTGCGTGATAGGCCACGACCTATTAAAGTATTAAGTTATTCTGCATGTTGATGGTTTATAGGTTCGTACCTTTGACACTTGTTGCAACTTTGCGCCCAACTAGTAGCATTTTGTCACATGGTGGGCCCATAGTATCTTGCAGTTAATACCTTCTGTGCCAACAATCTTCCTCTGGTATGGTTGCCACATACTCCAGAATTTATGTCATTCAAGATCTGCAAGCCTACCTTCGAAATGACACACAAAGAATGAGGTCCAAAATAAGAGCATCGGTAAAGTTTTATGTGGATGACTGTGTATCTTGAAGCCTTTTGGACCAATTTCTTGGCCAAGTAATGGTTCTCTGGTAACCTTTCATCGTGTATATAGTCGACGATTTCGTCCATCCAGTTATTTCGTGCATCAATAACGGCAACTACCTTTGGCTCTTGTTCGTTGACACTTAGAATAGTAAGGTACTCGAAGAGGATCGTTCGTTGAAGAGAATAGTCAATGGTCAAGCCTATACTCACCAGTCTATTAGCATGACAATTTTCTCCTCTTGGGATTTGCTGGATTTCATATTTTCAAATTTCTCGAGTAGCACCTTGACTTTGTTAAGGTAAAGTTCCATTGTGGGATGATGAGCAGCATAGTCTTCCGTGACTTAGTTGACTATGAGCATCGAGTCGCAGTGGATTGATAATTCCTTCACTTGGAACTCCTCCGCCACCCTAAATTATGTTACAAGTGCCTCGTATTTTGCTTCATTGTTGCTTACCTTGATTCGAGCTTTAAGGTTTGCTCGAGTATGGAGCCATCTGGTGTTACCAAGACCATTACTGCTTCAGCCATTATATGTTCAACAATCCATCCACGTAAAGCTTCCAAAGGTAAGGGTTCTCTAGAGTCTCTGGGGAGTTTGCTACATTTGCAGTATCTTGTGCTGTTGAAGTGCACTCAGCCATGAAATTCGCCAGCACTTAGGCTTTAATCGAAGTTTTAGGCTGGTAAATGATCTTGTGTTGCCCCAATTCAATGGCCTATTTGGTGAATTTGGACAATGCATTGAGGCTGTGTAGAATGGACCGTAGCAAGTATTCCATCATGTAGACTACTTTGAATGATTCGAAGTATAATTGCATCTTTCTAGATACTGTTACCAAATCGAGGAAAAGCTTTTCCATTTTTTGGTATCTGGTCTTTGGTTCTAGAAGAACTTTTGACACATAGTACACTAGTTCCTGCTCCCCTGAGTTTTCTCGAATCAAAGCTACACTTGTTGCACAGTCTGATACTGCCAAGTATAGGTACAAAACTTCTCCCTCAATTGGCTTGGACATGTATTCTTTTAACTTTGTAAAGGCCTTTGCGCAATCGTGTGCCCAGAGTAAGCCTTTACTTTTATTTTCTTTTTTACAGTGAATAAGGGCTTGTACTTGTTGGTGGATCGTGATAGGAATCGGCTGAGGGTGGCTGCTCTTCCCTTTAAGCTTTGTATCTCATTTTGGGCAACTTTATCTCCATGATTGCCTTGATTTGGTTGAGATTAACTTCGATTTTGTGTTTAGTGACCAAGTATCTTAGGAATTTCCCTGATGCTACTCCAAATGTGCATTTTTCCAAATTCAGCTTCATGTTGTATTTTGGGAGTAAGTCGAACAATTCCTGGAGGTGGATTAAGTGGTCCTTCTTTTCCTTGCTCTTGACGGCCATGTCGTCTACATAAACTTCCATAATTTCTCCAATATTTTCTTTGAAGATTCGGTTGACAAGTCTTTGATAGGTTGCCCCTGCATTTTTAAAACCAAATGGTATAAACTTGTAACAATACATACCTCGGTCAATAACGAAGGATGTTGCTTTCATGTCCAGCTTATACATCTTTACCTGATTGTATCCGGAGTAAGCGTCCATGAAGCTTAACAATTCTTGGCCTGTAGTTGAGTTCACCAGCAGATCAATCTGTGGTAAAGGGTTCAAATCTTTTAGGCAAGCCTTGTTTAGGTCCGTGAAGTCCACACACACTCTTCATTTGCCGTTTTTCTTCTGCACCAATATCATGTTTTCTAGCCAGTTCGGGTAGTGCACTTTAACGATGAAGTTGGCTTTCTTGAGCTTGTCATTCTCAGCTTCTATGATCTTGCTCTATTTTGTTCCATGAATTCGCTTTGTTGGATAAATGGTCTTGCAATTGGGTCCATGTAGAGGCGATGGCATATCACGGAAGGGTCGATTTTAGGCATGTCATCTACAGACCAGGCAAACACATCTTTGTTGGCCACAAGAAGCTAGTAAATAGTTATTTCTCTCGATAAATCAATTCTAGTATGATCCTAGCTTTTTGCTCCAGTCTGGTGGGATCGAGGCTGATGTACATGACATATTTATTGGCTTTCAACTCTAATCTATTGTTGTCCTGAGGGTTAAGATCTAGGTCAAATTTTTTTAGATTGTTTGTTGACCCCTTAGCTATGATTGCTATGACGACTCATCAATGGGAGCATTAGAGCTTCACTTTCATTTTCAGATCACGTTGGCTTTTGACAACGCAGCAGTATGCCGCCGCTTGATATATTTTTATTTCTTTTACTCTATCTCGAGCGATGTAACAGATTAGTTGATGGCAGGAACGAGATGGCTCTCATCTTGTGTAACTAGTTACAATTGAGAATGGCATTGTGAGTAGTATGGCAGGTCATAACATGCAAAGTCACCAAATGGTTGTAGAATTCTAATTGAATTGCCAGCTTCATTGTTCTTAAGGACTGGACAAGGGCCACGTTGAAAATGTGAATGGTGGTTTTCCGTTTGTTGATGCTTGTTAAGAATCCCCATCTTTTCTACGGCATCCTTGAAGAGGACGTTCACTCCGGACCCATTATCAATCAAGACTCAGCTGACAGTGTCGTTGAAGATTTGCATCTTGAGAACAAGGGCATCGTCATGAGGTGAGTAGGCATCTTCTAGGTCTCAATCAGAGAACAAGATGTTGGAGTCAATGGCCAGTGGTTTGTTGATTAAAACCACCATTCTAGGCTTCTTGCATACCGCATTTCTTTCTTTCCTGCTGTCTCCTATATATTCTTGTTCGCCATATATGCAATTCACTCTAAGGAGTGTTTCTTTGCCCAAAGGCTGAAGAAGATGAGAACCTTAAAGCCTTCTGCATTTTTTGTGGCGTGCTTCAAGAGCGAGTCATCAGGGTGACGTGTCAGGACTAAAACCTCTACTTTATGTTGAGATTTGGTTTGGCATCGCCTGGATTGGTGCCTCCTTGAAATGGGAGACAACGTCTTCCAAATCTTTCAATCGTGTCTTCAGGTCGGTGAACCTTGCTGGTTCTTTGGCCAGCAGGCTTCTTCAAACGTTTTCTAGGGAAAAACCTATCTTCATCATGTCTTCCCACCTATAGCGGTAGCTCCATCGTTCTCGGGGCTGGCGTCGTGTGTAGGGACGTCGTGACCATAACAAGATGACTTGGGAGGAATCTTCATAAAGGTTGAGTGATTTGGTCAAGAGGAATATGAGACCATAATTTTCTAGGGTCGAAGTAAGGCTGATCTGAATACAATTACCTTAAAAGTTTGGTCATGAACTCGCCAGCTCTGGGCGAAGCTGTATCAGACAGAGCAATGGTGCCACCATCACCCTGTTCCGGGGCAATAGACGAATTCCTAGCGACTCCGCTAAATGACCATGCTTGTTCTGCAAGATATACGATCTGATCCGAATATGGACTCAATCAGATCCTATAAAGTCTTAGAGTTTTTACAATCTAGGAATTAGCATGCGTCGCAAGTAATCACAACTCCTAAGGGATGCAACATCTACTTTTAGATATCTTCTAGGATTTTCCAAACCTAGCAGAGCATGGTAGGCTTCATTAATATCGATCACATGGAATATGGTGAGGGATCAGATAGGCTCGATCTTCAAATCGACCTGGACGTAGCCAATGGTTTCCTTGTTACTATTTATAAAACCATTAATAGAGATTTAGGATCTTACCACTTTCCATGAGGTGGGGATACCTACCGCTGTGAGTACTCCTAAGGGTAGTATGACAAAAGAACATTTGTCAACTAGAGCTCGCAGGATGAAGACGTCGTTGATTTGGCCTTCCAAGTACAATGGCTGTTAATGGTCTGGGAAAACAACTTCATATCTTCGTCTGTGAAGATAAGGGTGTTGTCATTTTCCAAGAATGCCCTATGTGGATGGAAAGTAAAGCATTGAGGGCAATAATCCTTGAAAACGTGCATAAGAGCTTCAACATCAGTTGTTTTTTCTTCTAGACCATATCCGAGCTGACCAAAGAAAGATTTGAACTTCAGGTTTCTTTGGAAGACTTGCAACTTGGTTGGTCCCTGATTTGTGCAAGGGTAGCACTCGACTACATTGGTCTCAACGTCGGAAATGTTGTACAAGGTTACGGCTACCATCTTTTGACCAGCTTGCTGTCCAAATGAGGTTCATGCAACATATTCTTCTAACATCTCGATGGTGAAAACTTCATCGTTAAACCCTGGATCTAGGTCCATAATGTTTCCATCTCCATCTTCCTACCCCTTGGCTTCGGTCGTGGTTTCTCATAACTATGGGTCTTGGAGTACTTGCACTAGTAGGTTTTTTCCATGTTCCTAGAAAATTCCCAAATGGCCTCCAACGACTTGGGATCATTTTTCCATGGGTGATATGCATCATCATCATTAGAGCATGTTATCGCAACTACCACTTTTTTCCCTCTAAGCTTCAGTAAAGGGTTGGTATCAATGGCTTATTTTTTGCAAGGCAGCTCTAGTGGTCATTCGTGGATTTTTGCATGGAGGATCTTTCTTAGAATTTGACAAGCAAAGGAAAGGTATCTCACATACTGATGGTAGCAATAATACCTTTGATCTTTCCTATCCGCTTTGAAATGAAGCCTGGAGAGTCTTGGTGGCTTGATGACTTCATCTGTGAACATGTTATCGAGGATGACATGGAATTCTCCATCACTGCATGATAGTGGTGGGTAGGTTTCTTTGTCTCCATCTATTTCCTTCCTTTTTTGTGGATTGTAGTCAGGCTTGTCATCAAAGGCTAATGATTGATGGGTTTCCTTCTTTTCATTCTTCCAAGACCTTCTGACGTTGGGTTTGACTGATATACTGGTTTTTCTTACTCATTTCAAGAGCCTTAAGAACTGGCTTATACTGATGTTCTTGAGACGTACCCTGTAGTCCAGGACAATGTTTCTAATACAAATTTGCACAAGGTTTCGTAATTTTTTTCATCGTAACAATCAAGGGCAAGGTATTGGAAGCAGCGAACAAAACTTACAGGGTCTTCCCTATGCTTCTAGCATGTGTTTGGCAAGTCTTCTTAGGCTCGAATAGGACCAGGTGCAAGTGTGGCATACCAAGTATAGGCACAATTAGTGAAACTCTTTGAAAACTCTCTGATACGGAGGTTATGGTCGGCAGTATGAGCACCTAAAACATTGATGAAGAGGCTATGTGCTCCTTTGGGCTACCTTTCCCGTCAAAGAGAACGAAATTAATAGTTTCGTAGTTTTTTGGATATCTCATGTGAGGAGATTGATTTGGTATGGCGGTTCAGGAACATACTTTCAATCTTTAGAGCTCATGTGCAACTCATTTTCCAACATGGCAATAACATATTACTGGGTGACGAAGGATAGCCCCTTCTTGGAACCTTTTTAGATAGCAACAGCTGATTCCTCCTGAGTGGTCTTTTCTTGCAATGTACAATCTTTTTCGTTCATATTCTCGCTTGGCTTTGGGATTGAATCCTTTAGCTATTTTACTGATGTGGCAATCTCTTTTTGGGCTTCTCCCAGAGCATGAATATTAGCAATGATGCATGGGGGAAGAGAGACATTGAGAAAGAGAGAGAGAGAGAGAGAAAGAAAGAAAGAGAGAGCTTATGCTTGCTTACATGGTTTAAGGGTGGCTATTCTTGGATTTTTAATACTCATGAATTATTGTGGTGACTAAGGAAGCCTAAGTGAAACTTAAAGAAATCCACAGAAAGTGAGGAAAACTCATTCCTCAAGAACTAAGGTTTCCTGCACTAAGAGAAAGTTTGTCTTGCTTGGTGTGATCTTGCATTACTCCTTTATGTTCCTCGTTGTTGTTGTTGTGTTGACTCTCCTCTCGTCTTATAGGCGTAGGGATCCCTTCCGTTTTTAACTAGGGAATCCCTTGGTTTCCTTTTTTTTTCTTCTTATTTCTGCTAAGTCTCATCTTCTTGTTTTCATGGGCGTAGCTATAACATTCCTTTTTGGTGTAACGTTGAAGAACGTTTCTAGCCTTATGAAGACTAGGTTGAACACATTGCCTATAGTGTCTTCTTCCAGTGTGTCAGTTTCCACATACTCATTTTTGGCAACGCACCTCCTTGCTTTCCCTTCTTTTTTTCCTATGTAAGCTTGGAAGGAAAAGGTTCCTTTTCTCCCAATTAATGAGATGTGCAATTATATTTTTGAATGTGATCCTGTTGGAAGCTCAACTTTGGGTTTTGGTTGTTTCATAAGTGTCGTATTTGGTTTGTAAGGGAAATGGAAAGCTTGGTTTATTCTCTCTCAAGCTTGCCCAACCGGAGCCAAAGATTATGGACTTGGACTTCTGGTACTCCCAAGCAGCCTAAAGTCTTCCACAATCCTAGTTCCATGTAGGCCTAATAAACTTCCGTAACTATTAACATCACGATCCACTTGGCAAGTCCTGATATGTAGTTTGGGCCTACTTTAGTGTGTAGTATGGTTGGCGTGATTTATTGACAATGTTAACCTCATAGCATGACTTTGCATGATAAATATGCATGAATTTGCATGTGTGGTGCGATAAAACAAACGTTCAATGTATAAATTATTATTTTATTGGCATGGCATGGTGTGATCGTAAATTTACATACACCTCGATTTTGCAATTTTGCATGAATTTAAGCTTGGTGTTTTGACAATTTCATGATGATTAGGCTTTGAAATATGATTAGGTTTGTAGGTAAGATTTTTTTTTTGCCCTAACAATACAAAGCCAAGAGTGATAGAGTGATCTAAAGCAAGATTTTGAAATTTAGCATTAGGGTTTTCAATAAATTCTTGCAATCATGTTGTTTACTCGTACATGCTTACTTGCACCCATGGAAGAAAATATCGATAATATCGGCGATATATCGCCGATATTATCGGTTTTTTCCCAAACCGATATTTTAAGTGGTATCCAAGGGGTTTTCGTCAAAATTTCGCGATAATATCGATATTATCGATATTATCGCGAAATTTCGGAACTGTGCAAGTCGGAGACGAACGCCGGAGCTTCTACAGCTCCGGCCGACTGTAAAACAACCCCTAGACTCTGATCTAGGTATGAACATGAAATAGAAGACGAGAGGAACGTTTTTATAACGTCCGTTTGTCGTGAAACGACCGGAGGTGTTCGGAAAGTTCGTCGACACCCACGGCCTCGCTGGAGATGGGTGTGCCTATTCCCGAGTCGATTTCATCCCAAAAACGTCGATTTCATCCCAAAAACCTTGCAAAAAGACGAGATAGAACTTCAATTTCACATCTAAGCTTCGATCTAGAACATAAAAAGAAAAACCCGAAGCTTACCTAACCGGAGAAATTGAAGGAACCCGCCGGAGCAGGTGCGATGGTGTGCATGTGGGTCTCGGTGCAGAGAGAAATGAGAGGTGTATGTGGGTCTCGGTGCAGAGAGAAAGGAGAGGGAGAAGCAGAAGGCCGTGGTGTGTGTGTGGGTCTCGGTGCAGAGAGAAATGAGAGGTGTATGTGGGTCTCGATGCAGAGAGAAAGGAGAGGGATGAGCAGAAGGTCGTGGTGTGTGTGTGTGGGAGAAGGGAGAAGAGAGATCGAGAGATCTCTGTGTGTGTGTGTGGGGGAGAAGGGAGAAGAGAGATCGAGAGATCGAGAGAGTGTGTGTGTAGAAGAAGGGAGAAGAGAGATCGAGAAGGATAGAGAGATAGAGAGAGACAGAGGTCGTGTCTGCGTGTGTGATGTTTGTGTGCGTGCGTTGTGTGCGTGTGTGGGGTTCCTCCTGTCAGGAGGACACATGACTCACTCAAGATTCCCGACAACTTTTACAATTATTTTGACAATTTCAGACCACTTTTACAATTATAACTTGTACAATTTCAGACCATGGATGGTGGTTTCATTCAAAACCGTGTGCCGATATTCTTTCAAAAGGTGGAGTATCAGAGCCATTCAGAGCATTTTCGTTTCTTCTTCTTCCCTTACCCCTTTCAAAGCTGCCATTGTGATATTCTTTCAAGAGGTGGAGTATCAGAGCCATTCAGAGCATTTTCGTTTCTTCTTCTTCCCTTACCCCTTTCAAAGTCATTTCAGATCCATTCCAGAGCTTGAACACAAAGGGTTCCATATTTAAAGTAAGTTTACAAACTTATATTTATATTATTGTAATTTATACAACAACAACAAAATTTGTGTGGACTCGTATGTTAATTTTTTTAAGTAATTAATACTTGCATGTTAGTTTTTGTAAGTAATTAAGTAATGTTAACAATTACATGTTAATTTTTTTAAGTAATTAAGTAATGTTGTATAATTATTCCCTAGGATAATTTTAATATGTTTAATGTTATTTATTATTTTATTTCCCTTACCATTTTCAAAGCCATTCCAAATCCATTCCAAAGCTTGAACACAAAGGATTCCATATTTAAGGTAAGTTTACAAACTTATATTTATATTATTGTAATTTATACAACAACAAATAAATTTGTGTGGACTCGTATGTTAATTTTTTTATGTAATTAATACTTGCATGTTAATTTTTGTAAGTAATTAAGTAATGTTAACAATTACATGTTAATTTTTTTAAGTAATTAAGTAATGTTGTATAATTATTCCCTAGGATAATTTTAATATGTTTAATGTTATTTATTATTTTATTAATATTAGGTTTTATTATCAAATTGGATTATTATTCATTAATATTAGGTTTTTTTAATATCAAATTGGATTATAACTTGTACAAATTAGATTATTATCAAATTGGATTATTCATTAAATTGGCTTATTATCAAATTGGACTATTCATTAAATTGGATTATTATTAAATTGGATTATTATTCATCACTATGTTTTATATTAGGATTATTTTTTTTATCAAATTGGATTATTATTCATTAATATTAGGTTTTATTATTCCATATTATTTTTTTAATTACTTAAATTTTTACAATCATTTTCTTTACTTCGTATTTAATTCTTCTGTAGAATAACTTTATTATTTAGGTTATCTTATATAACCGTCATCACTACTATATTTTTTGGCCAAAAAATAATTGTCTAATTTTCAAGAAAAATAAATGTAGGTACGTTTACGATGTCCAGTGGAGCTACTAAACGTGATCCAGCTTAGGAACATGGAGACCTAATAGACGGAAACAAACATGGAACAATTTGCAAATATTGTGGTCGGGTAATGAAGAGTGGCGGAGTGACACGACTTAAGTACCATCTTAGTGGATTAGATCCAGCAAAAAATGTCCAACGATGCGATAATGTCCCCCCCAGAAGTGAAGGCATTCATCAGCACATTATTAAAAAATAAAAAACAGCAGAAGGAAAAGATAACACAGGGAATGGAAAATATTCGAGCTGGGCTACGGGGATAAGTCTATGGCCAAGCGATTGACAGTGATGATGATGACGATGAGGACGAATGTGATGATGACATGGGACCTGAAGAACGACGCAGTTTGAAACAAGCATTACGTGCCTCCAAACAGTCAGCATGGGAAAGAGAACACCTTCATAAAATTCCTAATAGAGCACAAGGTTCCGGGACAAGTGGTGGTGCACAAATGTGACGGGGAGGCAGTCTTAGAGAATCACAATCAACACCACCAATAGCCCCAAGTTTATATAAGTCATCCAAAGCACGTCAAAAGAGTGTTTGGAGTTATTTCACTGGAGGTAATGTGAAGGAGGCAATGGGGCGTCTAATTAGCAAGTTCTTTATCTATGAAAATGTCCCTGTTGCGAAGGCATCATCACATCATTTCAAAAATATGGTAGTGGGATGTCAACAGGCCGGTGTTGGAGTACAACCTCCCACTCCCTATGAGATAAGAAAAAAATATTTGGATATGGAGTATAAAGACATTGGCGAGTATGTTAACAAGTTGAGGTCAAAGTGGGAAACTAATGGTTGCACAATCATGTGTGACAGATGGACCGGCCCGACCAGATTGTCTATCATAAACTTCATGGTATACTCCAAGGGAAAGACAATTTTTTTTAAGTCTGTTGATGCTTCAGACCATATAAAGAACTACAAGTATATTTACAAATTATTGAGGGATGTAATCATGGAGGTGGGAGAGCATAATGTTGTCCAAGTCGTGACCGACAACGGTTCTGCATTTGTCAAAGTTGGAAAAAAGTTAATGAAGCATCATAATGTGTTTTGGACATCATGTGCAGCACATTGTATTGATCTCATGTTTGAGGCAATGGGGAAGAGAGAGAATGTTGCTACTGTGGTCAAAAGAGCTAGAACGATCACAAATTATATTTACAATCACGGTTGGTTGTTGGTAAAGATGCGTGAATTTTGCAAAGGAGAAATTATTCGTCCAGCTACCACTCGATTCGCCACCAACTATATTGCATTAGACAGCCTACTTAAGAAGAAAGCAGGGTTGAAGCAACTATTCACTAGTGACGATTGGGCCAACCACAATTTGAGCCGCTCAAATGCAGGTCGTATGGTGGAAAGTATAGTGCTTGATCATGCTTTTTGGACTCAATCAGAATATGTGTGCCAAGTGTTTGAACCTCTTTACAAAGTTTTACGGATCGTTGACACAGAAGTGTATCCTACTATGGGGGCAGTATATGAGTTGATGCGTGTAGTGAAGGATGAATTGGAAAGAAAACATGGTGCAAGGTGGGTCATAAAGATAATTGAAGACCGATGGTATAAAACATTATACCACGATTTGCATGCAGCAGGTATAAATTATGTCATAATTTGCAATTCATTTCTTTAGTTGCATAAGTATTATTTCTCTTATTAGAGTATGTGTTTCTTTGAACAGCATATTATTTGAATCCCCGATACCAATACAGACCTGGTGTTGGAGATGATGATAACCTTATACGTGCTGTACATAATGTATACTCTAAATTAGACCCTGCATCACCAGCAGTTGGCCAATTTGCAAATGAGGTGCACAATTACTTAAATTATAATAATTACTTTGTTGGATTAAACTAACACGATTTATTGAATTCAGCTAACATGATTTAAAGATGCAAGAAGAACTTTTGGAGAACCAACATCAGTCGATACTCGAACAAATATGTCTCCTAGTGAGTATAAACATATTTCACTATAAGTTTATAATAGAATTTGTTGGAGTTATTAGGCTTATCAACATTGTTTTTCATTGTAGCTGAATGGTGGATCATGTATGAGACCGATGCACCAACTGTGAGAAAGTTAGCAATCAAAGTATTATCACAAACAGCTTCCTCATCTGCTTGTGAAAGAAATTGGAGCACATTTGCACTCATACACACAAAGCAAAGAAATAAGTTGGCTCATAGTAGCTTGGAAAAATTAGTTTATTGCTACTACAACATGAAGCTTCAAAATCGAGATAAGGAAGCAGAAATAGATCATGTCGACCGTGGTGACCCACTAGATGTGTTTGATATTGTTGGTGAAGATGATGATACAGAGGGTAACCAACTTTTTCAATGGATTACACCTCTTCATTTAGATGATGATGAAGGCAACCCAGCTCCCAGAGTTGCTGAAGAAGCACGTAATGAAGGGATAAATGTAGAAAGAGTATTAGAGGAGGAGGTGGGATCTAGCAGCGCTGACTCTTTGGAAGAACTTTTGCGCCCAAGACCAAGAAACACTGGAATTCCACCTTCTTCCAATCCTACACAACCACAACATCGTGCTGATACTAATGATAGCTCTAGTACAAGATCAGGAGACTCACCTACCATCGGAGGTGGGAATGATGAAGGACATAGTGGAGCTGGAGGTAGTGGTGGTGGATATGGAAACTATTATGGACCACCTCCCGGATTTATGAGCCCCTACACTGGTGAGGCAAACTTCATGCATGCAACACATGAAGATGACCATGGCAGTAGGCGGGCAGAACCAGGAATTGGTGCCATAGGGAAGGACTATACTCGCAGAGAAAGAGGCAAGGGGATTTTGTCAAGTCAAGAAGATGACTCGTTAACTAGAACTTCGGATTCTGTTGGAGTGGGAAGTAGTAACTATGGTAATACTTATAACCAACCATTTCCCTACCCTTCATATCCCATTCCTGTTGGGATGGAATCGAGCGACTCATGGAAACAATCTGAGACTCAATCTTCAAATGATTTTGCTTATGGACAACGTCAACCAATCTCGGATCCATATGGGTGGCATGTTAACAATTACATGCAAAACTATTTTGGGGATTTATCATTGATAACTACTCTTCACAATACACTCACTCTACACATAGAGATGATGAAGATAATGAAAATTTTGAACCTCATAGGAACTCTATGTGGTACTAAGTCACTCATGTATCTTACCATGCAATGTATAAAGTGTAAAATATTGTACTAATTCATTATATATAAATGACTAAATAAACTTGTTTCATTAATTACTACATGTTTTCTACACTCACAATGTTTGTCAGCTCGCTATATAATCAACTTGATAATGTTAAATCCATCATGCAATGCATTTCCTTCCAATTTTTTGTGATAAACTAATAGATAATTGACTAAATAAACATCTTGCAAAGTTTCAATAAAAATTTCCAAGTTTTTCTTACAATTTCCGTGGTTTCCATGTAATTTTTATCGATATCGATATTATCCCGATATTTCCATCGATATTTCCGTGTTTTCGGACTACCGATATTTCTGATATTACCGATATTTTCTTCCTTGCTTGCACCTACAGCTACACGTAACTAATCAAATACTAGAATAACAAATAAAAACCAAATAAATAAGTTTTAATCCTAATAAATGAGTCTAACAGGCTTAGCTTGCGCCTACACCTATACCTAACTCCAAATCAGACGGTTCATCGTATATTGTGCGGTCAATTTTCTCTAGGTATTATTTATATTTAATTTTAAATTTAAAATGATTTCTGACCGCACGATATATGATGAACGATCACGATCACGGGACCCTCCAAATCTTATTGTTTGTTGCACCGGTCATGTTCCGAGAGAGACGGAGCGGAAGAAGGACCAACCAAATTCCTTAATCCACATCATGAATTCACAAGAATACTCACCGTCTAACACCAATCCTTTTTATCAACAAACATATACCTTTACAGGCTCTTTAAACAAAGAGATTTCTATTTTTGGATTATAACGCGACTAGTTGTAGGCCTACTACACGTCGAACTTCAACGATTTAAATCGTCTATTTTGTTATCCTTACAAAATTCAATTTAACTCAAAATCATTTGCCTATTTAATTATCATGATAGATTTCGTTGTATCTTGTAAAACAAAGTGTTCGTCAATTTCTTTGATCTCAATTAAATGTCTCAAATATTTCCGATTTGACTAATATTTTGCAAGGATGATCTATGAGGTCCAATATGAAAAATAGACGGTTTGGATAGTTAATGTTCGATATGGTGTGAGCCCCACAACTAATTCCCATTTTTTGAAAAAACTGGGGATCTCTTCTGTAAAGGCCTCCTATACATTTATATGATAATTATTTAATAGCTGTAAAGTAGTGGTTTTTGAGTTTCAAGAGTAAGGTGAGATCAAAATTGAAATCTAGAGAGTATAACTAAAAAATAAGCCTAAACTTAACGTTTATTTAACGAAATGTTCAAAACAAGCTAAACTAGAACGAATACTGAGTTTCAAAAAGTAAGATAGCGACTTATGAGTTTGAAAGGTTAAAGTGAAATCGAATTAGAGTACAAAATCGTAGCTAAAAATAAGTCTTCATTCAAATTAGAAAATTGAGTAAATTGTAGCAATGATCCTTCAATTTTAACTCAATTGGAGCAATGATCTTTCAACTAAAAATCAATTACCATTGGTCCCCCAACTCATCAAAACATGCAGCTATGGTCATTTTCGTCAACTCTGTTAGAAATTCCATCAAAATAAGTTACATGTCATGCACGTGAGGTTAAATCAAGGGGCATATATGGAAAATCAAGTAAGAAAATTTGTATCAATGGTCCCTCAACTTTAATTCAACTTGAGAAATGGTCTCTCAACTTTAACCCAATTAGAGCAATGGTCTCTCATTTCTAATCTAATTGTGGCAATGATCATTTCAACATAACTTATTTTGACATAATTCTAACGGAGTTGACGAAAATGACCATAAAGTTACACGTTTTGATGAATTGAGTGATCAATAAGAATGAACTTTTAATTGAAAAACTGATACCTCAATTTGATTAAAGTTGAAATGCAATTACTACGATTTAGGGGTGGTTTGGGAGTGAGGTGCTTAAAAAAAAAGCACCCATGAAAAAAAGCTGTGAGGGTTTTAGATGTTTGGTATACTAAAAAAAAAAGGGCTTATTTTGGAAGCTGCTGTGAGAATAAGCTGAAATCAAAGGAAAAAGCTGAAGCAGCTATTTGCAGCTTTGGAAAACTGGTTTTTTTTCAAAGCACACGGAGTTACAGCGCTTCTTTAATGAAAAGACCCACTATCAGACTGCTTTTTTTTCCAAAAGCACTTTTACAAAAAAGTTTACCAAACACTCTGCTGATTTATTTCACAGCCGCTTATTCTCATAGCACAACCGTTTATTCTTACAGCAATTTTTTTTCAAAGCACAGCAATACCAAATCAGCTCTTGCTGCTGTCAATTTAACTCGGGCTTTTTATCATTCATTTCTTACACTTTTTCTCTTGAAGAAAAAAAAAAAAGAAAGAAAAAATCCACCTCTCTCCCTCTGGGTTAAAGCTGTTTCTCTCCCCTCCTCTGCAACTCATAACGAAAAAATCAGATCATACTCACCTGGATTTTCTCACCTTTTCCCTCACTTTCTCCTCCCCTAGATTCTCTCTCTCTCTCACTCACTCTCTCGAGTCAGCGACTCGGTGACTCGGTGACTCGCCAACTTACCGTTTCCCCAATTCCGGGAATCACTGAATTCTCGCCCCATTTATCTCTCGGCTTCGTTAGGCACCGGACGACGGAGTTTGTGGACTACACCGGAAGACGCGAAGACTCCAACACCCCGAGAGCGTTGGTTTCTATACGGACTGAGGGAGTTGGATTGGAGTTGGACTGAAATTGGCGACGATGGTGGATTTGAGTGTCGGTGGAGATTGGCGGCTGTTTGGGGGAGAAGATATGGGGTTCCACTTGGAGGCTGAGTTCAGAGTCTGTGAATGGCAGTGTTTGGTTACGAGAGTGGTTGAGTCCCGGATTGGGGTTTAGAATCTAGACTTGTTTAGGGTTTTTGAGGAGGAGAAGAAATGTCGCGGACCGATAGAATGGGTTCGGATCTTAGCAGGACCGGCCCCGTCGAAAGAGACATCGAGCAGGTATTGTTATGAATTGGGGTATCGATTTTTTTTTTTTTTTTTTTTGGGTTTAATTTGATTTTCTGCTGTTTAATGGTGTTGCTGCTAATGTTGAATGCTTTGAGTATAAACTAATTAGGAGGTGTTATTTGATCCAAAATTGAGTGGTTTATCTCGTTGTTTGAGATGCTATATTGGTGGTGGTGACGATGGCGATGATGATTTGCGAGTTTTGTTCAATGTGATCAAGTGGCAATGAGTTGCTTATTGCATGAAATGATTTTTTGAATGAGACTGTAACTCGTGGGATGTGAAGCGGCTGCAGCTCGTGGAATTTAGAGTACTACATTTAGATTAAGCCATGGAGTTTAGTGTTTGCTAACGTTGATAGTTGGGGGTCACATTATTGAAATTCACTATTTTTTCCACTGCTTTTTGCGATATGAGTTTGTGGGTTGGGTAGTTGAACTTGAAGGTAAGACATTTGATTGCTCTAAGTTTAGGGATGATAGTTGTGAAGGGTTTACGTAGGAGTTTAGCAATCGAGTTGCAGTACCTTATATACAAACAAAAGCAAAGGACCAATTAAATTGATCGTTGTTGTATCACATACGAAGGATTTACTCTATTTAAATCATGGGACCAAAACGGGTTTGATTTTACCGTATTAGAGGTGGAGGATGTGGGCAATATAATTCAAATTTTCTTTGATGAAAATTAAAAAATTAAAAAAGAAGAAGAAAGGGGGTTAGTGGAATAGGATATTTCTTTGATGAGAATCTGGGGCAATAATTGAATAATGACGGAAATGAATTTTTTGTAACATTTGAAAATAGGAACTTTTTTTCTCATTCCCGTCCTCCCTTGCCGATAGGTTTCTCTTCTTTCTATCAACACTTCAGACTGGTGCTTAGGAATATTGCATTCATAACATTGTAGAGCATCTCTTCCCAGGATTAATACAAGTATAGGTTGAATTGTTATGAGTGGTTATGTCATCTTTCACTTAATTCAGTTTGATCTTCATTGGTTGAATTAAGTGTGCTGATCCTTCAAAGGAATTGTATACTAAATGATAGCAAAACTCAATATGAATTCTTAAAAGGAATTGTATCTACGATGCATGGACATGGTGGTATCCCCTCGTATCCCCGTGTGGTGTCCCCTAGTATCCCCATGTCATGTCATGTCATATCCCCGTGTCGTGTCGTATTCCCTTGTGGTCATACATCAATACTTCTTGTTAATTTGACATATCCCCATGTCATGTCGTATCCCCGTGTCCGTATCCGTGTCCATGCATGGTAGAATTGTATATTAAAACTCAGTTTGAATGCTAGCTCCTATGGATTTATGCACTTCTTTCTTTAAAATGTCTTTCTCCTCTTCATATTTTTATTAGGTTTAATGAATAAGTAATTTATTATCCTTTCCTATACTTTACTATTATTCTTTTCTTAATATTTTCTTCTCATACACGAAATTGCTGAATATGCTTCAGTTAGATTTTTGACTGTTTCTTACAACAGGCTATTACTGCTCTAAAGAAAGGGGCATACTTGCTCAAGTATGGAAGAAGGGGGAAGCCTAAGTTTTGTCCATTTCGTCTTTCCAATGTAAGTTTGTTCCTGAATTTTCTGATTTGCTATTATAATATTGTGTTTGGGTGTGCCTACTTATCTATGTTGTTCTTTTCCTTTCCTTGCAAGAGTACCATATGTATCCCTTTTTTTCGTCCATTCTCATGTTGGAAGCCATCCTTAAACATAGAAGGATTTAATTACATGATCATATTCAGCACCTACATCAGGCAGAATAAAATGGTGTTAACAGTAATTAAGTACACCTACTCAGATCTTCTGCAACAGTTTCATCCATTTCCCTTTCTTATCAACAATCTTATATGATATATATTCTTGAGGCGCCTTATTGTAGCTAAAAGCTTTGTACTCTTCAATACAGTAGTTTCGTAACACTGTCATACATAATTTTTCCTGTTAATAGATATAATTCATCATTGGTTGTTGCTTTCAGGATGAATCCGTTCTAATCTGGTTCTCTGGGAAAGAGGAAAAGCACCTTAAGCTAAACCACGTGTCTAGAATTATTTCTGGGCAACGGACTGTAAGTGTCTTAACTGTGAAGATGCATCATCTATATATCTTACTCACATGTACAAATTTTTTGACAATGTGGTTGCATGACTACATCAGTCAATGATTTTTTATTGAAAGAAAGTTATAACGCTGGAAAAAATTGGTATGCTTTTAATATGCGATTAAGTTGTAACTTTAACTTTTAAACCCAAAAACCACTGGTTATGTGAAAAAGCTGGATATTTTGACCATATTTAGCCATGGGTTATCTGTTTATTTTTTATTTTCTGTTTTCCATCTTTATATATATACCACTGCTTGTGTAGTACTAGTATATAACATGTGCCATTCTGGATCATAAGAAGCCTTGAATTTCCCTACTCTTGTGCCATTTCTATTGTTATTCGTCCTTCCTCCTTGAATTTATTAATCTTAAGGATGATTTTTTTTGAAGGATTTGTTTGTATGATAATGATTATGGCGATTTCTCATTATAACCCTCATATCTCATTGATTGTGCTTTTGTGCTTGCGTATGTTTCTGTGTTTTAATTTTATCAGAGCTCCATATCTTTATGCATCTGCAGCAACATGATGCTAAGGTCTGAGTAAAAATTAAAAGATAAGACTTTTCTGGTTTCTACTGATCAAACATGGCCCTATTTCTTCCAGCCAATCTTTCAAAGGTATCCACGGCCTGAGAAGGAGTACCAGTCATTTTCTTTAATATATAATGAGAGGTCACTAGATTTGGTAAGCTTCAATCTACTCTCTTTGAATTTTATCGTCTTTTGTTCTATCCTATGGTCATACTGTCATATTAGAATGGTTTTGATATTGTTTTAAAGTATATGTATTCAGTGATCTGATTCTTATGTACTAGATTTGCAAAGATAAAGATGAAGCTGAGGTTTGGTTTAGTGGCTTAAAAGCATTGATATCCCGCAGCCATCATCGAAAATGGAGAACAGAGTCAAGGAGTGATGGAATTCCATCTGAAGCAAATAGTCCTAGAACATACACGCGGAGAAGCTCTCCTCTAAATTCTCCATTTGGTAGTAATGATAGCTTACAGAAGGTATGGCTTCTTTTTCCTTTGTATGGGAAAGGGATCCTCTCCGGCTCCCTTCCACCAAGTCCACCAAGGCCAAAAATCCAGGCCTTTGAAATTTGATCCAACGGCTACAAACAGGGGCCCACTTTAAAAGTTATAATAACTTTAGCCGTTGGATCAAATTTCAAAGGCCCGGATTTGTGGCCGTCGTGGACTTGGTGGAAGGGATCCAGAGTGGATCCCCTTCCCTTTGTATGCTCTTCTTCACTTGCGTCCAAAATGTAAATTAAATTCTTTTATTTTGTTCCATTCAGGATAGTGCAGATCACCTTCGCCTTCATAGTCCGTATGAAAGTCCTCCTAAAAATGGTCTGGATAAGGCACTTTCAGATGTGATACTGTATGCTGTTCCTCCCAAGGGTTTCTTCCCTTCAGATTCGGCCAGTGCTTCCGTACATTCTGTGTCATCTGGGGGCTCAGACAGTGTACATGGGCAGATGAAGGCAATGGCAATGGATGCTGTTAGAGTTAGTCTATCCAGTGCTGTTAGCTCATCAAGCCAAGGTTCTGGTCATGATGATGGTGATGCGTTGGGAGATGTTTTCATGTGGGGAGAAGGCACAGGAGATGGTGTTGTGGGTGGTGGTTCTCATAGAGTTGGAAGCTGTCTTGGTGCAAAAATGGATTCTTTGTTGCCCAAAGCCTTAGAATCTAAAGTTGTACTTGACGTCCAAAACATTGCCTGTGGTGGTAGGCATGCTGCTTTAGTAACTAAGCAAGGGGAGATTTTCTCTTGGGGAGAGGAATCGGGGGGCAGGCTTGGGCATGGTGTGGATGTTGACGTTTTGCAACCAAAGCTCATTGATGCACTTAGCAATATCAACATTGAGCTTGTTGCTTGTGGTGAGTACCATACTTGTGCTGTTACGCTTTCTGGTGATCTGTACACATGGGGTGATGGAACTTACAATTTCGGTCTACTTGGACATGGAAATGAAGTGAGCCATTGGGTCCCCAAAAGAGTAAATGGACCCTTGGAGGCTATACATGTCTCATCCATATCTTGTGGACCCTGGCACACAGCCGTAGTAACTTCTGCTGGGCAGTTGTTTACTTTTGGTGATGGTACATTTGGTGTTCTTGGCCATGGTGATCGGAAAAGTGTTTCAATTCCCAGGGAAGTGGAATCCCTGAAGGGCCTTCGCACTGTGCGAGCAGCTTGTGGTGTTTGGCATACTGCTGCAGTTGTAGAAGTCATGGTTGGGAATTCAAGTGCCAGCAACTGTTCATTAGGAAAGCTGTTCACTTGGGGAGATGGTGATAAGGGTAGGCTTGGGCATGGTGACAAGGAAGCAAAACTTGTGCCTACCTGTGTTGCCGCTCTTGTTGAATCCAATTTTTGTCGAGTTGCTTGTGGACATAGTATGACAGTTGCTCGTACAACATCTGGTCACGTCTACACAATGGGAAGTCCTGTTTATGGCCAGTTAGGAAATCCTCAAGCTGATGGAAGGCTTCCAACTCGAGTTGAGGGAAAGCTCTCCAAGAGTTTTGTGGAAGAGATTGCTTGTGGTGCCTATCATGTTGCAGTTTTAACTTCAAGAACTGAAGTGTATACTTGGGGAAAAGGAGCAAATGGTCGTTTAGGTCATGGGAATATAGATGATCGGAATTCCCCAACATTAGTTGAAGCGCTGAAAGATAAGCAAGTCAAAAGTATTGCTTGCGGTGCTAATTTTACTGCAGTTATATGCCTCCATAAATGGGTTTCAGGAGTTGATCAGTCAATGTGTTCGGGTTGCCGGCTTCCATTTAATTTTAAAAGAAAACGCCATAATTGTTATAATTGTGGGCTTGTATTTTGTCATTCTTGCAGCAGTAAGAAATCACTCAAAGCTTCCATGGCACCAAATCCTAGCAAACCTTATCGTGTCTGTGATAATTGTTTTAATAAACTGAGAAAAGCTGCTGAAACTGATACTTCATTACCAACATCTATAAGCAGAAGAGGAAGTATCAATCAGGGGTCAAATGAGGTTATTGATAAAGATGATAAGTTGGACTCCAGATCTCGTGTGCAACTTGCCAGGTTTTCTTCAATGGAATCTCTGAAGCATGTGGAAACCCGTTCATCAAAGAAAAATAAGAAACTAGAATTTAACAGCAGTCGAGTCTCACCTGTTCCAAATGGAGGATCACAGTGGGGAGCTCTTAATATTTCTAAACCTTTTAATCCAGTATTTGGGTCATCCAAGAAGTTTTTCTCAGCCTCTGTTCCTGGATCAAGAATTATTTCTAGAGCTACATCCCCAATTTCAAGGCGCCCCAGCCCACCTCGTTCTACAACACCAACTCCAACTCTGGGAGGACTCACATCGCCAAAGATTGTTGTAGATGATGCTAAAAGGACAAATGAAGGCCTCAGACAGGAGGTTATCAAACTAAGATCACAGGTATCAACTACTTATCTTTTTATTTTCAACAAGTGTTGGTGCACAGCTCTCTTGTAAGTCAGCGGCTAGTGAAAATTGACTTTGTTTACTTGATTCTCTTTTTCTCCTTTCACCAGTTTTTATTTTGATGAAATAAGTAATTGTGTAGTGAGCTATTTGTGGAAATTAAACTCCGACAACTCAATTTCAACTTTTTTCATTTTGGAATTAATATAACTATTGGCAAGAATTTTAAGAAATTACAAGTCTGGATCTTTATGAATTTAACATAGTAATATTTCACATATAGAAATCAAAATCCCTCTCCCCTCCAACATGAGAAATTTTCTTTAAACTAGAAAACGAAATATGCCTTTTCATCGAACTATATCCAAATAAAAATTCAATTACCGAGTATTTCAAATGAATTGAGGTCACAACTGGCGATAATTTTTTATTGATCAACAGGTAGTTGAAGATGAATTTTGTTATTCTCAAATGTGGAGCAGACAATGTGGCATGATTTTTCGTTTTTAAGTGACTGAGCAATTAACAGTAAGAAATATAGCAAAGAGAGAGCAAAAGAAAGAAATTAAAGCAATCAGTGTTACTTTTTACTTGGTGGAAAATTAACTTTTTTTTGAGATAATTGAAAAGAATCATAGATAATTAATAAGAAACATACCAAGAGAAAAAACAAAGAGAGGAAAAAAAATAAATTGAAACAATCATGTTATTCTTTTTCTATTTTTAGAAATATGACATTTGTCAGATAATTGACTTTATAAATGTAATTTGTCTGAAGACATGGTGTTGGGCTGTCCATGCCCTTCAAATTTACTTTCCAAGACCAAACATATTCATATTAGACTTGTTCAGTTTTCTCCTTGAGCGTTTTGTCTGACTACTATTATCTCTAAGGTTGAAAGTCTTACTCAAAAAGCCCAACTACAAGAGGTTGAGCTGGAACGAACAACTAAACAGCTGAAGGAAGCAATAACAATTGCAGGTGCGGAGACTGCAAAATGCAAAGCAGCAAAGGAAGTGATCCAGTCACTTACTGCCCAAGTAAGAATACGATAGATGTTTACTTTCTTGCGACAATACTTATTGTTATTTTTAACCATTGTTTCAAATGTAGTTTGTTAGTTAGATTGATTATTGATTTTTCTTTATGTTATAAGTTCTGCTATCTATCGAAAATGTATCTAGGTGTACTTAAGAGTTCTTTTTCACCAGAAAAGGTGAAGAAATGGATTCTCAGTTTGATTCTGGTTTTCATTTGACATGTGGTGACTGCTTGCTTAGTATATTTGATAGAGATCAACTTTTTCTTTTCCACAATAAATGTGTATGACATATTGAACCACATGGAATGGTTACAGTGCCATGCGCTAAAGAGATTTTCCTGAGTCAGTTCTGGTGATCTATTCAAGTGGTCGGGCACAAATAGATCCTTACTGTAAACTGTCACTTGTGCTCTTATAGGCCAAGTCTAGCTGATGGTTCATTTTGTGTTTTGTATATGTTGACCAGTTGAAGGACATGGCTGAAAGGCTGCCTGTTGGAGCAGTACGGAATATCAAATCACCCTCTCTAGCTTCTTCCTTGGGTTCTGATCCTTCCAACGAAGTTCCTATTCCTTCGACTGACCGATCGAATGGTCAATTAACATTCCAAGAACCAGACTCCAATGGACCAAACAGTCAGTTGTTTTCTAATGGGTCCAACACCACCAGTAACCGCAATTCAGGTCACAACAAACAAGGACATCTAGATGTGGCAACCAGAAATGGGAACAAAATTAAAGAAAACGAATCTCATCATGAATCTGAATGGGTTGAGCAAGATGAGCCTGGTGTATATATCACACTTGCTTCCCTACCGGGAGGCGCCAAGGATCTCAAGCGAGTTCGTTTCAGGTATATTGTACTTACCTACATAACAATATGTGGGTATACGTGTTTTTCCTTTTTTGATAATAGCATGTATTAGTGTATATATGGGACAATGTTCTCTTGCCAGACTGGTAACATACCTATGAATCTAGACTACATTTTCAGGCAAGAAGAATCTACCTAATCAATGATTTGAATTCATAGATTGCTTATGTTGCCACACTGTCTGGAAGAGAACATTTCGTTCATACAAATATAATATATATATATATATATATATATATATAGAGAGAGAGAGAGAGAGAGAGTAAATTGTATATGCACTATAGAAGTTTACCATATCAGTATATTCATACAGTAATCCAAATTTATATCACTGGTGAATGCAGTCGGAAGCGATTTAGTGAGAAACAAGCAGAACAGTGGTGGGCAGAGAACCGAGCAAGAGTATATGAACAATACAATGTGCGCACGGTAGACAAGTCTAGTGTAGGCGTTGGGAGCGAGGACTTGGCTCACTGACATGTGGGAACAGTCATCTGTACATGGAAACAATATTTTTGTTTCAGGTTCAAGCTTGGGTTACCAAGGTCTGATTCGTTAATTAGCGTTGGCTTTGATTCTTATAAAGGTTTGAAGAAGCAGAGGTTTGGTATAGGGGTTTGATTGCGTTTTTACTTTTCCCATTTTTCTCTAATTTTGTTGTATTCCAATTTTTCCCTATGTTCCTTGTGTGGGGGTTTGAGGGTGAGAAATGTAAATTCCTATTAGGTTGCTGGCGCTTGTGGAAAGCAGCCGAGGTGTAAATTCCATAAGCGATTGTATCTGCAAAAAAAATTTCCTCTTTTCCGCAATGGTTCATAAATGTGTTTATATTCGAGGCATCGAGTATGCGCGTTTTGTACATGATATAACCAGCTGTGTGTTACCATATGATGTGCACATAATTCATCACATTACAGTGTTGTGTATTGGAACAAAGGAACAGTTGTAGAATTGGTCCTCTTGGTTTGGGAGACCTCTTGAATTGTTGAGTTTTTGAAAGTGGATGCATGGTTTACTAGTCGATGTGACACAATGGCTCTTTACAAATTCAACAAAAATCGCCTACTTGCATATGGAGTATTCTATACTAGGGTTGCAATGCGGCACGTTGGATGGTCAACGCAAACCTAACCTAACTTTGACAATTCGACCTTGGGTTGGGTTTGGTTTCATGAGGGTTTTGTCGGGTCTGAGTTTTAATTGGGTTCGGGTTTACCCTACTCTATCGAGTTCCATTTTATAATACCTTATTTTGCATAGTTTTTCAAATGTTAAGCCAAGCAATGTCAATACTAGTTAAAATTTCATTTACATATCACTACCCACGCAGAAAGTTAAGACAAACAACTTGGAAACACAAACTAAGAAGAAGATTAACCGTGTGGTGAAAATACTATTATAATTCAAGAGAGATGCAGTCCGCAAACTATTGTTAGGCATGGGATTAAAGTACTCACATAAAATAAACAATATGCAAATGCAAGTTATGTAATGTAATGTGATACAGGGATTCTCAGATGCTTTGGTATTTCTAGATAGACTTTGTTATGATAGTTTCTTGACTAAGAGAAAATATGAAATCGAATAATCCCACTTCGCTTCTAGAGAGAATTATCGATATACTCAGATCTTAAATAATCAAGTTAACCCATTAGTTTTCTAGTAAGAAATTCTCATGCAACACAAAAAGTCAATAATTTACAGTTATAAATTAAATCATACACGCACTAAACTTACGGTAGAATATGAAGAAGCAAATGTTACTGCCTTTGGATGTTTTCATGAGAATTTAACTTTTAACTGTAAATTTATAGGTAAATCATATTATTGCAACTGTAAATTTATAGGTAATTTAATTCAACTACCTTTGGATATTTTCAAATCTAACCGTTGAATTTGAATCAATTATTGCAACTGAGTAGCTCACCCCAAAAAAAGGGTTAAGAGAGGGGCTACATTTGGTCAGCCTGATGCCATTTTAGCCAAATGATGGACTAGTGGGCTCTGTAAAATTATAGCTCAGCCATCGGTTGGAGATGAGTACTTGGGCAAATTAGGTCATTTTTTGGTTTTTGGACCTTTAGCCTTCTTCATTGGAGATGGCCTTAACAATTCTATTTTAGATTGTAAGTTATAGAAACAGAAGGGCTAGGAAAAACATAACAACGAAGGCATGTATTAACAATCCCAGAAAATAAACGACAAAATATGGAAGTCGTGGTATTAAAGTACTTAGGGGGTATTTGTTTACCCTCGTTAGCCTTCACTGGATTGGATTGGATTAAGTATTAATGTAGTCTTGTGTTTGGTGGCTTGCGGGACTAACATTAATGGTACTACGTGGGACTCGCATTCACAAACGGATTCAATAGCCGGTCTTAGCGAGAGACCTCGAAACCTACAGGACTAGCTAAGACCTTCCTTCGTCCTCTATTCCCTTCGTTCACTCTCGTTTGCATCCTATATCGCCTTCGTCTGCTTAGCTGCCCTGGGCTTCAATGAAAGCTGGAACTTGGAAGGCCTAGCTTCTCTCCAAAGTTCGTCGCTTTCTTCTGCGGCGATCGAATTCTAAAGGGAGAAACATGGTGTTCTACGTCAAAGCTCAACTGTTCGTCGGCGATTTCACCATTTTCATGGGCTCGACAAGTTCGAGAATGGGGAGCTCATCAAATATGGCTTCCTAGAAGACATTTGATAACTCCCTCCCCCATCTCTGTCTCCAATTTTCAAATTCTCAAATCTAATTCGCAATTTATCCCAAATTTTCATTAGGAAAATATAAAATTTGCATTTGCATTTCCTGTCAAGTTTTAGAATTTTCTGGTCAAGCATCAAGAGTTGACTTGAATTTGGGGATTAGATTAGAGAGAAAATTGCAATTTTCTCACAATTGAAGAATCAATTTGTTGTTGCTACTTGTAATTTCCAGCGAAAAACAAGAAGAGAGTCCCTGTTTGGACCCAAATGATTGGTTTTTGATGATTTTTGAACTGGGTATTTTGAAATTTAGCATTTTAGTGCATATACTAAGTTAATTTTCGTTGAAAATTTGAGTCGTTTGTGCTAATTTGGTGTCGGATTTGTGAATTGCATGTTGAAAATTTTATTCTTCTACTTCTTAATCTGACACTGCAGTAAAACATTTCACTAAATCGGTCTAGTTTAGTTTATTCTAAGTCAGTCCAACTTAGTCCCTGAAGCTAGTCCAATCTGAGATAGTTCGGTACAACAAGCGTACCCTTATTGATGCTTTCAATGAACAATGAAATAGATTTCAAATGCACAGTGTTGAACAAAATAAATATATATAAAAAATAAAAAAATAAAAAAAATATATAAAAGAAGTCTGCATCAAACAAACTTCTCAAAAGAAAAGTATTGCCCACGTGAAGTTTTGTTTAGACTTGGAAATCCAAGTCGACAGAGAGAAGAAACAGGAACAAAAAATAAAAGAAAAGAAGACACGTATTTCTTCCTACAAAAGGGGGAAAGTAACGTGGAGCAAGATTTCCTATTTTTCTCTGCAAGACGTGAAAGGTTACACAGTTAGTGGGAGAGGGTAAGAGAAAGTGGCGAAAGATAAGGCCTCTATCTTCCCCACGTAAAAGCTCCAGAGACTCCCTATAAGAGCAACTCCACCCATGTGGGTTGCTCGGGGGACAGTGGAGAAGAAGGGGCCGGAGGCCCGGTGGAGAGAGCTCCAGCCGTGTGGAGGCCGAGCGACGGTGGGAGCCCGAGCGAAGGGGGGTGGGGAGTCGACGGGCCTGTGGCCCGAGGGTTTTGCCATTTTTTATTTTTTTTGTGTCAGAGAGAGAGAGAGAGAGAGGGAGAGAGAGAGAGGGGGGACCGGTTGCAATTTTTTATTATTTAAACAAACAAAAAAAATTATTATTTTAATTGCTTATTGCCAGGGTGAGGGTTCCAAGGGTGGAGATGTAAATGTCAATTACTGTTCATTAATGGTAGTTACTATTCATTTAAGGCAGTTACTGTTCAATATGGTGGATTAAATAGTGGATTGCCAGGGGGAGGGCTCCATGGCTGTAGTTGCTCTAATAGGCATCATTCGCAGTAAAAAAAAAGGGGGGAAAGAGAAAAAGAAGAAGAGAGACTCTGCAGAAATTGAGAGACGACGGTGAAGAACGGACGACAAAGAAGAACAAAGCAAGAAAGTAAGGGGAAAAGTACACAATAGCAGAAGGAAAAAAAAGCAAGAAAGGAGGAATAAAAGTGTGCACACGACAAAGAACATCAAAGTGTGCACACGACAAAGAACATCAAAACACCCAAAGGTATCAATCTTTATCTTTAATTTGTTCTTGGTTTTGTGTATTGGGTGCAGCTTTTTGCAGGATGAATAAAAGAGGAACTTGGCTTTTCCTCTTTCACCGAAGCCAGAAAGATGGATGGACAAATTTCCCCATGGCAGCCAAAAGATAAGAGAAGAAAAAAAATCTCTTCTCCTTCCCCCTCAATCTTGCCGACAACAGGTAAAGCAATCCACTCCTTTTAATAGGGGCGTTGCTTTGAAAAAAACCCAGTCATCACCCTCATTTCAAGTTCCCCGTGACACCTTCTCTCTCTCGGCCGAGCAGCGCCGAGTCGCTGACTACCAGTGTTCGTGGTGAGAATTTCTGTTGGGGATGTTTCCTAGCCGACGAGCACACAGCTCCCCGAGAGGTTGGTGCCGGTTGATGCTTTCTGTCGGGTTTCTGCTTCACTGGCGGGCTTATCGGGCAGGGCTTGTCGAGCAAAGCTGAAAGAGAAGGACAGAGTTAACTTTGAAAGGAGCCTTTGTGGGGCCTTAGGTGTAGGCCTTGAGGCTCGCAATCAAGATTAACTTTTAAGTGCTCAGGCGTGCCACTGCCATCTTCAGCATGGCAGATGTAGAACGGATGTTGAGTTTTAGTTGTATATATACCCGAGAGACTGTGATAGTTATGACAGGTGCCTTTGTGGGGCCTTAGGTATAGGCCTTGAGGCTTCCGATAAAAAACTAACCCAGTACTCGTATATATGATGCGAAAATAAATTAACGCACAAATTTAAACCCTATTTGTGACAGTTGTAGTATATGGATAAGTAGGGATCGTTCTAGGCCGGGGATTAACTAGGGATGCTAACCAAAGTAAAATTAAATTAAAAACGTAAAAACAAAATTAAAAACACTAAACTAGACTCAAGACACTTAACTAGAATAACTCAAAATAAAACTAACAAATAAACCAAAACAAATCAAAAGACTCAAAACAACTCAAGACTTAAGAAAACACAAACTAAAATGATTTCTAATAAATCTAACACTTTAAAATAAAATGGGGGATTGATTTTGATGAAAAGTAAATTAAACTTAAATAAATTACAAAATTGACAAAAACATAAAATTAAGGTAAAATGATAAATGACGGACTGGCTAGAGGATTATTCTCCACACATGCCACATATGCAACCTAAATTGATTTTCAGTTGTTCTTTCAATAAATTGTAAATTCTCAACGCCCCAAGTTAATTAGGTCCGCTTAAATTAACCTTCAGATTTTCCTACTTTTATTAGGTTGGATGATTGCATACGACAACCCAAAACATTCCCTACAAGTTCCCTACATGAATTGCATAATAGAGATACAAGCAAGAATCATTAAGTTTTATGAAAATCATAAGCATTGACGAGGCACTTGTTACTATGAATTGCATGAAACTTATGCCAAGAATTTACCTAACGCGATCGTTTATAAGCGACCTTCACTACTTGTGAATATAAGTTCATAACGATTAGGTGAAATTCACTTATATTCTAGCATCAAATTCATGCATGTAAATTAAGTATGCATCCTTAATCGACATACAAAAATAAGTTATCAATCAAGCAGTTAAGCAAATTAAATCACAACTCAGAAATCACAACTGAAGGTAATCAATTCAAATTACAAATATATCCATGGTTTTGAATCAAACTCTAGCCAAAACAAAATTAGTTACACATTATTAAAATTAAAACAGAAATAAAATGTGAGTTGGAGGATTAAACCGAGAGGGATGTGCAAGGATCTGTTTCTGTTTCTGTGCTCGATGTCCTCCGTGCTGCCCAAGTCAGCACTGCTGCCGTGCTGACCTCCTGCTCTTCCAATATCTCGCTGCCAGCTGCCAAGTGCAGCTGGTTTCTTTCTTTCTGCACAAAACTCCAGCCCAGCAAGCTGCACTCCTCCCTTTCGTTCTCTGTACGTCACAGAAAACCAAGGCAGCAGCACTCCTGCCTTTCGTTCTCCTATGCGCTGCTTCTGCGTCCTTCTTCCTCCACCGAGGCCTTCTCCTCGCTTCACTCCAAGCTGCCAAAGCAGCTCTTGCTCGCTGCTCCCTCTCGTGCGCGCTGCCTGCTGCCCGCGTTCCACTCTCGTCTCGCTGGTTCCGCGCCAGTCGCTGCGTCTGCTCGCCAGCTGCCTTCGCGTCCGTCGCTGCCACGTCTCTGCTGCACACCTTCTTTCCGCAGCTGCCAGGCCCTCCTTTCTTCTTATCGCCAGCTGCAAAGGCAGCAGTCCTGCCAGCTCGCGCGCTTGTACCAGAGGGAGGTACCCTCGGCTCTCTAACCTCGCTGCCAAAGGCAGCTGCCAATCTCTCGCAACCTCACACGCTGCCAGGCAGCGTCACCTTTCTGTCTTCACCACCGAGGCCTTCTCCTCGCTGACCTCTGCTGCCTCCTGGTTCCTTCCACAGTCCTCACCTTTCCTGCGTCCTGTGCTGGCCAGAAGGCCGCGAACCCCCCCCAGTGTTTCCTACGTCGTCTCCTCTTTTTAAAACCTTCCCCGCATGACTCCACTTGCTGCCATCCTTATATTTTTTTTATCCTCAGCTGCCCATTATTTCCTGCTTTTGCTGACTGCCATGCTGCTAAGCACAGCTCCTTTGTTTTCTTTTTCTCAGTGCCTTAAGTGCTCTCCCCACCTATCTTTGCATTTCTTTATTTTATTCTTTCCTAAGGCCTGCGCCTTTTTTCTTGTTTTATGCTGCCAACCCAACTTCCATCATTCATCATCATCATCATATATATATATATATATATATATATATATATATATATATATATATATTTATAATTCTATATTATTTTTATTAACCAAAAATAGTGGGTAACGATTTTATTACTAAAAATATACACTTAAGCTATTATTATTTTCTCTGCATAACAAAACCTATAAACACAAAAATAACGTAAATAGCTCAAAAATATAAGGAACTAACTAAGAAAAGACGAGTGAATTCGAAGTAAAAATATATATAAATATGATCCGATCAAATACCCCCACACTTAACTTTTGCTAGTCCTCGAGCAAAACAAACGAAAACAGAAAAAGTAATAACATGAAAATATTATTTCCCCCTATATGACCCTCATAGAATTTCATTCGAGAACACAAAACATCAAGAACCATAGCTAACACCAACAAGCTAATCCAAATTCATTTTCCTTATTCAAATATTAGCAGTAATCTTTGAAACATCCTTGAAGTGTAGTGTGTGAGATAGCCATGTTAATGCAATTTCAAAATTTTATTTTAAAAACAGCATATGCAAACTAGCGACCTTCTCACGGGATTTACACTCAATCACACATGTGTTTAGTTTTAATGTGTTTCGCTCAAAGAAACAAATGTGAAAGTTCTACCATAAGCTTGCATAAAGATCACTTCTCCACAGTCATAATTGCAAAACTTAAATCAAGAGGACTTTTATTGGATGTAATGAGGCTTAGGGATAGGGTTATTGAAACGAAAGAATAGGAAAACACAAGTTCCAAGCTACATTGCAAGCAATTATTTTCTTTAGATTTATAAGAACTCAAGCTCTCCAACGATTCTTCAGACATCTCCAACCACACCCATAAACTGAAACTTTAAAAACTTTTTATTTTCTTTGTATACAATCTTTCTTTCTTTTTTTTTTTTTTTCTTTTTTTTTTTTTTTTTTTATTTTTTTTTTTAGCAAATACAAACATGAAATACCCCCACACTTATTCTTTTTCCAAACACCCTCAAAGTACTTCACAAACATTCACATAAGACAATCTTGCATTGCTCACTAGCTCGCTTGGAAAGGGTAAGGAAAAATATTTATTTCAGGCATAAGGGTAGACATATCTGGTGATAAGAAATAAAAGGCTCACAAATACGGCTCAAATTGGCAATCTAATGATATCATTTTTCTTTGGGAAACAAGGTTATTTGGGCCATGGTGGTAAACCTAATGCCTCTATCATTTTCAAGTTCATGTAATCAAAGACAAATATTTCGAAAGATCGTTATGCAAGTTCTAGAGATGTATCTCACATAAGTTCATCACACATGAAAGAATAGGAGTGTATGAAAAATGCACACACTTTCAATAGGCTCAAAAACTCACATAGGATGTATATGGTCACTAAATTCACATATGGAGCTTTAAATCATGCTTTAATTTCACATCAACAAGGCTATGTGCATTTGGTTTTTCAAAGATGAACAAAAATGTACAAACTAACACGAGAATAAGGAATTTCACACAACACATGTTAACTAAGTTCTTGATCATCATGGTTCAAATTTTATCCAATTATATCATTGGGTCGGGAAACTAACAAAAATCTAATTCAAAACAATAAGGAAAACAAGGAAATATTTTTGGATTTTTTTTTTTTTTTTTTTTTTTTTTTAAAAAAAAAACAACAACTTAATTAAGAAAACACAAAGCAATAACATGGAAACAAATGAAACCAGTTCAAAGTCGAAGGTACAAAAATTTTTAATTTGGTCATTTTTATACTCTATACCCCCACACTTAAACTAGACATTGTCCCCAATGTCAGAAAATGTAATAAAATGCAAATAAAAATAAAATAAATAAATACAAAGAAAGAAAATAAAGCAATAGGACTGAAAACTTCCCTAATTTGCAGAAAAAATCAAGCGATGACCCCCAAGCTAAAATTCTGCAATCAACTTCAAGAGTGGAAATAACCAAAAGTTCCTGCAAAGAAAAGAAATAAATCAGTTAAGCACGCAAGAAAATATAAAAGAAAACAAACGAAAAATTGAAAATGAAAATAAAAGATAATGAATAAAACTAATAAATGAACATTGGTCCTGTTTGGTGACTTTCCACAGCTTTGAACTTGAACTGGCCTCGGAACTTCTTAGCAAGGAAAATGAGACTTGATTGGTGGTGGTGTTGAAGCTTCTCGAGCTCTTGGTTTCAACTCGGACTCCTTCTGCCGGGTTGATTGAGTCTGCAGGCTACATTCTTCTCTTTTTGTTCTTCTGCATGGCAGGTAGGCACGAGGAATAGGTGGTGGTCTGCTTCTTTGTTCAATCTGTCCAAGTGCCGACCGATTGCCTTTCTTTCACCTTGCCCCGTAGCCAAGAGCAAGGGTAAAGGAAAAGCATGCCATGAGAAATCTTTGCCTCTGACTCTGATGATATGGGATACTTTTGCTTTTGAAGAAGTATCGTTCCACAGGTGTATGCTTGAACTGGGCTGGGGAACTTCTTAGCAAGGAAAATGAGACTCGATCTTGAAGATGAAGCAGCACCTTGTCTCCACATGCTTCAAGTAACATTTTCACTTGCCTTGGCTGTTCTCCAGGCAGATGTGGCGTCTTCTTCGGAAGTACATCAGCGGTTGAAGATGAGCACTCGAGAGCAATGCTAGGTAAGCAATCAGGAAGGATTTCCAGGCAGTCGGTTCTTAGATCGGAAGATTGACACCGAGTGCTGGCTGATTGCCCGCTTTCTCCTTATCACAAAGACAAGGAAAAGGACAGGGAGAAAGCGTGATATGAGATACTCTTGCTTTCAACCTTCATGATATGAAATACTCTAGCTCTAGATGATTTATTTGTAAAGGTATCCCAAGGAATGAGAAACACAGAGAAACTCGAGAGGGTTTGTTGGAAAGGCATTTTCGGAGATGGAAAATTTCGGAGATGAAGAAGTGTTGAGAGAGTTTGCCTTTGCTGTTGAAGGCGAAGGTAGACGTTTATAGAATTTTTTTCTTCACAACCGAAACTATTCTTTTACCCCTGTCGGCAGCCGGTGGATGGATGAACAGTACAAGTTACGCGCTTTCTGAAAAAGTCACCCGTAATTTGCGCAAAGCTGACAGCGCGCGTGACGAGTGACGACAAAAATGGAAAAGCTGCACGCCTCGTGATTCCTGACCGCTCCGGCTTTTGAGAAAGACGCCTGACTTTTGAGAGAGCGGCGTCCGACTTTTGAGAAAGGAACCGACTTTTGAGACGGAGACGCCGCTTTTGAGAAAAGAATCCGGCTCTTGAGAAAGGAGCCTGACTCTTCGATTTGCGAGAGGGCGCCTCTTCGACTGCTGAGTGATGCCTCAACGATTTCTTCTTCTTATAAGAACACTCATTTTTGTTCCACAACACACTTAAGCTCCCCCCGTAAACACTTCCTCCTGTAAACACTTCCTCCTTGCATTTCTTGTAATCTTGATCAGTCCGACTCTTCATTCTCAACACCTTCAAAAATGTCTTGCCCCTCTGACCGTCGCCTTAACTTGAATGTTGGGGAAGATAGTGATATATCTTCTCCAACCAACATTTGGCAGCCATCCTTCATATCCCCAAATGGTCCTCTTACAGTTGGGGATTCCATGATGATGAACGAAACAACCGCATCGGTGGTGGCCAGAAATCTGCTCACTCCTAGAGACACTAGGATACTTTCCAGGCGGTCCGACGAACTGGCTGTTCAGGACTCTATGGCCTACAGCGTCCGATGCGCAGGTTCAGTATCAAACATGGGCCAGCGCCTTCTTGCACGAACTCGTCAGGTGGAGTCGTTGATGGCTGAAGTGGCTAGTCTTCGGCAGGAGGTCAGAGTGCTTAGGCATGAGAACATGGATTTGCACATGCTCGCAACCAATTACTCCACAAGCATGAAGAGGAAGCTGGATCAGATGCAGGAGTCCGAAGTGCGGATTCAGAGTGATCATCAACGGTTTATGGCGTTACTCCCGAGGTTTATGTTGCCTTCGTCCTCGGGAGCAGCACCAAATATTGAGGCTCTGAATGATCCAACTCTGGCGCTTCGTCTTTCTAGGGCTCCGTCGACCTCCGAGGCACCACCAACCAACGACCAATGAAAGCTATTAGTTTACAAGTTATTGTAAAATATTTATGCAATTTTTTTTTTTTTTTTTTTTTTTAATAACAATGTAAAATAAGTAAAACAAAGTAAAAAGACTAAGTTTAACTTTCTAAACAAAAATCACAACTAAATAAACAAAACAAAATGAAATCAACGTAAAAAAAATCAACGTAAAATAAATTCACACAAAAGCCAACAAACAATGAAAGAACTAAATAGAGTAAAATAAATTCAGTAAGGAGAAGGGATTAGGAATGCAAATCTGATTGTGGGTGATTCCTAGGCCTCCCTTCATTATTCAAATGCATGGGTTTATCCTTGAACGGACGGTGGTACTTGAAATGATCAGGCAATGGTTTAAATTCAAGAGTGGGTGCCTGAATCATCAAAATCAGAAAAATGTTAGTATAAATTAAAATTAAAAATGGAGAAGATGGCTTACATTCTCGATCAAACTCAATCACAAACACCACGTCTTTGAACGTTTCAGGAACTTTGCATTTAGCCAGATTGCATGTGATGATTGTGATGTGGCCCTTGTTATCAAACTCAATTTCTTTGGCATTGATTGTCTCATGCACAGCCTCTTTGATATGTTCAACAAATTCTCCGGCCACCTCATTTTCTGGAATCCCTCTTCTTGGTGTAGAAATCTCTTTGAATGTTTCAACGTCATCGGGAACATGATTTGGTGCACCAAGAATTGGGATCTCATTTTGCACCTCTGGAAGAACTTCCACAACATTTTTTTCATTCACTTCTTCCTTGGGATTTAAAAACCTGCAAGGAAAAAGGACATTTGGTGGAACGATGTTAGAATGAAATGAACTTAGAACCTCCTCACCTGAGTTGGATGACATAAGGACTTGAGGGGTTTGCGACAAGAATTCTACTAAACTGCCCAAGTAGTCATCCTCATCTTCTTCTTGAAGCGGCAATTCATCCATGTTCGGGCTATGTTTGGATGGTTCTAGGACAACTTCATCCTCCATGTCACCTTGATCTCGAATCTGTGCCATGAATTCCATAATCTGCCCAACTTGCTCCTCCAAAGCATCCACCTTGTTGGCTTTATTTTGCATCTCCATGTTTCGATTTTCTACGTCCTGGGTCAAAGAGGTTAGTAACTTATTCAAAATGTCATTATCCGAGGACGTACCTGAATTTGGTTGGGGAGATTGTGGTGGAGGATGTGGTGGTTCATATGGCCATTGATAGTACTCCTCCGATGGCTGCCAATATTCTGCTTGGTGAGTCTCCTCAGCTTGATTTTGTGAACCTTGCGCCAAAGAAATGAGTCCATCAAGAATTTCATTATAATTAATGGGCATACTTGAATTCGATTGAAATTGCTGTGGGGGATGCTGTGGTGGCTGCATAGGTCTTGAATAGAACTCGTCTTGCTGCCAATATCCACCTTGTTGAAATTGTTGAGGTTCATCCCACATATACTCTGAATTACTTCTCCAATCCGAATTATAAGCGTTGGAAAACATGTTGCCCCTTGATTGGTTATAGCCTTGATATCCCCAAACATCTTCATTTGCAGAAAATTGGGGATATTGATGAGTTTGAAATCCTTGCTCATAGGGCATATCAAATGTAGGGCCACTTGACATTGTGGTCCTTCCGGCATTCTAAGTCAATTGAGCAGTGAGCTGTGCCAATAGATCTTGAATGCTAGTAGAATCCAGGTCTTGCTCCATTTGTACCTCAATTCAAATAAAGAAAAATAAATCAAATATCAAAAGTAACATACACAAACACAAATAAACATAAGCAAAAACAAAAATAAAAGGATTAGCAAATTTGCTAATCCCCGGCAACGGCGCCAAAAATTTGATGCGAAAATAAATTAACGCACAAATTTAAACCCTATTTGTGACAGTTGTAGTATATGGATAAGTAGGGATCGTTCTAGGCCGGGGATTAACTAGGGATGCTAACCAAAGTAAAATTAAATTAAAAACGTAAAAACAAAATTAAAAACACTAAACTAGACTCAAGACACTTAACTAGAATAACTCAAAATAAAACTAACAAATAAACCAAAACAAATCAAAAGACTCAAAACAACTCAAGACTTAAGAAAACACAAACTAAAATGATTTCTAATAAATCTAACACTTTAAAATAAAATGGGGGATTGATTTTGATGAAAAGTAAATTAAACTTAAATAAATTACAAAATTGACAAAAACATAAAATTAAGGTAAAATGATAAATGACGGACTGGCTAGAGGATTATTCTCCACACATGCCACATATGCAACCTAAATTGATTTTCAGTTGTTCTTTCAATAAATTGTAAATTCTCAACGCCCCAAGTTAATTAGGTCCGCTTAAATTAACCTTCAGATTTTCCTACTTTTATTAGGTTGGATGATTGCATACGACAACCCAAAACATTCCCTACAAGTTCCCTACATGAATTGCATAATAGAGATACAAGCAAGAATCATTAAGTTTTATGAAAATCATAAGCATTGACGAGGCACTTGTTACTATGAATTGCATGAAACTTATGCCAAGAATTTACCTAACGCGATCGTTTATAAGCGACCTTCACTACTTGTGAATATAAGTTCATAACGATTAGGTGAAATTCACTTATATTCTAGCATCAAATTCATGCATGTAAATTAAGTATGCATCCTTAATCGACATACAAAAATAAGTTATCAATCAAGCAGTTAAGCAAATTAAATCACAACTCAGAAATCACAACTGAAGGTAATCAATTCAAATTACAAATATATCCATGGTTTTGAATTAAACTCTAGCCAAAACAAAAATAGTTACACATTATTAAAATTAAAACAGAAATAAAACGTGAGTTGGAGGATTAAACCGAGAGGGATGTGCAAGGATCTGTTTCTGTTTCTGTGCTCGATGTCCTCCGTGCTGCCCAAGTCAGCACTGCTGCCGTGCTGACCTCCTGCTCTTCCAATATCTCGCTGCCAGCTGCCAAGTGCAGCTGGTTTCTTTCTTTCTGCACAAAACTCCAGCCCAGCAAGCTGCACTCCTCCCTTTCGTTCTCTGTACGTCACAGAAAACCAAGGCAGCAGCACTCATGCCTTTCGTTCTCCTATGCGCTGCTTCTGCGTCCTTCTTCCTCCACCGAGGCCTTCTCCTCGCTTCACTCCAAGCTGCCAAAGCAGCTCTTGCTCGCTGCTCCCTCTCGTGCGCGCTGCCTGCTGCCCGCGTTCCACTCTCGTCTCGCTGGTTCCGCGCCAGTCGCTGCGTCTGCTCGCCAGCTGCCTTCGCGTCCGTCGCTGCCACGTCTCTGCTGCACACCTTCTTTCCGCAGCTGCCAGGCCCTCATTTCTTCTTATCGCCAGCTGCAAAGGCAGCAGTCCTGCCAGCTCGCGCGCTTGTACCAGAGGGAGGTACCCTCGGCTCTCTAACCTCGCTGCCAAAGGCAGCTGCCAATCTCTCGCAACCTCACACGCTGCCAGGCAGCGTCACCTTTCTGTCTTCACCACCGAGGCCTTCTCCTCGCTGACCTCTGCTGCCTCCTGGTTCCTTCCACAGTCCTCACCTTTTCTGCGTCCTGTGCTGGCCAGAATGTTGGAAGTATGCCCACAAAGCCACTCATTTGATGTAATAGCTTTTGGAATACTTAATATGTTAAACTTTTATATGTTTAACGGAAGGGCAATACTTATTATTAATCACTATTTATTGTATCATGTGTTTAAGCAATAAGAGAATCCAAGGGATGTATTTGACATAAGAGATAAGTGATCTAATGAGTTAGATTAAGGAGACCTTTCTCTTATGCTCATTCCTAAAACGTTCCTAACCATAGGATTGCCAATTGGGCATTGACAATCCACTAAGGTTAGTATGTGTTATGTTGACTCAAACGTGAGTATGAACTAGTCTCAAGTCATTTGGTGTTGGACACTAAGACAAACACATAGGTGCTCGAAAGAGTAATCGAGTACACTGAACTGCGATTAATGAGAGTTCAAACATACATGTCATGTACGAACTCTAAGGTTACAATATGCAAAGTAGTCCTTAGACCTGAGGCATCATAGATGTCTAATGGTTAGGTCCTTGATCTTTGATCATGACAAAGGCATTCCCTCGGATTGTCCACGGCATTGTTGGGGTCATGTGATCTAGTCATGTAGGCATATGAATGCACAACAAGGGATCTCTAACCTTCCATGGTGGAAGGAGTATACTCTAAAATATGATTCTAAAGTCTTTGGCCAAAGCAAATGAATATGACTAAGGAAGATGTTCCAAATCATATTCAAGGGAATCATATAAGAAAGTATCACATTGGATAGTAGACATGAAACAAACTATCACTTAAAACAATGTGGTTAAGAGTATTGTATTAGAGAAGGACCGTATTGCATTGTAATTGTAACTGGATAGGTTCTCCAACCAATTCTACTTAGCTTGGGTAACCATGACATACTGCTAGGTGTCACTCATGGTTTGTGGAAGCCCTATTGATTAGCAAACACTAATCATCAAAAAGGGAGAATTCAAATGTGGTTTCAATTCACAATCGATAGTTAAGAGTAACATCGCCCACTGCCTCGCTAATTGGAACCTAATGGATCGCACACCAAATAAGGATATATGTGAAGCAATTAAATGAAATGGATAAGCAATTAAATGGTTTAATTGAAGAATGGTCAAGATTAATTAATTAGTTAATTAATTATACGAAATGTTCGTATTGGGCTTTTAAGTTGGTTTTAGGGCTTCGGGGCCCAAAAGTGTTTTGGTCCACAAGGCCCATTATGTTTAAGTTGTATGACAACTAAAACAAAATGGGCAATAAGCCCAATAACCATATAGGCCAACCATTTAGGGTGAGGGTATGCAAGTTTGCCACTCACCTAAGAAATGAAGTATAAATTCATCTTTATAGCTTTGTTTTCAATTAGGGTTTTCTAAGCTACTTGGGGATAGTTATCTAGCAAATTTACTTCCCTGAGTGATCCATTTTCATTCTCACAAATTACATCGTTGGTGAAGAGACATAGAGACATCAAACTTTTGGTGTTTTGGAGAACTAATCCTCAAATCCTCAAAGAAGCAAAGGAGCACTAAAAGGAGGGAAATCACAAGGAAGATCCAAGGAGCAAGGAGGTGACTTGAAGGCCCTCCACTTGGGTGAATCCCTTGTGTAATCAAGGATGAGCTTCAAGGGTAAAGAATCTCTAAATTCTTCATATTCTTTAATGTTGTTAAAGAGTCTTTTGATTCACCATATACTAGGCTTTGAAAGTCATGGGTTTCATGAATTGTTTTTGGATGCATGCCTACTTTAAAGAGTTAATTGTTAGCATATGTATTCAAATGTTCATACATGTTCTTAGCTAGGACAAAATTTTTCCTTCAAGTGGTATCAAGAGCCTAGGTCTAGTGTATGGTGGATCCTTTTGGGTTTTGTGATTTTCATGTTTTATGATTTAAATGTTGTAAATGTTACAAGCTTTGTTCTTGCTTTGAATATAAATTTTGCTAGAAAATTTAGCATCTCAAATGTTGTAGATGTATTTCATTTAAGCATGAATATTGGAACTAAAAATTTGGTGCCATGTATTTTGAGTTTTCATAAGTGTTCTTCAATGTTCTTGGAGTTCTTGCCAAGAACAAAAAGTTTTGAAGTTTTGATTCAAAAAGTTTTATGTTTTTACATAAAGTTTTGATTTAATTTTAGTGGGTGATGGTTAATGATTAAGTAATTTTAATGGGAGACAAACTTTGTTTTAAAGAATGACATAAATCATTTCTTACAAAATTTTATTTCATCTTTACCTCACCTAACATAACCCACTTACAAAACTTTGTATAAAATTTGAATTTTCATCAATAAAACACTATATGGCAGGCCACCCTTTTAAAATAGGGTATTTTTGGGTGTTTTGTGCACTTACATAAAGTTTTGATACTTTTGTGTATTTGCATTTTGGCCCAAAAGTTTACGTTTTTACGTTAAGGTCCAAAAAACTTTAAAGGACAAATTGTTTTGCTCCTTTAATGATGTTTTGACATTATTAAAAATGTTTGGGTTCTAAGTTGTGATTACATGAAGTTGTGGACTCTTGTGTTTTTACAAAGTGACCCCAAAAGTTTTTGTTTTTAGAAAATGGCCCAAAAGTTGTGGTCATTGTTTTTGGCCCAAATTAGATGAGAACAAAATGGTTTGTCTCTTTAAATGAGAATTGGATTTTCATTTTATTTAGTTTCATTTAAATCAATTCTATGGATCCGAAAACCAATTGTTTTAAAGTTGTTTTCTTAATTAAATGTGTTTGATTAAGAGAAGGGTGATTATGAACCAAATGCCTCGATAATTGAGCTATGTGATTGGCCGCTTTACATTATGAATGTTTGGGCTTGGTAGTGTAGATTTGAATGTAATTTGATTAGTTCAAGATTGTTGTAAATGGACATAAGTCCATCATTTATGTTGTAAAAGGGCATAAGCCCTTATTATTATTTCATGTATTCCTTTTGTTTAAATGTATGCAAAATGGAATAGTTGGGTCCAACGCCCAATAGGAAATAACGGTTTAATTGGATTAAACGCGTAACTAAAATCAACAACTACATACCTTAGACCCAAGGTCCAACACAAGGCTCGTGTTGGATCAAATCAAACGGTTCATAATCATCCTAAAACCTAATATGACTATATAGTCCATATGAGGATGCAAGGCATTCGTTAGTAGTTCCATATAGTCTCGCTTGTTTCAACGAAACAGTGGGAGTATTATATACTACTAATTCATATAAACTTGGACCAATGGTTGTGATAGGCCCAAGTTCTTTTAATGTGATTAAAATGTTTTGATGTAGCCCAACGCTATTCCCTCAAACAAATATTTAAGTTGATAAGCGAGAGATGTTTAGAATATCTCTTCGTAGGCCTTCCACCGTGGTGGGTTCCAAGCGTTTGTGACTCATGCACCGGCTTCACCCTATCATGGGGGAGTACAAAGCATGTGCTTATATCCAGGAGGAATCCATATACATATGATGAGGTGAGTGTAGGCAACGAGGATAGCCAACATCGTATCATCGTGAGGCTATTCTTGAACCCCTTCACGAACTAAGCATAGTGGGAATAACTTAAACTAAGTGCAATGGTGCCAACATCGTATCATCGTGAGGCAACATTCTCTAGAGGCCAAACGAGATGGGTAATTACAAAAGGTTGTAAATGAATAATGCGTTATTCTCTCATCATTATTTTTGCTAGCCAACATCGTATCATCGTGAGGTGGGCTTGGTAATGGTGAGTCTCCCATAACCCACTAAGAGTTCAATATAACTCTCGAATTCTATTGAGGGATGTGGAATTTGCCAAAAATGGTGGGTGATACTATTTGATTAAAAGACCCAATCAAAATAGTTTTAAACAACAATGCTAATTCGATTTCTGTTATGTTATGTAGTGAACGACATGCCTAAAATTAAACCCACCATTATACTTGACAAAAAGGGCCTAAAAGGCCAACGTTTCCTTGCTTGGTATCGCCACATTGAGAATGTCTCAAAGGTGAAAGACATATTGTATGTACTTAAGCAATCCCCTCCTCATGTACCTCCTACGAAACTAGCTTCAAAGGAGGAGTGTCAAAATTATGTTAGACACTATGAGGATGACTTACAAGCCAAATGCTTAATCCTCACTTCACTTAGTGAGGAGCTTATGAAGCTACATAAGCACATGGACACTTCTTGTGCCATGGTTGAAAGTTTGCATAAGATGCATGACATTGAGACTAGTAATGTACGATTCTCAAATATTTGTAGTCTAATGAATGCCAAAATGGCAAAGGGGACATCGGTCCATAAACATGGACAAAAGATGGAAAGGATCTTTCAAGATCTTCAAAGTTTAGGAACTTCCATCGATGGGAAAATGGCCCAAGACTTTTTCCTTGCATCTCTCTCGGATGATTTCACTAAGTTTATCGTAAACTATAAAGTGAATAGATTCGATCATTCTTTGAAAGAGATGATTGACATGTGCTGTAAATTTGAAAAAGGTTTCAAAAAGGACAGTGGGAGTGAGAATGCAATGATAAGGAAAAGGTTGCGTAAGAAGAAGGCAAAGAAATCCAAAGGAACATGCTTTCATTGTGGAAAGGATGAACGTTGGAAGAAGAAATACAGGGTGCGCATTGCGAGCCTTATGACACGGACTTTTGAAGAGACTATTTCTGTCATAGAGAGTGCTTTTACAGTGAGCTCCAATTCCTGGATATTTGATTCAGGCGCTAGTCAACATATCTGTAATACGTTGCAGGGACTAACAGGGAGCAGATCACTGCGCAATGAGGAGATGGTTGTGCGAGTTGGGAACGGCACTAAAATCTCTGCAAAAGCAATAGGCACCTATATGCTTAACCTACCCTCTGGGGAAGTCCTGGAACTTAAAAATTGTTTATATTTTCCTTCATGTATAAAGAATTTGATTTCCATCTCTAAGCTTTTACGAGATGGGCACTCAGTGTTGTTTGACAAAATGAGTTGCACTTTATACTTGAACGGTCGTATTATCTCTCATGGTAATATGATAGAGGGACTTTTTCACCTAGAGACGAATAGTGGGATGCACTGTATTGAAAGCGGGAATACCTCAAAACCCAAAAGGGCTAGAGAAGAAGTTAACCAAGAAAAGATGTGGCATCTTAAACTTGGACATGTGAACCTTGATAAGATTCGCAAGATGTCGAAAGACGGATATTTCCACCCATTAGGTAATGACCGGATGGGTACTTGTGAATGTTGCTTGAAAGGGAAGATGACCAAATCTCCATTTACTGGAAAAGGAGAGCGTGCCACTGAAATTCTAAGGTTAATCCACACTGACGTATGTGGACCTATGTCTACTACGTCGAGAGAAGGCTTCTCATACTATATCACATTCACCGACGATCACTCTCGGTTTGGCTATGTATATCTTATGAAGTACAAGTCAGAATCCTTTGAAAGGTTCAAAGAATTCAAGAATGAAGTTGAGAAGCAAACTGGGAAACAGATAAAAATCCTAAGATCGGATCGAGGGGGTGAATATCTGAGTAATGAGTTCCTAGATTATCTCAAAGAGTGTGGAATAATATCACAGTGGACTCCACCGGGAACTCCACAACTTAATGGAGTTTCTGAAAGGTGAAATCGAACCTTGATGAACATGGTTCGTTCTATGATGAGTTCCGCTGATCTACCAGTAACATTTTGGGGATACGCTCTATATACAGCAGCTTACTTGCTTAATAGAGTACCTTCCAAATCAGTTTCACAAACACCCTATGAGATATGGCATGGAAGAAAGCCAAGTCTTAATCATATTAAGATTTGGGGTTGTGAAGCATATGTCAAGAAGCTTGAGGCTACTAAGCTTGAAGCGAGATCAGTAAGATGCTATTTTGTGGGATATCCTAAAGAAACTATGGGATATGAGTTCTACCATCCTGACGACCAGAAAGTCTTTGTCGCCAGAACTGCTAAGTTTCTAGAGGACGAATTTGTTCTCAAAGGAACTATAAGCAAACAGATGGAAATTAATGAGATTAATAATGAACCACAAACAAGCACTCGACATATTGACAACCCTGTTCCTGAACCCCTAGCTCCACGTAGATCTGAACGGGTTAGTAAGCCACCTATGAGGTTTGGCTTAAATAATGACTTTGATGAATTGTACCTTTTAGGTGACAATGAAACAAAGGAGGACCCTAGGGACTACACTGAAGCAATGTCCGACATTGATTCAAAGAGATGGCAAGAGGCCATGAAATCCGATTCGGATTTTGCTTGCTATAGCTGCGTACCATGATTATGAAATCTGGCAAATGGACGTGAAGACAGCTTTTCTGAACGGCTACCTACAGGAAGAGCTCTATATGACTCAACCCGAAGGTTTCGTGTCCGAGTCTGAAGAGACTAAGGCATGCAAGCTTCAAAGGTCCATTTATGGACTTAAGCAAGCCTCCAGGAGCTGGAACATTCGTTTCGATACTGAAATCAAAACGTTTGGTTTTACTCAAAACGAAGACGACAATTGTGTTTATCAAAAAGTCGTTGGGGATGCAGTTGTATTCCTAATGTTATATGTAGATGACATATTACTATTCGGGAATGACACTGCAGTACTTTCTTCTGTAAAAGTGTGGTTGTCTAAAACCTTCCACATGAAAGATTTAGGAGATGCATCTTATGTACTTGGGATAAAGCTCTATCGTGATAGATCCAGAAAATTAATTGGATTATCCCAATCGATGTACATTGATAAGGTGCTGAGTAGGTTCCAGATGGAAAAATCTAAGAAAAGATTTCTTCCTGTGAGACATGGAATTCACCTTTCTAAATCCATGGGACCTAAGACTCCTAAAGAGATACGGCTAATGAATGAAATTCCTTATGCTTCCGCCATAGGGAGTCTCATGTATGCCATGATATGCACAAGGCCTGATATCGCGTATGCTGTGAGCATTACTAGTCGATATCAATCTAACCCAGGATCAGAACACTGGGCAGCTGTCAAGATGGTCCTTAAGTACTTAAGAAGAACTAAGGACATGTTCCTCGTTTATGGAAGAGCATCAGAGTTGCGAGTGGAAGCTTATACAGACGCAGATTTCCAATCTGACGTCGATGATAGAAGTTCCAACTCCGGATATGTATTCACTCTGAATGGTGGGGCTGTCAGTTGGAAAAGCAAGAAACAAAGTGTAATTGCTGATTCCACGACAGAGGCTGAATATGTCGCTATAGCTGAAGCCGGCAAAGAAGCGTTCTGGATGAAAAAGTTCATTTCTGAACTTGGAGTGGTTCCAACCATCACATCACCAGTAACTTTGTACTGTGATAATAGTGGGGCGATAGCTCAAGCCAAGGAACCCAGGGCTCATCAAAAGAACAAGCATTTTGATAGGCGCTTTAATATCATAAGATGATATGCTGCCGAGGGGAAAGACAACATCCTCAAAGTTGCTTCAGCCGATAACGTAGCAGATCCACTGACATAGCCAATGACTCAAATCCAGCTTGATCGTCATATGGATAAGATGGGTATTAGATACATGGGAGGATGGCTTTGAGTGCAAGTGGGAGATTGTTGGAAGTATGCCCACAAAGCCACTCATTTGATGTAATAGCTTTTGGAATACTTAATATGTTAAACTTTTATATGTTTAACGGAAGGGCAATACTTATTATTAATCACTATTTATTGTATCATGTGTTTAAGCAATAAGAGAATCCAAGGGATGTATTTGACATAAGAGATAAGTGATCTAATGAGTTAGATTAAGGAGACCTTTCTCTTATGCTCATTCCTAAAACGTTCCTAACCATAGGATTGCCAATTGGGCATTGACAATCCACTAAGGTTAGTATGTGTTATGTTGACTCAAACGTGAGTATGAACTAGTCTCAAGTCATTTGGTGTTGGACACTAAGACAAACACATAGGTGCTCGAAAGAGTAATCGAGTACACTGAACTGCGATTAATGAGAGTTCAAACATACATGTCATGTACGAACTCTAAGGTTACAATATGCAAAGTAGTCCTTAGACCTGAGGCATCATAGATGTCTAATGGTTAGGTCCTTGATCTTTGATCATGACAAAGGCATTCCCTCGGATTGTCCACGGCATTGTTGGGGTCATGTGATCTAGTCATGTAGGCATATGAATGCACAACAAGGGATCTCTAACCTTCCATGGTGGAAGGAGTATACTCTAAAATATGATTCTAAAGTCTTTGGCCAAAGCAAATGAATATGACTAAGGAAGATGTTCCAAATCATATTCAAGGGAATCATATAAGAAAGTATCACATTGGATAGTAGACATGAAACAAACTATCACTTAAAACAATGTGGTTAAGAGTATTGTATTAGAGAATGACCGTATTGCATTGTAATTGTAACTGGATAGGTTCTCCAACCAATTCTACTTAGCTTGGGTAACCATGACATACTGCTAGGTGTCACTCATGGTTTGTGGAAGCCCTATTGATTAGCAAACACTAATCATCAAAAAGGGAGAATTCAAATGTGGTTTCAATTCACAATCGATAGTTAAGAGTAACATTGCCCACTGCCTCGCTAATTGGAACCTAATGGATCGCACACCAAATAAGGATATATGTGAAGCAATTAAATGAAATGGATAAGCAATTAAATGGTTTAATTGAAGAATGGTCAAGATTAATTAATTAGTTAATTAATTATACGAAATGTTCGTATTGGGCTTTTAAGTTGGTTTTAGGGCTTCGGGGCCCAAAAGTGTTTTGGTCCACAAGGCCCATTATGTTTAAGTTGTATGACAACTAAAACAAAATGGGCAATAAGCCCAATAACCATATAGGCCAACCATTTAGGGTGAGGGTATGCAAGTTTGCCACTCACCTAAGAAATGAAGTATAAATTCATCTTTATAGCTTTGTTTTCAATTAGGGTTTTCTAAGCTACTTGGGGATAGTTATCTAGCAAATTTACTTCCCTGAGTGATCCATTTTCATTCTCACAAATTACATCGTTGGTGAAGAGACATAGAGACATCAAACTTTTGGTGTTTTGGAGAACTAATCCTCAAATCCTCAAAGAAGCAAAGGAGCACTAAAAGGAGGGAAATCACAAGGAAGATCCAAGGAGCAAGGAGGTGACTTGAAGGCCCTCCACTTGGGTGAATCCCTTGTGTAATCAAGGATGAGCTTCAAGGGTAAAGAATCTCTAAATTCTTCATATTCTTTAATGTTGTTAAAGAGTCTTTTGATTCACCATATACTAGGCTTTGAAAGTCATGGGTTTCATGAATTGTTTTTGGATGCATGCCTACTTTAAAGAGTTAATTGTTAGCATATGTATTCAAATGTTCATACATGTTCTTAGCTAGGACAAAAATTTTCCTTCACAGAAGGCCGCGAACCCCCCCCAGTGTTTCCTACGTCGTCTCCTCTTTTTAAAACCTTCCCCGCATGACTCCACTTGCTGCCATCCTTATATTTTTTTTATCCTCAGCTGCCCATTATTTCCTGCTTTTGCTGACTGCCATGCTGCTAAGCACAGCTCCTTTGTTTTCTTTTTCTCAGTGCCTTAAGTGCTCTCCCCACCTATCTTTGCATTTCTTTATTTTATTCTTTCCTAAGGCCTGCGCCTTTTTTCTTGTTTTATGCTGCCAACCCAACTTCCATCATTCATCATCATCATCATATATATATATATATATATATATATATATATATATATATATATATATTTATAATTCTATATTATTTTTATTAACCAAAAATAGTGGGTAACGATTTTATTACTAAAAATATACACTTAAGCTATTATTATTTTCTCTGCATAACAAAACCTATAAACACAAAAATAACGTAAATAGCTCAAAAATATAAGGAACTAACTAAGAAAAGACGAGTGAATTCGAAGTAAAAATATATATAAATATGATCCGATCAATATACGATGTCTGTTTTATTGCTTGCAGAAGTGTTATAACCATTATACTTCTGATTATCCGAGCCCGAAGAGTAGAATGAATCCAAATAGGTGCCTTTGTAGGGCCTTAGATATAGGCTTTGAGGCTTCCCATTAGAATTCCTTCTATACTCAAACGTCCTAAGATAATCATAATATAATGGAAATAAAACTAAGAAATAGGTCGATTACTTGCGCCCCAAGTAACTTCGGACTTCTTGTTATCAAAGCTTGTCGTGGATGGGTTAAGTCCACATAAGGTTCTTTTTTATGCCTTGAGGCCAAAGACTTTTAAATGATCAATCTTACATGCCCGAGAGCTTAGAACTTAGATCTGGTTTGAACTGTGAAGACATATTCAAATCGGATTCAAGCATTAAGAGAGTCTTTTAATAGTCATCTTACTAGAAATAACTTGAATACAACTTGAAGTATACAACATATTGCTAGGCTAATGAATGAAAGGACAAAAACAAAGAGGGTCGGGCAAGGCTGATCGTCTTGCAACTTCCTATCTTTGTGGTTTATCAAGGGGTTTGAGAGCTTTAGAAAAGGGGTAGGGAGATGAGTTTACATAAAGAAATCGATACTACAGCAAGTTCTTGACAAGGTAGAAGATCTATTACAAAGGTTTTTTTGGTGAGGGTTTATCCTGAGAGGGATGAAGGCTTGGGCTGACTACAGCTTCGTTTTGAAGGCAAATCTGGCTTTGAGTAGAGTTTGTGCTTGTATTTGTTTGTTTGATTGAGTGTCCTTATCTCTGATTTCTCTTCCTTCTTTTATAGACACTTCGACTTGGCCTCCTGTAGCAGTAACCTTGCCCGAATGCAGCTTGAAGGGCAATGATTCATCAGCTATTTACTTGTACTGCCACTGTAAAGTACTTTTGGGCTGATTTGCTGCATGGTCTACACCACTTGGTCTCTAAGTAGGTGAGCAAGTGGTTCAAATGAGCTGCACCAAGTCGGAAAGGGCCTTTTCTGCTTTCTGGGCTTTGGCTGGGCTTCGACCATCTCCCCTTCTAAGCCTCCCTTTGGGCCAACTCCTTCTTGAGCCCAAAGTTCAAGTTTTAATCCAAACAACCAGTTTATTCTTCTCCGGCGGTTCTGAACCAGAGTATAAAGCCGTAGGCCTCTGGAGATCTGCAACTAAAAAAAAAAGAAACAATTGCTTGGGTGCCCAAAGAGGTTTCAAAACCGGTTCTTTCGTCGTCAACCCAGCGCGCCCAAACGATGGTTCCGAGGCTCGCCAACAGCGCAAAGATGGACACACTAGCAGCAGCCATGCCGTGATCCCTGCCCAGCAAGTTTGTCCACGCCAAGAAGAAAAAATGAGCAGTTTGTGCCGCTACAGTTAGTCCCATGAATTTCTTCAGGTTGGTTTAAACCACCCCGTGAAGTTCCAATCAAACCTGAAAGCTCTGTAATGTTCTGTCTTCTCAAAGTTGAAGATGTTGAACACGGCAGCAATAAGCACGAATATGGAAAAGCAACAAGAAGCATGGACCAGCGGCGATGAAATCAGCCGAAGTCTTCCTACGTTAAAAAGGGTGCCAGAACGACGCCAACTTCAAGCACCAACGGGAATGAAGATTGCTCTCAGGTCACTAACGGAGGAAAGAACACAAAGGGCTGCTCAGGCATCTAGAAGGTTTGCGAAGGAAAAGATGGTTTGCAAAGGAAAAGTGAGTAAAAATTGACAGACGCTGCAAGACAAAAGGGAAAAGAAAGAGAACGTATTGTTCAAGAGTTCCACCAAAGTCTTTTGAGCTAAGAATTCGAAAGAGAAGGAAAAAATGGAGATTGTAAAGTCTACAAAAAGAAAGCTACGGCAGGGAATAAAAAAAGGGAAGTTGTCTTCAAAGTTGCTGGGAAATTTGACACAAACACAAAGAAAAGATGAGATGGAAATGGATTGATAGAAGCTCCAAGTCAAAAGTAAAGGAAATAAGTAAGTTTTCATCAAGAAAAATTTTGTGCAGCACTCGAGACAACGATACTATAGCACTTTGAAGTGCCGGCTTCGCATCTTTAATAGTTCTTCTTTCTTATTCCACCTACTCCTACCTCTCAGAGAGAGAGATGTATAGCAGCAAAACCCAAGCAACCCAAGTTATTTAAGAGCTCTGCTTCTGAAAAATCGAAGAAGTCTTCTACTTGAGAAATGTGAAGAAAAAAAGCAAGATGGGCGACTGCTTTTATTCCAATTTCAAGTATGTTTCTCTGCACAAGGAAGGAAAAGTATATACAATGAGTTTAAAAACTCTAAAGGAAGAAAAGTGTTCCAGATACCTTTATAAAGCTAAGTATGACTTGGTTTTGTTTCCTGATACCACGTGAAGTCCTGCTTGGACCTAGAAATCCAAGTCTACCAAGAAAAAAAACGGAAGGCCTGCACCTCACTTGGAGAAGAACAGAGGTTGTTGAAATTGGAAATCCTATTGGAACTTGAAGCCTTAAAATCGCATAAAAAACAAGAGAAAACAAGCCTGCTGTCAGATTAAAAGAAAAACTTGGGTCTTGGGCAAATAGTTTCAAAATCCCATGACAAATGGGTTTGAAAATTCAAAAGGAAATTATAAAAAAAGGGGGAAGCTTCTTCTTAAAGAATTCCATCAAAAGCCTTTTTGTGCTAAGACTTTGACGCCATGTGATATCCCATCTGGACTTGGAAAATCAAGGTGTACAAGGGAAAGAAATAAGAAGCTTGTTACATACAATTCCCTTAAATTAAATGGGAAGGCTATCCATGAACCCAGAAAAATAGCTCTTCCATATTACTCATATGGGCTTTATGAATATGGCATTCATCAAAGTTAAATTTATTCAAGAAGTCTGAGATGCACGGCACCGAGACAAAGTCAAATACCAAAGTAATAGTAGGTTCATCACAAATATTCCCATTAAATTTACAAGATACAAATGGCACGAAGCCATATCAAGTATTAAATGGCACGAAGCCGCGATGAGTCTCAAAAAGATTACGAACTACGCCGGTTTGATTCTGTTAAGGATACGTAGGCAGTCTGATATTAAATTTTAGACGCAACCAATAAATCAAGACGAATCTCTGGTTTATATAAACTAAATTCACTTCTACTGCTTTGAACAAAACCCTTGTGGGATAAATCCTGTGAAGGAACAGAGGAAATATTTTTTTATTCCAAGCATGATTCTCTACAAATTTGTCAGAAGAAAGAAGCTGCAAAGGAAAAGTAAAATTAAACATGGAGTAAGAAATGGTACCAAGCTAGAGTCAAATGCCAAAATATTAGTGGGTTTATCAGAAATAAACCCGTTAATTTTACTCTACACTCAAGCGGCACAAAATCACTTTAAATGGGACAAAGCTGCCTTAAATGGCTAAAAGCCGATTCAATGGCACGAAGCCGTATTAAATTCTGATGGCATGAAGCTGCGACAAAACCCAATGGCCCGAAGCCATATCAAATATCAAATAGCACGAAGCCGAAGAAAAAGTCAAATATCAAATGGCATGAAGCCGCAACAGAATCTCAAGTGGCACGAAGATATGTTAACTGGCACAAAGCCGTATCAAATTTCAGAATGGCATAAAACCATATCAAATTTATAAATCACTCCAATGGCTTAAAGTCCTCGCCTGCACGAGTTTAAACTGCATGAGGCATTAAAAGCTCCAATGGCTTAAAGTCCTCGCCTGCAAGAGCCTAAACTGCACAAGGCATTAAACGCTCCAATGGCGCAAAGTCCTCACCCGCATGAGCTAAAACTGCACAAGGCATCAAATCCAAACAAGTATCAAGCATACAAGGAACTACAGTGACTTGATCCCTCAACGAGGGTACGTAGGCAATCTAGGGTTCTACCTAGATGCAGTCACAAAATCAAATAAACACCCAAATCCTCAAGTTACAATTTATTCATATTGGAATCAAAGGGTATTCCTTTCCCAAAAGAAGGGTTGTGATTAATAGGCGCGTAGCCTAGAATGGGTCGAACTCAGTTTAATAAAACCCTCTTCAAAAAAATGAACGAGGGTGAAATTGTGTCAAGGGAATTATTTGTTTACATATTGTGTACAATTTTTGCTCAACACACAGTAAACAAACTCATGCATTGAAACATTTTCTCCAATTGTAGAGGGATGCTTATATATAATAATATAAATAGGTTAAACAATCACATCTACCAATTAATAAGGGAGATTATATTCACTCACCCTAAATTACTTCCCTCACACCTTTTTAATTTTTTAATATTTTTCTATCAAGTGTTAATGGTGACACACCCCGATCCTAGAATCAAGGCGTGCTGGCCGTCACGTGAACGTGACGTAACCATAAGTGCGGTGCGGAAGCAAAGATAAGAGAATTACAAAGGAAACAAAATCAACTACTAGCAAGAATGACCAAATAGCATGCTAGAGTGAGTTAAAGTGTGAGTGCACACATAAACAGAGCTTAAGCAATAGGTGCAGTCAAGTAGGACTATAATTAAGATACAACACCCGCAGGTGAGTCCTACATGTAGAAGTCTGTCAGAACGCCGAAGCGAAACCTCGTGAGCCACCAACTGCTAACTAGAACCTGGAGGGGCGCAAAACAAAATTGAGTGGGTCAGTAAAACAAAGCTTTTCGAAAACCTTTCATTTAAAACGTTTCTAACCCCTCGCTGTAAAACCTGTATACTTTCCCAGAAAATAGTATAATAGCATATAACTTTTCATAAATCTCAAATCATAAATTTTTCTCAAAAACCAGAAAGTATGCCATGTTATAATTTCAAAAACAGAATGAATGATGCATCAATGTAACAGGTGAAATGATGAATTAACCGGAGACCCTGCAGTTGGTCCTGTACGGTTAATTCTATAGCTCAACATCCAATCCAACCGGAGTCACCTCGGTGACCTGTACGGCATTACACTGCCTATAAGTCGGAACTACCTGAAGTAGTCTGTACGACATGAATGGTGTAATAATACGCTCTAGTGCTTCTCTCATCAATAATCTGTGCACATAATCTAAGGTCACCTATCAGTCGGAACCCTCTCATGGTCTGTACGACATGTCGGAACCCTCTCATGGTCTGTACGACATGCACCTACTTGGATCCAAGGTGAACGTGCGGTGCGAGGTGAATAATATAAGCACTAACACCATGATTGCAGGTTATGAGCTATTAACATAATACACATCATCAACAATGCACATGAATAACATAAAACTCACCTGATACTCACCTGTGCGTCCACAACACCAATTCACATATATATATGCATCAATTATCAATTCATATAACTCATATATGCATGCATGACATTTTAAAACGTACTTTCATTCAAACTCAATTATAAACACCACGTCTTTGAACGTTTCCGGGACTTTGAACTTGGCCAGGTTTACTATGATGGTTGTGGCTTGTCCCGTGTCATCAAACTCAACTGCTTTAGGCTTGATTGTCTCATGCACAGCCTCTTGGATGTATTCTTGAAATTCTCCGGCCACCTCATTTTCTGGAATAATTCTTCTTGGTGTACAAGTTTCTTTGATTGTTTCAACATCATCGGGAACATGATTTTGTGCACCAAAAATTTGGATCTCATTTTGCACCTCTGGAAGATCTTCCACAACGTATTTTTCATTCACTTCTTCCTTGTGATTTAAAAACCTGCAAGGAAAAAGGACATTTGGTGGAACGATGTTAGAATGAATTGAACTTAGAACCTCCTCACCTGAGTTGGACGGCATAAAGACTTGAGGGGTTTGCGATAAGAATTCTTCTAAACTGCCCAAGTCGTCATCCTCATCTTCTTCTTGAATCGGCAATTCATCCATGTCCGGGCTATGTTTGGAAGGTTCTGGGACAACTTCATACTCCATGTCACCTTCCAAAGTATTGACTTCATCGATTTCACTTTCTGCCTTTGAATTTGCAATGTTTGAGTTGGAGAGTTCACTTTGATCTCGAATCTGTGCCATGAATTCCATAATCTGCCCAATTTGCTCCTCCAATGCATCCACCTTGTTGGCTTTATTTTGCATCTCCTTGTTTCGATTTTCTACGTCCTGGGTCAAAGAGGTTAGTAACTTATTCAACATGTCATTATCCGAAGACGTACCTGAATTTGATTGGGGAGATTGTTGTGGTGGATGTGACGGTTCATATGGCCACTGATAGAACTCTTCCGATGGCGGCAATTGTTCTTCTTTTTGTGAACCCTGTACTGAAGAAATTAATTCTTCAAGCATTTGATTATAATCCACGGGCATACTTTGATTCGATTGGAATTGTTGTGGGGGATGCTGTGGTGGCTGCATAGATCTTGAATAGAACGCGTCTTCTTGCTGCCAATATCCACCTTGTTGGAATTGTTGAGGTTCTCCCCACATGTACTCTGAATTACTTCTCCAATCCGAATTATAAGCGTTGGAAAACATGTTGCCCCTTGATTGGTTATGGCCCTGATATCCCCAAACATCTTCATTTGCAGAAAATTGAGGACCTTGATATCGTTGTCCATAGGGCACATCAAGTGTAGGGACACTTGGCATTGTGGTCCGTTCGGCATTATGAGTTAATTGAGCAGTGAGCTGTGCCAATAGATCTTGAATGCTAGTAGAATCCAGGTCTTGCTCCATTTGTACCTCAATTCAAAGAAAGAAAAATAAATCAAATATCAAAAGTAACATACACAAACACAAATAAACATAAGCAAAAACAAAAATAAAAGGATTACCAAATTTGCTAATCCCCGGCAACGGCGCCAAAAATTTGATGCGAAAATAAATTAACGCACAAATTTAAACCCTATTTGTGACAGTTGTAGTATATGGATAAGTAGGGATCGTTCTAGGCCGGGGATTAACTAGGGATGCTAACCCAAGTAAAATTAAATTAAAAACGTAAAAACAAAATTTAAAATACTAAACTAGACTCAAAACACTTAAATAGAATAACTCAAAATAAAACTAACAAATAAACTAAAATAAATCAAAAGACTCAAAACAACTCAAGACTTAAGAAAACACAAACTAAAATGATTTCTAATAAATCTAACACTCTAAAATAAAATGGGGGATTGATTTTGATGAAAAGTAAATTAAACTTAAATAAATTACAAAATTGACAAAAACATAAAATTAAGGTAAAATGATAAATGACGGACTGGCTAGAGGATTATTCTCCACACATGCCACATATGCAACCTAAATTGATTTTCAGTTGTTCTTTCAATAAATTGTAAATTCTCAACGCCCCAAGTTAATTAGGTCCGCTTAAATTAACCTTCAGATTTTCCTACTTTTATTAGGTTGGATGATTGCATACGACAACCCAAAACATTCCCTACAAGTTCCCTACATGAATTGCATAATAGAGATACAAGCAAGAATCATTAAGTTTTATGAAAATCATAAGCATTGACGAGGCACTTGTTACTATGAATTGCATGAAACTTATGCCAAGAATTTACCTAACGCGATCGTTTATAAGCGACCTTCACTACTTATGAATATAAGTTCATAACGATTAGGTGAAATTCACTTATATTCTAGCATCAAATTCATGCATGTAAATTAAGTATGAATCCTTAATCGACATACAAAAATAAGTTATCAATCAAGCAGTTAAGCAAATTAAATCACAACTCAGAAATCACAACTGAAGGTAATCAATTCAAATTACAAATATATCCATGGTTTTGAATTAAACTCTAGCCAAAATAAAATTAGTTACACATTATTAAAATTAAACAGGAATAAAACTTGAGTTTAGGAACGAATTAACCGAGAGAGATGGACAGCTTTTCTGCGCCACTGTGCTCTCAAGCTGCCAAGACCCACGCAAGGCTGCACGTTCTCTGTGCTTCTTCAGTCCGCACAGTTTTCTGTGCTGCCTTATGTCGACCTGCCAGACTCCATCCAATTCGCGCGCCTGTCTCCGCGTCAGCGCATGTCTCCTGCTTGCTGCCCACGTGCTGCCAAGCTTTCTGCTCTCTCTCCAGGTCAGTCACGCTGACCTCTTTGCTTTCCCGTACTCCCCGAGAGCCCTGTCTCCAGCTGCCCAGTCTCGGTCCTCTCTTTCCTTTATCCCGCTGCCTAAGGCAGCTGTCCACCCAGCATTTCTTTCTCCGTGCTCACCCTGCTGCAAGGCAGCTGTAGCTCCCTTCTCTCCCAGTTTCTTTCCACGTTCCCCCCCCCCCTCTTTAAGCCCCCGAGGCCTTCACACATATATCTCCCTCATTGTTTTATTTTTTAGTCTTTTTTTATTGTTTTCTATCCATCCATTCCCTATATTTTATTTCTTCTTCCTTCTGCACGCCAGCTGCCTAAGGCAGCTGCCTTTCCTTTTTATTTTTTTACTCTTTCTTTTTCTGCATGCCTTCCTCCACTTCTTGCATTTCTTTTATTATTCCTCTTCACCTTGTCATGCTGCAAAGGCAGCGTGCATGTAGCTGCTCCTTTTCTCTTGTTTTATGCTGCCAACCCAACTTCCATCATTCATCATCATCATATATATATATATATATATATATATATATATATATTTATAATTCTATATTATTTTTATTAACCAAAAATAATGGGCAATGCAGTTTTGACGATTTTATTACTAAAAAAATACACTTAAGCTATTATTATTTTCTCTGCATAACAAATCCTATAAACACAAAAATAACGTAAATAGCTCAAAAACATAAGGAACTAACTAAGAAAAGACGAGTGAATTCGAAGTAAAAATATATATAAATATGATCCGATCATAGTCAGATCAGATTCCATGTCTTTCAAAGCAATTGTGTTCATTCTTGACAAGACTTGCAGGCCTTGCCTACCATTCGAAAAACAAGGTATGGTGACACCGCTGATCGTTCATATAGTCAACCCAATAAGAGTTGGCTAGTCCATAACTGAATATAAAAAGCACTTGTATTCTGATCCGCCTTATTCTGACTCAAAAAAATTCACGGTACCATACTCTATACAGGTGGTGCAAGGCCCATGCTAGCTGAAGAGAAGCTATGATGGAAAACTACCTTAAGTGAATGTTTGGAATTACAACCATAATCCATTGTCGTCCAGCGGTTAGGATATCTGGCTTTCACCCAGGAGACCCGGGTTCGATTCCCGGCAATGGAACTTTTTAAAATTTTAAATTTAAACGTCAAGCCCATATTCCTCTCCAGCTCCATATCAATCAACCTTTTGATATCGTTTTTTAGTAAGGCTTGCATGAGGGAGATGGCTGAGGAAAATAGCTGCTTCACACGGGTGGCTACCGCCCCCACTGACAGTGGTGCCATTGGTATTCCTTTAAAACACCCTTCACAAATCATCTTCAAAACCCTTACCTATATGTTCTGTATTTTGTTTTTCTCTGTTGATATTCTGGGTTTTGAGTGGATGGGTTTGAAATATGCTCACGTTCTTTTTGTGTAGAAGGGAAGTGTATCCCAATCTATTTTGTTAATTTTCCGTGTCGTCCTAATGGATGTTCAGATGGTAGGCTCTTGTCGAATGACTTTGTTTTTTATGTTTTCACAAATCTCTAAGGAATCCTGCACACCGTCTTGCTCGTTTTCTCTCGTGTTATTCTCCTACCCTGTTGTGTTTTCTAATGTCTAAAGTTACTTCCTTTTTAGTAAACACCGTCGAGTTGAGCTCAGATTACCATGAAATATTTACAGAGTTTATCCTAAAACCGAGTGAAAATGACAGCTTAATCACGTTACCAGTTATCAGCCCTTACTTCCTCTTTGGTAACTAGTTTGTTGTATATCGTTCTGTACAAATATCATACTACCTTACTCCAGATAGGGAATATAGCTTTGACGTTAGAAATATACACGTAATTTTCTGATGACATATATCATTTTACTTTCTTTGACATTTTTTGTTAAATCTGATGATTCATCACTATCTTAGTCCACATATATTTGTCGCGGGACCATATTATCATAAGAATTCTATGAATATGTCCAGGTTCGGAGTATGGAACGTATGGGGCTTTAAGGTTTAAGGTACATTCTCCGCTCTCAATTCTCATGCTGAAATTCAACTCAAGAGTTCTAGTCATTTTCATCTTTTGTCTTTCTAAATACAAATCCCACATGTCATGTTCATGGTGTTTCATTTCAAGCAGTTTTTGCTACCATGACTAATGTCTAAAAAATGACTGAGAATACAAGTCTTATGACCCAGAGAAAAGGATGAGGGTTGATGAAGGGTTACTAATCCCATCATATATGGCCTAATTTTGATCCCATTTTGGATTGCTGTTCTGGAATATGAGATTACTGTAGAGAAATTTATTTGTCAAATTTGCTGTCATCCTGGTGAATGTGTAGATGAAAGGCATTTTTATAACCCATTCATGGCTTGTCAATTTTCTACTTCGGCGGTAACATGTCTTTTGTACTATAACCTGCACTATATTGAACTGATATGTGGTACTGATATAGATATAATGTTTACCAATTTTATCAAGTAAAACCTAGAAGCAGTAGATCGAACTGAAAGAACACAAAAAAATACATACGTTTCATCTACTAGACATCCCACAATGACTAATATTTTGCTTCATCTTTAAATAAGTGTCTCTTATGGGACTGTTTTAACTTGAGAGTTACTAGATTATTAATCGTGGGAGACCGTTTTTAAATCATTTTGCTTGTAGAAAATTTTTAGAGCATTTCCGTCCTTCATTAAATGGCAACTAGGGTGGAATTAATAAACTGATTTGTAAGATTGCTTGAGAAATATGGGTTGACATATGTTCCATTTTGCTGTATAACTATGTTACCGGTTCATATTTAAAAGTTTGATTGAGGTGATTTGCACTGTTTTAGTTGATCATATTTCTGTGTTCAGGTGCAGAGTTTGGAACATATGAGGTGGTAGGGTTTAAGGTACATTAATGGCACTCAATGGTTTAAGGCTGTAAAGTGTAAGGAGTATCTTGGGCCAAACTTCAACTTGTGAGTTTTCTTTCTCTACTACACCTTGAATGGACACGACAAAACTATTATGTATCTTAAGAACGTGTAGTAGTTCCACATCTCTGAAGCAAGGAAGGCTTATCCACCAAAAAATGCTCACTCTAGGCTTACAGAATGACCCTGCTCTCTGCAAAAACCTCATAGACTTGTACTTCTCTTGCCGTTTTTATGACTCCGATTCAATGAAAACCATCCAGTATTTCCTTGTGGAATGGCCTCATGACAGCTAATACCAAGAACTTCATGTTCAATGAAGCTCTTGACCTCTTTGGCAGTTTACCGTGCTATCCTCATCTTTGTCCTGATAGTTGCACTTATCCAAGTGTCCTTAAGGCCTGTAGTGCACTGGGGGAAGTTGGTTCAAGATTGATCCATAGCTGGACTCTCGCTTCCAGTCGTTGGCCTTTTTGATCTCATCTGTATTCTGATCAACCTGAGCGAAGAGAAAGGTAAAAAGAGGGGGAGGGGAGAAGCGAAGGCAGTCTACCTTCTTCCCTTCCACTAGTGACTACGGTCACTACTGTAAATTTTAAGTAAAAGAACAAGTAATGTTTATCAACATAGTAATTTTTTTTTTAAATTGTGAGGAAATAGAGTTTTTTTAATTTAATTTTTATTTTATTTAGAATCATGTGTCAACTCTATGTCCGTTAGATTAAAAGTTTTAATGAGACAAGCAGACTGAGTGGAAAAAAACATGGTTAGTATAATATCTAGTTGTAGCACGGAACTTGCATGCTTTTGTTGAACGAAAACTTGCATCCATGTTTTTGTAGTAGAGAATCTATTTGCAAAAGTGTAGAATTATGACTCCTTGTAGTGATGTGTGAAAAATATCATAATATATATGGGGATATATCAATCTCTATTGAGGTAGGAATCCTACACTATTTACATTTGGAAATTACATTCCTATAATACATGCTATAATTATGGAGAAGATTCAGGTTTAATTAATGATATTCTAACACCCCCTTCAAATTGGACCAGCCTAGTTGGAAAAGTTTGAAACAAAGAAGGGCATGCTGAGACTGATGAAGAGCTTTAGTGAGGAGATCAACCAGTTGGTCAATAGAAGGAATATAACAAACACGATGACTACCAAGAGCAGCCTTTCCACGGACAAAGTGATAATCAAGTTCAATGTGATGCGTGCGTGCATGGTGAACAAGATTGACAGTAAGATAGGTAGCACTCAAATTATCACAATGTAGTAAAATAGGTGTAGTCAAGCAAACTCCAAGCTTACCAAGAAGAAAGCAAACCCAAGTAGTCTCCAACGCACACACATGAGCAAATGAGCGATACTCAAACTCAGGACTAGAGCAGGACACAATTGGTTGTTTTTTGGAGCACCATGATATAAGATTAGAACCCGAATAAATAAGATAGCCAGTAGTAGAGCACATATATCCGGACAACTTGCCCAATCAGCAACCGAATAGGCAGATAAAGAAGTAGAACTCTAAGGACCCATATGAATGCCAAAATCTAAAGTACCTTTAACATAGCGAAGAATCCGTTTAGCAGCGTTCAAGTGAGTAGTACGAAGAGCACTCATATACTGAGGAACCGTGTTGACAACAAAGGAAATATCGGGACGAGTAAGGGTGAGAAACTGTAGAGAGCCAACTAACTCACAGAAAATAGTGGGTGAAGCAAGCAGAGAGCCATATGTAGCAGTAAGAGCAACCCTTATAGCAAGTGGAGTCGAGGCCGGGTTACAGGAAACCATATCAAATTTTGTACTTGGTGTAAGATTCCTACCTCATGTTTCGAAAAACTTAATCTTTTGCTTAAATTGGAATGTGTGGGATGTGTGGATGCTTAGAAAATTAAACGTTACACTTTTCTATTTTATTTTATTAATGTGTTGGAATATGCTTAAACCTATTAAACCATGGCTTGTTTGGTTTGGTTTCGATGTATGGTTTAGTTTGATGTATTGGTCAAATTCAAACCAAACCGAATCATTGAGTGCTAATTGGTTATGTTATAATTTTTATGTCAAATTGAAGTACCCCACACTTATTGGTATACGTGTGTTATTTATTGTGTGGGGTCCCTTTTTGTGTGTAAATATAGCTATATATTTCCATTACAGAGTGGAGGATTTGAGCTAAGATTGATAACGTTGGGTTAAAGAGTTAATTGTTAGAGTGAGGGGAGTTTTTATAATAGTGGCATCATGTTGGTTGCTACTTGGCCCATCGATAGGGAGACTAAATTTGTAAGTAAAATTTAGTAAACTAAAAAACATAGAAGTTGATGATTGGATTAGTATTTAAGTGTATAAACGTGCTCATTTTCAATTGGTGACAATCATTTAGTTTGTAAATTTTATCTGCAAATTTAGGCTCCTTACTATGACTCTTTGTCCTTTCTACTTTATAAAACATGTTTAGGTCAATAATCAATAATCCGTTGTCGTCCAGCGGTTAGGATATCTGGCTTTCACCCAGGAGACCCGGGTTCGATTCCCGGCAACGGAACTTTTTAATTTCATTTACTTTTCTTTTTAATTTTTCAAAAAAAAAAAATAATTTGTGTTTTTAGTAGATTATCAGAAAGACAAGAACATTAAACATCGGACGGACGCCGAGTCCAACTCCAACTCACGGAAGGCTTCCATAAACCCAAAAGCCCTACTTCTGCGTCTGCTGCTGCTTCTGCTTCTGCGTTCGTGTGTGTGCTCTCCAAGCAAACTTGCGCCCCACTCCTTTACTCTCTCTCCACCCCGTATTTATTATTTCTTCGCCCACTTCCTCTGCATATCAGTTGAGAGAGAGAGATGGCTAAGGAAAACAGCTGCTTGACTCGCGTGGCCACCGGCGCTGTAATTGGCGGAGCTATCGGCGGTGCCGTCGGTATTTCTCTAAAACCCACTTTCTAAATTTGCTTCAAAACCCTTGTTTTTGTTCTTTTCGCTTTCTTCTGTTGCTTATCTTGGGTTGTTGTGGAATCATCCTTTGATGTTCTTATTTAATCTGGGTTTTTGAGATTTTGTTTGTTCGAATACTTTGCGATCTTTTAAATGCATGTTGTTTGGTTTGTTTTGATGGGCATCTGGAAATCAAAGCTTTAGGTATTCTAATTTTGTTGTAACTTGTAAATTGGGTTTTTTTTTTTCTGTCACTTTGTTTTGGATTTTCAGTGAGTAGGTTAACTTGAATTATGCCCACATTGTTATCGTGTAGCGAGGAAGTATAGATCATTCGATTTTGTTAAGTTTCCGCAATGTCTTGATACATATATAGATGGTAGGCCCTTGTTGAAGGACTTTGTTCTCATGTTTTATGATGATCTTGATTCCAATTACTGTATAAATTTCCGTTCAGATTATTGCCACTCAACGGGGATCTGAAAAAGGAATAGGAAACCTCGACGTATTATAGCAAACTTTAGCTGGCCTGAAATTGGCAAAAGCTGATCACCTATTTCTCTTCTTGACTTTTCACAAATCTCTGAAGAATCCCTCACTTGTTACTGAAAGAAATTTTTTCCTTGTTTTCTCTCAAGTACTTCTCCAGGCCTGTCATGTTTTCTAATGCTAATAGTACTCTCCCTTCTTGTGCTGTTGGACATCCCGACCAACCCTTTCCCGGGCAGTATTTACAAAGCTAATCACGTTATCAGTCATCAGTTTTCACTTCCACCTTAGTAACTAGTTTGTTGTGTAACATGCACTTCTTCTACGGTACAAGTACTATGTGATATTGACATGTTATGTAAGTTTAACGTTTGTATAAAGTGAAAACCTAGAACAAGTTCCCGTCACTACCCTACTCCGCATGTGTAGGGAATATAGCTTAGACATTAGATTAATATAACATTTTGCTTCCTCTGAAAAACGTGTCTTTTGTTAAATCTGATGATTCATTACTAGCTTAGTCCACATACTTCTTTAGGCACTATAATAATATAAGAGTTGTGGATTATATAGTCTGGAACATGATCTTTTACGATAAATTAGTCAGCTAGCTTGAGAAAAAATGGATGTTTGCTTTACCTTGTCTAATCATAATTTATCGAATATGTCCAGGTTCGGTGTATGGGACATATGAGGCTTTAAGGTTTAAGGTACGTCCTCAGATCTAGTCTCTAGTTATTTTCATCGTTTTAAATACAAATTCCACAATTTTCTGCTCATGGTTTTTCGTTAATACTTTTTTGAGCTTCCATGACTATTGTCTAAAAACTGAGAATACGGGAACATCCATCCGAACAGTATGTTCTTAGGCCACAAACACCAAACAAGAAAATGGAGTGACCTTCAGGAAAAATATTGGCTGTCTTTTGAGTGATGGTCATGCTAGTGGCATAAGATGAATGAAAACTTCGAATGGTACATTTGTGATGATTCAATTTACATTAGATGGTCAAGTTTTCTAAATGGTTCTCTGTGTTGAGAAACATAAAAAATTTACAATCCCACCATTCGTCAATATGTGATAAGACTTTGTATCATTGCAATTGTTTTTCACATGTTAAATTAACAAACAATGCTATCCTCTAAAGAGTCTGCCATGCTTGCATTTATTTATTTATTTATTTAATTTTCATAATTATGCTTGCAGGTGCCAGGATTTCTGAAGATCAGGCACATTGGACAAAGAACAGTGTCGAGTGCGGCTCTCTTTGGTCTTTTCTTAGGTGCCGGGAGCTTGATACATTGTGGGAAGTCATATTAAGCTCTTTCCTGCCTTAGATGAAGTAATTTGTTCTGTTTACATTGTTTTGCTTTGGAACATGAAGCTAGATGCTGCGCAGAAGGTGTGTCGTGGCGAATAGTTGTTTCTTCAAAGTCAGTATTTCTGTTCTGTTGTTTCTGCTTTTACGTTATATCGGAATTGTTTTTTATTTCTGTCTCTCAACGATTATTCATAATTGTCCTATGGCGATGCAGACAATTGGATTATCTTAACCGGTTACTTTGTGTGTTAGCTGACTGTAGAAATTTTGGCTATCTCATCGATACGTTCTTTCAATAAAACAAGATAAAAAAGAATGATTATGGAGTTCTTGAGCATCTCATCACTACATTTTAGTTGTTTTGTTTTTGAGTTTTTGGATTTTACAGTGCTCAAACATTCAATGGTGTCACCTCCGTCCTGCCGTCAAAGCCTAAAAGAACATGAGGATAACGTAAAGGCCTCGTTTGGCAGCTCAGACTGTATTGACTATTTCAGTCGGATAGGATAATTTGTCATCGGATAGTACTGATTATTTAGTCAAGCGTGCGTTTGGTGCAGTACCGGATTAAAAACTCAATTCATCAAAGATTATCATGTTCATTTACTTCCTCAAAAGGAGATTGAAGAACATTTATGGTACTGAGTTTCACAATTTAAAACTAGCAAGAGAGATGAAAAAGAGCCAGCTTGATTTTGTTTTCAGCGACCCGATTAATTAACACCGACGATTTGGAGTGTATAAGTTATCCGGCGTATGTCGTATAAAATAGGCCGGACCGCATAAATAATCCGGTGCTAAATTAATACGGAATGACACCAAACACCGGATAGTATTAAACAAGGTTCTAAAAGACGCTAGGCGCTAGTCGGGCGGCGGGCTGGGGCCTAGCGCCTAGGCGGCTAGGCGGGGTCTAGGCGGGCGCCTAGGCGGACTAGGCGGATTTAAGTAAATCCATTATATTTCGTGTAAATAAGTGTCTGTTTATACTTAAAATATATATAATTTCATCATAAACTACAAAATAGAATGACATATGTATTATAAAGTATTGGAACATAATGAAAACATGGGGAACAAGCATATAGTGTGTGCCCATTTAAGTATTCAACAAGTCTCTTACAATTTATTGAAAAAAATTAAATGCAAATTGAAAGTTATCTATTTTCTATCAAAGTGAGTCGCAACCTAGGCAGGTGCCTAGGCGGGTTTGGGCGGGCTAGGCGGCCTAGGCGGGCGCCTCAACTGGTCTAGGCGCCCTTTATTAATTTTCAAACGCCTAGGCATTAATCGGGGCGGTGACCAGCCGCCTAGCGCCTAGGCGGCGCTAGGCGGGGATTTTTAGAACAGTGGTATTAAATAGTACTATCCGGTGTGTTATCCGACATGCCAAACACGCCCTATAACCTCTCACCCTCCACTTTTGATGTCACGTTTCGTCCGAAAAATGCAACTTCAGTTTGAGAGAGAAATTTTCATAAAAATGGGCTTGAGTTTACAGAACATGATAACAAGAAAAGGCTCCATACATGGAGGAGCTCTCAACCCCAAATATTACATTACAAGAAATTGTACATAAATTGCAGCTAACAACATTTTAATTGAAACATGAACCTTTTAGCCTCCTTGATAAAGGGCCATCGGGAGTCATATTTCACCAGAGGTGTCAAAGGACACCCAGCCTAGCCTAAGACCTAGTTTGGGAGTGAGGTGCTTAAAAAAAAAGCACCCATGAAAAAAAGCTGTGAGGGTTTTAGGTGTTTGGTAAACTGAAAAAAAATGGCTTATTTTGGAAGCTGCTGTGAGAATAAGCTGAAATCAAAGGAAAAAGCTGAAGCTGCTATTTGCAGCTTTGGAAAACTGGCTTTTTTTCAAAGCACACGGAGCTACAGTGCTTCTTTAATGAAAAGACCCACTATTATACTGCTTTTTTTTTTTTTCCAAAAGCAGTTTTACAAAAAAAGTTTACCAAACACTCTACTGATTTATTTCACAGCCGCTTATTCTCACAGCACAGCCGCTTATTCTCACAGCAGCTTTTTTTCAAAGCACAGCAATACCAAACCAGCCCTAACTCTGTCCAATTAAAGTCGGCTCATGCAGGTTTATTTAAGATACAAATATCAATTTTTAAACTAATTTAACGACAAATAATGTTGTGTCTTCTTTCACTAGTTAATAGTTATCACTCTATTTGACCAATGAAAAGAGTTAATAGTTATCACTCTTAACCCCAAAAAGAACTCGAGCAGGGACTAAATTTGTAGACTAAATTTCAAATTAAATGATGTGTCACCGATAAAAAAACAACTTTAACAATACATCAAAGACATGTACAAGATACGAATTTCAATATAACCGTAAAAGCAACAACTTCAAAGAACTAAACAACAACAAAAACCTTAACACCAAAATCTAACATAATCCACATCCAAGTCCACACAGCCCAAAACAACCAAAACCCTAGATGAATCCATAACCCAAAATCCTAATTATCATCACGAATTGAAGCTGTGCCGTCATTGAACCCACCGCATCTAGCCATAAAGAACATGTAGAACAAGGAGACACTCTGGAGAAGAGTCAATCTCCAATGATCCAACTGTGCATGATAGCTGAAAGAGTAGTAACTACAAGTCGTCATCAGTTTAATTCCTATAAAATAGTGAGACAGATTTATGGAACACAATTAGCCTTTCATTCCTATCGTACATTTAAATCAAACTCACATAAACAATTATGAAGGGCTTTAATATATATTGGCCTTAGATTTTTTGTAGAAAACTGGATATATGGACGATGATACATGAATGTACAGCTACCCAATAATCAATATATGAAACATTTTTATCAAGCCTCCCAGTGGGATAAAATCTTGGCTCCACCACTGACCATGCCCTATTTAAATGGCCGGTGTTCATGCCATTCGGGCCGGCTCACCCGTTTGATACATTTACATCCCACCGAGACAACACCTACTCTATCAGCTACTCAATCGGGTATAAGTTCACCACCTATGTTCAATTTCTAATACTGGGCCTATACTGAATGCCTGGTGATCAATGGCTTTGTTTTATCGCAGTAACAATACAAGGGATGACTGTATTATATGCAGCTTGCTAATTTTAAAGAAAATGCTAGGGAACAATCTTGAAGAAAATGCTAGGGCTCACAGTAAAAGCTTGCATAAGAAGTTATATGTAGGGAAAGGATTCAATTCCATCATTGTAAGATCATCCCTTGACGCCTGCAGCACTATCAGATATATGGTATGAGTGAAGTACCAATGAAGAAAGAAACAAACTACGCTTCCCACTCTATTGGGTCAACATGAAATAATCACCCACATCAATAGCTAAATAACGAAAAAACGAGACGCATAATAGCCAATGACTGAGATGTACTTAAGTCGTCCATATCTAACTTACCAGTATGGAAAAATAAGATCCTTATGTTGCATGACTTTTAGCTCAAACCCTGCATTCGAGCGAATTTTCGGTGAGCAATATTTGTCGTTTTTGGAGTTTCGAGTAATCTTGGTGAGAAATTTTCTACTAAGATTGGTTGGGTTTCCATTTCACAGGTCAAGAGAAGAGAGCACAAGCAGCACCATTGTGGCCCTTGTCAAGATAGCAAGGCAACCTGGCCATACGAGAGCAGAGAAAAAAAATACCCAAGGTAAACAAAATTAAATGAGTAGGTACAACATGTTATAGAGGGCGTAAAAGTGCTTGGAGAACAACAATGCTGAACAAAACGCAACAGCTACTTGCTACCCTAAATCACTTGAAAAATTAAAAACATTGTAATAAAGATACACATCACAGGATTTTTTTTCATTACATGATAGAACTGTAGCATTAACAGTATCACAGGATGTTTTTCATTACATGATAGAAGTGTAGCATTAACAGCTGACTAAGAATAAACACTGATGAAAGCGGAAGCAATCCAATATTTCCTAAAACAAATTTGGCGTGTTATACCTACTTAGTAATAAGCTTGTGTACTTTAAACCAAATGTAGGTGAGACTTTGTACTCTTAATTTTAACAAACTGTCACGATAGTTTATGGAAGAGTAAGCCATCCATATATCATAATGGTAGCATGATTGAATAGTGAACACGTAGACAAGATCTACACCAAGGTTACCAGAAGTCGAAGAATAAAATGAGAACAAGAGAATTATTTCTTTTGAAGGAGAATTTAGTGAGGTACCTTTTGTGAAACCACAAGAGTATGCAAACAATTAGAATATCTCTTGGATACTAAAATATTGCAGTTGGCAAGGTTACATTCTGAATACAACCTTTTCATCTTCAGATTGCATGTCCACTTTCAAAAGAAAGACCTTGCGAACAAAAAAGTGTAGCTATGAGCATTGACATCCGTAAAGAGTAACAAGAAATATAAATCAAAGGTGAAAACAGAAAACTAATAAAAAATATATACAAGGTTCACGTCCTAACTTTTCACAACCATTTACAAAGCATATCGTAGTCAAGCAAGCATGCCTTCATTCTAACCAATAAAATATAACAAAAATATAACACTGAATGTCAAATACTCATGTAGTCATGCGCTGAAGAGAAGAGTCAAAGATCGTATAAAAGAGTCAAATGTCGTATAACATTTAATGATCTGATAAATGTCACATATATAGAATGGACTCATAAGATTTATAACTAGTCTGATTTGTCTGTTAGTTCTAAATTGTATCATAGATCAATCATACACTCAAGATCAAATTTTACAATATGAGATATAGAAGCCTGAACAGCTTACCTTCCAATGAAACGCATTACATAACCCATCCGTGTCACTCCCATTAAAATACTTCAATAACCACAAAATGGCAGAGCGGTTTATCATTCCTGCTGAATCATGAATGACGAGATCCCCATTTTTGCTCTCAACTTTTTCTGAAAACTCAGCCAAGCTTTCAAATAGCATGGAGCCATTAGATACAGCCCACAGCAGAAGCAAAATCCTGAAAGACACTGTTAGGTAATGACATGACAGCCCCAACAAGCTTAGGCGTGGGTGGACAGCAACTACAGAGTGTAAGAAGACCTTCAACCGCAATGGCACTCGCATTTTCATCTAATTTCTCCAACCAGAAAAACTTTGAAAGTAGTTCCTGCACTTGCACCGTGGAAACGGCTAGCTCTGATCTAATCAAGCCCCAGAATTTATGTTGTTCAACACAATCCCAATTAAAGGAATTCTTCATTAAGCGGAAAACTGTTTCAGTATTCTCACCAAAAATGGAAAATCATTTCAAGCCAATCTCAATCTGTATATTAACAAGATCAGCATGATCTAATTGACCAACAAGTAGCTTGATGATGCCATCCTCACCAATGGACATATCAGAAAGATGACAATAGACACTGGAAAACAAGAATTTTAATTGCTTCCTCTCCCACACAGAACAAGTCATTATGTCAGAAAATAGGAGCTGCGGCAGAGAATTTTCAGCATCCTTGAATAAGGCAGTTCTTGAATACATAAGGAAGCATTTGTAGGCAGCAAAGGCACCATCGACTAACATTGCAACTAACTTCTTTTCCGCTTTAGAAATAGACTCAATGGTTTCATATGAGTTTTCAGTTCTGCCATGCAAAAAAGAAAAGTACCCATTGACATGATATAGCAGCAGATGGATGCCTGATTCACTTGGAGTAATAGAATTAACGTCAACCATGGCACCTCCAAAAATACCCACCGTGCCTCATAAGCTAGTCTTGATGCATACGATAATAACCTTGCTCCAACTGGAAAACCATTCTTTAACCATAATAGAAGCATAGCTTGCATATTTTGATGCTTAGAAAGAACAAACATACGGATAATTAAGGATGTGGCAGACCCAACTTCATCACCGTTTTCAGGACTATCTGGATGAGAGGAGAAAATAATTTGGACTCACTCAATTCATACAACATTTTCATTTTAGAAGATAAAACATCAGGGAGAATGAAGCCACTCTCTGGTCCTTGGCCATCAAAACTCACAAATAAAAGTAACAGTTCTTCCAAAGTATGAAGAGCCATTGGATTTGAATTTTTAATTGCGTCTCCAAGATTATGAATCAAATTGTCTATATCATGAACTTGACCTTCCCTGGCCACTACTAATGGACTATGGGAAGAAGCTGCATTATCTGATATCATAACTTTAGTTTCAGCTAATTTGGTTCCAAATCTGTCTCCTTGGCTACATTTAGGTTGCCATTCTGTTAATGGTAATGGAGTTTCCATACGTGAAGAGTTCAAACTCACAAAATCACCGGGACAACAAGCTTGTTGAACCTCTTTAGAGATTTCAAATTTCCTACCTGACAAAAACCTACCAAGCCTCTCTTTCAATTAGGAGACAGTGCATCACAAGAGGTCAAGACATCAAATGAACGAATTGTTGGAAATGTGCCCTAAAACCAATCATATGATGATACTTTACGGACATTTCACATGTTAAACTAATCTAGTTTAATATCAAGGGCAAAGATTATTGTCTTAAGCTGTCTCATATAAATGTTATATGCTTAAACAATACAGTCCAAGGAATATGTAATTAGGAGAATGTAATTTAAACAAGTTAGATTCTTGAGACCATTCTCTTTCGTATACATATCCTAAACGTTCCTGATCATAGGATTGCCAATTGGACATTGACAGTCCGTTAAGATCAGTACGTGCTATGTCTTCTCTCAGGGAGAGTGACAAGTCTCGAGTCATTGGTGTGATTGACACCAAGACAAGCATGTAGGTGCTCAATATAGAATGAGTCCACTGAACACGATCAATGAGGAGTTCTCATACTCATGTCACATGAGAACTCATGGTTGGGATAATGCAAAGTAGTCCTTTGACCTGAGGCATCATAGTTGTCTTGTGGTTAAGTCCTTGATCTTTGATTATGTCAAAGTCACTCCATTCGCGGGTGTCCACGGCATAGTTGGGGTTAAGCCACTTAGCCATGGAGGCAAGTGAATGCGCAACAAGGGATCTCTAACCTTCAAAAGGTTTGAGGGAGAATACTCTATGATATGATTAAGAATCTCTGGCCAGAGTGTGAATGAGATTTAGGAAGTTGTTCCAAATCACATTCAAGGTAATCATATAAGTAAATGAATCACATTGGATAGTAGACATGAATAAACTATCAAACCAAACAATGTGGTCAAGAGTATTGTATTAGAGAAAGACCGTATTGCATTGTAATCCTAAACTGAATAGGTTCTCCACCTCTTCTGATTAGCTTGGGTAACCATGACATACTGCTAGGTGTCACTCATGGTTTGTGGAAGCCCTAAACGTGTATAAACACTAAAGGGAGAATTGAAAGTAAGTTTCAATTCACAATCGATTTGAAAGTGTTCTAATCGCCCACTGCCTCGCTAAAAGGAACCTAATGGATCGTACACCGTGTAAGGTAGAGATTGAAGTAACAATGGAGATGAGTAAGAATAATTAAATGGTTTAATTATTTATGGCAAGGATTAATTAATATGTTAATTAATCAAACGAATAAAGTTTGTTAAAAGACCTCGGGTTAGTTTTGGGCCTCAAGGCCCAATGGGCTTCGAACGTCAAGCCCATTGACTTAAGTTGTATGACAACTTAATAACAAATAATTCACAAAGGCCCTAAAAGCCCAATGAAACCCTATGGCCGGCCATTTAGAGGAAGGGTAGTGAACTTGCTTTAATTACAAGTTTGCCACTCCAATGAATAAATGTATAAATATGACTTTATAGCCAAAATTCATTTAGGGTTTTTTTAAGGAAATTGGAGAGAACACAAAGCTCTCATTTCTCTCTAAAGAGGCCGGCCACCCTTGGAGGGATTAGCTAGTAATCTTTCTCCTCCAAGGTCACTCATTTCTTCATCAATCTCTCCTTGGTGTGGAGACTTAGAGGTTCTCTATTTTGAGAACTTGGAGAAACATATTCTTCCATCCAAATCCATGGATCTAAGAAGCAAGGAATGAAGGCCCTCTCCTTGGGTGATTAGCCTTTGCTTATGCGAGGAATCTACAAAGGTATAATATTTCTCAACTCACTTTGTTTTGAGTTGAGTCTTGGTTCACCAATCTACTAGGCTTTGAATTTCATGGTTAGTGTTTTGTTTTTAAGTGCATACAACATGATTCCGCCTTTTAATTGTTAATTGCATGCTATAGATGTTGCGTAAATGAACATGTTTTGTTAGAAAATTTCCTTCACGAATCACTCCTCTCTTAACCAGTACACTAAAAGAAGATGACACACCTTTAGCTAAGATATTGTAATGTTCCACATCATAGTTGTCCATAAGAAGGAACAAAAATTCAAGAATAGTGTGAGTTACATCAATGTATCTGGGTATAGAATAGACCATTAATAACATTGAAGGTTCAATATCCATAATATTGTCTACTCTTTCCTCGAAAAAGAGCCAATCATAAAGTAGAGCTAGTTTCACATTTGCTTCAACATAATTCTTAGTGCAAGATTTGAAAAGCCAACCCATAACAGCCCATCTTGGAATGACATCTGACTGAATGATTTCATTCGTTGGGTGGTAAGGACAACATATAAAGCGAACAATGTCAATTATGAGAGTCTCTCTGTTTGGTTCAAATAGATACTTCTTGGAAAACCATGCCTGATGACGCTTCTGGTTTCCCAACTTCACATGAGTGAGCAAAAATCGTAAATGGGCCTCCATTTCTGGAGTAATCTGAAGTAACATATAATCGCTTGGAGTCCTTGTGTTATAGAGTTGTGGAATACCTGAAAATCCCTGAGCTTTAAATTCGCCGCGATTCAATACCAAATCCTTCCATATTGCTCTAAACTTGGGTAAATGAACCAAATCTTGTAGAAGTCGAACAAGATCCCTGCCAATCTTCAAACACAAAGGAAACTTCTCCTTAAAAACTTTAATGCAAAAATCGACCTCCAATTGCTTTAAGTAAGCCCAAAATCGAACTCTCCCCACACATTATCCACCTACTCTCAAACATAGTTAGAAGTCCTATTTCTTTCCCATCTCAACCGACCATCTTCATTACGATCTCTCTAATAGATATGGGATTCACATACCCACCTAAATTAGAGAGATTGTATACAACATGAGCACTAGAGATGGTTATTATAGAGCAACGGTCAATTTTGACTGAAACTATTTTTCTTAGAAACTATATTTTAGGCATGTGGGTTATGCACAACCTCATTCACGTAATGTCTTCTTTTTCCTTTTTTTTGTCTAGAATTTTCTTTTTATTAAAAGGCAAACTCATTGATGTAATAATCTTACTATTAAATGTTCAGAATCCTAAATTAATATCAGTAAAATACAAATATGAGTTTTCTGACATTTAGTATGAACGGTATAATAACTTTGGCAAGTAAAAGCAATTGTTTCGTTAAACCTATAACATTTAGCCCTTCATGACTAGAGATTAAGCTGGATAGAGCAAGTGATTATGCAATGGAGCAATACCATATTCAGACGTTTTAACAAACACCTGGTGTGCAAAGCGGCCAAGAAACCAAAACCAATCAATACAAACGGCCAGCGCCTTCTTAACTGGCAAAGGCATACACAACCAAGAATTTCAATTTCAAGGAGCCTATGAAAACGATTGGTGGATAGCAGACAATAGGAAACATCAACTCTACAGATATACGTATACATATATGTGTGAGTGTGTGTGTATATATATATATGTATATATTCATGAAAGAAGAACACTTACATACACGACTATACACGATATATCGGGGGAGCTCGACGCGAACTTAATTACTTGGCCGCTGTGACTGAGAAGAAAAGGCGCGGAAGGAAGAGAAGGTCGGGAAAACGGTGACGAAGCACACACATCTATATATTTGTACTATATATACATAAACACCCTGCTACATATTATACATTATAGACATATGAAGCACTGAAGAGTACCTTGTGCAACTTTATTTATCAAGCCACTATCTTTTATACACACAATTTTGATTTACATGATGCATAGATTAGACTAATGTGATGTTCCCAGCAATTTTTATCCACGAAACTAATGGTGCCGTGAGATGCTTCAGAAATTGTATGGTAACCAAAATTCAGGGTTTTTAGGTACACACACATATTGAAATGATTGAAGATTTGAGATGTTTGTGAAATTGAAGGACATGAAGCGGGAGTACGATATAGGCTCATATTCGTGGGTGTATTCGATTTCATTGATTTCATTTGTGTTTTATTTTTTTTATTTTGCAGAGGGAGAAGGTGAGATTGTAGGTGGATGAGAAGAGAAAGCCACAAATGGACAATATAAGAAAATTAAGTAATTGGCGTAGAAAGTTAAGAAATTGAAGAGATACAGAGAAAATTTGATGAGTATCGAAGAAAATTAGAAGAAGAAAATTTGATGAGTATCGAAGAAAATTTGATGAGTACGATCTACATAATATGGATCGTTCATTGGCTGGTTTTGGCCTTGAAATCCAATTGCATTGGCGCTTTCCCATCCACCATTTTCAATCAATTGAGGGCACTTTTCAGAGGCATGTCCTTGGATAGAACACACACCACATACACTTGGTTCTTTCATCCTCATTCCTTCGGCCATCTGAGACACAATGGAAGTAAGATTAGCTAATTGCAATTGAATGTCGGATGTGGAACTTACCTCATTCACTTGTTGCCGTGGGGTGTCCCTTTAACCAACGCCTTCATATTGTTGAGCATTCAATGCTCGGTTAGCAATTAAGGTCTTGGCAGCCATGGGTGTTTTGTCCACCAAAGCTCATCCCGATGAGGCGTTTAGCATTTGGCGTTCAATTGGTAGAAGCCCTTCGTGGAAATATTGAAGAAGAAGATCCTCCTTCATCTGGTGCTGTGGACATGAAGCAACAAGGGTTTTAAAATGTTGGAAATATGCCCTGAAAGTCAATCTTTGGAAGAAACCTTTCAGGACAATGAATGGATGTATAGATGATTCTTATACATCAAATGGCAAAGATACTAATTAGGACTATCTCTATTTTGAGAAAGCTAGCGCCTCTTCGATATTTGGAATCGGCGCTTCGACAAATTACCCGTGATTTCCGCAAAGCTGGCTGTGCATGTGACAGGTGATGACACGTCTGAAAAAGCAAGTGCCTCTTCTTTTTCTGAAAGCGGCCCATGGTTTCTGAGCAGCCCAGCTTTTGATAAAGCATATGTCTCTTCGATCTCTGAGCTTGCCTCTTCGATTTCTGAACTCGCCTCTTCAATTTCTGAAGCTTCGTCGAGTGCTGATTTTTAAAGAGAGGCACGCATCACATTCCAAAGCACACTTGAATTTTCCGCCTGTCGAAGCTCCCTACTTGCACTTCTAAGAACTTGATTTATCCGACCTCTTCTTTTTCTTTACACCTTCGAAAATGTCTTGCCCTTCTGACCGTTGCCTTAACTTGAATGTTGAGGAAGATATTGATATGTCTTCTCCAAACAACATTTGGCAGCCGTCCTTCATATCCCTAAATGGTCCTCTTACAGTTGGGGATTCCATAATGATGAATGATACAACCGCTACGGTGGTGGCCAAAAATCTTCTCACTCCTAGAGACACTAGGATACTTTCTAGGCGGTCTGACGAACTGGCTGTTCAGGACTCTCTGGCCTACATCGTCCGATGTGCAGGCTCAGTATCAAACATGGGCCAGCGCCTTCTTGCTCGATCTCGTCAGGTTGAGTCGTTGATGGCTGAAGTGGCTAGTCTTCGGCAATAGGTCAGAGTGCTTAGGCATGAGAATAAAGAGTTGCACATGCTCGCAACTAATTACTCAACAAGCATGAAGAGGAAGCTTGATCAGCTGCAAGAGTCCGAAGTACGGATTCAGAGTGATCATCAGAGGTTTGTGGCATTACTCCAGAGGCAACTTCTGCCTTCGTCTTCTGGCGCTTCACCAAGTGTTGAGGCTCCGGAAAATCAGACTCTGGCGCTTCGTCTTTATGGAGGTCCGTCGAATGCTGAGGCACCACCTGACCAATGAAGGCTCATTTCTGCTTGTTTGCACTTTCTTGTATTTTTCTACCTTTCTACCTAATGTTCCTCTTCCACAAAAATTAATGTAAGAATACTTTGTTTAAGTGTCAATGTTTCAAACATAAATCCACACAAAAAACAATCAAACAAGCAATAAATAAATATGACAAATAAGGCAAAATAAATGCAGTAAAGGGAAAGTTTTTAGAAACGCAAAACTGATTGTGAAGCGATTCATAGATTTTCCTTATTTGAATACATGGGCTGCTTCCCAATAAGCGCTTGCTTTAACGTCTTCCAGCTGGACGATACCTTTTCCACGACATGCTCCTCAAAGTGCTCACACATTGAATCCTTGAATGGAACGGGATAGTAGTCCTTCCTGATTTTGGTGTGTTGCTTCCAACATTTGATGTAAACTTCCCTACTACCATGCATTCGATTAGTTACCTGCACCAAAGAAGGTAACAACCTATTAGTTGGATTGCTCTCGGCCAGATTTGGGGTTTTGAGAGGTGTGGCCGTGCACTCCTTGTTGTTCACTCCAATTTCCTCCTCGATGGTGGTTCGAGGTACTTTCTTTTTTATTAGTGTTGAACGTTTCTGCCCTATATTTTCAATTACATCAATGGAACAACAAGATCGAACATCATTAGTATTCTCAACAGATTCATAAATATTAAAGCTAATCATATCACCACCAAATGCCATAGTTACTGATCCTTTGGCCACATCAATCTTGGTTTGAGCCGTCTTAATGAAAGGTGGTCCAAGTAAGAGTGGTGATGGTGGAGAGTGGGCGGAATCCTCCATGTCAAGCATATAGAAATCTGCAGGAAAAATCAAATGGTCTACCTGCACCAAAACATCTTCCAATACGCCTTTTGGATATGCATTAGATCGATCGGCTAATTGGATAATAACACCATCATGTTTAAGTTCTCCTAAATTCATAGATGCATACACAGAATATGGCATGACATTAATTGATGAACCTAAATCTAGCATAACATGCTTAATCCTTGTTTTACCAATTACACAAGGAATTGTGAAACTACCCGGATCTTTGCATTTGGGTGGCAGCTTCCTTTGTAACATTGCAGAGACATTCTCGCTTACATGTACCACTTCTTTCTCCCGAATACGTTTCCTTGTTGTACAAAGCTTCTTCAAAAACTTGGCATACTTCGGGATTTGCTTTATAGCATCAAGGAGTGGGATATTGACATGCACCTTTCTAAACGTATCCAGAACATCTTTTTCCTCCTCTTCGTTCTTGGCTTGCAAAAATTTGCTAGGAAAGGGTACATTGGGTGGAATATGGTTAGTATTAACCGAAATTGGACCCATCTTACCTGATTTGGACGGACTATGATGTGGAGAGGGTGTAGGGGGTTGTGGCATGGATTGCTCAATCCTTGTCGTGGCCTTGTCTTGGTTTTCCTCCTTGAATTGCAACTTCTCATCCTCATTTTCACTTGATTTGGATGGTCTATGGTCAGCTTCAACTTATTTTCCACTCCTTAGCATGATTGCCTTGGCAGATTTAAAGCCTCCTTTCGGATTCACAACGGTTGAACTAGGAAGTTTTCCTTGTTCTCTAAACTGCCCAACAAACTCCGCAATCTGCCTAATTTGCTTCTCCAATTGATCCACCCTTTTGTCTTGGTTTTGCATTGCTTTGGCTTGATTTTCTTGCCCCTTAGACAAATTGGTGAGTAACTTAAGAAGTGTATCATTATCTAGAGATGTACTTGAAGTGTTTTGGGCAAGTTGTTGTGGGGCTTGTGTTGGTGCGTATTGCTTGGTATAGAAGCCCGGATGTTGCTGCCTAAAGCCTCCTTGTTGTTGGGGTTGCTGGGGCTCCCTCCACTTGAAATTTGGATGGTCTCTCCAACCTGGATTGTACGTATTAGAATATGGATCGTTCCTTGGCTGGTTTTGGCCTTGAAATCCAATTGCATTGGCGCTTTCCCATCCACCATTTTCAATCAATTGAGGGCACTTTTCAGAGACATGTCCTTGGATAGAACACACACCACATACACTTGGTTCTTTCATCCTCATTCCTTCGGCCATCTGAGACACAATGGAAGTAAGATTAGCTAATTGCAATTGAATGTTGGATGTGGAACTTACCTCATTCATTTGTTGCCGTGGGGTGTCCCTTTGACCAACGCCTTCATATTGTTGAGCATTCAATGCTCGGTTAGCAATTAAGGTCTTGGTAGCCATGGGTGTTTTGTCCACCAAAGCTCCTCCCGCTGAGGCGTCTAGCATTTGGCGTTCAATTGGTAGAAGCCCTTCGTAGAAATATTGAAGAAGAAGCTCATCCTTCATCTAGTGCTGTGGACATGAAGCAACAAGGGTTTTAAAACGCTCATTGTAAGTGGGAAAGGATTCACCTTGGTTTTGCTGAATGCCACTAATCCTTTTGCGTAGTAGAATGACTCGAGAAGTTGGGAAAAACTTCTCAAAAAATGCCCGTTTCATACTCTCCTATGATGTGACAGTTCCAGGGGCTAGCTCATACAACCAATCTTTAGCCTTTTCTAAGGGAGAAAAGGGAAAAACCTTCATTTTCAGAATGCTCCCATCAACATTCACAAGGGTCATGCTCGAACAAACAACCTTGAACTCCTTCAAATGTTTATTAGGATCTTCCATGGACATCGCATGGAACTTAGGAATGTGATGCAACAAACTTGATTTCAATTCGAACTCATCCGTCTTCCCTAGGGCAGCCATGGGGTATTGGATGCATAGGGGAGCGGCATTGTCCAATCCCAAAGCGGAAAGCTATTTGATTGTTCGATTGTCCGCTGCCATGTTGGAATCTTCCTCTACAACCTGTGTCGTGGGCTCCTCTTGCTCTTCTACTTTGTCTTCTCCAAGATCTGGTGCAGGTTGAGATGGTTGGGGTTCTTGTTGATTCCTTGCTCGTCTCAAAGTTCGTTCAAAATCGTCGTCAGAGTCACGGATGTGCTTATGAATAGGTTGAGAACTTCGAGTCATAAACCACCTAAAACAAGAAAACAAGTAAAGTCATCAACTAGGAACAAAAACACATGAAAATAAACAAAAAGAAATAACAAGGGATTAGCAAAATTGCTAATCCCCGGCAACGGCGCCAAAAATTTGTTGCGAAAATTAACTTAACACACAAATTAAACCCTCTTGTTGTCAATTGTAGTAAAGAATGTAAGTAGGGATCATTCTAGGCCGGGGATTAGGAGGGATTGCTAAAACACTTGAAACTGACTTAAAAACGTAAAAGTAAGTTTAAAACACCAAACTAGACTCAAAAGATCCAATACAAACTAAAAAGACTCAAAACTAGTTTAAAAGACTCAAAACAGCTTAAAACAATGAATTAGACTTTAAACTGACTCTAGGGATGGTTTTGGACGAAATTAGGTTCTAACTTGACTCAAGACACTTAAAAACACAAATCAAAACAGATTTTGACTAATAAAACACTTTAAAGTAAAGGGGATTTGATTTTGACGAATTTGAAAACAAAACAAATAGATTGTAAACTAAAACAGATTTTGGACGAATTTGGGTAAACTATGGATGATGGGCTAGCAAGAGGGTTCTTCTCCACACATGACACACTTGCACATTAACCAATTTTCAGTTGTTCTTTCGATAAATCATGCAACTCAACACCCCAGGTTAATTAAGTCCGCTTAAATTAACCTTCAAGTTCTCCTTAAGTTATTGAATTGGATGGGAAAGCGCATACAACAATTCAAGCATTCTTCAAAAGTCCTTTTCGTGAACAGCACAATAAAGATACAATCAAAGATCATTAAGCATTATGAAAACTATAAGTATTGACGAGGCATTCGTTACTATGATGAGCATGAAACTCCTGCCAAGAATTCATTTAACGCGATCGTTTATAAGCGACCTCCACTACTTGTGAATATAAGAATGACATCGACTGTCCCCTGGCCACGCGACGCTGCAGGTGGCGGTCGGCCGTCCCGACTCGCCGGAAAATTTAACTATCTCTAAAAATTCTCAAATTTCACAGAAATGAAGATCTCAAAGAGAGGAACAACTTTCATACCTGCCACGAAGTCCAAAAGTGAACGGAAGATGGTTAATTTTGCCCACGAAGTAATGGGTGCCTAAAGCTTTTCGATGTCGATTTGTCATCTATGGTGGTCCAACGGGGTCAAGATTGGTTGGGTTTTGCTCCTGGGATGATGGGCTACAAAGCCCAAGTGGTGGCATTGGCCATCGCTTTGCCGATTTGCTAGAAAAATAAAAAAGGGTGGCCGGAGCACCGTGAGAATCGTCAACTTTCGTGGCCTCAAACCGCCACATACAGAGGTTAACCAAGGTGGTTCTTGGGTGGATTTTGTAGAGGGGAATGAGAGCTTCAAGATGGCGGTGGTTGCGTCAAAAAATTCCACCGTGGTTGGCCGGAATCAACCTTAGAAGTTGGGTGGTCGGGGTGGTGGCGTGCATAAGAAAGCTGGGAGCTTTCTCCTTTTTTTTTTTTTTTTTTTGTTCTTTTTCTTTTATGATTTCTGATTGGGCTGCTGCCCTTTTTCTACCTTTTATCTAATTGATCATCCTTAACCAATTACTAACTTTAAATAACCAACTTTAAACGTTCGTAATTATACCGTTATAATCCGAACTCCCAAACGGCTTTCGCCTATGTGTTCGTACCAACGAGTACTACTTAAATACGCCAAAAGAATAAGTCATACATTCCTCTAGACGATGGTCAACAGAAATCAAAATCCTTGCCTCTAGGCATTTTCGTCAATTCCCTCGATTAAAATAAAGAAAACGAAATTTTAGGAACGGGTTGTCACATAACCATCGTCTAAGCATTGAGGATGCAATTATGAACGTTTATTATGCTTTCACATCTTTCAAACTTATACATTAATAATTATGAATTTTGTTTATTTTGAACACCCTTAAAAATACTATTCATCATAGTTTGTATGATTTCAAAAATTCAAACGATCATATACCCATCCGCAAAGCATAGAGGATGCGACTACGAGCGTTTGGATATTTTTTTCATATTTTTCGCACATGTAAATTAATTATTATAATTTTTTTAACGTGTTTGGTATTTTTAAATTACTTGATATTTTTATTTTAATATGTTTTATGATTTTTAATCTCCATCTTTGCCTATAATATACTATAAAAATAAATAAATAAATAAAACTTAAATTTTAAAATTTATATAAATAATAATAGAATAATAATTAATAAACAATATATACATCTTCGTTATATCTATTGTATTTTATAGTAAGTTTTTTTTAGTAGTTTAAAAAATTAAAATCATCAAAATAACTTCTTTTTTTTATCGTGTCGAAACAGGTTACCCGCGTGTCACTCTTGTGTAAACCTATTAAGGACCCCGTTATTAACGGGTTATTATCGTGTGACCCGATAATGATCCGATTAGTTATCGTGTTGACCCGATACCTATTATTTTTGTGTCGTTTACGTGTCATGTTAATGAGTCATGTAAGAAATTGCTAAGTCTAACTGACACCAGCCACCATTACCCACAACAGATTGCTTGCTATGACACTCATAATTTCCTAATTGCATTCACGGATATAGACTACAAATTCATTATTCATCAAGGTTCTAAAAGAAGATAGGCGCTTGTCGGGCGGCAGGCTGGGGTCTAGTGTCTAGGTGGCTAGGCAGGGACCTATGCGAACTAGGTGGATTTAAGTAATTTTATCATATATTGTATAAATAAGTGCCTATTTATACTTAAAAAAAACATATAATTGTATTGGGATACATAAATTGATAACTAAAATGACATATAGATTATAAGGTATTGACCATATTGAAAAGATGAGGAGCAAACATTTAATGAGCGTTCATTCAAGTATTCAATATGTCTCTTAAATTTTATTGACAAAATAAAATGCAAAAAAATGATTAATTTTTTATGCAAGTAAGAGTCGCGACCTAGGCAGGTCCTTAGGCGGGTTTAAGTGAGCTAGGCGAAGGGGTATGTTTGGATGAAGATTTTCTAAGTTCCAAGGGAATGATGCCAAGTTATTAAGGAACGTACTCTACATAATATGAACGAAATTGTAATTTGCTTGTATTGATAAATTATGAACGATTTTAATATTGTTTAGTATCTAAAAATATTTAGTTATCTACACTTTTTAAGACTTTTTGCCGTTTCAATTTCGCCGCTTCCCCGACAATTTGTGGCTTCACTGCCCTTCCCTCCCTTCTAAATCCCATGACCAAACCTCATGCCGTATTTCAAAAATTGTATCCTTATGCCCCATTCCCAAATTTGCGACAGCCCAATCCCACCCTTCCATGCCCAATTCCTTCTTCTTGTCTCCCATTTCTTTGTTCAAATTTCTAAATAATTATATTATTAGTAAAATGTTTTGAACAACTATTATCTATGACTACACTAAAGGAAAAAAAATGAATAATACATTTTTTTTTGCCAAAGAATAAAATATTTATTTGAAGTAATTGCGATAGTTGCAGTGTGATAGTGGACATAGAAGATAATTTTTCCTTTTTTTTTTTTTTTTGGGCTTTGGTCCTTAATATCACTTTACAAGAGGATAAAATTAATAGAATTTTTTTAATTAAAAAGTGGGAAGACAATGGAATGGTCGGTCAGCCCTCAAATATATTTAGTATTAGCCTTTATTATTATTATTTTTTTGACAAAATTGGCCTTGAGATAAGTACCACAGATAGATGAAGCATTTTATAAAAGGAAAACTAATGAAAAGGGCTTGAAAACTTTGAGTTTTAATGATAAGGACAAAATAAAAGGTAAAGTGAATAGTAGCAGGTTTGACTTTTTAGTGTAAAAATGTGGTTTTTCGTTAAAGTGAACAGTACCGTGGGCTTTTCGTTAAAACTCCCTTTTATAAAACGTTTCAGTAAGTAAGAGGTAAACTTTTGAAAACTTGTAGTTTGATGCAATATTTGAAAGACATTAAAATACACTGACAAGAGAAATGTTAAGGAGACTCTCTTAAAGTTAGACTCTATAGACACTATATCACCTCATAGTTTAACGTCAATTCTTATGCTAAATTATAAAACATTGTTCCAAAAACATGAGGTGACAAAGAATTTATGAAGAGTATCACTTTTGAGAGAGTTTCCTTATCATTTCTCATACTAACAATCCAACTAGGAATTAATTCAACTTCATTATTACTCCTTTGAGGTTCGACATGATAAATTCATTCATTGCTTTGGAATTCTTCATTTCTGCAATGTATTGTTCCAATCCTGTAGTCGACTATAAATCAACAACACATCAATGAAATATAAACAATGTATTGATACCAATGAAATATTAATTTACATTGACGAGTTTTAATTACTTGCGGCGCAAGCTAATTCCTAGATTGTATGAACTCCAAGACTTATAGGATATGATTGTATCCATATTTGGATCAGATCGCATGTCTTGCGGAACAAGCATGGTCATCAAGCGGAGTCACTAGGACTCCACCTAGTGCCCCGGAGTAGAGTGATGGTGGCACCATTACTCTGTCTGATACAGCTCCACTTGAGCTGGTGAGTCCATGACATGACTTTTAAGGTAACTGTATTTAGATCAGTCTTACTCTTACCTTAGAAAATCATGGTCCCATAATTTCTCCTAACTATCTATCTGAGAGGCAACCTATTCCCCTTGAGGATGAATTATTATCCAAAGACTACGCCTTTTGGAGCAAATAAGCTTGGATTTTCTCTGAGACTGAAGACTAAACGGTACTTATTCCAACTTACTTCGAAAGCCATGGTCTTTGGATAACAATCCATCCTTAAGGGGAACAAGTTGCCTCTCAGATGCATATTAGGGGCAATTGTGGGACTATAATTTTTTAGGGTCAGAGTAAAGTTGATCCGAATACAATTACCTCAGAAGTTCGATCATTCATTCACCAGCTCTGGGCAGAGCTGTATCAAACGGAGTAGTGGTGACACCATACTTGTTCCGCAAGTCAGACGATCTGATCTAGATATAGACTAAATCAGATCCTATAAGTCTTGGAGTTCCTACAATCTAAAATTTGTGTGTGCCGCAAGTAATTAACTCCTAAGAGGGTGTAATATCTACTTCTAGATATCCTCTAGGATTCTCCTGGCTTAGAATAAGGATTCTACCTTAAAAAGTTCTTTTTTTTCCCACGGTATAAATACACCCATTCACGCTTCATCTCTTGCCCACAACTTGAGTTAAAATCATTCACTGGCTTGACCGTCGAAAAGCCTTTGGCTGGCACCTCCTCCCCCCAGTCTTAGGCTTGCTCACAGTTGTTTACTGTTTTGTAGGTTGCTTGAGTTTATGCACAACCACCATTCACGGCGGTGCGGTAATTTGGTTCTAACATTGATATAGTTAAAGAAAAAGGTTAAGAATTTAGACAGAATAATGAAAATCAACTAGTTGTAAACTGACTATCTGACAACTTTACACAACTATTCACAAGTCATCATCTACCAACAGCAGACTGTCATGTATCCGTCCTTTCCATACATTTTTTTTTGGTGTGGCAATTAATGACATCTAAATTGATCATCTATAAATGAAAGCCAAGGACAATTCAGTAGCCAAAACTTACTTCTTCCATAACCATGGCAACCACATATGTCATGGCTATGTCTCCAAGTGATGCTGAGTCTGATGATCCAACCGATTAGATCAAATTTTGTGCCAACTCATTCTTCGTCATTGAATGTCATTAAAAGTGCGTTGAACAAGAGTCCACCTTGATTGCATTACAACAATCGAACGAGGCGTTGTACAAATTGGCCAAGTACAAACGCCAAATACATAGCTAAATGCGTGAGTATGATGAACTGGCTCTAAAAAAGGTGGAAGATGTACATCGTAGATCAATCAAGTCATCAGCGATGAAGCAGCTCCAACAATAGTATGACTCCGCTTTCAATGAACAGTCTGAGAAATTTCGTTTGTACTCCATCTTAACCCCAAGGGATATGATTGGGACTACGTTTGCATGTGGATTACATCGTCAGAGATGGTGGTGTGTACGAGGAGCACGAGTACGTAAAAGCGGCTCACAAGGCACCTAAAGATCCTTAGGCTGAAATCTGCCTTCTCATACATTTACGACTCGTTATTCTATACATGTTGCGCATTTTTTAACTATATCGTAATTTCAAGCTTCAGTAAGCTACTCAAGTGTTATTTACATAAATGTTCATATGGTGTCACAAATATTCATATACATTCACCATGAGTCATAGTTAGTGTATTACATTTTTCATCACTCCTGTGACACATATAAACATTCTAAAACAGCCAACTATGGCCACAACGAAATAATAATTCATTCCCCTACAAACTTAACACATCTTGTATAAAAAATGACTCGCCATAAATTACTTTTCTTACCTTGTTTAATGGGTCATTAAACATATATTCATAAAAATGAATAAAAAATGATGGTTTGTTTGTTTGGTTGGGATTAAATTACGCACAAGGACACCTTCTTTATTTGCCTCGGTAACATTACCAGCAGCAGCACTCAATATGGCCAGTGTGTGTTCTTTGTGTTCGGTCAGCCAAGACCTTGACAACTAGAAACCAATCCAAAGTTGTTTTAAATATTACTACTACTACTATATTGTGAGGCAAAGCATAAAGCGATAATTAATTTTGTTACGTACCTCTAGACGTGGACAATTCTTTTAGCCCTCGGTGTGATTCCGATATTGATTTCGCTTATCTTTTGTACTTGTTTTCGATGCCACTTTTCTTTCCACTTTAATTGGATTGAGAACTTATACCTCCCTCTTCACTTTCATTTCATTCTCAAATAGGCCAATATGTGTCGAACAAGGAACTCCCCAAAACTCAATCTCTTTGCAGCTACATTTAGCATAACCCGTGATTGTATCAACCATCAAACTTTTCATATTTTCCACCCTCGCAGGCTTCTTCAGTACTTTGTACACTACCACATTCTCATCTCCTGACTTCTTCCTCATGAAACAAATCACACTATTCAAGGACTCGATTAAAACAAATCAGGAATTCAATCAAAGAGTGATTTTTATGCACATATTGCTTTGAAAAATGAATGAGAACTCTTTGCACGTTGATTGCTCAACATTCTGACTTAAAAAACATGCTTACAAAATGAAGGAACCCAATTTACATGCAAGTCATATTTTGGAATCAAATTCACTTGCCTCCGTGTGCGGAAGTTGAGCACAAATTCGAGTAGACTTCAGCAACTTGCAAAATCATAAAACAACCATGAGCAAGCCTTGGACTCGGGGGGGGGGGGGGGGTTGCCGGCTAAAGACTTTCTGACAATCAAGTTAGTGAATGATTTTAGACTCAAGCAGGGGGCAACAGAATTGAAGTGTATAGATTACGTTACTGTATATGAACCTTAGGTGGGTGAATTTATACCGTGGGAGAGAGAGAGACCTTTTTAGGATAAAAACCTCGTTCTAAGCCAGGAGAATCCTAAAGGATATCTAGTAAGTAGATATTGCATCATTCTAAGAGTTATGATGTGACTTCTGTCTTTAAAGCGACCACGCGTCTTCAGTCTTGAATGAGTTTCCTTGAACTTCGTGCTTTAGACCCCACTATGATGATGCATTGCGTCTATTGCATGTGCACGAATAATGAGAAATCTTATTCGATAATAGTCAGGTCTGTTGATCTAGAGATGAACCGGCCCGTATTTAATTTGACTTAAATATCTGTCGTACCACGACCTTCACCCTCTTCCCAAATTCCCAAATCTCATTCAAATAGCACTTTAATTTTAGATCCACCATTGTTAGCCGGCAAAATCACGGCAGCCAGTTCTTCTGCTTACACTACTATTCACACTAGTCTTAACACTTCTCCTGAGCCTATTATGGCTAGAGTTCATAGTATAAGGGAAGAAGAAGTCTTCCTTGCAGGTCATAGACATCTTCATAACAACTGTCTAGTCTGGTGGGAAGATTATAACAATGTAGCAAGTGACCTTCCTAATTTCAAGCATACCAACCATCATTGTTCTAGAATCAACCCCTGCTATCTCGATTTGGGGCTAAAGTTTCTGTAAAGTCTAGTTTTAAGTGTTTGGGTTTCCTTGTCAAATATATATTTGTGTACCATATGCTCAATTTAGTTTTGGACTACATTATCTGATTATGGGACGCTGCTACTGGGATTAAACGTTCAAGGACATGGGTCACCTCACTTCAAAGGTTTGTTCATGCATGTGCATCTCATATCTCTATTTGTGTTGCATTTTGTCTAGTTTAATTATCTAGTCAGTTCTGCTGGTAGTCGGTTTCTAGCCATTGATCTGCCTAGATCTCTTTTGCAACCGACAAGTGTCCTTAGGACAAGTTGGCTGATGAAAAATCTAATTTTCTTGGGTATATTTGTTATATAGGGTTTAGATTTTGAACTTGGGGGAGGGGTTTAGAATTTATTTTGAGAGAGAGAGAGAGAGAGTTGCCTTAAAGGTTTTGAGCCTGCATCTTCTCCATTTATGAAACCCTAACTGCCAAACCTTCTTCATGCATTAAACACCCAATCATTGTATATTAGGGTTGCATTGTTTTAAGGTCTTGCATTAAAGTCTTGGTATGATTTTTAAGTTTTGAATCCTATTTTAGAACAAACTTTTGGATTCAAGTTAGATTCTTCCTTCAACTGTTTGAATGGAGAATTTGATTGGTCATTTGAGTGCAGATTTTATATGCATATCATAAAATCATATCATATCATTGATCGGGTTGTGTAAGGCAAGATTGCACAAAGGTAAAGGCTGCTCCGTAGATAGAGATCTAGGAATTGAGCTTGTGTGATCTTTGTATAAACCTTTGTTTATACTAGTGGATTGGGCTCAGTGGAGAGTCCTTGATTTTTTTAATGAAGATGTGGGTTTTTCCAGCAAAAATTATCTTATGTTCAAGTTATTTTTATGGTGTCTCACATCCCACATACACATACCTGATACATATATCTTTTGAACATTTAAATGGCATGTGCTCACTGTCATGCTCACTTGACACATAAATAACTTGCAACAAACTACAGCCTTGCTAACTAGGATAGTTTTTGGGAATTGAAATTGGTATTTGAGTTTTCGATTTAATGACTAACAAATCTATCTTAGTTGAGTAGTGGGCTTGATTAGTCAGTCCATCTGATTATAATTTTTATATATAGGATATTTCACTTGGTACCAATTTCAATTGGTATAAGAGCCTTGCTCTAGATATACGTAGAATGATCTCTAGGATTTGCAGGCATTCAGTGGAATCTTAGCATGGACCGTGATCTTGTCAGTGGCTCGTGTAATACACCTCCATTCTTTGATGGTACAAATTATGCTACTTAGAACTAGAAGTTTCGGATATTCCTTGAGGCTTAAGATCTTATAGTTGTTGATTATCTCACTCTTGAGTGGAATGCTCCATCGAGGTTAGTCAAGGGAGAGTATGTGATTAAGCCAAAAGATGAATGGACTCAAGGAGAAATTACTTGGGCCATGGGTAATAGGAAATTAAAAAATGCTATTGTTTATGCCATTTTGCCTAATCAGTTTGCTCATGCTCGATATTGCACAACTGCTAAGCAAGCTTGGGATAAACTCTGAATTCTTCATGAGGGTAATAAACAAGTGAGAGAAAATTGGTTAGGACCTAAATGAGATCAGTCTTGGAAAATTGGTTAGGAAACTCAATACCTATGCAATGGAGCTTGACATGGATGAAAGTGACTCCAAGAAGAGAAAAGAAGTAGCCCTTAAAAGTGTTGAGAATTGTGAGGGTGTTAGTGATGTGTGTAGACATGCCTCCTAAGATGATCTTGCCCTATTTGTCAAACAATTCAGAAGAATTCGCAAAAACAAAGAAATGATTCTACATGGTTTAGTGAGTCATCAAACAGTTAGGAAAAACAATCTACTGGAGTTAAGCATAAAGGTGGAGAAGATGACTTATGATGGATTGTGCATTAAGTATGATAGACTCTTTGACGAGACTTGCTTTACAAAAGTGGAGAAGATTGAACTAACTAAGAACGCTACTGAGTTACATAAGAAAAAAAAAATCTCTTCGTCTAGTAAGAATTGAACTGGATGAAAATATTGGTTATCTTGAGGCCCATGTTGAGAAGCTAAATAAGAAGGCTCTTAATTGCAATAACAAAGTTAAAGATAATGATGTCATCACTACTCTTGAAGCTCATGTTTTAGAATCTTAAGAAAACTTAACGAATCAAATTCATATGTTGAACGCAAATACTGTGATGTATCATGAGGTTAATAGGAAATAGCTACTTAAATTGAATGAAACAAATGATAAAGTTATTCGCCTTACTATTGGGGTTGAAAAAATAGACGAGATGCTAAGTATTGGGAAACTACACGGTGAAAAAATGGTCTTGGTTTTGTAGAAAGTGGCTCAAGTTCTATCCCTACCAAAACAAAATTTGTGTGAGAATCTAGGCCTGTATCTCAAAATGTCAAACCATGTCCAAAGACAAGATCTATTCCTACGTGTCATCACTGTGGTGAAGTTGGGCACATTAATCCAAAATGTAGAAAATTGTACTTGAGAAAGACCAATTTGCTGAAGAATCAGGTGGATCATCTGGTCATCAAAGTCAACAAAATTGCTCAGCTTGTTCATTCTTCTTTATCTGGAAATATTAACCGAAGTTTGAAGTGGGTTTATAAGGACTCAAACAGGTGCCTTGTTGTTCTAAATGCTTTATCTGCTACCAAACCAAATATGTGATATCTTGATAATGGGTTCTCTCATCACATGACTGGAGACAATGAGGCTTTCTTATCTCTTGCTCCTTTTATTGATGGTGGTGTTGTGCTTGTTGTGGAGACAAGTCTTAAATCATAGGGAAATGTGATGTCAAAATCCCTGGATTACCTAAGCTTGAAAATGTTAGCTATGTTGATGGGTTGAAGTCAAATCTCATTAGCGTTAGCCAGTTGTGTGATGATGTGGCTGATGAAGTGTGGTTCTCAAAAAGAGGGTGTTAGATTGTGGATGAACATTGAAAAAAATTTCTTGTAATTTCAAGATCTGAAGACAATTGCTACATTCTTGATGTCTCTAAAGTTGTTGAATACTCCATGTGCCATGAAGATATTGATTAAACTAGTGTATTGTGGCATAAGAGACTTGGGCATATGAACTTCAAAGACCTCAAGAAGTTGTCCAAATGAGGTTGTAAGAGGGCTGCTACCTCCTTTTGTTTCTGGCTCATATGTTTGTGGATCATGTCAACTGGGAAAGCAATCTAAGGTGGTATGCAAGAAAGTGATTGATGTTGGAACAACTAAGCCTCTTCAATTGATTTATATGAATCTTGTTGTACCAATTCAGACCTTATCTCTTGATGGCAAGAAGTAGATCTTGGCAATTGGGGATGACTACTCTAGATTCACTTGGGTATGTTTTTTAAGGGAAAAATTTGATACCCTTCAATAATTCCTAACTGTGTACAAAGTAATGTTGAATGAATCTCTATTTAGCCATCCTGCTTTAGTTAGAATTAGAACTGATCATGGAACTAAATTTGAGAATGTTCACTTTAATGATTTATGTTCAACCAATGGCATCAAGCATGAGTTTTTTGCTCCAATCACCCCATAACAAAATGGTGTAGTGGAAAGGAAAAATTGTGTTTTGATAGAGATGACTAAGGTGCTACTTAACAACAAAAACTTGGCCAAACACTTTTGGGCCGAGGCTATGAACACTGCTTGCTACATCTCAAATCGAGTGTTTCTCAGACCTGGCACTAATGTGACACATTATGAACTCTGGAGGGAGCAGCTAATGGTAAAATATTTTAAAGTATTTGGGAATGTGTGCTACATTCTACGTGATCGAGAACATCTTGCAAAGTTTGATACTAAGTGTGACATCCCACATCGCCTAGGGGAGTGGATTCTGTAAGCCTTATATGTATATTCCCATCTCTACCTAGCATGAAGCTTTTTGGAAGCTCACTGGCTTTGGGTTCCATCGGAACTCTAAAGTTAAGCGAGTTCGGGCGAGAGCATTCCCAGGATGGGTGACCTACTGGAAGTTTCGTGAGAGCGTGGTTGCAGCCCAAAGCGGACAATATCGTGCTACGGTGGAGTCATGCCCAGGATGTGGTGGGGGCCCGGGCCGGGATGTGACAATTTGGTATCAGAGCCAATCCCTGGCTGGAAGTGTGTCGACGAGGACGTCGGGCCCCTAAGGGCGTGGATTGTGACATCCCTAATCGCCTAGGGGAATGGATCATGTAAGCCTTATATGTATATTCCCATCTCTAGCTAGCACGAGTCCTTTTGGGAGCTCACTGGCTTCGGGTTCCATCGAAACTCCGAAGTTAAGCGAGTTCGGACAAGAGCATTCCCAGGATGGGTGACCACTGGGAAGTTCTCGTGTGATTTCCCAGAAACAAAACCGTGAGGGCGTGGTTGGGGCCCAAAGCGAACAATATCGTGCTACGGTGGAGTCGTGCCCAGGATGTGGTGGGGGCCCGGGTGTTGATGTGATAATTTGGTATCAGAGCTAATCCCTAGCTGGAAGTGTGTCGACGAGGACGTCGGGCCCCTAATGGGTGTGGATTGTGATATCCCACATTGCCTAAGGGAGTGGATCCTGTAAGCCTTATATGCATATTCCCATCTCTATCTAGCATGAGTCATTTTGGGAGCTTATGGCTTCGGGTTCCATCGGAACTCCGAAGTTAAACGAGTTCGGGCGAGAGCATTCCCAGGATGGGTGACCCACTATGAAGTTCTCGTGTGAGTTCCCAGAAACAAAACTGTGAAGGCGTGTTTGGGCCTAAAGCGGACAATATCGTGCTACGGTGGAGTCGTGCCCGGGATGTGGTAGGGGCCCAGGTCGGAATGTGACCTAAGAGTGATGAAGGAATCTTCTTGGGGCCAACATAGGTCGGGCTTATAACATTTACAATCTGAGAAAAAAAAATATCATGGAGTCTATGAATGTCAAGATTGATAACATTGATGTTCCTCCCTCCTTGACAACTGAAAATGATGATGTGTTATTTCCCTCTTCTAAGGATAACGGTGATGTTTCTGGTGAGTTAAGTGTGGTTTCAGAAAGTGACAATGAGAATGAATCAAGCACTGATCAAGATTCTCATGTCCAATTCTAGGACAAACCAAAGTGGGCTAGAGGTCATCATGATGAGGAAATTGTGGGTCTGATTGGCAAATGTGTTAAAAATCGAAGACAAATAGCTGATGAAGTTGCAAATGTTTGCTATGTCTCTCAGATTGAGCCCAAGAATATCAAAGATATTCTAACTGATGAAGAATGGATCTTAGCTATGGAGGAAGAGCTGAATTAGTTTGAGAAGAATGAAGTTTGGTCCCTTGTTGATCGTTCATCAAACACTAATGTTATTGGCACTAAATGCCAAAAATTTGATGTGAAAATTAACTTGACACACAAATTAAACCATATTAAACATGTAATTGTAGTATTAAGCAAGTAGGGATCGTTCTAGACCGGGGATTAACTAGGGCTGCTAATCAACACACATATGACTCAAAAATACCAAACTAGACTTAGAAAGACTCAACTAGACTTAAAAACACAAAACGAAACAAGTAAGACTTAAAACTGACTCAAACTACTCAAAATAGCAAAAATAAGTTAAAAAGACTCAAAACAGACTCTAGGGACTATTTGGACGAATTTAAGACTAGTAGGACTCAAAACACTAAATTGGACAAATTTAAACACTTTTCTAACTAATCTAAGACACTAAATTAAAAGGGGGATTGATTTGGACGAAATTTAACTGAACTAAATAGATTGCGAAACAAAGTAAACTAGGTATGAAATCAGGTGAATTGAAGGGTGAAATAGGCTAGTTAGAGGGTCCTTCTCCACACATGACATATGCAAACAAACCAATTTCCAGTTATTATTCCTTTAAACCATGAATGACAACACCCTAAGTTAACCGTGACAGAACAAATTAACCATCAGATTTTCCTTATTTCATTGAATTGGACGGGATACGCATCACAACCAAATTATCCTTCTTAAGTCCCCTAACTATGAAAAGCATGATAGAAAACATATCAAAGGTCATTAAGTTCTTTGAAAATCATAAGCATTGACGAAGCATTCGTAACTATGAAAAGCATGATACTCTTGCCAAGGATTTACTTAACACGATCGTGACTAGCAACCTCCACTACTTGTGAATATAAGTTCATAACGATTAGGTGAAACTCCCTTATACTTTAGCATCAAATTCATGCATGCAAATTAAGTGTCGACCCTCAATTAACACACATAAACAAGTTTTAATAACTCAGATAAGCAAATCACATTCAAGACTCAAGAAACAATAAATGGATGTAATCAATTCATATAAAGCATATAATCATGGCTTCGAATTCACCTCTAACTAAAAAGAAATTAGTTCCTCATATCTTTGAAAACATAAAACCAAATTAAAACAAACATTGAACTAAAACTAAGGATAGAATACAACAAGAAACGTCCAGCAATCCAAGCTTGAATGGTAGGGCATGATTCCAAGGGTCTCCTCTCTTTCCTTCCTTGCAAATCTGCGCACAAGTATGTATTTTCTGATGTTTTGGCTCTTGTATGTGTGGTGAATGAAATTGTGGTGGATGGTGTGGTGATTTGATGGTAGAGGGTGGTGATCTGAAATAGGCGCATAATGATGTATTTATAGGGCTAGGTGCGGCACAATCCCTAAGGATTAGGATAGGTTTCTGAAATCAAAGTGGGACAAGGTTTGTTTAACCAAAACCTAAGTGGAATGGGTTAAAACAATCAGAAACCAAAGGGGATTAGGTTAGAAAGGTGCGGCACTAATTCCTGCAAGGAAAAGGATAAATTTGGCCTACATCAAGAGGGAAAAGGATTAGGGTTGCAGGTTCTAGAGCTTCTAGAAGAGGGGGAGGCGCCAGATTTGTAGGGACTTCTAGAAATGATGTTTCAGCACCAATTTAGGGGTTCTAGAAGGATTAGGGTGCAGCATAAATGTAGGGAAAGGATAAGCCTTCTAGAAATTAGATATTTAGGTCCTCTTGCAGCTAGATTTAAAGTAGGATAAGATTAGGATAGGATAAAATAAGATACGGTTAGTTTGGATAAGGTTTTGGATAATGTTCCTTCTTTTGAGCTGATTCCTTATCTTCTTTGTCTTGGATTTATTTTCTTCATCTTTTTAGCATATTCCTAGCCTCTTGAACTTCAAATTCGTCCATCCATCTTGCTCCATTCATAAGCTATCCATTTGATGCCCAAAATTGCCTCAAAATGCTCCAAATCGCACTTTCTTGCCAACTTTGTCAATTGGACATACAAACACACGAAAATAGCTTAAATCACTATAATAAACACAAACTAACTACGAAAATGCAAGAAAACAAGCTAACTAAGTCGCATAAATATGCTCCTATCAATGGATTTACAAGAACAAGTCTGATGAGTTAGGAAATGTGATCAGAAATAAGGCTAGACTTGTTGCTCAAGGATACTCTTAACTTGAAGGTGTTGATTTTGACGAAATCTTCTCTCATGTTGCTCATCTTGAATCAGCCAGACTCATTTGTGCTATTGCATGCCATTTAAAGTTCAAGCTTTTTCAAATGGATGTCAAAACTGCATTCCTTAATGGATATCTTAATAAGGAAGTCTACGTGGAACAACCTAAGGGCTTTGAGGGTCCCCACAAGCCAGATGTGGTGTACAAACTGAAAAAGGCTCTGTACAGTCTTAAATAAGCCCCACGTGCTTGGTATGACAAGTTGTCTTCTCATCTTCTTACTTATGGTTATACTCACGACTCTGTTGATAAAACCTTGTTTGTTAAGAAGGTTAAATCTCATGTTGTGATTGCTCAAGTTTATATGGATGACATAGTTGTTGGATCTACTTCTGATTCTCTTGTGAAACAATTTATCGATATGATGACAAGTGAATTTGAGATGAGCTTGGTTGGTTAATTAAACTACTTCCTTGGACTTCAAGTGAAACAAGAAAATGATGGCATCTTCATCTCTCAAACAAAGTATGCCAAGAACTTGGTGAAGATGTTTGGCCTCGAGGGTTCAAAAGCTGCTAGATCTCCAATGAGCACATGTGCCAAAATTCACAAAGACTCAAATGGCAAGGATGTTGATCAGACTATGTATAGAAGCATGATTGGAAACTTACTCTACATGACTGCTAGTCGACCAGACATCACATTTACTGTTGGGGTATGCGCACGGTTTCAAAGTTGTCCCAATGAGTCTCACTTACAAGCAGTCAAGAGGATTATCAAGTATGTGTGTGGCACCATTGATTATAGACTTCAATATACACATGACACCAACACCAAATTGGCTGGATACAGTGATGTCGATTAGCCTGGGTGCATCGATAATCTAAAAAGTACCTATGTGGGAGCTTTCTATGTTGGGAACAATTTGGTAACTTGGCATAGCAATAAGTAAAACTGTGTCTCTTTGTCTACAGTTGAGGCTGAATATGTTGCTGCTGGAAGCTGTTGTACTCAACAAATGTGGATGAAGCAAATGCTTACTGACTATGGTATCTCTCAATCCACCTTCCTTGTTTATTGTGATAATATGAGTGCTATTGATATTTCCAAGAACCCTATCCAACATTCAAGAACCAAAAGTATTGCTATAAGGCATCATTTCATTAGAAATATTGTGGAAGCTAAAATTCTTACCTCAACCTTTGTGCCAACTGAAAACCAGCTAGCTGACATATTCAATAAGCCCTAGATAATCAAAGGTATGAAGATCTTGGTCGGTCTATTGGTCTTTGTGATATGATTTGAATAGGTTGTATAGCCTTGCTTCCAAGAGTTGAATATTTTGTCTAGTCACTATACATGTTTTTGTATAGTTAGTTATCTCATAAGATAACCTCATTTTGCTCTCTGTATGCATCTCTTATCTATCATACATTATTAGTAATATATGGATTAGCCTTGGATAATCCTTCATTGTGATGTCAAAGGTTCTCCCAATTCTCTCAGATTGGGCTCAGAAAAATCATTTTTTCCAATCATCCAAATGTAATGGTGTTTTTTGAATTTAATGTTGGTTTGGTCCTAAATGAGTGGTAGTGACTTTACTTACTCTATAATCTAGACCATGTACCAATTCTCTTCTTTTTGTCCTCTCCCTAAATCAAAACAAAAATTCAAATGGGAGAGTGTCTTGTGAAACAGGTGTCTTCAAAAGAAAGTATGTATTATCAAATGGGAAAATCCCTTCATTTTGGCCCTCCATGCAATGTCATATGTAGTGCTTCAAGATCCCCCTCCATAGTTCATGTATCAAATTCTCTTAAAATATCAATGGTGATTCATCAAAATTTCACCTTCATTCAAATGACCTTGGCATTTCTCAAATTGGTGGCTCACTCAAAGTTCTACACCAAAGTTGGCTTTTCCTTCAAGGCTTATGTCTTGCTTTTTGCGAGTCTTGTCCATTGTCCATATGATGTAGGAAGTGTTGTCTCTTAAGGTCAATGAATTATTAAAAGCTTGGTTAACTTTGAAAATGCTTTTGAGATTAAATGCTTTGTTCTATGATTTTAAGATGGCTGTCACCAATCATATCCCCTTACCTTGACACATCACAATTGCATCATGAGTAAGTGTTCATCTCTATATTATTGTATTTGTATGTCCTTGAAGAATTGTCTTTTGAGACTTGCATTGCATATTGTTTTGTCAAACACTTGTCATATCAATATCTCTTGGAAGCATCAATATTCAAACTACTTTCTATTATCACTTTCGTGGTTTGTGTTTTAGCTGTAGTTTATTGGTGCAATGTTTTAACTGTTATCTTGATCTCTATCATCTTAATGAGTTGCCTTCGGTTGTTTGGGTATATTTGTCTATGCCTTTGCTCAAATTTATGTTTAAATGGTCATCTCTTGTTTCTGTTAAGTCACTGTCCCTCATCAGATAAATGAAGTTATAATTTAGAATTATGGGGGAGTGTGTTTTCGTGAAGCACATAAATTTTGGGGGAGTTAATTCACAATGCATGCATCTTTTTGTGCTTACTTGTTGCTATACTTTGCTTGGGCTAATCCATATGAATGATTGCAAATTCTTTATCCGATGTGCTCTTAGTGTTCTTGTCCTGTGTATTTGCTGCAAATTTGACTATTCTGTGCATTTTTCCATCTTGTCTTTGTCTTGCCATGACAAAATGAGGGAGAAAAATTTCGTTATTTTTCATACCTTGCAAGCCTTTTCTTACCCATGATAAATTTCACTTGTTCTTGTCAAGAGCTGTTCATATGTAGGTTCATATGCATGATTCATTCCTTGGCTCTTCTCTTGAGTGTGGGTGAATGAAATTAGTTCTAGGCTTGGGGTATTTTGTCAAGGAAAGCCAAATGGGGAGATTGTAAAGTCTAATTTTAAGTGTTTGGCTTTCCTTGTCAAATATTGTATTTGTGTACCACATGCCCAATTTAGTTGTAGACAACATTCTCTAGTTATGAGATGCTACTACTGGGATTAAACGTTCAAGGAAGTGGCTCACCTCACTTCGAAGGTTTGTTCATGCATGTGCATCTCATATCTCTATTTGTGTTGCATTCTGTTTAGTTCAATTGTCTAGTCAATTTTGCGAACTGACTTCCAGCTGTCTAGGCACACAAATTAAGACAGCCCACATGGGCTGACTGACACCTTTCTGCTGGTAGTCAGTTTCTGGCCATTGATCTGCCTAGATCTCTTTTGCAGCCAACAAGTGATGTGTATTTAAACTAACCTAAATTAAACACGCAAGCACACAAATCAATTGTAATATATGCAAATACGAGGTCGATCCCACAAGGACTGCTTTTAATACCAATTCAACCAGCTGATTACGTGAAACTTAACTAAATGAACAAAAGATAGATTGAATTGAATAATTGAGTAACTGATTAACACTAAGATTAACAAGCAAAAGAAAAGACAATTAATTAAAATCACACACGACACAAGAAAACCTAAGGTTATGAATTCACCAATAACAATCCTATTTTACTTTTCCTAAAGCCAACTACTGTCCAATTACCATGCCAATGTTAAAGGTTGTTCTTTCTAAGGTATGAATTAATATGTGGTTAGGCAGCTACTCTTGTATCTCTACATGATAATTATATCCTATTGGTTAGGCATACAATTAAACACATAAAAACCCATTAAGCGTAGAAGAATCATGTCAACCAAGTAGGACTACCTTGATATTGGTCATCCTCACTAGTTTGTCTACTCTTCTTAATCTTAGTTCCAAAATTCCTAAAGGTGATAAGTCATTAGAAACTCGAACCTAGAATAAAATACCCACAAAGATTAAGAATATAACATGGCATATAATCGGATAATAATTAACAAAGTACTTCACAAATATTGATGTCATGGCTGTTGGAAATGTGCCCTAAAGCCAATCATATGATGATACTTTACGGACATTTCACATGTTAAACTAATCTAGTTTACATATAAAAGGCAAACATTATTGTTTGAGGCGTCTCATATAAATGTTATATGCTTAAACGATAAAGTCCAAGGAATATGTGATTGGGAGAATGCAATCCAATGAAGTTAGATTAATGAGACCATTCTTTCGTAGACACATCCTAAACATTCCTGATCATAGGATTGCCAATTGGGCATTGACAGTCCGTTAAGATCAGTACGTGCTATGTCTTCTCTCAGGGAGAGTGACTAGTCTCGAGTCATTGGTGTGTGTGACATCAAGACAAGTACGTAGGTGCTCAATAGAGAATGAGTTCACTGAACACGATCAACGAGGAGTTCTCATACTCATGTCACATGAGAACTCATGTTTGGGATAATGCAAATTAGTCCTTTGACCTGAGGCATCACAGTTGTTGTCTTGTGGTTAAGTCCTTGATCTTTGATTATGTCAAAGTCACCCCATCGGGGTGTCCACGACATCATTGGGGTTAAGCCACTTAGTCATGGAGACAAGTGAATGTGCAACAAGGGATCTCTAACCTTCAAAATGGTTTGAGGGAGAATACTCTATGATATGATTAAAATCTCTGGTCAGAGTATGAATGAGATTTGGGAATGCGTTCCAATTCACATTCAAGGTAATCATATAAGCAAACGAATCACATTGGATAGTAGACATGAATAAATAAACTATCAAACCAAACAATGTGGTCAAGAGTATTAGATTAGAGAAAGACCGTATTGCATTTGTAATCCTAAACTGAATAGGTTCTCTACCTCTTCTGATTAGCTTGGGTAGCCATGATATGCTGCTAGGTGTCACTCATGGTTTGTGGAAGCCCTAAACGTGTGTAATCACTAAAGGGAGAATTGAAAGTAAGTTTCAATTCACAATCGATGTAAAATGGTTTTAATCGCCCACTGCCTCGCTAAAAGGAACCTAATGTATCGTACACCGTGTAAGGTGGAGATTGAAGAAACAAAGGAGATGAATAAGAATAATTAAATGGTTTAATTATTTATGGCAAGGATTAATTAATATGTTAATTAATCAAACGAATAAGTTCGTTAAAGACCTCGGGATAGTTTTGGACCTTAAGGCCCAATGGGCTTCGAACGTCAAAGCCCATTGACTTAAGTTGTATGACAACTTAATGAATAAAGATTCACAAAGGCCCAAAAGCCCATATCCATTTAGTGTTGAATTAGGGTTTTTGGTTCTTTAGGTCATTTAAAGAAGTGACTATAGAAAGAACTTTATAACCTAAAATTCATAAGTTGTTGATTTTAGAGAAAATTGGTGAGAACACAAAGCTTCCATTTCTCTCTAAGAGGCCAACCACCTTGGGGGATATTGTCTAGCAATTCTATTTCCTCAAGGTCACTCATTTCCTCTCCAATCCAACCTTGGTGTAGAATCTTTAGAGGTTCTCTATTTTGGGAACTTGGAGAATCCTATTCTTTCAACCAAATCCATGGAGCTAAGAAGCAAGGAATGAAGGCCCTATCTCTTGGGTGATTATCCTTTGCATATGCAAAGAGGAATCTACAAAGGTAAATATTTCTCAACTAATAAATGTTGATTTAAAAGTTGAGTCAAGGTTCACCAATCTACTAGGCTTTGAATTTCATGGTAGATGTTTTGTTTTTGAATGCATGAAAGCATGATTCCGCCTTTAATTGTTAATTGCATGCTATATGATGTTATTCAAATGAACATGTTTTGCACAAAAATTCCTTCAAGTGGTATCAGAGCCTAGGTCTAGTAGTTGGTGAATCATTTTGGGTTTTGTAGTTCATAGTTTTTTGATTTAAAAATTGTAATATGTTACAAGCTTTATTCTTGTTTCTTTGAATGTAAATTTTGTTAGAAAATTTGCCATCTCAAATGTTGTAGATGTAGTTCATATGAGCATGAATTTAAATTTGGTTCCATGTTTTTTGGGAAATTCGGCCAAATCCAAAGGGTGATTTTTTGGGTTCATGTTTGTCTTGTTAAAATGGTTTTAAAGTGACTTTTGGAACCCCTAAGTACCCTAGGATGTTAACCCTCTTTTGAGTGATGAAAATTTGAGTTTTGGTGAGTGAAAACATTCATGGAGCTATTATGAGTTTTCATGAGTGTTCTTCAATGTTCTTGAAGTTCTTGCCAAGAACAAAAAGTTTTGAAGTTTTGATTCAAAATGTTTTATGTTTTTACATAAAGTTTTGGTTTAATTTTAGTGGGTGATTTTAGTGGGTGATGATTATTTGTAAAGTATTATTAATGGTTTTAATGGTAGACAAACTTTTTTAAAAGTTTGACATAAATTCAATTAATGGCTATAATGGTAGACAAACTTTTTTAAAAGTTTAACATAAATTCAAAATATTTCATCTTTACCTCACCTAACAAAACCCACTTACAAAAACTTTGTAAAAACCTTATTTTTTTATCATGGCCGGCCACCCTAATAGAATAGGGTATTTTTGGGTCTTTTATTCAATTACATAAAGTTTTGATACTTTTGTGTATTTGCACTTTGGCCCAAAAGTTTACGTTTTTACGTTAAGGCCCAAAAACGTTAAAGGACAAATTGTTTTGCTCCTTTAATGAAGTTTTTTGTATTTGTTGAAATTTTTGGGTTCTAGTTGTAATTACATGAAGTAGTGGACTTTTGTGTTTTTACAAAGTGACCCCAAAAGTTTGTGTTTCGCAATATAGCCCAAAAAGTTGTGGTTATTGCATGATGGCCCAAATTAAGTAGGGAACAAAAATTGTTTTGTCTCTTTAAATGAGAATTGGATTTTCATTTCATTTAGCTCCATTTAAATCAATTTTATGGATACAAAAACCAAATGAAAATGTTGCATTCAATTTAATTAGTTAAAATGTTAATTAATTAAAGGGTGATTATGAACGTAAGCCTACGATAATTGAGCTATGTGAAAGGCCGTTTCAAATTTGTTTGAACCATGGGAATGTGTAGATTAATTTTGGTTGTAATTTGATTTGATCAAATGTTGTAAAAGAGCATAAGCTCTTCTTTACTTTAAAGTAATTTGAATTATGCAAATGTTGTAAAGAGCATAAGCTCTCTTTTACTTTGAAGTACTTCTTTCTTGCTTTATTTGATATGCATGAAAATGAAGTAGTTGGGTCCATCGCCCCTAGGAACAACACGCCTTAATGTGATTAAACGCGTAACTAAAATCAATCTCCATCCCTAGTCCGAGATTCAACACTAGGCTCGTGTTGAATCTAAACAAAGGTTCATAGTCATCCTAAGGCCCTAAGGCAACTATATAGTCCATCAAATGAATGCAAACCTTATGTTAGTAGTATCATATACTCTTGCTTTAAAAACCGTTTTATAAGTATAGTGGGAGTATTATATACAACTAAATTGAATCAAATGGACCAATAGTTGTAATAGGACCAAAATTGTTTTAATGTAGATTAAAATGAATACTTATATGTGATGAGACCTAAAACCCTCAACCAAACCATTATTAAGTTGAAAAGCGTGAGAGTGCTTAGAACACTCTTTCGTGGCCTTCCACCGTGGTAGGCTCCAATCGTTTATGACTTGTACACCGGCTTCACCCTATCATGGGGGAGTACAAAGTGCATGCTTATACTCAGGAGGAGTCTATATACATACTTGATGAGGTTAGTGTAGGCAACGAGGATGGCCGACATCGTATCATCGTGAGGCTATTCTTGAACCCCTTCACGAACTAAGCATGGTGGGAATGACTTAACTAAGTGCAATGGCGCCAACATCGTATCATCGTGAGGCAACATTCTCTAGAGGCCAAATTGATGGGTACTTGCATTAGTTGCAAATGAGTAAGCGTACTCTCTCATTATTATTAATGCTAGCCAACATCATATCATTGTGAGGTGGGCTTGGTAATAGTGAGTCTCCCATAACCTACTAAGAGTTTCCTCCAAAACTCTCGAATTCCAATGAGGGATATGGAATTTGCCAAAAATAGTGGGTGGTGCTATTTGATTTAAAGACCCAAATCAAATGGCTTAAAATCAATCAATTTATATTCGTTATGTATTTGTTTACCAATATATTTGCAAACGCTATCCAAAACTTGACAAAGAAAAGCAGAATGTTTTAGTTTCCGGACTTGGTAACACAATCCCAAAGATTGTCTTAAATGGATTGTGCATGTACCTAAGAAGTCTCATCCTCACAATCTTCCTATTGATAATGTATCATTGGAAGAACATGTTAGAAATGTCTATCATGAAGAGGACAACACAAACAACCAATGCTTATTCCTTCGTTATATGAACAAAGGAACTTATGAAGAAATGAGAGTTGCCTTGAACAACTCTTGAAAGTTTGTAATTATGTTTAGAACATAATGGTTGGTTGACAAAAATAGTCCATCAACATGGACTTATGATGATTTTGAATCATTGAGTGTTGAAGTGATAAACCACTTAACGAGACGGAAACTAAGCTAGGACTTCACCTTTATGTCCCTATCCTAAATGGTTCACTAAGTTTATTGTAAACTATGTAGTGAACAATAACCACACACTCTCCAAAATGTTTGATGTGTATAACACAATTGAAAAAGGTTTCAAGAGAGATAGTGGGAGTTTAGGGACCATGACTATTGTAGTCAAAGGAGAAGTCAAATGAAGAAGATAAAATTAACTCAAAGGGAACAAACTTTCTTTATGAAAGGATGGACATTGGAAGGGGTATTTGCAAGAAATGTCTTGCAAGTGTCAAGAACACACCTTTCGAAGGTGTTGTAAATTGTTCTTGAATAGTTCAAAACAGTTGGTTCTTCTACTTGAATGCTTGATTCCGTATTAGTAACTATGTTTTACAATCGTTGTAAAAGTGTGGCTAATAAGAAGTAGAAGATTAATGAGAGAAGAGAAAGTATTTCACATTCGGAACGTGAATAAAATATAGATCTCTGCGAAAGCAGATGGTACTAACTTCCTCATATGAACTACCAAAGAAATTGGAAAAACCAAAGATTGTCTTTACATTCCAATTTTAAGGAACTTAATTCCGTCACTATAGTAGAGATGGATGAATGTTTTGTTTGACAAAACATTGTTCTTTATTAATCACTAATTGGATTATAGTAATCTAATTGATTGTCTCTATAGTAGAGATGATATGGTAGCGTTAACTGTTTAGAATATAATGATGCTTAAAACCCAAAAGGTTGCAAGATAGTGACTAATCCCAACTGAGTTGTGATAACTCTAAAACATAAATTACGAGTTGGTCATAGATGGATGCTTTGGATCGTTAGATCCGGATCCAATACCTTCTTGTCAAAATTGTATAGAGGCGAAATGTTCGAATCTTTATTCTTTTGGAAAGAAGAAAGAATCACAAAGTTGTTGAGGTTAATTCACTTAGATGTTAGTGGCACTTGTCCACAACATAATACTACTCATGTTGTTTGACATTCACCGAAGATCACTCTCGGTTGGACTATAGTTTATTATGAATAAACACAAGTCCGAATACTTTGCAAAAGGTTTCAAAGAATTCAAGAAATGTAAGTTGATGAGTAAGACGTCTAAAATACTTACCTCCTTAGATTTGATCCAAGGAAAGGTAACACTTTAGATGAGTTTCCTTGAAAGATATCAAGGAAATTAGCATCATAAGATAATGATTTTCTCCATTAGGAGAAGAACGAACTCGAATAAGATTTAGTTCGTTGGATATTATCAATTACCCATATATAGGATATATATGCTTCTAAGACAATATGATTGTCAATTAGAAGATCTTCCAAAATTTTCATAACTCCATAGGATGTAGTTGGAAAGAAAGACAAATCTTAATCATGTTAAGATTTGGGGTTGTGTGCTAATAAGCAATATTTGTTTAAAAATTATCTTGTGGATATCCTTAAATTAACCTTTGGATATCACTTCTATAAACCAACCAACAAATGTTGTTTGTTGAGTAGTTCATTGTAATCCTACAATGTGATTTGCCTTAGTGCAAATGAACTAGGAATAGAACTCAAAAGAATGGGTTCTTTGAGAGACAAGATGATAATCAACAAATATAACAACCTAGTTCCTATACCACAAGCTCCAAGGTAGTCAAGAAGGATTTATAAACCGTCTCAGTTGAATGGTTTGAACTTTATGACTACATTGAGTGTATATACGATATATACTCAAGGAAATGGTAAAGTACCATTTGACCCGAAATAATGAAACCTTCATAGCTAATTGGTAGCTTAAGGTGACTACAATCAAAGAGAATGGTTGACTTTGAAGGAACCATCTTTGACGTAGTCTTAGTTTCAATTAATTCGAAGATTGCTAGCTACAACTAAATGGTGATTCAATGTTTGGACATGATATAGGTTTCCAAAACCATTATTAAGATAGTCTTGATAATTTATGTCTAAAACTATGAATCACAAAACATGTAAGTTGTAGAGATCAAACCATCATGGATCTAAGCAAGCTAGTGGGAGCCATAAGCGTCTTATGAGAGAAAGATCAAAATTGTTTGATTTCTCATATAGATGTAAATGAATCTTTTGTTTACTAGGTTTACAAAAGATTAGTGGGAGTTAATCATATTCCTAAATTTAAATATATGTATGATATATTAATTTTGGAAATGAAAAGAATACTTCATTGTTAAAGTTATGACTTTAAACTTTCTATAACGATAGAATGTATATGGGAGACATAGTCTATATACATGGGATGGAAATCTATAATGATAGATTTTAGGATATAATTGGATTATATCATGCCCTAATAATAGACAAAAGGATGCTAGGAATTTTCTCATATGATGATAAACTTCAATAAGAAGAACAACTCTAGTGAGACTAGGAGGTAGCTCTTCTCAAAGGGAACGTACCCTTTGACTCCCAAAGAAATAATGCGTAAATCGAATCCTTTATGCATACGCAGAAAGGTGATTTATGTATTTCATATTGTATGAAAAACATTGATATGAGTTGTACCTAGAAATGTACAAGGCGATATCAATGCAAGCCCAGGATCAGAACCATGGCAACTGTCAAGTGAATCCTTAAGTATTTAAGAAATACTCAAGGATAGGTTCCTCGAAGAATGAGGAAGAATTAGAGTAACGTAATGGAAGCGTAAATGTATTAGATTGTGAATCTAATCCATCATTGGATGTTTCTTCATTATGAATGAAGAGATAAACAGATATCTCTTTATTATGACTAAAGAGATATTTGGATGGAAACATTAAAGTAATGACTTTAGTGTGTTCCATTATGAATGCAAAATATATTGCCATATAGAAGTTTACAACAATGTTGTTTGGATGGGAAAGTTCATTTATGAACTCTCTATTCGGTTCCAACCAGAAAGTGTATCTAGTGTACTGACACTACGACACTAATGGGGCGATAGCTCAAGCCTGGGAATCAAGGTCTCATCAAGATCCGAACTCATATGAGAGACTGAACCACATGATTGGGAATCATGTATAATGGTGACGTCGATATTCTCAAGGTTGCTTCTATGGATAACATATAGATATCCATTGCCTAGGCCTACTACTCAGCCATTTATGAAATGACTACAGAAGAGGAATCATCACAGATGAACAAGCTGATTGGCTCTAGTGCAAGTGGGAGATTGTTGGAAATGTGCCCTAAAGCCAATCATATGATGATACTTTACGGACATTTCACATGTTAAACTAATCTAGTTTACATATAAAAGGCAAACATTATTGTTTGAGGCGTCTCATATAAATGTTATATGCTTAAACGATAAAGTCCAAGGAATATGTGATTGGGAGAATGCAATCTAATGAAGTTAGATTAATGAGACCATTCTTTCGTAGACACATCCTAAACATTCCTGATCATAGGATTGCCAATTGGGCATTGACAGTCCGTTAAGATCAGTACGTGCTATGTCTTCTCTCAGGGAGAGTGACTAGTCTCAAGTCATTGGTGTGTGTGACATCAAGACAAGTACGTAGGTGCTCAATAGAGAATGAGTTCACTGAACACGATCAACGAGGAGTTCTCATACTCATGTCACATGAGAACTCATGTTTGGGATAATGCAAATTAGTCCTTTGACCTGAGGCATCACAGTTGTTGTCTTGTGGTTAAGTCCTTGATCTTTGATTATGTCAAAGTCACCCCATCGGCGTGTCCACGACATCATTGGGGTTAAGCCACTTAGTCATGGAGACAAGTGAATGTGCAACAAGGGATCTCTAACCTTCAAAATGGTTTGAGGGAGAATACTCTATGATATGATTAAAATCTCTGGCCAGAGTATGAATGAGATTTGGGAATGCGTTCCAATTCACATTCAAGGTAATCATATAAGCAAACGAATCACATTGGATAGTAGACTTGAATAAATAAACTATCAAACCAAACAATGTGGTCAAGAGTATTAGATTAGAGAAAGACCGTATTGCATTTGTAATCCTAAACTGAATAGGTTCTCTACCTCTTCTGATTAGCTTGGGTAGCCATGATATGCTGCTAGGTGTCACTCATGGTTTGTGGAAGCCCTAAACGTGTGTAATCACTAAAGGGAGAATTGAAAGTAAGTTTCAATTCACAATCGATGTAAAATGGTTTTAATCGCCCACTGCCTCGCTAAAAGGAACCTAATGTATCGTACACCGTGTAAGGTGGAGATTGAAGAAACAAAGGAGATGAATAAGAATAATTAAATGGTTTAATTATTTATGGCAAGGATTAATTAATATGTTAATTAATCAAACGAATAAGTTCGTTAAAGACCTCGGGATAGTTTTGGACCTTAAGGCCCAATGGGCTTCGAACGTCAAAGCCCATTGACTTAAGTTGTATGACAACTTAATGAATAAAGATTCACAAAGGCCCAAAAGCCCATATCCATTTAGTGTTGAATTAGGGTTTTTGGTTCTTTAGGTCATTTAAAGAAGTGACTATAGAAAGAACTTTATAACCTAAAATTCATAAGTTGATTTTAGAGAAAATTGGTGAGAACACAAAGCTTCCATTTCTCTCTAAGAGGCCAACCACCTTGGGGGATATTGTCTAGCAATTCTATTTCCTCAAGGTCACTCATTTCCTCTCCAATCCAACCTTGGTGTAGAATCTTTAGAGGTTCTCTATTTTGGGAACTTGGAGAATCCTATTCTTTCAACCAAATCCATGGAGCTAAGAAGCAAGGAATGAAGGCCCTATCTCTTGGGTGATTATCCTTTGCATATGCAAAGAGGAATCTACAAAGGTAAATATTTCTCAACTAATAAATGTTGATTTAAAAGTTGAGTCAAGGTTCACCAATCTACTAGGCTTTGAATTTCATGGTAGATGTTTTGTTTTTGAATGCATGAAAGCATGATTCCGCCTTTAATTGTTAATTGCATGCTATATGATGTTATTCAAATGAACATGTTTTGCACAAAATTTCCTTCAATGGCTTCATCATAAACCTTAGAAAATAACTTAGTTACATATAGAAATAAAAATAAAAGAAAGATAGAACCCAGAGTCCATGGCAAAGCATGTCCCTAAGCTCTTCACAAATTGCGGAGATGGTGAATGGTGGTGGTGTGGGGTGATTGCAGGATGCGGAGATGGTTAATTACCGTATGGTGTGAGGTGATATGAGTTATGCGGGGGTGTATTCTAGAGAGCTTAGGGCACCTTATTTATACTAGAAAAACCCTAAGAGATCTGGGAGAAACTCTTCTAAAATAAAACAAACTCCTAAACAATTAATGACACAAACTAGGATAGAATCCTTCTTGGCTTGGCAAACATGACATCTGACTTGCATTCCAGTTTTGGGGTCGATTTATCTTCTGGAAAATTATGTAAAAATATGGAAAACGTAGCTTTATCTGTTATCTTTCCAAGAATATATCGCACGCCACTACGCAAAATCAGGAAAGCCTTCAAATCTTCATTCTCCCACAGCTGCACAGTTCTGACGGGAAAACAACTTCTGCAAGATTGATTTGTGAAACTGGAATGAATGGCTTCATGGAAAATTATGACATTAGGACACAACAATCTTCAACTTCTCAGCTTCTTTCTTCAATTGTCCTTGAATCAAAACTCCTCCAGAAAGTCGAATTATCACCAAAAACGTTATGCATGAGCATATTTGCTGAAATTAAGGAAAGGAAAGTAATAAGGCTCTTTTAAGATCAATTCCTTTACAAAACTTAGGGATAATTAACATGAAAATATGATAAATAATGCAACTATCAAATACCCCCAAACTTAGCTTTTGCTAGTCCTCGAGCAAAGCAAAAATAAAAGACAACGAGAAAAACAATAGACCTTCCATAAATTAGACTCATTGCAATCTAGAGACGATCACCAAACTTAAAAGAATTAAACACCTTGCAAAATAGAATTAACAATACCTTACACAACATTCTCAAGCGTAATGTGTGACATAACCAATATCAATACAACTTACTAAACCCGGATAGGTATATGCAAACCAAAGCTTCCACTTCAAATCCTCTACCATGAATATCACTTAGAAAGAAATCACACATTAAAGGGTAAAGTGTTTCACTCAAATCATGATAAGCAATATAACACCCCATAAGCTTGCTCTTCAGATCGTCTTTCCACAAATGAAAATCAATGCAACACTAAAGATCAAAGGTCTTTACAAGGGTTGTAACGATAGGCTAGGGTATGAGTTATCAAAGAAAGGATAGGGAAAAACTAAAGTTTAAGAAATACCAAGATATCATCATAATGTACTTCGGTCAGTCCTCTTTTGAAACTTTAGGATAGGGAAAAACTAAAGTTTAAGATTTTCACTTAAAATCCACATATAATTCTCTAAGTTAAAAGCTAATCATACTGACATTGATTATTTGTACAAAATAAACTTGAGAATGATCATGCAAGAATCTGATTAACCCTATAAAACAATTGAAATTTCACATAAAAAAAAAACCAATTCAAATAAGTTTGTGACCTAGAAGAAAGCGAAGTATTATCATTGACTTATGGAAGATCTTAAAAAAACGACTCAAGAAAAATAAAATCTTTTTGAATTTCTGACATTAAGACTTAAATAGAAGAACGGAAAATAGAACAAAGAACTACAAAGAAATATGCCAACAGAAATTGCAAACAGTGAGTTGCAAATATGACAGTACCACATGCAATTTCGACCTTTAGACAAAGATTATCATAACTTTTGAAAGAAAAATCCAATTTTCATGGTCTTTATATGGCTGGAAAGAAGACAAAAAATTGAAGAAGATAGTGCGGACAAAATCTTCAAATTCCTTCCGAGTTAAAGCAGTTTTACGCAAACATAGATAGCATGAACATTAAACGAAAATAAAACACAGAAACAGAAATCTAAATCCTTAAATCGTCCCCCCAAACTAAAATCAAACATTGTCCTCAATGTGTAGAACAAAGAGAAGATAACAAATAACACACTTAAAGAAAGGGTGTGAAAACTTCATGTTGTGTTCCTTTCAAGTGCAAAAATAAGGATAGTATTGTGGCACAAGTAAGGGTGTCGAACCACAGGGACTGATTAGACCTCTACAAATTACTAGCTTTATGTGAACCGTAACTAAACAATGAAACTAGCAAATTGAGTTTGGATTTTGATTTGAGAAGTAAAGTAACTTAAAATGCAAGAGAATGTAAATATGAATAATAGAATGATTCAAAAACAATGGGAATGGAACTAGGGATACCGATTTCATCGTTACAAGCCAATTCCATGAAAATTAAGTCAAACGAATTCAACTCTCCAATCTGCAACTAGGGTTCATTTTACTCATTTATGATCATCCAGTTGATGTGTGGTTGTGATCAAGTACTCCTAACCTACAACCTAGTTGTGATGTTCAACTTAGATTACCAAATAAAATCCATTAAGAATAAGAAAACTTCCAAGAACCAAACAAATCACATGGCATGATGTATGCATAGCAGTTTCTTGATTCATGCACATGTCTACCAAGATTAAGCATTATGTGTACTATAACCTTGATCAAATAATCTGTAAGAAACCCTAATGGTGATCAAACATTAAGATAAACAAACAAATTGAACTATAAAATCAGTGAAGGAAACAAGAAAACAGATTGATGAATTTAATACTTTAACTTAATAACATAGAATAGTTTTGCAAGGCTACATCGAAATCCCCATCTATGAACTTAATTACACAACATGATTACAGAGTACATAAATATCAAGAACAACATGAGTGAAATTAAAGTTTAAAGAAGAAACCCCCTTGAAGCAATTCTGATGTTGAACTTCTCCAAGAACAGCACGGCTGCGTGGCTTTTCGGTGGCAGCGGATGGTGAAGGAAAATACGGTTTTGTTTCTGGAAGAAAGGCCAAAGAAAGAGAAGAGAGAGAGCTCTGGGCGACCCCAAGGGGAGCTTGTGTAATAGTGATCTGAAACCCTAGTATTTATATGCTAAATGGGGCTGCAAGATATTCCAAAGTGATTGATAGAAGCATATTTACGAGACTTTGTTATTTTATTTCTATGGATTCACTTAGTTAATTTCCATTTATTATAGTAATTTAAGTTATTTTCGTATTATTGTAGGTCCAGCTGATAAAGAGAACAATAAATAGTCAAATGGAGCAATTTGGAGCAATTTTGGACTTGGATTGGATAGCAGGCGTGTATAGCATATGGGCTGGACGTTTTGGTGTTTAAAAGGTGTTAAACATGTGCTAAAATTTGGAGAAATTAAAGTTGAGGCTTGGAAGGCAAGGAATTACACAAGAAAGAGGAATCCTAGTTGGAGAGAAGTTATTACTTGTTTTGAAGTACAAATAAAGAATCAAAGATGAATCTGGTTTGTTAGAAGACCAAAAATAGAATGGGAAAGGAATTGGGATATCTAGCCTGATTTGGAGATGCCAAATAAGGCAAAAACGTGCAAAATAAAAGCTAAGTTGCTGGGATCACTTTGGAATATCTTGCAGTCTCTTTTACCCCATAAAGACTTGCCTTTTACCCACTTTTACATGCCCTTTTTATTCTAGGCGAATTACCCAATTTTGATTACCTATTTTTCCTCTCTTTTCATTCACTCTAAAGGAAACCCTAGCCATGCCCTATATATATATGAAGTGTTCTGCAACGTTGAAAGGTGTGCCGCGCCTACCATTCATCCATTGAAGTTGCTGGAATTTTCAGAGTTTTTTTTTCTCTTTGTTTTAAGTTTCAATGTTTATTTTAGATTGTTTTTTAGTTATGATGAACTTGTGTAACTAAGTTTCTTTTTAGCTAGAGGTGAATTCGAAGCCATGATCATATGTTTTATATAAATTGATCATCCAGTTATTGTTTCATAAAACATGAATGCAATTTACTTATCTACTTTATAGAGAACTTATTCTTGTATGTTTATTAAGGATGCATACTTAGTTTGCATGCAGGGATTTGATGCTAGAATATAAGGGAATTTCACCTATTCGTTATGAACTTATATTTGCAAGTAGTAAAAGTCACTAGTCATGATTGAGTTAAGTAAATTTTTGGCACGAGTATCATGTTTTTCATAGTTACGAATGCTTTGTCAATGCTTATGATTTTCACATAACTTAATGATCTTTGAGATGTATCTCTATCATGCTTTTCATAGTTAGGGAACTTGAGAAGAATAATTTGGTTGCGTCACTGAGTCCAATTGAATGAACTTAGGAAAATCTGAGAGTTAATTGGTGTTGTTCATAATTAATTTGGGGCGTTGTCATTCATGATTTATAGGAAGAATAACTGGAAATCGATAGGTATGCATATGATTTATGTGTGGAGAAGAATCCTTTAGCTATCCTTTCATCCATATTTCATTCACAACTGAATTTACTTGCTGCCATTTACTTTTTTTTTTGTTAAATTCGTACAAAATCCCCCTAATCATTGTTTTGTTGTTAGTTTAACTTAGTTTTCAGTTTTATAAGTTTAATTTGTGTTGATTAGCATCACTTCTAATCCTCGGAATAGAACGATCCCTACTTACTCGTACTGCAATTGCATAATTTATAGGGTTTAATTTGTGTGTTAGTTTCTACCACATCAAATTCTGGCGTCGTTGCCGAGGATTAGCAAAATTCCTAATCTTCCCCTTTGTTGTTGTTTGTGTCTTTTCTTTTGGTTCTAATTTTGTTTTGTTTTCGTTTTGTTTTAGGTACTAGTTTATGACTCGAAGTTCTCAACCTATTCGTGAGAATATATTAGAATTTGACGACGATTTTGAACTAATTTTGAGAAAGAAGAGGAAGTAGCCATAATTCAATCCACCTAGTTCTAGTTCCGAATCCGAATTTGAAGTTGAAACTGAAACGGAACCGGAAGAGGCACAAGACATGGCTATTGACAACCGAACAATCAAGGAACTTTCAACCTCGGGATTGGACAATGTTGTTCCCCTTTGCATTCAATACCCTATGGCAGTTCAAGGCGAAACCGATAAGTTTAAATTGAAGTCTAGTTTGCTGCATCACATTCCCAAATACCATGGGTTGTCCATGGAAGATCCGAACAAGCATCTTAAGGAATTTGAAGTAGTGTGCTCGAGCATGACACCAATCAATGTGGATGGGAATGTTTTAAAGATGAAAGCCTTTCCATTTTCTCTTTTGGGAAAGGCTAAAGATTGGCTCTTTGAATTAGCACCTGGAACCGTCACTTCTTGGGAAAGCATGAAGAAAACATTCTTAGAGAAATTCTTCCCAACTTCTAGAGTCATTCTTTTGAGAAAGAAAATTAGTGGAATTCAACAAGGCCTAGGGGAATCCTTTCTAGTGTATTATGAGCGTTTCAAGACTTTAGTTGCATCGTGTCCACAACATCAAATGAAAGAGGAGCTTTTAATTCAATATTTCTATGAATGATTACTTCCACTTGAGAGACAAATACTTGATGCTTCAGCTGGAGGTGCTTTAGTTGACAAAACCCTAGTTGTTGTGAAGATTTTAATAGCAAATCGTGCCTTGAATGCACAACAATATGAAGGAGTTGCAGAAAGAGAACATGCATGCCCTACTTAAGTCAATGAGGTCAGTGCTATTTTAGAACTTCAATCTCAAATGGCTAATCTTTCTACTATTATATCACAGGTTGTCGAATGGCCCAAAGTGCAAAGTGTAGCTGCATGGGGCGTGTGCTATTTTACCCCATAAAAACTTGCCTTTTTGTCATTTTTACATGCCCTTTTTATTCTAGGCGAATTACCCAATTTTGATTACCTATTTTTCCTCTCTTTTCATTCACTCTAAAGAAAACCCTAGCCGTGCCCTATATATATATGAAGTGTTCTGCAACGTTGAAAGGTTTGTTGCGCCTACCATTCATCCATTGAAGTTGCTAGAATTTTTAGAGTTTTTTTTTTCTCTTTGTTTTAAGTTGCAATGTTTATTTTAGATTGTTTTTCAGTTATGATGAACATGTGTAACTAAGTTTCATTTTAGCTAGAGGTGAATGCGAAACCATGATCATATGTTTTATATAAATTGATTACATCCAGTTATTGTTTCATAAAACATGAATGCAATTTACTTATCTACTTTATAGAGAACTTATTCTTGTATGTTTATTAAGGATGCATACTTAGTTTGCATGCAGGGATTTGATGCTAGAATATAAGGGAATTTCACCTATTCGTTATGAACTTATATTTGCAAGTAGTAAAAGTCACTAGTCATGATTGAGTTAAGTAAATTCTTAGCAGGAGTATCATATGCTTTGTCAATGCTTATGATTTTCACAGAACTTAATGATCTTTGAGATGTATCTCTATCATATTTTTCATAGTTAGGGAACGTGAGAAGAATAATTTGGTTGCGTCGCTGAGTCTAATTCAATGAACCTAGGAAAATCTGAGAGTTAATTGGTGATGTTCACAGTTAATTTGGGGCATTGTCATTCATGGTTTATAGGAAGAATAGCTAGAAATCGATTTGTATGCATATGATTTATGTGTGGAGAAGAATCCTTTAGCTATCATTTCTTCCATATTTCATTCACAACTTAATTTACTTGCTGCCATTTACTTTTGTTTTTATTAAATTCGTCCAAACTCCCCGAGTCATTGTTTTGTTGTTAGTTTAACTTAGTTTTCAGTTTTATAAGTTTAATTTGTGTTGATTAGCATCCCTTCTAATCCCCAGAATAGTAGAATCCCTACTTACTCGTACTACGATTGCATAATTATAGGGTTTAATTTGTCTGTTAGTTTCTACCACATCAGTGATCCCAGCAACTTAGCTTTTATTTTGCATGTTTTTGCCTTTTTTGGCACCTCCAAATCAGGCTAGATATCCCAATTCGTTTCCTATTTTGTTCCTGGTTTTCTAACATGCCAGATTCGTCTTGGTTTCTTTTTTGGGCTTCAAAACAGGCCATTAAACTTCTTTCCACGTTTGAATATGGGTTAACCCAAAAAATGGCATGTTTTCACTTCTTTTGCCTAAAGTACATGTAACTGCACACTAACACAAAATAAGGTAAAATGCAACCAGTTTAACTGAAAAACATCACAAAAGAGTCTAGAAATGGATGGTATAAATGCATGAAATATACGTGTTATCACTTCCTGGGATTTTTTGTTGGATATGAATGAACAACGTTGAAGCGTGATGCGAATTGCCATATAACGAACTCCCCCAAACTTGAATCTTAGATAACCCATGTTCCTACAAAAAAAGAAAGAAATTAAAAACTTACTCCAAAAAACAAAGTGAAAAACTAAGCAAGCAAATGATAAATTTAGAAAACTTGGGTTGCCTCCCAAGAAGCACTTCTTTATAGTCATGAGCTAGACTATGCCGAAATTAAGTGGAGGATGGAGGATCATTGAAATGAGGAACTACTCCATGCATCTTCTTCTTGCTCATTTTCTTCCGTCTTGTAGCTTTGAAATTTGGTGTCAATACAAGGCAATGAGGCACTGCATATTTTTGCTTCTTCTTCAACTTCAAAGCTCGAGACTTTTTTCTCTTCTTCATTTTCTTCCGTTGTCTCTTCCACCATATCTTGGCCATTCGAATTGAATTGAGTTGAGCCTGCGTAACTTCAATTTTTGGTTCAATTCCAAACTCTCTTCCATAATTCGAGTAGTGGACTTCAAAAGGATCTTTGAATTCATGTATTTTGGTAGGGAGTGACTAGTTGGTAGTGGCAATTTGGCCAGTCAGCTCATTTAAATGCACCTCCAACTTTGAATTTTCTATCTTTTCTTCATCTTCAACTAGTTCACTCAATATGTTGATGAAGTCCTCACTTCTCAATATGGTGTAGGCACTATCTTCTTCATGGAACACATCTCGCTTAATCGGATTAGATTTGGATTCACTTGGAAAGATTTCTCCGTCTCTTTCACTCAATATCGCAGCAATTTGACCAACTTGCTTCTCCAAATTTGCGATTGCTTAGGCATTTTCTTGCTCCCCATGTTGGAAAATTTGATGTCCTTAAGTGAGAATTTGCAAAAGTTGAGTTGTTGTTTGCTGATATTGCATATTAGCTTGAACCATCAGTGCAAAAGCTTCTTCCCATGAAGGTTTCTTGGGTTCCACAGATGTGGCTTCATGTATAAACTCGGAATTGAGCACTAGAAGGCCAATGTTCCATTGAAAATTGCTGCCAAGCTATCTCTTCCCCCTACACGAAACAATCAAACGGAATTAAAAAGTAACAATGGAAAAGGAAAATAATAAACAAAAATTAAAAAAAAAATCGTAAAAGAAACGTAATGGAAAGAACTTGAAAGAAGGCAGTGCAAGCAATCTTATTAACTAATGGACAAAGAATTCCACCACAAAGAGAATTCTACAGTGGGTACTACAACATTTTTGTTTTGTTTTTTTTTTCTTTTCAAAAAAAAAAAACAATTTAAAACAAAAACAACTATGAAAACTAAACTAGAAGAATTAAGTAAAGCGCAATTAGCAAGCGTACAACTCAATTGTAATATATGCAAATACGAGGTCGATCCCACAAGGATTTAATACCAATTCAACCAGCTGATTACGTGAAACTTAACTAACGAACAAAACATAGATTGAATTGAATAATTGAGTAATTGATTAACACTAAAATTAACAAGCAAAAGAAAAGATAGTTAATTAAAATCACACACGACACAAGAAAACCAAAGGTTATGAAATCACCAATAACAATCTTATTTACTTTTCCTAGAGCCAACTACTATCCAATTACAATGCCAATGTTAAAGGTTGTTCTGCAGGATCCCACATCACCCAGGGGTGTGGATCATGTAAGCCTTATATGTATATTCCTATCTCTACCTAGCACGAGACTTTTTGGGAGCTCACTAGCTTCGGGTTCCGTAGGAACTCCAAAGTTAAGCGAGTTCGTGCGAGAGCAATCCCAAAATGGGTGACCCACTGGGAAGTTCTCATGTGAGTTTCCATAAACAAAACCGTGATGGTGTGGTCGGGGCCCAAAGAGGACAATATCGTGCTACGACAAAGTCAAGCCCGGGATGTGGTGCGGGCCAGGGCCAGGATGTGACAATTTGGTATCAGAGTGAATCCTTGGCTGGAAGTGTGCCGACGAGGACGTCGGTCCCCTAAGGGGGGTGGATTGTAAGATCCCACATTGCCCAAAATAGTAGATCTTATAAGCCTTATATATATATTCACATGTCTACCTAGCACAAGGTTTTTTGAGAGCTCACTAGGTTCGGGTTCCGTAGGAACTCCGAAGTTAAGCAAGTTCGCGCGAGAGCAATCCCAGGATGGGTGACCCACTGGGAAGTTCTCATGTGAGTTCCCAGAAACAAAACCGTGAAGGCGTGGTCGGGGCCCAAAGCGGACAATATCGTGCTACGGCGGAGTGAGCCAGGGATGTGGTGGGGTCCGGGCCAGGATGTGACATGTTCTTTCTAAGGTATGAATTAATCTGTGGCCAGGCATCAACTCTTGTATCTCTACATGATAATTATATCTTATTGGTTAGGCATACAATTAAACACATAAAAACCCATTAAGCGTAGAAGAATCATGTCAACCAAGTAGGACTAGCTTGATATTGGTCATCCTCACTAGTTTGTCTACTCTTCTTAATCTTAGTTCCAATAAACCTAATTGATTGGTCATCCTCATAGATTTATTTAACTATTTAGATGCAAAATTCCTAAAGGTGATCAGTCATTAGAAACTCAAACCTAAAATAAAATACCCACAAAGATTAAGAATATAACATGACATATAATCGGATAATAATTAACAAAGTACTTCGCAAATATTCATGTCATCGCTTCATCATAAACCTTAGAAAATAACTTAGTTACATATAGAAATAAAAATAAAAGAAAGATAGAACCCAGAGTCCATAGCAAAGCATGTCCCTAAGCTCTTCTTCACAAATTGCGAAGATGGTGAATTACTGTATGGTGTGAGGTGATATGGGTTATGCGGGGGCGTATTCTAGAGAGCTTATGGCACCTTATTTATACTAGAAAAACCCTAAAAGGTCTGGGAGAAACTTTCCTAAAATTAAAAAAACTCCTAAACAATTAATGACACAAACAAGGAAAGAATTCTTCTTGGCTTGGGAAACACGTCATCTGACTTTCACGCCAGTTTTGGGGTAGATTTATCTTCTGGAAAATTATGTAAAATATGGGTAGCGTAGCTTTATCTCTTATCTATCCAATAAAATATCGCAAGCCACTAGAAAAAATCGGGAAAGCCTTCAAATCTTCATTCTCCCACAGCTGCACATTTCTGACAGGAAAACAACTTATGCAGGATTGATTTGTAAAACTGGAATGAATGGCTTCATGGAAAATTATGACATTCGGACACAACGATCTTCAACTTCTCAGCTTCCTTCTCCAATTGGACTTGAATCAAAACTCCTCGAGAAAGTTGAAGTTTCACCAAAAACGTTCTTCATGTGTAGATTGGCTGAAATTAAGGAAATGAATGTAATAAGGCTCTTTTAAGATCAATTCCTTAACAAAACTTAGGGCTAATTAACATGAAAATATTATAAAAAATAAACCTATCAACAAGTGTCCTTGGGACAAGTTGGCTGATGGAAAATTTGATTTCCTTAGGTATATTTGTTCTCTAGGGTTTTTTAGTTTTGAACTTGGGGGTTTAGAATTTATTTTGAGAGAGAGATAGTTGCCTTAAAGGCTGTGAGCTTGCATCTTCTCCATTTATGACTGCTGAACTTTCTTCATGCATTAAATAGCCAATCATTGTATATTAGGGTTGCATTGTTTTAAGGTTTTGCTTTAAAGTCTTGATCTGGTTTTTAAGCTTTAAATCCGGTTTTAGATCAAGCTTTTGGATTTAAGTTAGATTATTCCTTCAACTGTTTGACTAGAGAATCTGACTGGTCATTTGAATGGTATGTGCTCACTGTCATGCTCACTTGACACATTAATGACTTGCAACGAACTACAACTTTGTTGACTAAGATAGTTTTTGGGAAGTGAAATTGACATTTGAATCTATGATTTATTGACTAATAAATCTATCTTTGCTTAATAGTGGGCTTGATTAGCCAGTCCAATGGATTATAATTTTTATATACAAGATATTTCACCTGGTACCAATTTCAGTTTCTTTTTCGCCTTTGTGGAAGGAAATCATGGTGTATTACAAATAGGACTTTGCAATCTCACCCCATCTTCAGTGTGCATCGTCATTGGCTTCGAGCGCCTAAATGAATGGCACAAGGCCGAACAAGGCTTCCCTGAGTTCTTTGTTCTTTATGCTTTTCAGAAGAGTGTTGTAACCCAGTACTACTTCCAGACTCGGTCTGCTCTTTGATGGCCCACCAATATTACCTAGTTGCCATGTCAAGATAATACTACACATATATTCTTCTAGTAGAAAGGGATTAGGAAAGGGACATATCCGAACCGAGAGTTCCTTCTAAGCCTGAAATCAATGTTAAATAGGGAACTGAGATCCAAGACCTCAAACCATGCCGCCTAAACTTATCAACAAAATTTTCCAGTTTATTCATATCACACATTGAAGTTGGAAATAGATTTGCACGACGGAGAGAGGAAAAGCTCACTGAGAGGTTGATGTGAGGACCTTTGTTCCAACCATCCTATCCCTAATCCAAAATAGGTCAAGGCTAGAATGTCTTGAAACCTTTGAAGAAGAAGAAAATAGAGGAAGAAATGGAGGAAAGCCCCTCGAAGGAAGTTCCCATCAAGGCTTCCAAGGAAAAAGACCCATTTGGCGAGTTGTTCGAGTCACAATTAAGGTGGTGTACCTGAAACTACTGACCTAACTACTTCAGCCAAGGTGAGTTTGTAGTAAGGTCATGTGCCCAATACGAAGAGAGGATTGGATTTGTTTTCAAGGAAGCACCAGTATAAAGGCGAAAGTTGTTGAAGAATCGACGATTGACAACTCACCAGCTACGACGACTATAACCGTGCCTCCCTGTAGTCAAACTTTCATAAAGGGATTGGCTAATGATGTCCCAGAAAGAACCTATACTCCTTTTAGTATCGATAGTGATCAAACATGTCGTCGGATCGGTACCATTCCCTCATCTCCCCTGTCGATTTCAAGGAAGCCAGGTTTATAGAGGACATTTGGGAAGAATGTTACCAAAGTAGATATGTGGTAAGTCTTTCTTATAATTTTATTTATTTAATGTCGTTTGTTACTTGTTCGTCTTTGACCTTGCCTCTGTTCATAATTTTCAGGTTAACGCGTGGACGAAAGCTCTGATCGGCGCCTTGGCATATGAAATTGCTAAACTTGAAGCCCCATACAAAGGCGGGTTAGGTAGTCAGATTAAGCTCGAGCAAAACTTGTAGGAGAAAAAACACTAGTTATGAGAGGCTTTTAGATGCTGAGCGGAGCTGGAATGTTGAGAGAAAAGTTCTAAAAGCATGTCTAAATGGAGTGGAGCCAGCGAGGGCCCAGTATTTTCAAGCCAAAGAGGAAGCGGAGAGATTGCTTGCTCTGAAGCGGAGTTTATGGGATGCTTACAGATTAATTCTTCAATCGTGTTTGGATGCTGCTTGGGAGGAAGTAAGTCAAATTGAGAGAATCCAGATGGAATCTTCCCAACAGAATGAGGAGGAAGTTGCAGAGCTACAACGAGCGTAGTAGAAGAACATTATGCATGAATGTAACCAAGGAATAAGGGATATGTCAATGGATGCACAAGTCAAGATCATCGTGATGGTTGGGACTCTGCTCGTTTGCTTGAGAAGATTCGAGAAGCTGGTTTGCTGATGCCTTCTTCGCTTTTGGCTGAGGCTTCTATGCTTGCCTTAGTGGAGCAAAATGAGTCTTAAACAAAACACTTATTTATTAATCCATAAAATTTTTCATACAACATATTATATATACCTCAATGCATTTTCATGTTTTGAAAGCATTGCATGACAACATCATTACCAATACCATCAAATATCTATCTCTCTATAAAAATAACCATGTTACATGTTCTTTCAACAGTGGAGTAGCAACTGGAAGAGTTAGTGCTAATGTCACAAGCAAGTAAACTAGCAGATTCACCTTGTCTTTTTTGCATTGAACCAATTTTTTTTTTACAACATCTCTAATCCCTTTTAAACCTAAAAACTCAATGCAAGTATCAAGTTGAAGTTGAATCTTAAGTATCACCAGCTCATTCATAGAGAAGTCCTTAGGATAAAAGTGAGCAAGATGCAATAGCTTTTGGCTATCAAAAGCAAGGAGTCAACTAGACATAAACATGCCAAACAAAGAAGTAACTTAGTGTTGGTCTCATTGAAACGATTATTTAATTTTTGAACCTACCAATCCAAAACAACATAAAATATCCCAACACAATAATGATGCATATTTGTGACTGCTTGACCATTTCATTGCCCTCGCCTTCGAGAAAGAAGCATATCATCCATATTAGGCACATCAATATCATGTTTAAGACAAAATTTAGAGACTCCACCAAGTAAAGAATCCCAAACACTTTTCCTCATTATCTCCAATCTTTGCTTACAAACTCCAACCAACTTTATGGCATTTACAATATCCTGGTCCTTCCTTTGCAATGCTTGTGACAATTCATAGCATATCTTTCATCAAGTGTAGATTAAACACAAAATCAAATGATTGCATGGAATCCAATAAATTATTTGCTTCACATCTTTGTTGAGAGCTTACTTCATCATTTGCTACTACTTTAAGTACGTCAAGTATGGATGAGAACAATCATTATACTTACTACAGTACCAAAGTGTGAACCCCAACGTGTTTTGCAGCACGCTTCAAAGTAGTCTCTTGATTTTTGCCTTTCCCACTTGTAAACTCACCATTGTTTAGTGCTTTAATAACTACAATAAATTGCTTCTCTCAAAGAACATCACAACGCTTCGATGAAGCTCCAACAACATTTACCAAAATAGCAACTATACTGAAAAGTGACTCAATTTGGATGTTGTTCTTTGCCACGGCTACAAGAGCTAATTGAAGTTGATGTGCAAAACAATGAATATAATAAGTACAACCATTGTCTTTCATCATTAGAGCTTTAAGGTCATTGAACTCACCTTGCATATTGCTAGCCCCATTGTAATCTTGCCCACGCAACCTAGACATGCTAAATTTATGCTTAGAAATTACGTCATCAATGGTTTCCTTGAGTGAGAGAGTAGCAGTACTAGTAACCTGCTCAATGCCAATAAAACGCTAAACAACATGCTCATTCTTGTCCACATAACACAATACAATAGCCATTTGTTCCTTCGTTGATATGTCACGAGATTTATCAATCAAAATAAAGAACAACGAAGTGCCAATATCTTTAATAATAGGCCTTGATGGTCTCAGTTGCACAAGCATTTACAATGTATTTTTGAATATCTAGGGATGTCAATATATGATTCTCCATAGCATTTGTCAAAGTAATGGCTTTAACTCTCTTATTGTGGTCAGCAAGAAACTGTAGAAGCTCAAGAAAGTTTCCATGGTTGCTTGAATGTTCATATTCATCATTACCACGAAATGCAAGCCGTTGTCTCAAAAGAAATCGACAACAATCAATTAATGCATTCAACCGAGCTCTATACTGAATTCAAGCTTCATCATGAGTTTTTGAGAAAAAGATTGGATATGTTGCTTTTGACTCATTAAAGCTTCAAAATTACTCCATACTTGATTGTGTGCATTATTGACGCCTCCAATATGAGTTAGAAGTAGCAACACAGACAAAAGGCAGCATCTTTTTCTACATTGTATTCCAACCAAGTAGGAAAATCATCAAACCAAGCAAGGTTAAATCATCTTTGTGTGTCTCCATATTTCTTGTAAGGGAAATTATGGATTTTAGGTTGTTAATGACCTGCTAGCATTTACGCTCTTCGTACTTGATCTTGAATATTATCATTGTAATCCAGAATTTGAATTCGCTTACCAGGATTTGATGGAAGATTTGAGAAAATAAATTACGTCAATATCTTGTCCTCAACTATCTTTATTTTTCTCAATAATGGGGGATGGTGGTGGCCAATATATTTTTTAAAAACCTATCCATGATGTTCCAATCTGCAAAGTCAATCATATTGATACCAATAACATATAACGTTCATACGTAATTTGTAGAATTTATAGAATAAAAATCTCAAAATTAGAAAGCTAAATTTTAAATTGTAATGCCAAAAGCAAATTAATAAAGTCAAGCCATATAATAAAATACCTTGTGAAGTTGTGTGGTAAAGCTTTTGCGTCGAATTTTGATAATCCGAATGTTTATGAAACTCAAATTCAATTGAGTTTTGGTTGAAAAGGGAGGAAATAGGGAAAGATTTTGGAGAGGATAACGTGATGAATTTTGTGGGGATTAGAGTCTAGAGAACTAGGGTTATGAAACGGGGGAGCAACCGAGCAACAATTAAATTACTTTTTAATTTAAATTTAATCACGTTGGGGTGGGTCATTGGGGATGCAAAAGGTGAAAGTCATTGGGGATGCAAAAATTGTCATCCCAATTTTTTAATTGTAATTTAATTAATGTTGGTCATAGGAAATTGGAATGCATAATGAGTCATTAACATAAATTATTAATGACAATTTTTTAAATAAAAAAATTCTCAGTAAAGGCATCTGCCCCTAGTCCTACTGTAGCTTCGTTCCTGCCCATTGCTTGCCTATCGTTGCTATGCTTATTACGGTTCAAGTCTCCTAAGCTGCTAACCGTTCCAGACTGATTGGGCTAAAAGAGGCTCCTCTAATAGTGTAACTTTGAACTTTTTTAGACTTGCATTCCTGCAAAGTTTTCAAGTTTGGGCGTTGTTTTCAATGTTTTCAATGTTTGGGCCCTATTCCAAAGTTGGGGCATTGGGAGATGAGTTCTCCGTGGACTTGTATTCGCGCAGGTGGATACGTTGCGATTGGGTCCGGAAAAGGGCTATCTACATATTCTAGGAAAGGAATTAAACCACGTGAAGTTTATGTGGTGCTTTACTTCGTTTTAAGCCACTTGGAGAGGCTTACAAGGGGTCTAATTTTCTCTTGCAGGGGCTCTTCCTCTCAACATAGGTTCTTCAGTTTCTAAGTTGTTGAAAGTCATCAGATGTTTAAATGGTTTCGTTTGAACCATGAGACGTACCGTTCCCAAGATGATGAGCGGGGTTCCATTAAGAGTTTGGATAGTAGACCTTCTTAAGTTAATTATTTCTAGGATATCCATCTTTGTAGTTGCTCCCCTAAAGAGGATATTGACTTTGGACCCACTATTAATAAGGATTCTACCGACCCTGGCGTCTGAGATTTGTAGCCTGACGACGAGAGTGCCATTAAAGGGTGGATAAACAATTTTTGGCCTAATGAAGGGATTCTTTATCCGAGGTTTTCCCAGGATCATCTTTCTCCCCTTCTGCACTTTTTGAAGTACTCATGTCTTCCTTTTATCTGATTGATGCTTAGAAGAAACTTATTATCTATGTGTCGGGGAGATAATGGTCTCAGAATCTTCTGCAGTTTTGTCGAATACGTTGTTAGAACGCTTTTTTGGGTCAATTGTTCTGAGCGTGCATTTGTCTTTCTTGGGGAAAACACAAACAACGAAACTTGCAAATTGAGCGAGGGTGTCTTCTACAGTTTTCATTCTTCCACTCAGCCCAGCGAGCCTCGACCTTTGTTCGATTTGTAGGTTCCTTTTAAGATCTTTTACTAACTTGTGTATCTTCAGTACGTCATCCCAAACTTGATTGATGAATGAGGCTTCTTCTCCATTCGAGTCTATGGATTTACCATGAGCGATCTTCTAGGCATTACTTACATGGGGTAGAGGGATCTGGTCAAAAGGAATATGAGTTCTCTCTCAATGAAAGCCCCAATTGTTGGAACTAAATTCGCGTACCTTCGTGTGAAGGGATTGAGCACAACTCCAAATAATCCTGAGCAACTTGCAAAACAGTCAAATAACCATAAGCAAGTTTTTATCTAGATGACTGGGTGTGCCAGCCAAAATCTCTCCGAGGGTCAAGTTATTGAATGATTTTTAGACTGAAGCAGTAGGCAAGATAATTGAAGTGTATAGATTACGTTACCATAGATGAACCCTAGGTGGGTGTATTTATACCGTGGGAGAGATACCTTTTTAGGATAGAATCCTCGTTCTAAGGTGAGAAAATCCAAGAGGATATCTATTATCTAATTAGTAGCTATTGCATCATCTTAGAAGTTGTGATTACTTGCGAGCTATCCGTAGATTGTAAGAACTTCAAGACTTGTAAGACCTGATTGTGTCCATATTCAGATCTGATCGCGTGTCTTGCAAAACAAACATAGTCATCTAGCGGAGTTACTATGACTCCACTTAATGTCCCAGAGTAGAGTGATGGTGGCACCCTACTCTGTTTGATGCAAGTCCACTTAGAGCTAATGTGTCCATGACTGGACTTTTAAGCTAACAGCATTCGGATTAGACTTACTTTGGCCCTCAAAAATCATAGTCTCACATCAGAAATGTCCTCAGGCCACGCTTTATCAACCAATTCATGTTGTTCTACCAATGTCTTCCACCTTGCCTCAAATTCGTTTTTGGTTTCAAGACCCCATATGCACTCATGCAAAATCTTGAAAACATTCTCAACCCAACCATTGTCATTGAATTTGTTAATAATAAGCCATATGCATTACTGATAGAAGGTGGTTCTAAATTTGTTGTCAATTGCATTTGCTATGGCTCCATCTTGATCTATAATTATGACTTTGGGCGGCTCACTCAGCATAGCTTTAAGAATTTCTTCAAACAACCACTCAAAGCTTTGTTTTTTTTCTTTTCATTTTTTCAAGAATGCACAACTCAATATTGTGGCTTGGCCATGATTATTAACTTCTAACAAAGGAGCAAACATCATGTCATACACATTGGTGTTGAAAGTGATGTCGAACACAATCACATTACCAAAATGGCCTTAACCATGTCTTGACTTAGCATCCTCCCAAAAGAAATTGCCAAGTGGTCTGCCTTCGTCAATCTCCATCTTGAAATATAAATCATCGTTTTTCTCTTTCTCATCCTCAAAATGGTTTTTCAGCATTTTCACATCATACCCCGATTAGATGAGCTCGCAATTGCTATTCACCATTATACATATCCTTGGAGGTACAACCGGTATTTCCAATTCCTCCACTTTGCATACTCAATAAACCCACTTGTTTATTATAGAAATATTTGTTTGCGCACATTGTTCAATCATAGCCTTTTTTGCTTCCAAAACTCAATGATGTGATCTAAATAAGTGTGAGGCACTTGACATATGGTGGTTGTATCATTAATTGAAAACTATTACAACAAACTTTTTCACAACAAATTCCCTATTTAGTCAAGTTTCACCTTGCACTCTGTTCTAGCATTTCCCCTCCTACCTTTCCGATTGGGTTTGGGATTAGCATCCAACCTTTTTTTTCCTTGTTAGCAACAAACAAATTGTTTCCTTACCCAACAACTACCGTCACTGGACTTTTTACTACTATGCTCCTGAATCTCAAACTTCGCTGCAAGTGCATAAGTGTTGAAAAAAAGTATACCCTTTATCTAACAAATCAAACTTTATTTTCAATTTTGGTTTCAACTCATCGTCTACCGTTGGAAAACTAATCCAACCCTCGCTGCACTAGATTGATCCCCAACACCAGATTGATCCTCTGCATCCACCCCCTCTCTTTCCACGACAATTTCTTCTATTTCTAACTCATCCTCAATCGAGTTACTCTTCAACGTCTACCTGCTACAAATCTACACAACTTATCAAAACCCAGCACAAGTTTTGCACCTATATGTCTAAAATCCAATTTCATGATTTCAACTAATCCACTGGAAACCACCATCCATTATGGATTCAAATCCCAGAATTATAAAAACCAAAATGCAATGGAAATGGATTATAACAGAGGTTTTGGATTTCTTCACAGAGTCACCTTCACAATCTGATGTTCTGGATGAACTACCCTTGTGAACTCTAATCAAAGCACATCTTCAATCCACATGAAATCAAGCACTCACCCCCTTGACCACCTCCCTCTCTTTGCCTCTCTTTCTCAGCCAAGACAGCCATATCTCTCCCTTTCTTTCCTAGCAAAGAAAACCCTAATCTCCCTCTCATCCAATTTCTCATCCGCATACAAGGTATGAATCTGACGTACGAACCTCTTTTAGTTATAGTTCAAAGAAACAGTTAAAAAAAATTTGACACTGAAGTAAAAAAGAAAAGGTGCTACTCTTTCCCGCATAAGGAAGACGAACATAAAGAAGAGTTGAAAAAAATTAACAAATCCTTTTCTTCTCTCGTTTCCTTTCAATTTCCAATGACTATATGACGTGGTTGTTAATTATATGATTATTACTTAAGTGTTGATTAATGTGCTTATTTCTTATTGGTGACACATTATATGGTTTGCAAATTTGGTCTAAAAGTAAAAAGGTTTACCTAGCATCACTTATTGAACAATCTACCAATCTCAAGGATTCACTATTTTAAAATTCTTCTAAATCTTTTCCTTTTTCTCGTAATCAAATCAAGTCGTCAACAACAACCAAGCCTTATTTCGCTAAGTGGGGTTGTTTGTATGAATTTACATCCAAATGAAAAGTTCAAGTCTACTGAGTACCCCACTTGCAATTGTGTTCAATATTAGTTAAAGGTATTTGATTTCTACGCATTCAAATTCTGTTTAATTTAACCACCACAAGGTGATTCAGTGATTGGAGATGAATTTCAGGCATGTATTCCACATGACACGTTCTGGGTTAGATTCCTAGCGCTGGAATGACACGATTGTGCTCAGGAGGTAGCTAAAATGTCTCTATAATTTTCCTAACCCCGGAAATAGTAGACTGTCACGACGAAACCACCAACTAGTCCCTTTTTTAAAAAAATAAAAAAATAAATTTTGTTTAAATTGTTTTTTCGTTGCTGGTGTTTTTCTTTTTCTTTTTTCCTAGTTGTATTGGTGATTTGCTACCTGGAGTTATTGGTGTTTTTGCTTATTACTATAGTACACTAATTGTAGTTTTCTTTTATAAAAAAGATTAATTATTGTAGTTATTAGTGTAAGATCATTTAAATTTGATTTATAATTAATTAAGAGTAATGTTAGGGAGACTAAATTTGCAGACTTATTTTGCAAACTAAATGATGTGTTACCAATAAGAAATGAGCACATTTATCAACGTTTAAGTAATAATCCAATCATCAACTTCCATGTCATTTAGTTTATAAAATTTAGTCTACAAATTTAGTCTCCCTAGCATTACTCATTAATTAAATCAAACACGACTGTAACATCCCACATCGCCCAGGGGAGTGGATCTTGTAAGCCTTATATGTATATTCCCATCTCTATCTAGCACGAGGCCTTTTGGGAGCTCACTGGCTTGGGGTTCCGTAGGAACTCCGAAGTTAAGCGAGTTCGCGCGAGAGCAATCCCATGATGGGTGACCCACTGGGAAGTTCTCGTGCGAGTTCCCAGAAACAAAACCGTGAGGGCGTGGTCGGGGCCTAAAGCGGACAATATCGTGCTACGGATAAGTCGAGCCCGGGATGTGACAATTTGGTATCAGAGCCAATCTCTGGCCGAAAGTGTGCAGACGAAGACGTCGGGCCCCTAAGGGGGGTAGATTGTAACATCTCACATCTCACATCGCCCAAGGGAGTGGATCCTATAAGCCTTATATGTATATTCCCATCTCTACCTAGCACGAGACTTTTTGAGAACTCATGGCTTCAAGTTCCATAGGAACTCCGAAGTTAAGCGACTTCGTACGAGAGCAATCCCATGATGGGTGACCCACTGGGAAGTTCTCGTGTGATTTCCCAGAAATAAAAGTTCCATAGGAACTCCGAAGTTAAGCGACTTCGTGCAAGAGCAATCCCATGATGAGTGACCCACTGGGAAGTTCTCGGGTGATTTCCCATCTCTACCTAGCACGAGACTTTTTGAAAACTCATGGCTTCAAGTTCCATAAGAACTCCGAAGTTAAGCGACTTCGTACGAGAGCAATCCCATGATGGGTGACCCACTGGGAAGTTCTCGTGTGATTTCCCAGAAATAAAAGTTCCATAGGAACTCCGAAGTTAAGCGACTTCGTGCAAGAGCAATCCCATGATGAGTGACCCACTGGGAAGTTCTCGGGTGATTTCCCAGAAATAAAACCATGAGGGAGTGGTCGGGGTCTAAAGCGGACAATATCGTGCTACAGCGGAGTCGAGCCCGGGATATGGTGGGGGCTCGGGCCGGGATGTGACAACGACATGATGAGCTATTGGAGTTTTTCCTCTAATTTGTAATGCTTTATTTTTGGATTGTAGGCATACAAATAATCTAATTAGATTTTCTTAGTCCGTAGTCATAGCGAGTTTATCAGGGTTAGGCTTCCTCCAATTGCTCTGAGTGTGAACGAGTAGGGTTTTTTTATTTTTTATTTTTTATTTATTTTTTATTTTTATTTTTTACTTTTGATTAGTTATTTGTTTATTTATTTAACAAACGATAGTATTTACATTAAGGGGAGGGGATGGGTTAAACCTCAAAATGGCTAACAATAATGTGGTTCAAATTCACCTTTGGTGAGAATTGAACCTAAAACCTCTCACTTACAAGTGAAGAGCAATACCACTCGACTATATGGAAAAGGAGTAGGTTGAAAAAACAAATTATGAATGAAATTAATTAGTATTTTTTTAGAAATAAAATTGTCTAACTAATATGTTATTAAAGAGGAATTTCGCCATGGGCCTCACGAAACTTTGGACAGATCCTGCCTATAAGTTAGGGATATTATAATCACTTAGACCATCTCAAGAGGAAATGTCAAATTATAAATTGATGGCTGATGTGACAATATAAAGTCTTATGTTAAATTTTTTATTTCTCCAACCGAATTGTCAAATGTTATTTTTATTTATTTAAATAGAGTTTTAAATAATTGTAATTATCAAAAAAATATTGAAACAAAACTTTTATTGGTTAAAATATTAGTGGAATAAAGGATCCACCATTAAAATGAATAAAAATAAATTTGACATTGATGTCAAATTTGACTCCTAATAAAAAAGCCTTCAAATCCAATCAACAAATAATAGTTCAGTTGGATACACTTTTGATGTCAAATATGCACAGTGGAATTCTAACCAGAATTTTGACATCTCATTTGGAGATGCTCTAAAGTATCAAATTAATATCCATTTAGCTAATACAAAGAAATCAAATACAATTCTAGAATTAAACCTTTAATTTCATATATTCTTATTGCAATTGTAAGATCATCTAAGTTTGATTTACATTTAATTACACAACACGATGACCATGTCTTTATATAGTTGTATTATAAGCAGTCGATAGCGAACTTGAAGGAAAGCAATGGCAACCTATCCTCCAACATGATGCTAACATCATGGTGCTCGGAAATTGTCAGCCGATCCACAAAACAACTTAATAATTTCATTCACTATAACTTTCCAAACCAACTACTTGAAGAAAGTAAATTTTATTACATGCTAACTATATATAGCACATAAGAGTAAAATAGCCTGCTCTTGCCAATCACCTAAGTTAAAGTTGTAATTATGGGTTAGTTTGGCATTACTAGAAAGAAAAAAAAAAATTGCTTCCGCTTTTCTTGGATTTTTACTGTCATTGACAATAGTTTAAAAAAAATACTTTTTTTTTTTTTATCAAACACATCTAATGTTCTAGATTTTTTAATAAGCTGGTTTTTATAAAAGTACCAAAATCCCAAACCAGACCTATATTAACTTCCCAAAAAGAAGTTAAACTCATAATTATATACTAACTTCTAGTAAAAAAAAAAAGTATTTCATTTTATGTTAAAAGGTAGCTATTTAGTACTACGGTCTAGCAGTCATTCATTTCCACTTATAAACAAGAGGTCTAAAATTTGAATATTAAGAATGACGAATTCGCAATTATTTTCTTCTTCCGTACAGTCAAGCAGTTGGCTGTACCCGCTAAATAGTATAGATGCCGACAATTATATAAATATATGGTATGGTCGAATAACTACACATGCATATGCCTTCACCGTACGCGCTAAATAGTACAGATGCCAAGAGTTATTATTATATAATAATATATGGTATATATGGTCGAGTAGCTACACATGCATATGTCTTCATCAGTCATTTATTACGTTCAAAAAGATCGCAAAATTAAATACAGACTAATGCCATGCAGCCTAGGCTTGTCAGCTTGTGGTGAATGCAAGCAAATAGGATGAATATGAGACCCGAAACTAGCCATGTTCAAGTTTGAAATGGTCGAGATGGTCGAGCTACACGTGCATTTGCCGTAGTTACGTTGACAAAGTATGTGTTGGAACTAAATTTGCGCACCTCTGTGATCGGTGCTCAAGTATAAGTAAGTTGCAAAACAGTAAAACAATCGTGCCTAGGACCGGGGGAGTGTGTAGGCCAAAGGTTCTCCGACGGTCAAGTCAATAACAACAACAACCAAGTCTTATTCCGCTAAGTGGAGTTGTTTGTATGAATTTACATCCAATTGAAAAGTTCCAAGTCTATTATGTACCCTACTTGCAACTATGTTCAATATTAGTTAAAGGTATTTGATTTCTATTCATTCAAATTCTGTTTAATTTAACCACCACAAGGTGATTCAGTGATTTGAGACGAATTTCAAGCATGTATTCCACATGACACGTTCTGCGTTAGATTCCTGGCGCCGGTACATCACACGATTGTGCTCAGGAGGTAGCTAAAATGTCTCTATAATTTTTCCAGCCCCCGAAATAGTAAACTGTCGCGACGATACCACCAACTAGTCCATTTTTACAATAAATAAATAAATTTTGTTTAAATTGTTTTCTCGCTGCTGGTTTTTTTTAATTTTTTTTTCTAGTTGTATTGGTGATTTGCTACATGGAGTTATTGGTGTTTATGCTTATTAATATAATAGACTAGTTGTAGTTTTCTTTTATCAAATAGATTACTTGTAGTTATTAGTGTAAGATCATTTAAGTTTGATTTACAATTAATTAAGAGTAATGCTATGGAAACCAAATTTGTAGACTTATTTTGCAAACTAAATAATGTGTCACCAATAAGAAATTAGCATTACTTTCATGTTATGTAGGTTACAAACTAAATAATGTGTCATCAACGTTTAAGTAATAATTCAATCATCAACTTTCATGTTATGTAGGTTACAAAATTTAATTTTCTTAGCATTACTTATTAATTAAACCAAACACGATGAGTTATTGGAGTTTTCCCCCCTTTAATCTAATTTGATTTTCTTAGTTCGTAGTTATAGCAAGGGCGTTTATCAGGGTTTGGCTTCCTCCAATTGCTCTGAGTGTGAAGGAGTAGGTTTTTTTTGTTTTTTTGTTTTTTTTTTTTTACTTTTTGATTCGTTTATTTATTTATTTTTTATTTTAACAAACAATAGTATTGACACTAAGTGGAGGAGATGGGCTAAACCTCAAAATGGCTAACAATAATGTGGTTCAAATTCACCTTTAGCGAGAATCGAACCTAAAACCTCTAACTTACAAGTGAAAAGTAATACCACTGGACTATATGGAGAAGGAGTAGGTTGAAAAAACAAATTATGAATGAAATTAATTAGTTTTTTTTTAGAAATAAATTGTCTAACTAATATGTCATTAAAGTGGAATTTCGCCATGGGCCTCACGAAACTTTGGACAGATCCTGCCTATAAGTTAGGGATATTATAATCACTTAGACCATCTCAAGAGGAAATGTCAAATTATAAAGGGAAAATTAGAATGCCCTACATCTTTTTTATAGTTGTTAGATTAAACATGCTTCCCTTTTAAAGATTTGATTAAGGTGCTTTGATCAATTGTCACCTCAATAATTTTCTATTTATTTAATTTTCATATCATTCATTTTCCTTAATTTAAATGCATTTATATAGAGGCATAAGGTAGCTTAGCAACTAATTGCCTATAATATAGGAATTTAATTTCGTCAATCCCCTTCTACGCATTAAATGACATTTTCTTAATAAAATAAAATAAAAAATTAATTAACTAATTCCTCATTTCCTTATTATCAGTATTTAAAAAAAATATATCTTTCTATTAAAAATGTCTCAATAAAAGTTCAATACATATTTTTTTTCACGTATAAATATATTAAAAATATACTTAAAACTTATGGTACATTTGAAAACAAAAGTATCAACTGTTGGTACGTTTAGATTTCAAATGTACCGAGAAACCAAATGTACCATAAAACCAAATGTACCCCATTATTATGTAACCCTTTTGATACGTTTAGATTTCAAATATACAGAGAAATCAAAGGTACCAAAATTTCAAATGTTCCATAAATCCAAATGCGCCCATTGCCAGGTAACCCTTTTGGTACGTTTAGATTCCAAATGTACCAAAAGACCAAATGAACAAAAATCCCAAATGTACCACAAAATCAAATGTCTCTATTAGATAACCCTTTTGGTACATCGTACATTTACATTCCAAATGTACCGAGAAATTCAAAAAATCAAATCCACTAGAAAACTAAATGGGTCCATATTATAGGTAACTAGACGTAGCTATATAATCAAACAAATATTTATTATGTGTTGGATGTTCTAAATAATAAAATCTGACAATTTGTTTTTATAAATATTCTACTATATTCACACAAAAAAGTAAAAATTATAACAAACAATAAAAAAATGCATAGAGATGGATAATAAATGCATAAATATAGGGATACTAGGAAAAGAAGAAAAAAATGAAATGCCCAGGAGAAGTTGTGAAAAACTAAAATTCTAAACAAAATTGAACTTATGTGAAAAAACTGAAATTAATAACCAAAATTTTAGGAAAATGTTTAATCAAATTTTCAAAAGGAGTGTATGTTTAGTCTAAAAAATTAAAAAACGAGGCGCCTATATCAAAACGCCCCTTATATAAATTGATGGCTGATGTGACAATATAAAGTCTTATGTTAAATTTTTTATTTCTCCAACCGAATTGTCAAATGTTATTTTTATTTATTTAAATAGAGTTTTAAATAATTGTAATTATTAAAAAAATATTGAAACAAAACTTTTATTGGTTAAAATATTAGGGATCCACCATTAAAATGAATAAAAAATAAATTTGACATTGATGTCAAATTTGACTCCTAATCAAAAAGCCTTCAAAATTCAATCAGCAAATAACAGTTAAGTTGGATAGACTTTTGATATCAAATATGCAGAGTGAAATTCTATCCATAATTTTGACAACACATTTGGAAACGCTCTTAAGTGTCAAATTAATATTCATTTAGGTAATACAAAGAAATCAAATACAATTCTAGAATTAAACCTTTAATATCATATATTCTTATTGCAATTGTAAGATCATCTATGTTTGATTTACATTCAATTACCCAACACGATGACCATGTCTTTATATAGTTAATTACCCAACACGATGACCATGTCTTTATATAGTGGTATTATAAGAAGTCGATGGCGAACTTGAAGGAAAGCAATGGCAACCTATCCTCCAACATGATGCTAACATCATGGCGCTCGGAAATTGTCAGTCGATCCATAAAACAACTTAATAATTTCATTCACTATAACTTTCCAAACCAACTACTTGAAGAAAGTAAATTTTATTAAATGCTAACTATATATAGCACATAAGAGTAAAATAGCCTGCTCTTGCCAACCACCTAAGTTAAAGTTGTAATTATGGGTTAGTTTGGCATTACTGGAAGAAAAAAAATAATTGCTTACACATCTAATGTTCCAGATTTTTTAATAAGCTGGTTTTTATAAAAGTACCAAAATCCCAAACAAGGCCTATATTAACTTCCCAAAAAGAAGTTAAACTCATAATTATATACTAACATCTAGTAAAAAAAAAAGGTATTTCATTTTTTGTTAAAATGTAGCTATTTAGTATTACGGTCTAATAATCATACATTTCCACTTATAAATAAGAGATCTAAGATTTGAGTACGAAGAATGACGAATTGGCAATTAAATTCTTCTCCCGTTCAGTCAAGCAGTTGACTGTACCCGCTAAATAGTATAGATGCCGACAATTATATAATAATATATTGTATGGTTGAATAGCTACACATGCATATGCCTTCACAGTACGCGCTAAATAGTACAGATGCCAAGAGTTATTATTATATAATAATATATGGTATATATGGTCGAGTAGCTACACATGCATATGTCTTCATTAGTCATTTATTACATTAAAAAAGATTGCAAAATTAAATACAGACTAATGCCATGCAGCCTAGGCTTGTCAGCTTGTGGTGAATGCAAGCAAATAGGATGAATATGCGACCCGAAACTAGCCATATTCAAGTTTGAAATGGTCGAGATGGTCGAGCTAAACGTGCATTTGTTGTAGTTACGTTGACAAAGTATGTGTTGGAATTAAATTTGCGCACTTCTGTGAGCGGTGGTTGAGTATAAGTAAGTTGCAAAACAGTACAACAATCGTGCCTAGGACCGGGGGAGTGTGTCGGCCAAAGGTTCTCTGGTGGTCAAGTCAATAACAACAACAACAAGCCTTATTCCGCTAAGTGGGGTTGTTTGTGTGAATTTGATTTCTGCTCATTCAAATTCTGTTTAATTTAACCACCACATGATGATTCAGTGATTTGGGACAAATTTCAGGCATGTATTCCACATGACAAGTTATGCGTTAAATTCCTGGCGCTAGTGAATAACACGATTGTGCACAGGAGGCAGCTAAAATGTCTCTATAATTTTTCCAGCCCCCAAAATAGTAAATTGTCGCGACGATGCCACCAACTAGTCTCTTTTTAAAATAAATAAATAAATAAATTTTGTTTAAATTGTTTTTTCGCTGCTGGTTTTTTTTTTTTTTTTTTTTTTGTGTTTTGTTCTAGTTGTATTGGTGATTTGCTACATGGAGTTATTGGTGTTTATGCTTATTGATATAATAGACTAGTTGTAGTTTTCTTTTATCAAATAGATTAATTGTAGTTATTAGTGTAAGATCATTTAAGTTTGACTTACAATTAATTAAGAGTAATGTTGTGGAGACTAAATTTGTAGACTTATTTTGCAAACTAAATAATGTGTCACCAATAAAAAAATTAGTACATTTATCAACGTTTAAGTAATAATCCAATCATCAACTTTCATGTCATTTAGTTTACAAAATTTAATCTACAAATTTAATCTTCTTAGCATTACTTATTAATTAAACCAAACACTATGAGTTATTGGAGTTTTCCCCCCTTTAATCTAATTAGATTTTCTTAGTTCGTAGTGAGAGCAAGGGCGTTTATCAGGGTTTGGCTTCCTCCAATTGCTCTGAGTGTGAAGGAGCAGGGGTTTTTTTTATTCTTTTTTTACTTTTTGATTCGTTTATTTATTTTTTTTTATTTTAACAAATGATAGTATTTACACTAAGAGGAAGAGATGTGCTAAACCTCAAAATGGTTAACAATAATGTGGTTCAAATTCACCTTTGGCGAGAATTGAACATAAAACCTCTCACTTACAAGTGAAAAACAATACCACTGGACCATATGGAGAAGGAGTAGGTTGAAAAAACAAATTATGAATGAAATTAATTAGTTTTTTTTTAGAAATAAAATTGTCTAACTAATATGTCATTAAAGAGGAATTTCGCCATGGGCCTCACGAAACTTTGGACAGATCCTGCCTATAAGTTAGAGATATTATAATCACTTAAACCATCTCCAGAGGAAATGTCAAATTATAAGAGTTAAATTATAAATTGATAGTTGATGTGGCAATATAAAGTCTTATGTTAAATTTTTTATTTCTCCAACCGAATTGTCAAATGTTATTTTTATTTATTTAAATAGAATTTTAAATAATTGTAATTATTAAAAAAATATTGAAACAAAACTTTTATTGGTTAAAATATTAGTGGAATAAGGGATCCACCATTAAAATGAATAAAAAGTAAATTTGAAATTGATGTCAAATTTGACTCCTAATAAAAAAACCTTCAACATCCAATCAGCAAATAACAGTTCAGTTGGATAGACTTTTGATGTCAAATCACTTGCACAAAAACATGTTTGCGCGACGCTGAACACAAAACGTCGCGCAAAGACAGTTTGCGCGATGTTTTGTGTTTAGTGTCGCGCAAGATTTTGGTGCCAAACCAAGAATGCTTTACCGCTTTTTTCCCAACTTTGCGCAACGCAGGTGCACCTACGTTGCGCAAAACAGCTCTGCGCGACGCCACCTACGTCGCGCAAAGTCGACGACTTTTTTTTCTAAAATAACGACACACAGGGGCCTTTTTCTTCACACTCAACCTCTCTCTTTCACTCTTTCAGACTCTCCATCTCTCTCAACCCTCACCATCTTCACCTTCAGGTATTGTATTTCTTTGATTAATTAATTAACTATTTATTGATTACATTTATGTTTGGATTTTTTTATTTTTGTGTATTTATGTTTTTCTTTAATTATTTTCTGGAATTTGGACTTCTGAGTTTTGCATTCAAGCAACTTAATGCTGTGTCTTTGTCAATGCTTATTTTTAACACGTTGATCAACCCTAAATTCGCCAAAAAAAATTGATGATCGACCCTAAATTCAGATGAATTTTTATTAATTTATGACCTCGCTTGCCCACCTCTGGCATTCCAGCTCCACCATTTGCTGCAACAATTTCAGATGAATTTTTATTAATTTATTTGCCAATTTTGTTGAAAACGCACTCGAACATTGCGCATTGGAACAACCCCATGTCAGAAATTGGGTCTGAAATCCCACACATTGAGATCCTTGGAGCTCTGCTAATGGACTAAAAGGAAAAGGATGAAAGGATGAGATTCTTACCTTGATTGTAGGGTCGGTTGAATCATCAAGGACTCGGATCACGAGACGGTCGGACGGCCATGAAAGTCCACATGCAGCTCCCATGGAGACCCTGTAGACCTGACCCCAAACACAATAAGCACCAGACTTTTAAGGCTTTTTGTTTGATTTTCTCACAAACCCAGAAAATAAAAATGGTAAAAACAATAATATATATATATGAACGAGGTATCGAGATAGTGACGTGAATGGAGACGAGGGAGATAATTTAACTTTAACGGGAGGAGACGACTTCGTACAACACAACCAACAACAACACAGGGGAGAGGGAGAGGGAGTGGGAAGGCAAAAAATAATAATAAAAAATAAAAAATAAAAGCAAAAAAAACTTTGCGCGATTAGGTACACATGCGTCGCGCAAAGATGTTTTGCGCAACGCATGCGTACGTCTTTGCGCAACGCATGCGTACCTACATCCGCAAAGTTTTTTTTTATTTATTTTTTGCTTTTCTTTTGAGGTTCTTGTATTGCCTTTTTCTTTTGTGGTATTCACTTGTGTAAATGTTTTAAATTGACGATCGAATTAGTTCCTTATATTCATATAGGATCCAAGAGTGTAGATGTAAAAAAATCATCAAAATCGGAGTTAAAATAACCATTAAATCGTGATTTTTTGGTTTATAACCGTCGAAAAGTTTTGTCCCGTTACTTGATCTATGAAGGCTTGTTTTTTGCCATTTTTGGCATGTGCGATCTCAAAGCATATACAAACAAGTTTGACGGTTGGATCGTTGAAACTAATTTCGTAGAATGCGCATCCCATTAAAACGATAGATTCCTTAACACTTAGATTTTATTTATACTTTCATCAAGTATAACAAAAAAATTTGTGGTATCCACTTGTGTAAATATTTTAAATTGACGATCGAATAAGTTCCTTGTATTCATATAGGATCCAGGAGTGTAGTTGTAAAAAATCATCAAAATCGGAGTTAAAATAACCGTTAAATCATGATTTTTTCGTTTATAACCGTCGAAAAGTTTTGTCCCGTTACTTATTCTCTGAAGGTTTGTTTTTTTGCCATTTTTGGCATATGGGATCTCGAAGCATATACAAACAAGTTTGATAGTTGGATCGTTGAAACTAGTTTCGTAGAATGCATATCCCATTAAAACAATAGATTCCCTAGCACTTAAATTTTATTTATACTTTCAACAAGTATAACATAAGATTTTGTGGTATCCACTTGTGTAAATTTTTAAATTGACGATCGAATTAGTTCCTTGTATTCATATAGGATTCAGCAGTGTAGCTGTAAAAAATCATCAAAATCGGAGTTAAAATAACCGTTAAATCGTGATTTTTGTGTTTATAACCATCGAAAAGTTTTGTCCCGATACTTGATCTCTGAAGGTTTGTTCTTTGCCATTTTTGACGTATGCGATCTTGACGCATATACAAACAAGTTTGACGATTAGATTGTTGAAACTAGTTTCGTACAATGCGTATCTCATTAAAGTGATAGATTCCCTAACACTTAGATTTTATTTATATTTTCACCAAGTATAACATAAGGTTTTTGTGGTATTCACTTGTGTAAATATTTTAAATTGATGATCGAATCGATTCCTTGTATTCATATAGGATCCAGGAGTGTAGCTGTAAAAAAGCATCAAAATCGGAGTTAAAATAACCGTTAAATCATGATTTTTACATTTATAACCGTCGATTTTTTTTGTTCCATTACTTGTTCTTTCAAGGTTTTTTTTTTACGATTTTTGGCGTATGCGATCTCGAAGTATATACAAACAAGTTTGACGGTTGGATCGTTGAAACTAGTTTCGTACAATGCGTATCCCATTAAAACGATAAACTCCCTAACACTTCGATTTTATTTATACTTTCATCAAGTATAACATAAGGTTTTGTGGTATCCACTTGTGTAAATATTTTAAATTGACGATTGAATCAGTTCCTTGTATTCATATAGGATTCAGGAGTGTAACTGTAAAAAATCATCAAAATCGACATTAAAATAACCGTTAAATCGTGATTCTTTGTTTATAACCGTCGAAAATTTTGTCCTGTTACTTGATCTCTGAACATTTTTTTTTGGCCATTTTTTGCGTATGTGATCTCAAAGCATATACAAACAAGTTTGATGGTTGGATCGTTGAAATTAGTTTCTTACAATGTGTATCGCATCAAGTTCAATGATATCTATATTTATTAAAGTAGATTTAAATTTATTTATATTTTACGTATAATACTTAAGAAACTGAATGATATATATATTTATTAACTAGCTACCAATTTATTAGTCAGGTTTTTGTTAGAAAAATATATTATTGTGGATTTTATGTAAAAAAAAAATTGAATTTGAAATGAATAAAGTCACATTTTCAATAATTTTTATAATAATTTTTTTAAATAAAAAATACCTTGCGCGACGCCTTTATGTGGTCGTCGCGCAAAAACAATTTGTGAGACGTTGAATTGTATACCTACGTCATGTCATATTTGATAATTTTGGCCCAAGTGTAAAAAATAAGCGCCAGTTTTGATAATTTTGGACAAAATCTCCCCAGACCCCTTCGCTCATCACACCATCCTTCTCTTCCCAGACCCCTTCTCTCTCTTACTCGGTCTCTCTTCCGTAGCCTTCCTCCTCTTGCTCATCACGCCCTCTCTCTCCCGTAGGCTTCCTCCTCTTCGCTCATCACGCTCATCACGCTCGAACCCCAAATCGCCCCAATCTTGAACCCCACTGTCGGTTGTCTCTCTCCCTCTCTTTCTAAACAACGGGCAGCCACCACCCCCTTCGTGGTGCTCGTCTCTCTCCTTGAAAGTAAGTCTAATTACAAATTATGGAATTGTGAAATTAAGGATTTTGATTGTGAATTGAAATGAATTTTAGAATTTAGGGTTTTAATTTGGGATAAATTACTAGGACATGGGATGGATTTTAGGGTTTAAAAAATTGTGAATGGGAATTAGGGTTTTAATTTTGAAATGGGGATTGAATCAGGGTTTTTATTTGGGATAAATTTGTGAACACGAAAAATTCCTGAAACGAAAGAGACAAGAACAACGTGCACAAAATAATATTTGTATTTGATGATTTTGGGTTACAATCTCTCTCAAATTTGTTCCTCTGATTCGATCTCCGTAAGGTGTTGATTTGTGGATGTGCGATTGATCCAAAGGGCCGTTGGGCTTGATCTAAGGATGAACATTCTTCAAGGGCCGTGGGCTTGATCTTGAAGGTGGATTTGAGCGGATCTTCAAGGAGCCGTTGGGGCTTGATCTTGAGGATGAGCATTTCTTCAAGGGCCGTTAAGGCTTGATCTTGAATAACGGTGATGAACGGATCTTTAAGGGCTTTTGGGGTTTGATCTTGAATTGGGGAAGTTCTTCAAGGGCTTGATCTTGAAGGTGGATGATTGTTGATCCAAGGGCCGTCGGGGCTTGATCTTGGAAGAACGATGAACGAAGATCGAATAAGGCTTTCTTGATTCTTCGGGATGAACGGATGATGAACGATGAACACTTTCTTCAAGGGTCGTCGGGGCTTGATCTTGAATTGGTGGAAGTTCTTCAAGGGCCTTTGGGGCTTGATCTTGAATTGGTGGAAGTTTGTTGATCCAAGGGCCGTCGGGGCTTGATCTTGGAAGAACGATGAACGAAGAACGAAGAAGGCTTTCTTGATTCTTCGGGAACTTGGATGCTTGAGAGCTTCGGAGTTTCAGAGCTTCAGAGCTTCAAGGTGTAATATGAATTGGTGAAATGAATTGAATGAAATTGGCTTCTATTTATAGAATTTTCCAAGGCCTAATTTTGAATATAATATCCCAGATGAAATAAGTCGTTTCTGCCAGGTGTTGACACGTGTCCTGTTTGATGACTTTTCCAACTTATTTCGATTTTTTGTTTAGACACACGCTAAGTGTAAAATTTATGTAATACATGAGCGTTGAAACTTTGATTTATCGGTCAACATTTATTTACCGAAATTTCGATGTCTACAAATGCCCCCTGATGCGAAAATAAGTTAACGCACAAATTTAAACCCTATTTGTGACAGTTGTAGTATATGGATAAGTAGGGATCGTTCTAGGCCGGGGATTAACTAGGGATGCTAACCAAAGTAAAATTAAATTAAAAACGTAAAAACAAAATTTAAAACACTAAACTAGACTCAAAACACTTAACTAGAATAACTCAAAATAAAACTAACAAATAAACTAAAACAAATCAAAAGACTCAAAATAATTCAAGACTTAAGAAAACACAAACTAAAATGATTTCTAATAAATCTAACACTTTAAAATAAAATGGGGGATTGATTTTGACGAGAAGTAAATTAACTTAAATAAATTACAGAATTGACAAAAACATAAAATTAAGGTAAAATGATAAATGACGGACTGGCTAGAGGGTTCTTCTCCACACATGACATATATGCAACCTAAATTGATTTTCAGTTGTTCTTTCAATAAATTGTAAATTCTCAACGCCCCAAGTTAATTAGGTCCGCTTAAATTAACCTTCAGATTTTCCTACTTTTATTAGGTTGGATGATTGCATACGACAACCCAAAACATTCCCTACAAGTTCCCTACATGAATTGCATAATAGAGATACAAGCAAGAATCATTAAGTTTTATGAAAATCATAAGCATTGACGAAGCACTTGTTACTATGAGTTGCATGAAACTTATGCCAAGAATTTACCTAACGCGATCGTTTATAAGCGACCTTCACTACTTGTGAATATAAGTTCATAACGATTAGGTGAAATTCACTTATATTCTAGCATCAAATTCATGCATGTAAATTAAGTATGCATCCTTAATCGACATACAAAAATAAGTTATCAATCAAGCAGTTAAGCAAATTAAATCACAACTCAGAAATCACAACTGAAGGTAATCAATTCAAATTACAAATATATCCATAGTTTTGAATTAACCTCTAGCCAAAGCAAATTAGTTACACATTATTAAAACAGAAATTAAAGTGAAAGTAAAACATAAGTTTGGAGGATTAAACCGAGAGAAAATTGCAGTGAAACTTTGCTGCTTCTGTTTCTGCGCTGACTTCAAGTTCCGCACTCGCAAGGCAGCTGTCCACTCCCCTCTGGCTTCTTCTCTCCGCAGCTGTTGCGTCTTTGGCAGCGTGCTCATGCTCTCTGTTTTGTCCTGCTCACTTTCCTGGCGTCAATCTCCTACTGTCCTGCGTGGTGTGGTGGCGCCAGCTACCTAAAGGGCAGCGCCTTCCTCCTCTTTCCACACTGCACGTCAGTACCTTCTCAGGCTGCCTCCAGGCAGCGTCCCCCGCGCAAGCTCCTTTTGCTGCCAGGCAGCACGCCAGCTGGCAGCTACACCAGCCCACCACCTTCGCACTGCGCTCCACGTCTCTGCGAGCTCCTGTTCTTTAAGCTGCCAAGGGCAGCTTCCCACGTTCTCCCCTCCACTGCACGTCCCCAGCTGCCCAAACTTTTCTTTCCTCTCGTGTTGACTGCCTCTGGCGTCAGGCCTTCTCTCTAGCTGCCAGGGAGGCAGCTCGCCAAGAATCCTCGCTGCCTGCACTGCCAAATGCTTCCTTCACGCCTCTCGCAAGCTGCTCCAGCTGATTCTCTGTTCCTCCGCTGCCAAAGGGCAGCTCCCCTTCAGTCAATCCTCAAACCTCTTTCCTTCTCCCCCCTCTGCTCCACCTCGCGTACAGCTGATTCTTTATATCCCCACTTCCTTCTTCACATGCTTTCACGTGGTCCCTTCTTCACATGCTGACTGCATTTTCTTTTTCTTTCCGCCAGCTGCACTCCACTTTATATTTCTTTATCCTTCACTCTGCCCACTTGCAGCCTTGCTGCCCATTCACATTCACATCTTTTATATATATATATATATATATTTATAATACTATCTTATTTTTATTAACCAAAAATAGTGGGCAAAGCAGTTTTTACGATTTTATTACTAAAAATCACACTTATGTTAATTTTATTTTCTTAGTTAGATAAATTCGATAAAACACCAAAACAAAGTAAATAGTACAAGAATATGAGGAAATAACTAAGAAAAGACAAGAGAATTTGATGTAAAATATGTATAAATATGAGCTTATCACCCCCACTTCAAGGCGCGTCGTATACATGTGCTTGTCACGTGTAGGAGATGCGTTTTGAAGTCCCTTACTGTAGATGTCGATCCAAGGGCCATCGAGGCTTGATCTTGAATTGGGCTAGATGAAGGGAAATTTATGAGATTCTAGAATGGGATTTCAATAAGACTATCATGCATATACAAATCAAAATTTAATATACGAAAGCAGCAGAAGCATTTATAACATATTATCAAAGCTATAGTCATGCAAATCCCCTTCAAGGTTCATAGGTTTATATATAATGCATCAAAACATTTTATAGAGAAGAACAAAGTGAAGGTTTAGTCTTATACCTCTTGATCTAGACTTGAGACCAAGGATGGATGATAAGCTCATACTTATATATATTTTACATCAAATTCTCTTGTCTTTTGTTAGTTAGTTTCTTGTATTTTTGAGCTATTTACTTTATTTTCGTGTTTTATGTGATTTGGCTAGCAAAGAAATTAATAATAGCTTAAGTGTATATTTTTAGTAATAAAATCGTCAAAACTGCATTGCCCATTATTTTTTGGTTAATAAAAATAAGATAGTATTATAAATATATATATATATATATGTATATATATATATATATATATATATATATATGATGTTGAATAAGTGCAGCAAATAAAATAAGAACCAAATGAAAAAGAATTAGAAAGAATAATGGGCAGTGGGGGAGTGACAGAAGAAGGCAAAGAAAAGGTGAGAAAAATAATAAACAGGAAAATGGAACATGGGTGGACCACTAGAAAAATAATGGAGCAAATAAAAGAAAATAAAAACGTGGGGAGAGCACTGAGGTGCACTGACAGAAAAGAAAAAAATATAAAAACAAGGAGGTCAGTGGGGGGTAGGACTGACGGGGGTGTACTGAGGATATAAAAATAAATCCTGTGCTAGCAGGTAAAACGGGGGGGAAGGAATCAGGAAAGAGGAGGCACGCTGAGCAAGCTGCCTAAGGCAGCGAGAAAACTGTGCAGAAACGAGGGAGGTCAGAGCACGAGGAGAGGGCTGCCTTGGGCAGCACGAGCAGTGAAGAACACAGGGGGGACTGACGGAGAGGCGGGACGCGAGAGACGCCAAGAGGAGAAGCTGAGACGTGAGGGAGGACGGGCAGCGTTAGGGGATGCTGTCTTAGGCAGCGAAGAAGGAAAGACGGACAGGAGCAGACGCGGGAGCGAGGGGCGCACGGGGAGCTGTCAGTGGGGAGATAGAGGCTGGAGGAGCTGAGGGCGCGAGGGCTGTGCAGGAAGTGGAGGTGCAGCGCAAGAAATAAGGAGAGGAACTTAAAGGAGTGACGTGCTCGGGAAGGACAGAGAAACAGCACGAAGAGAGGACAGCTGCCAGCTGGCAGCGTGTGAAGGACTGCTGCCTTGGCAGCGTGAGAACCAGCTGGCGGAAGAGAGGAAGGTCAGCACAGCAGAAGCCCTTGGCAGCTGACAGGTGACTGCCTTTGTGCAGTCAGCGCGAAGAGGAGCACGGAAGGCAACAGCGTGAGCTGGACACGGAGGCAGCGTGCAGGCGGAAAGACTTGACGGAGGAAGGTTGGAAGGCATGCAGTGCATGCATGTTCAGTCATCAAGGGAAAGCCAAGCAGGAACCAACTCTCCCCTCTCGGTTTAATCCTCCAACTCACGTTTTATTTCTGTTTTAATTTTAATAATGTGTAACTAATTTTGTTTTGGCTAGAGTTTAATTCAAAACTATGGATATATTTGTAATTTGAATTGATTACCTTCAGTTGTGATTTCTGAGTTGTGATTTAATTTGCTTAACTGCTTGATTGATAACTTATTTTTGTATGTCGATTAAGGATGCATACTTAATTTACATGCATGAATTTGATGCTAGAATATAAGTGAATTTCACCTAATCGTTATGAACTTATATTCACAAGTAGTGAAGGTCGCTTATAAACGATCGCGTTAGGTAAATTCTTGGCATAAGTTTCATGCAATTCATAGTAACAAGTGCCTCGTCAATGCTTATGATTTTCATAAAACTTAATGATTCTTGCTTGTATCTCTATTATGCAATTCATGTAGGGAACTTGTAGGGAATGTTTTGGGTTGTCGTATGCAATCATCCAACCTAATAAAAGTAGGAAAATCTGAAGGTTAATTTAAGCGGACCTAATTAACTTGGGGCGTTGAGAATTTACAATTTATTGAAAGAACAACTGAAAATCAATTTAGGTTGCATATATGTCATGTGTGGAGAAGAACCCTCTAGCCAGTCCGTCATTTAACATTTTACCTTAATTTCATGTTTTTGTCAATTTTGTAATTTATTTAAGTTTAATTTATTTTTCATCAAAAATCAATCCCCCGTTTATTTTAAGGTGTTAGATTTATTAGAAATCAATTTAGTTTGTAGTTTCTTGAGTCTTGAATTATTTTGTGTCTTTTTAGATTATTTGTTAGTTTTATTTTGAGTTATTCTAGTTAAGTGTTTTGAGTCTAGTTTAGTGTTTTAAATTTTGTTTTTACGTTTTTAATTTAATTTTACTTTGGTTAGCATCCCTAGTTAATCCCCGGCCTAGAACGATCCCTATTTATCCATATACTACAACTGTCACAAATAGGGTTTAAATTTGTGCGTTAGTTTATTTTCGCATCAAATTTTTGGCGCCGTTGCCGGGGATTAGCAAATTTGCTAATCCTTTGTTTATGTTTTTGTTTGTGTTTTATTTTATTTTATTTTATTTTATTTGTGTTTATTTTATGTTATTTTATTTTTGGTTTGTTATGTCTTTTACTTTTGATATTTGATTTAGTTTTCTTTCTTTGATTTTAGTTACAAATGGAGCAAGACCTGGATTCTACTAGCATTCAAGATCTATTGGCACAGCTCACTGCTCAATTAACTCATAATGCCGAACGGACCACAATGCCAAGTGTCCCTACACTTGATGTGCCCTATGGGCAACGATATCAAGGTCCTCAATTTTCTGCAAATGAAGATGTTTGGGGATATCAAGGCCATAACCAATCAAGGGGCAACATGTTTTCCAATGCTTACAATTCAGATTGGAGAGATTATTCAGATTACATGTGGGGAGAACCTCAACAATTCCAACAAGGTGGATATTGGCAGCAAGAAGACGCATTCTATTCAAGACCTATGCAGCCACCACAGCATCCCCCACAACAATTCCAATCGAATCAAAGTATGCCCGTGGATTATAATCAAATGCTTGAAGAATTAATTTCTTCGGTACAGGGTTCACAAAAAGAAGAACAATTGCCGCCATCGGAAGAGTTCTATCAGTGGCCATATGAACCATCACATCCACCACAACAATCAACCCAGTTCAATTCAGGTACATCCTTGGATAATGATACACTTAATAATTTACTCACCTCTTTGAATCAGGGAGTAGAAAATCAAAACCAGGAGATGCAAGACCGAATCAGAAGAGTGGACGAATTGGATATGCATGTTGGGCAGATTATGGAATTCATGGCACAGATTCAAGAGCAAAGAGAACTCTCCAACTCAAACATTGCAAATTCAAAGGCAGAAAGTGAAATCGATGAAGCCATCACTTTGGGAAGTGATATGGAGGATGAAGTTGTTCCAGAACCATCCAAACATAGCCCGAACATGGATGAATTTCCGCTTCAAGAAGAAGATGAGGATGACGACTTGGGCAGTTGAAAAGAATTCTTATCGCAAACCCCTCAAGTCCTTATGCCATCCAACTCAGGTGAGGAGGTTCTAAGTTCAATTCATTCTAACATCGTTCCACCAAATGTCCTTTTTCCTTGCAGGTTTTTAAATCCCAAGGAAGAAGTGAATGAAAAAAATGTTGTGGAAGTTCTTCCAGAGGTGCAAAATGAGATCCCAATTCTTGGTGCACCAAATCATGTTCCCGATGACGTTGAACATATCAAAGAGGCTGTTCATGAGACAATCAAGCCCAAAGCAGTTGAGTTTGATGACACGGGACAAGCCACAACCATCATAGTAAACCTGGCTAAGTTCAAAGTCCCGGAAATGTTCAAAAATGTGGTGTTTGTCATTGAGTTTGTGTCGGAAAAAGATAGTAAGCCATCTTCTCCATTTTTAATTTTAATTTATACTAACTTTTTTCTGATTTTGATGATTCAGGCACCCACTCTTGAATTTAAACCATTGCCGGATCATTTCAAGTATCACCGTCCGTTCAATGATAAGCCCATGCATTTGAATAATGAAGGGAGGCCTAGGAATCACCCACAATCAGATTTGCATTCCTAATCCCTTCTCTTTACTGAATTTATTTTACTTTGTTTAGTTCTTTCATTGTTTGTTTGCTCTTGTGTGAATTTATTTTACGTTGATTTTTTTTATTTTACGTTGATTTTATTTTGTTGTGTCTATTTAGTTGTGATTTTTGTTTAGAAAGTTAAACATAGTCTTTTTACTTTGATTTACTTATTTTACATTTTTATTAAAAAAACAAAAAAAAAACAAAAAAAAAACAAAAAAAAAAAAAAAAAAAAAAAAAAAAAAAAAAAAAAACTTAAATGCATAAATATTTTACAATAACTTGTAAGCTAATAGCTTTCATTGGTCGTTGGTTGGTGGTGCCTCGGAGGTCGACGGAGCCCCTGAAAGACGAAGCGCCAGAGCTGGATCATTCGGAGCCTCAATACTTGGTGCTGCTCCCGAGGACGAAGGCAACATAAACCTCGGGAGTAACGTCATAAACCGTTGATGATCACTCTGAATCCGCACTTCGGACTCCTGCAGCTGATCAAGCTTCCTCTTCATGCTGGTGGAGTAATTGGTTGCGAGCATGTGCAAATCCCTGTTCTCATGCCTAAGCACTCTGACCTCCTGCCGAAGACTAGCCACTTCAGCCATCAACGACTCCACCTGACGAGTTCGTGCAAGAAGGCGCTGGCCCATGTTTGATACTGAGCCTGCGCATCGGACGCTGTAGGCCATAGAGTCCTGAACAGCCAGTTCGTCGGACCGCCTAGAAAGTATCCTAGTGTCTCTAGGAGTGAGCAGATTTCTGGCCACCACCGATGCGGTTGTTTCGTTCATCATTATGGAATCCCCAACTGTAAGAGGACCATTCGGGGATATGAAGGATGGCTGCCAAATGTTGGTTGGAGAAGATATATCACTATCTTCCCCAACATTCAAGTTAAGGCGACGGTCAGAGGGGCAAGACATATTTGAAGGTGTTGAGAATGAAGAGTCGGACTGATCAAGATTAAAAGAAATGCAAGGAGGAAGTGTTTACTGGAGGGAGTGTTTACAGGGGGAGCTTAAGTGTGTTGTGGAACAAAAATGAGCGTTCTTATAAGAAGAAGAAATCGTTGAGGCATCACTCAGCAGTCGAAGAGGCGCCCTCTCGCAAATCGAAGAGCCGGGCTCCTTTCTCAAAAGCCGGATTCTTTTCTCAAAAGCGGCGTCTCCGTCTCAAAAGTCGGACGCCGTTCTCAAAAGTCGGGCGTCTCTCTCAAAAGTTGGAGCAGTCAGGAATCACGAGGCGAGCCGCTCCCTGATTTGTACAGACGTGTCACATGCAATTCCTTTCTCAAAAGTCGGGATTGCTCAGAAACCACGAGCCGCTCCCTGATTTTTCCAATTTTGTCGTCACTCGTCACGCGCTGTCAGCTTTGCGCAAATTACGGGCTGCTTTTTCAGAAAGCGCGTGACCTGTACTGTTCATCCATCCACCGGCTGCCGACAGGGGTAAAGGAATAGTTTCGGTTATGAAGAAAAGTTCTATAAACGTCTACCTTCGCCTTCAACAGCAAAGGCAAACTCTCTCAACACTTCTTCATCTCCGAAATTTTTCATCTCCGAAAATGCCTTTCCATCAAACCCTCTCGAGTTTCTCTGTGTTTCTCATTCCCTGGGATACCTTTGCAAACAAGTCATCTAGAGCTAGAGTATTTCATATCATGAAGGTTGAAAGCAAGAGTATCTCATATCACGCTTTCTCCCTGTCCTTTTCCTTGTCTTTGGGGCAAGGAGAAAGCGGGCAATCAGCCAGCACTCGGTGTCAATCTTCCAATCTAAGAACCGACTGCCTGGAAATCCTTCCTGATTGCTTACCTAGCATTGCTCTCGAATGCTCTTCTTCAACCACTGATGTACTTCCGAAGAAGTCGCCACATCTGCCTGGAGAACAGACATGGCAAGTGAAAATGATACTTGAAGCATGTGGAGACAAGGTGCTGCTTCATCTTCAAGATCAAGTCTCATTTTCCTTGCTAAGAAGTTCCCCAGCCCAGTTCAAGCATACACCTGTGGAACGATACTTCTTCAAAAGCAAAAGTATCCCATATCATCAGAGTCAGAGGCAAAGATATCTCATGGCACGCTTTTCCTTTACCCTTGCTCTTGGCTACGAGTCAAGGTGAAAGAAAGGAAATCGGTCGGCACTTGGACAGATTGAACAAAGAAGCAGACCACCACCTATTCCTCGTGCCTACCTGCCATGCAGAAGAACAAAAAGAGAAGAATGTAGCCTGCAGACTAAATCAACCCGGCAGAAGGAGTCCGAGTTGAAACCAAGAGCTCGAGAAGCTTCAACACCACCACCAATCAAGTCTCATTTTCCTTGCTAAGAAGTTCCGAGGCCAGTTCAAGTTCAAAGCTGTGGAAAGTCACCAAACAGGACCAATGATCACTTTTAGTTTTATTCATTGTCTTTTATTTTCATTTTCAATTTTTCGTTTGCATTTTCTACATTTTCTTGTGTGCTTAACTGAATTATTTCTTTTCTTTGCAGGAACTTTTGGTTATTTCCGCCCTTGAAGTTGATTGCAGAATTTTAGCTTGGGGGTCATCGCTTGATTTTTCTGCAAATTAGGGAAGTTTTCAGTCCTATTGCTTTATTTTATTTCGTTATATTTATCTACTTTATTTTTATTTGCATTTTATTATATTTTCTGACATTGGGGACAATGTCTAGTTTAAGTGTGGGGGTAAAGAGTATAAAAAAAATGACCAAATTGAAAATTTTTGTACCTTCGACTTTGAACTGGTTTCATTTGTTTCCATGTTATTGCTTTGTATTTTCTTAATTAAGTTGTGGTTTAAAAAAAAAATAAAAAATAAAAAATTCGAAAATTTAAAAAAAAAATCCAAAAATATTTCCTTGTTTTCCTTATTGTTTTGAATTAGATTTTTGTTAGTTCCCCGACCCAATGATATAATCGGATAAAGTTTGAACCATGATCATCAAGAACTTAGTTAACATGTGTTTTGTGAAATTCCTTATTCTTGTGTTAGTTTTGTACATATTTGATTATCCTTGAAAAACTAAATGCACATAGCCTTGTTAATGTGAAACTAAAGCATGATTTAAAGCTCCATATGTGAATTTAGTGACCATATACATCCTATGTGAGTTTTTGAGCCTATTGAAAGTGTGCATTTTTCATACACTCCTATTCTTTCATGTGTGATGAACTTATGTGAGATACTTCTCTAGAACTTGCATAACGATCTTTCGAAATTTTTGTCATTGATTGCATGAACTTGAAAATGATAGAGGCATTAGGTTTACCACCATGGCCCAAATAACCTTGTTTCCCAAAGAAAAATGATATCATTAGATTGCCAATTTGAGCCGTATTTGTGAGCCTTTTATTTCTTATCACCAGATATGTCTACCCTTATGCCTGAATTAAATATTTTTCCTTACCCTTTCCAAGCGAGCAATGCGAGATTATCTTATGAGAAATGTTTGTGAAGTACTTTGGAGGGTGTTTGGCAAAAGAATAAGTGTGGGGGTTTTTCATATTTGTTTCTGTTTGAAAAAAAAAAAAAAAAAAAAAAAAAAAAAAAAAAAAAAAGAAAAGAAAAGGAAAAGAAAAAGAAAGATTGTATACAAAGAAAATAAAAAGTTTTTAAAGTTTCAGTTTATGGGTGTGGTTGGAGGTGACTTGTAGAATAGTTGGAGAGCTTGAGTTCTTATAAATCTAAAGAAAAGAATTGCTTGTAATGTAGCTTGGAACTTTTGTTTTCCTATTCTTTCGTTTCAATAACCCTATCCCTAAGCCTCATTACATCCAATAAAAGTCCTCTTGATTTAAGTTTTGCAATTACGATTGTGGAGAAGTGATCTTTATGCAAGCTTATGGTAGAACTTTCACATTTGTTTCTTTGAGCGAAACACATTAAAACTAAACACATGTGTGATTGAGTGCATATCCCGTGAGAAGGTCGCTAGTTTGCATATGGTGATTTTAAAAAAAAAAAAAAAAAAAAAAAAAAATTTGAAATTGCATTAGCATGGCTATCTCACACACTACACTTCAAGGATGTTTCAAAGATTACTGCTAATATTTGAGTAAAGAAAATGAACTTAAATTGCTTGTTGGTGTTAGCTATGGTTCTTGATGATTTGTGTTCTCGAATGAAATTCTATGAGGGTCATATAGGGGGAAACTAATAATTTTCATGTTATTACTTTTTCTGTTTTCGTTTGTTTTGCTCGAGGACTAGCAAAAGCTAAGTGTGGGGGTATTTGATAAGCTCATATTTATATATATTTTACATCAAATTCTCTTGTCTTTTGTTAGTTAGTTTCTTGTATTTTTGAGCTATTTACTTTATTTTCGTGTTTTATGTGATTTGGCTAGCAAAGAAATTAATAATAGCTTAAGTGTATATTTTTAGTAATAAAATCGTCAAAACTGCATTGCCCATTATTTTTTGGTTAATAAAAATAAGATAGTATTATAAATATATATATATATATATGTATATATATATATATATATGATGTTGAATAAGTGCAGCAAATAAAATAAGAACCAAATGAAAAAGAATTAGAAAGAATAATGGGCAGTGGGGGAGTGACAGAAGAAGGCAAAGAAAAGGTGAGAAAAATAATAAACAGGAAAATGGAACATGGGTGGACCACTAGAAAAATAATGGAGCAAATAAAAGAAAATAAAAACGTGGGGAGAGCACTGAGGTGCACTGACAGAAAAGAAAAAAATATAAAAACAAGGAGGTCAGTGGGGGGTAGGACTGACGGGGGTGTACTGAGGATATAAAAATAAATCCTGTGCTAGCAGGTAAAACGGGGGGGAAGGAATCAGGAAAGAGGAGGCACGCTGAGCAAGCTGCCTAAGGTAGCGAGAAAACTGTGCAGAAACGAGGGAGGTCAGAGCACGAGGAGAGGGCTGCCTTGGGCAGCACGAGCAGTGAAGAACACAGGGGGGACTGACGGAGAGGCGGGACGCGAGAGACGCCAAGAGGAGAAGCTGAGACGTGAGGGAGGACGGGCAGCGTTAGGGGATGCTGTCTTAGGCAGCGAAGAAGGAAAGACGGACAGGAGCAGACGCGGGAGCGAGGGGCGCACAGGGAGCTGTCAGTGGGGAGATAGAGGCTGGAGGAGCTGAGGGCGCGAGGGCTGTGCAGGAAGTGGAGGTGCAGCGCAAGAAATAAGGAGAGGAACTTAAAGGAGTGACGTGCTCGGGAAGGACAGAGAAACAGCACGAAGAGAGGACAGCTGCCAGCTGGCAGCGTGTGAAGGACTGCTGCCTTGGCAGCGTGAGAACCAGCTGGCGGAAGAGAGGAAGGTCAGCACAGCAGAAGCCCTTGGCAGCTGACAGGTGACTGCCTTTGTGCAGTCAGCGCGAAGAGGAGCACGGAAGGCAACAGCGTGAGCTGGACACGGAGGCAGCGTGCAGGCGGAAAGACTTGACGGAGGAAGGTTGGAAGGCATGCAGTGCATGCATGTTCAGTCAGCAAGGGAAAGCCAAGCAGGAACCAACTCTCCCCTCTCGGTTTAATCCTCCAACTCACGTTTTATTTCTGTTTTAATTTTAATAATGTGTAACTAATTTTGTTTTGGCTAGAGTTTAATTCAAAACTATGGATATATTTGTAATTTGAATTGATTACCTTCAGTTGTGATTTCTGAGTTATGATTTAATTTGCTTAACTGCTTGATTGATAACTTATTTTTGTATGTCGATTAAGGATGCATACTTAATTTACATGCATGAATTTGATGCTAGAATATAAGTGAATTTCACCTAATCGTTATGAACTTATATTCACAAGTAGTGAAGGTCGCTTATAAACGATCGCGTTAGGTAAATTCTTGGCATAAGTTTCATGCACTTCATAGTAACAAGTGCCTCGTCAATGCTTATGATTTTCATAAAACTTAATGATTCTTGCTTGTATCTCTATTATGCAATTCATGTAGGGAACTTGTAGGGAATGTTTTGGGTTGTCGTATGCAATCATCCAACCTAATAAAAGTAGGAAAATCTGAAGGTTAATTTAAGCGGACCTAATTAACTTGGGGCGTTGAGAATTTACAATTTATTGAAAGAACAACTGAAAATCAATTTAGGTTGCATATATGTCATGTGTGGAGAAGAACCCTCTAGCCAGTCCGTCATTTAACATTTTACCTTAATTTCATGTTTTTGTCAATTTTGTAATTTATTTAAGTTTAATTTATTTTTCATCAAAAATCAATCCCCCGTTTATTTTAAGGTGTTAGATTTATTAGAAATCAATTTAGTTTGTATTTTCTTGAGTCTTGAATTATTTTGTGTCTTTTTAGATTATTTGTTAGTTTTATTTTGAGTTATTCTAGTTAAGTGTTTTGAGTCTAGTTTAGTGTTTTAAATTTTGTTTTTACGTTTTTAATTTAATTTTACTTTGGTTAGCATCCCTAGTTAATCCCCGGCCTAGAACGATCCCTATTTATCCATATACTACAACTGTCACAAATAGGGTTTAAATTTGTGCGTTAGTTTATTTTCGCATCAATGGACCACCTCCAAGCCCTTTGTTCCTTAAACTCCTTGAGCCTAGCTTCCCTCCTTGCCTCCTCCACTTTGATAGAATGAGTGCTCCTAGGTTCTCTTCAAGTTTCCAAAGTAGGAAACCTCTAAAGATCCTCACCCACTAGTGTAGTGAGAAGGATGAAGGAATAACCAAAATGGTGTAAGATATGTTAGTAAAAACACCCCAATGGTGGCCGGCCTTTGTGTAGTAAGAGAGCTATTTTTCTTTTGCCTCTTTGTTGTTTTAAACACACAAAAACCCTATTGAACAATATCTCTATAAAGTTCCTTATATAGACAAAAGAAACCTAGTCAACAACTTGACTAAATATCTCACCCTTTCCTACCTAAAGTGGCCGGCCCTCTTTGTGTTGTTTGGGCTTTGGGCTTTCATTTATTTCAAGTCATCCAATGCTTGAATAAAAGCCCAATGGGCCCAATTAAACCCGAACGTTTCTTTAAGCCCAAAACGATCTTTATCGCTTTTATGATTTCTTTAGACTTTCTAAATTAATCACAACACTTAATTAATCCAATTAATTGTTTCCATCATCCATTAATTACTCACTACAATAGTGTATTGGTGAACAATCTTTTAGGTTCTAATTAGCAAGGCAGTGAGGTGATTGGCATCAATCCAATTGATTATATTTAATTCAATCACTTAGTGAATTGAAACTTCATTTTAATTCACCTTCTTCTTTGATGACTAAATTTAATCATCTAGAAGAACTCACAAGCTATGAGTGACATCTAACCATATGTCATAGCTACCCAAGCTAATGTAGAAGTTTATTCGGAGAACCTATTCCATTGGAATTACAATGTAATTCGATCCTTCTCTAATACAATACTCTCAATCACATTACTAGGGTATGGATATATTATGTCAAACCCCTAATGTGATTATTCCTTCTTATATGATTCTTTTGAGTCGTATAGGAACGCTTTCCTTTTAATACGCTCGATACTTCGGCCGAAGATTCCCAAATCATATCTTAGAGTATTCTTCCTCTCTTATCGAGGATTAGAGATTCCTTGTTGCGCATACACTTGCCTTCATGACTAAGTGGCTTAACCCCGACTATCCCGTTGACGCTCTGATAGAGTGACGTTTGACATAATCAAAGATTAAGTACTTAACCACAAGACAACGACGATGCCTCAGGTCAAAGGACTACTTACATTATTCCAACCATTTGAGTTACTTGCTTGACATGTGAGTAGACCTCCATACAAGTACTCTCGTTCGATTGTGTTCAGTGAACTCATTCCCTTAATGAGCACCTACATACTTGTCTTAGTGTCACAACACGAATGGGATGAGACTTTCCATCCTTCCATTTGAAGTAGACACAGTATGTACCGGTCTATGCATTGTCAGTATCCCTCCGACAATCCAATGACCAGGAACCTTTTTGGACTTTTGGTTATGTGAAGAAGGTCTCTGTAGTCTAACATCATTAGATTACTTCTTCAATCGATCCATTGTCCATGGATACACTATTTAAGACATATATCGTTTATTGAGATAGTTCTAATTCGTGTCTTTGCCATTTGATGCATAAGAATCATCTATACATCCATTCATTTGTCCTGAAAGGTTTCTTCCAAAGATTGACTTTTAGGGCATATTTCCAACAATCTCCCACTTGCACTAAAGTCAATCACTAGTGTATCTTATACATCTTGTTGAGAGAGCTTATGCTCGTAGGTTAACTTGGTTATGTATTAATCCCCTTTTATTTAAAAGGGATTTTCTTATCAAATGTTTCCAAAACATTTGATGATGTCTCTTTATTGTGTTCGAATACTTTGATGAGACCTTGATTCCATGGCTTGAGCTATCGCCCCATTACGTCGTAGTACCCTACTAACGACCTTATGGTTTGGATTCAATCATTGGTTCTAAAAGAACCCCTTCCATTCAAAACACCTTTTGAAGCAGTTTCTAAAACTATATATCGACATATATTTCGTTTGTATACTTTATACAAACTTTGCTCCAACTTTGAGACCATTGTAGTACAATACTAACAATTCATTCATATGATTAGTACTTCATCCATTATGAAGTTCCATTTGTTAAAATGGCTTATTTTCACTTTGGTTAACAACCTAAGTGAATGCACGCTTCCAGAGTCCCACTCTGATGTTTCTTTCTTAAAGGCAATAATACTCTATCAGTTGCTTTGGTTCTGATCCTGGGATATAGTAATATCTTAAAGTGATAAACTCAGTGGTTTCTTCACCTTTGGATATCTACTTCACAAGTCAATACATGTGTCCCTTTTGTGATTTTATGACACATTCATTATAAGGGTTATGAAAGTGACTTCCTATCACATAGGAAAATGCTTTCTTAAATCCTCAACATTTGAGATTTAATTCCCATATAACATTATTGAGATAGCCTTGCTATATCAATAAGTCCAATTTCAAGTCTATACTTCAAAATTGACCGTGTCATGTTTTGTCATTTTCGAGTAATATCTATGTTTTGTCAAGTCTATCAAATAGACTTTATTCACATCATGTTGCTCAAATTATAACATCACTCCCACTGGCCTTGTCGTAACTTAGCATTCATTCAAAAATAACAATTATATTTTCTTGATTTGAATGCATATTGCTCCCACTAACTTAAATGAATCATACACAAAAGAATTCCTTCTCAAGTAATTCCATGAAATGTGTGACTTGCTTTATCAAGTCTATTCATTTAAATTATATGGTGTCATACACCATACTTCAAGTTTTAGTCATACTAAAACCTTTAATGTAGTCATATAAGAATTATCCAAGTCTTTAGTGGAAGCTTGGCTCCTACTAAGGATATAGAAACTCAACCATTCCTTCTAGGTGGTTGATATAATTCATTATCAAAACTACATAGAGCAATATCGTTACATGAGATGTTGAATTTGGATTGTCTCTTTGTTAAACCATATGTTGTGACTCATTTTGAAACTAATTCCCTTTTGTTTCATCAACTTGTCCATATGCTTTGTTATTAGCTTGTTCTCATAAAAGAGAATAATGGACAACTCCCAACATATAACCATTTTATGCTAGGTTGACGAAACCAACATTCAAAGACTATTCTTTAGAATGTCACACAACATAGAATTTTAACGTTTGAAGAGCTTGAATCTTTTAACAATTAAAATTACAAACCTTTAATAATAGTCAAGTACTATTATTCTTTAGACAACTATAAACCAATCATATTCAAGTTTATATCCATTTTCACACCTCCCACTATTTCTCATGACTTTTAATGAGAAATCATTTCATACATACAAAATGTATAAAAGTGGATTATATTGGTGGAAGACATTGTGTAGTAGCTTTAAAACATTTCAAGCTTATTTGTTTCAATCTTCACTAAGTTTAATGTCTTGTTATTTAAGTAGCTAAAGTCTTTAAACCTTTTTATAGATTTAGATACTTCTTTCTTGGTTTAATCACTAACATAATTGACATTTCAAAATCTTTTAAAGAATGCCCAATTAGTTGTTCAAAACTACTAATTGAATCAAGAGTGATCTTGATCATTGTGTTTCAAGTGACAACCATATAAGAAACGTTTTTCTTATCACTTATATCATTATAATGTGATCTTCCTTTTCTTCAAGAAAGGAATCTCTAGACTTTTGTCAATTCATATAGAACTCATAGGTAGACAATTGGAACCAAATCTAAAGATTCATTGTATCCATTTATGTCCTACATGTGAGATCTATCCATAATTGATAAATCTAAAGTTTGGTTTATCACATTACAATAAGTGATATAACCCTTGTATCTCATCTAGGATACAACAAGACAATTTTCAATTCATAACACTACTTTAAGGAAATAGTATATTAAAAAGGCATTCTTCACATTACATTAATATGACAGTTCAAACATTCATAATGTTTAATACAAAAAATATTAGCTCTATACATTTAGAGACTAATATAAATACCTTTACATTACGATACCATGATGGGAAATTGTCTAGTACGTAAACAATCTTCTCCAATGTTAGGAGAATCTTGACATTACGATACCATGATGGGAAATTGTGCCCCTCTAGGCAATGTTTGTCGAGTATTTTAGCGAGTGTGCTTCCAACCATATCTAAATACATAAACAAATAAAATAATTAGATTGATTGTTGATTAAGTCAAACGATTTGGGTCTTTAAACCGAATGACACCACCCACCATTTTTGGCAAATTCCATATCCTCCATAATGGAATCCGGGAGATTTCAAAGAAAGCTCCTAGCGGGTTATGGGAGGCTCACTATTACCAAGCCCACCTCACGATGATACGATGTCGGCTAGCAACAATAATAGTGAGAGGGTACAATTACCCATTCACAACAACCTCTTGTGATTACCCATCTATTTGGCCTCTAGAAAAGAATGCCTCACGATGATACGATGTTGGCATCATTTCTCTTAGTTAAGTTCTTTCCCACCATGCCGGTTTAGCTAGGGGTTCAAGCATGACCTCACGATGATACGATGTTGGCCACACTCGTTGCCTACCTTAACCTCATCAAATGTTTTAAATAAACTCCTCCTGAATATAAGCATGCACTTTGTCACTTCCCCATGATAGGGTGAAGGCGGTATACAAGTCATAAACGATTGGAGCCTACCATGGTGGAAGGCCACGAAAAAGTGTTCTAAGCGCGCTGCCGTGTGGTGCTGTGCAAGAGACTGTAGCGGGGCTTCGTTGTGTAATGCCTTTTGGTCACAGTTCTCCCCTTGGTGGTGACGTCGCCGTGCAGTGCAAGAAACTGCTTGCGTAACCACCGTGGGGTTGCTTAGCATTTTGGTTTCTTTGCTACTGTAGTGTGCTTTGAAGGACCGTCTTGTAGCTGCCTCTTTGCCGTGCTTACTGCACCACTGTCGTTGCATTATTCGCTGCGCATCATTGCACTGCCCACCGTCCTTGTTGCACTGTTTGTCGTCCTACTGCTTGGAGCTTGTTCCAGTATGTCACTTTTACTGTGTGAGGTTGCGTCAAAGACTGCAGCGATTTTATGCTGTGTAGTGTCTTTTGGTCACAACTTTCCTTGGTGGTGACGTTGGTGTGCACATTGACCTTGGTGCTTGCCGTGGGCTCTTTGCCGTTGCTGCTTGGAGCTTGCTCCAGTGTGTCACGTTTACCGTGTGAGGTTTGTGTCAAAGACTGCAGCGAGTTTATGCTGTGTAGTATCTTTTGGTCACAACTTTCCTCGGTGGTGACGTTGGTGTGATGCTCACCTTTGTAATACGGCTTTGTAACCAAATCATTCCTTTTAAAGAAATAAAGTTTCATATTTTGAACTTGCTTTTTATTCTTCAAAGTGTTTGTGTTTTTTTTTGTTGGTGATGTGACTGTACTTGAAGTTTTGAAGTTTCAAGTTGCCTACGTACCCTCGGTTGAGGAGTGATCAAGTCATGACGTAGTTCAAATGAGCGATGAATTTAACAATGATTTTGATGATGATTTCGCCGTACACAGTTTATTCTCTTGTGGGCCAGGAGCTTTGGTTCATGCAGTTTAGGCTCGTGCGAACAAAGAGCAGGAGTTGTTGCCTTTTTAGGGGTAGTAGCGCTTCAAGAATCTGCCATTGATAAGGCCGATCTTCAAGCCGTCTTCCGCCATGATTAAGTAGGCGCCATTGGTGTAGACTTCTTGTATTACGTCTGGTCTATCCCATTTTGACGTGAACTTGCTCTTTGTCTTGTGAGTTGTGATGATAGGCCTACGCAATGAAAGGACGAGATCTCCCATTTGAATAGAACGAGGGAGAACTTTCTTGTTGAAGGCCTTGGAGAGTCGTGCTTGATAACACTCCAAGTGTTGCTGGGCTTCGAGTCTTTTCTCATCCAGCGCTTCCAGCTCTTGAAGGCGCAACTTTGCATTCTTTTCGTCAGTCAAGCCTTCTTGTATAGCCATCCTTAGCGAGGGGATTTGACTTTCGAGCGGTAGAACAGCTTCCACGCCATATACGAGAGAATAAGATGTAGCTTGGGTAGGCATTCTATATGTCATCCTGTATGCCCAAAGTGCTTCGCCTATTCTTTCATGCCAGTCTTTCTTTGTTCTGCCGATTACCTTCTTCAGAATGTTGCACAATGTCTTGTTGAATGCTTCTGTGAGACCATTGGCCGGAGCATGATACATGGAGGATTTATGCTGATTGAACTTGTATTTCTCGCAGAGTTCGTCCACGAGTCAGTTGGAGAACTGTTTTCCGTTGTCAGTGATAATGTAGCGAGGCACACCATATCGGTGGATGATATGTTCCTTGATGAAATGGACGACAATTTCCTTCTTGACTTCTTTCAGGGGTATGGCTTCAGCCCACTTGGAGAAGTAATCTGTTGCAGCCAGGATGTAAGCTTCTCCTGCAGATGACTTTGGCGTAATTGGTCATACGACGTCCAATCCCCATGCACCGAATGGCCATGAAGTAGTTGTGGGGTGTAATGGTTCAGGTTGTTGATGTATGAAGTTGGCATGAAATTGGCAGGCTTGGCAACTTTTGGCTTGTTCTAGGCAGTCATTTACCATGCTTGGCCAGTAGTAACCCATTCTTTTGAGCTGGAAATGAAGCTTCGGTCCGGACTGATGTGCCCCACATATTCCTGAGCGTGTTTCTTCCATGGCTTGATTGGCTTCTTCCTCGCCTAGGCATCTCAGAAGTACTCTTTCAAAAGATCGCCGGTAGAGTGTCCCTTTGTAATAGAGGAAGCGATGTGCTCGTCGACGTACTTCAGAGCGGTGTTTTGGATCATCTAGAAGTATTCCAAGCTCCAAGTAGCTGATCAGAGGTTGTCTCCATTCTTCAACGTTGACCGGAAGTATTGAAATAACATTTGTATCACTTAGTACCATTTCAGTAACAAGCGGGATTACCCATCTTTGGCAGATTGGCACGTTTGCAGCTTTGTCTTCTCCTAATGTCATGCTCGAGGCTAGGTTGGCGAGAGCGTCTGCCATTTGATTCTCTTTTCTTGGCACGTGTTCTAGTGTTACGGCCTCAAACCTTTGTAGCAATTGTGTTGCCAGCCGGAAGTATGGGACGAGATCATATTTCCTCACCTCATATTCAGTCAGGAGTTGATTGATTATGAGCTTGGAGTCGCCATATATCTCAAGGGCTGTGATTTCCATGTTGATTGCCATTTGGAGCCCGATGATCAGTGCTTGGTACTCAGCGACGTTGTTTGAGCATAATTCGCTTAGTTGGAATGAATAAGGTAGTATTTGCCTTTGTGGCGACATGAATACTACTCCTGCCCCCGCTCCGTTTGCTCGTGCAAATCCGTCGAAGAACATCGTCCATGTCGGCAATATGTCGATTTAGAACACCTCCTCGTCAGGCAAGTCGTCTGAGATTTTCCAATCGGCTGAGACTGTATGGTCGGCAAGGAATTCTGCTAGCGCTTGTCCCTTGACGGCTTTAGCTGGGACGTAGATGATCTCGTATTGATTGAGAAGCAATGCCCATTTAGCTAGTCACCCTGTCAAAACTGGTTTGGACATGACGTATTTGACCGGGTCAGCTTTAGCAACCAAGTGGATGGTGTAAGCATGTATGTAATGTCTGAGCTTCTGGATGGCAAACATCAAGGCAAGGCACATTTTTTCTATTGGGGAGTAGTTCAACTCAGCGCCGGTGAGCGTTCGACTGAGGTAGTAGAGCGCTCATTCTTTATGGGATTCGTTTTCCTGTGCCAAGAGTGCTCAAACTGAACTTTCCTGAGCAGCAATGTATAATATGAGCGGTTTCCCTGGTACAGGTGCCCCTAGGACAGGTGGACTTGATAAATACTTCTTTATGCTTTCAAAAGCATTGTTGCATGCGTTGTCTCATAAAAACGGAACATCTTTCTTCATGAGTCGACTGAACGGTTGACAACGCCCTGCAAGGTTGGAGATGAAGCGTCTGATGAAGGCTAGCCGTCCTTGTAGACTTTTCTAACTCGTGCAGGTTTCTTGGCTCGGGCATGTTTTGAATGACCTTGATCTTTGATTGATCCACTTCAATACCACGATGCTTGACAATGAAGCCGAGAAACTTTCCAGATGTGACGCCAAATGCACACTTTAACGGGTTCATCTTGAGGTTGTATTTTTGCAACCTTTTGAACACTACTCGCAAATCCTTCAAGTGATCTGAACTTTTCTTTGCCTTGACCACCACATCGTCTACATAGCATTTTACGTTCTTGTGTAGCATCTCATTGAAGATCTTCTACATTGCGCGTTGATATGTAGCTCCAGCATTCTTCAGACCAAATGGCATCACCTTGTAGCAGTAGATACCTTTTGGAGTGCGGAAGGCTGTTAGTTCCTCATCTTCAAGAACCATACGAATTTGATTGTATCCAGAAGAGTCGTCCATGAATGATAGTGCCTCATGGCCAGTGGTCGCGTCCACCATGATTTCAATGATTGGCAAGGGGAAGTCATCCTTTGGGCAAGCATCATTGAGGTCTCGGAAGTCTACGCAAACACGTATTTGTCCAGATTTCTTAAGAACTATGACGATGTTGGAGATCCACTTGGGGTATTGCACCTCTCGAATGAAGCCTGCTTCGATCAACTTGTCAATCTCGGCCTCAATTTATGGGATGAGCTCGGATCGATAGCGTCTTTGAGTTTGCTTTATTGGTCGCGTTTCAGGCTTAACTGCAAGATGATGCACATCAATGATAAGGTCGAGGCCGGGCATTTCCTTGTAGGTCCAAGCAAAGACGTCCTTGTACTCTAATAGCAGCTGGTAATACTTCTCTATCTCGTCTGCACTTAGTAATGCACTCACGAAGATAGGCTTTGGTTCCTCACTTGTGCCTAAGTTGAGTTCTTTGAGATCATCAACTGTGGCTTGCCCCCATCTTCGAGTTGTGACGGTGCTGCAATGATATCTTCCTCGAGGATTTCATCTTCTTCACCTTCTTGGATTGTGATGTGGAAGACGTCTTGGGCCTCTTCTTCGGTGTTGACCTCTCGAGCTTGTTGGCATGAAGATTGTCCAGTGTGGATGATGGTGCGCTTTTTCACTTTCAGTGATCCAACTGTGTTAACCTCCAAAATTGCTTGGTGCTTCATTCTTGAAGGAATGGAACTTCGAACGTCATCATTTTCTGCCAAACGATCGATCTTTTCTACTTCTGGTGTCGTATTTCTCATTCTGGAAGGCTATTTGGCTTCTTCAAGTCTTTCCATAACTGACTGTCGTGGAGGAAAGCTAGTCGTATTGCTTTGCTTCTTAGGTTTCGACAACCTTTTGAAAACAGAGCTTTGAGATGCTGACGTGTTAAGCCTTTTGAAGACGGAAGTTCTTTTTGACAGCCAATGAGTTTAGGTGCCGAAACTCTGGGCCTTGAACGATTTATTCTATCGAATACTGACGTCTGGGGGGCAGGTTGAGGCTCCTCTTTATCTTGTATAATGCTTACGCTGATGTGTTGAGCGTTAGCATTTTTTGCCTTGCTGGAGATCTTCACCAGTGCATTTGGTGTGAAGCCAAGTCCAGCTTTGTTATTGTTGACCCCGTAACCATGCTCCTCCAACTTCTTCTGAGTTTTAGTGAGATCACGTTCGTTGTCTTTGACGGTGTTCAAATCCTTCTTTCCCAGATTTGCAGAAGAGGTGAAGTTGTACCCAGCTTTCAACATGAGTTTGTAGGCGTTTGGATCAAAACCTTCTTCGGTCCTCTTGGTTGGGAGAAAGCTTGGTTCTACCTCCTTTGGCAGGATTTTTATGAAGCCTTGTGATGGTCTTGCAACCTTAGCGTCGCCTAGCTGTGTCAGATGCAAAACTGCATTCGTTTTGAGCTACTTTACATTATCCATGTGCCGCTGTGCATCAGCTTTGCTTGCTGCAGTTTCAAACGGGGATTGACCATTCTTTCTTCTCTACGTCGAGATGTATCGGAAAACGGGTATGTTTGGTCCATTTGAGAGCGTCCTACTCCCTCTGGTTGTTGTAGGTTTAGCAAGCTCATTGTCGTTTTTGCTTGAAGATGGCTTAGCTTCTTCTTCTTGCTTCTTGGGCACGGCTTGCCATTCCTGCTTTTTAGGTGTTGCTTTGCCCATGGATTTGATCTCTTTTGGAAGAGTTTCGGGCACCATGTCTTCATCCATGTAGAACTTGGCATCTGCGAAATGTGATTCGGCTTCGGTGAATGGCTTGGTGTCGCCATAGATCACCTTCACTCATTCTCGGTAAAATTTTAAGCATTGGTAAAGGGTGGACGGTACTACTCCATTCGCATGGATCCAAGGCCTTCCCAAGAGCAAATCGTAGGAAGTTCTTCCATTAATCACGTGGAATATTGTGCTTGACTTGAGTTCACCAATGGTCATCTCTACTCGGATCATGCCCATCGCTCTTTGTCCTCCTTGGTTAAAACCTTGGATTAGTAGACGGCTTAGGGATAGTTCATCCACCTTGATGCCAATTGTGGTCATTGTTGACTTTGGCATGATATTTAATGCTGATCCGCCATCCACAAGCATGCGGCTGACTTTGTGCTCCCTTACGTACCCAGAGACGAAGAGAGGTCGGTTGTGAGGCTTGGATCCTAGCAGCAAGTCTTCGTCGGTGAAGTGGATTGCGTCATCGGCGGCACAGCATGTGGCACATTCATGTGGCCGAAGCTTCAAGCTTTCGTTCTTGTTTTCTTGCACTTCATGGTCGTCGGAACTTGCCAAGACTGCTGCCAGTGCTATTCGCATCTTCTTTGGCAACCGTAGTGCTCCCTCGATGATAAAGTGTGTTGGCAGACTTTCTTCAGTTATAAGAGTCTTTTCCCCCTCAGTGATGACAGCTTTGCCTTTTGAGGGTTCTTCCATTTCTGCTTCGACCATGTGACATGCAGTGATAGTGTACTGTTGGAAGAAGTCCTCCGGGAAATATTCGTGCAAGGAGACGGGAATACGTGGCTCTTGCTCCATAGGTTCCCCAGCATATGTTGGCTTAGCAGTTCTTATGTTTCTTTTAGGTTTCCTATTGTTGCGGCGGCGGTGCTTTCTCGCTTACTCCCGTTTTGGCCTTATAGCTTGTGGTCTTGGCTTCCTCGTCTTCTTATAGGTCACCAATGTCCACCCTTCTTCATTATCGATAGGTGCATCCTGGTCATTTGCCCCCAATGATGGTTGTGCAGAAGGTGCCGTGTAGCTTGTGCATTGATAGGAATGGTCGGCTATTTCTTGAAGAGGCACAGGATCAAAGGATCCGAACACGATCGTAGTGGTGTGCGTTGCGGCTGTGTCTTCTAGGTCGAGCTCAATCCGCCCTTGCTGTGCCAACTTCATGATGAGTTCTTTTAGGATGAAACACTTGCCCACATGATGACCCACGATACGATGGTACTTGCAGTACTTGGGATCGTTAACGCGATTCATCTCTTCGGGGCGTTTGCATTCAGGCAACTCAATCACCTTCTTCTCCAGCAGGTCGTCCAGCATTGCGTCCATGTCGGAGTCCGAAAAAGGGTATACCTTCTGCTCTAGTTCCCTCAAGGTGTTTTTGTACCTATCTTGGGTGTGGGAAGGCTCACTTCTTTTTATCTCCTTTGCTTTGTTATTGAAGGAGATTTTGACGGGTGCGGACGAGGTCTTGATAGGGGTGGTATTGGTGGTAAAAACTTCCTTGGTGGGCTTTTTCCCATGATTGTCTGCTCTTGAAGTAAACACCTTATCCCTTTTGAAATCGGTGATTGGCTCATTCTTTCCATGGTGGGCGATGCTCAGTTCCATGTCGTGGGCACGGGTGGCTAATTCTTCAAAAGTCAGTGGTTTGATACCTTGAAGGATGTATTGTAAACCCCATTGCATGCCCTGGATGCACATCTCGATTGAAGAAATCTCGGAGAGCCTGTCCTTACAGTCGAGGCTTAGATTACGCCATCGGTTGATGTAGTCCATGACTGGTTGTTCCCTCTATTGCTTCGTGCTCGTCAGCTCTAGCATGTTCACAGTGCGGCGGGTACTGTAGAAGCGGTTGAGGATTTCCCTTTCCAACTGTTCCCAGCTGTTGATGGACTCGGGCTCCAGGTCTGTGTACCACTCAAAGGCGTTTCCTTTTAACGAGCGCACAAACTGCTTGGTTACAGGTTTCGACGAAATGTGCGACATGCTTCAAGTAATATTTTCACTTGCCTTGGCTGTTCTCCAGGCAGATGTGGCGTCTTCTTCGGAAGTACATCAGCGGTTGAAGATGAGCACTCGAGAGCAATGCTAGGTAAGCAATCAGGAAGGATTTCCAGGCAGTCGGTTCTTAGATTGGAAGATTGACACCGAATGCTGGCTGATTGCCCGCTTTCTCCTTATCACAAAGACAAGGAAAAGGACAGGGAGAAAGCGTGATATGAGATACTCTTGCTTTCAACCTTCATGATATGAAATACTCTAGCTCTAGATGACTTGTTTGGAAAGGTATCCCAAGGAATGAGAAACACAGAGAAACTCGAGAGGGTTTGATGGAAAGGCATTTTCGGAGATGAAAAATTTCGGAGATGAAGAAGTGTTGAGAGAGTTTTCCTTTGCTGTTGAAGGCGAAGGTAGACGTTTATAGGACTTTTCTTCACAACCGAAACTGTTCTTTTACCCCTGTCGGCAGCCGGTGGATGGATGAACAGTACAGGTCACGCGCTTTCTGAAAAAGTCACCCGTAATTTGCGCAAAGCTGACAGCGCGCGTGACGAGTGACGAAAAAATTGGAAAAACTGTTCGCCTCGTGATTCCTGACCGCTCCGACTTTTGAGAGAGACGCCCGACTTTTGAGAAAGGAACCGACTTTTGAGACGGAGACGCCGCTTTTGAGAAAAGAATCCGGCTTTTGAGAAAGGAGCCCGGCTCTTCGATTTGCGAGAGGGCGTCTCTTCGACTGCTGAGTGATGCCTCAACGATTTCTTCTTCTTATAAGAACGCTCATTTTTGCTCCACAACACACTTGAGCTCCCCTTGTAAACACTTCATCTGGTAAACGTTCCCTCCTGTAAACACTCCCTCTTGCATTTCTTTTAATCTTGATCAGTCCGACTCTTCATTCTCAACACCTTCAAATATGTCTTGCCCCTCTGACCGTCGCCTTAACTTGAATGTTGGGGAAGATAGTGATATATCTTCTCCAACCAACATTTGGCAGCCATCCTTCATATCCCCAAATGGTCCTCTTACAGTTGGGGATTCCATGATGATGAACGAAACAACCGCATCGGTGGTGGCCAGAAATCTGCTCACTCCTAGAGACACTAGGATACTTTCTAGGCGGTCCGACGAACTAGCTGTCCAGGACTCTATGGCCTATAGCGTCCGATGCGCAGGCTCAGTATCAAACATGGGCCAGCGCCTTCTTGCACGAACTCGTCAGGTGGAGTCGTTGATGGCTGAAGTGGCTAGTCTTCGGCAGGAGGTCAGAGTGCTTAGGCATGAGAACAGGGATTTGCACATGCTCGCAACCAATTACTCCACAAGCATGAAGAGGAAGCTGGATCAGATGCAGGAGTCCGAAGTGCGGATTCAGAGTGATCATCAACGGTTTATGGCGTTACTCCCGAGGTTTATGTTGCCTTCGTCCTCGGGAGCAGCACCAAATATTGAGGCTCTGAATGATCCAACTCTGGCGCTTCGTCTTTCTAGGGCTCCGTCGACCTCCGAGGCACCACCAACCAACGACCAATGAACGAAATTAGTTTACAAGTTATTGTAAAATATTTATGCAATTTTTTTTTTTTTTTTTTTTTTTTATTTATATGAATGTTTATGTTTTTAAGTTTTTTTTTTTTTTTTTTTAAATAACAATGTAAAATAAGTAAAACAAAGTAAAAAAATTATGTTTAACTTTCTAAACAAAAATCACAACTAAATAAACAAAACAAAATAAAATCAACGTAAAATAAAAAAAATCAACGTAAAATAAATTCACACAAGAGCAAACAAACAATGAAAGAACTAAATAAAGTAAAATAAATTCAGTAAGGAGAAGGGATTAGGAATGCAAATCTGATTGTGGGTGATTCCTAGGCCTCCCTTCATTATTCAAATGCATGGGTTTATCCTTGAACGGACGGTGGTACTTGAAATGATTCCACAACGGTCTACGTTCTAATGACGGTGCCTGAATCATCAAAATTAAAAACAAGTTAGTATAAATTAAAATAAAAAATGGAGAAGATGGCTTACAGTCACGTTCAAACTCAATTACAAACACCACGTCTTTGAACGTTTCCGGGACTTTGAACTTGGCCAGATTTACTATGATGGTTGTGGCTTGTCCCGTGTCATCAAACTCAACTGCTTTGGGCTCGATTGTCTCATGCACAGCCTCTTTGATATGTTCAACAAATTCTCCGGCCACCTCATTTTCTGGAATCCCTCTTCTTGGTGTACAAGTTTCTTTGATTGTTTCAACATCATCGGGAACATGATTTTGTGCACCAAAAATTTGGATCTCATTTTGCACCTCTGGAAGATCTTCCACAACGTATTTTTCATTCACTTCTTCCTTGGGATTTAAAAACCTGCAAGGAAAAAGGACATTTGGTGGAACGATGTTAGAATGAATTGAACTTAGAACCTCCTCACCTGAGTTGGACGGCATAAAGACTTGAGGGGTTTGCGATAAGAATTCTTCTAAACTGCCCAAGTCGTCATCCTCATCTTCTTCTTGAATCGGCAATTCATCCATGTCCGGGCTATGTTTGGAAGGTTCTGGGACAACTTCATACTCCATGTCACCTTCCAAAGTATTGACTTCATCGATTTCACTTTCTGCCTTTGAATTTGCAATGTTTGAGTTGGAGAGTTCACTTTGATCTTGAATCTGTGCCATGAATTCCATAATCTGCCCAACATGCATATCCAATTCGTCCACTCTTCTGACTCGGTCTTGCATCTCCTGGTTTTGATTTTCTACTCCCTGATTCAAAGAGGTGAGTAAATTATTAAGTGTATCATTATCCAAGGATGTACCTGAATTGAATTGGGTTGATTGTTGTGGTGGATGTGACGGTTCATATGGCCACTGATAGAACTCTTCTGATGGCGGCAATTGTTCTTCTTTTTGTGAACCCTGTACCGAAGAAATTAATTCTTCAAGCATTTGATTATAATCCACAGGCATACTTTGATTCGATTGGAATTGTTGTGGGGGATGCTGTGGTGGCTGCATAGATCTTGAATAGAACGCGTCTTCTTGCTGCCAATATCCACCTTGTTGGAATTGTTGAGGTTCTCCCCACATGTAATCTGAATAATCTCTCCAATCTGAATTGTAAGCATTGGAAAACATGTTGCCCCTTGATTGGTTATGGCCTTGATATCCCCAAACATCTTCATTTGCAGAAAATTGAGGACCTTGATATCGTTGCCCATAGGGCACATCAAGTGTAGGGACACTTGGCATTGTGGTCCGTTCGGCATTATGAGTTAATTGAGCAGTGAGCTGTGCCAATAGATCTTGAATGCTAGTAGAATCCAGGTCTTGCTCCATTTGTACCTCAATTCAAAGAAAGAAAAATAAATCAAATATCAAAAGTAACATACACAAACACAAATAAACATAAGCAAAAACAAAAATAAAAGGATTAGCAAATTTGCTAATCCCCGGCAACGGCGCCAAAAATTTGATGCGATATTAACTAGCACTCAAATTAAACCCTCTTTTGTCAAATTGTAGTAAAGATGTAAGTAGGGATCGTTCTAGACCGGGGATTAGGAGGGATTGCTAAACACTTGGAAACTGACTTAAAAACTCAAAAACAAAGTTTAAAACACTAAACTAGACTCAAAGAATGCAAAACTAAAGTTTAAAACACTTAAACAAACCTAGAACTCAAAACAGCAACTAGAAGGCTCAAAACTGCCTAAAAACCACTTTCTGGGCAGTTTTGAGCACCTACACTAATTTGGACGAAATTTGATGAAAACTTGAATCAAAATACTTAGAAACACAAATCAAAACACTTTCTAACTAATCTAAGACTTCAAATTAAGGGGGGATTTGTTTTGGACGAAAATTGAAAACAAAACAGAAACTTAAAACTAAACAGGTTGTAAAACGTTTTGGATGAAAAGGATGGATAAAGGGCTAGTTAGGAGGTTCTTCTCCACACATGTCACACTTGCAAACAAAACGATTTTCAGTTGTTCTTCGATAAACTATGGATACTCAATGCCCCAAATTAACCGTGAATTGCACTAATTAACTTTCAGTTTTTCCACAAGTTATTAGACTGGATGATTGCATACGACAACCCAAAACATTCCCTACAAGTTCCCTACATGAATTGCATAATAGAGATCCAAGCAAGAATCATTAAGTTCTATGAAAAACATAAGCATTGACGAAGCATTCGTTACTATGAATTGCATGAAACTTATGCCAAGAATTCATTCAACGCGATCGTTTTCAAGCGACCTTCACTACTTGTGATTATAAGATTGTAACTATTAGGTGAAACTCCCTCATAATCTAGCGTCATATTCATGCATGAAAACTAAGCGTGCACTCTCAATCAACATACACAAATAAGTTATCAATCAAATAGATGAACGAATTGAATCCACAATTTATGAACTAACAACTGAATTTAATCAAGTCATACTGCAAGCATGTACATGGTTTCGAATTACCCCCCAACTAAGGGGGTTTAGTTCCTCATACTCACAAAGCAAAGATACATAAATTTAGAAATTAAAATCCAAAGGAAGAAAACACCTAGAACGCTCCAACTTGGCAGCAAGCTCATCAACGAATTCTCCTTCCTCCTTTCTGCGGCAGAGAACCTTAGAACAGGTTTTTGGGGTTATTTGTGGTGTAGAATGGATGGGGAATGGTATGGGAAGGTTTAGGGTTGATGGGGGTACGGCTAGGGATGATTTTGGGTCAGAAAATATGGTGAAAGGTGAAGGAAGGCTGCTGCAAAGTGTGATGGATGTGTTTGACGAATTTATGAATTGTGGAGGGTGTATGGCTGGATGGGATGAATGGAATGTGTGTGGGAGGTGTGGTTTTCTGAACCCCCTTGATAAATGGTTGAATGGGGATTATATAGTGGCTGAAAATGTCAAGCAAACATCAAGTAATGGACAATCTGCCATCCTTGCAGAAATCCACTTCATGGTGGTCCAATTTCTGCCATTCCTTGTTGTCTATTCACTGCCCATGCTGATTCCTTGCTGCCCATGCTTTAATTTCTTATTCCTTGCTGCCCATGCTTTAATTTCTGATTCCTTGCTGCCCATGTGGTGTGTGTGTTGCTGTTTTCTTTCCTTCTTGCTGCCCATGTGGTGTTTATACTTGCAATGCATGTTCTTCATCCATTTAGCTAGTAAAAAACACATTTTCTGCCACTACATGGCAGCCATGATGTTTGAAGTTGTAGGTCAACACTTTGCACACACACATGCAGATTTCTAGCCCTTTGAATCATCAAATTCGTCCATCCTCATGTCTCCATGTTTGCACCATCCAATCTTGGCCCAAAAATGCTCCAAAATGCTCCAAATTGGCTCAAAATGCATACTTTGCCATATGAACCTGAAATTGCACGAAAATGACCTTAAACACTATAATAAGTTATAACTAACTACGAAAATGCAAGAAAACAACATAACTAAGTAGCATAAATATGCTCCTATCAATCATCTCTTGCAGCTGCTGGATAGAAAGAGATCACATGAGTGCCGCTGCTTAGTCTGGCTCCGGCTTCACATCGATTTTCTTCACCGGAGGCTCCTCTTCTTCGATAACTCATCTCTTTAGTGGATCATCCTCTGGGTCGGGTTTCTCGCCATCCTGCGCCTCCAGTCGGTTGACTAGTGCTGCAATTTGCAAGTCTTTTTCTTCCACAGTTCGGGTTAGCCTTGCGATTGCTTCATTCATTTGAGCCAGCTGCTCATCGATTGAAGTTGCTCCAGTGGTCATAACTTGCATGGTTGAACTGCCGCTTGAATCGGCATCGGAGAGCATGGATTCAGAGTATTTCCTTGGGCTTTCCCCCTTGGTGCCCTTAGTGAGGCTAAGGTGATCACAGGTTCGTGCCTTGGGTGCTCTTGTTCCCCTGGCAGAGTTGATGCAAAGGTGAAAGAGGCGGCAGAAATAGCTCTTGCCTTGCTTCGAGTCATGATGCCCAAAGTGACACTACTTGCGACGAGGACGCTTTTGTTCTTTACGCCGATTGCAGGAACAGTTTGAGCCTTCCTTGATGCCATTAATTTTGGAAGTGCGCTTTGAATTTCTTGAACGGAGAAAGAGCTGAGAGGTAGAGATAATCCCACCGGGCGTGCCAAATTTGTGAACACGAAAAATTCCTGAAACGAAAGAGACAAGAACAACGTGCACAAAATAATATTTGTATTTGATGATTTTGGGTTACAATCTCTTTCAAATTTGTTCATCTGATTCGATCTCAGTAAGGTGTTGATTTGTGGATGTGCGATTGATCCAAAGGGTCGTTGGGCTTGATCTAAGGATGAACGTTCTTCGAGGGCCGTGGGCTTGATCTTGAAGGTGGATTTGAGCGGATCTTCAAGGAGCCGTTGGGGCTTGATCTTGAGGATGAGCGTTTCTTCAAGGGCCGTTGAGGCTTGATCTTGAATAACGGTGATGAACGGATCTTCAAGGGGCTTTTGGGCTTGATCTTGAAGAATAGTGATGAACGGATCTTTAAGGGCTTTTGGGGTTTGATCTTGAATTGGTGGAAGTTCTTCAAGGGCCTTTGGGGCTTGATCTTGAAGGTGGATGATTGTTGATCCAAGAGCCGTCGGGGCTTGATCTTGGAAGAACGATGAACGAAGATCGAATAAGGCTTTCTTGATTCTTCGGGATGAACGGATGATGAACGATGAACACTTTCTTCAAGGGCCGTCGGGGCTTGATCTTGAATTGGTGGAAGTTCTTCAAGGGCCTTTGGGGCTTGATCTTGAATTGGTGGAAGTTTGTTGATCCAAGGGCCGTCGGGGCTTGATCTTGGAAGAACGATGAACGAAGAACGAAGAAGGCTTTCTTGATTCTTCGGGAACTTGGATGCTTGAGAGCTTCGGAGTTTCAGAGCTTCAGAGCTTCAAGGTGTAATATGAATTGGTGAAATGAATTGAATGAAATTGGCTTCTATTTATAGAATTTTCCAAGGCCTAATTTTGAATATAATATCCCAGATGAAATAAGTCGTTTCTGCCAGGTGTTGACACGTGTCCTATTTGATGACTTTTCCAACTTATTTCGATTTTTTGTTTAGACACACGCTACGTGTAAAATTTATGTAATACATGAGCGTTGAAACTTTGATTTATCGATCAACATTTATTTACCGAAATTTCGATGTCTACAAAATTATTAGGAAATGGGCTGAATTTCAGGGTTTAAGAATTTCTCTCTATGTATGTTAATAGTTGTCATTACAGTATAAGAGACTGGTGTCATTGTAGCCGTTCAGGCCAAAAGTTGGGGTTAGTCTATGCTTACTATGGATTGAAGAAACCTCCTTATAAACTTGTCTAATCCTCAATTCATGCATTTGTCTTCATTGTTAGTCGTTTTCGTCTAGTTTTAATTACATGTCTTGTTTGGTGAATATATCTATATCTGCACTTGATGAAATTACAGTTAACCATCTTAGTAAAAGGTTCCTCTTATAAATTGCACTTTCAATTACCATACGAAAATCTTACAGTGGAGTCTCAACATAAAAAACTGAGATAAGTTGATTATCCCTAAGCCCTAAACGCCCTCCCCACCCCCGCTGCCTCTTTTGCGCTCCTTTGTCTCTTCATACTTTGGTCATGTATTCATATATTTCTGGTACACTGTTGTATGTGAATACACACCTCACGCCCCGCCCAATATTACTTACTAGGCATGGAGAGAGTAAGAATAATGTTAGAGGCAGAATTGGAGGAGACAATCATTTGAGGTTTGCCTTTGCTGTTGATTATCTTGATTAACAATACTCGTTTATTCATGTTCAAATATGCAAAGTATAGTAACCGCTCAAACTTATCTAATCCTCAATTCTTTTCTCATTTTTTTACACTTAAGTATGGTGCTATTCATGTTTCTATTTGCTAACATACAATGGTGTTGCTACCGCCACAGTTTCATTTCAGTCTATTATACAATTTGGTTTTGTCTCATTATAAGACCTGTTCCCTTGATTTTTTTTCTACTTTTGTCATAATGCATTTTAAATTCCATGTAAATTTTGTTTTTTGATGGTAGTCAGTAGTTACCAAATGATATTCCTAACAACAGTGATACCAGAAAAATTTATGCAAAGAAACTTGCTAACTTTGTTGAAAAGCGACTGAAATCAGAACGGGCTGCTTCTGTAAGCTTCAGCAGTATCTAATGTTCATTTTTAATTTTATTGCTTTCCATATGAAGCAAATGCTTGTTGTGGGTTGATCTTTGTTTCTCATGTAGTCTACATATATCTGTTGATCCCAAAAACCAAGTCTACATCTCTCGTTTACTAAAACGTGCTTTGACTGTGGGTGGTGTGATGGATAAAGCTAAATGTTAATTAGAAGATATATAATATCAGTTGTTTAACATTGGAGAACTATATAATATGCTTTTGAATGTACAGTTGCTAACTATTGTTTTAAGAATCTGGAAAGAAAATTTTCAGTTCTTTTCATTTATTATGTGCAGGAAATAGCTCTAATTTTGCAGTTGGTCCAGTTATAGGTTTAAGTTAGACCGAAACTAGTTTGGTTTTTACCAATATTTGGAGTTCTAGATGTCTGGAGTTGCTTCTCTTACCTTCCTACCTGTTTTGGTTTGTACGAAGTAAACTGTTTTTCTACGGTACTTTGATCATATCAATTAGTCTAATGAAGTTTTGGTACCTTTGCTTGATTACAATGTTTGCTTACTAGAGTGTTTACTGGGCATCCTGAAACATGTTTTAGTTGTTATAAATGTTGATTAAGATAATCTTTACAATTTATCACAGATTCCCAGTGTCAGATTACCCATTCTTTTTTGTTTCACTTGATGCACTTTTTTTTTGTTGGCTATGAAAATGGATAGGTAGTTCCTCTTGTTTTGAAATGGTCGTCGTCATGGCAAGGTTGTTTGGTGCATGGGGAAAGCGCGAGTTTGTGAGACGGGTGCCTCTTCTTCCAGATCGAACACAGCATAGGTCAATGCATTGAAGGAGGAAGTGACAACCCTAAGAGGTTAGCTTGTAGTCTAGGGCGAGCAGATGAGGGCCCAGGGCGAGGAGATGAAAGCCTATGTCGGGCACGTGAGAGACCTTGTACGAGCCATACAGATGTCCGGCCTCCAAATCTCGCTACCAGTACCTGATCTTGCTACACCTTCGACCTTCGAGCCATTTCACCCTCCCGATACCCAGTAGCCACTTCACTTAGAAGACTACTTGTAATTTTTTCTTTTTTTGTTCGGACATCTTGTATGTACATTTTCATATATTTTATAATTAAATACTTTTTTTTGGTTAATTAATTCTTGTTTAGAATTTAATTACAATATTATTAAAAATTAAAAAATAAAATATTTTTGACCAAAACCAAAAAAAGGGGTTCGTGTGAAGAGACCTAATGCACTTTGAGCGACGTAGCCTGCGTCGCGCAAAGTGGTTTTGCGCGACGTATGTTTCCTCTTTGTCGCACAAGCCCTTTTGTCACTGCCTTGGCGCGACGGTTAGCGCCCGACGAAGGTTCGTTGGGCTATGTTTTGCGCAACGTTTTTTGACTTTGCGCGACGAAGGACCTACGTCGCGCAAAGTGTTTTTTGTGCTAGTGAATATGTCCTTCGTCGCGCAAAGTGTTTTTTGTGCTAGTGAATATGCACAGTGAAATTCTACCCATAATTTTGACAACTCATTTGGAAACGCTCAAAGTGTCAAATTAATATTCATTCAGGTAATACAAAGAAATCAAATACAATTCTAGAATTAAACCTTTAATATCATATATTCTTATTGCAATTGTAAGATCATCTAAGTCTGATTTACATTTAATTACCCAACACGATGACCATGTCTTTATATCATTATAAGCAGTCGATGGCGAACTTGAAGGAAAGCAATGGCAACCTATCCTCCAACATGATGCTAACATCATGGTGCTCGGAAATTGTCAGTCGATCCACAAAACAACTTAATAATTTCATTCACTACAACTTTCCAAACCAACTACTTGAAGGAAGTAAATTTTATTAAATGCTAACTATATATAGCACATAAGAGTAAAATAGCCTGCTCTTGCCAATCACCTAAGTTGTAATTATGGGTTAGTTTGGCCTTACTGGAAAAAAAGAAAAAAAAAATTGCTTCTGCTTTCCTACGATTTCTACTGTCATTGACAATAGTATAAAAAAGTACTTTTTTTTTTTTTACGAAACACATCTAATGTTCCAGATTTTTTAATAATCTGGTTTTTATAAAAGTACCAAAATCCCAAACTAGGCCTATATTAACTTCCCAAAAAGAAGTTAAACTCATAATTATATAATAACTCCTAGTAAAAAAAAGTATTTCATTTTATGTTAAAAGGTAGCTATATTTAGTACTACGGTATAGTAGTCATTCATTTCCGCTTATAAATAAGAGGTCTAAGATTTGAATATTAAAAATGACGAATTCGCAATTAATTTCTTCTCAGTCAAGCAGTTGACTGTACCCGCTAAATAGTATAGATGCCGACAATTATATGCCTTCACCGTACGCGCTAAATAGTACAGATGCCAAGAGTTATTATTATATAATAATATATGGTATATATGGTCGAGTAGCTACACATGCATATGTCTTCATTAGTCATTTATTACGTTAAAAAAGATTGCAAAATTAAATACAGACTAATGCCATGCAGCCTAGGCTTGTCAGCTTGTTGTGAATGCAAGCAAATAGGATCAATATGCGACCCGAAACTAGCCATGTTCAAGTTTGAAATGGTCGAGATGGTCGAGCTACACGTGCATTTGTTGTAGTTACGTTGACAAAGTATGTGTTGGAACTAGATTTGCGCACCTCTGTGAGCGGTGGTCGGGTATAAGTAAGTTGCAAAACAGTAAAACAATTGTGCCCAGGACCGGGGGAGTGTGTCGGCCAAAGGTTCTTCGACGGTCAACTTAGGGAATGATTTTAGACTTAAGTAGTGGGTAAGAAAATTGAAATGTTTAGATTACGTTACTCTAGATGAACCCTAGATGTGGGTGAGGGAAGAAAAAAAAAAAAAAAGCTTGTTTATGCAAAATTATAATTTCTAGTAGTGATAAAACGATATAATAGTGATTTCATTAATTTTTGGTTGACAAATAGGATTCTATAATGTGTAGTTTAGATAAAATAATAATTTATTTAACACGCCCATTGGAATGAAATTTTTTTTGACATCAATTTCAAATTATCACATCAACCTTCAAATAAAATTTTGATAATTCATATTTGACATCTCTATAAGAGTATTAAGAGATGCTCTTAGATCCTATCGAAAACTATTTTAAGTTTACACACACATTCCTAGAACACTAGTATTTGTGACATAAAAGAAAATATTTTTGTTCAAAATTCTAAAAGAATCCACAAAGTCTGTATCTAAACTGTGCCTGCATCTCTTAAATTGAAAATAAAGAAGTCACAGTTAGCAGCTACTTTGTAATTTGGCCCTCAAAAGCTGCCCATACTTTGCATAATTATGGATTGATTCTCATATATCCGAGCGAAGTATACTTGGAGCAATCTTATAATTAAATGCATGGCATGTTAAGAGTTGAATAGTGTGCTTCTAAGTTATGACAACTACTCAGTTGAAAGAAACGAGAAAACATGCTAATGGAACCAAAAATCAAAGATAAATCGAATAATCAAATCTTTCACCGACGAATGCATTATGTTCGTATGGAGAAGCTATGAGCTACAAATGCATTATCTTCGTATGGAGAAGCTTGGAAAATTAAATATACACCATGCTTGTCAGGATGTGGTTGATAGTTGCCTCTCGTAATATCTTGGACATTAGTAGGTGAGAGCCAGCAACTAAATATTGCTTTTCTATGGCTGTGTTTCCACTTTCCATACGGTTGATATTTTCACTGGAGAGAGAGAGTATAAAATGATGATTATTTTTTTTTTTTAAGTGATGATAGTACATATTTTATAAAACTAAATGATGTGATAATTGATGTCTAGATTTAAATTATTAAAGAAAGAATTTAACTATCAATAGCTGCATCATTAATTTGGTCTACAAAATATGGTCTAACAATATAATTTTCTTGGCATATTTTAAAAAAAAAATTGAGTGGGCAATAGGTACACATTAATATTGCATTATTCTTCACTCTCAAGTGAAAATTATTAGTTTCGACTTGAGTTCAATATTTAGTAAGTGGCTAGCTCAATTATAGTCTAATTCAATCATCCCTCAATTTCGGATAAATTACTTCTCTTCCTTAGAACTAGAACATTGTTGGAATATAGAAAAAAAAATGAGAAATTAGGTTCTCATCCTTCCTTTTGCTATTCCATTGATTAAAATCTTATTCATTTTCAATTTTTTATCAAGGTCCTTGGATGTTAATAACATTATTAATTATTTCAATAATAAAATATTTTTTATTTCTAAATATATTCATTTAATATTAAAAATGTTACAATTAGTATATTTATATTTATGACTAAATTTTTTTATCATATATTTTTAGTTTTAGTTTGTACCCATTTTAAATTTGCAACCCTTTTTTTAATTTGTACCAATTTTCTTTTCAGTTTTAATTTGTACCCATATATTAATTTCTTTTTGTGCCCATATTTTTTAAAGTTTTATTTGTATTTGTACCTAGGCTTAGCAAACGGGTCGTGTCAGTCGTTTTCGTGTAACATCTGTTATCTTAACGGGTTGTGTCGTGTCACACCCGTTATCTTAACGGGTCCTTAACATGTTGGGTCACTTTATGTAACATCCCACATCGCCCAGAGGAGTGGATCCTGTAAGCCTTATATGTATATTCTCATCTCTATCTAGCATGAGGCCTTTTGGGAGCTCACTGGCTTCGGGTTCCATCGGAACTCTGAAGTTAAGTGAGTAGCGTGCGAGAGCAATCCCATGATGGGTGACCCACCGGGAAGTTCTCGTGTGACTTCCCAGAAACAAAACCGTGAGGGTGTAGTTGGGGCCCAAAGCGAACAATATCGTGCTACGGTGGTGGAGCAGGCCCGGGATGTGGTGGACCCCAGGCCGGGATGTGACAATTTGGTATCAGAGCCAATCCCTAGCTGAAAGTGTGCCGACGAGGACGTTGAGCCCCTAAGGGGGGTGGATTGTTACAAGGGAGTGGATCTTCTAAGCCTTATATGTATATTCCCATCTCTACCTAGCATGAGACTTTTTGGGAGCTCACTGGTTTCGGGTCCATCAGAACTTCGAAATTAAGCAAGTAGCGCGCGATAGCAATCCCATGATGGGTGACCCACTTGGAAGTTCTCGTGTGAGTTCCCAGAAACAAAACCATGAAGGCGTAGTCGGGGCCCAAAGCAGACAATATCGTGCTACGGCGGAGTCAAGCTCGGGATGTGGTGAGGGCCCAGGCCGGGATGTAACACTTTACCCAACGGGTAAAGTAACCCGACCCATTAAGAATTTTTTTTTCTTAAATTTTCACATACCACACATTGTCACATAAATATTACTTCAAAACATTAAAACACATTTGTTGTTTAAGGCACTACATCTACACTCGAAAATAAGAGCCTAATAAAAAAAAATCCATACACTACTAATCTATTACAAATATTAAATGTGCAAGGATATGCAAAATGAAAGCATTTTTGTTTTCAAGGTTGTGAAGCCTTTCTCAAAAGTTTAAACCTTACCAATGGAACTCAAAGTTTGCATGTTATTACTTATACAAAATCCTCAATTTACATCAATCATCATGAAGAAATTGCATTGGAACTTTGGCTTGATCTATTGCCTTCTTCAAGAGTTATGTTGATGATGTTTTCAGTAAGGTTTTCCACGTCAGAACTCTCTTCCGCATAAACTAAGTATAGAAAAACCAAACATTAAAAATAATTCAAATTATAAGAAGTTTACCAAAATAATTATGAAAAGAAATAAAACAATAGTACTATACCATATAAAAATATATTACCTCCTTTTCCAAATAGCCAATCTCATGTACACAACAAAGCTTGAACTGTTTTTGGTAACAATGAACTACGATACTGATCTAGTACTCTACCCCCAATACTAAATGCAGATTCTGATGCAACAGTTGAAATGAGAATTGTTAACACATCTCGTGCTAACTGAGAAAGTATCGGATAATGAAAATGCTATATTTGCCACCAAGAAAGAACATCATAAAAAATCGACATACAAAAAATCATGCATCATGTTGATAAGCTCATATTTATACATATTTTACATCAAATTCTCTCGTCTTTTCTTAGTTAGTTTCTCATATTTTTGTGCTATTTACTTTGTTTTTGTGTTTTATCGAATTTATCTAGCTAAGAAAATAAAAATAGCATAAGTGTGATTTTATGTAATAAATTCGTGTCAAAACTGTTTAGCTTTTAAATTAAATAAAATATCTATATATATATAATAATAATAATTTATATTATGGTTTGTTTTATATAAAATAAGAAAATAAAAAGGAATAAATAAAACAAAGGTGGGACGGAAAGCAAGTTGGAGTGCATGAGAATAAAGAAAGGGGGAATGAAAGTCTGTCAGTGGGGGAATGGCAGAAAAGAAAAAAATAAAATAATAAGAACTTTGGTAAGTGGAATGGTACTTGGCAGGAATAAAGCTTGGTGGAGTGACGGGGAGAGCAGAAGCGGAAAGAATCAGAAAATAAATAAAAGGAGGGAGAAAACAGCAAACTAGTGGGGGGAGAAGGAAAGAAGTTCGCAGAGGATAGGTTGCTGCCTTGCAGCAGCTGCACAGAGAACAAGCAAGGCCTCGGCGACGTGGCAGCTTGTGCAGCGGAAAGAAAACGCGGGCAGAGATTGGAAGGCAGACAAGGACGCTGCCTGGTTTTGCTGATTTAGACAGTGAGGACTGAAAGGAAGGAGGTCGCTTATAAACGATCGCGTTAGGTAAATTCTTGGCATAAGTTTCATGCAATTCATAGTAACAAGTGCCTCGTCAATGCTTATGATTTTCATAAAACTTAATGATTCTTGCTTGTATCTCTATTATGCAATTCATGTAGGGAACTTGTAGGGAATGTTTTGGGTTGTCGTATGCAATCATCCAACCTAATAAAAGTAGGAAAATCTGAAGGTTAATTTAAGCGGACCTAATTAACTTGGGGCGTTGAGAATTTACAATTTATTGAAAGAACAACTGAAAATCAATTTAGGTTGCATATGTGGCATGTGTGGAGAATAATCCTCTAGCCAGTCCGTCATTTATCATTTTACCTTAATTTTATGTTTTTGTCAATTCTGTAATTTATTTAAGTTTAATTTACTTTTCATCAAAAATCAATTCCCCGTTTATTTTAAGGTGTTAGATTTATTAGAAATCAATTTAGTTTGTATTTTCTTGAGTCTTGAATTATTTTGTGTCTTTTTAGATTATTTGTTAGTTTTATTTTGAGTTATTCTAGTTAAGTGTTTTGAGTCTAGTTTAGTGTTTTAAATTTTGTTTTTACGTTTTTAATTTAATTTTACTTTGGTTAGCATCCCTAGTTAATCCCCGGCCTAGAACGATCCATACTTACATCATTACTACAACTGTCACAAATAGGGTTTAAATTTGTGCGTTAGTTAAATTTCGCATCAAATTTTTGGCGCCGTTGCCGGGGATTAGCAAATTTGCTAATCCTTGTTTATGTTTTTGTTTGTGTTTTATTTTATTTTATTTGTGTTTATTTTATTTTATTTTATCTTGTTTATTTGTGTTTGTGTATCTTACTTTTGATATTTGATTTATTTTTCTTTTTTTGAATTGAGGTACAAATGGAGCAAGACCTGAATTCTACTAGCATTCAAGATCTATTGGCACAGCTCACTGCTCAATTAACTCATAATGCCGAACGGACCACAATGCCAAGTGTCCCTACACTTGATGTGCCCTATGGGCAACGATATCAAGGTCCTCAATTTTCTGCAAATGAAGATGTTTGGGGATATCAAGGCCATAACCAATCAAGGGGCAACATGTTTTCCAATGCTTACAATTCAGATTGGAGAGATTATTCAGATTACATGTGGGGAGAACCTCAACAATTCCAACAAGGTGGATATTGGCAGCAAGAAGACGCGTTCTATTCAAGACCTATGCAGCCACCACAGCATCCCCCACAACAATTCCAATCGAATCAAAGTATGCCCGTGGATTATAATCAAATGCTTGAAGAATTAATTTCTTCGGTACAGGGTTCACAAAAAGAAGAACAATTGCCGCCATCGGAAGAGTTCTATCAGTGGCCATATGAACCATCACATCCACCACAACAATCAACCCAGTTCAATTCAGGTACATCCTTGGATAATGATACACTTAATAATTTACTCACCTCTTTGAATCAGGGAGTAGAAAATCAAAACCAGGAGATGCAAGACCGAGTCAGAAGAGTGGACGAATTGGATATGCATGTTGGGCAGATTATGGAATTCATGGCACAGATTCAAGAGCAAAGTGAGGTCTCCAACTCAACTCTTGAAAATTCAAAGGCAGAAAGTGAAATCGATGAAGCCATCACTTTGGGAAGTGATATGGAGGATGAAGTTGTTCCAGAACCATCCAAACATAGCCCGAACATGGATGAATTGCCGCTTCAAGAAGAAGATGAGGATGACTACTTGGGCAGTTTAGAAGAATTCTTATCGCAAACCCCTCAAGTCTTTATGCCGTCCAACTCAGGTGAGGAGGTTCTAAGTTCAATTCATTCTAACATCGTTCCACCAAATGTCCTTTTTCCTTGCAGGTTTTTAAATCCCAAGGAAGAAGTGAATGAAAAATACGTTGTGGAAGATCTTCCAGAGGTGCAAAATGAGATCCAAATTTTTGGTGCACAAAATCATGTTCCCGATGATGTTGAAACAATCAAAGAACCTTGCACACCAAGAAGAGGGATTCCAGAAAATGAGGTGGTTGGAGAATATGTTGAACAGATCAAAGAGGCTGTGCATGAGACAATCAAGCCCAAAGGAGTTAAGACTGAGGACACGGGACAGGCCACAACCATCATAGTAAATCTGGCCAAATTCAAAGTCCCTGAAACGTTCCAAGACGTGGTGTTTATAATTGAGTTTGAACGTGATAGTAAGCCATCTTCTCCATTTTTAATTTTTTGTTATACTAACAATCTAATTTTGATGATTCAGGCACCGTCATTAGAACTTAGACCGTTGTCGGATCATTTCAAGTACCACCGTCCGTTTAATGATAAGCCCATGCATTTGAATAATGAAGGGAGGCCTAGGAATCACCCACAATCAGATTTGCATTCCTAATCCCTTCTCTTTACTGAATTTATTTTACTTTGTTTAGTTCTTTCATTGTTTGTTTGCTCTTGTGTGAATTTATTTTACGTTGATTTTTTTTTTTTTATTTTACGTTGATTTTATTTTGTTGTGTTTATTTAGTAGTGATTTTTGTTTAGGAGATTAAACTTAGTTTTTTTTTTTTACTTTGATTTACTTATTTTTACATTTATATAAAAAAAAAAAAAAAAAAACTTAAAAACATAAACATTCATATAAATAAATAAAAAAAAATAAAAAAAATAAAAACTTAATTGCATAAATATTTTACAATAACTTGTAAATTAATCTCGTTCATTGGTCGTTGGTTGGTGGTGCCTCGGAGGTCGTCGGAGCCCCTGAAAGACGAAGCGCCAGAGCTGGATCATTCGGAGCCTCAATACTTGGTGCTGCTCCCGAGGACGAAGGCAACACAAACCTCGGGAGTAACGCCATAAACCGTTGATGATCACTCTGAATCCGCACTTCGGACTCCTGCATCTGATCCAGCTTCCTCTTCATGCTGGTTGAGTAATTGGTTGCAAGCATGTGCAAATCCCTGTTCTCATGCCTAAGCACTCTGACCTCCTGCCGAAGACTAGCCACTTCAGCCATCAACGACTCCACCTGACGGGTTCGTGCAAGAAGGCGCTGACCCATGTTTGATACTGAGCCTGCGCATCGGACGCTGTAGGCCATAGAGTCCTGAACAGCCAGTTCGTCGGACCGCCTAGAAAGTATCCTAGTGTCTCTAGGAGTGAGCAGATTTCTGGCCACCACCGATGCGGTTGTTTCGTTCATCATCATGGAATCCCCAACTGTAAGAGGACCATTCGGGGATATGAAGGACGGCTGCCAAATGTTGGTTGGAGAAGATATATCACTATCTTCCCCAACATTCAAGTTAAGGCGACGGTCAGAAGGGCAAGACATTTTCTGAAGGTGTTGAGAATGAAGAGTCGGACTGATCAAGATTAAAAGAAGTGCAAGTGTGAGTGTTTACAGGAGGGAGTGTTTACAGGGGAGCTTAAGTTTGTTGTGGAACAAAAATGAGCGTTCTTATAAGAAGAAGAAATCAAGAGGCATCACTCAGCAGTCGAAGAGACGCCCTCTCGCAAATCGAAGAGCCGGGCTCCTTTCTCAAAAGCCGGATTCTTTTCTCAAAAGCGGCGTCTCCGTCTCAAAAGTCGGTTCCTTTCTCAAAAGTCGGACGCCGTTCTCTCAAAAGTCGGGCGTCTCTCTCAAAAGCCGGAGCAGTCAGGAATCACGAGGCGAGCAGCTTTCCAAATTTTGTCGTCACTCGTCACGCGCGCTGTCAGCTTTGCGCAAATTACGGGTGGCTTTTTCAGAAAGCGCGTGACCTGTACTGTTCATCCATTCACCGGCTGCCGACAGGGGTAAAAGAACAGTTTCGGTTGTGAAGAAAAGTCCTATAAACGTCTACCTTCGCCTTCAACAGCAAAGGAAAACTCTCTCAACACTTCTTCATCTCCGAAATTTTTCATCTCCGAAAATGCCTTTCCATCAAACCCTCTCGAGTTTCTCTGTGTTTCTCATTCCCTGGGATACCTTTGCAAATAAGTCATCTAGAGCTAGAGTATTTCATATCATGAAGGTTGAAAGCAAGAGTATCTCATATCACGCTTTCTCCCTGTCCTTTTCCTTGTCTTTGGGGCAAGGAGAAAGCGGGCAATCAGCCAGCACTCGGTGTCAATCTTCCAATCTAAGAACCGACTGCCTGGAAATCCTTCCTGATTGCTTACCTAGCATTGCTCTCGAGTGCTCTTCTTCAACCACTGATGTACCTCCGAAGAAGTCGCCACATCTGCCTGGAGAACAGCCAAGGCAAGTGAAAATGTTACTTGAAGCATGTGGAGACAAGGTGCTGCTTCATCTTCAAGATCAAGTCTCATTTTCCTTGCTAAGAAGTTCCCCAGCCCAGTTCAAGCATACACCTGTGGAACGATACTTCTTCAAAAGCAAAAGTATCCCATATCATCAGAGTCAGAGGCAAAGATTTCTCATGGCATGCTTTTCCTTTACCCTTGCTCGTGGCTACGGGCCAAGGTGAAAGAAAGGCAATCGGTCGGCACTTGGACAGATTGAACAAAGAAGTAGACCACCACCTCTACCTCGTGCCTACCTGCCATGCAGAAGAACAAAAAGAGAAGAATGTAGCCTGCAGACTCAATCAACCCGGCAGAAGGAGTCTGAGTTGAAACCAAGAGCTCGAGAAGCTTCAACAACACCACCAATCAAGTCTCATTTTCCTTGCTAAGAAGTTCCGAGGCCAGTTCAAGTTCAAAGCTGTGGAAAGTCACCAAACAGGACCAATGTTCTTTTATTAGTTTTATTCATTATCTTTTATTTTCATTTTCAATTTTTCGTTTGTTTTCTTTTATATTTTCTTGTGTGCTTAACTGATTTATTTCTTTTCTTTGCAGGAACTTTTGGTTATTTCCACCCTTGAAATTGATTGCAGAATTTTAGCTTGGGGGTCATCGCTTGATTTTTCTGCAAATTAGGGAAGTTTTCAGTCCTATTGCTTTTTTTTGTTTCTTTATATTTATTTATATTATTTTTATTTGCATTTTATTATATTTTCTGACATTGGGGACAATGTCTAGTTTAAGTGTGGGGGTAAAGAGTATGAAAAATGACCAAATTGAAAATTTTTGTACCTTCGACTTTGAACTGGTTTCATTTGTTTCCATGTTATTGCTTTGTTTTCTTGTTATTGCTTTGTTTTCTTAATTAGTTTTGTTTTATTTAAAAAAAAAAAAAAAAAAAATTCGGAAAATTAAAAAAAATTCAAAAATATTTCCTTGTTTTCCTTATTGTTTTGAATTAGATTTTTGTTAGTTTCCCGACCCAATGATATAATTGGATAAAATTTGAACCATGATGATCAAGAACTTAGTTAACATGTGTTGTGTGAAATTCCTAATTCTCGTGTTAGTTTGTACATATTTGATCATCTTTGAAAAACCAAACGCACATAGCCTTGTTGATGTGAAACTAAAGCATGATTTAAAGCTCCATATGTGAATTTAGTGACCATATACATCCTATGTGAGTTTTTGAGCCTATTGAAAGTGTGTGCATTTTTCATACACTCCTATTTTTTTCATGTGTGATGAACTTATGTGAGATACTTCTCTAGAACTTGCATAACGATCTTTCGAAATATTTGTCATTGATTGCATGAACTTGAAAATGATAGAGGCATTAGGTTTACCACCATGGCCCAAATAACCTTGTTTCCCAAAGAAAAATAATATCATTAGATTGCCAATTTGAGCCGTATTTGTGAGTCTTTTATTTCTTATCACCAGATATGTCTACCCTTATGCCTGAAATATTTTTTTTTTTCCTTACCCTTTCCAAGCGAGCTAGTGAGCAATGTGAGATTGTCTTATGAGAAATGTTTGTGAAGTACTTTGGAGGGTGTTTGGCAAAAGAATAAGTGTGGGGGTTTTTCATATTTGTTTCTGTATAAAAAAAAAAAAAACAACAAAAAAAAAAAAAAAAAAAAAAAAAAAAAAAAAAAAAAAAAGAAAGGAAAAGAAAAAGAAAGATTGTATACAAAGAAAATAAAAAGTTTTTAAAGTTTCAGTTTTTGGGTGTGGTTGGAGATGTCTGAAGAATCGTTGGAGAGTTTGAGTTCTTATAAATCTAAAGAAAATAATTGCTTGCAATGTAGCTTGGAACTTGTGTTTTCCTATTCTTTCGTTTCAATAACCCTCGCCCTAAGCCTCATTACATCCAATAAAAGTCCTCTTGATTTTAGTTTTGCAATTATGACTGTGGAGAAGTGATCTTTATGCAAGCTTATGGTAGAACTTTCACATTTGTTTCTTTGAGCGAAACACATTAAAACTAAACACATGCGTGATTGAGTGCATATCCCGTGAGAAGGTCGCTAGTTTGCATATGGTGTTTTTAAAAATAAAAATTTGAAATTGCATTAGCATGGCTATCTCACACACTACACTTCAAGGATGATTCAAAGATTACTGCTAATATTTGAATAAGGAAAAATGAACTTGAATTGCTTGTTGATGTTAGCTATGGTTCTTGATGATTATGTTCTCAAATGAAATTCTATGAGGGTAATATAGGGGAAAACTAATAATTTTCATGTTATTACTTTTTCTGTTTTCTCTGTTTTGCTCGAGGACTAGCAAAAGCTAAGTGTGGGGGTATTTGATAAGCTCATATTTATACATATTTTACATCAAATTCTCTCGTCTTTTCTTAGTTAGTTTCTCATATTTTTGTGCTATTTACTTTGTTTTTGTGTTTTATCGAATTTATCTAGCTAAGAAAATAAAAATAGCATAAGTGTGATTTTATGTAATAAATTCGTGTCAAAACTGTTTAGCTTTTAAATTAAATAAAATATCTATATATATATAATAATAATAATTTATATTATGGTTTGTTTTATATAAAATAAGAAAATAAAAAGGAATAAATAAAACAAAGGTGGGACGGAAAGCAAGTTGGAGTGCATGAGAATAAAGAAAGGGGGAATGAAAGTCTGTCAGTGGGGGAATGGCAGAAAAGAAAAAAATAAAATAATAAGAACTTTGGTAAGTGGAATGGTACTTGGCAGGAATAAAGCTTGGTGGAGTGACGGGGAGAGCAGAAGCGGAAAGAATCAGAAAATAAATAAAAGGAGGGAGAAAACAGCAAACTAGTGGGGGGAGAAGGAAAGAAGTTCGCAGAGGATAGGTTGCTGCCTTGCAGCAGCTGCACAGAGAACAAGCAAGGCCTCGGCGACGTGGCAGCTTGTGCAGCGGAAAGAAAACGCGGGCAGAGATTGGAAGGCAGACAAGGACGCTGCCTGGTTTTGCTGATTTAGACAGTGAGGACTGAAAGGAAGGAGGTCGCTGCCTTGTGGCAGCTTGGGAGAGACACGAGGGCCTCAAAGAAATAAACAGAGGGGGGAGAACAGAAAACAAGGCAGCATGCTGCCTTGAGCTTAGCTAAAGAAGGAAAGGGATGGGTTGACTGAGGAGAGGGCTGACGTGAGGGACAGGAAAGGGCAGACGTGAGAGACAAGGCGATAGGAGAGAAGTCAGCACGGGACTAGTGCAGTTGCGAAGAGAGACACGCGGGAAGGCCAGCGAGAAAAGAAGGGAGGTCAGTCGCAGGGCAGCTAGGACGGGACGCTGCCTTTGGCAGCTTGGAAAGAAGGAGGGAAAGCAGCAAAGCTGCTTTGGTAGCTGGCGAAGCACAAGGACGCGAGAAGGCGGAAGCAGAGCCTGACGCGACGTGCAGAAGGAGGAAGCGCGGGAGGAAGCTCGGAACCAAGGCAGGCTGCGCTTGGCAGCTAGCGAGGCGCTGACGTGGAAATGAAGGAGTCAGCACCGGAGAGGTCAGCACGGCCTGGAGGTCAGCACGGCGAGGTGGACTGTGCAGCAAAGTCAGCTCGAACAGATTCACTGCAATCTCTCTCTCGGTTAATTCGTTCCTAAACTCAAGTTTTATTCCTGTTTAATTTTAATAATGTGTAACTAATTTTATTTTGGCTAGAGTTTAATTCAAAACCATGGATATATTTGTAATTTGAATTGATTACCTTCAGTTGTGATTTCTGAGTTGTGATTTAATTTGCTTAACTGCTTGATTGATAACTTATTTTTGTATGTCGATTAAGGATGCATACTTAATTTACATGCATGAATTTGATGCTAGAATATAAGTAAATTTCACCTAATCGTTATGAACTTATATTCACAAGTAGTGAAGGTCGCTTATAAACGATCGCGTTAGGTAAATTCTTGGCATAAGTTTCATGCAATTCATAGTAACAAGTGCCTCGTCAATGCTTATGATTTTCATAAAACTTAATGATTCTTGCTTGTATCTCTATTATGCAATTCATGTAGGGAACTTGTAGGGAATGTTTTGGGTTGTCGTATGCAATCATCCAACCTAATAAAAGTAGGAAAATCTGAAGGTTAATTTAAGCGGACCTAATTAACTTGGGGCGTTGAGAATTTACAATTTATTGAAAGAACAACTGAAAATCAATTTAGGTTGCATATGTGGCATGTGTGGAGAATAATCCTCTAGCCAGTCCGTCATTTATCATTTTACCTTAATTTTATGTTTTTGTCAATTCTGTAATTTATTTAAGTTTAATTTACTTTTCATCAAAAATCAATTCCCCGTTTATTTTAAGGTGTTAGATTTATTAGAAATCAATTTAGTTTGTATTTTCTTGAGTCTTGAATTATTTTGTGTCTTTTTAGATTATTTGTTAGTTTTATTTTGAGTTATTCTAGTTAAGTGTTTTGAGTCTAGTTTAGTGTTTTAAATTTTGTTTTTACGTTTTTAATTTAATTTTACTTTGGTTAGCATCCCTAGTTAATCCCCGGCCTAGAACGATCCCTACTTACATCATTACTACAACTGTCACAAATAGGGTTTAAATTTGTGCGTTAGTTAAATTTCGCATCACATGTCAATTTCAAATATAATATCAACACTTTTTATAGTACTACTACTACTACTACTACTACTACAATCTACAAATACATAAAGTAAATAAAAATAAACTTAGGTTACCTCAAAGAGAACATCTACAGATTCTGTTTTATGATTTGGCACTGAATTCACTGGAGTATTTGAATTATCAAGATGCGGAAGTTTTTCCAAGTACACACCAAAAAGAACATTCAATTTGTTATTAACCTTTGTAAATTCGACCGAATTCACACCATGAAGCTTTGTGTAAGCCCAATCCACAAAATGCAATTTATAACGAGGGTCTAAGATGATTGCAATTGCCAAAATCAAACTGTACTTTGACCAATACTTCTCAAACTTCATGTACATGTAAGTCGCCATCTTATTCATGAAACTTTCAGAGTCATCCATGGCTGCCTTAATTTGAAGTTGGATTACGAACACCTTAGGGAAGAACAAATTTGATGTAGGGTTCTTTGTCCTAGAGAATAAGCACGTAACCTCATAAAAGTATCCCAAAAACTTTGAAATCTTCATTATTTTATCCCACTCTTCAGAAGAAGGACAACTACTAAAATTGGAATCACTCAACACTAAATGAATCAAAGCATATCGATAGAAAATTGCACTATCTAGCATAATATAGGTTGAATTCCATCTAGTATGGACATCTTGTCTCAAACATCTCATACTATCCAATATCCCTACTTGTCTAACACATTCATAAAACTTTAGTTTCCTAGCCTCAGAGCCCTTTATATACTTGATGCATTCACAAATCTTTATCACCGAAGAATCAATTTCTTTAAGTCCATCTTGAACTATCAAATTCAAGACATGAATGCAACAACGCACATGAAAGAAGTCACCATTCATCACGAGAAGACTTCTAAGATTTAATTGATTCTTCAAAATACTAACAAAAGAAATATTTGAAGAAGCATTATCCAAAGTAATAGAAAATAACTTTTTCTCAATCCCTCACTCAGTCACCAATGCATTAATTTTCTCAGATAATGCAACACCAGTATAAGGAGGAGGCATGTGACAACAACTCAAAATTCTCTTATGCAATTTCCAATCTTTGTCTACAAAGTGAGCAGTAAGAGCAAGATACCCATCAATGCATTGCGAGGTCCATAAGTCTGATGTCAAACAAATTCTACCTTCAACTGAGCCTAACAAATTATGAAGCCTTTGTTTTCATTTTTGAACATCCTTAACACACAGGCTTTAATTGTATTTCTACACGGTAACTTAATATCAGGAGATATATATGCAAACAAAGCCCTAATTCCCTCATATTCAGAAAAACTAAAAGGAAGATTATGCTTGATGATGACCTCTACCAATAAGCCACGAAATACCATAGGATCAAAGTTTTGGGAATAGAATTCAGAGACTGACAATAATCCACCAGCCTGTCTAGGGAATCTTTTCAAATGTCTATTCATATTACCCATCCCATGGTGACTATCATCTATTACCAGTTTCTTACAATCTTTACATTGAGCACGACTTTTACCATCTTCAAAAATAGTAGTCAATTTGTTGAAAGTTTTCCAAACAGGAGACCTGAGTGTTCGCTTACCTAATTTGAAGTAATTCACTTGGTTATTAAACGTAAAATTCTACAAAATCACTAAAAACTTGCTAAAATTCAATTTTGACGAAAGTATAACTTTGTAGGATAAATGATATACTAACGGATGTAGCCAAGGAATTAAAACTATTTATGGTTTCCATTCTCGAAAGGGTTGGAGGAAATGACTAGATTGTAGTGGATTTGGTGACCAAATTTCCCATGATGCACAACTACCGATATAGTAGCCCTGCTTTAGGGTCAACAACTTGTCTCAAATCTACATCTTTCCTTGGCAGGCAAGTTCTTCGCTTTAAGTCTAAAAACGTACCAAAGTGATCTTTTAAAATGTCGACAAGTCAACAAAACTACCCAAAACATAGGAAAAGCTGACACATTTTTTGTATTCGACGAGGTGGCAAGATTCGATATTTAGGTTCAAGAACCAAGAATGCTTACATCACGCGTGTGATGAACACAATACTGCCCAACTTATGCTCTGATACCAAACTGACACACGCCGACCCGGAATGTCCACTAGGACTCCGTATCAAGCTGTGCTGGCCGACACCTGGAAGGTGACAAAGCCATAAAGTACAGTGATGTGAAAAATGTGAATAAATTTAAACCTAAAAGTGCATAAAGACAAGAATGCGCTGTGAGCGGGAATGAACCCATTTCACACGCGACGTCAAAGCATAAGTAAAGTACAGTAGTGTGGGTAAGGATCATACCCTCAGAGTTAGCCACCTATATTGAGATTCACCAAGAATCCTCGTCGATACGAACTTTCAGCAGCAAAAACCTGGATGGGTGAAAAACAAGGGTGGGTGGGCCTGAAAACAAAGTTTTAATAAAAACCTTTTGAAAACGTTATAACCCATCACCGTAAAACCCGTATAATTTCCTAGAAAATAATAATACATACGTATATGGAAATCAGGCTTGAGAGCAATGAAAACCAAGTATGTACCATGTCAAGTATCTCAATAATAAATATGTAAGTCAGGTGCTGTGAATCAATAGAAAATGATATGTCAGCCGGAGTCTCCTAACGAGACATGTACGGCTGAACCTATAGCTCATAAACCAATTCCTGCACACGAGTCGGAACCACCTATTGTGGTCTGTACGACAAGCTAGGTGTAAATAAGTATGCTCAAGTGCTACGATCACGTGAAGGATGTGCAATGAATCGCGGGTCACTTACGAGTCAGAACCATTTAATGTGGTATGTACGATAGGCTGGCACCAAACTTGGATCTAAGGTAAGCGTGTGGTGCAGGAGGTGAACAATCACGTGAAGGTTGTGCCTTGTCCTCGGGCGGGAGCACTAACATCGGGGTGCAAGATAATGAGCTCTAAGTGCATATATGCATAACGATCTAATGTAACCAATCATTCACATACTAACTCACCTGAAGCTTACCTGAGCCTCCTGAGCCTCTACAGCATCATTCCATTTAATGCATAACAATAGTAATGAAATACTAAAAATATAATTCATTCACGACATGGCATTCAAAGCATGCTGTTTGGTTAAGCATAACAATAGTTTGATACTTAACCAAACTTGATGATTCAAAAGCCATTTTGAAGTTAGAAATGTAGAGAAAAGATTCATACCGTTAGGAGGCTCAACGAAGAATTGAAGTTGGCCGGAAATTTGGTCTGAAAATGATCAAACGGCCACTGTTCATTTTCCAGAAATCTGGGAAAATTCTTCCCCGAGATGAAATCTATATTAAATCACCCACAAACCTTCTATTTAAGATTAAAAACATCACCAGGAGTTCAAAATAAGAAGGATTTGAGGTTAGGAAATTCCAAACTTACCTTGGTGGTGCACGGTGGAGAATGACCGTGAAAAATGGTAGGTGATAGTGGTGATGGTTGCCCACCGTGAGGACGATGGTGGTTGCACATTTTTCCACCATGAAATAACGGTGATGGTCGTTGTGGTTAGCTTGCTCCCACTGTCCAGTGGTTGCAGCAATGGAGCTCGAGAGGGAGAGCCTAAGAGTACGACAGAGTCGGGAGAGGAGAGGAATATAGAAGTTGGTATGGTTGGTTCTAGGCCCTTTGGCCTCCCCGTTTACAGAAAAGAAGATGGTGGTGAGGGACGGAAAGGCTGACAGAGAGATGAGGGAGTTGAGGGAGTTAGGCGAAGAAGATAGTGTTTTAAAAGAAATGAGAGAGAGTGAAAGCTCCAGAAAAATCGGGGGCACGGGATAAAGGGAGGAGTGGTGTGTGGGCCCCATAAGACACAAAAATATCTCCCTAAATTGAAATGATCAAATTTCCCTTCACGTTCGTAAATCTGTAAAATCTTCGTCGTAGCTCCAAATTTGATTCTGCTTATGCCTACGCATGTGTATCGTTGAGTACTTCGAGAATACGTTAAAATAGTACCTCATACGAGTCCAAAAAAAAAATGGTAAACGAAAGTCAACGTTCTCCCCTCTAAGGGCATTTTTCATAAATTCACATTTTAAAAATTTATAAAATCAAAGAACTAGGGACGGGTTGTCACAATCTTAATATAAAATTTCGTCCCCAAAATTTGAAATCATTTGCTATACAATATATGCTCCAAAGGGTAGGAAGAAAATATGCATAAGGAAGAAATCAAGTTAGAGCAGTTGCATAAAATAGAATGCCATTCCGTTGTGATCGGAGTGCAGTGATTCCTCTTTCATGCCCCTAAACTCCTACTTTCTTTCTCCTTCAGCATAATACTATAATATAAGACTTTTATAAAAATATAATGTCTAAAATATGAATATATGTATAGTAACATCCCGCCAAAATGCATACATATAACAACGTAAAGTTAAGGTTATACTGAAATTAAAATTGAAAATAGAATATTTTTCACCAACGCACTCGTTCCGTCACGTACTCGCAGTAACTTTAGGTTAAGCCCAAACAATAAGTAACTAATTAAGTAAATATACTAACGTGAACGGACCTACAGCCCGCAATAACTTGCTCAACGAACCCAACGAATAAGTTATTAATATTACGGTTTGCAGCCCGCAATTTGGATAACTCACTGTTGTCTCGATAAGCAAGTAACAAATTCCTGAAGATGCAATATTACCATCTTGCCCCTCATTGGGAAGTATACATAGATCATCTAATTAGCGCCTCAATTGTGCTCATGAACTGCCCTCTCAGGCAAAAACACAACTAGCACACAATTTTCTAGATTGTAATCTCAATTATTTCAATACATGTTCATAATATCTACCTGTTAACCATATACCGTACATAAAAATCTTGATACCATGGCTCAAATAAAATTGTAGCCAAACCAGAATAATAACTATCGTTGTACGTGATAGGTATTTTTACCACCTGCAAAAGTAGGGATAAAAACACTTAAAAATACTTGCAAGAGTACAAGGTTGTCGTAGTATAGCTCAAGCAAGGTCGTTTTCCACAGAGATTGATTGAATAATTTGTATTTAAACTAATCCTTAGCTAATTATTTAGAACAAAATTTCTAAAAGGTTGATTTTGGAATTTAAAATAATAAAAACGAATTTTAAAATAAAACAATTAAAGAAGTTAACAAAGAAAAACTAAAGAAAATAGTTTTGAAAATAAAGTTAAAAACCTAGGGTTCCACCGTCCTATTTACAATCCTACGTAGTTTTACCAATTACCTATGAATTACACATGCAACTTTGAAGGTTAGGTTTTCCTTATGCATATTCTCCTCGTAATATTCAAGCAAGAATGTATATCTAACACGCAATCCGTCTGTGATATTAAGATCAAATATAAACATGCAAGACTCATTAAGTTTTATGAAAACCTTTTGAAAAACCATGCAACCCCTAAGAGCGTGATATTCGCCTTAGGTGAAATTACAATTATTAACCACAAGAAGCAATATTCAATCCTCCGGTGATATTCCAACCGAATTCCATCCGATTACGTATCTAAACATCCTAATGGTAGCTAAGCATTAAGACATAGAGACAGTTCAAGCACAATGATTAATAATTCAAAGTATACATGCATAATATCATAAGCAATTGAATAAAGACTACATATTCATGCTAAGGCTCAAGGCTTCGCCCTAGCAAACGAAAATTAGTTACTAACAATCATACAACGAAATATTATTAAAAATAAGGATAGAGAACACCTTGAAAATAAACTTCAAAGTCTCCCTAAATTAGTGTGTGCGTTCTCTCCTATGTTGCCTCTCTTCCCCAACTCTAATGGCTAAAAGTCTTATTTATACTACTACAAAATAAAACCCTAAAAGGTCTTAGAATAAAACTAGGAAACCAAATAAATTGAAATAAAATAGGAAACATAATCCTAAATTAACTAGATAAATTAGCCCAAAATCTGCACAGCCTCAAAACAGCCATGTTTCTGGATCTTCAGGGCTCCAAAATAGGTCCAAAAACTTCTAGAAATAAAGCTTGAGATGTCCCGAACATAATTGTAGAAGGCTTTGAACCCAAAAGACATCGTCTTAGACGCCAAAAAGCCCAAAGAAACCCAATACGTCAGTTTGACAGCACTGCACGCTGCTCCTTTATTCTATCGCCAGAAAATCATCGCTTGGTAGAAAAATCTGATATTTTGATATGATCAAGCCAAGTGACTCACGAACGTCCTCCAACTAGAGTTACTCCAAAATTCATCCATTTGACCACGTTTTGCTCCAGAAGAAGTCGAAAGTCCTATATCGAAAATACAATTCAAAGTATCAAAATGCTTCCAAAATAAGAACCAAAATATACCAAGAATAGGGTTAAATATATAATATAAAATTCACTTATCAGTACGCAACATAAGCAAAGATAGGCGCTTACATAATCGGCTAAAACTATAAAACATATAAAAGCAATATGCCCCCTAACGTCCAAAAAGTGCATTCGGACTGACCGTTAGTCTGTGGGTGAAATATGGTCCTGGACAAAAACTTAGCACTCGTGGCTTTCAAGAAAACTTCCTAAGGCTTTGGAAGTAAAACACGTGTCACGATGAGACACATTAGTGACATACACACCATGTAGTCTAACAACGTAATTCACAAATACCTTGGTGAGCAGACTTGTGAATTTCCCTTGAATTTAGTGGAAACTTACATCAAGAATGCTAAAAGAACAATCAAGAATTTGAGAGTCAAAACAAGTCCAACAAGTTTAAAGTACAAGGTATGAAGGTTGATTGTATGATCTCACACTACAAAGGTAGTTCACTGAATATTCAATCACCAACTATAAAGGTTCGCACAGCAAAGTGATCGTTGGGTGATTGAAGAATTAATGACCATTACTAAAATTTTACTGTCCGAGTGATTATTCTAGACAGTTTGTCTACCTCTGTAATAAAACGAAATGCAGTGGAATAGACACGAACCCACAATTGACTGGAATGCTTTTCAGCACAATAAGATGATTATGGAATCACAGTCAAAATAGCCGTTGATCGAAACGTCAGAAAATCTGAAGAATTCAAGAATGAGAAATTCTCTCAAGTGATCGACAATGTAGTCCCGCTGGACTAATGGAAAATGGGTTGACTTGTCAAGTCTGTCTATAATCACCGAACGTCATCATGATCTCCACATGCATGAGATATCTCGTACCAGAAGCTTATGATGATATTTCCCCATCTCCATTCGGATACAGAAAGCGATTACAACCATTTGAATGATTCTCGATGATTTGTAGGTAACATCAAACCAAGCTCGTGAATTCCAACTAAAATGAAATAGGACAGGCTGAAAGTATTTCAAAGGTAATTAGTGTCTTTTTGCACAATCGAGACGATAGATGATAATGCAATCGTAGACGTTGATTTAGTTCTTCCACTGCCGCTGTAAAAAATTTAGTTCTTTTAAAAAAAAGTGCATTTAAGAAAGTTATGAGATTGGTGAAGGTTATGGACACGTTTCTCCACATAGAAGTATCATCCGGTTTTTCAAGTGAAAATGATGACAATTGACTCTAGGTTAAGAATAAGCTGGTTCATTTCGAACGGTTCTAACCATTGGAAAGTATAAGTGATATTTTTTCATGCTACCTTTGCACCATCAAATTATCCAAGGAACACGTCGTCATGGATTTCCAAAATGATCAATGTCATCGAAAGGTGTAACAATTCGGTTGTCATAACTTTATTCATACTAACATCACAACTAAATTAACTTTCCTCGGTTGTGAGTGAGGAAAAACACTACAACCGAAAATCTCTAACCAATTGTCGATAAAATCAACAAGACTAAAGATATCTCGAAATTCATAGTACTTTATGAGAATTCCCACTTTCTTCCGCTACAATCTTTTGGGAAGAAGTAAAGACTCCCATCCACTGAGATCACGTCTCCCAAGAAGAGTATCAATTTAATCAAAGTTTACAGTCGAGGAATTAGGTATAAAGCTGACTAACAAAACTCAGAGAATTTGGTCTCACTGTTGAGGTAGATAAGAAGGTAGTCGATAAGACCACTATGAATTCGTCACCCAATCAAGTTGCTAAAGTCTTGGTACAAACCTAAGATTCAGCCTTTAGCCTTCACAAATAGGTTTAAAATTCTCTAGATAAAGTATTTGGTTGGGTAATTCCCTAACCGGTAAGCTTTAGTGATGAAGTTCACTCAATGAAATAGGACTTATTCGAAAAGTCACAAAGAAAACTGAGATAGGAGTTGTTCGATAAGAAATAAAGAGAATAAATGTGGTGTTAACAAGGTGAATCACTGGTGTATTCCACTTCTCGCATTCAGTGGCATCCCAAGTAGGATTTTGAGAAATGATGCCAAAGGTATACCTCCTCAAACTATGCTAAACCACTAACCAACTCTACGACATGAGCTAAAAGATCTTCACAGTTTGTTCGACACTCCAAACATTCTAACAGTAATATGTCATTTCGTATTTTGATCCTACTGTCTACCTGTGAAAGTGATCGAGAAGTGACTAGTCGAAGAGGTTTTGATTACCTAAATAGGTAATATGGTTAACATAACCATGAGTTTACTATCTTAATACAAGGTTTGCTCCTAAATTTCCATAATTTAGTTTCTTCAGCTCAAATAGTCACTGTTAGTCAGTCTACCAGTCGCGCCGCTAATTGACACATATACTATATTTTGATATTGTTCGCTACCCTCAAAATGTAAGCCGGCGTCCTGGCATAAGGGTATCACTCCCGGATACTAGTCTGTGTCTAGTATCAGAAGTTATACCACTGAGATACTGGTTGACAGTTCCTAGATGTCGGACAATATCATCAATTAATAGTGCCACCATAGGCTGATTACAGTCTAGAGCCCACTCGGATAATTGGTTTTGGACGATTGGTAAGGAATTGGCCTGGTGAGGTGGTTTCATTGATTCAAAGGGAAAACTACTTATTGCTCCACAAATTTCTGCTACACGAGGGTATAACAATTTATGCTCTCATGCCTATACCTATCGGATGAATGAGTACAACGTCGAAAGCCAATTTGGAAACTAATGTTGGTTGGAAGTTCTAAGATCAGGAAAAAAAAAACTTGCTAATAGCCTATTTTAGAAATGACTTAAATGTAAGTCAATCTTCCTCTTGAAGATCTAGAATGATCCCTAGTGCGTTTGGAAAGATTAGTGCTACCAGGGACCAAAAGTGATTGTCCCCCTTATGTTTTTATGTCAAGTGCTACCCCTTTAGCACCACATTGTCACTAGAGACATTTCTAGAAATTTTGACGAAAGTACAACTTCGTAAGAATTCTGATAGATGATATACTAACGGATGCAACCAAGGAATCAAAACTATTTATGGTTTCCATTCTCGAAAGGGTTGGAGGAAATGACTAGATGGTAGTGGATTTGGTGACCAAATTTCCCATGATGCACAACTACCGATATAGTAGCCCTACTTCAGGGTCAATAACTTGTCTCAAATCTACATTTTTCCTTGGCAGGCAAGTTCTTCGCTTTAAGTCTAAAAGCGTTCACCAAAGTGATCTTCTAAAATGTCGACAAGTCAACAAAACTGCCCAAAACATAGGAAAAGCTAACACATTTTTTGTATTCGACGAGGTGGCAAGATTCGATATTTAGGTTCAAGAACCACGAATGCTTACATCACGCGTGTGATGAACGCAATACTGCCCAACTTAAGCTTTGATACCAAACTGACACACTCGGACCCGGAATGTCCACTAGGACTCCATAACGAGTTGTACTGGGCGACACTTGGAAGGTGACGAAGCCATAAAGTATAGTGAAGTGAAAAATGTGCATAAATTTAAACCTAAAAGTGCTTATTGTGGTCCGTACGACAGGCTAGGTGTAAATAAGTACGCTCAAGTGCTACAATCACGTGAATGATATGCGATGAATCGCGGGTCACCTACGAGTCGGAACCAACTAATGTGGTCTGTATGATAGGCTGGCACCAAACTTGGATCCAAGGTGAACGTGCGGTGCGGGAGGTGAACGATCACGTGAAGGCTGTGCCCTGGCCTCGGGCGGGAGCACTAACATTGAGGTGCAGGATAATGAGCTCTAAGTGCATCTATGCATAACGATGTATTGTAACCAATCATTCACATACTAACTCACCTAAAGCTTACTTGAGACTCCGCAACATCATTCCATATAATGCATAACAATAGTAATGAAATACTAAAAATATAATTCATTCACGACATGGCAATCAAAGCATAGTTCGTATAACAACGTTTCTAGAAACCATAAAGCATATGTATATATACTATAAAAGGGAAGAAGACCCACTAACTTGGAGTCCGCACTACAACTCCCTAGAACGATCGGCGCCTAGAATAATTATCAAACCACATCTCAAAATCCTCATCAATAGAATACGTAACTTACCTAAAATACATCCCCAAGGACGTTCTAGAATGATTTGTAACCCATTGACAAAAAGTCAACCATCGGTCAAAGGTCGACGGTATGGTCCATTACCCTACGTAACTCGATCCGAAAAATCCGCTCTTCGGATTTCCGATCCGTAACTTCCAAAGATCCACAATATGTTACTAGAATAACATATTAAAATCTTACTACGATCCGACTGTTGAATCTCCACCAATTGCCAAAATTAAGTGGCGGCTGACGTTTTATTTTACGAACTTACAAATCTAATTTGGAAAGATCTGCACGTCGGATTCCCAATTCGTAAGTTCCTATGGTCCTCAAATATTACGTAATAATATGTATTAAAGTTTGGTAACGATCCAACGGTTGGATCGTCAATTCATATAAGAACCTCGGGTTTGGATTTTTTTTCCTTCCTCTTCGCGAAAACCTGCATTTTTGCAGGTTGAAACGTATGACTTCCAGAGCTCATTTCGAGCTCGATTCTCAACCAAAATCCGCAATTCAAAAACCTAAGTAAATTTAGGAATGCAGGGAATAGATGTATACCCATTTGGGGTCGTGTCATGGACAGAGCTCGCCGGAAAAGTGGTCTGAAAGTGGCCAAATGGCCACGGGTCCAAGATTTCCAGAAGACTGGAATTTCTTCCCAACTTTCCTACTTGGTTGCTAGTTTGATACTTAACCAAACTTGATGATTCAAAAGCCATTTTGAAGTTAGAAATGTAGAGAAGAGATTCATACCCTTACGAGGCTCAACGAAGAATTGGAGTTGGCCGGAAATTTGGTATGAAAATGGTCAAACTGCCACTGTTCATTTTCTAGAAATCTGGGTAACTTCTTCCCCGAGATGAAATATGTATTAAATCAACCACAAACCTTCTACTTAAGATTAAAAACATCACCAGGAGTTCAAAATAAGAAAGATTTGAGGTTGGGAAATTCCAAACTTACCTTGGTGGTGCACGGTGGAGAGTGACCGTGAAAAATGGCAGGTGAGAGTGGTGATGGTTGCCCACCGTGAGGACGATGGTGGTTGCACGTTTTTCCGCCATGAAATGGCAGTGATGGTCGTGGTGGTTACCTTGCTGCCACTGTCCAGTGGTTGCAACAAGGGAGCTCGAGAGGGAGAGCCTAAGAGTGCGAGAGAGTCGGGAGAGGAGAGGAATATAGAAGTTGGTGTGGTTGGTTCCAGGCCCTTTGGCCTCCCCGTTTACAAAGAAGAAGATGGCGATGAAGGAGGGAAAAGCTGACAGAGAGATGAGGGAGTTGAGGGAGTTAGGCAAAGAAGAGAGTGTTTTAAAAGAAATGAGAGAGAGTGAAAGCTCCAGAAAAATTGGGGGTACGGGATGGATGGAGGAGTGGCGTGTGGGCCCCACAAGACACAAAAATATCTCCCTCAATTGAAATTATCAAATTGCCCTTCACGTTCGTAAATCCGTAAAATCTTTGTCGTAACTCCAAATTTGATTCTGCTTTTGCCTACACGTTCGTATCGTCGAGTATTTTGAGAATACGGTAAACTAATAGCTCGCACGAGTCCTGAAAAAATGGTCAACAAAAGTCTACGTTCTCCCCTCAAAGAGCATTTTTCGTAAATTCACATTTTAAAAATTTATAAAATCAAAAAACTAGGGATGGGTTGTCACATTCTTCTTTTCTTTTTGCCTTTTAAGTTCCTGAGAGTGCTAGAAAAGCTTTGCCATATTAGCTTTCTGGGCTTTTTACTTTGGAATCTAATTGAGAACTGAAGGCCCTGCGAGAGTAGAAGAGAAAGCAACTTCTAGCAACAGAGAAAGCAATGAAGGTTTTTTTAGCAAGAAAGTGCGTTTGGTAATTTGTGACAAAGATCGCAAGGTCGGAAAGGGAGAGAAGGCAGCTTTGGAGAGCGAAAGAAATCAAGGTTCAAGAGCAAAGAAGTAGGGAATTGTGAGAGTGAAAAGTGGAACAGAGGGAAAAGTTGAGAAGAAAGGTCAAGAAGCAGTCGATGCAGAACGATGAGCGACGCGTGGACAAACTGCATAATGGAGAAGAATCGAAGGGTATTTATGCCAATGAAAATGACAGAAGTTGATGAGTGATCGACAAGTGGAGATGAAAGGCAAAGTCATATTTTTACAGTTAAAAAAGAAAAAAAGGCAGATAATAAATGAATTGGAGGGCATTTTTGTCCGTTTACTGTTAATGAACAGTAATTTTATGTTGAGTTTTAGTATATGTATAACAATATTACCGACAACTGACATGCATACAGTTTAGGGGTTTTGTAAGACATGTATGTATTTATTTTGTAATACATCTATGCATTCTAGGAGCCATGGTTTAAAGGTACTTATTTTGGGAAGGGGATCCTCTTTGGATTTCTTCCTTCTAATAGCTCATAAACCAATTCCTGCACACAACGTGACCTGTAAGCCAGAGTCACTTAACGTGACCTGTACAGTTGAACCTATAGCTCATAAATCCTACACACAAGTCGGAACCACCTATTGTGGTCTGTACGACAGGCTAGGTGTAAATAAGTACGCTCAAGTGCTACGATCACGTGAAGACTGTGTGATGAATTGTGGGTCACCTACGAGTCAGAACCACCTAATGGGGTCTGTACGACAGGTTGGCACCAAACTTGGATCCAAGGTGAGCGTGTGGTGCAGTAGGTGAACGATCACGTGAAGGCTGTGCCCTGACCTCGGGCGGGAGCACTAACACCGAGGTGCAGGATAATGAGCTCTAAATACATCTACGTATAACAATAAATAACACAACCACTATCATCCTATAGTACTCACCTGAAGCTTACCTGGCCTTCGCAGCGTCATACAATATTATGCATACCCATACTAATGCATATACTAAAATGAAATACAAGTATGACATGACACTTAAAAACATAATTCCATTTAGATCAGTTTCTGGGCAAATGTAAAACATATATACGTATATATAGAAAACCAAAAGCCCACTCACCTGGAGTCCGCGCTACAACTCCCTAGCAAGAATATCGAGGCGTCACAAACGATCGGCGCCTAGAACAATTATCAAACCATATCTCAGAATCCTTATCAATAGAACACGTAAGTTACATAAAACACATCCCCAAGGAAGCTCTAGAATGATTTGAGACCCATTGACCAAAAGTCAACCATCGATCAAAGATCAACGGTAAGGTCTACAACCCTTCGTAACTCGATCCAGAAGATCCGCAACTCGAATTTCCTATCTGTAACTTCCCAAGATCCAAATTAAGCTTCTAGAACAACATACTAAAGTTTCATTACGATCCCACGGTTGGATCTCTGCCAATTACAAATTCAAGTGGCGGTTAACGTTTTATTTTATGAACTTTCAAATCCAATTCGGGAAGATCCATACGTCAGATTCCTGATCCGTAAGTTCCTATGGTCCTCAAATATTACGTACTATAATGTATTAAAGTTTAGTGATGATCTAATGGTCGGATCGTCGATTGCTATACTAATCAAGTGGCATACCTTAATGGAACTAGGTTCAAACGATAAAAATTCATCAATCGGACTTCACAAATGGAACCAGGGTATTCAAATTTAGCCTAGGAATGTCAGGGGATGTCTCGGCCCACACGCCGCCGCACGTGCCGGTTGGCTGCCCCGACTTGCCAGAAAAATCAACTATTTCCAAAAATTACCAAATTTTACAAAAATGAAGATCTTAATGAGTAGAACAAGTTTTATACCTGCAGCCAAGTCCAATTTGGCTAAGAAAATTTCCAATTTCCCTCGAACCATTCGGAAACCCTATAAATAGGTAGTTTCGATCAGTCAACTTCGGTACTCCGCCGCCCATTTGGGCTTTGTTCCTTGGTTCAAGGAGAGTATAATGGTGGTGGTAATTGTATGAAATCATTTAGATTTGGTGGATTTTGGCCAAGGATCTTCGCGGCACCCACGGTTCCCATGGTTTTAGTTCTTCACGAAATCAAGGTTAAACCTAGTGAAGTTTGGGTGAAAATGGAAGAGGGAAGGATGAGGGTTAGTTTACAAGTGGTGGAAAGGTTTGGATCGTCAGCAAAACGACGGTAAAGGGCCGGAAAGGTGGCGCATGGGTCGAGTCCGAAAGGGAGTATACTGGGTTAGCCCGTTTCTCCCTTTCATTTTTTTTTTCTCTAATTTCCCCTCCTTACCTCTGTTTCTGATTGGTCCTCTCACTCTCTCCTTGGCCCATTCGTTCCCCTATCTCTCATTTTCTCTCCTCAACTCTCTATCCTGGCCACCCACGTGGCATTTCCCCCACTACTCCAAAATTGTTTGAGCCTTCTAGATGAGGGCCAATTTACAATAAATTAACGCACAAATTTAAACCCTATTTGTGACAGTTGTAGTATATGGATAAGTAGGGATCGTTCTAGGCCGGGGATTAACTAGGGATGCTAACCAAAGTAAAATTAAATTAAAAACGTAAAAACAAAATTAAAAACACTAAACTAGACTCAAGACACTTAACTAGAATAACTCAAAATAAAACTAACAAATAAACTAGAATAAATCAAAAGACTCAAAACAACTCAAGATTTAAGAAAACACAAACTAAAATGATTTCTAATAAATCTAACACTTTAAAATAAAATGGGGGATTGATTTTGATGAAAAGTAAATTAAACTTAAATAAATTACAAAATTGACAAAAACATAAAATTAAGGTAAAATGATAAATGACGGACTGGCTAGAGGATTATTCTCCACACATGCCACATATGCAACCTAAATTGATTTTCAGTTGTTCTTTCAATAAATTGTAAATTCTCAACGCCCCAAGTTAATTAGGTCCGCTTAAATTAACCTTCAGATTTTCCTACTTTTATTAGGTTGGATGATTGCATACGACAACCCAAAACATTCCCTACAAGTTCCCTACATGAATTGCATAATAGAGATACAAGCAAGAATCATTAAGTTTTATGAAAATCATAAGCATTGACGAGGCACTTGTTACTATGAATTGCATGAAACTTATGCCAAGAATTTACCTAACGCAATCGTTTATAAGCGACCTTCACTACTTGTGAATATAAGTTCATAACGATTAGGTGAAATTCACTTATATTCTAGCATCAAATTCATGCATGTAAATTAAGTATGCATCCTTAATCGACATACAAAAATAAGTTATCAATCAAGCAGTTAAGCAAATTAAATCACAACTTAGAAATCACAACTGAAGGTAATCAATTCATATTACAAATATATTCATGGCTTTGAATTAACCTCTAGCCAAAACAAAATTAGTTACACATTATTTATAAATTAAAACAGAAATTAAATATGAGTTTGGAAAATTAAACCGAAAGAGGAGAGTGCTTTAGTGCCACTGTGCTTCTGTTTGCTACTGTCCACGTGCAGCCTTGCCGCCTTACTCTTCTTTCTCTGCGTCTCTGTTTTCCAAGCTGCCAGGAAGGCAGCTGTCCCTTCTTTGCTGCCCTGTTTTCTGTTCTTCCACGCTGCCCAAAGGGCAGCTCCCCGTGTCGCACGTTGTTGTTCTTATTTTCCGCCTCCTCCTCTTTCCTGTTGCCTGTCTTCACGCTGCCAACCAGCGTCTTCCGCGTGTTCCTGTCTCCCTGCCAGCTGCCAAGTGCAGCTGGTTTTCTTTTTCAATGCCGAGCCCTGCTGCTTCTTTATATATATTTCCGCGTGCTGCCCTCCTGCAGGCCTTTTCATTTCTGCTAGGAAACTTGCTGTGATGCTTCCTCCAACTTCCTTCACTTTATTATTTCTTTTCCTGCCACTTGCGCTGCTCTAAAAACAACACTCCCGAGAGGACTCCCACGTTGCTTTCTTATATTTCTTTTTGCTGAGACCTAATCTCCCACTTCCCTTTAAAACCTTCCTCCAACTGCCATCCCTATTTTTCTTATTCTATTCTTCCATTGTCCGAGCTTTTATTAGTGCCCCTTGTCCCATTATTTAAGCTGCTTTCCTTTTATTTCTGCATGCTCCATCAACATCATATATATATATATATATATATATATATATTTATTTATTACTATCTTATTTTTATTAACCAAAAATAGTGGGCAATGCAATTTTGACGATTTTATTACTAAAAATATACACTTAAGCTATTATTAATTTCTTTGCTAGATAAATTCGATAAAACACAAAAACAAAGTAAATAACTCAAAAATATAAGAAACTAACTAAGAAAACACGAGAGAATTTGATGTAAAAATATGTATAAATATGAGCTTATCAAATACCCCCACACTTAACTTTTGCTAGTCCTCGAGCAAAACAAACGAAAACAGAAAAAGTAATAACATGAAAATTATTAGTTTCCCCTATATGACCCTCATAGAACTTCATTTGAGAACATAATCATCAAGAACCATAGCTAACACCAATAAGCAATTCAAGTTCATTTTCCTTATTCAAATATTAGCAGCAATCTTTGAAACATCCTTGAAGTGTAGTGTGTGAGATAGCCATGCTAATGCAATTTCAAATTTTTATTTTTAAAAACACCATATGCAAACTAGCGACCTTCTCACGGGATTTGCACTCAATCACACATGTGTTTAGTTTTAATGTGTTTCGCTCAAAGAAACAAATGTGAAAGTTCTACCATAAGCTTGCATAAAAATCACTTCTCCACAATCATAATTGCAAAACTTAAATCAAGAGGACTTTTATTGGACGTAATGAGGTTTAGGGCGAGGGTTATTGAAACGAAAGAATAGGAAAAACACAAGTTCCAAGCTTCATTGCAAGCAATTATTTTCTTTAGATTTATAAGAACTCAACATTTCCAGCTATTCTACAAGTCACCTCCAACCACAACCTTAAACTGAAACTTTAAATACTCCATTTTTTTTTTATTTTCTTCGTAAACAACTTTCTTTCTTTCTTTTCTTTTCTTTTTTTTTTTTTTTTTTTTTTTTTTTTTTTCAAACAGAAACAAATATGAAAAACCCCCACACTTATTCTTTTGCCAAACACCTTCAAAGTACTTCAAAAACATTTCTCATAAGACAATCTCGCATTGCTTGCTTGGAAAGGGTAAGGAAAAATATTTATTTCAGGCATAAGGGTAGACATATCTGGTGATAAGAAAGAAAAGGCTCACAAATACGGCTCAAATTGGCAATCTAATGATATCATTTTTCTTTGGGAAACAAGGTTATTTGGGCCATGGTGGTAAACCTAATGCCTCTATCATTTTCAAGTTCATGCAATCAATGACAAATATTTCGAAAGATCGTTATGCAAGTTCTAGAGAAGTATCTCACATAAGTTCATCACACATAAAAAAATAGGAGTGTATGAAAAATGCACACACTTTCAATAGGCTCAAAAACTCACATAGGATGTATATGGTCACTAAATTCACATATGGAGCTTAAAATCATGCTTTAATTTCACATCAACAAGGCTATGTGCATTTGGTTTTTCAAGGATGATCAAATATGTACAAACTAACACGAGAATTAGGAATTTCACACAACACATGTTAACTAAGTTCTTGATGATCATGGTTCAAATTTAATCCAATTATATCATTGGGTCGGGAAACTAACAAAAAACTAATTCAAAACAATAAGGAAAACAAGGAAATATTTTTGGATTTTTTAAATTTTTGGATTTTTTTTTTTTTTCTTTTTTATTTTTTTATTTTTTATTTTTTTTATTTTTAAAAACAACAACTTAATTAAGAAAACACAAAGCAATAACATGGAAACAAATGAAACCAGTTCAAAGTCGAAGGTACAAAAAATTTCAATTTGGTCATTTTTATACTCTTTACCCCCACACTTAAACTAGACATTGTCCCCAATGTCAGAAAATATAATAGAATGCAAATAAAAATAAAAATAAAATAAATAAATACAAAGAAACAAAATAAAGCAATAGGACTGAAAACTTCCCTAATTTGCAGAAAAATCAAGCGATGACCCCCAAGCTAAAATTCTGCAATCAACTTCAAGGGTGGAAATAACCAAAAGTTCCTGCAAAGAAAAGAAATAAATCAGTTACGCACGCAAGAAAATATAAAAGAAAACAAACGAAAAATTGAAAATGAAAATAAAAGATAATGAATAAAACTAATAAAAGAACATTGGTCTTGTTTGGTGACTTTCCACAGCTTTGAACTTGAACTGGCCTCAGGAACTTCTTAGCAAGGAAAATGAGACTTGATTGGTGGTGTTGTTGAAGCTTCTCGAGCTCTTGGTTTCAACTCAGACTCCTTCTGCCGGGTTGATTGAGTCTGCAGGCTACATTCTTCTCTTTTTGTTCTTCTGCATGGCAGGTAGGCACGAGGCAGAGGTGGTGGTCTGCTTCTTTGTTCAATCTGTCCAAGTGCCGACCGATTTCCTTTCTTTCACCTTGACTCGTAGCCAAGAGCAAGGGTAAAGGAAAAGCATGCCATGAGAAATCTTTGCCTCTGACTCTGATGATATGGGATACTTTTGCTTTTGAAGAAGTATCGTTCCACAGGTGTATGCTTGAACTGGGCTGGGGAACTTCTTAGCAAGGAAAATGAGACTTGATCTTGAAGATGAAGCAGCACCTTGTCTCCACATGCTTCAAGTATCATTTTCACTTGCCATGTCTGTTCTCCAGGCAGATGTGGCGACTTCTTCGGAAGTACATCAGCGGTTGAAGATGAGCACTCGAGAGCAATGCTAGGTAAGCAATGCTAGGAAAGCAATCAGGAAGGATTTCCAGGCAGTCGGTTCTTAGATTGGAAGATTGACACCGAGTGCTGGCTGATTGCCCGCTTTCTCCTTATCACAAGGACAAGGAAAAGGACAGGGAGAAAGCGTGATATGAGATACTCTTGCTTTCAACCTTCATGATATGAAATACTCTAGCTCTAGATGACTTGTTTGCAAAGGTATCCCAGGGAATGAGAAACACAGAGAAACTCGAGAGGGTTTGTTGGAAAGGCATTTTCGGAGATGAAAAATTTTAGAGATGAAAAATTTCGGAGATGAAGAAGTGCTGAGAGAGTTTGCCTTTGCAATGGATGGCGAAGGTAGACGTTTATAGGTATTTTCTTCACAACCGAAACTGTTCCTTTACCCCTGTCGGCAGCCGGTGGATGGATGAACAGTACAGGTCACGCGCTTTCTGAAAAAGCAGCCCGTAATTTGCGCAAAGCTGACAGCGCGTGACGAGTGACGACAAAATTGGAAAAAATCAGGGAGCGGCTCGTGGTTTCTGAGCAATCCCGACTTTTGAGAAAGGAATTGCATGTGACACGTCTGGACAAATCAGGGAGCGGCTCGCCTCGTGATTCCTGACTGCTCCGGCTTTTGAGAGAGACGCCCGACTTTTGAGAGAACGGCGTCCGACTTTTGAGAAAGGAACCGACTTTTGAGACGGAGACGCCGCTTTTGAGAAAAGAATCCGGCTTTTGAGAAAGGAGCCCGGCTCTTCGATTTGCGAGAGGGCGCCTCTTCGACTGCTGAGTGATGCCTCAACGATTTCTTCTTCTTATAAGAACGCTCATTTTTGTTCCACAACACACTTAAGCTCCCCCTGTAAAACTCCCTCCTGTAAAACTCCCTCCTGTAAACACTCCCTCTTGCACTTCTTTTAATTTTGATCATTCCGACTCTTCATTCTCAACACCTTCAGAAAATGTCTTGCCCTTCTGACCGTCGCCTTAACTTGAATGTTGGGGAAGATAGTGATATATCTTCTCCAACCAACATTTGGCAGCCGTCCTTCATATCCCCGAATGGTCCTCTTACAGTTGGGGATTCCATGATGATGAATGAAACAACCGCATCGGTGGTGGCCAGAAATCTGCTCACTCCTAGAGACACTAGGATACTTTCTAGGCGGTCCGACGAACTAGCTGTCCAGGACTCTATGGCCTACAGCGTCCGATGCGCAGGTTCAGTATCAAACATGGGCCAGCGCCTTCTTGCACGAACCCGTCAGGTGGAGTCGTTGATGGCTGAAGTGGCTAGTCTTCGGCAGGAGGTCAGAGTGCTTAGGCATGAGAACAGGGATTTGCACATGCTTGCAACCAATTACTCCACAAGCATGAAGAGGAAGCTGGATCAGATGCAGGAGTCCGAAGTGCGGATTCAGAGTGATCATCAACGGTTTATGGCGTTACTCCCGAGGTTTGTGTTGCCTTCGTCCTCGGGAGCAGCACCAAGTATTGAGGCTCTGAATGATCCAGCTCTGGCGCTTCGTCTTTCAGGGGCTCCGTCGACCTCCGAGGCACCACCAACCAATGACCAATGAACGAAATTAAATTACAAGTTATTGTAAAAAAAAAAAAAAAAAAAAATTTATGCACTTAAGTTTTTTTTATTTTTTTTTTTATTTTTTTTTTATTTTTTTTATTTTTTTTTTATTTATATGAATGTTTATGTTTTTAAGTTTTTTATTTTTTTTATTTTTATTATTATTTTTTTTTTATTTTTTTATTTTTTATTTTATATAAATGTAAAATAAGTAAATCAAAGTAAAAAAAAAAACTAAGTTTAATCTCCTAAACAAAAATCACAACTAAATAAACAAAACAAAAATCACAACTAAATAACAAAACAAAATGAAAGCAGTAAAGATAAGGGATTAGGAATGCAAATCTGATTGTGGGTGATTCCTAGGCCTCCCTTCATTATTCAAATGCATGGGCTTATCATTGAACGGACGGTGGTACTTGAAATGATCCGACAACGGTCTAAGTTCTAATGACGGTGCCTGAATCATCAAAATTAGAAAAATGTTAGTATAAATTAAAATTAAAAATGGAGAAGATGGCTTACTATCTTTTTCCGACACAAACTCAATGACAAACACCACATTTTTGAACATTTCCGGGACTTTGAACTTAGCCAGGTTTACTATGATGGTTGTGGCTTGTCCCGTGTCCTCAGTCTTAACTCCTTTGGACTTGTTTGTCTCATGCACAGCCTCTTTGATATGTTCAACAAATTCTCCGGCCACCTCATTTTCTGGAATATCTTCCACAACGTCTTTTTCATTCACTTCTTCCTTGGGATTTAAAAACCTGCAAGGAAAAAGGACATTTGGTGGAACGATGTTAGAATGAATTGAACTTAGAACCTCCTCACCTGAGTTGGACGGCATAAAGACTTGAGGGGTTTGCGATAAGAATTCTTCTAAACTGCCCAAGTCGTCATCCTCATCTTCTTCTTGAATTGGCAATTCATCCATGTTCGGGCTCTGTTTGGATGGTTCAGGAACAACTTCATCCTCCATGTTACCTTGATCTCGAATCTGTGCCATGGTCTCCAAAATCTGCCCAACTTGCTTCTCCAATTCGTCCACTCTTCTGACTCGGTCTTGCATCTCCTGGTTTTGATTTTCTACTCCCTGATTCAAAGAGGTGAGTAAATTATTAAGTGTATCATTATCCAAGGATGTACCTGAATTGAATTGGGTTGATTGTTGTGGTGGATGTGACGGTTCATATGGCCACTGATAGAACTCTTCCGATGGCGGCAATTGTTCTTCTTTTTGTGAACCCTGTACCGAAGAAATTAATTCTTCAAGCATTTGATTATAATCCACGGGCATACTTTGATTCGATTGGAATTGTTGTGGGGGATGCTGTGGTGGCTGCATAGGTCTTGAATAGAACGCGTCTTCTTGCTGCCAATATCCACCTTGTTGGAATTGTTGAGGTTCTCCCCACATGTAATCTGAATAATCTCTCCAATCCGAATTGTAAGCGTTGGAAAACATGTTGCCCCTTTATTGGTTATGGCCTTGATATCCCCAAACATCTTCATTTGCAGAAAATTGGGGATATTGATGAGTTTGAAATCCTTGCTCATAGGGCATATCAAATGTAGGGCCACTTGGCATTGTGGTCCGTTCGACATTATGAGTTAATTGAGCAGTGAGCTGTGCCAATAGATCTTGAATGCTAGTAGAATCCAGGTCTTGCTCCATTTGTACCTCAATTCAAAGAAAGAAAAATAAATCAAATATCAAAAGTAACAAACACAAACACAAATAAACATAGATAAAATAAAATAAAATAAACACAAATAAAATAAAATAAAACACAAACAAAAACATAAACAAGGATTAGCAAATTTGCTAATCCCCGGCAACGGCGCCAAAAATTTTATGCGAAAATAAATTAACGCACAAATTTAAACCCTATTTGTGACAGTTGTAGTATATGGATAAGTAGGGATCGTTCTAGGCCGGGGATTAACTAGGGATGCTAACCAAAGTAAAATTAAATTAAAAACGTAAAAACAAAATTAAAAACACTAAACTAGACTCAAGACACTTAACTAGAATAACTCAAAATAAAACTAACAAATAAACTAGAATAAATCAAAAGACTCAAAACAACTCAAGATTTAAGAAAACACAAACTAAAATGATTTCTAATAAATCTAACACTTTAAAATAAAATGGGGGATTGATTTTGATGAAAAGTAAATTAAACTTAAATAAATTACAAAATTGACAAAAACATAAAATTAAGGTAAAATGATAAATGACGGACTGGCTAGAGGATTATTCTCCACACATGCCACATATGCAACCTAAATTGATTTTCAGTTGTTCTTTCAATAAATTGTAAATTCTCAACGCCCCAAGTTAATTAGGTCCGCTTAAATTAACCTTCAGATTTTCCTACTTTTATTAGGTTGGATGATTGCATACGACAACCCAAAACATTCCCTACAAGTTCCCTACATGAATTGCATAATAGAGATACAAGCAAGAATCATTAAGTTTTATGAAAATCATAAGCATTGACGAGGCACTTGTTACTATGAATTGCATGAAACTTATGCCAAGAATTTACCTAACGCAATCGTTTATAAGCGACCTTCACTACTTGTGAATATAAGTTCATAACGATTAGGTGAAATTCACTTATATTCTAGCATCAAATTCATGCATGTAAATTAAGTATGCATCCTTAATCGACATACAAAAATAAGTTATCAATCAAGCAGTTAAGCAAATTAAATCACAACTTAGAAATCACAACTGAAGGTAATCAATTCATATTACAAATATATTCATGGCTTTGAATTAACCTCTAGCCAAAACAAAATTAGTTACACATTATTTATAAATTAAAACAGAAATTAAATATGAGTTTGGAAAATTAAACCGAAAGAGGAGAGTGCTTTAGTGCCACTGTGCTTCTGTTTGCTACTGTCCACGTGCAGCCTTGCTGCCTTACTCTTCTTTCTCTGCGTCTCTGTTTTCCAAGCTGCCAGGAAGGCAGCTGTCCCTTCTTTGCTGCCCTGTTTTCTGTTCTTCCACGCTGCCCAAAGGGCAGCTCCCCGTGTCGCACGTTGTTGTTCTTATTTTCCGCCTCCTCCTCTTTCCTGTTGCCTGTCTTCACGCTGCCAACCAGCGTCTTCCGCGTGTTCCTGTCTCCCTGCCAGCTGCCAAGTGCAGCTGGTTTTCTTTTTCAATGCCGAGCCCTGCTGCTTCTTTATATATATTTCCGCGTGCTGCCCTCCTGCAGGCCTTTTCATTTCTGCTAGGAAACTTGCTGTGATGCTTCCTCCAACTTCCTTCACTTTATTATTTCTTTTCCTGCCACTTGCGCTGCTCTAAAAACAACACTCCCGAGAGGACTCCCACGTTGCTTTCTTATATTTCTTTTTGCTGAGACCTAATCTCCCACTTCCCTTTAAAACCTTCCTCCAGCTGCCATCCCTTCTTTTTCTTATTCTATTCTTCCATTGTCCGAGCTTTTATTAGTGCCCCTTGTCCCATTATTTAAGCTGCTTTCCTTTTATTTCTGCATGCTCCATCAACATCATATATATATATATATATATATATATATATATATAAATATATATATATATATATATATTTATTACTATCTTATTTTTATTAACCAAAAATAGTGGGCAATGCAATTTTGACGATTTTATTACTAAAAATATACACTTAAGCTATTATTAATTTCTTTGCTAGATAAATTCGATAAAACACAAAAACAAAGTAAATAACTCAAAAATATAAGAAACTAACTAAGAAAACACGAGAGAATTTGATGTAAAAATATGTATAAATATGAGCTTATCAAATACCCCCACACTTAACTTTTGCTAGTCCTCGAGCAAAACAAACGAAAACAGAAAAAGTAATAACATGAAAATTATTAGTTTCCCCTATATGACCCTCATAGAACTTCATTTGAGAACATAATCATCAAGAACCATAGCTAACACCAATAAGCAATTCAAGTTCATTTTCCTTATTCAAATATTAGCAGCAATCTTTGAAACATCCTTGAAGTGTAGTGTGTGAGATAGCCATGCTAATGCAATTTCAAATTTTTATTTTTAAAAACACCATATGCAAACTAGCGACCTTCTCACGGGATTTGCACTCAATCACACATGTGTTTAGTTTTAATGTGTTTCGCTCAAAGAAACAAATGTGAAAGTTCTACCATAAGCTTGCATAAAAATCACTTCTCCACAATCATAATTGCAAAACTTAAATCAAGAGGACTTTTATTGGACGTAATGAGGTTTAGGGCGAGGGTTATTGAAACGAAAGAATAGGAAAAACACAAGTTCCAAGCTTCATTGCAAGCAATTATTTTCTTTAGATTTATAAGAACTCAACATTTCCAGCTATTCTACAAGTCACCTCCAACCACAACCTTAAACTGAAACTTTAAATACTCCATTTTTTTTTTATTTTCTTCGTAAACAACTTTCTTTCTTTCTTTTCTTTTCTTTTTTTTTTTTTTTTTTTTTTTTTTTTTTTCAAACAGAAACAAATATGAAAAACCCCCACACTTATTCTTTTGCCAAACACCTTCAAAGTACTTCAAAAACATTTCTCATAAGACAATCTCGCATTGCTTGCTTGGAAAGGGTAAGGAAAAATATTTATTTCAGGCATAAGGGTAGACATATCTGGTGATAAGAAAGAAAAGGCTCACAAATACGGCTCAAATTGGCAATCTAATGATATCATTTTTCTTTGGGAAACAAGGTTATTTGGGCCATGGTGGTAAACCTAATGCCTCTATCATTTTCAAGTTCATGCAATCAATGACAAATATTTCGAAAGATCGTTATGCAAGTTCTAGAGAAGTATCTCACATAAGTTCATCACACATAAAAAAATAGGAGTGTATGAAAAATGCACACACTTTCAATAGGCTCAAAAACTCACATAGGATGTATATGGTCACTAAATTCACATATGGAGCTTAAAATCATGCTTTAATTTCACATCAACAAGGCTATGTGCATTTGGTTTTTCAAGGATGATCAAATATGTACAAACTAACACGAGAATTAGGAATTTCACACAACACATGTTAACTAAGTTCTTGATGATCATGGTTCAAATTTAATCCAATTATATCATTGGGTCGGGAAACTAACAAAAAACTAATTCAAAACAATAAGGAAAACAAGGAAATATTTTTGGATTTTTTAAATTTTTGGATTTTTTTTTTTTTTTCTTTTTTATTTTTTTATTTTTTATTTTTTTTATTTTTAAAAACAACAACTTAATTAAGAAAACACAAAGCAATAACATGGAAACAAATGAAACCAGTTCAAAGTCGAAGGTACAAAAAATTTCAATTTGGTCATTTTTATACTCTTTACCCCCACACTTAAACTAGACATTGTCCCCAATGTCAGAAAATATAATAGAATGCAAATAAAAATAAAAATAAAATAAATAAATACAAAGAAACAAAATAAAGCAATAGGACTGAAAACTTCCCTAATTTGCAGAAAAATCAAGCGATGACCCCCAAGCTAAAATTCTGCAATCAACTTCAAGGGTGGAAATAACCAAAAGTTCCTGCAAAGAAAAGAAATAAATCAGTTACGCACGCAAGAAAATATAAAAGAAAACAAACGAAAAATTGAAAATGAAAATAAAAGATAATGAATAAAACTAATAAAAGAACATTGGTCTTGTTTGGTGACTTTCCACAGCTTTGAACTTGAACTGGCCTCAGGAACTTCTTAGCAAGGAAAATGAGACTTGATTGGTGGTGTTGTTGAAGCTTCTCGAGCTCTTGGTTTCAACTCAGACTCCTTCTGCCGGGTTGATTGAGTCTGCAGGCTACATTCTTCTCTTTTTGTTCTTCTGCATGGCAGGTAGGCACGAGGCAGAGGTGGTGGTCTGCTTCTTTGTTCAATCTGTCCAAGTGCCGACCGATTTCCTTTCTTTCACCTTGACTCGTAGCCAAGAGCAAGGGTAAAGGAAAAGCATGCCATGAGAAATCTTTGCCTCTGACTCTGATGATATGGGATACTTTTGCTTTTGAAGAAGTATCGTTCCACAGGTGTATGCTTGAACTGGGCTGGGGAACTTCTTAGCAAGGAAAATGAGACTTGATCTTGAAGATGAAGCAGCACATTGTCTCCACATGCTTCAAGTATCATTTTCACTTGCCATGTCTGTTCTCCAGGCAGATGTGGCGACTTCTTCGGAAGTACATCAGCGGTTGAAGATGAGCACTCGAGAGCAATGCTAGGTAAGCAATGCTAGGAAAGCAATCAGGAAGGATTTCCAGGCAGTCGGTTCTTAGATTGGAAGATTGACACCGAGTGCTGGCTGATTGCCCGCTTTCTCCTTATCACAAGGACAAGGAAAAGGACAGGGAGAAAGCGTGATATGAGATACTCTTGCTTTCAACCTTCATGATATGAAATACTCTAGCTCTAGATGACTTGTTTGCAAAGGTATCCCAGGGAATGAGAAACACAGAGAAACTCGAGAGGGTTTGTTGGAAAGGCATTTTCGGAGATGAAAAATTTTAGAGATGAAAAATTTCGGAGATGAAGAAGTGCTGAGAGAGTTTGCCTTTGCAATGGATGGCGAAGGTAGACGTTTATAGGTCTTTTCTTCACAACCGAAACTGTTCCTTTACCCCTGTCGGCAGCCGGTGGATGGATGAACAGTACAGGTCACGCGCTTTCTGAAAAAGCAGCCCGTAATTTGCGCAAAGCTGACAGCGCGTGACGAGTGACGACAAAATTGGAAAAAATCAGGGAGCGGCTCGTGGTTTCTGAGCAATCCCGACTTTTGAGAAAGGAATTGCATGTGACACGTCTGGACAAATCAGGGAGCGGCTCGCCTCGTGATTCCTGACTGCTCCGGCTTTTGAGAGAGACGCCCGACTTTTGAGAGAACGGCGTCCGACTTTTGAGAAAGGAACCGACTTTTGAGACGGAGACGCCGCTTTTGAGAAAAGAATCCGGCTTTTGAGAAAGGAGCCCGGCTCTTCGATTTGCGAGAGGGCGCCTCTTCGACTGCTGAGTGATGCCTCAACGATTTCTTCTTCTTATAAGAACGCTCATTTTTGTTCCACAACACACTTAAGCTCCCCCTGTAAAACTCCCTCCTGTAAAACTCCCTCCTGTAAACACTCCCTCTTGCACTTCTTTTAATTTTGATCATTCCGACTCTTCATTCTCAACACCTTCAGAAAATGTCTTGCCCTTCTGACCGTCGCCTTAACTTGAATGTTGGGGAAGATAGTGATATATCTTCTCCAACCAACATTTGGCAGCCGTCCTTCATATCCCCGAATGGTCCTCTTACAGTTGGGGATTCCATGATGATGAATGAAACAACCGCATCGGTGGTGGCCAGAAATCTGCTCACTCCTAGAGACACTAGGATACTTTCTAGGCGGTCCGACGAACTAGCTGTCCAGGACTCTATGGCCTACAGCGTCCGATGCGCAGGTTCAGTATCAAACATGGGCCAGCGCCTTCTTGCACGAACCCGTCAGGTGGAGTCGTTGATGGCTGAAGTGGCTAGTCTTCGGCAGGAGGTCAGAGTGCTTAGGCATGAGAACAGGGATTTGCACATGCTTGCAACCAATTACTCCACAAGCATGAAGAGGAAGCTGGATCAGATGCAGGAGTCCGAAGTGCGGATTCAGAGTGATCATCAACGGTTTATGGCGTTACTCCCGAGGTTTGTGTTGCCTTCGTCCTCGGGAGCAGCACCAAGTATTGAGGCTCTGAATGATCCAGCTCTGGCGCTTCGTCTTTCAGGGGCTCCGTCGACCTCCGAGGCACCACCAACCAATGACCAATGAACGAAATTAAATTACAAGTTATTGTAAAAAAAAAAAAAAAAAAAAAATTTATGCACTTAAGTTTTTTTTTTTTTTTTTTTTTTTTTTATTTTTTTTTTTTATTTTTTTTTATTTATATGAATGTTTATGTTTTTAAGTTTTTTATTTTTTTTATTTTTATTATTATTATTTTTTTATTTTTTTTTTTTTTATTTTATATAAATGTAAAATAAGTAAATCAAAGTAAAAAAAAAAACTAAGTTTAATCTCCTAAACAAAAATCACAACTAAATAAACAAAACAAAAATCACAACTAAATAACAAAACAAAATGAAAGCAGTAAAGATAAGGGATTAGGAATGCAAATCTGATTGTGGGTGATTCCTAGGCCTCCCTTCATTATTCAAATGCATGGGCTTATCATTGAACGGACGGTGGTACTTGAAATGATCCGACAACGGTCTAAGTTCTAATGACGGTGCCTGAATCATCAAAATTAGAAAAATGTTAGTATAAATTAAAATTAAAAATGGAGAAGATGGCTTACTATCTTTTTCCGACACAAACTCAATGACAAACACCACATTTTTGAACATTTCCGGGACTTTGAACTTAGCCAGGTTTACTATGATGGTTGTGGCTTGTCCCGTGTCCTCAGTCTTAACTCCTTTGGACTTGTTTGTCTCATGCACAGCCTCTTTGATATGTTCAACAAATTCTCCGGCCACCTCATTTTCTGGAATATCTTCCACAACGTCTTTTTCATTCACTTCTTCCTTGGGATTTAAAAACCTGCAAGGAAAAAGGACATTTGGTGGAACGATGTTAGAATGAATTGAACTTAGAACCTCCTCACCTGAGTTGGACGGCATAAAGACTTGAGGGGTTTGCGATAAGAATTCTTCTAAACTGCCCAAGTCGTCATCCTCATCTTCTTCTTGAATTGGCAATTCATCCATGTTCGGGCTCTGTTTGGATGGTTCAGGAACAACTTCATCCTCCATGTTACCTTGATCTCGAATCTGTGCCATGGTCTCCAAAATCTGCCCAACTTGCTTCTCCAATTCGTCCACTCTTCTGACTCGGTCTTGCATCTCCTGGTTTTGATTTTCTACTCCCTGATTCAAAGAGGTGAGTAAATTATTAAGTGTATCATTATCCAAGGATGTACCTGAATTGAATTGGGTTGATTGTTGTGGTGGATGTGACGGTTCATATGGCCACTGATAGAACTCTTCCGATGGCGGCAATTGTTCTTCTTTTTGTGAACCCTGTACCGAAGAAATTAATTCTTCAAGCATTTGATTATAATCCACGGGCATACTTTGATTCGATTGGAATTGTTGTGGGGGATGCTGTGGTGGCTGCATAGGTCTTGAATAGAACGCGTCTTCTTGCTGCCAATATCCACCTTGTTGGAATTGTTGAGGTTCTCCCCACATGTAATCTGAATAATCTCTCCAATCCGAATTGTAAGCGTTGGAAAACATGTTGCCCCTTTATTGGTTATGGCCTTGATATCCCCAAACATCTTCATTTGCAGAAAATTGGGGATATTGATGAGTTTGAAATCCTTGCTCATAGGGCATATCAAATGTAGGGCCACTTGGCATTGTGGTCCGTTCGACATTATGAGTTAATTGAGCAGTGAGCTGTGCCAATAGATCTTGAATGCTAGTAGAATCCAGGTCTTGCTCCATTTGTACCTCAATTCAAAGAAAGAAAAATAAATCAAATATCAAAAGTAACAAACACAAACACAAATAAACATAGATAAAATAAAATAAAATAAACACAAATAAAATAAAATAAAACACAAACAAAAACATAAACAAGGATTAGCAAATTTGCTAATCCCCGGCAACGGCGCCAAAAATTTTATGCGAAAATAAATTAACGCACAAATTTAAACCCTATTTGTGACAGTTGTAGTATATGGATAAGTAGGGATCGTTCTAGGCCGGGGATTAACTAGGGATGCTAACCAAAGTAAAATTAAATTAAAAACGTAAAAACAAAATTAAAAACACTAAACTAGACTCAAGACACTTAACTAGAATAACTCAAAATAAAACTAACAAATAAACTAGAATAAATCAAAAGACTCAAAACAACTCAAGATTTAAGAAAACACAAACTAAAATGATTTCTAATAAATCTAACACTTTAAAATAAAATGGGGGATTGATTTTGATGAAAAGTAAATTAAACTTAAATAAATTACAAAATTGACAAAAACATAAAATTAAGGTAAAATGATAAATGACGGACTGGCTAGAGGATTATTCTCCACACATGCCACATATGCAACCTAAATTGATTTTCAGTTGTTCTTTCAATAAATTGTAAATTCTCAACGCCCCAAGTTAATTAGGTCCGCTTAAATTAACCTTCAGATTTTCCTACTTTTATTAGGTTGGATGATTGCATACGACAACCCAAAACATTCCCTACAAGTTCCCTACATGAATTGCATAATAGAGATACAAGCAAGAATCATTAAGTTTTATGAAAATCATAAGCATTGACGAGGCACTTGTTACTATGAATTGCATGAAACTTATGCCAAGAATTTACCTAACGCAATCGTTTATAAGCGACCTTCACTACTTGTGAATATAAGTTCATAACGATTAGGTGAAATTCACTTATATTCTAGCATCAAATTCATGCATGTAAATTAAGTATGCATCCTTAATCGACATACAAAAATAAGTTATCAATCAAGCAGTTAAGCAAATTAAATCACAACTTAGAAATCACAACTGAAGGTAATCAATTCATATTACAAATATATTCATGGCTTTGAATTAACCTCTAGCCAAAACAAAATTAGTTACACATTATTTATAAATTAAAACAGAAATTAAATATGAGTTTGGAAAATTAAACCGAAAGAGGAGAGTGCTTTAGTGCCACTGTGCTTCTGTTTGCTACTGTCCACGTGCAGCCTTGCTGCCTTACTCTTCTTTCTCTGCGTCTCTGTTTTCCAAGCTGCCAGGAAGGCAGCTGTCCCTTCTTTGCTGCCCTGTTTTCTGTTCTTCCACGCTGCCCAAAGGGCAGCTCCCCGTGTCGCACGTTGTTGTTCTTATTTTCCGCCTCCTCCTCTTTCCTGTTGCCTGTCTTCACGCTGCCAACCAGCGTCTTCCGCGTGTTCCTGTCTCCCTGCCAGCTGCCAAGTGCAGCTGGTTTTCTTTTTCAATGCCGAGCCCTGCTGCTTCTTTATATATATTTCCGCGTGCTGCCCTCCTGCAGGCCTTTTCATTTCTGCTAGGAAACTTGCTGTGATGCTTCCTCCAACTTCCTTCACTTTATTATTTCTTTTCCTGCCACTTGCGCTGCTCTAAAAACAACACTCCCGAGAGGACTCCCACGTTGCTTTCTTATATTTCTTTTTGCTGAGACCTAATCTCCCACTTCCCTTTAAAACCTTCCTCCAGCTGCCATCCCTTCTTTTTCTTATTCTATTCTTCCATTGTCCGAGCTTTTATTAGTGCCCCTTGTCCCATTATTTAAGCTGCTTTCCTTTTATTTCTGCATGCTCCATCAACATCATATATATATATATATATATATATATATATATTACTATCTTATTTTTATTAACCAAAAATAGTGGGCAATGCAATTTTGACGATTTTATTACTAAAAATATACACTTAAGCTATTATTAATTTCTTTGCTAGATAAATTCGATAAAACACAAAAACAAAGTAAATAACTCAAAAATATAAGAAACTAACTAAGAAAACACGAGAGAATTTGATGTAAAAATATGTATAAATATGAGCTTATCAGAACTAGCTTAACTTCGGAGTTCCGATGGAACCTGAAGCCAATGAGCTCCCAAAAGGCCTCGTGTTAGGTAGAGATGAGAATATACATATAAGGCTTACAGGATCCACTCCCCTGGGCAATGTGGGATGTTACATTAGAAATTGTGACACTGTTTCTAAAAATAGTGATTACTGTCTACAAATGGTGACCATTGTTTCTAGAAATGTTGTCACTCCCTAGAAATGGTCATCACTATTTCTAGAAATAGTGATACTAGGGTGTGTTTGTTGCACCGAACTATCTTGGATTGGACAAGCTCCAGGGACTAAGCTGGATTGGCTTGGCTTGGACTAAGCTGGATAAGAATTATGAAGTGTTTGGTGCAGCAACAGACTAAGAAGCAGGACAATAAAAATGTTCATTTTATTTATTATTAAATTATTATTTTGTAGTTATTTCGATAGTTTAAACACCTAATTAATTCTAAAAAATATTGTTTGACCATTTATTAATTTACTTTTGTCCTTAGAAAAACTAAAAAGTAAGGAAAAATAAATAAATTAACATCAGTCATCAGCCCTTCTTCCTCGCAAAGAGATACAAAGTCATATCCATCAAGCAAGACCATTGTTTCTTTCTCAAAGTCGTTCTTCTTCTTCGGTAAGCAAAACCCATGAAAATATTTGATTATTGTGGAACAAATGGGAGAGAATCTAGAAATTAATCAAACACAAAGTCATAAATTCAACTGAACAACATGAAGAACCCAGCTAAACCCATAAAATTTCTTGCCATAAAACACAAGATAAAATGTTTTCGTCATTCTGTAGTATTTGATCGATGGGTTTTAGAGTCAGTAACTAGATAGAAAAAAGTAGATGGTTGATGGGTTTCAAATATGGGGTGTAAGTGAGTATTCTCAATCTGACCTGGTTTTGCAGGAGATCATAAAGGACTACGGCGAACGCTGCTCTATGCAAAAGCATGAAGTTGTAAGCGAGGATAGTCCTAGCCAATACCAAGCGTTCACTCCGGATTAGCTAACGCAACTTAGTAAGGCGTTTAGTCGGCACGAGTCGGACTTAGCGTCATTTATGCTAGTCCCGTCTTACACCAAACATGGGATTGTTGTCCTAGCTAAGCCAATCCCCACTAAGGAGGCCTAACAAACGGGGCCCTACTATATTAAAAATTTGTTGATAATAATTTGTTGAATTTTGACATGTGATAAATAATTCATATTATTCTGTCTTAAAAAATATGATTAATTTTAAAATTATATACCTAACAAAAAAAAAAGGGAGGAATGCGTGACATGAGAGAGAGAAGAAGGAGAAATGATGGTGATGAGTGAACGAGAAGATAGATGATAGCGATAGGTGAAAGAAGAGAGAGAGATGATGGCGAGGCGTGAAGAGAAAGGGGCAACAGTGAGGAAGGATGGGAGAGAAAGAAAGTTGTAGTTTTTTTTTTATCATATTAAACTTTTGTGAGCTTTACATATAAAGACAAAAACTTGCACTATATTTCAAGGCTTTTTAGGGCTGTTAATAGAATCCAGCCCTCACAACTCTAACAATATTAAGGCTTTTTAGCCAAAATGGTCCCTGAGATTTGCATAACACATCACTTTGGTCCCTGAGATTGAAAATCAATAGAAATGGTCCCTGAGATTGTCCACCATCCATTATTTTGGTTCTTCCGTTAAAAACTCCGTTAAGTGTCCCGAAGTTCTTGGCCGGAAGTTTGGGCAATTTTCAAAGTTTCATAACTCAATCGTTTCTTAACCAAATTTGACCCATAATATATCAAAATGAAGATAGGAAAGTGTAGAACAAGATTATACCTATTTGGAAGCCCAATGGTTGTCGGAGATGGCAGGAGAATAGCCTAAAAGGTGACCGGTCCATGGGAAAACTGGAAAACTTGCCGGAAACAGGGTTAATTTTAAATGTTCATAACTTCTTCAACATTCAACGAAATCGAGTGATTCAAAAACGAAAATCATACTTATCGATGAGACAAAGAGAATGGTACCTTTCTCGAGGGCTAAATCGTCGTGGTCCACTTTCGAGCCGTTTTCCAGCCAAACCACTTTTGAGCAACATCTATGCATGCTATTAACAATTAAAAGGCGGAATCATGCTTATATGCACTCAAATTACAATGCAATACGGTCTTTCTCTAATACAATACTCTTGACCACATTGTTTGGTTTGATAGTTTATTCATGTCTACTATCTAATGTAATTCTCTTACTTATATGATTACCTTGAATGTTATTTGGAATGACTTCCTAAATCTCATTCAGACTCTGGTTAGAGATTCTTAATCATATCATAGAGTATCCTCTCTCAAACAGTTTGAAGGCTAGAGATCCCTTGTTGCGGATTCACTTGCCCCTGTGGCTAAGTGGCTTGACCCCAACTATGTTGTGGACACCCTCTGACAAAGTGACTTTGATATAGTCAAAGATCAAAGACCTAACCACAAGACAACTATGATGCCTTAGGTCAAATGACTACTTTGCATTATCTCAACCATGACTTCTCATGTGACATGAGTATGAGAACTCCTTGTTGATTGTGTTCAGTGGACTCATTCTCCATTGAGCACCTACATGCTTGTCTTGATGTCAGTCACACCAATGACTCAAGACCAGATATTCTCCCTAAGAGAAGTCATAGCACATACTGATCTTAACGAACTGTCAATGCCCAATTGGCAATCCTATGATCAGGAACGTTTAGGGTATGTATACAAAAGAGAATGGTCTCATGAATCTAACTTCTTTAGATCACATTCTCCCAATTACATATTCCTTGGACTTATCATTTAAGCATGTAACATTTATATGAGACGGCTTTAAACAATAATCTTTGCCCTTTATATTAAACTATATTAGTTTAACATGTGAAATGTCCGTAAAGTATCATCATATGATTGACTTTAGGGCACATTTCCAACAAAATGGGGAAAGGGAAGGGGGAGAGAAAAAGAGAGAGAAGGGAGCGAGAGAGAGAAGTGTGAAATACACTAAAGATAAATGGTATTTTTGTAACTTACACTTCATAGAAGAAAAGTGTTGTCTCAATATGAAATTAAGGATTAGAAGCATACTCAATGTGTAATTTTTCCTAAATTTTTGTCATTTTCCTTGAGTTTGAGATTCAAGCATTTCGCATTAAATAAAGTTATTAAGTTAATTTTTTTGTTAAGAAAAGTTTAGAGAAACCTTTTTATTTTGGGAGTTTTAACGAAACACTCTTAGTATTGTTCACTTTTAACGAAAAACCACATTTTTACCTTTCTCTAGTACTATTCACTACACCTTTATTTGTCATTTTTCATCAAAACTAAAGTTTTTTTGAACTTTTCGTTAACTTTCCTAACTTTTTTTTTTCCTAATAATGAGTGGTACATAAATTACTTACCACGCCAATTATTTACCATTCCAATCGTGATAAAGCAGTGCGATATTATATTGCTTCTCTATATATCTAATGGCTCGCGGACTAACATTTTCCAAACCCATCAGCATTTTCATTCAACGTTCTCTGGATCGAGTAGTAGTGAGATATCAGCTTCTAGCGAGCTTGGTTTTGTTAGTGCAGATACCAGTCATAGAAATAGCAGGAGTGACTAGTGAGAGAGTCTGCTATTATATACCATATGGGGCGTTGGGTGAAGATTGTGATGATGCCCTGTGGAGAGTTCTTGGGGAGAAAATGGAATTTACAGGACCTAGTCATAGCGAGTACCCTTTCGTATATGCACCTTCTTTCTTTATTTGCACCCCGTTATTTTACTTGGGGTGCATTTTGGGTCGCCTTTGCACTCCATATGTTAACCAGTTTAGGAGTCACTCTGTCATTCCATAGAAATCTTTCACACAAGAGTTTCAGGCTTCCGAAATGGCTCGAATACTTATTTGCCTACGTCGCAGTTCTATCACTTCAGGTACATTATATATATGTGTGCGTCGTGAGCAACGTTTTGTTACATTTTTGCATCATTCTGTGCTTAAATAGTAGCTTTTTTTTTTCTTGCAATATTATTAGGGAAAATGATTGAGTTCGGTGTGTTGCACACGTATATGCAGGGTAGCCCGATAGAATGGGTGAGCTCACACCGTCACCACCACCAGTTTACTGATACACTGAAAGATGTTCATAGCCCCATTCAAGGTTTTTGGTTTAGTCACATTGGATGGATCATCGATAGTGGTTCTCGGTTTGGAAAGGTAGCAACAACATACACAACTATATATACACATATCCTACAAGCATATGTCGTCGAACTATTAAATTAAAATTGGAAATTTTGCAGTACGGGGGACTAAAGAACGTTCAAGATTTGAAAAGGCAGGCCTTCTATAGGTTTCTTCACCATACTTATGTTATACATTCAGTTGTTCTACCTGGAAGTTTGTTATATGCCTTTGGCGGCCTTCCCTTCCTGGTTTGGGGACTGGTGAGATTATTAATTGCTTCCTCCTAAGTTTAGCTTTTTATCCCCAAAAGAAATTTGTTTACATTATTGTCACAAGGCGTTATACATAAACTCCAATTCAAATCAATGAAAAATTTGCACAGTTTCTATGTGGTCATATATATAAACCTCACTTGCAAAAAATTAGTTTCTCGGTCAAAAAGTTCATTTCATAGACATTTTTGCACCCATATAAACCTCACTTGCAACTTTTGAATGGAGTTTAAACTTGAGATTTTAAGTAAAATTCGGGCTTCATGATACTTCTTCCATTTCTTCTTCTTCTTTAATTTCTTTTTCTTCTTCATGAATGATGTGGTCCAAGTGCCCGACCATAAAAAATTTCAGCCTAGCAAAGATAAACAGCAAGATCATTGTATTATGAAACTTATGTCCCTTTTGTGATTGTAGGGAGTGAGGATAGTATCTGTTTTGCACGTAACTTTGCTAGTAAATTCTGCTGGCCACATGTGGGGGAAACAAGTATACAACACCGGGGATTTGTCCAGGAACAATTGGTATAAACTTTCACTTTATTTTCTTCCCTCTCGTACTTCCACATATATATAAGTACTCTTTGATAAATTTGGAAGTTAATTACATGTTTTTATTTAATTTTAACTGTTTTAGGTGGTTGGCAATGGTTACACTTGGAGAAGGGTGGCACAACAATCACCATGCATTCGACTACTCAGCACGACAGGGTTTGGAATGGTGGCAGATTGACTTAACTTGGTATGTAATCAAAGTTTTACAAGCAATTGGATGGGCAACAGATGTGAAAACTCCAACTGAGTCCCAGAAGCAAAGAAAGGTGTTCAATGGTGAAATGGTGCCAACAGATGTGAAACCTCATCCTCCGACTGAGTCCCAGAAGCTTGTGTCCTAATGTAGCTCCGCCTACCGGTTGCCCATGTCCCTTGCTCCGCCCACCGTTTGCAAGTGGTTTTAGTTTTGTTTTTCGTCCAAGTAGTTTTGTTTCCAATTGTGGTAATACAATATTAATATATTTCTATCTGTTCGTAATTGTAATCGTTTTCGGGAAATGATGACTGATTAATGAAATATAGTTGAGTTTTCTCTAAATAAACCTACAAATCATTATTTTACTATTATTAGGTGGACAAAACCCATATTTTGTTTTTAATGTTCCACGTTTTAGAACCACTTCAAAATCTTAGTACTTTGACATGATAGGAATTGAAAGCTCAACAATTTAATAACCTCATTTCTTAACCAAAATCCAGCCATAAAATGCGAAAAAAACACCGCGCACAAGTGAAAGGCCTCAAACCATTTCATCTTCTTCAGATCTTACCTCTCTTACTCAGGCTTACCCAATTTTTTGTTGGAGTGTATGTGAATTGTTTTCAGTACTTATGGAATCAAACAAGGGTTTATTTTGGACACCTTGAAACTCAAAAATAAGGGAAAGGGATCCTTTCCGGATACCTTCCTCCTAATCCACCAAATCAGGGAATCCGTGCCATTAAAATTTGATCCAACAACTACAAACAGGGGTCCACTTTAAAAGTTATAATAACTTCAGCTTTAGGATCAAATTTTAACGACATGAATTCCTTAATTTGGTGGATTAGAAGGAAGAAATCCGAAGAGGATCCCCTTCCCAAAGTAAGTACCTTTAAACCATGGCTCCTAGAATGCATAGACATGTATATTTTATACAGAGGATTCTCTACCCTTCTAATCTCTCTATCCTTTCATGCTCTCTTATTTGAATGGTCACGATTAAGCCACGTCAACATCTATATTGATTTTTTTATAGAGATAATAAGACAAAAAACAATGTGTAAGAGGAGAGGATGAAAAGGGATAAGAATAAGAGGGTAAATAACCCTCCTCCATTGTATACATGTCTTACAAAACCCCTAAACTGTATGCATGTCAGTTGTCGGTAATATCTTTACAAAAACGCAAAATGATGAAATACGTGTATACATGTTCAATGTATTTTTTTGTCCTTTTCTGAAACATAACATACATTCATATCAGCCGACCCTATTTGAGGGTTAATGAGAAAATGGCTTTATGTTTTTTTTTTTCTATATTCCAACGATGTTCTAGTTCTAAGGAAGAGAAGTTATTTGGGAAATTTGGAAAAGTAACCATATTTTAGATCTCATATAGAATTATAGCCACCATTTTAATTTTATGATAATTCTAACCAAAACTTAATGTAGAAGTACTAATATACCCTTAATGAAAATTTGGAAAAGTAACCATATTTTAGACCACATATAGAATTATAGCCACCATTTTAGTTTTATGATAATTCTAACCAAAAATTGATGTTGAGATCTTGAAACATAAAAGAGATAGCCTCCTCAATACTACCCAATACCCCTATTCTCGAACCCCTCCATTTCCTATACTTTTTTTTTTATATATATAGATATAGATATGGATATTCAAATGTAATCAGAGAAAGTGAGATTTGAAGATAACCTAGTAAACTAAACATAAAAATTAATTAGGAATTGAATCTCCGAAGCAAAATTTGAATCTAAAAATAGAGGAGCAAAAACCCTTTTAAGCTAAAATCTGTGTGAGGTTTTTCTGCTAAACTGGTGATTGAAAATATAAAAGCCAATAATGTGATAAATCCCGAATAATATAAAAGTCAATAATGTGATAAATCCCGAATAATATAAAACCCAATAATGTAATAAATCCTAAAGAAAAACATTCACATCATGCGTTGGAATGGAGTCTAATTGGATTCTTGCAAGTTTGGCGATTGTGGCCTGTCCCACCACAGCGACTGCACTTCTTCACTATCCTTTCTTCTCCCTGAGATGGGGTTCTGTTTGTCTTGCGTCTTCCAGATACAACTTGTCTGATTAGAGGTAATACAACTTTATTCTGCACCTCTTCTGGCACACTCCATTCACTCTTGTTTCCAACCGGCCAAATGGGCTCCGCATACGCTAGCACAATTGCATTGGCTGTGTAGAATTTGGAGCACATAGTTTACACTGATGTGTTGCGAATTTGACATGCAGCAGTTGCATGGACACATGGAAGCTGGTCGAGATCAAACCTTTTACACGTGCATGACTTGGCATTTAGATCAACTATATGATATAAGTCTGCCTCATGTACTTGCAATGCATAGTGATTAATGGAAGATACCTGCATAGTTGACAAGTGACAACCAACAACAAGAGACCAATTAATCATAATTATCATATTCTTTTATGAACCTGTTTATTTGTTTGAACCATTTTAACTATGTTTTTTGTTAACAAAATATGTGCACTAACCACATAGATTTGGGCGTCATCCAACTCACTTAGCCATGAAATATTACATGCTTCATGGCCACAACTGATTAAATAAAGAGTTAAGAGATGCTTTTAGCTTTTTGTTGGTTCCTTTTTTTTTCCTTCGTATGTTCTTGGTATGGATTCTATGTGAATTTAGGTGTCCAGTGTGCATTAGGAATGTGAGAGTGCATAAAAATGTAAACAAATCATACATACCGACATATGCAAGCCTCTATTTTGATTCTTGTGCACTTTTTCCTCTGCCCACTTTGTCAAGGTCGAATTCCATGAACTTGTTGTGTTCCGACGTTCGTTGAACCACTCTTGGAGTATACCTTTAAGGTGATCCGCTAGAGCAATGATAGGCAACTTTCGAGCATCCTTTAGTTTTGCATTCATGGATTCGGCAATGTTGGTTGTCATCATGTTGTATCGTTTTCCACTGAAATGTGCCTGAGCCCATCTATGATACCCAATTTCTTGAAGATATTTTCCTACTTTTCCATCTTTGATTGCCCAAATATCAGTCATAACACTATTAAACTCTGACACATGGTATGTTTTTGTCGCAGTGTAATATAACTTAAACATCGTTTCATCATCACCAAATGTATTCCTCATGTTGCCAGCTACATGATACATACAAGCTCCATGATATGCCTCTGGAAACACAGTTTGTACAGCTTTACCAATACTACCATGTTGATCAGATACAAACACCAAGTCTGTTACCTCTCCAATGGCACTTCTCAATTTTGTAAGAAACCATGTCCATGAAGCGTCATTTTCTGAGTCACCCACACCAAATGCCAAAGGATATATTTGATTTTGTCCATCATGGCATACAACAACAAATAAGGTGCCAAGATATTTACCCTTTAGAAAAGTCCCATCAACTGCTACCACAGGCCTCATAGAACCACGAAATCCCCTTATAGAGGCTCCCATTGCCATGAAAAAGTATAAAAAGTGATTATTGTCATCCGTTTCTATACGTGTTATTGTCCCAGGATTTTTACTTTCTAACATGGCACAATAGGCAGGAAGTGCGGCAAAAGATTCCTTTGGCGACCCTCGGATCATGTCAAATGCGTGCTCTCTTGCTCTCCAAGCTTTCTCGTAGCTCATATTAACCCCAACTTATGCTCGCATATCCTCAATGATGTCTTTAGGTCTATATACACGTGATGCCCCCTCATACTTTGACTTTGTAAATTGGCCAACAACAAAACTACTTGCTTGCCGATGATCACGCTAAACAAATCTAATGAACAAGAATGATTAGTTTCAAATTTTCTTACTTCAAAAAATTCTGACACTTGTAACTTGGTTGTACAAAGTCGCCACTTGCAATTATCATCCACACATCTAATTTCCAAACAATCCTTAGTTGATCTTTCCACTTTAAATTCATAATTCTTCCTCATTGCAATCATAGCTAATTGTTTTTGCAACTCTTTCTTACTCGAGTACAATTGTCCGACCATAATATCTCCATCTATATTCAAATCTGCAATATTATCATAGTCTTGTATGCTCTTACGCTTATTACGACGAGACGACGATAGATTGAAATTGACATCGTTAGACTGCACATTATCGAAATGGGAACTGTCATGAAAGTCATCAGTAAACTCAAAACTCACATCTATTGAAGCCTTACTAATCTGGGCATTGTCTTGAAGAACTTGACTTGGTTGTTCATCACCCAAAATGTCATCATTCTCTTGAATTGCCACTGTTGGTGATGGGGAACTGCATGCAATTGGGTGTTCATCTTCAGGTTCATTTAGAGGATATGTTGCAACATATAACGGAATCTTGTTCGGTTTTGCAGAAAGACTTTCACATACCCAACTAGTCACATCGTCGTTGTCTACAATTTCCATCATATTTTGTATCCCTAAGTTGCTAATGCATTGATAATGTACTGAGATTCTAAATTCACTTGGACTAACACGAAGACGTTTATATATACCTTGTATAAGATCTGGATAAGTAACGTCGGTTGACACTACCATTGCTTTCGCTTGACCATCTGTGTATTGGCTATCAACCCTCTTCCATCCATAATGGACCATGGTCACAAATTGAGTCATTTTCTGAAGGAAAAAAAATTTAATTAGCGCATCTAACTAACCTGCAAATATATTAAAATTAGGAAAAAGTTATAGAAAAAATTAATTAGCACATATAACTAACCTGGGTTTTGGGTTTAAGGTTTCGGTGGTGAAAAATGGACACCTCCTTGCAGCAAACCCCAAAACCTCCTGATTTTCCAATGCCAAGCAAAAGCTCCCGATTTTCCAATGCTTTACCAAAGCTTTACCGATGCTTCCATGGACACCTCTCTTCTCGTGATTTTCTTCAACTGTTAATCTCTCGCTGTTCTTTTTTTTTTTTTTGTCAAAATCTCTTCCTGTTTTTCATTCTTGGTTGACTGATGTTGATTAGGTTTTGTTTTTGTTGTGAGAAACCCTAATATTAAGGGTATATTAGTACTTTTACATCAAGTTTTGGTTAGAATTATTATAAAATTAAAATGGTGGCTATAATTCTATATGAGGTCTAAAATATGGTTATTTTTCCAAATTTCCCAAGTTATTTATCCGAAATTGAGGGATGATTTAATAGACTTTAATGAGCAGCCACTTACTAAATATTGAACTCAACACAAATAAGTCGAAACTAATAATTTTCACTTACGAGTGAAGAATAATGTAATATTAATGCGTACCTATCGCCCACTCAATTTTATTTTTTTTTAAATATGCCAAGAAAATTATATTGTTAGACTATATTTTGTAGACCAAATTAATGATGCAACTATTGATAGTTAAATTCTTTCTTTAATAATTTAAATCTACACATCATCTATCATATCATTTAATTTTATAAAATATGTACTATCATCAATTTTTTTAAAAGAAAAATAATCATCATTTTGTACTCTCTCTCTCTCCATTGAAAATATCAACCGTATGGAAAGTGGAAACACAGCCATAGAAAAGCAATATTTAGTTGCTGGCTCTCACCTACCCAATGTCCAAGATATTACGAGAGGCAACTATCAACCACATCCTGACAAGCATGGTATATATTTAATTTTCCAAGCTTCTCCATATTAAGATAATGCATTTGTAGCTCATAGCTTCTCCATACGAACATAATGCATTCGTCGGTGAAAGATTTGATTATTCGATTTATCTTTGAATTTTGGTTCCATTAACATGTTTTCTCGTTTCTTTCAACTGGGTAGTTGTCATAACTTAGAAGCACACTATTCAACTCTTAACATGCCATGCATTTAATTATAAGATTGCTCCAAGTATACTTCGCTCGGATATATGAGAATCAATCCATATTTATGCAAAGTATGGGCAGCTTTTAGGGTCAAATTACAAAGTAGCTGCTAACTGTGACTTTTTATTTTCAATTTAAGAGATCCAGGCACGGTTTAGATACAGACTTTGTGGATTCTTTGTTGGAGTTTTGAGACTTTTAGTGTCCTACATCGGGGAACATTTAGTTCCCAATGACTTTTATATAGGTCTAGTCCTTTAATATGTTAAATACGATTTGGACCATTTGGAAATGGATTGAAGGTTTGGGCCTTATGGTTGTGTGAATTAGTCTTGTATAATATAGTCTAATACAATTAATATTAATTAATCAAGATAAGGGCCTTGTGCCTTGGAAGTTAAAATTAATCAAAGTTCATTAATTTTAATTTTGGATTAAGTTTTTAATTAACATATTAATTAAAAACTGTTTTGATTAAGAGACTTTTAGAAAGAGTTGTGTATTTTCAAATACGTTCAACAGGTATTTGAAAGGGTGTGAAATAACCTATAAATTTACAATCTCATTTTCCAAACTTTTCATCTCTTCTTCCTCTTTCTCTTCAGTACAAAACTTCCAGAGAGTAAATGACACACCATGACCCGAATCAGGGCATGCTGGTCGTCACTTAAGGGTGACGTAGCCATGTGCACAATGCGGAAGCAAGAAGGATAATAGAGAATACGAATAATTAAAAACCAATTCATAAAAGTACTAGCTAAGATAAGTGCTAGAAAATGTGTGAATACACAATAAGAGCATAAGTAGCCTAAGTTCAGTCCAGAAAACCAGTGCTAATTAAACAACACCCAAAGATGTCCTACATTGTGATATTTTGTCAGAACCTCCATTCAATCCTCGAAAGCCACCAACGGACAAGCTTACCTAAAACCTGGATGGGCGCAAAACAGAAAATGTGAGTGGGCAAAAACAAAGTTTTTCAAAACCATTTCATTAACAAATGCTCTAACCCTTCGCCGTAAAACATGTATAATTTTCACAGAAATAGAATGTTAATAAATACCTATATATATTCAAATCATGCTTCACATATCGATAATCATAAGTATGCCATGCAAAAAATATAAACAGAATAAGTAACTCAGGTGAAGATAAATTCCTGGAAAATAACATATTAGCCGGAACACCTACAGAGGCCTATATGGCTGAATTCATAGCTCATTAGTCAAACTAGCCGGAGTCACTGCAAGTGACCTATACGTCACTACACTACACACGAGTCGGAACCACTGTAATGGCCTGTACGACAGGATTGGGTGTAATATAACTATACTCTTTACTACATTCTCATTATAACTGTGCGATAAATCGCTAGTCACCTACGAGTCGGAACCACATATAATGGTCTGTACGACAAGACTGTGCACCTAAATTGGATACAATGTGAGCATATGGTGTGGGATGTGACATTATATACAGGCATGTGCCATATCTTTGGCTAACTCACTAACACCGGGGTGCAGGTTTATGAGCTCTATGTTCCTTAATTAATCACAACTGTTATTCACATTAACAATTCATAACTCACCTGGGGCTTACCTGAGCGTCCACAACACCACAATTATATATATATATATATATATATATATGCAAATATCATATGCATATTCTAAATGTAAAACATTTGGCATGATAATTTAAGTCATAACTCATTTAAATGTATTTTCTGGGAAATATACCAAGCATATACATATATATTCAAAACCAAAAGCCCACTCACTGGTATGTCAAAGGGTCGTAGTCCCCCAGTCGCCCTTGACTGCGCTCGTCCTCAGGATAAGTCTCCCCTATATGCGAAACAACTATAAAAACGTTAATTTAAAGCACATAACCAAGATTGGCTAATAACTTCTCATACATTGCTCAAATGAGGTATATAAATATACCATCGCGATCTACACAACTCCATGAACATGCCCAAATTTTTAAAATAATTTTTGGAGCCCTCACGCGCCGTCACGCGCCGGCAAGGGCACGGCCTTACACGTGGCCACGCGTAGGGAACCCTAACGAAATCCCCTAACCCTGTTAGGAATATTCCGTTAAAAAGTAACAGAACCGTTAAAACTAACCAACGCCGTTAGGGATATTCTGTCAAGTTTGACGGAACATTCCGTCGTCTCCTACCTTCGAACTCCGGCGACTGTCGTCGTCTCCAGAAAATGGAAAAACTTTAAAACCTTATAACTTCTTCATTTTTGAACCAAAACTCATAAAACTTAAACCAAATTGAAGCTTAAAACGATTAGAACACATTCTTACCAAATTTAAGCTCCAAAAATCACGGGATCTTGCCGGAGAAGACACGATAATTCTAGCCAACTTTCAAACTCGCCAAACTTGACTTCCCGAAGTCCAATTTGCTTGTTTTTGGCCTCCGAGCTTCGTAATAACATCCTAAAGCTTCCTACGAGCTTAAAATCCCCTGAAACATCCATAATTACGACCATGTGAACAGTACTCAAATCGGGGGTGATGGTTTCTCGGGTTTTACAAGCTTTCAAGTCCTAAAAATGGTACGAATGGACTCAGGAGCTTGTAGGGAACAAGAACATTACCTTTTTAACGTCGATCCATGTGTGAAAGCTTGAGTTCGAAGTTCGTCCGTACGGTTTGTACGGAAAATAGAAAGAAGTCTGAGAGGGAGGAGAGAGAGAGAGCACGGGAGTAATGGAGTGTGTGTGTGTCCACATGGGTCACCCACCAAAACCAACAAAACTAAGTCCTTTTTAGTTTCCCTTAGTTCTAAACTTAGGAAAATAATGCATGGGTCCAAAACCTAAGTACACCATACACACAACACACTATAACGTCCAAGGGTATTGTAGTAACTTCCACGTTCGAGACCAATTAATATTCCAAAATTCCAGGACGGGCTATCACAGTAAACACACAAAACAATTCGCCAGAATTTTATAATCCAGTGCAGGTTGTAGATTTAGATAGTTGTATCCTGGTCGAGCAGACGTCGTAGAACCACAAGCACAAGAGTGGGAAGGAAATACTGTTCGAATGACATAGCTTATGCGCTAGCCTCTATCTGTGATTCAATCAAGTTAGTATCATTTTAATTCTTGTGTTTATTTTTGTTATTTCATTCTGTATAGCAAGTATTTTTCGTTAATAAAGAATTTAGTATTTCAAGTTCTGTTATTTTATTTATTTTTGAATTGTTGTCCAACAATTATCTTCGAACAGTAAGGAACAATCAGGAACTAAACCTCATTCTAAAAAGGTTGAGAAATTTAAGGGCGGAGACTTCAAAAGATGGCAGCAGAAAATGCTATTTTATTTGACAACTCTGAATCTGGCTAATGTTATTCGTGAGACTGTGCCTAGTGCAGAAGGAGATAATATATTCTTTGCAGAAACTTTGACGACTATGGATGCCTGGAATCATAATCATTTCCTCTGCAGAAATTATATTCTCAATGCATTGATTTGTTGTATAACGTCTATGTGGTGTGCAAAACAGCCAAGGAACTTTGGGAATCAAATGAGAAAAAATATAAAACAGAGGATGCTGGTTCAAGGAAATTTGTCGTGGGCAAATTTTTGGACTACAAAATGGTAGATTCCAAGTCCGTTGTCTCTCAAATTGAAGATCTCCAGAAAATCATCCATGACATTCATGTTAAAGGGATGGTGATCAATGAGTCCTTTCAGGTGGCATCTTTTATAAAGAAATTGTCATCTTCTTGGAAGGAGTTCAAGAATTATCTCAAGCACAAACGTAAGGAGATGACCTTTGAGGATCTCATTGTAAGACTGAGAATTGACGAAGATAACAGAAAGAATGAGAAGGGCCTGGTTTCGAGTATGGAAGCCAAGGCGAATGTGTGTGTAAACTTAAAACAGTATTCGATAGCATCTAAGAGCATCTCTTAATACTCTTATAGAGATGTCAAATATGAATTGTCAAAATTTTATTTGAAGGTTGATGTGATAATTTGAAATTGATGTCAAAATTTCTTTCATTCCAATTGGCTTGTTAAATTATTATTTTATCTAAACTACATATTATAGAACCCTATTTGTCAACCAAAGACTAATAAAATCACTATTATATCGTTTTATACATAACTGTAAGCAAATATCAAGAAAAAATGGTCATTAAAATAATTTCTCATAAACAAGCTTTTATTTTTTTTTTCTTCCCTCACCCACATCTAGGGTTCATCTAGGGTAACGTAATCTAAACTCTTCAATTTTCTTACCCATTGCTTCAGTCTAAAATCATTCCCTAACTTGATTATCGGAGAACCTTTGGCCAACACACTCCCCTGGTCCTAGGCACGATTGTTTTATTGTTTTGCAACTTACTTACACTACTACAAAAGAGGCTTATTGTGTCGGCGGTTGGTGTCGGTTTTATATAATATGGTGGCGGATAAGACATTTCTGACAGCCACTTTACATGGTGTCGGAATTACTGTCGGTTATAACCGACATATACTGTGACAACCCATTCCTAATTTTACGTTTTTATGAATTTTAAAAGCGTGAATTTACAAAAATGCCCTAGAGGCAAGGACTTTGACTTTGGTTTACCATCGTCTTGAGGAACGTATGACTTATTCTTTTAGCGTATCCTTGTAATACTTGTTGGTACGAATGCATAGGCGAAAGCCGTTTGTGAGTTCGGATTATAATGGTATAGTTACGGACTTTTGAATTTGGTTATTTATATTTCAGTTTGTAAATTAATTTAACTCCTTCAAGGTTGTAGCCCTATCAAATTTTTGGCCCAAAGGACCAATCACATAAAAGGAAGGAAAGCCTTCAGCCAATCAGGGAAAAAAAAAGAAAGAAAAGGGAGAAAGCTCCTAGCTTCCCCGTCACCCCACACCTCTATAACCTCCCATTTTCCAAGGCCGATTCCAGCCAACTCTGGGGGATTTTTTCAACGTCACCACCACCATCTTGAAGCTCTCATTCCCCTCTACAAAACCCACCCAAGAACCACCTTGATTAACCACGATATATGGCAGTTTGAGACCACGAAAGTCGACGATTCTCGTGGTGCTCCGGCCACCATTTTCAAATTTCAGCGAATCAGCAAAGCAATGGCCGATGCCACCACTTGGGCTTTGTAGCCCATCATCCCAGGAGAAAATCCCAACCAACTTTGTTGGCAAAATTGACTATCTTCCGTCCACCTTTGGACTTCATGTCAGGTATGAAAGTTGTTCCTCTATTTGAGATCTTCATTTCTCTAAATTTTGGTAATTTTTAGAAATAGTTGAATTTTCCGGCAAGTCGGGGCGGCGTGTGGGCCGAGGGGTCCCCTAACCTTCTTAGGCTAAATTTGAATACCTTGGTTCCGTTTGTGAAGTCTGATTGATTCCATTAAGGTCTGCCACTTGATTATTACAGCAATCGACGATCCGACCGTTGGATCATCGTTAAATTTTAATACATTATAGTACGTAATATTTGAGGACATTAGAAACTTACGGATTGGGAATCTGACTTACGAATCTTCCCAAATTGGATTTGTAAGTTCATAAAATAAAACGTTGACCACCACTTGAATTGGCAATTGGAGGTGATCTAACCGTTGGATCATTAATGAAACTTTAGTATGATGTTTTAGAAGCACAATGGGGATCTTTGGAAGTTACGGATCGGAAATTTGAGATGCAGATCTTCTGGATCGAGTTACGTAGGGTTGTGGACCCTACCGTCAATCTTTGACTGACGATTGACTTTTGGTCAATGGGTCCCAAATCATTTTAGAACGTCCTTGGGGATATGTTTTATGTAAGTTACGTGTTTTATCGAAAAGAACTTTGAGATGTGATTTGATAATTGTTATAGGTGACCATGGTTCGTGATGTCTCGATTTTCGTGCTAGGGAGTCGTAGCGCAGACCTGGGTCCCAAATCATTCTAGAACTTTCTTGGGGATATGCTTTATGTAAGTTACGTGTTTTATCGATAAGAACTCTGAGATCTGATTTGATAATTGTTATAGGCGACGATGGTTCGTGATGTCTCAATTTTCGTGCTAGGGAGTCATAGCGCAGACCTCAGGTGAGTGGGTCTTTTCCTTTTATCGTATATAGATATGACTTATAATTCCACAAATGCTTTTAAATTATTCTATGCATTTTATGTGTGTTATATATATATATATATATATGTTAAAATACTATGGTATGGTTGAGTTTTAGATTGCATTATGGTATATCTATATGCATATTATTGGCATATAATTACTGTGAATGCTTTGAAGTACTAAGTTGAACTACGAATGACTTGATCTCGTTTGAGGGTACGTAGGCAGTCCAACAAGACAGTTAAATGCAGCCATAAAACAATCCAAATTTAAAATCATACTTGATTTCTTTAAGGAAAAAAGTTATGATGGTTAACAACATAGAGATTAACCATGATTTTATTCTGGTCTATCACTGGGTTTAGTTCCGATTAAGAATGGTTGGACGTTAAAGTGGTTATGCCAAATGACGTTGTGGATGCCCATGTAAGCTTCAGGTGAGTAATTGTTGATGATAGTGATTTCAGTGTGTATGGTTATGTTTTTATGCATTTAATGGTCATTATCCTGCACCTCGGTGTTAGTGCTCCGCCCGAGGACAGGGCCTAGCCTTCACGTGATCGTAGCACTTGAGCGTATTTATTTACACTCAGCCTGTCGTACAGACCACATTAAGTGGTTCCGACTCGTGTGCAAGAATTGGTAGATGAGCTATATAGGCAACTCCGATACTATCGTATAGGTTGCCTACGAGTCATACAGGTTGCATTAGGCAACTCCGACTTATGTGCTAGCATTGATTGATGAGATATGGATGAGTCGTACAGGTCACTATAGGTGAATCCGACTTATGTGCTAGCATTGATTGATGAGATCTGGATGAGTCATACAGGTCACTATAGGTGACTCCGATTATGTGCTATCATTGATTCATGAGATATGGATGAGTTGTACAGGTCACTATAGGTGACTCCGACTTATGTGCTAGCATTGATTGGTGAGATATGAATGAGTCGTACAGGTCACTATAGGTGAGTCCGACTTATGTGCTAGCATTGATTTATTGAGCACATGATTATTTATATTGCTCAGGAGATGTTGTGTCGTGATATATTTATGGATTTTCTTTTGATTTTACATTAATACGTGGTATGAATTTTGGAAACTATACAGGTGTTACAGCGAGGGGTTATAACAATTTAGAAGGTTTTATTTAAAATTTTATTTCCAGGGCCACTCACCCTTGCTTTATTTCCTCCCTCCAGGATTTTTTTTAGTTGAGGTTTCTTATCGACGAGGATTTGTGGGAAGTCTTGGTATTGGAAATTACCTTTGACGGTATGATTTTCAATCCACTCTACTGTACTTTACTTATGCTCTAACGTCACGTGTGAAATGAGTTCATTCCCGCTCACAGCGCACTCTTATGTTTAGGCACTTTTAGGTTTAAATTTAGGGAGTTTTAACGACATGCCCACGGTACTATTGACTTTAACGAAAAACCACATTTTTACACTAAAAAGTCAAACTTGGTACTATTCACTTTACCCTTTATTTTGTCCTTATCGTTAAAACTCATAGTTTTCTCGCCCTTTTCATTAGTTTTCCTTTAAATTTATTAACATATTCCACATCACCACATTTTATGGCTTCGTCACCTTCCAGGTGTCGGCCAGCACAACTCAATTCGGAGTCCTAGTGGACAATCTAGGTCAAGATGTGTCATAAACTGTCTATGTCGCTTATAACTGACATAGACTGTTAATGTTGCTTATAACCAACATAGTTTTTAATCTTTTTAAATGGTGGTGTCGTATAAAAAAAGAATTGTGTCGCTTTCAGCCGACATAAAGTTAATTCCAGTTAAAAAGAGAATGGTGTCGCTTCTAGCCAACATTAATAATTATTTTTAAATATTTTAAAACTTCCAATCGGTTGTAGCCGACAGGTTGGTGTTTTATATATATCCTGCCCCATGTCTTCTTCTTCTATTATTTTTATTTTCTCCTCTTATATTTAATTTTTTTTTACAATTTAATTTTGTAGGGATTTTATTTGAGTTGGTTGAGTACATAAAGAATTCATCGACGACAGAATTCTTCCATAATTCAGGTTTATATCGCTAAATTCCTTAATTTTTAAATTGTATAATACAAAAGTTTATTTATTTAAATTTTTTTATTTAAGTAATTAGATAAATTTGTAGTATTTATGTTAAATTAATAAATATTTATTCAAATTAATTGATTTTGTCACTTGAATTGTTATGAGAAATGCAAATAAATAATATTTATAATTTTGGGAGGGAATTTTGGGGGGAAATTTAAAATTTTGAGGGAATTTTTAAATCCTGACAAAATTTTGCGGGGAAATTTACAATTTTGGGAGGGAATTTTGGGGGGACTTTTGCCGCCATTCTTAGTGCCGTTGGTTATATCCGACGGTAATAGTTTCATTTTTTTTAAAAAACAAAGAAGCTTGCTGTTAGATTTAACCGACAGTAATACAAATTTTCCAGAATAAAACCCCTCCCTCCCTTCCTTGCACCGCTGCCTTCTCCCTTGCCCCTTTCCTTCTCCTCTCCTCCTTCTTTCCTTCTCCTTCTTTTCTCCCTTTCTCCTCACTTCAATCACCATGGATGAACAATTCGAGGAGCAACATTCTAAAACCAGTACATTTTAAATTATTTATATTACGTTTAGTTTGTGTTTTAAATTTTGATTATGTTATTAAATTGAGTTTGTATTTTGAATCTTCACTTGAGATACCTTATCTGTGACAGCCCGTCCCAAAAGATATTCCTTGATTATGTGAAATGTCTAGAATACCCTTGGATGTTGAGTACATTGTGTGTGATTTTGTGGTTTGAGTTTAGGTTTAGACTAATTTAATTAGTTCCTAAGTTTTTGGAACTTAAAATTTATGGTTGTTGTTTGTTGTGATTGGCTGCAAACTAGACCACACACACACACACCAACCCATTCCCTTACCCGTTGACCTTTCTCTCTCCTCTCTTTCTCGGTTTTCTTCCATTTTCCGTACAAGCGTACGGACAAACTTCAAACCCTCTCTTCCAGTCGCGGATCAAGGCTGTGAAGGTAGTCTTTGTGTTCTTTGTGAACTCAGGAACACACCCATGCCAATTGTAGTACGTGAAACCCTCGAAAACCCGAGAACCCTAGAACCCCAATTTGGAGTACTATTCATGCACTCGTGATTGTGAAGTTTTCAAGGAATTTTAAGGTTATAGGGAGCCTTAAAACGTCTTCGTGAAGCTCGGAGAAGAAAAATGAAGTGATTTGGACGTTGGGAAGCCCATGTTTAGCGAGTTGCAAGTTTGGCCGGAATATTGAAGGTTTTTCAGGCGACTTTCCGTTGATTCTAGGTCCCCAAAGTTGTATGAATATGTTCTTCTCATCTTAAGCTTCATTTTGGTACTAAATTCGTGAATTTTGGTTGAGAATCGAAGAAGATATAAAGGTTTCAATATTTTTCCAGAAATCGACGATCACAGTGGCACCGGCGACGGTCTCTGGCGATTCAAGGAGGACGAAGGGGAATATTTCGACAAGTCTGACGGAATATTCTAACGGCGTCAGGTAACGCCGTTAACTTCTATTAAGGTTTAACGGAATATTCCTAATGGCAGTTAAGTTTCAGTTAGGGTTTGGCCGCGCATGGGGGCGCGTCTGGTCGTGCCTTGGCCGGCGCGTGGCTGTGCGTGGGTGATTAGAAATTTTTTCTAAATTTGGGGATGTTCCCGAGGTTGAGTAAATCATGGTGGTATATTCAAATACCCCATTTGAGCAATATATGAGAAGTTATTTCCTAGTTTTGTATATGTACTTTAAATAACGTTTGTTCAATTATTTCACATATAGGTGAGACCTATCCTGAGGACGAGCGCCATCAATCGAGGTTCGTGGGCTACGACCCTTCGACATATCAGTGAGTGGGCTTTTGGTTTTCCGTATATACCTATATACTTGAGTTTTTCCCAGAAAATGAATTTGAATGATTATACGTTTTGAAATGCCATGCAAAGTATCTGCCTATTTTATTTATGCATTAGTAGTTGCATATATTTATGATTGGTGCTGCAGACGCACATGTAAGTGCTAGGTAAGTTCATAAATTAAAGATATGAAATTGCTTCAGTTATGTGAGATATGATGTGATGTATTGAGAGCTCATAAACATGTACCCCGGTGTTAGTGCTCCCGCCTAGAGTTAGGGCACGGTCCTTCACGTGATGTTCACCTCCCACACCATATGCTCACCTTGGATCCAAGTTAGGTGCACATGCTTGTCATACAGACCACTTTAGATGGTTCCGACTCGTAGGTGACCCGCGATTATTCGCACAGTCTTCACGTGATCATAGCACTAGAGCATATTTATTTTACACCTAGTCTTGTCGTACAGGCCACTTGAGGTGGTTCCGACTCGTGTGCAGTAAATGGATTTGATTTGATATGATTGAGATTGATTATGAGCTATAAACTCAGCCGTACATATTGAGTTAGAGGGATTTGGCTGATGCGATATCTGGCATTGATATATTTTGTCTAGATTACTTATGGCATTGCATTGAGATACTTTGGCATGGTATACTTCTATGGATTTTCATCTTGAGTATGATTTTTGATACAGCTTATTATTATTATTATTATTTTCTGGGAAATTATACAGGTTTTACGGTGAGGGGTTAAAACTTTTGAGAAATGAAATGATTTTGAAAAGCTTTGTTTTTGCCCACCCACACTTTCTGTTTTGCGCCCCTCTAGGTTTTAGGTAGAAGTGCTTGGTTGATCATGAGAATTTCGACGGGGGTTCTGACAGAACATCATTAATGTATGATCACCTTTAGGTGTTGTATAATTAGTACTTGTCCTGCTTGACTGCATCTAGGATATTTATGCTCTGGCTGTGTATTTCACACTTAATCTTGTTCTAGCACATTATCTTAACTAGTACTGCTAATAGTTGGTTTTTATTTACCCGTATTTCTCTATATCATTATTGCTTCCGCACTGTGCACATGGTTACATCACGCTCACGTGACGGCCAGCATGCCTCGATCTAGGTCGGGGTGTGTCATTATCAAATATTATGCATAAATTGAAAATTGGTCTTTGTTTAGAGCTTTTATGTAGGTTTTGTTTTTGTAAATATGCATCACAAATGTTTTTTTGTTATTAACAAGGAGCAATGCCTCAACAGAGAACTTGAAGTTGTGGAATCCCAAATTGTATATTTTTTCTTTGATGAAGGATTGGCGCTTGATTAAGGAAGATGAAAAGCAAGTCGAATGTAGGTATATTTTTTTCTTTTTCTTACAAACTGTGTAATTAGTAAAAGATTATAAACATAATTAATGAACTTTTATATATATGAATATATGTTTCTTACAAATTGTATAATTAATGAACTTTCTAAAGTTTTTTTTTAATTATTATCAGTTAGAAATCGAGGGAAACTTTTTATTTTTTTTTATTAATGGTCTGTAGTGTCGGTTATGGGCGACAATATAGTTGTTTAATGTATTTATTAAATAGTTAAGTGGTGTCACCTGTATCCGACATGAGTTTCAATGTCACTTTTATCCGACACTACTATCTTTTTTTAATTTTATATAGCTTTCCCTTTTCTTGGCGGATTAAGATGACTAACCGACATCAAAAGCCTTTTCGTGATGCTAGTAATGGTGTCGGTTCTTTTATCTGACATTACATGAGTTTATGTCGGATTTTTCCTAAATATCCGACATAAATGGGCATGTTCTGTCCCTTTTTAAAGTGACACTACTGGGTACTTTTGTAGTAGTGTTATACTCGATCATCGCTCGTAGAGGTGCACAAATTTAGTTCCCACACAAACTTTGTCAACGTAACTACGACAAATGCATGTGTAGCTCGACCATCTCGACCATTTCAAACTTGAACATGGCTAGTTTCGGGTCCCATATTCATCCTATTTGAATGCATTCACCACAAGCTGACAAGCCTAGGCTGCATGGCATTAGTCTGTATTTAATTTTGCAATCTTTTTGAACGTAATGAATGACTAATGAAGACATATGCACGTGTAGCTACTCGCAGGGCCGGTCTAAACATTTTGGAGGACCTAGGGAAAAATAAAAATAGGGCCCACAAACCTACAATACACGAAAAAATTATGTTTTTCATGTGATTTTTTTTCTTAGGTATTTGAAATTTTAATAATTTGAATAAGTATTTTTCTTTGTCGGATAATAAGTTCGTCATATATAGAAAAACAATGTTACATTGTAAAGTGGTCATAAAGAAAAGAAGATTGTCATATGGTAAAAATACTAGTCAATCGAACAATACTTGATGTCTAAAGTGTCTAAGCACGGGACTTTAACAATGCAATTTTCTAAGCAAAAGCCTTGTAGATTTGGTAGAAGTGAAAGTTCCAATTTTTGCAGCTGCGTGAAAGTGATCTCATTTTCTAAATAATCTCTATGCTTGCCAAATTAAATTGGTAAAGACATACATACATTATTTTGTTGAAAGTTAAATTTGAATTGGAATGGATATAAAAAATATGGGCATCTAGTTAACCGTCTTGATGAATTAACCAAATTTTAGTAATTATAATCAAAGGTAAAAGAAATTAACAATCAAACAACAGCTACGTGAAAGTGATCTCATTTTCTGAATAATCTCTGTGCTAAATTGGTAAAGACATACATACATTATTTTGTTGAAAGTTAAATTTGAATTGGAATGGATATAAAAAATATGCGCCTCTAGTTAACCTTCTTGATGAATTAACCAAATTTTAGTAATTATAATCAAAGGTAAAAGAAATTAACAGTCAAACAAAAATTGGTAAAAAATTGAAAGAAAAAGGAGTAAAACTAATTCGAACCCGGGACTTCATAATTACTAGAAAACAACGGCACCAACACCTCTAGTTAACCCTTTTTTGAATTAACCAAATTTTGTTAAATATAAGTATATAAATGAAATTAACAATCAAACAAAAATAAGTAAAAAAAGAAAAAAAAGAAAAAAAAAGGGCACATAGAATAGTTCGAACATGGGCCCTCGTTGTTTCGGCTTGGGTTTAAAAATGAAAAGGGCCGCACGCAGCAGCTCAGAGCAGCGACATGCCTTCATTCAGGCATTTCAAACACCTTCTATGGAGGTTCAGAGGGATGAATTCCTCGCTCTTCATGTGGATTTTCGATGATCGGAAGTGGGGCCGCACCTTCTTGCGCTCATGTGTCTTTGCCACTATATAAGTAAATTTTTACTATAAACACAATGAACAAGATGTACAAAAACATAAAGCATCTATTTCAACAAAAATATATATAAAAGTTGATTGCAAACTGCATAATTAGAGTAAACAACTATACGGGAGTATGTCAGGACTTTTTTTTGTCGGGATAAGGTCGGAACACTTTAGATAAATTCGGATCGGAAATTCTATATTATAGGTGTTAGAATTCCTTTGTCCCACATCGCCCAGAAGGCTTGAGAACAAGCCATTTATATAGAATTACCCCACTCTAACTAACACCGATGCCTTTTGTATTAAAACTTCACACCTGACGGATTGAGCAGGTGGCCAAGTGGGGACAGTATCGGTGTTGTTGGAGTAGACCCATGACCCGTCTACTTGAAATTTAAGAATCCTATTCTTAAATGCATACCAATTTTTCAAAAAAATGTTCGATTTCAGAACTTTTGGGTTCGAATTTGGAAGTTTTACTATCTCAATCAGAATTACCATTCCAACTTGGACGCTATTATTGGGATAACCCTAATGGTTTTCCTTTTCAAAATGAATGTTTTGGTTCCTATTTAACCTTAAGATATTTATTTAATATAAATACAAAAATGCATAGTCACAATTTTATTTTGAGTAGAGTGATAGGTTAGAAAGTTAGTAGTTAAGGGAAAGAATCGGTAGATATCAAAGTCACACCAAAATGTATAAATATGATTACCTTTTGTCACTACCTTAAAACGCCATGTGCAAGTCGCAACTTTTTTGTGGACTACGAACTGATTAACTCTTACGTATTTAATGCTCCAACAACCATTTATACCAAAATGTTGAGTGGGATAAAGAAAGGCTGAACATTACTTTTAAAGAAAATGTAGGAACAAAGTTATGATAGAAAAAGACTCACAGTTATTATGCATGACCACATCCAACTAACATGGACATGAAATATAAATCCTCTTGTTTCGCAGTTGCTTTTAATTCAAACCAATTTATTACATATCCGAGATTCATCCTCTAAAACAAGATTCATGAAAGATAACCCTCAAATTTGTGATAAATGGCTTGGTTAAAAGTAGAGCAAACCATTTTCAACAAGAAGCTAGGTCGGCACCATGACCATGCATGAACAATAATAACATCTTATTATAAATTAAAAAAGCAAATACAAATTTAAGCTAGCCAGCAAGCAAGGTCTCCACCTATTCTTGAGCAGCCATGGATTTAGCCTTCATACGTTGCTTATGAGCCTCGGATGGTGTTTTCACATCTGTTGCCAACCCTAGAGCCTCAAGAAATTTTATGATGTACCAAGTCACGTCAATCTGCCACCATTCGAGGCCTTGTCGAGCTGAGTATTCAAAAGCATGGTGGTTATTGTGCCATCCTTCTCCAAGTGCAAGCAACCCCAACCACCTAAAGAAGTTCAAGATTTTACATAAATAAATACTTGTACGTCTTTGTATATAATATCAAATTTTCAAAATAAATTTTTATATCTCAACTATGAATATAATATATACCAAAGGTTTTTAGAGAGATCGCCGGTGTTCCATGGCTGATATCCCCAAATGTGGCCAGCCGAATTTACAAACAAAGTGCTATGGAAAACAATCACCATCCTCACGCCCTGAAATCATAAGGAACATATTATTCAAACTTATGAGGGCGAGCTCTGTAGCTATATACATATATGCTCAAAGATGGAAAAAAGGGAAATTTAGAAATCTAGCTCTCTCACCATTGGCCAAACCACGAAGGGAAATCCACCGATGTAGTATAGTATACATCCAAGAAGAAATGAATGTAGAAGGAAAGTGTGATGAAGAAACACATAGAATGGCTGCTTCTTCATGTCTTCAACATTCCGAAGACCTCCGTACTGAAAATTTAACAAAACAAATATTAGTAAGTATTTGTACCAAAAAAGAAAATTCAATTAAACAAAAAGTGAGGAAATTATCAGTTCAAAGTCTGAGAGAGAAAGTGTGTGGCTTACTCTTCCAAATCGAGAACGGCTGTCTAGAATCCAACCCATGTGACTATACCAAAATCCCTTAAGTGGGCTGTGAGCGTCTTTCTCTGTATCGGTAAATTGGTGATGGTACCGGTGTGTGCTCACCCACTCAATCGGGCTACCCTGCAAATGAAAACACATCAAACGCAGCTTTTCTCATTAACCTAATGCAGATCCTAGTAAAAATAGTCCCTAAAACAAATATGGAAAGAAGAAAGAAGTGAAAAATAATAAAGTTGAAAAATGTTGATATTACTATGACATGTTTTGACATACGTACCTGAACTGAGAGAACCCCACAATAGGCAAACAAGTACTCGAGCAGTTTTGGGAGCCTAAAGCTCCGATGAGCAAGGTTTCTATGGTAAGAAAGAGTGACTCCGAAACCAGTGACGTAAGCCAGCACAAGCATCAACCAAAATGCTGTCCAAGTGAAGTAAAACGGTGCAAACAAACAAAGGACATGCACACTCAGAAACATACCAGCTGTGACAATGTCAAGCAGATTCCATTTCCTCCCCCAAAAATTTGCACAAGGAGTCATAAGAAGGGTGACCCAAATCTTCAAAAGACCCATGTTATGAAGGACGTTCCCCTCAGCTTCTAATTCTATGGATTTTACTTGTAATTTTATGGATTGGCTTCTTTTTTTAAGGACGTTGTATTGCACTTGTATGGGACGAGTGATTGTGGAATCGGTAAGTTGTCCATAACTTGGCCTCCTTACTTATAGTGAAATAAATAATTTAATACGTAGCTATCTCGCCAGGTCATGGTAGGTGATACTATTAGGGTTTACTTATTGTAAATTTCCCATAAAAAATCTCTAAGCATGTTCTTAGGGTTTTGCATTTTTGATGAAATTTCACAGTTAGAAGTTTACCTACTAATTTAAATGTCACGGTCCAAACCATACTTGCAGCTGCTAGCTATAGAGGAAATTCAATTCAAATACAAGAGGTCAGAAAAGGGAAAAATAGGACTCTATAGGCCGAACGTAATACAAACCCAGCTGAAGCTCTTATTACCAAACCAACCGCTTGGAGAAATTTTATTATATGTCAGATAGAGTAAGAGCTGGTAAATCAATAAGCTTGCTTTTGACAACCACCTAAGCTGTAACATTAAATAATATCTGCTCGTTCTCAAGGAAAATTAATAATTCGTTTTTTTACCGGCCATCAGATTACAAGGGAGAAATCACCACCATTCATTTATTATAAATGTGCAGCTGGTTAACTCTTTTCTGTGTTCAAATTGTGCCACATGATCCGTTATGTCATGCATTCAAAGCATATTTAATAAAACAAAATCATCAACTAATAACATTACCGTTACACATCACTTATCTCACTATGTAGTATTGAAATATGTGGTATAAAAAATAGTATAAGTAAACTGTTGCTCTATTTTTATTTTGAATTTGGAGAACATATTTTTATTAATTATAAAACTTTTCGACGTAAGACATGATTGTGATTACTTAGACGTAAAGTTAAAAGAAAGAAGCACCGTTTAATCAAGGAAAGTAATTAAAGAGTTGGTAATTCACAAGTTAAAAAATTGGATATCACAGAATTTTTTTAAACCTTTGGCTTGTTTGGATAACTTTGAGCTGCATAGCCTGAAATTTGGCCCCATAAATATGAATTTGAAGGGAACAAAATGATTTACAAATGAGTAAGTTTTCGTCTGGAATAATAGTGGTGGGACTCCATGTAGTCGATAATTTCTCTAATTAAGAATTCTGCCAAACAATTATGAGTATATTTGAGTCGGTCGATGATCACCCAAAGCAGATGCAACCTTCACTTGGGCGAAGTAACTTTGTTTTTGGACAAATCCTTTCCGAAGAAAGGAAGATGTTTTATTAAAAAAGATAAGTACAAGACACAAGCCCACAAACAAATATTAACAATACAAAAAAAGGGGCCAACCGAACTAACTTACAAAAGCCCAACCCAAAGCCTAAAAACTGAAATAGAACTCTGGAACATTCCAGTTTGCTTCCACTACCGTAACAGTGATTCCCGATCATCCAAACCCAATTACCCAAATCGACGCCACAACTCCCACCAAGCAACATCGTAGAGATGAAACAAAGGGATACCCTGTCTCCCAGCCACGATCGCTGCACCGGTCTCAACCAGAAAATGAAAGAAGCCCATGGAAATACCATGGACAACACTGCCAACAAAGGCAGATAGAGAGAAGGAGGTGGTGTTGTAAACACCCGAGCTAGCGTAACCGGAACTCTACACACCTTCTTGGAAGAGCGCAACAAAACGCCTTGAAAGCTGACTGCAGACCGGATCGAAAAAGGTCGAAGAAGATGGTCGCTCATAAGGAAAACCAGACTAGATAAAAAGGGGAAGGAATGATGGGGAGAGAGGAAGCAAAAGGAACGAAAGAAGGAAGGAGAAAGAAAGCGGCCAGAGCATCCATCGACCCTCGCCACGGCGAGGGCTGGCGGCAACGAAATTGACTAGTTGGAAGCTACTCACACAAAGGTGGGAAAGACTCTCAAGAAGAGAGAAAAGCTCTCACACTCGTAGAGAAAAGAAAGTTTTTTCCAAATGTAGGGTTTTATTGATAGAGAAAAAGATAGAAGAAACCTTGTCACATGGTTTGGTTCACTTGGGCGAAGAAACTTGTACATGAAGTTCATGGTGACATCCTCCACTTCCAAACTGAAATAGGAAATGGTTAAAACAACTGGAATGATTCTTGTCTCTTAGCTTTCACTACTGACATTCACGCATCATCTGCTTTCCTGGAGTTTTTAAAACACTCGTGTTTTTCCCGTGAGAAAAAAAGTGATTGTCACAAGTCAGTCTAGATTCTAAGCTCCTAAATTAGGAATCATAAAGTCAGATTAAAAAATCTAAGCTATGGTATCAAACTGACGCACTCTGACCTAGATATTTAGTGCGTCCATTCAGTGTAATGAACCATTAAATAAATGTATGTAATGGAAGCTAGAGCATCTAAATATCTATAGCGAAAGTATGCAAGGTAATATATCTGAAGATGTTAAGAAAAAATTATTGAAATTAATCCCTACATGATGAGGGAGGATTATACCATCAGCCAACGACATCAAGAGCTCCAAAGCCTACTAATCTTGGAGGGGAAAACAAGTAAAAGTGATTCGGCAAAAGATTTATGAAAATCTATTGTCTCGTTCGAACATACTAATCCGTCCCTATAAAAACTCGTATAATAATCGAAAACATACTACATAGCTAGTATGGAAAACCAAGCATTAATGTAGAAACAATTATTTCGAGAAACAGGTAGAAGTCACAATTTCAAAATGGGGTGTGATATCCACACACCCCATTTTACTTCTCACACACATTTTTAAATTTCGGCTGTCGGATCGAATGAATTGAAGAAGATCAATTGACAGAAATTATCAAGGGGTGTGTTAGAAATAAAATAGGATGTGTGGATAGCACAGCCCTTTCAAAATATCTCACTGTGAAACCGTAATAAATACTAAAATACCATGACATTAGTGAAAAACTAATATTTCACGTGAGCAGGTAAACAACAAATCATCAACAAAACATATATGGTATGAATACCAAATAATGCAAACGTACGAGCTCATTCAGAAATATTCTAACGTGAACATGTTGGGTGTATATAACTACGTTCTAGTACTATACATGTGAAGTTGGCACTTAGCACATCGCATACGAGTTCTAGTTGCCAAATACAAACTATAAAGGTTACAACAATGCTATTCTTACCACATTAATATACCACATTATGTGGCATCTGATGTGGCTGTCCACATCATCTAAATTAATTATAATTTAATTTAAATTAAAAACTATTTAATAAACTAATAATAAATAAAAAATCGGAAATTAAATGTTAATTGGCATAGGAAGAGTCTTCTGATTGCCTAAAAACCCGTAGAATTCACACGTCTACTTCATCTCCTTCGCCACGCCGTCAATCTCAAATTGCTCCAACCTAATCGAGTAGTCGAACTCGTCGTCAGCCTCCACAATCTTGACGTCGGTGGCTGGCTGTCTCGTTCTTCCAGGTCGAGTCTTGCACGCAGCGGCAGTGTCTCGAGCAGAGCCTCCACAATCTTGACGTCGGCGGCTGGCTGTCTCGTTCTTCTAGGTCGAGTCTCGCACGCAGCGGTAGTGTCTCGAGCAGAGCCTCCTGAAGAACAATGACACTGGCGGTTGAAGACGAACCTGAAAAATTGGAGGACACTAACCACGTAATGATTATTAGCAGCCCCGTATACGAAGGTAATTATTTTTATTATTTATTGGCATTTAGGTTCTACGTATCTGTTAATTTGATTCAAGAAATTGGAGTTTTAGTTTCATTTTTCTTTTATGAAAAGCTTGGAAAATTTGTATATACCATTTACTGGAGGTCTGTAATTCTGAGATTAATAGAGTAAACAGAACGGTTTGAATGAAGCCCACTCGATATAAATGTATATACCCCATGCATACAAGGAGTTCAAATTTGCATGCCTGCAAACCAATATCCTATTTTTCCCCATACTAATGTAAGTTGTGCATTTTGTCCTATTGATAGTGATTTTGAATTGCTTTTGTGTTAGCTATTGAAAAAATATTACCTATTGTAGGAAAACATGGCTTTGTTATTGGGACTCAGTCAAGGTAGTCATCCAAACCCGTTGTACAAAGAGTCTGAGATTGGAAATATAAGTTATCCTACTATGCATGGAAATTATGTCCAGGTAAACATTGAGAGGATGCATATAATCCTTTTGTTGAAATTAATTAAATATTTATTTACATCACATAGTATAATGCTCTATCTGTGGTTCTTAGGGTTTTTTTTTCTTCTCTTTATTTAGGGTCAACAATATCCATACTGGAATGGAGGTTATAGTATGTACAATATGCATAGCTCTACTTCAAGAGGAAATGATGACCAAGAGCTCAACTAAGCAATGGAAGCAATAATGAAAGCAATTTCTTTATGCAGTTTGAGTTTTTGTGGTTTTGGATCCTATGTCTTCTAAACATAGACTTCAATGCATTTCAAATATTTTGTAACAGCAGCCAGTATGCAGACGTGTTGCTCTTCTAATTCTTGTTGTACTGAAAGCGGAGTTTAATCAAATTCTTAAAAGGAGCATATGTTTAATCAACGAAATTGAAAAACGAAATGCCTATATCATAACACCGCTTTCTAAAGCTATAAACCAGAAACCAATTTCTTCCAAGATTCAATCTTGCAATCTTGCAGCAACGCTTATAGCTCAAGAAGAATGCAGAGGAAGTTAAGCACAAATATTCATAATCTGATCATGAAAATGTTTATACTTTTTATTCACATTTACAAGTTGTAGAACAATATTGATTGACCTGGTAGATCATCTACTGTATACAAATAGTGTCAAAAAAATTGAAGCAAAATCCAAACCAGAAAAAAGTACAAAAAATCTTAGAACCATAATGTTCGTCATCTAACTGTAGAAGCAACAGTATAAGCCCACCATTTAAGATTGTCTTTCATGTCAATTTCATTCTCCAATGCAGGAAACCTCCAATTCATCAATGGCTTCTCTATCTTCCTCTTCTCCCTAACCTCCCAAGCTTCAGAAAGGTACGGCCTTGTAATTGCAGAAGCATAAATGTCCAAACTATTTCAATGCAATACAACACAAAAGTGAAATGAGCTAGTAATTCAAAAAACAAAGCATTGTCACTGATAAAATTGATGGAAAACGAATGATCATGCTGATTGTGAGACTATGAATCAGTGTGACTGAGAAAAACAAAGCATTGTCACTGAGAAATTGAGGGAAAACTAAGGAACATGCTTATTCACTATGACTAATGTTCTAAACAATTATGATTACCAAAATTACCAACAAAAGAAGCTGAGAGTTCACAAAATATAAACACAGCAAACGCAACCGAGGACTGCAAATTTGATTCCACAACTCCACAATGGTTATATACAAATCCAATCCAAAAGCTCAACAGAATGCATAACAATGGAAGGATGTATCCAGCTGGGATAAAGAATTACCTGCAACCTAAAACCACCATGTTTCCTCGAAGTCTAATCAGAATTTTGCTATCTTCCCCATTTGTAAACGGCACATTTAGGGAATCCCAAATTGTGGAAATAAACTGTTTTGACGACAGCTTCATTAAATCACCAACTTGTGTGGTTTGCCCTGCCTGCAGATAACAAGCATATGATCCAGTAGCACTTGTGTTTATCAAACCTTCCCTTCTACAATTAGTCCATGCTCATGCATCAAAATAAAACAAATCTAAAAAGAAAATACATAAGATAATTGACACTCTGTTATAAAAACAAACAGTGGGGAAGGGGGGAGATTCTATGCATTCTAAGAGACCACAACATCATTCAAGCATATTCCAGCGAAAGAGATCCAATTAAATGATGGGAATATCCAATTGAAATGTCTTACAAAAGCCAGATTATTAAATCCTAATCAAAAGTTAAAATTGACAATATACAGAACCTAATTAAGGTTAAGATTCAACTAGAGCCCAGTCTTCAATACCAAGATTTCAAAAACATTACCTTTAAGCCGAAACTAGTGCCTTTCGGCGGATATTTGGAGGAAACATGGTGGTGTACTCGTGGAGGAAACATGGTGGTGTACTCGTAAAGAAAACGAAGCAGAAACGAGCGCACATGTACTCGTAAATTCATCATACTTCTCGGAGTACTGGATCTGACCCATCGTTCAATCCCAAACCGCGAATTCCACGGTCACTTGAAGAAGCCCCAGATTGTGACCTCGCGTTGTGCGACGACAAGATGACGTCGTCAAGGCGGTTTCCTCGAAGCTGTCCCTGATCGCGACCTTGCGCTGCTCAAGCTCGACACGCCTTGGTCTCGTACTCTAGAGTCTGAATTGAGCTTGATGACCTCAGATTTCTTCAGGAGGCTCTGCTCGAGACACTGCCGCTGCGTGCGAGACTCGACCTGGAAGAACGAGACAGCCAGCCGCCGACGTCAAGATTGTGGAGGCTCTGCTCGAGACACTGCCGCTGCGTGCAAGACTCGACCTGGAAGAACGAGACAGTCAGCCGCCGACGTCAAGATTGTGGAGGCTGACGACGAGTTCGACTACTCGATTAGGTTGGAGCAGTTTGAGATTGACGGCGTGGCGAAGGAGATGAAGTAGACGTGTGAATTCTACGGGTTTTTAGGCAATCAGAAGACTCTTCCTATGCCAATTAACATTTAATTTCAGATTTTTTATTTATTATTAGTTTATTAAATAGTTTTTAATTTAAATTAAATTATAATTAATTTAGATGATGTGGACAGCCACATCAGATGCCACATAATGTGATATATTAATGTGGTATATTAATGTGGTAAGAATAGCATTATTCTAAAGGTTAACATCTACAATGGATCCAATGTGAACGTAACGGTGCATGTGAACATACACATAAGTTGGTCGTGAACAATACTATTGACACCATGTAAGCATACATGATGAGTGGACAAATCATATGAAAACATTCCATGAATAATTTCTCAAATCATAATATCGCATAAAGTATTTCATAATATCAAAACATTCTCAAGTGAGGTTCTCAAGATTATAAACCGCATCACCATCAACACACAAAACATTTGCATCTTCTAAAAAAGGGCATGAAATCAAAGCATATCATAAAACCAATTTTGAAAAGGGTGCTTTAGATTTTGGCCCTTACAATTCTTGATTCCTAGATAAAAACTCATCTACATATAAACGTCCAATAGAAGCCCAAATTTAAAATCTGAAGCCACATCGGAACACTATTGACCTACTAATACAATTTATTTACACCCATGCCACTTTCCTAAATCCCTAAATTTATTTCAAATTAAAAGTTGTAGAAAAAATGAAATAAAATATATAAACTGTTGTATTGCATTAATTGTATCCATATCATACCAAAAAGTTACCTTTTTTGTGATATATATATATATATATATTTTTTTTTTTTTCATTAATTGGGAAGTAAATTAATCTGTTCCAATTATTAAAAAAATTATACTAAATTCGTATTATATATTTTCAATCAAATAACACTTCTCTAACTTGTAGGTAAATTATTTTTCATGTATTGTTACATATATTAGTCACATTTCATTGTTGTATATGACACACCCCGATCCTAGAATCAAGGCGTGCTGGCCGTCACGTGAGCGTGACGTAACCATAAGTGTGGTGTGGAAGCAAAGATAAGAGAATTACGAAGGAATCAAAACCAATTACTAGCAATAATAACCAAATAGCATGCTAGAGTGAATTAAAGTGTGAACACACACATAAACAGAGCTTAAGAACTAGGTGCAGTCAAGTAGGAATATAATCAAATTACAACACCCGCAGGTGACCTGTACGACACTACTCTGCACATAAATCGGAACTACCTGAAGTAGTCTGTACGATAAGAATGGTGTAATAATACGCTCTAGTGCTTCTCTCATCAATCATCTGTGCACATAATCTAAAGTCACCTACTAGTCGGAACCACCTCTAATGGTCTGTACGACTAGTATGTCGGAACCCTTTCATGGTCTGTACGACATTTCGGAACCCTCTCATGGTCTGTACGACATGCACCTACTTGGATCCAAGGTGAGCGTGCGGTGCGGGTGAATAATATAAGCACTAACACCATGATTGCAGGTTATGAGCTATCCACATAATATACATCGTCAACAATGCACATGAATAACATAAAACTCACTTGTGCGTCCACAACACCAATTCATATATATATATACATCAATTATCAATTCATATATCTCATATCGTTCATATTATTCATATCATGCATGCATGGCCTTTTAGAAACACACTTTCATTAAAACTCAATTTATGGGAAAATTCATAGTATATAGGTATAAATAGAAAGTACTGCCCACTCACTGATAAGTCGAAGGGTCGTAGCCCCCGTGACGTTCTTGGATGCGCTCGTCCTCGGGATAGGTATCACCTATATGCGAAATAACTATAAAAACGTTATTTTAAAGCATATAACCAACAATTCTTAATAACTTCTCATACGGTGCTCAATTTGGGTATATGAATATACCACAGTGAATTACTCGACGTCACGGACGTCGTGATATTTTTAGAAATTTTTTTTTGAGGCCGCACGCGCCCCCGCGCGCCGGGAGGGGCACGGACCTACGCGCCTCACGCGCATCATCTTCCTAAACCAGTCGCCGGACTGGTTTTTCCGGTGGCCGGAAACTGGGTAATTTTCAAACGCCTTGTTCTCCTTCGTTTCTCAACCATTTTTCACGCATTTTATATCAATTTGAAGCCCTCAACATGTAGTTTCACACTATACTACTTTAAGGCTCTAAAAATCACGAAATCTCACCGGAGAATTTCCAAGAAAACCGGCCAATTTCGAACTACACGATCCCGACGTCCAAAACTTTCAAACGAACGTCCCCGAGCTTCCTTAGGACCTTACTAAGCTCACTATAAGCTTAGAATTCCTTGAAAACCAACACATCACGAATGCATGAACAGTGACATAAAACTGGGGTTCGGGTTTCACGTGATTTCGAAGGTTTCACGTCCTAAAACTAGTACCAAACGACTCAGGAGGTCGAAAGGATGAAGAACCATACCTTTTTGGCGTCAATCCGCGACGTTTTGAAGGTTTTTGGTCTTGTCCGTACGGTTCGAGAGTGAGAGAGAGACTGAACGGAGAGGAGAGAGAGAGAGAAAGCACGGGGGAAGGGAGAGAGAGAAGGTGAGTCCCGTGTGTGTGGGTGTGTAGTCATTCAAAACAAGTCCCCTTCAATCCTATCCACACAAAACAAACAACCCAATTTAATCCAACTTAAATTATTTCCAAAAGCTTAGGAATATATTTAGCCCAATAATATGCCACACACACATACCTTAATAACGTCAAGGGTACTTTCGTCCTTTCACGTCCTTAATAAGAAAATCTCGGGACGGGCTGTGACAATATAAGTATAGGTATGACATAATATTTTGCAATATAATACATCAAATTATATTTCTTCTTGTTATGGGTAAATTATTCTCCATGTATTAGTGAAAAAAAAGATATTATATTACACACGGGGTATAATTTTTTGTAGGCAAATTATTGGAAATTAATTTGTAGGTAGGTAAATTAATTTGTTCCAATTATATAAAAAATATATATATACTACACCTAGATTTTTCATGTATTATATATTTTGAATCAAATAACATTTTTGTATACATGGTATGTAAATTATTTTTCATGTATTATTACTTATATTAGCCTATTAGGGACGTTTTTTTGTAAAAATATATAAAGTAATATGTATATGATTGTTTGTAGGTAAAAGATAAAATCAAAGGCATGATCCAATTCCTAAGTTTATGCAATATTTTGTTGTTGGTATACTGACACACCCCGACCTAAATCGAGGCGTGTTGGTCGTCACGTGAGGATTGTGGAGCCAAAAATATTCACAAGGCGACACGTGGATTTTTGGACAAAAAGGACAAAAATACCCTTGCAGTACAACGAGGTTCCTACGCGCAAGCAGCGGACAACCCTCTTTCAACCAAGACAGAAGTGCCCAAAATAGGTAACAATTCAAAGTCCATCTCATCAAATCCCCTTTTTGCAAGGTAACCTCCAAAATATTATGTTAATTGGTTAATTAATGGATTAATTACCCAATTAATCCATTAAATTCCAATTAAATCATCCAATTAACCACAAAATACATCCAATTCAACCCTAAAGCTAGTCAAAGGCCGGCCACATCCTTTGCTCTTCACCTTTTTGATAGGAGCATATTTATGCAACTTAGTTAGATTATTTCTTGGCATTTACTTAGTTTAATTCTAGTTATTTTAGTACTTTAAGCTATTTTCGTGTGTTTGTAGGTTCAAATAACAAAGTTAGCAACAAAGTGCTATTTGGAGCATTTTGGAGCATTTTTGGGCCAAGATTGGATAATGCAAGCATGGAGACATGAGGATGGACGTTTTTGAAGATTTGAAGGCTAGAAATCAGTATGTGTGTGTGCAAGTGTGTTGACCTACAACTACAAACATCCATCCACTACACCCATTACATCCACTCATTAGCAAACACTCATCCACTACACCCATTACATCCACTCATTACCACAACACTCACCCATTACACCCATTACATCCACTCATTACCAAACATTACCACAACATACACCACTACCACCTTAATTAGATGGTGGTCATTTCCCTAGCCTATAAATACATCCACACTTCACCATAACTAGGATTCCAATTTCCCTAGCCGTGAGCACCTTACATCCATCCATATATTCCCACATCCCACAAACACATACAAATCCATTCCCTTGCCGTGGCACTCATCCAACAAAAAATCAAACACAAATCCATACAATCCATTCCCTTGTCGTGGCATCCATCCAACCTAAATACATTCATAACCTTTCCATATATCCATACACATCCTTAGATACTTGTGCTGCAACAAGGTGGTGAAAAAGAAGGTCTTTGGCGTTCCAAGCTTGAAACTTTGGAGCGTTTTAGGTGTACTTCGTTCTTGCTTTCAATGTCTACTTTGTTATTTTCTGATTTTGTTGCAATTATGAGTAGCTAAACCCCTATTTAGTTAGGGGGAATTCAAAGTCATGAACCTACTTGCAATATGAATTGATTGCCTTCAGTTGTGATTTCATAAGTTGTGAATTCAAGTTGTTTAACTGCTTGATTGATAACTTATTCATGTATGTTTATTAAGAGTGCACATTTAGTTTGCATGCATGAATATGATGCTAGAGTATAAGGGAGTTTCACCTAATAGTTACAAACTTATATTCACAAGTAGTGGAGGTCGCTTATAAACGATCGCGTTAAATGAATTCTTGGCAGGAGTTTCATGCTCATCATAGTAACGAATGCCTCGTCAATACTTATAGTTTTCATGATGCTTAAAGATCTTTGATTGTATCTTTATTGTGATGTTCACGTAAAGGACTTTTGAAGAATGCTTTGAATTGTTTTATGCGCTTTCCCATCCAATTCAATAACTTAAGGAGAACTTGAAGGTTAATTTAAGCTGACCTAATTAATCTAGGGTGTTGAGTTTCATGATTTATTGAAAGAACAACTGAAAATTGGTTTATGTGCAAGTGTGTCATGTGTGGAGAATAACCCTCTAGCTAGCCCATCATCCATAGTTTACCCAAATTCGTCCAAAATCTGTTTTAGTTTACAATCTGTTTGTTTTGTTTTCAAATTCGTCAAAATCAAATCCCCTTTTACTTTAAAGTGTTTTATTAGTCAAAATCTGTTTTGATTTGTGTTTTTAAGTGTCTTGAGTCAAGTTAGAACCTAATTTCGTCCAAAATCATCCCTAGAGTCAGTTTAGAATCTAATTCATTGTTTTAAGCTGTTTTGAGTCTTTTAAACTAGTTTTGAGTCTTTTTAGTTTGTATTGCATCTTTTGAGTCTAGTTTGGTGTTTTAAATTTAATTTTACGTTTTTAAGTCAGTTTCAAGTGTTTTAGCAATCCCTCCTAATCCCCGGCCTAGAACGATCCCTACTTACATTCTTTACTACAATTGACAATAAGAGGGTTTAATTTGTGTGTTAAGTTAATTTTCGCACCAAATTTTTGGTGCCGTTGCCGGGGATTAGCAACTTCACTAATCCCCCGTTGTTTCTTTTACATGTCTTTTGTTTTAGTTACTGACTTTGTTTTTGTTTGTGTCTTTTATTTTTACTTTTGATATTTGATTTAGTTTTGTTTCCTTGAGTTCAGGTACTAGAGAAGTAAGACATGGATTTTGCTACCATTCAAGCTCAATTGGCGAAACTTACTTCTCAATTGTCACAATAAGTCGAAAGGACCACAATGCGAAGTATCCCTACATGTGGTGTGTCCTATGGGCAAGGATATCCAACTCATCAATGTTCTCAATTCGTTGCAAATGAAGATGCTTGGGGTTATGAAGGCCATAGCCAATCATGGGACAACATGTTTTCCAACGCTTACAATTCGGATTGGAGAGATTGTTCAGATTACATGTGGGGAGAACCTCAACAATTCCAACAAGATGGATATTGGCAGCAAGAAGAGGAGTTCTATTCAAGACCTATGCAGCCACCACAACAATCTGCCCAATTCAATTCAAGTATGTCTTTGGATAATGATATGTTTAATAAGTTACTCACCTCTTTGAACCAGGAAGTAGAAAATCGAAACAAAGAGATGCAAAATCAAGCCAAAAAGACGGGGCGAATTGGAGATGCAAATTGGGTAGATTATGAAGTTCATGGCATAAATTCAAGAGCAAAGTGAACTCTCCAACTCAACTATTCAAGATTTTGAAATCCATGATGCTATCACTTTGGGAAGTGCTATGGAGGTTGGAGCTGACCTAAAAACGTCCAAACATAGCCTAGAAGTGGATGAGGAGCTGCTGATTGAGGAGGAGGAAGAAGACATACACACGGCAAGGGTAGAACAACCCTTGCCGCAGCCCCCTAAGCCCTCTAAACCACCCACCACAAGTAAGGACGTCCCAATTTCATTCATTCTGATGTTATTCCTCCGAATGCACATTTTCCTCGCAGGTTTTTAATTCCCAAGAAAGATGAGAGTGAAAAAGACATTCTGGAAGCCATTCCAAAGGTGCAAAGTGATATCCCAATTCTTGGCACACCAAGTCAAGTTCCAGATTGTGTTGAAGTGTTCAAAGAACCTTGTACACCAAGAAAAATGAGTCAAGAGAAAGAAGTGGCTGACGAATGTGTAAAATGCATCAAAGAGGTTGTACATGAGACAACAAAGCCCAAAGAAGTTGAATTTTATGACACGAGACAAGGCCCAACCATCACATTCAATATGGCCAAGTCCAATATCCCTGCAAGCTTCAAAGATGT